>CM042040.1:56955485-58205485 GCA_023525975.1 Smallanthus sonchifolius
ATTTTTAATTATATAAAACACTAGCTTAGACCGTGCGTACTACACAGGGTAAAAATATATCAATAAATAAAATTCGTAAATCTTTATATATATCTTATAAATGGAAAAATGTATTACATATACCAACAATAGAAAACAAAATCCCAAAATATGTAAAATTTAAGAGTAAATTTCGCTTTTGGCCTCCGTGGTTTGGTCTATTTAACCCTTTTAATCCAAAATGGAATATTATAATATATCAGCCCCTAAGGTTGTATTTTTGTAATCATTTCAGTCCATGACACTAACCCTGTTAACTTTTTTCTGTTAAATATCGGGGCATTTTAGTCATTTTTTTTCTAAATGAACTAGTTTAACCTTTTCATTCAAATAAAAAAATTAGGCTTTTTCATACAATTTATTTTTCTACTTTTTTAAAAACGTTTTTTTACTATTTAAAAATCATTTTTTAGTTTTTTTTCCCTTAAAAACGTATTTTGTGAACCTTTTTAAAATGTTTTTTAACTTTTCTAAAAATATATTTTTTTTATTTTTTCATAAAAAACGCTTTTAAAATCATTTTTAGTTTTTTTTATAAAAGCGTTTTTATCTTTTTCATAAAATATTTTTTTAGCTATTTTAAAAACGCTTTTTTTAAATAGTTCACTATTTTAAAAACTAGTTCACTTAAAAAAGTAAAAAAAAAGTTTTTAAAATAGTTAAAAAACACATTTTACATAAAAGCTAAAATGGTTAAACAGGCAAAACCACAGGGGCCAAAAGGGAAATTTACTCAAAAATTAATAAATAATTGAGTTTCGAAAATACATTAATTACTATTCAATGTAATTTGACTTATATTTACTATTTGATTGAAAACATAAGTTGTGTAATTAGATTTCAAAGTTTTTTATAATATAAGATAATTTAAAATAAATATGTTTTATAAGTATAATTAATATTTTGTTTAAAATATATTATTATTAAAAAAATTGATATGTATTTAATAAAAAAGAGAAACAAGAAAACAATTATAAGAATTAATATGATTGCGACATGTGTTATTAAAAAACCTTTATTTATTATATAGCGTAGATAATGTAGAAATAAAGGAAAGAGAAGTGAAGCTATATTGAATAAGTAAATTATGATTAAACTTAAAACAAAGTGTGGGCATAGTTTATTAAAGTTAACTTTAGTCCCTCAAATTTGTTAAATATGAAAAATGATCTCTTAATTTTATAAAATGGCACTTTAATATCTCTTATGTTTTTTAAAGTTTTAAGTTTACCCACTGTAATATATATAATTTGATTTTTCCTTAATAATTTTAGTTAGTTTGTTATTTTTTTTCTTGATGTCGTGGTGTACATTTTATTAAAAACGATGTCGTATACAAAATAAAGCATTTTTATGCATCGTAGCTTATATCGACTGACGGTAACGTTATGCTACCGTGAAGAAAGAGACTGACACTGACTGAAAAACAACGGTATCGTTATATAACTGTCTTTTATCTATGTTTCGATATCCACAACCGAGTCACGGTAACCTTATACGTTTCTTTTATGTATTTAACCACATTTCTTTTTTTGTGTTTAGCCACGTTAATGTCATCGCCTCAACCGTTTAAGGTCCGCCTCCCGCTGCGGAGCAAGTGGTAAAATTTATTTAACCACGTCTTTTTTTTAGCCACGTTAATGTAATCGTCTCAACCGTTTAAGATCCATCTCCCGCCGCGTAGCGCGGGGTAACATTTCTAATTATTTTTGAAAGAGAAGTGAAGCTTATGGAGGCTTAAAACATTTAATAATACTTATAGAAGGATGGATGCAATGAAAATAAGGAAATGATAATTTTATTATCTTTTTAAACAACAAAATATTAGGTATTAAAGTTGAAAGTCAAATCTTTTATTTTTTAAAATTGATAGTTAAAAAGGGAATTAAAAAAATACATAAATATGGTATTAAATTAAAAATAAGGAAAGTAATTTAAAATATATATAACATAAATCTATAAATAAACCACAATAAGGAAAGTTAGAATTTAAAAGACAAAAATCGTTTTAAATACTTCCTTTATATTGAATACATTTTTTTAAAACATATTTACGGTTTTGATTTAATTTAGTAAAACATACTAAAAATAAATTAAAAGTTTGACATTAGAAAAAGGAAAATCATAATTTTGGAAATTGGTTAAAATTTGAAAACTTTAAGAATTAAAACCGAAATCTTTTGAAAAGTTTCAAAAGATATCAAATGCTTTAAGAACTAAAACTCAAACCCAAAAAGATAACAAATTTGGAAAGTTTCAAATTCATGACGGGATGATGAATTTAGAAACGGCAATATCTTTATGTTTTGATTTTTTTTATTGTAAAGCATTGTATTTTTGGGATTTGGAGTTTGAGATCTAAAGAGTCTCACATATGTGCATGTAGCTTGAGGTTTTAAACCTTACAAAGATGTTTGATGATTTAAGTGTTAAACTTTGAAAATTGTGGTATAACTAAATTGTTAACTTAAAATCTAATGTGTTGATGGTTGTGGGTTGGCATGAATCATTAAGTAGTGTTAAGAAGGTGTTATACAATGAATATAATAATGGTATATCGCTATGGGGTTGTCAAAACGTCCGAGGGTCGAGTCGGGAGGGCTGAAACAGCCTTAAAACGAAATTGGAATGTGCAGACCTGATGGGGTTATGTGTTGGTTAGGGCACATTATGTGCTGGTTAGGGCGCATTATGTGCTGGTCAGCGTACTGTGCGCCGAGAACTCATTGATTTGCGCTGAAATGTTTCCAAAGAGTGTCGTTTTGACTCGAATTAAGACTTTAACTTATAAAGGGTCTTAGGGGGTGTCTATCATTACTAATGTTTGTTTTTTTGAATGTTTTTATGTAGGTAAAGCTCCGATATAGCCCTGGGTCATATTTCAAAGCATGGATTCTCATTGGAAAGAACTTTTGTACAACCGTTGGATGTTAACCCTATTTAGGAGTGTTTAAACCTTTTGGATATATATGTATGAATGTAGGTAATAGTGAAAGGTGTCTTTTCAACTTGTGACAATGTTTAACTGTGGTTAAGTCAAACTACGCTAGTTGACTTTTGGTTTGTCAAACTTGTTTTGTAACAAACCTCTAACAGTTGATTCTAAACTAATTGATGAATGAATGTGAGTTATATTATGGGACCTAAATTCGTTGTGTTTGTAAAAGTTTAAACTGGTTGAGATTTTTGGGTGTTACAACTTGGTATCAGAGCAATGGTTTGAGGGATTTGGGTATGCGAGACACTGAACTCAAACTTACTTGCTCTTGATATGGATGAGTGCATTGAGAATCTAGTGAAGATATGATTGAGACTCGGAGTTAAGGTGAAGGTTAGTAATAATATTGTCGATTGTTTATTTGGTGTTCAAATTGTTTATGTGTGCTGAAAATTGTTTTGGAAGTTATCACATGGGGACAATGAATATATATTGGCATAGTACATTATTAATCATGTTTGGCCAAAATGATTAATAATGTAAGATGTAAGATGTCTACGAGTATTCATAGTGGCCATGAAATAATGACTATTACTAAAGAGTAAGTGAATGTGGTTATGTATGTATAGATGTGTATATAGTTATAAATATACTTACATACATGAAGGGGTGTGACTTAAGGTAAATACTTGAAATTATGTTTTACTAGTATTATAAGTCAATTGTTTTAAATCTCAGCCGAAGAATGGCTGAACTTAGAGATTTGAATAAAGGGAAGAACGAACTATGCCTATCTTTTTAATTGAAATCCAAGCTACAGTGAAAGCGGCTTTTGATGAAAGGGAGAATAAAACAAAGGATGATTAAGTGGTTATCATGGATGGCGATAATAAGGAGAAAGGTAAGGAGAAATAGAAGAGAATTTGTACTTACAAAGATTACATGATTTGCAAGCTTAAGGAATTTCACGGAGAGGATAATCCGTTACTAAGTCTCTCTCTCCCCCGTAAAAGTTCCCTCCAAAAATTTCACTCATTCCCTCCCCAAACAAAATTTACACGTTCCAAAAGTTGTATCCAAAATTTCAGATAAAAAATTCACTCATTCCCTCCCTCCCTCCCCTATTCTTTCATGATTAAAGCTCTTTATTCTATATTTGATATGAAATGGTATTTTAGATGGTGTATCAAACGTGATTATCCTACCCTTCATCTTCTTCATCGACAACACCATTCACAATTAATAGCGATGTTGATCTTGAAATCCCCCTTCACTGTTCTTCTTGTAACCGTAAGTTTCTCTCTCCCCCGCTGTTAATTTTGAATTTCTTTGGTCATACGATCATCAACTGTGAAGTGCGTATTTGCGTTGAAAACGTGTTCTTAATTGATAACTTGTTAAGTTCGCTTTTTATTCCCCCAATGCGGGGTATCGATTCATATCTTAAGTTAATTCTAGTTAAATCATGGCCACTCCGGAAGCTCCTCTACGTTTTGTTGGTGTTCCCAAAAATTCCGCGGCCTCTCGCCTCGGCCTCATGAAGCAAATGGTTAGTTCGATAATTTCTAGCGCACCTTTACTACATATGTTTAAATCCACTTAATTTTGTAAATTTAGTCTTAACTGTTTTAAATGTTTCTAGACTCATAGACATGTTTGATTAATGGATTATCATTATATTTCTATTTGGCAGGGATGCGAAGAAGGGGAAGGTCTTGACAAGGACAAGCAAGGGATCAAGGTTATGTTAGGGTTACGAATAAGCAACAAACTCTTGGTAATTGATCCATTGCCTAATGATATTATTGAACTACCATGTGAAGTTCCATTTCTGTTACATTTGATATATAACTCGTGTTGTTAGGGTTATGATCAAATATAATATTATTGGTAAATAGGTGTTGGTTTAGAGAAGCCATATGCGTGGGCATGTGATACTTCACAGTTTGATAACATTTGATATATAACTCATGTTGTTTTCTTGTTATCATATAAAAACGAGTACGAGTATGTTTCATGTTTTCCAAACGTATCAAGTAAATATATATGTTCCATGTTTTCAAACGTGTAAAACAAGTATATTTCTCCCCCGATGTTTCTAAAACATTTAAAAGTAAAAAGGGTAGTGAACTCACTTGGTGACGTGTCACGAACACTAATGTCCTTCTGATAACAATGAAAACCAATGTCCACGTGATAGTCA
This sequence comes from Smallanthus sonchifolius, assembly GCA_023525975.1. NCBI lineage: Eukaryota > Viridiplantae > Streptophyta > Magnoliopsida > Asterales > Asteraceae > Smallanthus > Smallanthus sonchifolius. The sequence goes on from CM042040.1 coordinate 56,960,666, forward strand.
CAGGTTTACGTCTTATTCAAGTCCTACGATACTTGTAGGTACTTAATGAGTTTTATAGACTAACCCTAATAATGTAAAGCGAGTCTAAACTCGTATTGAGTTATCACGGGTACGGTTGAGCCATGTTGTCAACTTAATGATTGGTGATAGTTGTTATTTAGGTTGAACTGGGATTCTCAACTTATTTGTGTTCCAATGGTCACGTTCGAACGTAATAGTTTATCAAGCTCACGGTGGTGCATAACCATATGTATTTATACTTAATAATCAAAATTCTCGTTCGAATGATTCTTAACAGAATGTGTGCAACTCTATTTTTATAATATAGTACGCGTTAATATATATGTGCATATAAATATACTAGTTGAATACCCATGCTATACGTGGGGGTGTCAGGTCGCCTAATTCGCTCATAAAAGGCTCAGTTCGTCATTGTACCACAACGGTAACGGTACTCGATATAGGCTACAAAACGAAGAAAAAAAACATTTAACGACACTTGATATAGGCTAAGAATGGTTGAACTTGGAGACTTGAAAAAAAAGGGAAGAATGATGGGGATGTGCATGACAGTAGGTCGGGATCAACCCGATCCATTTACCTATGAATGACAAAGTGGATGAGGCAATAAGAAAGCAAATTTCTGAATAGGTGGCAAAGGCATTTGAACAAACTATGCTTATATTTTTAACTGAAATCCAAGCTGCAGTGAAAGCGGCTTTTGATGAAAGGAGAATAAAACAAAGGATGATGCAGTGGTTATCATGGATGACGATATGATACAACTTCGTTTTCAAATAAATTTATATTAGAACGTTGAAAAAAAACAGTCGCGCACTCCATTCATTGAAAAAAGTTAACGAATGAAAGCTATAAAATAAAAACGAAATTAATAGAAAATTAAACCGGTTATACTCGCGCTCCGCGGCGGGTGTTGGCCCAAGCAAAAACTTAGGCGCAACGGTAAAAATAATGTTAATAATAAAAATAAACCTAAAGGTAAATAATAAAAAAAGGAAAAAAAGTTCGGGGTGTCGAAAATCATAAAAGCGAAGACTGAGACCGGTTCCGATAATACAAATACAGACAATGATGTTGTCCGCTCATAATAGGTTCGGTTCGTCACGGAACCACAACGGTAACGGCACTCGATATAGGCCATGTTACAAAAAAACTCCATTTAATACAACTCTGCTTTCAAAAATGTTTATATCGGAACGCTTGACAAAAAAAAAGTTATAACGGACGCGCACTCCGTTTTTTGAATCAAGTTAACGAACAAAAGTTTTTAAAGAAAAACGAAATTATAATAAAATTAAACAGGTTAAAAGTGTATATTATATATAGTATGAGAGGTGAAAAAAAATGACCGCGTATTTAACTTTCTAATGGAACAGTCACTATTCAATAGGACTGTCCTTTAATGTGTTCTATAATTGCATGTACAATATATGTCAGAAAGATATAAGCTCCCAATTTAGATCACCATATGACTCTTGTTCTTTTTTTTGAACGGCGAACATTGAATGTTGTAACGTCGCACACTCCCATCACATGGGAGAGACTCGTCTAACTCCGGTCAATATGTTGTCTTAACCGGGCCCACTTGGCGTCAGAGTTGGAGAGCATCCATGGAAAAATCCCACCCAATACGGCTCCTTCCGGGCTTGAGGAAGAGCCGAGGCTCGAACCCTGGATTGGCGTGGGTAAAACCCTGGTGCATCAGCCTAAGAACTAAGCCTCATTTGCATGCCTCAGAAATTAATGACGGTGGTAGAGATTGAACCCGGGTCCCTTGGGACTTCAGGCCTCACCTCAACCACTACACCACAACCTCTTTGGCATATGACTCTTGTTCTTAAGTGGCAGTTTTGGACTTCCTATTCAATCTCAAACTTATCAAAATGAACCTCTGAATTGTGATTAGTTCGTTTAAGATTTAATTTCACAATTTTTATTAATATTTAGCTAACCTTATAAATATGCAACTTGTTTAATTTAAAGCATATGTGTTTAGATGTTTGGTAAAAGTCACTTTTTGGAAAACTATAGTTTTATGTGTATTTGCTAATTTTATAATATGCATATGTGTTTAGATTGGGTAATGGATTCCAGAGTTTTATGTGTATTTGCTAATTTTATAATATGCATATTTTTATAATTTAAAGCATATGTGTTTAGATGTTTGGTAAAAGTCTCTTTCTGATATTGACCTAAAGTCAATTATAGAGAAAATCAGCGTAGTTTCGATCAAAAGAAGCGTGAAAACCAGACGAGGTTTGAATCCTTTTGATGGCTTCTGACTATGTTCTTTTATTATAGGAACTTAAATCAAGCTGTTTGTAAGAAATAATTAGTGTTTTAACATATAAGAAAAATAAATGAATGAATCATTTAATAAAGCGAAAATTCGTGTTTTATTTTTGTGTTCTGTGAAATTCTGAATCTAAATCCTCAAATAATTACATTCCAGTTTAACCGCTTAATTTGCCCCTAAAACAAGCAGACATAAATCTAGTTTCTGAAGGCATTTTTTTGTTGTTGATTTTAGTGTCATTTAGTTATTTGTATGATTGGATTTATTTAATGATCAAATGAGAAGTCAAAATGAAACATCAAACAAGCTGGTAAGTATTGAGTGCACACTTGTTTGAGATCTTATGATTTATAGTACTCAAGACACCTTGATTTATCAAAGGGACGAAGCCCACAGAGAACGGGGTTAGGGGGCGACACCCATGGTTAGCAGGGTCCTAGGGACGGTAGCCCCTAGTGTGGTTCAAGGGCAATAATTTTGGTAGTGAAAACTACTAAAGATTGGTCATCCTAATTTATGCTTAAAACACAAATATTTTATAATTACAGGTTATTCGGTGTTAAAAATACAAATCAAGCTAAATCCTATCAAGAACACAAAGTATTCAAGCTTTTAGAAGGTTTATTCCCGGAGCATTGACCTCCAAGAAGTCAAAATTGGTCAACAATAGTCAACAAGAAGCTACAAGACAAAGCTGGGAGAAAATGGTGGGTTGCACGACCGTGCATCCCAATGCACGGTCGTGCATTGCCCTTCTCTGCTCCCCACGGCCCGGTACCGTGTCCTTTGTACCCTGTTTGATTCCCTGGGCCTTTGCATGACCGTGCAACCCATTGCACGGCTTTACATTGCACATTTTGAGGCCTATAATAGGAGGCTTGGGTTCTTTATTCCACACACCAATCTAGAGAAAAATTACACTCAAGAAGAGAGCATTCTTGTAGTTAGAGTAGAGAGTAGAAGGGCTCTTCTTTCTTGTTTCACGGTAGGGGAGTCTACGAAACTCATCATTACGCTAGTTGTTATGGCCATTCGTGGCTAAAACTTCTTTGTATTGCTAGGGTGAAGATGATGTTTGATGCGTGTTAATGTTTAACCGATTAATAAAGTGGTATGTTTATGTCTTTAACTAATTTGTCCTAAAAAAACCATCTTTTGATGGGCTTTTATTATTGTCTAAATCCGTCTTTATATTTGTGAGTGTCTTGATTTTAAAGAGTAAGGTTGTAAAACCCTTTTAATCAAACTTCCTTTGAAACTCGTACGTCTTTATAAAATTTATAAGCCAAGGCTTGGTCTATACTTATAAGATCGTACGTCTTTATACGAGATTATTATGCGACCAAGAATTGGTGAACTCATGTTGGGAATGGTACGTCTTTATACTTGGTCCCATTGTTACATCGCCTCCAGGTGAGCAAAATATAATCACCTATTTAACTTAATATAAAACATTTTGAGTCCGATGTCTTTAACCAACCCGGAGATGACCATTCAATGGGTTAAGGGTAAATGTTGTCCCTAACGGGTGGCACTACCACTTTTTAAAGAATATAATTTGCAAATCAAATGTCGTGAGTACGAGGCTCTAGCGGTGACCCGGGTCACAAGTTTGTAGTAGTCATGCCACTGAATTAGTTAACTTAACATTATCACGTACCAAGCTGATTCGAATCCCGAAGCAATACATTTCGTAATCTGATCATTCTCGTTTTATTTACTTTTCTGTTATTTACTATTCTGCTAGTTACATTTCTGTTACACACTTCACACACATTTTTACTTTTATGTTATTTACTTTACCGTCATTTTCTTTTCTGCTTCACAAGCACACAAAACCCACCTACTAATTAATCCGGCTAAACGATAACAAAAGTTGAGTATTGGAACTCGACCGTGTCCATTGGTTCGATACTTGGTTCTTACCTGACTATATTACGCTGCGATAGGTACACTTGCCTATTGTGTGTGTTTTAAGTTAACGTAATTATCATTTTAATTTATAAATTTAAAACCTGATCTTGTGGAATCAATCATCTTAAAAATATATTTATTTATATTTTTATATACGTATCTCGCACGACATCACTTTCCAACAAGTGTCTAAGTCTTTTGATATTATATAAGAACGTAGGAATTAGTGAACGACATATTTTGAACATTTGTTACTAGTTAACTTTGGTTCAGTCAAACTTGTTAGATCACTTTAAAGTATTAATCATGTTGTGTACAAAGCTTTTAACGGTTGGTTTTGAAATTAGTAAATGAATGTATGGGAATCATGTAACAGGACCTAAATCCGCTTTGTTTGAAAAGTTTAAATTGGTTAATAAATTTGGGTGTTACATTTTCTATACAAGTCTAATTACTCAATCAATCAAAAACTTTACTTTTATATTTATATCTTACTAGGTTAAAACTCATGTATTACATGGACTGAATAAATAAAACTTGTTATAAAAATCAGTTTTTATGAAGATTTGTAATTTTAGAAATGTTATATAGTTATTTTTTAAAAATGTTTTATTAAAAGAATGAAGAAATACTCAAATTATAAAAATGTTTTATGAACAAACCTAATTTTTTTAAAATAAAAAACGTTTTATAAAATTAATTACAGAAATCATTATTATTTAATAAGAGAGAGAGATGAGAAACAAAAATTATAAAAACTAAAGAAAAATTTGTATAATTAATAGGAGAGAGAAGCAGAAAAAAATGTTAAGGATGTATGTGTGAATGACAAGTGTCCCACCAAAACTTTTATTTATTATATAGTATAGATTTCTTAAAGATGCTTTTATTAATTGTTTATTTTCTATTTTATGTTAAGATAATTTTAACATATGTGTGTGCGTTTGTTAAATAAAAGTCTATTATTATTTTTTTAAAGCAAAATTTGTTTGTTAAATACTTTACCCATTAACTTTTTATTTAGTTTAGGCCCATTAAAAGTATTTATGCCTCCTAAATACTTATCTGGTACATATTATTGACTTTTAATACAAGGATTATTAAGTTTATATTTGAGGGGCCCAATTTTTTACTCGCCCAGAGCCCCTAAATTCCGGGGAACGGCCCTGCGCCATGGTTATTTTTTTAAACACCTATACCTAAAACAAATAAATTATGGCTAGCCTTACAAATTGCACACTTTAAGCAACATGGCAAATGAAACAGAAACAATTTTTTATTCATTTCTTGTTAAGTAGATATCAATAGGCTTGTAGAATAAAGATTCTACATGATCTTCTACATTTGATAAATAGCTATCATCATTGTGTTGATAAACAACATGAGAAGCTCTCGACATGTTAAGTACAACTTTGATCAATGGCAAGAGCTTGACATCTGGGAAACTAGCTCGACATTTAGATCTTTCCATAACCCATAGATCAGCTGCAATATTTCTTTTCTTCCCTCTTCCTCACATGTTATGTTTTTCTCTTTCATTAGTAAATGTATGCTTGATACTACATCCCCCCTTTCCTGTTCCTCCTATACATTAAAACATTGAAATCTTTAGTTCAAATCAATCCTTGTTAATAGAAACTAGATTTGTTTCAATTTGTTCCTATTAATAAATAAGGGGAAGGATCATGAGAAAACTCTTTGTTCGTGAGAACTCAAAAAAAACCGACTCAAACGAACTCCGAATGAACTCATTTGGCGGTGTAACCGGCTCGGTGTTTAGGTTTTTGGGGTGGGGTAGGGGTTTAGGTTTTTGGGGGGTGGGGTGGGGTGGGGTGGGGTTAGGTTTTTGGGGGGGTGGGGTGGGGTGGGGGAAGGGGTTTAGCTTTTAGGGTTTAGCTTTAGGGTTTAGATCAAGTTTGACGAGCTGGTTCTAACGTCACAGGAATGAGTTCAATTAGAGTTCGTTTGGGTCAGTTTTCGCGAGTTTTCTCACGAAGAAGAGTTTTTCATGAACTCAACCCTAATAAATAATATCTTAACAGTTCCCAAGTCATCCCAGAGACGAAGAATGGTTCCAGCCAAAGTGAAAAACTTAGAGTATGGATCAAGAAGTAGTTGCCCATATTCTGATGCAACTCCATCAAAGGTGAGAAAAAAAAGATGCACCAATGCCATACATGCCCCTGATGTTGCAACCCCATTCTCTATGTAGTCTTTAAGCGTTGGTATTCTTCCTCTTTTCACCCATTCCGCTTCCACCATGTAAGCTTCCGCCATCTCAATCCACTAAACGAATAACAATCAAAACAATTTTTTATCTAAATCTACCTAAAACGGTTAATGTAAATAAGAATTACCGTCTTGCGTAGAAATGGTTGGACACTCAACCCTTGTTCTCTTAGAACTTTGTCACAAATCTCATTGTTTGTATTATACAATGCTTCATAGAATATTTTCATATACTCTGGTAGTTGTTCCATCGCATTCAAGTCCCATCTGTCGAAATAAAATGTAAGTTTTAATTCAATCTAACAAAGGATTATTGGATTTTAATAATCTCATATTTTACCATTTCAAAAAATTTAATGTGATCTCTAGGTTTTATAATATTTTCATGTACTCTGGTCTGGTTAAACACCACCGTTGTCTCTGTTTGGACTTGCCAGAAAAACGAGTTCAATTAAACACTACCAGAGCCAATTTCATAACCCACAACGAAACCACTGCTAGCTTGGCTTGACTTTCCGGCGGTTTGCAGATGTCCACGTCATATAATATCTAACGGCGTTAAGTTTTTTTAACGGGGGGTCCAATGTAAGGAAAATAGTTTAAAAGTAGGGATCGGTGGTAAGAATATTCTTAGTTGAGATTATTATTAACCAATTGGTAAAATATAAGATTATTAAAATCCAATAATCCTTTAACAAATAAGTGAGTGAATTAAAAATAACCAAACCTTTGAATTTCTTTGGTAAAGATTACATGGTCATCATACGAGCCATATGTGTCGTATATATCATCTAAAACCAACAAAATGGTGACGGATTTAGCAAGTTCAATCCTACTACTTGAGAAACTCAGTTCTGGTAAAACTCCGAGTGTCCAGAAAAAACACTCAATGTGTCGATCTCGGATAAAACCCAACTTACTAGATAAACCCAAATGTTCCCACCACCTACAAACAAGCTCGTTGATCAGATTAATATGTGAAAAATAAAAACAAGAAGAAAAGTCTTTTACCTGTTTACCTCAACCAGCTCCCTTTGAAGGACTGATTGGATCATATTATAATCGTACTTTGCAAACTCTAGCACAATTGGGTTGTGATCATGTTCATTACCATATTCTTCAATATACCTTCTTGCTTCTAACCTTTCCATTCTCATGTGCCTTGGAAGCTTTAAACCCTCAACAACATTTTTATGAAGTTTGGGGCTTAATTGTGAAACTGATCTTTTGAGGTATCTTGTAGTAATTTCCTTGGCATGTGACAAAACATCTTCCCCACTTGCACCCAAGAATGAAGCTTCATATAAACTTAACAACCCTTCTATGTCTTCACTTGAAGACTTCTTTATTTCACCATTCACATCCAAGAATATATGGAAAACATCTGCTTTTAAAAAGGAATTTTTGGCAGATATGGGCCATAAGCCAACCTTTAATCACATTAGGGGCGATTTCTAATTTGTTGTCACTTATGGGGTTGTCGCCATTCCATTTGGCGACAACTTTCCATTTTTTTAGGTGTGTCATGGAAAGGGCAGGTTTAAGTAAGTACTAGGTAAGTTGTCTCCAATTCAAATGGCGATAGGTTTTCAGTTTACACACATGAGCACTGATTCAACAACGACATGGAGATGACATGGCATGCTGATTAGGACCTGTCGTCGTTTAAACCGGAGACAACTTACCTAGTTCTGACTTAAACCTGCACTTTCCATAACACCCCTAAAAATGGAAAGTTGTTGCCGAATGGAATGGCGACAACCCCATAAGTGACACCAAATTAGAAATCGTCCCTAAGGTGATTAAAGGTTAGCCTATTGCCCATATCTGGAAAAAAAAATCCTTTTTTATATGTGAATATAAATTTAGTATATTTTTCCCAACTTAAAATAGACACTTATTTATGTTAAACATAAACAACGTTGTAATATAACGGTACCTGCAGGATTGGTATAGAGACCATTATGTCGTCGAAGGCGAAAATTTAGAGACACCGTATACAAATCATCTTTGGGCAACACGTTTATAAGTTCTTCCAACATTTTCTTACTTTCTTTTTCGAAATGAGGCCAGTCTTTGAATCGTGTCAATTAGCCTCAGTTTCATTGTTGGATCTGAAGTTTGTTTTAAAGCTCTTCTCGTACTTTCTTTGAGCTCATCAATTTTGTTGTTAACGTCAGCTTTTGATGAAATTACCTATCAATTATCAGAAAAATAAAAACAATCACAGTGATTACATTTATTCTCTCCCATTCCATTAAAGTTAAGTTATATTAACCATAGAAGCGAACCTTCATTTCATGATGATCGAGTAGAGGAGAATCATTGTCTCGCCAAAATGACATATTTTCGGTAGATAAAGTAAAGCAATATGTTGATCTTGATGTAGTTCTAGGAAATCTGAAATCTATATACATATATATATGTATAGTAAAACATGTGTGCAAAACGTGTCAAGTTGACAAATGGATCTTTCGGTAGGTAAAGTAAAGCAATATGTTGATCTTGATGTAGTTCTATGAAATCTGAAATCTATATACATATATATATGTATAGTAAAACATGTGTGCAAAACGTGTCAAGTTGATAAATGGATCTACGTAATTCAACTAATATAAATGTCCGGGTCAAAATATTGCTTTATTTGTTTTCCATTTTTTAAACTAAAGTAAAGTCAAACCCAAAATAATTTATATAAGTATAGTGTTATCTTCTTTTGTAACCGAGTTATGGGTTCTCACTAAAATGTATATATTGTTTTAATTTTCATTTACCATGTAGTTTAGTTTTTTTTTAACTTGTTACATGTATAATTCATTAAAATCTAAATATACAATTCTTTTAGATTTTTTTTTTCCTGTATTTCAATATAATTTAAACTTAAATGTATTTATATGTATTAAAATCCAGTGTATATATATAGGGTAATGATCAATTGTGAACTCGTAAACCAAAAAATCAAATTCTGACCACACATTTATTTTCATCTTATTTTAATCCATTCCACAAAAGTCTATGTAGCCAGAATTTGATTTCTTGGTTTACACATTTAAACTTGGTTAATATTTGATCATATTCCCCCCCCCCCCCTCTCTCTCCCTCCCTCCCTCCTTCACAATATGGATCCACCAAAACCCATATCGATATAAAATGGGTCTACACACGGATAAAAGATGTGGGTACAAAACAACCCGATTAAAACACTATTAATATCTTTATAACCTGGCTGGACCTTAATCGCATCATTCCCACTCAAAACAAAACCCTAAAATTCTTCCTGGCCGAACCTGTCTGAATCATCGATCGGAGCAAGAATCGGTATGTTATTGTTACTCTTCATCGATCTTAACAAGAATCCGTATGTAATCTATCATTTTTTTTAATATGGATAACATATGAATCTTTTCTCAACAAATTCTTTTAAGCAAATAGATGATAATCGATTTGTGGTTTACTTAAAACCCTGTGTATTATGTTGAATCGATAATCAATCTCTATTTGTGGTTTACATAAAACCCTGTGTATTAATTTACGAAGAAAGTTACATAAAACCCTGTTTAGGGACAATCGATTTTATCTATTTGTGGTTTACTTGATAGCTCCGCCCAGCATATTTTTTTGAATCTATTTTCAAGTTTATTGTATTAGAACCCTGTGTATTATGTTGAATCGATAATCAATCTCTATTTTCAACTTTATAGATTATCTCATTGCCGACAAGTTAGGTTGAAACAATCTTGAGAAATTTTAATTTTTTTAATTTAAGAATTTAAGATTTGATTATTATATTTTTTGCTCGATCTACAGGTTGTGTCTTATGATTCTCTATTTTAATTGTAAGATTCATGAATCTCTTTATAAAACCCTAGGTTATTGCGTTTTTGAATTTTATACGGTTTCTTTCATGTTTTATTAAATCCGTTCATAAACAACTGTTGGTATAAAAATTCATGAATTTGGTTTAAGTCTTTTGGTTATTCATAAACAACAAAGATTTAAAACCAAATAAATTACTCATCTGCAATTAAAAAACTACATACCGAAATTGATTGGATAGGTTCTTCATATTGAAATCATGACATGCTTTCAAGCCTCTTTTTAACACATTTTTATGTTTTTGCTATAAACTGTAGACGAGAACAAGGGTTTGAAATTGATTGATACCCCAGGGGTAATCTCCTACTCTCATTAGTACAATTGTTTTAAGCATGTTATACATTTTATAAATATATCATTAATCTAAATAAAGGAAGAAAAAACAACAATTACTTGTATTTATTTAGTGATTAACATTCCTTCATCAGCACCATATTGATATAAGTAAAGTATTTAACAGAAAATGGTTACAACCGAAAAATTGGTACGCATCATGCTACTGTTTTAACCATGCATAGGCTATTTAAAGAGACTAATAATCATATTTTTCTTTTATGTTGTAGTTTCAATGGAATTCACTCCAATATTAGTGAACATCATATATGTCTCCTGTGTAATTTTGGTAAGTTTTTTTTGCGTAATTATGCAGAATTCATTTATATATGAAATCAATTTACGGTAACATATTAATTGTTTTAAATTTTCAATATATTTGGTAAATTTTTAATTGATACATTGATTTAATTGATTAACACCATTGAAAATGGTAATATTTTAATACATATTCAATAATATTCTTTAATTACACCAAATTTGATTCCACCATTAATTTATACCAAAAATAATAGCTATAAATTTTTTGGTAAATTTATAAACCGTTTCATGGTTATGATTAAATTTTTTTGGTAAGGATTTAAAATTTGAAATTTAAAATATTTCCTAATAAATTATTTTTCAAAGATATGATTTGATTAATATTTTAAGTTTATAATTTTATTACTCTATTAATATCAATACCATCTCATTCTCACCATACACTACACCTTTTAATACAATCTCAAAGAATCAAAGCTTTCATTCTGTTGCAAGCTTTCCATTACTCTTCAATCAAGGTAGGTGGTTCAATACTTCAATGTTGGTTTTCTATTATCATTTCATTTCTTCACCTTTAATCATACATTTTTTATATATTCAAATGATCACTATATGTGTTGTAATTATCTATTTTGATTACTTTTTTTGTTTACTATTTTTGATGGGCCAAACAGGCAGGAAGTACCTGAAATTCCTTTAGTCGTAACAAGTAGTGATTGTCAAGGATTGGTGAGTCAAACTTTTTGTTCTACATCTGCTTGGATATAAAAGTAGGTGTGATAATTTTAACCCATTTTTATAGTTACTAGGTCAATTTGATTCTCCTTTATATCAAACGGGTCAAAGTAAAGTTTATATTTAATGCATACAACCCTAAGTCATTTTATTCAAAAGTTTATATTACTATTTCAATAATATTGTTTGTAATCATAACTAGCAAATGATTTATTTTTGGAGAAAAAAAATTAAAAAAAGACAAAAAAATTATAGGGTCAACCTTATCTGGCTTGACACTAAAAATTCAGTTCAGACCCATTTTGATTGGTTACTCAATCGGTCAATCCACAAACCACAATTCTTGGTTACTTTCTTGAAATTTACTTTTTGAATTCTTTATTTAAATGGATATTGGCATATTTATAAAGTTTCATTCTTTTGGCTAGAAATGATACTGAAAAGGGTTATGGGATTGTGGATGATGATGGGTCATCTTGGAATGAGTTGTTTGAGATTTGTGATTTAGCATCTACATCAGATGATATAGATCTGTGTGTTTTATAGCATTTCTTAAATAAAATATCATGTCGTTTAGACTTTATGTTCAATAATTGAATTTATAACTCACATCTTGATATTTTAGACATGATGATTAATGTTGCAATTTTTTTTGTAAATTTCAAAATATAAGTTACGCTTTATGTGGGATTGGAAGAATTAAATAGGCGATTGTCGAGTAGTTAAGTTACGTGCGCTTTCTGATTTTGCACATCGCAACAGTGCTCAGGTTAGTTTTTGTTTAGTCGTTTCCAATCGCATGTTTATTACCATGTTTGTATATGAGTATCATCTTATTCAGTTTTTTGTTATGTATGTTTGCCTAATTTCTAGCTGACTTTGGAACATACAAGATTTCTATTCACCTTTTCAGTCATTATTGAGAGGCGTATTCTTAAGAAATGACAGGCTTATAGGGGAACAAAAGCCTTTTCAGTTGCAGCAAGTGATTGATTCAATTACGACAATGTCACACCATCTCTAAGTATGATTTATTTGACCCTTTTATACTTGTAATCTTCATTTTTTTTGCTTTAAAGATTCAATTCATTTGTTTCTCATCCTTATGGTACTAAAACATCACAAATAGAACATAAACATAGAAGTGTCGGGATGGGTAAGACGAGTGATGTGTCAAAACAATTAATTTTATGCTATTAGGTTAGGTAAACCCACTAACACACTTTTCTTTTGTATATAATTCTGCAGGTGTTAGCGAATGATATGATTTGGTATTCAGGATATCTCTATTTGTAAAATCAGATGTATTTTCATCCCTCGAACAACCTTGTATTTATCTGAATATGTTTAAATTATGAAAATCAAGTTGTTCATTCATTACACATTTTGTATGTGTATATACCAAGTGCATGTATATTTGTAGTTATAACAACTCATTTCTTTATACTTATTTTGTTAACTAATATGGGGTTGTATTTCGTAATCATATTTAATACATTCTTTAGAAAAATATAAGTTTAATATGTGAAGAAGTTAAGTTTAATATGTGAAGAAGTATGACCTGAATCCACTTGTTGAGGCAACTAGTTTTTTCTCATTGCTAGCTTTATGTGGCACTTTTGAGAGTTAGATTTGGTGTAATTAAACATAAACAAAACATCTAACATTGTATACAAAGAAATTTTTACAGATTTATAAATTATTTTTTAGTTTTTTTGTCATTTTACATTTGTGTTGTTTATTCACCCCGTGTAATACACGAGTTCTAACAAGGTAATGACAGCTGTTACAGATAAGAAAGGAGGTGTGTTTTTTCTGTATGGTTATGGTGGAACTGGTAAAACCTTTCTATGGAAAACATTATTAGCAACAATTAGATGTAAAGGTCAAATCGTTTTAAATGTTGCGTCAAGTGGTATTGCATCGTTGTTGTTGACAGGAGGTAGAACAACATATTCTAGATTTCTCTTTCCTCTCAATCTTAATGAAGATTCTATTTGTCGTATTAAGCCAGGTAGCGAAGTTGCGTATTTAATAAGTCAAACACAATTGATTATCTGGGATGAAGCTCTGATGGTTTATAAGCATGCATTTGAAGCTTTGGATAGATCTTTGAATGACATGTTGACCCCAAATACTTCATACAAAAGTAATATACCATTCGGAGGTAAAGTTATTGTATTTGACGGAGATTTTAGACAAATCCTACCTGTTGTGCCAAACGGAAGCAGACAAGACATTGTCAATGCTGCTTTGTGTTCATCATACATTTGGAGAAAATGCATGTTGCTAAAGTTAACAAAAAACATGAGACTGACCATTGGGAATGACATATCTGATCTCGAAAACACACAAAACTTTGCAAAATGGCTTTTGGACCTGGGAGAGGGTAATGTTGGTGACATTAATGATGGCAATGCGGTGATTGATATACCTGATGATATACTTATTACTGATTATGTCCATCCTATTGGTAGTTTAATTGACTTTGTCTATCCATATATTCTTCAAAACTACAAAAATCCTCAATTCTTTCAAGAAAGAGCAATAGTTGCACCGACAAATGAAGTAGTGCAGGAGATTAATGATCGTTTTTTGGCAGTGTTCCCTGGTGAACAAAAAGAATATCTAAGTTTAGATAGCATATGCCAGTTAGAACAGTTGAACGATAATTTCCAACAAAAGTTTATACTCGCCAGATGTTTTTAATGGTCTTAAATTTTCAGGATTGTCAAATCATAGTTTAGTTTTGAAGGTAGGTGTGCCTGTAATGTTGCTGAGAAATATTGATCAGAAGGATGGGTTATGTAATGGAACTAGATTACAAGTCAAATCTCTTGGTAACCGTGTTATCGAGGCCGAGATCATTTCTCGAAGCAATATTGGGACTTGAACATTTATTCTAAGAATAAATTTGACGCCTTCAGACAAAAGAATCTCTTTCAAGCTACAAAGAAGGCAGTTTCCACTCTCGGTTTGTTTCGTCATGACAATAAATAAGAGCCAGGGTCAGTCACTATCAAGGGTTGGATTGTTCTTGAGGCAACCGGTTTTCACTAATGGTCAATTATATGTTGCACTTTCAAGAGTTAAAAGCAGAGACGGGTTAAAAATTTTAGCCTTAGACAAGGATGGAAAAATTTCAAACAAAACATCCAACATTGTATACAAAGAAATAATTACTGATTTATGAATTTTATTCATCATTTTTTTAGTCTCAAATTGTATTTTCTTTTAAATTTATTTTATTGATAACCCTGTGTAATACACGGGTTCTAACACTAGTTCTTTTAATATAATATTTAATAGGAGAGAGAGTCGGGAAAATTATGCTAAGAATGCACCAGAAGATAACATGTGTCTCATAATTTTATCTATTTATTAAGTAGTATAGATATATATTACTTGAAAAGTAGATTAGATTAATTAAAATAAATGTAAAGCACATTTATAACTTTCTATCATATGCATTTGACCCGCGTAGAATTAAAAGCAGATGTGGACATCTTTGAAAATAAAGCAATCAACAATGTTTTTCATGTGGAAATCTAAACGCACCTTCATTAATTTCTTTTAGATTTTTTTAACGGCAACTCCTAAATTATACATCATTGTACACCACGGGACTAGAAACGTTGACATCTTGGGGAAGGGCACCATTTAACACAACTTAATAACTTGTTTATTGTTGCATTTGTCTCCTGAATCTCCTCAGTTGATTTTAAGTTGGTTTCACTCCGAATAAGGATTCATAGTTTGTTATTAATTTCAATACTTCTTCCCTTCCCGTCTGTTTTTGAAACATTAGACCTAATTTGTTTTCAATGTTTTTCTTCTCCTTCGTTATTACTTCAGAAAATATTTCAACATCTGATATTTCCTCCTATAAAAATCATTTTCATTTAATTTGTATTGTATAAAAACATATTATTTAAAAAAAATATATGTATTACATCTTACCATAAATTTGTCTTCCCACTCATTTTGATTATTCACGACCACATTTAAACCCTTCTATTTTCCTTTTTCAAACTCACCACCTTTTATTTCCAGTTTCTTAGGGGACTAGGAGTCGTGAGAGGGTAGGAGGCGGCGGGTACGCGGGTACACCACCTTCTATTTTCAGTTTTTTTTATTTGTTTTTATATGCCAACTATTCGTTTGACTTTTTTTTAGTTTATTTTTTTTTATAATCTTAATCTATGTTTTACCTTTTTAAAATTTGTTTTTGGTTTTATTTTATTTTTTTGGTTTTATTGTGTAATCTTTTTTTTTACTTTTATTCATTCTTATTAAATTTTCAAAATAACGTAATATTCTCTTAAGTTGCGAAACATATCCGTGCGATGTTCTTATTTTTATCTACGTGTTTACCTAGTTTTTTTTAAACCCACCCGCCGCGAAACGCGGTAATCGCCTGCTAGTTAATAACATTTAACATATAATTAATAATCATGGAATAAAAATTTAATATATACACAGATAGTATATTTTTATAGAAAATTAAATATCTTTTTTTCTTGGATCATACTTTTGTTTCTATAACCATCGAGCCAAAAAATTCTTCAACAACCGTATACTATATACCTACTTTTTTTTGTTTTTATTTATTGTTTTTAATTTATTATGTATTTTTAATTAATTAGTTAAAGTTTTAGTTTATTAATTTGATTTGTTTTAATTTTTTGTAAACAAAAATAAGAGGGTTGGATGGTACCACTCGCACCTTAGAAGGTAGTTTGGAAGGGTAGTTTATCAAAATAAGGTGACATATCCTCATTGATAGGTTTGAGAGGGTAGTTTGAAATGGAAGAGTACCAATCCCACCTCCCTTATCCATGTTTCATAAGGTTATAGCATTTATTGACTCATCTACTCCCATCCCTCCACATTGAATGCTATCTACATACATTAGCTTAGGGGTGTTCAAAGTCGGATATCTGAAATTTTCGGATAGTGGATTTCACTATCCGAATCCGAATCCGAAATTTCGGATATCCGAACTTCGGATATCTTCGGATAGTGAAACGGATATCCGAAAATATAAAAAAATAAAATATATAAAAATAATATTTTTAAATTACAAAAACAATTAAAAACCTTAAAAAACATTAGAAAATATATAAATATAATATATCGGGTTTTGATTCAAATTTTCTTATTTTTAAATAATAAAAACAATTAAAAAAAATATATAAATATAATATTTCGGATATTCGGATATCCGAACTATCCAAAATATCCGAAAATCACTATCCGAATCCGAAAATTCGGATATCCGAAATTTCAGATATCCGAATTTTCGGATAATTCGGATTCGGATTTTCGGATAATTCGGGTTCGGTTTCGGATTCGAATTTTTTTGAACACCCCTACATTAGCTATCACGTGTAACAAACATGTTACTAATATGTAACGATATATATTATAATCACCCACACAAGTGGATAAGATAATATAATCAATGAGCTCGCAACTAAATTTTTTTTTATCACAGAGCATTAATTTTTTGATCTAGAATCGGAAATATACATTCACCATGTTTTCTACTATTGTAAACGCGTCAGTCAGAATGATGAATGAGGCGTCACCCCGATAGATCTATCAACATTAATTCGTCGTTTTAGCAAAGTTAAATAATTGCGTAATGAAAAAGGGAACTTAAGTAGTGACAATAGTTCTAGTTCAACTTAGGTTATATAATCAGATAAACATGTGCATAGCCAACATAGGGAATAATATTAAAAAAGTTATTAAGTTAAGCATATTTTTTCCCAAAAGTTAAAGAGAAAAATGGCTACGAAAACTCACCTAGTGAGGAGAAGATGAAAAGCACGGTTCTTGAGTAGTGGAGTCGTTCTACTCGGATCCTACAATAGGTAGGACTCTATGAGATTTATAGACTAATCCTAAGGTAGGTTGTACCAAGACAATTTGTCGTCCAATATTTATACGTGATAGTTTCTAGGCTTCTCGAGAGTTATTTATAGAAAAATGATTGGAACCAAGGCGTTAGCCGTCAAATATTATGAGTTTAGAAGTCGAGATGAACTCGAATAGTAAACGAAATGAGTTTTATAAAATAAGTCAAACACTTGTTAGAGGTTAATAGAGAGGTCGGATGGATGGAAATAAGTCGAAGTTACACATGCGTTAGAATACCGTTTTAAAGACTTGTTTGTTTCGAAATCGTGTAAACCGTATGAGTGTTGAGGTACCTTTCAAAGGATTAAACTTTAGAAACTTATACTTCAAGGTCAAAAATATATATTTTTAGTTTTTATAAGGTTTGAACCCTCAAAGAGTCTTGAACAAAGCTAACTTTAGAAACTAGTCGGTTTTCGGTATACTAAACATACAAAAAAATAATACGGTTGTGACCTTATTTTTGACTCTTTAGAAAATATGAAGATAAAGTAGCGTTATGACGACTCGGGTAACTTTATATTATATATATGAAGGATTCCAAGAGTTGGTTCAGTCAAGAACTTGAGTTTAAAGACGATTTAACCAGATATTTCGGTCGTAAAAGCTTAAAATTGTGATTATTATTTTCTAGAGTAAAGTGTCATTTTCGTCCCTGTGGTTTGGCCATTTTAGCCAGTTTCATATAATTTTTTTTTAGTTTATTCATCACTTTTCAAAATCTTGCTATTTTCATCCAACTGACTAACTCTGTCTTTTAACGTTAAATCAGGGGCAATTTTGGTTAAATCTGGGTAATTTAGTTAGATTTTAACCTATAATGTTCAAACCGACATTTGATTTAACGTTAAAATATAGACCGAGTTAGTAAGTAAAATTAAAATGGCTAGATTTTAAAAAGTCAGGGACGAAAAAGCTAAAAAAAAGTTTTTTGATGAAACTGACTAAAATGGCCAAACTATAGGGACAAAAATGACACTATACTGTAGAAAAAAAGTTTGATTGGTTGACAGAAGTTCTCTTAGTTTTCGTCTAACTTTGTAGTTTTCTAAAGTTTGATTGGTTGAGAGTTCTCTTGATTTTCGCCTAACTTTACAGTTTTCTATTGACTAAATATTATAGACTAATAAAACTTGTATCAATGGTTTGGAGGATCTGATTATGTTATTAGAGCTAGGATTGGGCATGCCAAGAGATACCTGGAGAGGATAAGTTCATCGGCTGAAGTAGTATTTTAATTAAGTTATGAGTAAATTACGCCGATCATTCATGTCAAATGTCAAAATTCCTGCTCTCGTCGTTAAGTATGATTAGCAACGGTTATAGTCTCGATGTTCATCCCGACTACAAACTTATCGTCCCTAGCATGGAAGCCGTAAAAATTTTCTGTTAAATGGGTATGAAATTACAATTTTACCCTTCAAATTAAAAAAAACCTAACAAGAAACAAAAAACTAAATAAACCACCCAACGCCAACCCTCACCCCACGATTTCTCTTTCTTTCAATTCCTCTTCCCCTCTGTGCCTTAACAAACACCAACACCATCAATTGTCGGAAAACCATTAATAGTGATGAGCTCACAAGAAACGTAAACGGGAACAAAGTAATATGTTGGGATTGATGTGGCTTAAGTAACTTCTACCGAGGGAAATACTACTGAAGACCAAAATAGTGTTGAGGTTAAGTTAATGTTGAAGATATAACTTTATTATAGATGATAAAGTTACTACTAAAGACGAGAGTTTCTACTGATACTCAAAGTTAATACTGACAATACATGGTTCTACTAAAGAACAAGTTACTACCGTACCGAGTGAGACATTTGGCCACGATGTGCTTTGAAGAATTGAAACATAACCGCCATTCTTGAAATCGTTTGATTTAACTAGGGGTGGTTTAAATCAAATGATTTGCTCGGTATAAACTTAACTTCTTCGGTATCTACCAACTCTTTAGTAGAAACTTAAGGTCTTCAGCACTAAGTTTTTGGGTACCAACTGAAGTTCGGTAGTAACTAAAGCTCGGTATTAACTCAGTGGCTGGTAGTAATAGCGGTAGTAATCTTTGGTACTAATTTTCCTTGCATTGATAGCAGCAACTTATGTCTTTATGCTTTTAATGTAAGCTTACTTTAATATTTCTAACCACTCTATTACAACTTTTCATCTAAACAAATCTATACAATTTCAGACCTAACACAAATTCAAACCCCTAGATATGATACAAGCTTGTGCCATAGACTTTGTTAGGGACATGGGGAAACCAATTGCCACTTGTAGAGTTTGTATACAATAACAGTTATCATCCAAGCCGCGCACTATACGAGGCTTTGTACGGTAGAAAATACATAACTCCATATTATTTGAATAAAGTAGGAAAAGATAGTTGGTAGGACCTTATATTGTTCAATAGCCTAAAGATAATACCAACCAAATATCATTTATGATAAAGAACAATGTTGGAGTAGTAAAATGGTTGCAATTACCAGCTGAGTTACTTGGAGTTCATAATGCATTCCATGTATAAAACCTAAAAGAAAAGTGCATTATGAAGAAGTTAGAGTAGATGAAAATTGATGATATGTATATGAACACAAGGATATTGTTGATAGAAATGTACATCAATTAAGAACAAATAAATTTCTTTCAATGGAGCTATGATTACACTACCTATTTGCATAAAAACCCTCAACTACATTAACAAAATATTATAGTAAAAAAATAAGTTTTTTAATAAAATAAATTAAAATGGGTAAATATGATATGTTAATTATTAAAATTTTGGTATATTTTATATCTTGAATTTGATTCCAGCATATATAGTATTTAAGAGGGTATATATTGAAAAACTATAATCAAATTAAATGTAGTGAAGTTGGTATATATATTACTTCCATGACAAACTCTACCACATATGTGTTGTTTGTTGGAAGTTGATAAAAATTCATGTTAAAACCTTCATCTGAATATAAGAAGAGAAGAGAAGGGTCATCACCCAACACACATTTTCATTCTCTGTTTGCTTTGCTTGGTAAGACATCAAAGCAAACACACACATTCATTAAGAAATCAACCACCATGCAAGCATACATACATTTACCTTAGGCTTCATCCTACACAAACAAGACCAACAATTTTCATTTTATCATGGCAGGAAAGTCTCATTGTATAGTGCCCAAGGAGAGAGGTTCATATCGATCATTCGTCCAAACTCAGGGCGTTGAACATTATCAGGCTCCATCACACTACCTCGGTTCACATGCTCGTTTTGTCTGCAAGCACACAAGGCTCAAGGGTCATACTAACAACATAGACTTGCGCACAGTTAGCAAAAGCGATATCACCGTTCACTATTTTGGTTCCATGACCTTAAAAGAATATACTATTAGTATTGATGTACCATTGTTACTCTGACTCTATTTGTGACATTTTCTATTACCTGATGTTTTTATACTATATACTTCACTGTCAACTGAACACGGAAAATAAAAATATATATATATATCATGGTTGTAAAAATCGCTAGGCGCTAGTCGGGCGGTGGGGTAGGGCCAAGGCCTAGGCGGGATTAATCGGAATGGAATTTTTATATGTAATTTTCAGTTTTTTATATATATACACACATTTTTTATAAAAATGTTCATTTTTAAACCACACCAAAGGTTTTCGCCGGAATTTGCCCGGAATTTTCAAATTTTCGCCGGAAATTTCAGGTTTTCGCCGGAAATTTCAGGTTTTCGCCCGAAATTTCAGGTTTTCGCCGGAATCTGGCCGCCTAGGCCCGCCTGGGCCCGACTAGGACCGCCCAGTGATTAATGGAGCGACTTGGCCAAAATTAGTCCTCACTGGGCCGCCTAACGACTAATCGGCGCGATTTTTACAACACTGATATATATAAATATAAAAATGGAGTCAGGGTCTTGCTAGGAGCAGCTTCTCTATCCCCTGGGATAGAGGAAAGGTCTGTCTTCATCCCAACCTCCTAGACCCTACAAATAGCTCTACTATGAGTGAGATTTTACTGGGTATATTTGTTTGTTTGTTTAAAATTTGGGAACTGTTGTCACCCACCTACCCGAAAATACATGTACTACTTATAGTTACCTTGTGGGAAGAAGCCCGCTGAAGTTCTGAACTTGTACTTATGGATCACTTGGTGGAAACCAGACAAATATGTTGTTTGGGTTTGAAGTAACCATGTTCATCGCCCTGGGAGGTAAAGCAACCTATACAAGGTGACAAAGTGAGCAAACTAAAAAACAGTGATTTCACTTCCTTTTTAGATTGCAAGCACAGACCTGTGAAGTTGTTTGTGCATCTGCAGGGTTGTACTTCTCTAAAACTTGCTAAACAAACGAATAACAATCTAGTTATTATTCTGTTCAATAACTTAACTTTGAATTTTACATTAAAAATGCAATACCTTGCGGGCACGAACATGTTTTAAAGCCTCCTCAAGGATTTGTTCCCGGTACTCAGCCTCACACAATGTTGAAATTGCAGAAGGATCCCCTTCAAATACCCTATTGAACATACAAAAAGAGATTCCAATTCATACAATGTTCAACAAAATTTCTAGACTATACTTTCAACAAAAAAAGATCACAACTTTCCACAAAAGACGCCTTCTCCAAGCAAAAGTCGATAACAGAGGTTTATAAAGTTTAGTATTAGTAATAAATTAAAGACAAATATTATAATAATTTATGAATTTCAGTTTGCAATCTGCTTTGCTGCTTACGGCAATACTACTGTCTTCAAATCACATAACAACCTATACCTTATCCGCTTCTCCATTTCTATCATATGTGACTTGCATCGGACGATCTCTTGTTGAAGTTCCTGTTAGAAAGTAATATATAGTTAAGAAGTTTGAAGGATTTATCATAGTTGATTTAACAAGTATCAGGGATTATAGATCTCCAGAAAAAAGTTTGGGTACGATATTGTATACCTCAAGTCGTGAATCCCCACTTGATGGGCTGTTCCTAAACCAAATTGAACAAATTAGTAAAACTCGATACCATAGAAAACCAACATACTTTTTTATTTTGAACCAAAAGGCCTCCCAACCTAATTTTGGTATATTACAGTCCCTAAACTTATCAAAAATACACGAAAAAAGTCCCTCGACCCAATTTTGTATGTTAAAGTCCCTAAACTTGTTTAGAATGCATATACTTGTGCAAAAATTTTTACAAATGATTTGTTATCCCTTAAATTTGTTAGAATTTGATGAACAACATTTTTGCACAAAAAAAAATTATGTCTTATTTTGACAAATTTAAGAGGTATGAAGTCATTATTTTAATTTTTTTCAAAACTATGTATATTTTAGACAAGTTTAGAGACTTTAACCTTTTTCGTACAAAATAAGAAAGTATGTTAGTTTTTATGGTATTAACCCTTTTGAAACATAACCAACATTAAATTAAAACTAAATACCAGATTTGAAAATAGAAACAGAAAAAAAAGATGAGCAATAAGAGATCAAATATATAAGATAGCGAAAATAGATAAACAACCTGGCTTGGTTCTGAACTTGGTGACCTTGCGCTACACTTTTTAACCTTCCCAGAGCCCTTGCGATGTACTAAAGACGCATATAGTTAGAGTTAGCTCTTTTGATTTGCACCAACACGTGCTTTTAATATATACTCCTCAGTTGCACAGTTATTTATTATATAGGCCTGAGGTTGTATAATACATCTATAAAGGCCGCCTGAGTAACATATGTACCTCTTGGTTCTGCAGCCTTCAGAGAGTTTTAGATACACCAAGATGGATGCAGAATATATCAGAAAGGAAGCAAAATGCGTATACATAAAGAACAATGACAAAATTAGAAGCTAGAAAAGAATCATTAATACCAAACAAATATAAGGAAACGATAACCACAGTAGCTTTAATACTAATTAATGAATACCTTCCCCTTGCATGCTCTGGAAGATTTATATATCGTGACATAATTTCTTCGATACTATCATACACCAAATGAAAATTAAGGTAAGTAACTAATACTCTAATAGGTACTTTGAGTTAACAGTTGAAAATAAGGCGAAGCAATTGCACAAAGGGGGTTAATCTGTGCCGAAGACAGATATATTCACCTTCTACTTCCAGAGAAAATACTAGCTTTTCCAGAGGGCAAAACATGATGAGAGCAACATCCACATCACATAAAACAGACAGTTCATAAGCTTTCTTGATGATTCCATTTCTTCTTTTTGAGAAAGTGACCTGCCTATTTGTTGTGTTTTCAATCTTCTTGATCTGCAATTTAGCCCTCCCCGTTATTTGATCATAAAAAGACCAATTTCAACTGATAATATGTGTTGTCCAGGTGCAAAGGCAAGAAGTAAGAAAGAAAGCGGTGAAGGCGATGAATATGAAGACATTAAATGAGTTTTGTCAGTGCTAGGCAAGGTGACGTACGAAAGAGATAGAGCGGTGGCGGTGCATGTTGGTGTCACTTAACAAAAAAAAAATACTAAAGGGTATTCAAGACGCAAGGCGCCCTCAAGGCATAAAGGGATCACCTAGGCACACTCAAGGTAAAAGGGATCGCCTAGGCCCAAAAAAGTGCACGTCCAAGACAAAAAAAAAGGAACAATAATAAAATAAATACAAGGCATAGAAAACTAATACTACTCCCCAAATATAATTAAGAAACCCGAACAAAATTAGCAATAAAAATCATCTAACTAATAATTAGCAATTAAAATCATACAACTAGTATCAACTAAAATTATCTAATTAAAAAGAATCAAATATAACTAGTTATATTCTACATTAATTCTATCCACTTAAACACTCAACATGTGAATAAAGCCTAAAAAGAAAGAAAAACAAATAAAAAACCGTTATAGCCAACAAATCCCTAAACTCACTTCTATAGGGCATGAACATCAGCAAAAAGAAAGAGATGCAGAAGCCGTCTGCGTAGAAGAGAGCAGAATCTGGACTTTCAAATATCACTTGGCTTGCTTGTGCCCAGACCAAGGCGCTCACCTCACCTGCACTTAATGAAGACAAAAAACTGTCGCCTTGCGTTTGTTCGAGGCGCCTAGGCGTCACCTTGCCTAGCGCACTTCTGGCTTGCCTTTGACTGCATAGCTAGTAAGAGTAGAAAAGCAGGCTATATTCGTAAAATGGGCGGTGAGCAAAATTCAAACTAATTCATGAACTGAATCTTAACGTCATGTGTGTGGGCTTAAGATCTGTAAATTTATGAATTGTGTATCCAGTTCACACGTTCAAAGATAGGCATGAGTTTTGTACTAGCACTAGACGAAATTTATATGGCTTCTATGTAGTGTTTTCATCATGGTTCATGCAAATGTAAAGAAAAGTAAAAAAATTCATCGTCATAAGTGTGCGTGTGGGCAGTAGTAGTAATATTTTCCACATTTGTAAGTGCCCTAGAACAAATATATAACTTGAACGCACTTATTTTACACGAGTTAAAGAAAGGTGTAATTTAAAAAAATGTGTAATTTAAAAAAAAATTGTGTACTTACAAGCATGTTGATGATGTTTATGCTAATAAGCCCAATAATATATAACGAGTCACAAGCATTCTTTTACTTATGGTTGTTTCAAAAAGATTGTCACATAAACAAGCATGCCCACGTATAATATAGTTTGCTTAGCTCCATTTTCTAGCCTAAACATTCTAAAACCAATCAGTAATGGAAGTAATATAGAAGCAAAGATCAGTATGTTTAGTGTGAAAGATTATGCATCACCCTGAGCCATATAATGAAAGTGGACAACAAAAGTACAAAACCCTAGGGCCATACAGTTGGGACTTGGAACGAGACGAGTACAAAGGATATATGCCTTTTGGTGAAGATGTTGATGGATGGAATATACAGAGCATATTACGAGTCAGATGGAATATAAAGAGTACGCAACTAACCCATAGCAACTTTTTTCCCACACAAAATAATGTCAAACTCAATATGGTCTTGCATCAAGTTGGTTGAAAGATAGACGGTGCTAAAATTATCATTGTCACAATAGACAATAGGGGGCAAAGTAGGGGCAGTGAAGCTTAAATGGCAGATTCTAAGGCTAACATGTCTTTGTCGCTGCATTAGCAACCTCGTCATATTCAGCTTCAGGACCGGATGTGAAGATAATTACATGGCATTTGAAAAGAAAGATAATACATTAGTCGGAAGTCGATCGGTTATGTATTCGAACATCATCCCCAATCCGTGTGAGAGTAAGCCGTTAGCTTGGTTTTAAAAAGCGAGAAGCACACCGGGGCAACAGGGTCTAAAACCGAGGCGCAAAGCGCAAAAGCGCACCGCATTTCGTACGCGAACCACAAGGTGCTTATATTAATTTTCCTATAGTACAACCACATGGTACAACCTAAAAAGCCTTATGTACAACATCCTGATGCACAAAAAAGTCGCCAAGTACTTGAAGCGCGCGGTTCACCTGCGCTTTATGTATAGAGCTCGCATTGCTTACACAAAAGCCCTAGACCCTGGGCTTGTGTCACGTTGCACCTAGGCGTGCTTTTTAAAACCAAGGTTGTTAGAGGGGAAGTATTACATATATTTGCTAGCCATGATATAAGGCGTCACAAATGTAGCGTAAAATAGGCTTGATACAATTGAAGTGCGAGTGTGTGGCTCTCAAGGATTATACACACACACATATGTGTCTAGAGTGATGGTTAGACTATGTAAAGCATCATGAAAGGTAGGATAACCAGTGTTGTAAAAATCGCGCCTAGGCGGCGCCTGTCACTAGCGGCTCGTTAACGACTAATTTTGGCATAGTCGGTCCAAAAGTCGCTAGGCGGTCCAAATCGCGCCTAGGCGGTCCTAGGCGGCCAGATTCCGGCGAAAACCTGAAATTTCCAGCCAAATTCCGGCGAAAACCTGAAATATCCGACCAAATTCCGGCGAAAACCTTTGGTGTGGTTTAAAAATGAACATTTTTATAAAAATTACATATAAAAATGTGTGTATATATATAAAAAACTGAAAATTACATATAAAAATTCCAATCCAATTAATCCCGCCTAGGCCCCGATTAATCCCACCTAGGCTTAGGCCCTACCTCACCGCCCGACTAGCGCCTAGCGATTTTTACAACCATGAGGATAACTTCTAGTGTATTCATTTTGAATCGTTGCATGCAGTGTGGATCCTATATGGTTGACAAGACATACACAGAACATGGTGTGGTGGTAACATTCAGGTTAAGCTTATAATGGGCTTGGTAAAACCTTATTAGGCAATGGGTAAGAGTAGCTTGGATCATAATCTAAAAGGGTGGAGCTGAGGTGAGAACAGGATGGGCCATGGCCATGATGGTTTGATTGCCCACGACATGATTGAGTATGACCTCTGATGAAAGCGCGGAGGTTGGAGAGAAGGCTATATCCATAGAGATAGCGAACCCTCAAGGTGGGAGTGGAAGATGGACAAGACACTATGGAAATAAAGAAGAGGGATTAAGAATAGTGTAAAGAAAGTCATACAATGGTGCCAAAGTAGGAGTGAATAAGGCAAATGAACACGATGACTCATCGCGGATGGCATGAACCACGACGAGTAAGCACATGGGGTGGTTTGACGACCTAGTTTATGTTGAGGGAAAATGTAAGTATAACAAAGAGGCGAAGATGTGAGTAGGATGTCGGTTTATTGAATAGTCTAGTGTAGGGCATATGGATGTCTACATAAAGTTACTCAACCAAATACCTAGCTAGAGGACGATCTTGAAGATGAGGGTACGACGAACATTGTTAATGTTAGGAACAACGTGGCGCAGCGGAATCAACACACACACATGCACAAACGATAATCATGCGGTACAGAAAAATAAACGACACAAGAATTTTACGTGGTTCGGTCCCAGTGGGGGACCTACATCCACGGGCTGCAACTAGGTTATTTCATTAAGCTCAAGGGCACACAGATTACAATTACAACATAGAGTATTTATAGATTAAAACTAGGGTTCCTAACTTGTTCTCCAAGTTAGGCCCAAACCGTATAGATAGGCCCATTAGGCTAACCCTAGTTAGGGCCGGCCGCCTCTAAACGAGACTACACACCTAACAGTTAATGGCCTGAATCATGCGGTAAGTTGTGCCAGGAGAAGCAAAACTGTATGCCATCATTGGCAAAGAGACCATGTAGGGACGCGTGATAACATCCAAAAGATTTGATTTCACAATTATAATTGGTATTGACATAATGTAAGAAATTAGATAGAGGGTTTGATTTTATTTTAATGAGTTTGATGTATAGAACATGAAATATAGTCAAAAAACAATGGTTACCAGTGGTGAAGTAAGATTTTATTTAAATAACTTTGAAAGTGACAACAACATTGCTAAAATGTGGGGTGAGTAATAAATGCATCACTAACACGGAACATGTTACGGTTATTTATATTTATTTTTGGTTTGGTATTTGTCTTGTCTTTTATTATTAGTTGAGGGTGCCTAGTGTAACTTGCAATTGTATTTATGTTGGTTATTACGTATGATTAATGACAAGTTTGAGCATTTGAATTCCTTCTTCCTCTCCAAGTAAAAGTGTTTTTTTTGTTAAAAGTGCTTATTAGCTTATGACTTTTTGAAAATGAGTTTTAAAAAAAGTGTTTGGATTAGCTTTTGTGGTGGAAAAAGTAAATAAGTCAATAAATTATTTTTTTAAAAGTGTTTACCAAAAATGACATTTTTAAATTTTATATATGTATTTGTTAGAAATTGTTAGGGGTAGATTGGTAATATTTTATTACAAAAGCTAAAAGCCCATTTAAAAAGCCAGAAATTTATGCATGATCATACCCAAAACTAAGAACTTTTACAAACGTAATGGAGCTCCAAGTAACTGGAAACTCCGGGATAACTATTTATTTGATTATTCTATTTTTGTGCTCTTCTATTTTGGGATGATGGAATCCATGACAAGCCTACTAGAAATTTAATTATGCATAATCCCTCACTTCTCACAACGTTCACTCAATTCTAGGATTGTATATGTATGGATAATGTAAGTTAAGTTGAACACTTAAGTTCGAATCGAATTATGCAATGGTCATAAGCTTGTATGCAAATCAAGTATCCACCAACTAATTAAGTAGTATGCATGAATCAAGAGGACTTAAAAAGGGTTGTAATGTGGCTAAAAGAAAATAAAACCAACTTTTTAGCTTTATCAAAAAGTTAAAACAAAAAGTGCTTTTATATAACACTTTTTTTTTAGCTTATTAGCTTTTGAAAAAGCCAATAAGCCATTAAGCAGTTTTCCAACGCAATCCCAAACACCCTCTTATTCTTTTTCTAGTTTAACCCTATCAGAACAATGCTCATCAATCTACCATATGCAGTAATACATGAATTAGAATGACAAGAGAAGTTGACCTTTCAATTGGTAATTGCAAACTCTTGACACCAATTTGCTGTGGGAAATGGAAATTAGGTTTTGAAGCCGCTTGAACATCAGTTGCGTCCGTCAATTACAGCAGATATTTGGCCGGTGATGATATAAATATAAAACGATTCGGCCGAAAGAAAGAAAAAGAAAAAGTAAGAGAGATCAACGGAGGCTTCGGTTCCAGTAGATAGCGACGAGGGTTCCGTCAGAGACCACTGGGTAGGGTTTTGGCACGAAGAGGCGATTAATCTTATTTTCTCTTCTCTCTGATTATTATAACACAAATATTTGTAAGATGGTGTTTAGGATTGATTATTTAACTCTAAAAATGTTTATTTTTTTTAAAGGTAAATTTGTTAATTTATGTTTGAAGTGTGACTTGAACCATATCTTTTTAAATTTTAGTGTTCTATCATTGGGCCACCAACCCTAATGGTATCAAAAATGTTTATTGATCTATGATTTTTTTAAAATGAGTTTTTAAAAAAAATGTTTGGATTAGTTTTTGTGGTGGAAAAGGTCAATAAGTTAATAAGTTGTTTTTTAAAAATTGTTTAGCTTAACTTATATTTATTGTCGGATAAAGGGTTGGTAGATTGATAATTTTATGTTCAAAAATTCATAAGTAATTTTAAAAAGGCAGGATTTGTGACTTTTGAAAAACAACTTTTTAAAACTTATCAAAAAGCCAAAATAAAATAGACTTTTATCCATTTCAAACACTTTCTTTATTCAAAAAGTCAATAAGTTAATAAGTTATTTTCAAACTCAATCTCAAACACCTCCTAAATTTCTTTTCATCTTTTTTCATTAAAAAAAACTCATGAATACAAATTTTTTCCACCTCATTTCACATTTCTTCTTAAAAAGAAATAGGGAATACATCGTTAGTAACTAGACTTGTATTATACAGCCACTCATTTAACTTTGGGAAGAGGCGATGGTAGAGAGCACGGGTAGTTTAATGTAATCGATTGTTTCTTTTCAAGTTTATATAAAATAAGTTTGAAATCAAAGTACAATTCATTTAACTTCAGTAAAAAAACCAAGTGAGCTACACTAATACAAACGCAAACCGATAGTTGCCTGTAAGTATTGAACAACTGAAACATAGAATTGTGCGTCAGTGCTTCAAAGGGAAATGGTAATTAAAATGCATGCATCTAGAATGTGGGGACATGGGTAAAACGGTTCGTGAAACTAGAGTGTGATCTATGCCTTAAATCGTTTTGGCTTCTACAAAATCCTCTTAGGCCTCGAGTGGGAGTCCGATTCATATTGTTGATATGTGGCATGGGCCACAACTGATGGGCTTGGTATAATTGGATTATCATCATTTACCTTAGCCGTAGAGTTGACAGAATCATTATCAACTACAATCTGAATTTGTTACACAACGGAAATGTGAAACAAAATACAAAATTTATCAGAACTTACCGATGACTTTGATGTTATAGTTGTGATCAACGGATTACATGGTCCCCATAAGGCTTCATCCGTCATATCCCACGCGCCATTTATAATCCTACCAATGAATTCACTGCTTCTCCACGTACATCACAATCAAAACCATATGATGAAGGAAGTGTACTAGCCTCAATTGTAGATGTTGAGTTATCTTTGTTTACGATGTTGATATCCTCACCAAGGTATTTTGATACAGCAAAGCTTTGAATATGATTAGGTGCCAAATTATATTTATCAACATTTATCCTAAGAATGACCCTCTAAGCACATAAACTTTCAAGCAGGAAATCATATACCCAATTCGGACCATCACCACCCTATACAAACATAACGAAATATTAATATGTACAAACACACACACAGACATATACAGAAAGACGGACACAACTGTAGCAGGGGTAGATGATCCTCCAACTTCGGGTGTGATATGTTGATCACTTGGTTTCTGAAAATGAAACTGATATTGGGTCGTACCGTCCTCCTTGGCGTAGTAATCGTACGTGCTATGCCTGCTATCAGTATTGGATGAGTCCTAACTCTGAGTGCTCAGATGACTCCGACTCCATAATCGTCTTTGTGTCTCTAGAACGCTCTCCATTATTGTGTGAGCGTCCTGAAGATGATGATGACCCATCATGACTAATCTCCGTCTCATCATCTTCATGTGAATCCTCACAACTTGAATCGTGGACGGATCTTAACCTCGAATATTCCGATGATCTAGACATAACTGTCATGAAGTAACCGTTGGAACATATTTTGTGAAAATAAAATTATATAAACTTGTATTATTTTTTTATTCAAGTTTGTTAGTTGAAACACCATTTTGAATGAGTCAAAATCCATTTAACATGTCTTTTAAGTGTTAGTCAAAATACTTAAAGGTTTTGGTTAATGGTGAATGAGGTGTTTCAACTTATGAGTTGATGGTGAATATGATGTTTCAACTCTTTTTTCAAGTATAAATACCAAGGTGAGCCTTGGTTGAAAATGCACCAAACAACACAATCTCTCTAACATTCTCTTCTTCTTTCTCCCTAAAGAATTCCAACAATTCTTTAATCACCTTCATCATTTTCTTTAAGGTACAATTCGGGTGCTAGAGCCTTCCCCGGCAGTACATACTGCTTAGGCCGTTGTACCATGAGAAACCAAACTGGGAAAGACCCGGAATTTGTTTTAAGGGCCCCGTGTCAAACACGATCCTTAGTCAAAATCGGAATTTTGTTCCTGTATTTTGTGATTTTTCAGTTGTATTCGTATTTGTAATTTACTTGCTTTTCTAGATAGGTTTGATTCTTTGTATTGTAATCGTAATATTAGAAGTGTTTTATTTTTATACGCGAACGGATTCCTACAATTTTAAAACATCGTTCGTGTATTCAAAACCATATCGTGCGACTCAAACTACTTTTGTTTCCACGCGATTTGTGTTTTAAAAACATTTTTTTCTTCGTTTCTATTCAAAGGAGTACTTTGATTGAAACGGAATTTCGGGTACAATTCATTGAAGTAATTTTTTTTGCACATCATTTCTGAAAAAAACTCGTCGTTGGTCCCTTCAAAGTTGGACTTAGAAAACCCGTGGTTGGTTATTTTCAACAATTGAGGACAATCTAAACTTTATTATAAGAATCTTGGATTCTTGAAATGGTTATAAATAAATTTATACTTGGAAAATTTTCGTTATAATTTTTCAAATAAAATTTGGGAATTTATGTATGTAACAATAATACAAACAAGTCGGATTAATTATTGGAGAACAATATATAATCTGAAAACAAATTTTTGATTCAACACTTTCGAGTTCATGGGTTTTGGTCATGTTTCGTTAAATCGAATCATATATAAAAATATAAGTGTTTCAAAATGCGTTTTAAAGTATTTGAATTTTTCTAATGAGCGTGTTAGAAAAAGTGTTTTTTTTTTGTAAAACCCATAAAATAAAAACGTTTGTCAACGTTTTATCTTTTTTTTTTTCTAATGAGCGTGTTAGAAAAAGTGTTTTTTTGTAAAACTCAAAAAATAAAATGTTTGTCAACGTTTTGTCTTTTCTTTTTAACGAGCGTGTTAGAAACTATTATTTGGTTAAATAATATTAGTTTCAAATGTTTTGGAACATGTAGTTTCTAATGTGCGTATTAGAAAAAATGTTTTCTAAACCATAAAAACGTTTGCGTACGTTTAGTTTTAACAAGCGTTTAGAAAATAATAAAGGCTTATACACTTTTACTTTCTAATGGGCGTGTTAGAAGTGGTGTATTTTATTAACACACATCGGTTAAAATGTTTTGTAAACGTTTAACATTCTAACGTGCGCTTTGGAAACGGCTTAATTTTTAAAAAATAAATAAACGTTTTATGTAAATGTCAACGGTTTTAACATGCGTGTTAAATTCATATTATTTTATAAATCAAAGGTTTAAAACATTTGTCTAAATGTTTACTTTTTCTAACGAGCGTGTTAGAAACGGTTATTATGTATAAACCAAAGTTATTAAAACGTTTTGTCTAAACGTTTTATTTTCTAACGAGCCTGTTAGAAACGGTTTATTTTATAAACCAAAGGCCTTAGAAATGGTTTTGCCTAAGCATTTATATTTTCTAACGAGCGTGTTAGAAATGATTATATTTGTATAAGACATCGTTTATTTTCTAACGAGCGTGTTAGAAGAGATTACTTTGCGAATGTTTAAAAATTTCTAACGAGCATGTTAAAATGGTTTAGTTTTATGAAACCAAAATTTTTAAAACGTTTTATCTAAACGTTTAATTATTTTTTTCTTCTAACGAGAGTGTTAGAAATGATATAAAGGCTTCAAAACGTTTTATCTAAACGTTAATTTTTTTTTTCTAACGAGCGTGTTAGAAACAATTTAAAGGCTTCAATACGTTTTATCTAAATGTTTTTTTTTCCAAACGAGCGTGTTAGAAACGATTTAAAGGCTTCAATACGTTTTCTCTAAACGTTTAATTTTCTAACGGGCGTGTTAGAAGTAGTTTAATGTATAAACCAAAAGGTCTTTAAAAAAATGGTTTTGTCAAATCGGTTAGTATTCTAAAGAGCGGGTTAGAAGTGGCTGGAATATTATAACGAGCGTGTTACATAATATTTTTTTTAAACCTAGAGGCGTAAAAGCGATTTTAAACAACTTGGTGTTGTTGTGAACAAATTAATTGTTCAAATGTAACTACGTGCGTGTAGTTTACTCTATAAACGTCTTATTATTAAATAGAGAAACAATTGTTCAAGGTGGGAGAACCACTGAGGGAGAACCTCAAATGAGTGATGTTGTGATTGCCTAGAGTTCTGCGGGCGAGCCTAACTGCATCAATTAAAGACATCGTGGGAACGATTTCGAAGATGTACAAAATCACGTGGACATTTGGTGTTCATGGATATTTTCTTACTGTTTGAAGCATATGTTCATGTTATGACAAACGATTCAACATTAAAAACAATCCCATTGCTGAGAGAAGCATGACACTTATTGATGGTCGTTGGACGTCAACAGGGAAATGTAGAACTAAGGTTATCTACATTTAGTACCCTAGTTTTGAGAGTTACTTTATATGTTCCTAAACATCTCAAACGGGTATAATATCTTTTAGTAAGCCTAATAGTATTGGATACTCAATCTCACTATGAGATGAGTTTGGGATTTTAATCATAAGAAAGCCTTTCTCATTGAATGCTATTGAAGCATTATGGGGGAGTTGTGTTGATTCGGTCTCTCAGATGAGTCTAGAGATATTATTAACATATTGGATAATGGTAATGTTCAAGATAAGAACATTAAGAGATTTGATGTCTACAAATCATCAAATTACTTGTTGAACTATAGCATTTTATTGATTTGCTTTCAAATATTGATTGGGTTCAATATCTTCGGATAACCCATACATATAAATTAATCAAATGTTTATAGTATAACGGATAGTGCAAGAAGATATTTGCACAAAGACAATTTGTGAGATGTCACCATGACTAAATGTCAAGGATGAGATATCACACACCGTGTGATAAGTGTATTAACATGGATACAAGATATGTTGAGAGTATCAACATTGTGAAGATTCACATTTATGAATTATAACATATGAAAGAAATATATGTTATTATTGTAAATGACTTTAATAAATCGTGGGAGATTTATTATAGGAGACTTACAATAACGATGGATTTGTAGTTGCGTCTACCACCATCAATGTTGTTTGAACTATGTGGAGGATTTATCCTTTATTTTGGGAGAGTATCCCAATACATGGTTTTAAGGAAACAACAATGGAAATGTATACATAACTTTAGGAAAATGTGATTTTCTTGTTTGAGTGTCAATCTACTTGACTATATTTCAAACTTTGGTGATTTTATACCGGTAACATTCATCGTGTTGAATGTGTTCTCCAAACTAACTCGTTTTAAGACTCATGTTTGAAGTTCTTATGAGTAAATGGTGAAGCTTTTGTAGAACAAAGGCACATATCCTAATTTGACTGAGGAAGTTAAGTATGTTTGAGTAACATACTTTAACTTTTGAGACTTTCCTGGTGTTGGGAGGATGAATAAAGTCTCATTAATTTGTCTAAACAAAGGAATGGATGTTGGCAAGAGATAGTGCGGTATCTCTTAAGGCTGTGAAGAATCAGAATGATGCATCTTCTGTTCACATGCTAGAGTATTGTAGTTTAAAGCATGCTAGACTAGTACTTGTTAATGCTCTGAGGAGATTAAATTAACTTGAAACATTCATAATAAACACAAGAATGAAGTTATGCATAGACAAAACTATTCAGTCATAAGGGGATAACTTATGAAAGACGATTAACTAGATCATGAGGATAACTCATACACTAGTAAGTGTGGGAAGGTCACACTAAGGCATATGTTGCCTAGACCTGATCAAAGTGCAAGCAATGTGGGTGGAGGAGCCATTTAAGAAACAACCCATTCGGGTCTGTTGAAATGAAATTTGAGAATGCTTTCTCAAACCACGCGTGAAAGGGAGAACCTTTCATTACCTATCTTAGTGATTGGATAAGTTTATCTAATAAGACTTAAATGTGAGGGTAACTTGCATTTGATAAGAATGTGGAATGTTTGGCAATAAGAATTTTGGTAACCCAATTAAAGATTGCAAACATGTGACCAAGTGGAGTACATAAGGTCATAAGGAGTCTATCTAGAATTTAAGACTTGGATGCCAATTGGTAAAATTCAGAATCTTGATATAGCTTACCAAAGGCATGATGGAAACGTGTTGAGCCTTGAAGAGCGTTTCATGAAATTATAAAGACTAAAACTAGATCCGGGTAGAGATCATGAGTTATAGTCTAAGGAATTGACAAAGGGCAAGAATGACTTGTGAGTCAAGAACACGTTAAAACAACTTATCTCAATTGCAAATTATAGTTGTTGACTTTACAAAGTCAAAGATAATGTCTATGGATCCAACAACCCGAGGGTTGATGACAGATCAAGTTGTGGAATGAGACTAAAGCCCATGAAAAAAGATATATGGAGGTAACCTAACCTAGTTAACTAGAGATCCCAAGATCTAGGTTCAATAGGATAACTAATCTATATATCTAAGGGTGGTCACTGTGAGGGCAAGCTGATATATATGTTTATATAAAAGCTAATATATTTGGTAATATATCCCCCTAAACTATAAGGGTGTTTAAATACGTACTAGTCCATTCCTATGACAAGCAGTGACAATGTTGTGAGGCTAAGCATGCCAAGGTTAATGATTTGTGGAAATCAAAATAACCTATTGCTTTTAATGATTCGCGAGGGAATCACCTATGTGAGAGAGAAGTAAAGCCCCTTCGAATGGATTTTAGGGCAAAAATCCTAGAGCTCTCGCAGAACCAGGCTAGTGTTCCAGGACCATAATAGGACACGACAGTAAGGGGTTGGCCAGACCAGGGTGAGTGTTGTGTGAAGTGTATTGTCGTCTACATAAATGGGGGTATGTTCAAAGACATCATATGTAACATTCCAAAAATTTATAAATTGAAGTTCGGGTTAGTGGATGACCCGAAGCTGTATTAATTATTAATGATAAGCAAGGTATGTCACGCATGAGCGTTTTAATGACATTAACTAACGCAGTTAGTCGTTTAAGCAGAGTCCCGAACCAGATCGTGCGAGGTGGAACTAGAGGGACCCACAATGAAATACCAAAGGGTTTATAAACCAATTAATCGCAAACCCTAAACCATTTGCGGCCTAGGAGCGTACGACGGCAACATGAGGAGCGGGGAAGAACGGGAAGCCAGACGATGTCTTTTTCACAGTAGCCTCAGAAGTGAAACTTCGCATTTCGCAAAGGTAAATACTCGTGTAGTATCTTTACTGGTTTGTTTGTGTGTTATGCGTGGAACCCAATTTGGGTTTAGGAGTTTGGTCTCGGCCGGCAACAAGGACGGGGAATAAGGGAACGACCAACTGTGGTGAGGTTCATGGGGGAGAAGAGGACAGCGTCAAGGGCAGCGGTGGAGTATCTGGGTCGGGTACGGAGGCATCGAGATGGTGTGACAGGCCGTGGACACCCGTAAGGGGCTGGTGGTTGATTGCAGGAGAAGAGAGTGTAAGGGGTGGTGGAGTCTACTGCTGTGACAGTCGTGGTGGCGACGCGCAGGCCGGTGATGGTTCCGGCTGTGATTAGACGTAACATTGAAGATGGAAGCAAGGGAGGAAGGTGCATTGGGAGGTCATTAAAGGTTTCGTGTGATGGGGACGACTAAGGTGACGGATGTGGTGGCTACGGGAGCAATGCATAGCGAAGGTGATGGTACCATGGTGAGCTTGGTGTGAGATGGGGGTAAGCTAGGGTAGCATGGAAACGTTTTGAGATATTAGGGTTTTTACATGGCACCTACGTGCATGTCTGGGAGTTCAAGTTAGGGCGTGCAAATCATATACGGGTAAAGGCGGGTTGGTACCACGAGACGATGACAGCTAAGGGTTGTAGGATGAGGTTAAGGTTTGCATGGCACATATGCGTGCATGCAAGGAACCCTCTTTGAGTATACAGGATGACCGTCGTGTAACATCCGAATTTTTTTTTATTTTCGGGACGAAAATTCTTTCAACTATGAGATGATGTGACACCCGACAAATTCCGGTTAACTCAAATCCAGTTATTTCTTAACCCAGTTAACTCATTTCAAGTCTAAGGGACTAATTATGTCAATACTTAAACTAAAACTACAGGGACTAGTGTGTATTTAACCTAAACTCAATCCTGTTAACTTTAGAGAGTCAAAATTGAGTGTAATCTTTCCTGTTGACTTTGTAAAGTCAAACTGCAATTGCTCTTCACCCAAATTCGCTACCCATAATCGAATATCTGGTCGAATTCGTAACTGAAAAGATTACTAATGGCGTTATCGTTTATCATTGAGTTATTATTGAGTGTTAATGATTCAAATTAATCCCAATTATGGGCATTCAAACATTAAACCGTCGACTTTCATCGCAAAGCCATCAAATTCATTTGTCTCGATCATTGTTCTATGAAATTGAACACTCTCACACCTTAATCGCATCAAGCCGAAACTGTTTCATACACTAATTCGATCGGAAAGAGAACATGTGTTGCCGGATCAAATCACGCAAATTCGGCACCCATCTTAGTCGAACTCAACCAATTCAATATCAATTCTGGTAACTAATCACATCCTTAGCTTCATTTTTATCCATAGATTGAAAGCCCCATGATAATTGAGGCTTAAAACATCGATCCGATCACGAACCAATTCTGGGGTTCTTAACGTATACGGTTTAATCGATCATCACCATAGACTCTGTTTAAATGCAATTAAAACCTACCACTAGCTTCGCAATACCTTGTGTGATGATAACCCTATGTTAATTGCAACAAACAACATCGAATAGAAAGAAATATGTAAACTAGGGTTCATGTATAAAACGTTTTGGGGCTTTTTATCTTAAACACAATCTCAATCAAATTAAACCACATGAATAGATTCGCAATCCCTCACTCATTAAAAGCCCCATGATTTCAACTGAAAACATTATCGAATTCGATCAAATTGAATCGTGTTCTTGAAACTAGGGTTCGGGTTTTCAAAACGGGAATTAAGGAGTTAAAACTCGTTGTTTTTGCAATTAAAGATACCCGCAGATTCGAAATAGACCGATTTACAAAACCCCTACGTCTTTTGCTTCAATCATAGTCGAATTCGATGGTTTTGGTACGGAGTTTTGATCCGAATCGCGTCAAGGGAAAAGAGCTTGGGGTCTGGGGATGTTAAAACCAAATGGGATGAGTTTTGATCACAAGTTGTACCCCAGATCAGTTGGTTGAGTAGAGTGGCTTGTTCACAGGAGACCTAGGTTCGAATCCGGTCTCATGTGATATTTTTTGGGGGACTTTTCCATTGATTTCCTTTAAAAAAAACAAATCTCTATATCATTTTAAGAACCTATTAGTATGTTTTGAACCCGGAAAACTCCCATAGGCTCGAGATTGAATTTATAATGTATTTTTGAGCATTTTGTATAACTTAAAAATAATATAATTTATTATTCCCTAAACAATTATTAAATCCATAAAACACTCAAACAATGGTTTTGTAATCGGATTGGATTTATAACTCATAATGATTATCATTCTCATGTTTTAAAATAATATAATTATTTATATTATTAATTAAAGTCATTTAACTCAAATAGACAAACGAAACAATGATATATATTAACCTCATGTTTAGGGATGTTTGATACGTATCACATTTATTATAATTACTAAACTAAGAATTCTTAGATTTCTGATGACACGATTGTTTACTCGTTAATTCTAAGCATGTTTTAGGATGCTCAACCCTTTCGTGTCATCGTCACGAAATCCCATGTGTCCCTAACAGTTGTGAATCGTATTCTAGTGCATCGGTAGATTGTCCGCTAGCAAACTCTTGTGTTTCCTACTTGCATCCATGTGTGGTGTTATCTATTCGTTCGTAGCTCAGGTGAGTTTTCACGGCCCCTTTTTACTTGTTTTCTTGTTAGGGGAGAAACATGCATATACACAAACATCATTTTATTTGTTTTCCCGTTGGGGAGAAACATGCATACAAACAAATAGTATTTTACTTGTTTCCCGTTGGGGAGAAACATGCATTCAAACAAACATCCGTTTTCTTGTCTTCCCGCCGAGGAGAGACATACTCATGAAAAGACATGGATCACATAGTATTTCATTACCACTTGTGTACCTAAGTACAAACATAACATGCAAAGTCCTTACACACTCGGACCGTTAATATATGGAGTATAGCGAGGAAATTTGAGTACTACTACTGGGTTTGACAAACCCCACCGGGGTTAGTCGCGCTAACTTGATTGGAGGTCTAACGGGTGTAAATTGTGATAAACACTTGCCATTGTTGATGTTAGCAATGTTGGAAGGCATCTCAAACATAAACAATTAGCTTTGGTTGCGAACGCTTAGAGTAACTTGTACATTGCCTAGCTAGCAATAGGTGTGACTTACGTATGTGGATCCTGCAAACACTTAAATAGTTATTTCACCTGTAAACCTGTGAACTCACCAACCTCATTTTGACACTTTTTCTTACATGTTTCTCAGGTCGCTAAGGCACAGGTTGCACACCTAGGTCATTCATGGAGTCCTACTATCATTTCATCCTTATGCAAACATTTAAAACAATTTGCGTGTCTTATTATACTTGAGCGCATTTGTTTTGCGCATTTATTTTCTTATTTAAAACGCTTCCGCATTAACTCTGAACTTTTATGATATTTCATTTATGTCCCATATAGTGTCGTTTGATGTAACTAATGACTGAGATCCTGGTTTGTCACGCACCAAACGGTAAAACTCCGTTAGTGGAATTTGGGGGTGTGACAGATTGGTATCAGAGCCATTGGTTATAGAGAACTAGGATTGCATACTAGACTATAACCGCACACATGCATTAGTTACACGGCACAAACACTCATACATGATACGCATAGCACACATACGTACATTGCAGTGCAGGCAGGTTAACACCAACTATATCACCCTCTGTTGACGAAGGACACATCATTTACATTGCATCATCATTCCCAATGGCGACACTCGGGGAATCACCATAACAACATCCAGTCCCATCCGAGGGCAGCGAGACGGATCCTTCGGAGGAGTCACTTACGCCACCATTACCTGTCGGGTTTGGTGCGCTTTCTCAGGTCCATGTTATGGACGACACTCAGCTAGCACATATCTCTTTGGGAGTTGGGATCGTCAGAGGCGAGTCCCTACTGTATCCTCTAGCAACAATACGCCGAGTGAAGGCAGACCATTGCACGCATTATTGCAGAATCCATTGGCACGTAGATGTCATCCCTTTCTCGAGCCATGGGATCGCGTCTTTGGTCGATATTCTGTTGAAGACATATTGACCATAAAGTTGAGAACGCATTGCTCATTGCATACTTAGACCCTATCCTGACTCAATTGGAAGGACGACTACTTTACTACTTCCTGTAACTCGTATCCATGAATTAGTTTCACTTCTCGAAGTCGCATTTCGCGTGCATGATTCATCTACAATCCGCTGGATTGGACTCTCGTATTGTGTTTCAACTCGAGTGAATACTCGGATCAAACGATTCTCGACTACTCATCCTGATATGAGTCCTAGTTGATCAACTTATGGTTGATGACTAAGCCTATCATATCTGACAACACTCTGTATTAAGCAATACAAACTAAAGGACATTATGACATAATACAGGGAGAACTAGGTTGAGCATGCAAAGAAAATAATCATTACTGGTGCACACGTAATAGTAACTTGAGGTGCATGAAAGTCCTGGTGAAACCTAGTGTGTGGATAAATGGTCCTAATCTGTGAATTACAGACTTAAGTTTCCACTGTCCGTAGAAATTCTAGTAACCCACTCAACAACTAGTTGGTATCGTTAAACTCGTTCAACAGATGATAGACGCGACTATCAGGTTGAAAATGTTTACGGACACACTGAATTATCATCAATGGAATCCATCAATGTTATTCTCACTCATGTAAGAGTCTTAGTGAAATTAAGACACTCATCTAAACGTGATCACAGAAACCATCTTGATTGAAACTCTAATAGAATCTCATGGCAAATCTATCGACTCCAAGTATGTAAGCAAAATTTGAAGAATTCCTTCTAAGCTAACACGTTATCCCTTACGCTCCAACAATAAATCTCATTTGACCCTATTGCTATATCCGGTGACTAATCCTTGGTCTAATTCGAATTATACCCCAACATATTCAATCCTGTAAACGAATTTCTTTCTTCATGAAACGATCCAATGACATTAGGAAACGAGGATTTAACCTAACCAACCATCAGTTGAATGCAATTACTTAAACAGACAACCTATTCCTTGTATTACTGGAATCTATATTTCATTGAAATTTTCTTTCCTACATGTGAACCTCTTCCCTTGACCTTTGCATTGACCAACGCTTACATTATAAGCACGAGTCTCAGTAGGGGTCTCAACATGTCTTCACAAATTTCGTGTTGGTACGATCGTACTCCAACTCTATTAGGAACTAAGTACACTATAGAAATAGTGGACGGTCGAATAACCGAAGCAACTCACATTCTTAGAGATGTAAACTAGGATTGGCTAGTCATAAGCTTGACGTTGACCTTCTGCCAGTTACACTTGGCAGTTCGACCTTATTGTCGGTATGAATTGGTTCTCCAAGAACCAAACTGAGGCCATCTGTTGTGACAAAATTGTTTGCCTTCCTTTCCCTAGAGGGGAAATCCTTTCTGTCCAAGGCAAAAGGAGTGGTGCAGTCGTTGGCATCATATCCTTCATGAAAGCACAGAAATGTCTTCGAAAAGGTCATACTGCTATTTTGGCTCTCGTCGCCGAGCAATCATCTGAGGAGAAGAAAATTGATGATATCCCAATCGTACGTAACTATCCGGAAGTATTTCCTGAGAACTTGCCTGGTCTGCCACCGCATCGTCAAGTAGAATTTCAAATCGACCTAGCACCCGGAGAAGCGCCGATTGCTCGGGCACCTTACAGACTTGCATCTAGTGAATTGTAAAAGCTATCCACTCAACTGCAAGAGTTGTTGGACAAAGGTTTCACCCGACCTAGCTCAACGCCGTGGGGAGATCCAGTCCTGTTTGTCAAGAAGAAGGACGGGACTTTCCGCATGTGCATCGACTATCGTGAGCTGAACAAAGTGACGATCAAGAATCGTTATCCTCCACCCCGCATAGATGATCTGTTTGAACAACTCCAAGGATCAAGTTTCTATTCCAAAATAGACCTTAGGTCTAGTTACCATCAACTGAGAGTCCAAGATGAGGATATCTCTAAGACTGCCTTCAGAGCTAGGTACGGCCACTATGAATTCATGATCATGCCTTTCGGATTAACCAACACACCAGCAGTGTTCATGGATCTTATGAATCGCGTGTTTAAACCCTACCTGGATCATTTCGTCGTCATTTTCATTTATGACATCCTCATCTATTCTAAGAACAAGGAAGAACATGATGAACATCAGCGTTTAATCCTTGAATTGCTAAAGCAGGAGCAGCTGTATGCTAAGTTTTCCAAGTGTGAATCCTGGATTCGGGGAGTTCAATTTTTAGGACATGTGGTTAACGAAAAGGGAATACATGTTGATCCATCAAAGATAGAAGCCATCAAGAATTGGGCAGCACCGAAAACACCAACAGAGGTGCGACAATTTCTGGGATTGGCCGGTTATTATCGTCGATTCATCGAAGGATTTTCTAAAATTGCCCAACCTCTCACTACCTTAAAGGGTAAAGCCTATAACTGGGGCGACAACCAGGAGTCAGCATTCCAACCCCTTAAGCAGAAAATTTGCAGTACACCTATTCTAGCTCTTCCGGAGGGAACGGATGATTTTGTGGTGTATTACGATGCATCCATTCAGGTCTGGGTTGTGTGTTAATGCAACGAAAAAAGGTGATCGCATACACTTCACGTCAACTAAAGATTCACTAGAAAAACTACACCACTCATGACCTAGAGTTGGGAGCCGTAGTTTTCACGCTTAAGATATGGAGACATTACTTATACGGTACCAAGTGCACAATCTACACCGTTCACAAGAGTCTTCAACATATCTTTAAGCAGAAAGAGCTGAACACGCGACAGCGTCGTTGGGTCAAGCTCTTGAATGATTATGACGGTGCGATCAGGTATCATCTGGGTAAGGCTAATGTTGTAGCTGATGCCCTAAGTCGAAAGGAAACCAAGCCCAAACGAGTTCGAGCATTACAGCTTACTAATCACACCGGATTACCTGACAAAATTTGTAGTACTTAACTCGAAGCCGTGAAAGGGGAAAACCTACCATTGGAATTCACACGTGGTATGGAAAACCAACTCGAGGTTAAATCAGATGGTATTCACTACTTCGCGGAGCGAGTTCCAAAGTACGGGAACATAAGGAAACTTGTAATGGATGAATCTCACAAATCTCGCTATTCTATTCATCCTGGTACCGATAAGATGTATCATGACCTAAAGGTTCTTTATTGGTGGCCGAACATGAAAACCGATATAGCCACCTATGTGAGCAAATGCCTAACCTGCTCGAAGGTCAAAGTCGAGTACCAAAAACCTTCTAGGTTGCTCCAACAACCGGAAATCCAATGAAGAAATGGGAATAGGTTCTCATGAACTTTATCACTATACTACCCCGAACTCCTACCGGATGCGACACCATCTGGGTGATCGTAGATCGTTTGACTAAATCCGCTCACTTTCTAGCAATCAGAAAGACTGATAAGATGGAAAATCTCACTCGTGTTTATCTTAAGGAGGTCTTCTCTCGGCACGGAGTGCTAATTTCTATCATTTCGGATCTTGACTCAAGAGTCACCTCGTGTTTCTGGCAGTCTTTGCAAAAAGCTTTAGTCACGCGCCTGGATATGAGCACGACATTCCATCCTCAAACAGATGGCCAAACGGATCGTACCATTCGAACTTTTTAGGATATACTACGAGCTTGTGTTATTGATTTAGGCAACAGTTGGGAAACCCACTTGCCTTTAGTGGAGTTCT
Source organism: Smallanthus sonchifolius (assembly GCA_023525975.1). NCBI lineage: Eukaryota > Viridiplantae > Streptophyta > Magnoliopsida > Asterales > Asteraceae > Smallanthus > Smallanthus sonchifolius. Next base: position 57,005,243 of record CM042040.1, read on the forward strand.
CCTACAATAACAGTTATCACACCGGCACAGAAACAGCACCATTCGAGGCATTATACGGATGGAAATGTCGATCTCCTATTTGTTGGGCTGAAGTTGGGGATAGCCAACTTACTGGACCTGAACTCGTATTCGAAACCACAGAAAAGACTGTTCAAATTAGAAATCGTATGGCAGCAGCTCATGATCGCCAAAAGAGCTATGCCGATAAGCGTTGGAAACCGCTTGAATTTCAAGTAGGCAACATGGCCCTACTAAAAGTCTCACCTAGGAAAGGTATATTCTGTTTTGGTAAACGAGGCAAGCTAAACCCTCGTTATGTTGGACTGTTCAAGATAGTTAAGAGAATTGGCCCAGTATCATATCAACTGGACCTACTTCAAGGACTGAGTGGTGTGCACAATGTCTTTCACGTCTCAAACTTGAAGAAATGTCTAGCAGACGAGACACTCGTGGTTCCTCTTGAAGAACTACACATCGATGAACACTTGCGTTTCATTGAAGAACCGGTAGAAATCATGGATAGGGAAGTCAAAACACTCAAACATAGTAAAATCCCTATTGTTAGAGTTCGCTGGAACTCGAAACGCGGACCAGAATTCACATGAGAGCGTGAGGATCAGATGATGCGCAAGTATCCTCATCTGTTCAAGCACCCCACGTCAAACACATAAGGTAATATCTAATTTTCGGGACGAAAATTCTTTCAACTAGGGGATGATGTAACATCTAGAATTTTTTTTTCGGGACGGAAATTTTTTCAACTAGGAGATGATGTGACACCCGACAAATTCCGGTTAACTTAGTTAACTCAAATCCAGTTATTTCTTAACCCAGTTAACTCATTTCAAGTCTAAGGGACTAATTCTGTCAATACTTAAACTAAAACTATAGGGACTAGTGTGTATTTAACCTAAACTAAATCCTGTTGACTTTAGATAGTCAAAATTGAGTGTAATCTTTCCTGTTGACTTTGTAAAGTCAATCTGCAATTGCTCTTCACTCAAATTCGCTACCCATAACCGAATATCTGGCTGAATTCGTAACTGAAAAGATTACTAATGGCGTTTTCGTTCATCATTGAGTTATTATTGAGTGTTAATGATTCAAATTAATCCCAATTATGGGCATTCAAACATTAAATCGTCGACCTTCATCGCAAATCCATCAAATTCATTTGTCTCTATCATTGTTCTATGAAATTGAACACTCTCACACCTTAATCGCATCAAGCTGAAACTGTTTCATACACCAATTCGATCGGAAAGAGAACACGTGTTGCCGGAGATCAAATCACGCAAATTCGGCACCCATCTTAGTCGAACTCAACCAATTCAATATCAATTCTAGTAACTAATCACATCCTTAACTTCGTTTTTATCCATAGATTGAAAGCCCCATGCCTCAAGGCTTAAAACATCGATCCGATCAAGAACCAATTCTAGGGTTCTTAACGTATACTTTTTAATCGATCATCACCATAGACTATGTTTAAATGCATTTAAAACCTACCACTAGCTTCGCAATACCTTGTGTGATAATAACTCTATGTTAATTGCAACAAACAACATCGAATAGAAAGAAATCTGTAAACTAGGGTTCATGTATAAAACGTTTTGGGGCTTTTTATCTTAAACACAATCTCAATCAAATTAAACCACATGAATAGATTCGCAATCCCTCACTCATTAAAAGCCCCATGATTTCAACTGAAAACATTATCAAATTCGATCAAATTGAACCGTGTTCTTGAAACTAGGGTTCGGGTTTTCAAAACGGGAATTAAGGAGTTAAAACTCGTTGTTTTTGCAATTAAAGATACCCGCAGATTCGAAATAGACCGATTTACAAAACCCCTACGTCTTTTGCTTCAATCATAGTCGAATTCGATGGTTTTGGTATGGAGTTTTGATCCGAATCGTGTCAAGGGAAAAGAGCATGGGGTCTGGGGATGTTAAAACCAAATGGGATGAGTTTTGATCACAAGTTGTACCCCAGATCAGTTGGTTGAGTAGAGTGGCTTGTTCACAGGAGACCCATGTTCGAATCCGGTCTCCTGTGATATTTTTTTGGGGACTTTTCCATTGATTTCCTTTTAAAAAAAAACAAATCTCTATATCATTTTAAGAACCTATTAGTATGTTTTGAACCCGGAAAACTCCCATAGGCTCGGGATTGAATTTATAATGTATTTTTGAGCATTTTGTATAACTTAAAAATAATATAATTTATTATTCCCTAAACAATTATTAAATCCGTAAAACACGCAAACAATGGTTTTGTAATCGGATTGGATTTATAACTCATATTGATTATCATTCTCACGTTTTGAAATAATATAATTATTTATATTATTAATTAAAGTCATTTAACTCAAATAGATAAACGAAACAATGATATATATTTAACTCATGTTTAGGGATGTTTGATACGTATCACATTTATTATAATTACTAAACTAAGAATACTTAGATTTCTGATGACACGATTGTTTACTCGTTAATTCTAAGCATGTTTTAGGATGCTCAACCCTTTCATGTCGTCGTCACGAAATCCCATGTGTCCCTAATAGTTGTGAATCGTATTCTAGGGCATCGGTAGATTGTCCGCTAGCAAACTCTTGTGTTTCCTACTTGCATCTTTGTGTGGTGTTATCTATTCGTTCGCAGCTCAGGTGAGTTTTCACGACCCCTTTTTACTTGTTTTCCTGTTGGGGGAGAAACATGCATATACACAAACATCATTTTATTTGTTTTCTTGTTGGGGAGAAACCTGCATACAAACAAATAGTATTTTACTTGTTTCCCGTTGGGGAGAAACATGCATTCAAACAAACATCTGTTTTCTTGTCTTCCCGCCGAGGAGAGACATACTCAAGAACGGACTTGGATCACATAGTATTTCATTACCACTTGTGTACCTAAGTGCAAACATAACATGCAAAGTCCTTACACACTCGGACCGTTAATATATGGAGTATAGCGAAGAAATTTGAGTAGTACTACTGGGTTTGACAAACCCCGCCGGGGTTAGTCGCGCTAACTTGATTGGAGGTCTAACGGGTGTAAATTGTCCTAAACACTTACCATTGTTGATGTTAGCAATGGCGAAAGGCATCTCAAACATAAACAGTCAGCTTTGGTTGCGAACGCTTAGAGTAACTTGTACATTGCCTAGCTAGCAATAGGTGTGACTTACGTATGTGGATTCTGCAAACACTTAAACAGTTTATTCACTTATAAACCTGTGAACTCACTAACCTCGTGTTGACACTTTTTCTTACATGTTTCTCAGGTCGCTAAGGCACATGTTGCACACTTAGGACATTCATGGAGTCCTACTATCATTTCATCCTTATGCAAACATTTAAAACAATTTACGTGTCTTATTATACTTGAGCTCATTTGTTTTGCGCATTTATTTTCTTGTTTAAAATGCTTCCGCATTAACTCTGAACTTTTATGATATACATTTATGTCCCATATAGTGTCGTTTGATGTAACTAATGACTGACATCCTAGTTTGTCACACACCAAACGGTAAAACTTCGTTAGTGGAATTTGGGGGTGTGACAGATTGGTATCAGAGCCATTGGTTATAGAGAACTAGGATTGCATACCAGACTATAACCGCACACATGCATTAGTTACACGGCATAAGCACTCATACATGATACACATAGCACTCATAAAATGCTTAATTGAGAGTCATAAAGTTTATGGCGTGTTCCTAGAAATGTGTGTCATAGAGACGAGATACTAATATGCGACATGTTAAGGGTTAGACCGGGAGAGTCAGGCTTAAAGTTAAATGGTCATGATTGTATGTGGTATATGTTGTGTTAGGGTCGTGTGTAATGTGCAGGTGTAGTTAATGAGTCTTGTAAATGACGTGTGTTATGATATGGTTATATTTGTGTTGTATGTTTGGTGTCATTGTCCTTGTGGCATGGCGGGTATTGTGTTTGTATCATTGTCATTACAACACGACAAACGAGTTCGTGGAGGACGAGGTCCTTCGGGAAGTCACCAATGGTGACATTTATCTAACAGGATAATAATGAGCTCGGGGTGTGTTGAACGCCATGACGAGGGTGCAATAATAAGGTATGTGTTTGCATGCGTATATATGTGTTAATTTGCATGCTAGTAACGAGTTATATTTATTGTGTATGAGATAGTGTTAATGTGACGTGTTGAATGTGGCATGTAGAGTTAGACTGGCCGTTGAGTCAGGACTTGTGACATGACGTGTATAAGGGTCGTGTCAGTTAATCGTGAGAGCCTTGGTTAAGGCCGAATGTGTTAATGTTTAGGGTAGGTTGTGTTAACCCAGAGTCGAGTTAATGTGCATTCTTGGTTATGAGTTGTTAGCTTAGGATGTTGAGTCTATGTTGTGGTGATTGTAAGGTTATCAGTAGTACGTGTTGAGCCTCAGGTGATAAACGATTATGGGATGTCGTGGGATGACGGGGAATCAGTCATTCGTTAATAAAGACTAATAATATTTTATAAGGACCAGAGGGTCTTGAGTGAATAAAACTAAAAAAACTTGACGTGATGGTTTTTATTTAAATTAAACTATTAAAACTCACTCAGCGTAGCTGACTTTGTGTGTACGTTAGATTGTTTGTAGGTAAGCGGTGCACTGACGTATCTTGGCTTGGAAGCGGCGTTACTCGGATCGGTGTGCAGGTATTCGTAAGGTAAACCTAATAACATTAAATTTTAATAAATGAGTTTTAAAAAGACTTCTGCTGTAGTTTGAATTGCAATAAATGCGTTTTTAATGAAAACAACCCGTTATGAGAACCAACTGTAGGATGCCCGGGTTGGGGTCTTACAAGTTGGTATTAGAGCTGTGGTTTAAGAGAAAACTGGTATTTTTAAACAAAGAAAATACTTTAACTTAAACCAAAAATGGGACGAGGGTGAAACGAACGCCACCACGAGTAACCGCGAGCCAAGATGTACTTATTTCGACTTGAGTAGTAAGTATTATTTACCATTTGTATAGTGTAACAATAGTTAGAGCGATTGGTGTGAATGAATGATTTATGGTTCCGTGTGGGAACGTGACGTGTGCTAGGTGTTGTGATAGTGTGTAGAACTATGTGAACTTGTGTGGTGTGATTTGGTGAAATCATGTTCTGTGAGTTAGTTAATGTGGATTTGTATTAATTGCGTTATGTGAAATGGTTTGGTGTGTTAGCATGGTTAGTGATTTTGTATGTAATCAGGTGTGGTGTGCATTTGTAATGAATATGATAATTTGTTAGATTATTGCTATGTGCTATGTGAGTGGTGTGGGATGCATGTGCATCCGGTGTGTGTGAAGGTAGAAAGTTAGTGTGGGTATGATGGGAAAGGTTTAGAATCCGAGTAGTGATGTGGACCATCAAATTGCATTTGATCACCGTGATTTGACAGTCTATGATTACTCGCATATTATTAATTTGTGCCCATAGTAATTGCTCTAGTGGTCTATCTTGAGTAGGATTAGGTGGTTAAGACGATGCAGACGAGATCGGTCAGGTGTGATGCCCTTGCTAGAGGGAGTGCTAAACGACCAGTCACGACGACGATCGCTGTGGGTGAAACTGCTAGTGAAATGGGAGTAGTGTTGGTGCTTTTCGTGTCAAGTGTGATTAGAACTTCGGTCGGCGACATACCACGTGGAGCTATGGTTGGAGAGACGGGATGGAAAAGGATAGCAGTGCCAGCTGTACGTGATTCTCTTCCAGGATGTGGACCTACACGATTAAGAGATCGACCACTTGCGATGGTTAAGAGAGCTTGGTTTTAGGAGGAACCAGAGAAGGACATTCCCGTTGCACCTGACATTTTCTAGTAGTGATTCAATGAGCAGTACTTAGGATGCTCGGTTGCTTAATGAGTAATGTGTGTGTTAGTTGTCATGGGATAGATTTGACACTTTGATTGATTAGCCGTTTACATTTTCGGATGCCTAGTTCGAATATTGACTAGTGACGTTGACATTGATTACGAGTTATACCGCGGGATGACTTGAGTGTGATTAATGATAGTTGTGTCGGTGATAGCGTACTATGGTGGGTACAATGTTAGATTTAAAGTGATATTGTGTGATTATGTGCTTACCTTTTTAAACAATGTGAGTTCATATTGAATGTAATTTTTGATGTGGTGCTAGAGCATGTTTAATTAGACTATATGAGTTTTGAAATCGTTTGTGTCTACAATTTGAAGATAGTGTCACCTATGTGCTAATGATAAGGTGACGATTGGAGTGCAATGGGTATATTGCACTTTGTGTAAAGGTGTAGGACGGGGTCCTGTGGGAGATTGTGGTTATATGTACCTTGTGTGTAGGTATAAAGATTCGAGATGGGGTCCTGTGGGGAATTACGAATTATATATTATATGTATAAATGATTAGGGTGACGTCTTGTGTCTAGACTGATTAATGTGTTATCATGAACTATTGGTACGACCCACTAGAGTGAACATAAGATAGGGTTCATTTGTGTGTGTGTGTGTGTGTGTTTATAAATGAAGAGGTCATATCGTAACCAGGTAGATTTGCTCAGGTCTAGCTAATTGTGTGTGCGCACTTTGTGCAAGTTAGAAGGTGGGGATACTAGTACGTACATAGGACATTGTGTGTTCTTTAGTTTCGTTGTGTCGGTGTGTGTCCTTGTAGTACACGCTTAGTCGTGCATAAGACGTGTGATCGGTATGCTTAAGTTTAGATTTTTTATCTTCACGATTTTCACAACGATGATATATCAAGGTGATGCGAGAAGTCTCGACGTGTTTCTGGACCAGTGGGGTGCTCTTATGAGATACCTATGCTTATATCTCGGGAATTTGGAGCACGATGCCAATGGGTGGAGCTGTGAGAGTTGATGATGAAAGCGTTATGTGGAAGGGTGATCGGAGATAGTTACGACGAGGTCGAGATGACGACGCTAGAGATTTCAGCACGAAGCGGAAGAAGCGACAATAGGGAATCCATGGAATGAAGAGTTTTGTCAATGTAGGATACAAGAGGTGCGGGAGTGTTTTCTCAGAACGAATCAATGGATAGCTGAGACTTATGAAAGGGCGGACTTAATGTTCATACTTGATGAATGAGACGTGATCGGTGGTCGTGTAGCAGTGATAGATCTATGACAAGGAAAGTGGAACGATAGAAGGGTAAGTGCAGGATTGCACGTAAGTGATGGAGAAGGAAAGGCATACGCTGGCAAACTTACGACTAGCTTAAAGGGAGCTCCGGTGGAGCGTTGAAATAAAACCAATGTTGGCGAGCTTTTGAGGACATCGAGGGCTGATGAAATGACCCTAGTGTTAAGTGTATGTACTTACGTGAAGGGCATAATAAACGTGTGATAAATCAGTATGGGAATGTTGTAGTGGGGAACCATTAGGAGAGTTCAGTAAAGATTGGCACCAGTTCTTGGAGGTCATTGGAGAGCAAGAGATGTATCACATCTGTGGACAAGACAATGGTACCTGAGTTCGAGAACTCATCGCAAGATGGTGATTGGCGCATGAGAAGGAGGAGTGTGATGGACGCACGATAGTAAGAAACAAATGCTCATATCTACGAAAGGCAAGGAGAATTACCTAGGGAGATGACCTTCGAAGTGACGAGAACCTCTGGATTATACAAGAAGAAATGGACCAACATGTTTATGAGCAATGTAGAGAAACACGATAATTGAGCAGGCAGTCGACGGTGTGGTGCTGTCAGAATAAAGATTTCTTTGAACACCAAGGATGACGACTGAATGGTAAGGGGAGGTGACCGCATGGAGGTGTACAGTGAAAGTACAACACCAATTAATTTCGGATGCACAAGTAGGGTCGGGGTAATGAGTTGTGTTGATTTGTGCCAACGCAAGATTCGAGGACGAATCCTCTTATAAGGAGGGTAGACTTGTAACATCCCAAAAAATTATAAATTGTAGTTCGGGTTAGTGGACGACCCAAAGTTGTATTAATTATTAATGATAAGCAAGGTATGTCACGCATGAGCGTTTTAATGACATTAACTAACGCGGTTAGTCATTTAAACAGAGTCCCGGACCAGATCGCGCAAGGTGGAACTAAAGGGATCTGAAATTAAATACCAAAGGGTTTATAAACCAATTAATCGCAAACCCTAAACCATTTGTGGCCTATGAGCGTACGACGGCAACATGAGGAGCGGGGAAGAACGGGAAGCCGGACGACGGCGGTTTCATAGTAGCCTCAGAAGAGAAACTTTGCATTTCGCAAAGGTAAATACTCGTGTAGTATCTTTACCGGTTTGTTTGTGTTTTATGCGTGGAACCCAATTTGGGTTTGGGAGTTTGTTCTCCGCCGGCAACAAGGACAGGGAATAAGGGAACGACCAACTGAGGTGAGGTTCACGGGGGGAGAAGAGGACAGCGTCAAGGGCAGTGGTGGAGTATCTGGGTCGGGGACGGACGCATCGGGATGGTGTGATAGGCCGTGGACACCAATAAGGGGTTGGTGGTTGATTGCCTGAGAAGAGAGTGTGAGGGGTGGTGGAGTCTACTGCTGTGACAGCTGTGGTGGCGACGCGCAGGGCCGGTGACGGTTCCGGCTGTGATTAGATGTAACCTTGAAGATGGAAGAAGGGGGTTCATTAAGGGTTTCGTGTGACGGGGAAAACTATGGCGACGGATGTGGTGGCTACGGGAGCAATGCATAGCAAAGGTGATGGTACCATGGTGAGGCATGATCGAGCTTGGTGTGAGATGGGGGTAAGCTAGGGTAGCATGGCAACGTTTTGAGAGATTAGGGTTTTTGCACGGAACCTACATGCATGTCTGGGAGTTCAAGTTAGGGCGTGCAAGTCATATACGGGTAAAGGCGAGTTGGTTAGGGATGGCAATGGGTCAGGTTCAGGCCGGGTATCGGTAATCCCAAACCCATACCCGGTTGTAAAATTGTGTCCCATACCCAGCCCATTACCCGTCGGGTTTGTGTCGGGTAATTACCCGTCGTGTATCGGGTATACCCGTGGGTAACGGGCATACCCGTTAGTATCGGGTATCGGGCATACTCACGGGTATTAGCCAATAACCGTCGGGTATGTGTTGTGTACTTTTCTATGACTCTATTTTTTATATTTATAAATACATATTTCAAAAGAAAAAAATAATTTTTCACATAATAAACTTACTAAAATGAAGCATTAATAGCCATTAGTTAAGAGAAAATAAAATTATAAATTACAAATTTTCGGGTATATGATTCGGGTATATGGTTCGGGTAAACGGGTATGTAATTTCAGGTAATCGGGTCGGGTATCACCTAATCCCATACCCGTCCCATACCAGCGAAATTTTTAAAAATTAATCCCATACCCGGCCCCGTACCCGTCGTGTTTCGGGTATACCCGCCCCGAACTCGTCGGGTTTCGGGTATACCCGTCGGGCTCGGGTTATTTTGCCATCCCTAGAGTTGGTACCACGAGACGATGCCGGCTAAGGGTTGTAGGATGACGTTAAGGTTTGCATGGCACATATGCGTGCATGCAAGGAACCCGCTTTGAGTATACGGGACGACCGTCAGGAGTTTATTTCATGTTTACGTGGTTAACTTACGGATTGAGCGAGTTCTGATCATGTGATCACGCGTTGTAAGGTTTCGGATTCAAGCATGGGTAGACGAGTTGCAAAGCAAGGGTGGAGATCATCTTAAGCTGTGAGTTTCTAATCCCCCTCTTTTAAACGTTTTACTGTTTTGGGGCTATCGTACACACATTCATGTGTTATTAATGTAATTAATCAAGTTAAGGGTCACGGGTTCTAAACCAATGTGCTTTGAGCATAAAATGCTTAATTGAGAGTCGTAGAGTTTATGGTGTGTTCCTAGAAATGTGTGAGTCATAGAGACGAGATATTAATGTGCGACATGTTAAGGGTTGGACCGGGAAAGTCGGGCTTAAAGTTAAATGGTCATGATTGTATGTGGTATATGTTGTGTTAGGGTCGTGTGTAAGGTGCAGGTGTAGTTAATGAGTCTTGTACATGACGTGTGTTATGATATGGTTATATTTGTGTTGTATGTGTGGTGTCATTGTCCTTGTGGCATGGCGGGTATTGTGTTTGTATCATTGTCGTCACGACACGACAAACGGGATCGTGGAGGACGAGGTCCTCCGGGAAGTCACCAATGGTGACATTTATCTAACAGGATAATGATGAGCTCGGGGTGTGTTGAACGCCCTGACGAGGGTAACCCTGACTAGGGTGCAGTGATAAGGTATGTGTTTGCATGCGTATATGTGTTAATTTGCATGCTAGTAACGGGTTATATTTATTCTGTATGAGATAGTGTTAATGTGACGTGTTGAATGTGGCGTGTAGAGTTAGACTGACCGTTGAGTCAGGATTTGTAACATGACGTGTATAAGGGTCGTGTCAGTTAATCGTGAGAGCCTTGGTTGAGGCCAGATATGTTAATGTCTAGGGTAGGTTATGTTAACCAGAGTCGAGTTAATGTGTATTCTTGGTTAAGAGTTGTTAGCATAGGATGTTGAGTCTATGTTGTGGTGCTTGTAAGGTTATTGGTAGTACGGGTTGAGCCTCGGGTGATAAACGATTATGGGATGTCGTGGGATGATGGGGGATCAGTCATTCGTTAATAAAGACTAATCATATTTTATAAGGACCGGAGGGTCCTGAGTGAATAAAACTGAAGAACTTGACGTGATGGTTTTTATTTAAATTAAACTATTAAAACTCACTCAATGTAGCTGATTTTGTGTGTACGTTAGATTGTTTGCATGTAAGCAGTGCACTGACGTATCTTGGCTTGGAAGCGGCGTTACTCGGATCGGTGTGCAGGCATTCGTAAGGTAAACCTAATAACATTAACTTGTAATAAATGAGTTTTAAAAATACTTCCACTGTAGTTTGAATTGCAATAAATGCGTTTTTAATGAAAACAACCCGTTATGAGAGGTCTTACATCGTGTCTACACGCCGCTAGGAGACTAAGTATGCTTCATAAAGGAAGGTTTAAAGAGTAACACCTACCTATCCTACAATGCTCAACCGTTGAATTGAATCTAAGAAACATGTATGTATGGATCGATCTCAATGTGAAAATGAATGAGTTTTGTTTTCACATGTGGGGGATTGTTGAAAAATATGTGGAAATGAATGAGTATTCTTTTCACATGTGAGGAATTGTTGGAAAATATTTTGTGAAAATAAAATTATATAAACTTGTATTATTTTTTTATTCAAGTATGTTAGTTGAAACACCATTTTGAATGAGTCAAAATCCATTTAACATGTCTTTTAAGTGTTAGTCAAAATAGTTAATGGTTTTGGTTAATGGTGAATGAGGTGTTTCAACGTATGAGTTGATGGTGAATGTGATGTTTCAACTATTTTTTCAAGTATAAATACCAAGGTGAGCCTTGGTTGAAAATGCACCAAACAATACAATCTCTCTAGCGTTCTCTTCTTCTTTCTCCCTAAAGAATTCCAACAATTCTTTAATCATCTTCATTATTTTCTTTAAGGTACAATTCGGATGCTAGAGCCTTCCCCGGCAGTACATACTGCTTAGGCCGTTGTACCCTGGGAAACAAAACGGAGAGAGACCCGGAATTTGTTTTAAGGGCCCCGTGTCAAACACAATCCTCGGTCAAAATCGGAATTTTGTTCCTGTATTTTATGATTTTTTAATTGTATTCGTATTTATAATTTTACCGATAGGTTTGATTATTTGTATTGTAATCGTAATATTAAAATTGTTTTATTTTTATACGTGAACGGATTCCTACAGTAACATAATATATTTGTTTCCTTAATGAGCAATCAGGGGTTGTATGTTCTATATTTTTTTGAACGGCATAATTTTTTTTTATATATATTGTTTTGGGTAAGGATTGAACCCACAATCTTTTAGTTATGAGACTCCATTTTACCACTAGACCCCAATAATACAATTAATTATGTTTCAAATTTCAAAATATTTCGATCAATCACGTTTCAAATAATAATTCATGTTTTCAAAATAATATGAATGATAATGTTTTCAAATAATTAGCTTTTATGTTTCAAATAATATGACCTATTACACTTTTATGCTCTCAAATACGTGCTATGTTTTTAACTAATACTAGCAAATTATATTTTTCAAATATTACGAGAGTCATAATACGACCATCAAACAATTCATGTTTTCAATCAATACTAGCAAATTATGTTTTCAAATAATATTAGTAAAATTATGTCTAATATTTTCAAATAATATGATCACAATACGAGCAACAAAAAATTAGGTTTGAGTTTTAATAAAACATGTTCTTTTTTAATGTTCTAATACGATGTGCCAAGTTTTGTATAATAAGTAACTCATAACCAACCATGTACTCGGTACCCAATACGTTCATTAAATCCCTGAGTATTAATAATTAAAGGCACACATGCTAAATGTACAAAAATATATAATAATGTTCACACGAAGCAGATAATATATCACTGATATGTTTGTTTTATAGGTATAAAAATATATATATAAATATATCCCTGGTAACGACACAAAAAACTTGATGTCAAATGCGAGTGATATAATATACATTTTTAATGTTCGGTTTAAAGTTACACAAAATTAGGTTTTAAATTTATAAATTAAAATGATAATTACTTCAACCAAATACATACACACACAATAGGCAAGTTAGCATATCACAACGTAGTATAGTCTAGGTAATAACCAAGTATCGAGCCATTGACACAGATTCCTTACTCAACCCTCGCTATTGTTTGACTGAGATAAAAAGTTGAAAAAGGGGTTATGTTTAAAAGAAAGAAAAAGGAAAAGAAAAATAATTACGAATATCATCTAATTTAAGTTGTTACTCGGGTAGTTATCACTTGTTAATTAATGTTGTATTTTCGTAAGGTTGGTCAAAGTTACTAGTACTAACCCTTCGATAATGGGGTTAGTATTTCGTAACGGAACAGTGGATACGGTCGGCCAACTGTTCCTAAAAATTCTTCGGATCCTAACGGGGTCTCAAGTCCTTCGGCTGTACCATGATTTATTATTCAAACTAAGATTATCATGTTGACCAGCAGTGTTATTGTCAGGCACCCCAATGTCGTGTAGCTTCTTTGGAAAGTTGGCATGTGCAAACCCCTCCAAAACTACTTTATGAAGTTCGGACCTAACAAATTATATTTTTAAAACAGTTGTCTTTTCTTGTAAAAATATATTTTAAATAAATACAACTTTCCTTCTCAAGGTTGGATACTCGACTCCTGCGATCGGTTCGCCCTTAAATATCAACACAAGTGAAGTAAAGTTATACCGACACGAACCACAAGGTCCTGCTAAGATTCGAATGACCCGTTGAATACCTAAACCTACAATCAACCCATAATGTTGCTTGTCCTCAAGTAAGAAATCAAATTAAAACAAAACTTCCAATGACACTATGGATCAAATCGAAAAACCATAAGCATTAATAAACTTATAAAGGTTTGAAAAGATTTTCAAGAAATGCAAAATTAACTAAATGAAACCCAATGAGCCCAATGATGTGACAACCGAATGAGCAAATGAATATGCCTAGGAAATCATTAGCATGCAACTTTATGCTTCTCACAATGTTCACACACACTCGGGAATATATATGATCATACAAGTAATGGAGTATGTATAGAACCCTCAAATGCCAAGACAATGAATCATGCATAAATCATAAGCTTGCTAAAAGATCAAATCTCTATCAACTAACATGAAACAAAGCACAAATCAAGAGGACTTTAAATGGGTTGTAACTTGACAATGGCTAAGGATAAGGAGGTGGAATTTTAAAGTGGCTAAATGGCTAAAAATCTGGCGGCTAAGCTAACTCAAAAACTAAAACAACTTCTAATAAGGAAAATAAACTAGCTAATACTTCCGTATAGATAAGAGCTAACAACCGAATTATTTCCATCTTTGCTCACAAAATTGCTCTAATCGGCTATAATTCACCTAATTTTGGTGAAATTTTTTTTTATTTTTTATCAACTATTTCTTTTCTTTCTTTTGAAGGGAACTAAGTCAATATGCATATTTCCTTAGCTAAAAACTTCTCAAGAATTTGAAGGTTACAACAAAATAAAAGCTATAAAATTAACATTAGCCAACCGGATTTCTAACATGGACGAAAAAATAAATGAAAAGGCTAATGAAGGTTTAATGGCGGTGTAATGTGGGTAATTAAAGAAAACGACAGGATAGGCTCAACGTGGCTAACTAGTGGATGTGTTCGGGTGAGGGAAAATAAAAATAAAAGGCTAACAAAGTGGTTTATCCTATTGCCTCAATCATTTTTATGCATTATTTATGTTCATGATTTCGAAATGTATACTAAAAGCAAGTTCTAATAAGCATGAAACATCCGGCACATTCAAATCCGCAAAAACGAGAGCAAACAATGTCTAAAGCTATCAAGGCTCAAAAATAAACTCACGGAAACGGAAAGGAATGGGTATAAGCAGAAGGTTACATACAATTCGTTCGTTTAGCCCACTAAAACTCATGGTTATCACAAAAAATTTGGGGTTTGACTCGATGGAATTTCTATTTCAATTGCTTTCGGAAAATCAAACGTCTATTATTTATTAAAAATTGTGAATGCTAAACGGTTAACTTTTATTACATTTTTGTGTTTTTCAAGTTTATAAAACTGATTTAGTGTCAATAAAAATTATGAAGGAAGATTTTGCAAAAAATTGAAGTGATAAAACGGATCCCTTTTGCGCCACGGTCTGGATCCCACGTCCGTCCCCATCTATCTACCAATCGGATCCCTCCTGCGCCACGGCGAGCTACGTGCATGTTCCGCAGTGTCTGCACGGACATCACGACGGTCTCTGCCACAGGGGTCAACGGTCAATAGCTGGAAGTGCCTAGCCAGCTTGGTCATGAAGTGACCTCCACAGATCACGCTGGTGACGTCGCGCCCTGAGCTGTTTACTAAGTACCCCGCGATAGAATGCGCAAGATTGCAGGTGCGCGGGCGTACAAGGCAATACAAGTAAAATAGCTCCCTGAGGTTCACTACTGTCTCTCCTTGTCCTCTCCCAGAAATAGAATAGACAATACAGCGATGAAGAACACGGTGCAAGGGATCCCGAAGGCTCGAAGCCTTGGTCAAACTCGGATCGTACATCCCAAAACCAAACTCATGCCAGAACTGATCCTTGTCCTCCTCGGTCGGGAACTCGGTGATACCATCGGTGAATATCTCAGTCTGAAGCTCCTGCCTCGTATACAGGCCCAATAATCTCCCAAACCTGGCGACGGACATCACTCGCCACTCCCCGCCTAACCTAAACCTAACAGTCTCTGGCTGCTCTAGGTCCGCGCAAGGATAATCGAACTCATAAGTTGAGAAAAACTCCATCACAAGCTCGACATACTGAATAGCATGGAGTCGAAACAAACGGCGCCACGGGGCGGTGACAAGTTCGTTCCACCGGTCCCGCTGACCGATGGCGTCTATGGCGGCCGGCTCTAAACGACGAGCGGCTAAAATCCGGCCTCTGCGTGGCCACAAAACGTCCAGACGAGCCTCGTACTCATGCTCGTTCAAGTCGAACTCAAGATACGGGTGGTCCCGGTTGCCTGCCATCTGTACTACAACAAGATTAAAATCAAAACAATTATGAAGACGCAAAACTGAAGTTATGAAGTTTTTGACCTAATTATGAAGGGGCACGGTCGCGCCAGGGAAGGGGCACGACCGCGTCAAGGCCAAAATCCAAGCCCACGGTCGCGCTGGGCCGACCACGGGCTGTCCCAACAAGGAGGCACGGTCGCGCCTGGAAAGGGGCACGACCGCGCCAAGGCCAAAATCTAAGCCCACGGTCGCGCTGTGGCCAACCACGGGCAGTCCCAACCCGGAGACACGGTCGCGCCAAGACACGACACGACCACGCCTAGGTCAAAAATGAGGCCCACGACCGTGCTAAGGAAACACACGGTCGCGCCTAGCATAAACCCAAGTTGACACGACCGCGCTCATAGGAGGCACATCCGCGCTTACCCAAAAACTAGTTCCTGGAGACTTACCAAAGCCGAGCACGACCGCGCCTGGTCATGAGCGCGACCGTGCTCAACCCATTTTAGGGTTTTCAGAGTCAAAATTTTTCATTTTTAGCATGATTATGAAGGGGTTTTAGAACAACAATATTCCAGGATGTAAAACTACCGATTTCTACTTATTTACATCTAAAATGAAGTTCAAAACATAAAATATATAAAACCTAGAAATTTAGACATAAAAATGACGATCCTAATCCTAAAAAAATGAAAAGATTAGAGTAGCGGGGGCGTACCTGAAATCGAAGAAATGGAGATCAACAATGCGGAAGAGAAGAAAATCGCACGTAGGGGAGGTCTCGTTTGGGGAAAATAAAAAAAAAACAAAATCTGTCGTTTAACATTGATTTAACCCGCCCCAAATTACTGAGGCACGACCGCGCCAAGTGCATAGGCACGACCGCGCCTAGGGTTAGAGGCACCAACGTGTCTCATGCTCAGCAGACACAGAAACCTGAATTTTTTATGAGGAGTATTCCAAACCCGACTGCAATTCTTCCTAATCAAAATTTCTAAAAATTCAGAAGACATACCTGTGACATTCCAAACATTATCCCAAATCCGCTCGATCCAAAACACGCTCCGAATACCTAAACTTAAAAATAAACGATAAAATCTTAGAAAAATAAAAAGAAAACTAAGAAAATAATTTGGAAGATAAAATGAACACACATAACTAACGGGTAAACATAGACATGCTAAGATTATTAACGAGTCGTTAGCTAGACTCGTGTCCTTATACGCGTCAATTTAGGACAAATGATTGGGCAAATCAACAAACAGGTGGCCTATGATTCTTGAATACCCATCCGACCCGTTTGGTTTAATGCATTTACCATCGGCTAGTGACAACCAATAATGAATGCAAAAACAAAGTGATGGGTCGTGCCACCAACACTTGTATTTGCCCGGACCGAACCCGAGGTACATGATGTAGTGAAGGAGGCGATCATCCCGACACGATAGTGTCGACTTGCCGTGCTTTGTGGACCGATGTCGCGCCTTCCAAGTTGGTTGGTCCGTGAAATGTTTCGTCTTCTCCTGTTGTTCAGATGACTCGTATGACGAGTCGTGATCATGACCAATCGCGGGCCGGCTTTTCTTGGTGCACAAAGGAGGATCGGGCGTCACCATAGTCATTGGTTTATTGGTGAACCCATCCGTTTGCACATATCCCTTTTGGTGCGACTCCCCTTCACTTACCACGATTGACTCTTCAAACAATAATGTTTCCAATTCATCTAAATCACCAACCGGGCCGAATATAGGGTCCTCATAGCGCCTTGCGGGGTAGCCCGGGAACTGATAACAATCTAATGTGTAATGTGGGCCCCCACAAATCTCACACCAAATCTCCTCATGGTAACCCCATAGACCAAAGAGTACTCGTCACTGTAACTCCCATAGTCACGATCCATGAAAATCACTGCAAAGAACACTCAAACAAAACGATCACGGGTACCGGATAAAAATACAATTAAAATAACATTCGACGAACTATACACAAAAATAAGACGAAGATGATAAAATAAAGATAAAAATAAAAATAAAACCAATTTAAATAAGGAAAACTATTTACCAAGATATAGACAATTATGTACTAAATGACTAAATAATAATCCCAATCGTTCTCGCACAAACCGTATCCCCGGCAACGGCGCCAAAAACTTGATGCGTGTAAACTATATATATATTTTTATAAGTATTTTTACACAATTAGTTTTAAAAAGGGTTTTCACCAAATACTAATCACACACACCGGGCAGTGCACCCGTCGGATAGCAATATAGTAAAGGTAAGAACCGGATATCAATCCGTGGACACGGTGGAATGCGATAATAGGCCGGAACTGAAATTCAATCAAGTATGGGTAAAAGATGTTTAAGTTGATTTTTAATTAAACTAATATGCAATAATATATAACTAAACTAAGGACACAATTCAAACAATCAAGGAAGGAATATCACTTCGGTCTTGAATCCATTTAGTAAACACCCAACAACAACTATGGATACATGGCAAATATACGAAACATATGTTGACTAAATTCTCGTCAAAGACATCTAATCAAATGACTATTCGGAAAGCTAGAATGAATTATACAAACTAACCACCTAAAATCATACAATGAAGCTCACGTGCTATGAATACGTCAATATTTAATAAAGATTGAACTAGCTTCCTGTCAAGGTTGGCTAACTCAACAACTAATTGGAAAGCTTACACGAATTAACACATAACCCACCTCAAGTTGATTAAAGTTGCACTTCCTCAACATACAATGTTCATATAAAGATTACATAAATTAGAAGATTGCATCAGCAAGTCCTAGATAAACATAATACTAAATATGACACACCATAACAAGCACTTTGTCTTTCCAAACACAAGCACAATGATGCACATTCAAGAGTTTTCAACTATAAACGAGACTTCATCCACCATTCCTAGTCAAAAGCCATAAACTAGCATACATACATACATACACTAATCAATGAATACATGCATAAACCATGGGTTTTCCAACATACAAAGCCTACACATATACAAGTCTTGCAAACAATATCAATTCCAAAATACACAATATCATTGAAGAATAATCATGCTATTGTTATAACATTAACATAAACTATGCCAAAAATCCATAAATGTTGTCAAACGTTACTAAACTTCATCTAAACCAAAGTGATATCAAGAGTTAGCTAATGGTGAGCATAAGAACAAGAACAAAGCAAGGAAAAATTACAAGACTCATAAAGAAATGCCAAGAATCAAACTAACTTCCCCAAGCTAGATGGTGATGATGTATGATGATCCTCTTGATGTTGTAGTCCTTCCTAGAAGCTTGAAATGTGGCTAGAAATAAGGAAATTTGGAACACAAAACAGTGCTCAGGGCTCCAGCTCTCCTGACAGAATGTTGTGGGAAAACTACTGATATTTATAGAACAAGGAGGCACGACCATGCCAGGGTGTTGGGCACGACCGTGCCTGAGCATGGGGCACGACCGTGCCACCTTTTGGCGCGGTCGTGTGACAGATGTGTTGACCGATCTGCTTCTTTCATTGGCTCTCTTTCTTCGAGGAGCAGACTCACGGGGTGACACGCGACCGTGGGGGGCCAAGGCACGGTTGTGCCTTGGATTTTTGGCTTGGCGCGGTCGTGCAAGATGTGGGCGCGACCGTGCCTAGGGTTTGCAGGCTTGGCGCGGTCATGCCAAGTAGGGGCACGACCGTGCCTCCATCCCATAAACCCTAAAACTTCACTTTTTATCCTGGAATCTTCTTGTTTGTTCACCAAGCTTCACAAAAACCTACAAAACAGGAAATAAAGCAAATAAGTGTCTAAACGTTGAATATAACCAAGAATTGATCGTTAAATAAGCGGAGTTTTGTGCCAAAAAAATGTGTAAATACTAACACATCACCGACACTCTCGAAGATACCCACAAAACTGCCGACTCTTGCATGAAATAGTAGTAATTTTACTTTGACTTGTGTGCAGATCAGTATACGCATTAACAGTAGCTAAAACATCACCTTCGGGTTAAACACCGAAAAACATGTGAGTTCTATGTGCCCCCTAGATGTTACGTGCAAATCATTTTAAATGTTTTGGGGCTGAAGTGTATATATATATATATATATATATGAATACTAAGATGATCGTACGTGATATATGAATAACGAATAATGAACAAAAAATGAAGCGTGTGTATAAAAGAATGAAATGAATGACTGACATAACGTAAAAAAAATGAAATCTTGCTTTATATTATATATATTACATGTTATGAATGAATGTAAACGTTATGGACGCATCGATGCTAACGTCTACTCGGTAGACGAACGACCACATGACTATTTTGCAACCGGGACATATACGTACCTTCATCAGCTAAGACGTTCGAAAGGCAATGACGGACGACCAAATTAGTGTCGAACGGTTGCAATAAAAGGCAGAACGGTTGCACAAATAATAGTTCGCATGGGAAACGGATGCCTTAGGGTAGACGGGCGAATTACGGACTACGACCGTACTACCGTAGTAGTTTGTTTAGACCATTTTTGAATTGCAGAACGAGAACAAAAATAGTTGAACAACATATGAGAAGTGACTTGTATCCATGTCTCATGTTCAACGAATGACCTAAACAAAAAGAACACACACATATATATATATATATATATATTGTACTTGGTTAAGTAAGAGTTACTTGAACACAAGGAACTAGTTGACGATTATAAATACATCAAACCTTGTTAGGGGCAGTGAGATGCAGCTAGGCGTCCACCCACTATCTACGTTGACCCGATTAATCGATGAATCGACCAAGTGGGAGATTGTTGGATATTAGATGTCCGATCATCGATAATATCAACGTTGCTATCGAGGTACGATCCAAAGAGTTACACTTTGGACAACGAGCAATTGATAATATTTAATTGTTAAATATTATAGTTCACACAACACGGTATTATGTAACGGATGAATAAATATTAATGAGAAATATTTAATCGGTTGATTCGGGAATTAATTATTATGAGTAGTAATTAATTATAAATTCGGTGACTACTTATTTAGAAAAATAATTATTGGTTAAAATGGTTTTTAACGTTTATTAGTTAAACGTTAGTCATGGTTTTACTAATTATTCATAGTTAGTATATAACAAGGGTTCAAAGTAATTAACAGTTAATTACAAGGGATTAATAGTTAATTCCTATTTGGTGCAATATGTAATTATGGTATCTATAAATATACCATTATAACTAAACCCTAATCCTATTTCTAGCCACCATACAAACTTGCGTAAGAAGGGAACCCCCTCCCCTCTTGTTTTGCGAGCCACCACCGCTTGCCACCTCCGACCGCCCACCGCAGCGCAGCCGCCGTCGTGCCGCTGTCGCAGCCACCTCGCCGCTGCTGCCTTTGTGTGAACCGTTTCCTCGTGAGCCGGTTTATGCATTAGATCTCGTGAGACAGAATTTGTTGTTGCGGGTTCGTGAACAAGTCATCTAGTGTAACGCTCGTTGCATCTATCGTGTGAGTTTAGGTTGATCGTCAAAGGTAGAAAACTCTAAACACCCTATGAATGTGTTTTATTTATTTATTATTGTCTAAACGCTGTGTAATCGGATCACTGTATGGAATCCAGCTATGATCTGTTAATGGTACTATTAAATCGCTTCCGCTAAAATATATATGATTTATTTATTTAAAAGATTTAAATAATTATTGTTTTAAAAATTAAAATTGGTACCATGATTCCCAACATGTGAAGCTCGACAGAGGGTTCAAGAATAGGGTACAAATGGTTGGTAGAAGCCTAGATAGAAGAACTATTCTATTTTGAGGATTCGGCTTTTCGGAAACAGCTTTTTTTAAAATATGCCTCCAATAGTTGTTTTAGGCAAGGAAAAAAGCCAACAATAGTAGAACGCAATCAAAGCTTTCGTCCTTGGCCGCTCCTTCAACTGAGTTCATTCATTTATAAACTCGCTCGAACGTGCGATCAAGAGCTCCAGCTTCAAGAGGCTCATAAACGGAACTATGTATTAGGTATTAGGGAGGGGAGGACACCACTCAGCAACCCACGGAGCGGTGGGGTTCAATGCCTAAAAAGAAATCAAAAGGGGGAAGATGACTCTATGCCTGAGGGGATGAGAAAAAGAACGCATGTAGGGATATTATGTCTGTCGGAGGTTCGAGAATCTATGAAAGGACATCTAAAGCTAAGGAAGTTAGAGAGAAGTGTATATTTTGTAAAAAACTAGAGTTAATTAAATGGATGGCCCCTGTGGTATGTCCCGATTGCACTTTTGACCCCTAACTTTGGGAAATTACATGGTTGATCCGTATCTTTTCATTTTGTAACACCCCCGGCCCCAAAATGAATGGTCGTTAAGTTTTCTGTTAAATTTTTAAAAATGACTAAAATACTCCTTAAAATACTAAAAATAAAATTATTACAAAGGTGGTAACTACTTACATTAATAATTAAAAAAGTATTAAAAAGTTAACTAAAGGACCCATCACCCCTACCATTTCTTCTTTACCTTTCTATTCTTCACTCCTAAATCGACTTGCAGATGACACCCTCCTTCACAAATATTTTCAAGCCAACTAAAAAGGAGAAAAACTTCATAACTAAACCTAAATTGCAAAGATTACCATCTAAGACGTTTTTTGTCACACCCCAAATTCCACTAACGGAGTTTTACCGTTTGGTGCGTGACAAACCAGGATCTCTGTCATTAGTTACATCAAACGACACTATATGGGACATAAATGAAATATCATAAAAGTTTCAGAATAAATGCGGAAGCTTTTAAACAAGAGAGTAAATGCGCAACACAACGCGCCCAAGTCTAACAATAACGGAAACATAATAAAGGTTCAATAGATTGACAATTATTGAATATATCAAATTGACACCATGCATTTCCTAACGTGCACCTGCTTAACATCCTGAGAAAACATGTAAGAAAAACGTGTCAACACTAGGTTGATGAGTTCACAGGTTTTAATATCGTAATGAAAGCGTTTACCAGATTATGTACATTCAATATGTGTATCTATAGGTAGCTAACCTATGTTCATGCCTTACTAAAGCGCTCGCAACCGAAGCTGACTGTGTTTGTATGCCTCCTGCCAGGTCTATCAACTCTGACAAATGTGAGTAAGCTAACATTTCACCCGTTCGACCTCCAATCGAGTTAGCGTGACTAACGCGGGTTGGGCTTGTCAAACCCAGTAGTACTACTAAACATTACCTCGCTAAGATCCATATTAACGGTCTGATGTGTATGAGGACTTTCAGTGATAGTGTGTTACGCTTAGTCTCAACAGCGATAACATATGAATTATAGTAATCTAAGATCGTTTGTGTCATGTTTTCTCCCCCAATTTAAAACAGTAAAAGGGGCCGTGAAAACTCACATGAGTTTCGTACGAATAGCACCACACAAGGATGCAAAAGGAACCACAAGTGTTAGCCTGTGAACGGCTTACGTATGCCCTAGAATTATAAGAATAATAGTTAGGGATACAATGAGATTTTTGTGATGATGACACGGAAGGGTGAACGTCCTAAGACGCACTAATGATTAAAGAGTAGACGAACTTATCCACGAGAATAAGGATTTCTTAATATAATAATTAAGATAAAAGTGTTTCGAATCGAGAGTTTATAATTACAAATAATATATTAATAATTAAACATATTCGCGTGTTTTCACCTTTAAATAATGGTCTAGGGAAAATAATATTATTATATTATTTTTAAGTTGAAGAGATAACACGATAATTAAATACGTGACAAAAATAATAAATATATTATTTTCATTCGAACTCTTAAACTTAGGTAATAATATAAATAATTATATTATTTTTAAATGTGGGAAATAATAAATAGAACGAGTTATAAATCCAACTCGAATACAAAACCAATGTTTACACGTTTTTACGAATTTAATAATAGTTTAACGAATAATATAATAAATTATATTATTTTTAATTTAGGCAAAATACTAAAAATTCAACCTCGAGCCTATGGGAGTTTTTCGGGTTCAAAACACATTAATATAGTATTATAATAATATAGGGATTGATTTTATATAAAAATATATCTCAAAAAGTGGCTAAAATAAATAAAACTGTTGGTGGGATTCAAACCCGGGTCTCACCCACACCAACACAAAGCTTTAACCAATCCACCCGCTAGGGCAGCCACAACAAAACCCGAACCAAAAAGGTTTTAACATGCATACCCCCTGTGTTCTTCCCCCTTTGCAAACCGAAGCCAAAACCACCCCTAGATCCCACGATTGGACACAAAAGCTTAGGGGTTTTGTTAATTGGTATGGTACGATCCTAATGACGAGTTTAATTGTAAAAACATCGATTTTAAGATAGTTAATTGTTCGTTTGAAACATCGAAACCCTAGTTTATGAACTTGAGATCAAATTGACTAAAACTGACAATGTATGTCGTTGGATTCATAGGGCTTTCAAAGAGATGATGATTGCGAATCTATTCATATAATTTAATTGGATTAAGATCAAGTCTAGATCAGGGTTCGATTAAACAGGTCATACGAAGAACCCTAGGATCGGTCCATCATCGATTTGATGTTATAAGCCCTTGGTTTGATAGGGCTTTCAATATAGACCTCGAGACGAGTCTGGGGACTTGTTTAATTTTATTAATTGATGTCGAATTGATAGGGTTCGACTGAACTGAAAATGTATGAACCCTAGATATTCGATCATGTTTGATTCGGCATTGTAAGCCCTAAAAATGATAGGGCTTTCAATAAAAAGATGAAAACGAAGATAAATGTATGATTGATTACCTGAATGGATGCCCAATTGATGGTGCCCGACTACAACGTGTTCCGACCTCGACGGTTTTGGTCTCCGACGCCTCTGACTGCGTCTCCGAACAAATTGTTGTGTGCAACCGCTCTTGGTGGATGCGATTTAGGTGTGAGAATGTTCAATTCGTGAAAATATCGGAGAATTCAAGCGAATTTGATAGTGGTCGAAGATAGGGTCGACGGTTTGGAGTTTGGTGTTATAATTCGCAACAGTTAGAACAGTTCAATAAAGTTCGAAATCATCAATACCATCCGTTACATCTTCGAATTCGATCAAATTTCAGTTGTGTTGCGAATTTGAATTCAAGACAAGGGGGTTTGACTTTGGAAAGTCAACAGGAACAAAATCTCTTGAATTTTGACTTTGTAAAGTCAACAGAATGGGTTTTTCCTATTTACACAATTAGTCCTTGAAGTTTATGTGAATTATAGTTTGAGAAATGGCATAATTTGTCCCTGGGTTTCGTGAAAGGGTTAACTAGGTTAGGAATTTAACGGGATTAGCCAACGGAGTTAGCCTAAAAAGTCCGGATGTCACATTTTTCCATCTTTATCAATTTCAAATCTGAATAACAACCTTTGCGGTTCTCCTACGACCCTTCAACTACTCTGGTCACCCCTTTTACTGTACTAAACACAAATACGACTCAACCGTTGCCTTTCTCCACCTTATTCATAACTGAAGTTTGAACATTGGGAAACAACGGTAAAGATTTTGGGTCTAAAGGTGATAAAAATGAGTCGAAGGGGGTGGCAGCGTACCTTTCCACACCCTCTGTAAATCATGATTGGGTCAATAAAGGTGATTAAAATGACCAAACCGTTGCCTTTCTCCACCCTAATAGGGTGGCGGTGAGTCATTTTTCAGGTGAAGGTCAAAAGATTTTTAGGCAAGGTGGTGGGTGGCTGGAAAAACGTAAGGATACGAAGAAACATGGGCTCTATCGTCGACGGATCCGGAAGATGAGCAGCGATATCGTTCAAAAGGGATGTAGATTTAATCGTTTTTAAATTTTAATTTTTTACTTGACTAAGGGGGCCACTAATATAATGTAATTTAAAATTTTAATTTTTTAATGTTGAAGGGCCCACTTAAACGACCATTCATTTAGGGGGCTAATGGTGTTACAAAATAAAAAGCTATGAATCAACCATGTAATTTACCAAAATTATGGGTCAAAAGTGCAAGCAGCGCATACCACATGGGCATCCGTGTAATTAACTCAGAAAACTATTATTATGTTTCCAAATACTTTTGATGTTCTTTTTATTTAAAGAAAGAAGGATTTTTTTTATTTAAACAAAAAGGATGATGTTCAAAAACTAGTTTTTATTCAAAAAGTAATATTTGAAAGTTTACAAGTTTCAAATTCAATTAAGTTTACAAAAATGACAGTTTATTCTCTCAACAAAATGATCATTTAATAAATAAATGGTTTTCATAAGTCATAAAATATTTTTAATCATATGAAATATATTTATAAATGTGTAAACTTAGATTTAAAATAAATAATATAAATCAATGTCTAATTTTCCTTCCTTTTTCATCTTAAAATAAAGTTTAGAGTTAATTACACTGATAGTCCTGTGGTTTGTTTAAAGTAACAAGTATGGGTACTAAGGGTTTCAAATAACAAGTATGGGTACTATGGTTTATTTTTTGTAACAAAATCGGGTATTAACACTAACGAGTGTTAAAACTATCAAATACTATATTAACCTTCCTTCCCAAGTTTCTTCTCTGTATCTCGTTCTTCCCATTTTCAAAATTCGTTTAGGGCTTCGACGGTCAACAATGTGGCTGATCAGAAAGGACGAAGATGATTTCGATTACGATTTATATTGTAAGTATTACCATTATCCCTTATCTGATTTGAGAATGCATCTTTTGTTAATTTAATCGCTATTTGTTTCAGGGATGTATGAAGAACTGTTTTGTTTGAAGGTCTACCATGGAGGAGTGTTTTCAAACTTTCCTAATAGGGTTTATGAGAGGGGTAAGTTTGATTATGTTGATTTGATAGAAATAGGAAAATTCTCTGTTGTTGAATTACATGCAGCTAGGTTATGTTAATGGGTCGGATATGAATTACCATTATCTAATTCCCGGTGATGATTTAGACTTTGGTTTGAGAGCTTTAAGTAACAATCATGATGTAGCAAGTATGATGAAGCATGAGCCTAAGCATAAAGAAATATATGTTTATATTGAAAATAGAGATGATGAAACTGAAGTTATAGATAATATATTTGCTGGAATTTTCTCAAATATTATGAACCCTTTAAATTGTGAAAATGAAGATAAAGATAGGGAGGGCAGAAAGGATGTGGAAGGTAGGGAGGATAGGGAGCATGTGAAAGGTAGGGAGGATAGGGAACATGTGGAAGGTAGGGATGATAGGGAGGCTACAAAGGAAGTCATTGATGAAGATGAAATTGTGGATAAAGAAAATGAGGTTGTTGATGTAGAAGTTGATATGAACAAATTCAGAGTTGTGGCTAATGAAGGCAATGACGGTGGTAATGAAAACAGTCCCCATGAGAATGAAGATGATTATTTGAGTAACAATTCATTTGGTACATCTTCATCAGAAGGAGAGGAGGGAGGGATTGAGAAGCTAAGGAGAAAGGGACTTAGAAGACTTAGGAAACAACAAGAAGGATGCAAAGAAAAGTGCACATTTTATGTTGGACAACAATTTGCTGATAATGTAGAAGTTAAGTCCCTCATAAAAAGACATGCTATAGAAACTAGGAGAGAGATTGGATTATATAGGAATGATCAAGATAGGGTTAGGGCATTTTGTAAGGGACCAATTCCAGAGTTTGACAAAAGGCCAATGGGACCAGCCACTAAAAGTCAAAAAGATGGTGGTAGACAAACTTATGAAAACCCTAATAAATGTCCTTGGCTTTTGTATGTGGCTAGAATTAAAGGGGAGCCTACATGGGTGGTTAAAACATACAACCCACAACACAGATGCCTTCAAAGCAGATCTATAAAATCTTTCACATCTGATTGGATTTCTAAGGATATCATGATGGATATTCAGTCAAATCCTAGCATACCCCCGAAGGCTATTCAAGATCAGATGCATAGGAAGTATGAATTAGATGCATAAAAAATGAAGGCATTCAGAGCTAAAACAAAGGCTACACAACAGGTAATGGGTGATTATACTAAGCAGTACAGGTTTTTAAGGGATTATGTTCTTGAATTGCAAAGGACAAACCCTAACACAACTGTTAAAATTGGAACTGAACCTGAGCCAAATCATGCTTTAGAGACTAGAGTGTTTAGAAGAATTTACATTTGTCTTGGACCATTGAAGAAGGGTTTCAAAGCTTGTAAAAGGGAGATACTTGGCTTGGATGGTGCTTTCATGAAAGGGCCATTTCCAGGCCAGTTATTGACTGCTATGGGTATGGATCCTAATAATGGGATCTATCCACTAGCTTATGGAATTGTTGAGGCAGAAACAAGGGCAACTTGGAGTTGGTTTTTGGATAATCTAAGAGATGATTTGGATTTACAAGAGAACTCAAAATTCACCTTCATTTCAGACAGACAAAAGGGAATAATTCCAGCCATTTTAGAAATATTCCCTCATTCTGAGCACAGATATTGCTTTAGACACATACACCAAAACTTTAAACTTCAATGGAGGGGCAAGGCTTATAAAGACGCGTTGTGGAATATAGCCTCAGTGGCTACAGTTCAAGAATTTGAAGGTAAAATGTGTGAGTTAAGATTAATGAATGCTGATGCTCACCAGTGGTTAAACCAAATTGAAGCTGTGCATTGGGCTAGAAGTTATTTTACAGGTAAGAATAACTCTGATTGAAGCTGTTATTTAGTTGTTATAATATCTAATTAGTTGTCTAATTACCATGTAAACAGGTAGAGCAAAGACTGATGTCCTGTTAAACAATATTTGTGAGGTGTTTAATGCAAGACTGGTTGATGGTATATATCACTACCTATTATAACTTTATTTAAAGCCTATTATAACTTCTTTAGTGTCTAATTACTATGTTACTGTGTAAACAGGTAGGGATAAACCTATTATAACTGCTTTAGAGTTTGTAAGGGAATATCTCATGAAAAGGATAATGAATGTTTCCAAACTTATTAACAAGAGTGATGGTCCATTAACTCCTAATGTTACTCAAAAATTTGAAATCATCAAAAAAGAAGCTGCCAAGTTAATTGTCAAATGGAATGGAGGTCCACAATATCAGGTAACTGGCTATAATGGGGAACAATTTGTTGTGGATGTGATTGAGAAGGAATGCTCATGTAGGAGGTGGAACTTAACGGGCATTCCTTGTAAACATGCTGTTGCCACCATCTGGTACATGGCTTTACATGGTCTACAAGTTGACATACCAGAGAAATGGGTGGATTCTTGTTATTGGTTATCTACATGGAAGGATGTATACTCACACAAAATAGGACCCATCAATGGTAAAACCATGTGGCCTAGATCAGGGTGTCCTACAAAGCTAATTGAACCCAAGTATCACAAACCAATTGGGAGGCCAAGGAAGATGAGGAAGAAGGATGCCATGGAGAAGGAAGAAAAGTTGGTCAAAGGGGTGAAACTTAGCAGAAAGTGGAAGACAGTTACATGTGGCAAGTGTGGAAACAAGGGACACAACAAAATAGGGTGTACTGGACAAGGTGGAGAATAATCAAATGTTGCAAGTTGAAGTTGACTGTCATGTTTCTTTTGTTATGTTTTAATTGTATGTTTTAAGTATGTTAATAGGATGCTTTAGGTATTTTTTGGAATGTTTGCTATGAATTAAACTTATCTTTTGGGTTTTTTTAAGTATGTTCTGGAATGTATATAATGAACAGATTTGGTGTGTTCAATCATCAACAATTTGGAATGTATGTAATGAACAGATGGTAACAATACATATTTGGTGTGTTCAGTCATCAAACTTTGTAATTCCAGTAATTCTTAAAATATTCACTTCATTCTCAAAAGATTGTAACAATACATTCATCCTATAACATCAAACATTTCTTAAACTGCATAAACTAAAAAACAAGAAATACAACAGGAAAATACAATCCAACTTGATCTTTCAACTCTTTAAATTTGATTTCAAGGCTGCAAACTTGTTCTTTCATCTCTATCACTTTGTTTTCAAGGATGTTCTTGGAATTTAGTAGCCCAGGTATGATTTGGCTTGAACGAGAACACATGGCAGGATCAAGCCACACAAAAAATCTGCACTTTAATCTCTGAAAAACAAAAGGTGAACTTTGATTTAACGGATGGCTTCAATCGATTAAACAAAAAATTAAAGTTTAAATACTTACGAATTGAGGGCATCTGTAAAATTGACGACCAGGGTTATTTTCAGTCCATGAAGTTTTGATTGTTGCAGGCCTACCACATTTGCACATACCATTGTTGATGAATCGAAGTTTTGGAGCCTTGAAAGTATCGAGTGAATGGAACCCTAATTTCACTTTGAAGAAGACAAATGTTACAGAACAATGGGAAGGAATGATATATATGAACATGTTAATATAGTATTTGAAATTTACAAAAATACCCTCACGTGATAGGCACGTGAGGGTGTTTCCAGTTAAGTTTTAACGCTCGTTAGTGTTAATACCTAATTTTGTTACAAAAAATAAACCATAGTACCCATACTTGTTATTTGAATCCCTTAATACCCATACTTGTTACTTTAAACAAACCACAGGGACTAACAGTGTAATTAACTCTAAAGTTTAATAACCTTAAATTATAAAACTTTATAAAACATTACTCTTTTGTCCCAAAAAGTTCCTATAACTTTATATTACTGTAAAAAGAAGTTATTTTATTTTTCCCAGATTTTTTTTACGTATAATCTATTTTTAAATCATTAAATACTCCAATTGAGCAAGAAATTCACAATAAATAGTACGATTATCTAAAAACTATGAAATGCATACATTAAGCTATTCTTAATCATATAAGAATTCAATAAAATTTCACATAATTTGGATAACCAGAAACTGATTTTCTAAGTATGTGATTGTTAAATACATTTAATTCCAAATAAATTCCCAAAAAATTTCAGTTTTCGTTTTTAAGCTTTTTTATACAGTATAAAAATTTTGTAAAAGTTTTGGGGATTTTTAGAATCCCGAAGCTATTTTTCCCTATTTCCCCCTATCATTTTAATAATAAATTAATAATTAAGTCATAAATTCGAATTTCTGGTTTCCACCTTCAAACTTCATCATTTTACCCCCATACCTACTGATTATGAAGAATCCCAACATACCATAACCAATTTTGTACAAAAACATACAATAAAGTGCTTGATTTCATGTAGGTAACTAGTCTAAAGATCATACCTTTGCTCTTTAAGGTTAAGAATCTGATCAAATGTTGAAGTTTAGCTATTTGATCCTTGATACAAGCTTCTACAATCATGATTAAACCAAAACAATAGCAAGAACTCATACACCACAAGTGTGTGTTCTTAGTATGTTCTTCGTATCAAAGCTTGATTATGTATATGTTCAAATCATTAATAAACAAGTTCATAAAGGTTTTGTGTCAAACGTTAGTGACTAACAACACTTTGAATAAAAACCAAGAATCAAAACCCGCAATTAGGGTTTCTATGTGTGTGAAAGAGGTGTAGATGATGAACTTAAGCTTTGATTATCATACCTTGATCGTTAGCAGCCCTAAGAACTCAAAAATTCTGAGTTTTTTTCTCAAGAATATTCAAGAACAAAGAGATAATAGAGAGGATTTGATCTTGAGAAGAGGAAGAGTTATGTATTGGCGTGTGTGTTGTGTGAGGTTCGGCCGAGAAGAAGAAAGAGGGGGTAGTAGAGTCTAGGCTTGATGATTATGTGTGTGTGTTGTATACATCTAATGGAGTGTGGCATACTCAAGAGATAGGTGTCACCATTTTAGCTAATCATGTTTAATTAGTTTAACTAGGTTATTAATTTAGATAATATGTCATTAAATAGCAAGATTAAATAGTGTAGGTTAGTTAATTTGTTTTATAAAAACATATTTCTTTAAATAATAAACTGACAGATGGTCTAATTATGTTAGTTTTTATAAAAACTTATCAAAAATCATAAATTACGAGTTTAATAAGATTACAAGTTTTTATAAACTTAAGATCTAAAATAATCATTTTCATGTAAATCCATATTTAGTGAGTGATTTATGACTTGACTTTTGCTATATAAATGGCATCATGTAAACGTTATGTATGCAATATGACAAAATATCTACATATATTTTCATGTACTTCTAATATAAGTTCTAACGTATTTATAAGAGTCATTTTCTTTCAAAATTTTGTATGGAAGATTCTCTTGATACAGAGAATATTATGACTGTCATAAGCCATTTCAGGGGTCCATTTCCAGATCTATGGGATACTGAATTGAACATAAAAATGTAGAATAGGAAGATTGTTTATGAAACTTTCTTCCTGCTGGGCTTCTATAAGGGCTGGAGAGATTTCCGCCCATTGTTTATAAAGAGTCTTAAATAAATCTGGAAGAATATTAATTGATGAACCAAAGAATTGCCACCAGTTATAAAACCAGACAGGAATATCCTGATTATAAACATGAGAGCAGATTTTTATAAACCATGAATGTTTCTGCTTAGGGTTTTCATATAAAAAAGCTTTATAAAAGGCTTTTTTGTAGTCCCAGTAATTATATTTGATGGGAGCTTTTGTTTAGGGATGTAATAATTCCCTTTCTTTCATTGGAGAAGTTCCCCAAGTCTTAACAGATATAATCTGTTTAATAATAATCTTGCTGAAGTTATAAACATCAGGCAAACCAGCATGATAATGCTCTATTTCACAATGTTCTTTCATAAGAATTTGCTCATAAAAAACTCTGGGCTTATAAGCCTCAGTAGGATAGAATCCTGTATCCATGTATCTGTTTATTAACAGCCATGGATTATCTTTCCATTTAGTATCTTTTTTTCTCTAGAATAAGTATGACTTCTTTTTCTGGATTTATAGTCCAATCATCTTCTGTTTCATTTAAAACAGTCTTTGCATATGATGCAGATGATTCAGGGTCTTTATTGGACTCCTTTTTCGAGGCTTTAAAAGCCAAAAACTCCTGATAAAGGATATCATCTGATCTTGCTGAAGAATCGGATGATGAAGCAATGTTCTCGGCTATAAGCCTTTGATTTCCAATTTGAGATATAACTCTTGGATGTGGATTGTAACCACCTCTTCCTCTATGAGAGGAAGATCTTCCTCTGCCTCCTCTTCTTCCTTGTTCCCAAGGAATTATATCTGAAAAAGTTAACCACATGATATAATTATTTTTTGATTTCGTAATACACGAATCTTTTCTTTGATAAAATTTATATGACGATTAATATCATTAATCATGTTTATTTTTATTTTTAAATCAAGAAAATTATTTTCTTGGATTTCTACTTTTATCACTCTTTGTTGAATTATCTGGAGAGTGTATTCCTCAATCATCTCCTGAATTTCAAAGAGAGCTTTTTTAACTGGCCCGCTTGTATGAGACATTATTCCAAATATTCTCTGGTAAGAAAATCAGGGAGACTATTATCACTACCATTTTTATAAATAATTTCAAAATTAAAAGGGGCTAAATGAGATTGCCATCTAGCAAACATCTGTTTTGAAACATCATGTTTAAAATCTTTAGCAAACATAAATTTTGTGCTTAGCAATCTGTTTTTATAATAAATTTTTGATTGTATAAATCATCTTGAAATTTTAGAACACATTTTACTATTGCTAGAATTTCTTTTGCAATAGTAGCATAATTTTTCTGGCTATTATTCCATTTTCCTGAATGGAATCTTACCAGACTTTCTTGTTTATTTACTGGTGAAATTTGTTTTAAGATTCCACCATAGCCTATATCAGAGGCATCTGTCTCAATAATTTTTTCCCAATCTGGGTTGGTTATCATTAAGCAAGGAAGATTTCTAACCTTCTGCTTAATCTTTCTAACAGCCTTAGTATGATTTTCTGTCCAAGGCTGAGGATTCTTTTTTAATCTATCATAAAGAATAGCAGTATCATCTGCTAGATTTTTATAATAGGGGAGAATATAATTTAAACTTCCTAGAAATCTTTGAAGTTGAGTTTTATCATATATTTCATCTGGGAATTTAGACCCAAATTCTATGCTTCTATTGATAGGAATTATGTTTCCTGTTTCAATATTATGACCTAGAAACCTTATTTTGGTTTGGAAAAGCATCATTTTTGTCTGGAAATGACTAAACCATTTTTTATGATTATATTCTTGAATATCTCAAGATGTTTAAAATGAGTTTCAATATCTTTGGAAAATACAAGGATATCATCTATATAGACTATTATAAAGTCGCTGAATGGTATAAAAATATCATTCATAATATTCTGAAATTCTGAGGGTGCATTTTTTAACCCAAAAGGCATGACATTCCATTCATAATGACCAGTAGGTACTGCAAAAGCAGTTTTGTACCTATCTTTTTCACTTATCTGAATTTGCCAATATCCAGATTTTAGGTCGAATTTTGAAAATATTATAGCACTATATAATTTGTCTAATAAATCTTTTTTATTAGGTATAGGATACCTAATCCATTTTAGATTCTTATTAAGAGGTTTGTAGTTTATCACTAATCTAGGGATACCTCTTTCTTTCTCAGAATGTTTATTAACATAAAAGACAGTACAAGACCAAGGGGATTTTGATCTCCTGGTCAGGTTTTTGTCAAGAAGAGATTTGATCTCTTGTTTGCATAATTCCATATATTCGGAATTCATTTGACAGGGTCTAGACTTAGTAGTAATTTTACTATCATTAAAATCGTCTTCATAGGGAAGAGAAACAATATGTTTCTTTCTATCCCAAAAAGCATTTGGGTGATCATTACATATTTGTAATGTAAACTGATTATTGATCATTTTGATCTTATCCTGGAGTTTAGGATTATTTATCCTATCCTGGATATTTAAGGAAAATATTTCTTTTTGTAAAAAATCAATTTGATTTATTTTTGCTTGTAAAAGAAATTCTTTTATATTATTCAAAGTCCTAGAAAAAGGATTTGTAATAAATGGAAAATATATTTCTTTATTTTGAAAAACTCCGGTTATTCCTTTATTATCAATGTTTTTTAAAGGAAATATTTTATTAAGAAAAGGGGTTCCAAGTATAACTTGACTAGTAAGATTTTTTACTAGAATAAAACTAGTAGGAATACAGGTTTCATTATGACAAATATGAGCCTGTGGTATTTTATAATCAATTTTCAGTTTTTCTCCTCCTGCAGAACTTAAGTTATGGGAGGTTTTATGAAAATATCGAGTTGGAATAATTTCTTCCTGTATACAATTTAAATCAGCACCACTATCAACTAATGCTGTAACAGTTATAAAAAAATTATCTTCTATGAGAAGTTTTATTTTAATATTCCATTTTTGTGTAGTTATAATATCTACAATACTTTCTAAAAATCCTCCCTGAGGGATTTCTTCGGAGGTTTTATTTTGAGGAATCTCGAGTTTAAGAATTCTTTCTTCTAAACTTCTATTATCCTTTTGAAGAATTTTGATATCATATTTTAAATTGTCAATTTCAATTTTTAAATCCTGTATATTAACAGGTCTAGAAGTTTGATTTCTATGGGCTAGTTGTCTTTTTAATTCAACTAGAGAAAAAGGTTTTAAATCCTGTTAAGGATTATTTGAGGAAGAAGCTTCCTCATCCCTTTGTTGATCTACATATGCATAAATTAATTTATCTTTTATTTGAGGATCAGTTATAACTTTTAAAAGATCTAAAATTTCATTGCTTAAAACATTTATTTTCATATTTTGGAATTGAGAAATAATTTGATAAAGTTCTTCTTCTGGCATTTCAGTAGAGTTTTTACAGCAATCTTTTTTACAGTTTGCTGGACAATAATCTTCCTCTGATTCAGAGGAATCAAAACTTTCATATTTTAAAACATTTAATTTTTCTTCTTCAGAAGAAGATTGTTCAAAATCAGTTTCTTCAAAACTGTCATGTAATAAGACTTCATTAATCTTATCTCTTAATTCTTTATCTTCAATTTTATTGAGTTTTTTTCGAACCCAACAAGTTTTTGCCTTGTGGCCTAATTTGCCACATTTTCTGCATTTTATAATTTTTTTAAAATCATTTGGAAAATTTTTTCTTTCCTTATATTTTTTTCTCTTATAAGTTTTTTCTTCTTTTCTATATTTCTTCCTCTTGTAATGCTTCCTAGGGGAAGAATTTTCTTTCTTGGTTTCTATAGACCTATCAGGTTTATTTTCTATGCCAAATTGGCCACAGAAATCTCCTAATTGTTTTCTTTCAGTTAAAGAATGCTTTTTAATCTGTTGATTAAGTTTTATTTCATTGCATAGGCTTATTCCTTCTTGAACACAGGTGCCTATGAGTTTTCCATAAGTATAACTGTCATAATTTATAACACCATTTACTCTTATTTTGCCTTTTATCCTCTCAGCAAATAAATGAGGAAGACCATCTATAAACTTTGACTTCCAATGAGAACTATTAGCCTCAGGAAGTTCCATAACTCTACATAAGAAGGTATCCTTATACCATCTAAAAGATGTCAAAGTCCTGCATCTTAAATTCTGGAGAAGAGTTCTGATATTTTCAGAATCTTCAGACCATCTTCCAGTAAAATGTTCTATAATGTTAACAATTAGAGTATAAACAGCATTACTTTCGGTATTGCTGGTGCTAGCGCCTTCTTCTTGTTTAACGCTATTAAGGATTTTTTCCTTATCTGGTTGGGATAGATAATTGTCCCACCAACCTTTTAATTGACCAGTAAACCCTGAAACTATCATATTAGCTATGGTTTTTACTGAGTTATTATTATTCTTACAAATTGTACTATACATAAGCATTCTATGGACAGTGTTATAAATTTGTCCTTCTGATTGACCATCTATATTCCATTCATAGATCATTTTCCCACTATATGAGTTATTAACAATATACTCTTGTTCTTCTATAAGGACATCCTGTGGGGTTGGTCTAGGATAATAATACTTTCTTTGAGTAGGCCTATCTGCCCACTTAGAAAGTTTGGAAATTTCATCCTTAATTTCTTCTTGGAAATTTACCTCAGAGAAGTCTGTTAGAGTACTTATCTTAAGACTCTTTAGAGCATTCATTGTCTCACTAAGAGTTGCTTCTAGGCTATCTTTAGATTTTAATTTAAAATCCGTAACTTCCGGAGGAAGTTGTATACTAGGAGTAGCAACCTTTTTTATAAATGAGACTGGCTTAGTTAATATTGGTTTTTTCTTTTAAGTAGGATATTATCCTATCCATTTTAGCAGACAAATCCTGGATTTGTTCTCCTAGGATTATTAAATATAAGTTTGTATAATTCTGCTGTTTAATCAAATCATTTAAATGAGAAATTGTGATAGGTAAGATATCACCTTTTAATAATTCTTGAAAGGTTTGATAATATCTTACTTCATTATCCTTTTCGATTTTAAAAGATGATTGAGTAGGAGGAAAAACATTAGAAATTATTTTTTCTCCTTTAATAATAAACTCCCTTTCAATCACAGAAATTATACTTCCTGTATATTTTTCTATAAACCAAAGAATAAATGGTATAATCTCATTTTTTAAAATTAAATCTTTATAATATTCTTCTTTAAAAATTTTTGTCTCGGTTTCTTTAAAATTATTAAAAAACCAATTTCTAAATAATTCCCATTTGGGTGATTGAAATTCTTTATTAATTTCTTTTCTAACCGGTGATCCCGGATTAAAATCAATTTTTTCTTTAAAATCCATTAAACAAAATTGACTTCTGATTCGGTTAATTCCGGATCAACTTGGACTCCATGAACTCCTGTGACTATATTGTCAGCATTTAAATTTAATCTATTAAATGTTTCTGTTGCAGGGAAAGTTTCCCTAACTCTTGAAGTTGAAGCTCTAGAAGGGCTTCTAACAGTATATCCCAGAGGAGATATATGCCGTCGAGAGGTTAAAGATCTAGAAGAAAAAGATCTTGGTATAGAAGAAGTGTTCCTAATCTGTTCAAATTGGATTTGGACAGTTCCTTCTTCAGATTGTATAATTTCTAAAGGGTTATTATCAACATATTGTTGAGATGTTGTGGCCTTATCAAGGATCCAATTTTCAGGAAAGTTTATTTCTTCCCATTTTATCTTCCTTCTGGTAGTTATATTAGACTTACCAAAGTTAGTTTCTATAACTATTGTTTCATTTAATGGTTTATCTATCATTCTACACTGAGGATTTAAAGTATATAATGGTTTATAATATATTCTATAACGGATACAGATCACCTCTGATCCTGGAGCATAGTTATAACCATGAGTTTTAACATTTAGAGTTAAAGCGTTTGTTATATTAACATCTGATAGAGATAATTGTAAATTTGGATAAACATTAAAATAGACTGGTCCATGAGCCAGACTAGTTTGGACAATCCCTATTAGAGATTGTTTCCAGTCAAGATTTCTAGCATCCCTTAGGGCTGCTACAAAGCTTTCTGGAAGACCTTCTAAGGTCAAAGGTTTAAAAACAATTTGTACTAAACCTATATGAAGGAATTTATAATCCTTTTTGTATTTATTTAAATCTTTATTTGACAATAGTTTAATTACCATGTCTTCTTTATTTAAAGAAAATGTTTCTTCAGTTGTTTTTACAACTTGTTTTAATCCTAATTTTTCAAAAGTTCCTAATTTATAAATTAGTTTATATTCCATTTTCGGAATAGTCCATTTATTTAATAAATCAAGATTATGAGGAATATCATATTCCTCTTCAATACTATTTTTAACAATATCGTTGCCCTTCAGAATATTCATAATTAAATGAATATGATTAAGTGTTGATCTGCACAGTCAAACTTGAACAAACTTTTTATTTTAAGAGCACATGGCTCTGATACCATTTACAGAATCGATGTACATTAAATATAAAACTTAAATATAAAACTTAAAATAAAATTTATAAAAATCAAAATATTATAAATTTATAAAAATCAAAATATTATAATATAAAAATCAAAATATTGTATAAGATTAAAAACATTTAAAAACATTTCAAAATTTTAGACCATAGGATATTTTACAAGTACATGGTATCATTCTAAGATGAGGTTAGTAAAGGTCAGACCATAAAAAGCCTTTGCGCCATTCTTCGGCATTAGCGGCTACAAGGTCCCCAAGCATTCAACCATCATCTTATAATTCTACTCTGTCCTTAACCTGTCTAAACTCTATTTTTAAAATATTTTCAAAAACTTTCAATTTTATACTTTATTTTTTTATTTCTTGTTCATGTTTTCATGGCAGCTCAACACTTATGAGTTTAGCCTCTGAAGGAGGCTATCATTGAAATAATTAAATAAAAAGTAAATAAAATATTACCAGACTTGCGTTTATAGGCGGCACACTTCAAACTTGATATTTAAACTTAGAAATTATTACAAGAGAGAGAGAGAATGGAGAGTTGTGTTTCTCCGGTGTGTCTACAAACAACTATCTAATTCCTCTTATATAGATGAGGAGGAAATAAAAAGACAAACACCTTATGGTCTCATATGGGACCTACATGACACATTTGTCAAAAAGTAAACAGTAAGTTACAATAATTTGTTTAACTTTTCATAAAGGAAATAGTAGCTGGCAATTATGATTCTGGAGCGAATTATCGTGTCGGCCACCTTATTAATTAGTGGAGACTTTCTTCACGTGTCTGTGGGGCCTATTGCTTTTTGGACTTTTGTTTCTCAGAAGATGCTTCTGGCGATGCTTCTGGCTGGAAGGCTTGCTTGTATTCTATGAGTACATTATTGATATAATCTTCATCAATCGGATCTTCATTATTTGACTGAGCTTCTTCTGTCAAATTATCATCTTCTGCCTGTGATGAGGTAGACATTGATGAAGGAGATACTCCTTCATTTCTGAAATTCTTCATCATGTCTTTCTTCATTTCAGAAAGATAAAAATCCATAATCTCTTTGTTACTGATTTAATCAGTACCTTTAAGAGTTTGAATCTTTCGAATGATATGTTTAAAAGGACTAGGAGTCTCTTTCTGGGGAAGACTATTAATTTGTTCTTGGTATTCTTCAATTGTCTTCTCAATCTTTTTAATAGTATCATGGCTTTCTATGATGCCATCAGAATTTATAAGAGTCATTTTCTTTATAATAAGTAAAGGTTTTGTGGGACACTTGTCACTGTCCTATGTATTCCCGTCGTATGCATCCCGCATCTCTCGCTTATTAATTACACAAAATTTCTTTAATTGTTTTTTAATAATTTTTTTTTGTTTTCTGCCTCTCTTTCCTGTTAACTAATAATGATTTCTATAATATTTTTTATAAATTGTTTTTATTTAAAAAATATATGTTTGTTCATATAACATTTTTAGAAATTAAACATTTCTTTCATTCTTTTTATAAAACATTTTTAAAAAGTAATTATATGACGTTTCTAAAATTTGAATTTAAAAA
Source organism: Smallanthus sonchifolius (assembly GCA_023525975.1). Taxonomy (NCBI): domain Eukaryota; kingdom Viridiplantae; phylum Streptophyta; class Magnoliopsida; order Asterales; family Asteraceae; genus Smallanthus; species Smallanthus sonchifolius. Next base: position 57,045,299 of record CM042040.1, read on the forward strand.
TTATGTAATACGTCATAAATATGTAATATGTGAATATTTATTATTAAGTATATAACATTGCTTTAATTCAATCCGTTTAATACATGGGGTTTCTAATCTAGTTTCTAATAAAGGCATGTACATTTTTCATTCATGTAAAGTTATTTACTTTTAAAACATTGACCTTAATATACTTTTTAAAGTAATGACCTTAAATTTTAAGGATGACATATCAAATGCTTATGGGTTTTCAACTAACATTTATTGAAATCCAAGTAGGAAAAATAATCAAAGAATTTGGAGTTCGTTTGCTACCTTAAACTGGATGAAGAAGATGAGATAGCACAACAACTCTGGTTCTTGCGCAGTCTCGCCTTGAAGTCGATTTGGAGGCTGAAATCAAAGTTTGTGATTATTAGTGATTAAGTTATTGGCAGTTAATCTAAACTTAAACCCTAAATTTAGGGATTAAGTTATTGGCCGATTTCTATAAATACAATAAGCAGGGGAAGGGAACAATAGAATTACTCTTGTAGGATAGGCAAAACCCTAATCCTCTCTCCCTAAACCCTTGAATCGCCACCCTAGCCGGACCACCCGCTCCGCTGCCGATTGCTGCCATTGTATCCGGCCGCTGCCACAGCCATTTCCGCCAACCGCGACCATCGCTCGGCACCTTGTTGCACTGCCGTTGGACCGTCGCCGAATTTTGGGCCGTCTTCACTCGCGTGCACGGGTCTACCAGTGATCCACGCGCCACCATGAGATTGCCTCGCGTGTCATTGTCGTATAGTACGAGTTGGTTTCGTTCTCGTTGGTGGTAATAATGGGTGATCGGGAGTAAACGAATATAGATCCGGGTTTGTGCGAATGGATTAGAGTTGCGGATTTTGTTCGTGTAGTCGGATCTAGTGACCGGATTGTTATAATATCGTGTTACAACTTGATTGTCGTCTCTTAATTGCAAAAGGTATAACCCTAAACCCCCTATGGTTGTTAATTGAATATTCGGTTTACATTTGGACTCCTGGTGGAGCGATCTAGGGTTTTATCCTAGATCGATTCGTGCTTGTTTTTTCGCTGCACATTTTAAAAGAGTTTTGAAACCTATGAACGAAACCCCAACATTTAGTTGCATGAGGATTGAAATATGGATGTTTAAATTCGCCTGATGCATTCTCGCAGAATCTAAAAAGAAAGTGTGTGAAAGATAGGGAAGTCTTGCATGGATTTCAATTAGAGGATGGAATTTTTTGGGTGTAGGGAGATTTGTTGCAGGGATTTTGTATTTAAATTTGATTAGTCTTGTATTTATTTAACTTCCATTTAAATCAAAGTATATGTATATGTGTGCATATGTATGTAGGAAATGTATGTATGTATGTATGCACATACATGTTTTGTTTTTTAGTGAAGTTAGTGGGAAGGTAATGATCCTATTGGTGGGAAATATCCATTCATGTGCGATGTTGGTTTTTATAAAAATGTGTACATTTTTTTATAAAAGTTAATGCTTGTAGATAGCTTAAGTTCAAATGTTTACTTTTATAAAGTTTACTACAATTTTAGTATAAATGTGTATGCGCGACACACATTCCTATTATAATAAAAAACTAAATTTTGTGTCATTTGTCAACGCCATATTCATCCTCATATTCATTTTCCCCCTAAAACCACATTTACATCATCCATCCAATATTTCCATCACATTTAAGGTTTAAGATTTAAGAATAGTATACAGAGGAGATTCCTGGTAAAAGTACATGAGATAACTCATGTTTAGGACTCCTGATTTATAGTCTAGGTCATGTGTCTAATAACCTAATTCTCTATAACCAAGGCTCTGATACCAATCTGTCACACCCCAACCGACGACGGATTATACGCCGGGGCGGACGCGGTTGTTCAAAAAGCACAAGGTTGACTATTAAAGTTTAAATATTTCATTAATGACTTTCAAATATTTAATACAAAGAATGAAACAATACATAACAAGAATACAATATTTATTTGATAAGTATTCTACGTCCAAAGCATCCTAAGTGATCACAATAAAATCTCATGCTGGTCTACCTAAAACATGTTAAGTAAACTGTCAACTAAAATAGTTGGTGAGATACAAAGGTTTTGACACAGTTTAACAAAGCCTTTGAAAAGTTTTACAATTCACTATGTACATGCATTTTATAGTATAAATGTAAGAACAAACATGTTAAACATTGTGCATATCAACCATCCAACAAAGTTTAGGTATAACCCGTAGGTTACCCTTAAAAGTTTAAGATTCAGTAACAATCACCATGGGCTCCCCCCAAAGGGTCAATAAATCTAAGTGGATTGGTCAAATACAATAGATCTATTATTGTCACTGTAGGCTTGATCAAAGTTAATGAATATGCTAGTTTTAAGTTTAATTTAAGCATGCAAGTCTCAAATGCACATAACACAAGAATAAGCATATAGACATAGTTGTACAAGAATTGTATAAGTCTAGAGTTTGATACATGTTCCACCCTAAGTTTATAAACAAGCAAAAAGAAAAGGGGCTAAGTATACTCATTTGGATTGATGAAAGAGTGTCCAACAAGATTAAATGTAGCAAGACTTTGAGGGAGAATATCCTCACAACAAGCCTAAGAACACAAGCCTAAAGTTTCAATTTTGATCCTATAACTCTATGGCAAAAAGGATCTAGGATGCTAAGATTAACTAGGGTTCCAAATGGGAGACGGGAATGATTATGCTTATAAAGTTTAAATCAAGTTTTAAATACAAGACTTGGATGTCAAATTTAATAAATTTATAGTTTAGAATAATTATTACTTAAAATAAATATTTAGAAAACTTTATAATTATTAATTACACAAGTTATGTAAACAATAATCTAAGGTAGTTTTCTTAACTATTTATAAGTGAGATTGTAATAATAGTTAAGTGAAGGCCTAAATAATTATTAAAGTTTAATAATTATTTAAAGGATAAATAGTCATTAAAAGTTTATAATATTTCTTTAAAGAATAAATCAAGAATGGATAATAATTATTTAAAGAATAATTAAGGGTTAATGATTAATAATAATTATTTCAAGAATAAAATAATTATTAAGAAATAGTAAATAATCATTAAGGGTAATTAATTATTTAAAAGAATGATTACTTTATCTAATTAGAATAATCAATATAAAGTATTTAAGATTTATTATAGCGTTTAAGTATCAATCATTTATTTTACAATTTACTTGTATATATATATACATATATATATATATATATATGATGTTTTAAAATGTGTTTCTAAGTTTAAATAAATAATATGCATTTATAAGTTTAAACAAATATGTTAAGTAGAACTTTTTATAAAATTTATATTTTAAATTATAAGTTTTAAAGTTTATAAGTTTATAAATTTTCTTAAATAAGTTTCTTATAGGATTATAAGTATTTAAAGTTTACAAGATTATAAATGTTTTAAAGTTTCTATTAAATTTTTTTTATAAGTTTATAAATGTTTAGGAAATAACTAAAGTCTATTTACTTTTCTGTTTAAATTTATAAAATATAAGTCTTATATGAGCTTGTAATTTATAAAATTAAAGTCTTTTGTTTTATTTAAATAAATAAATAAGTTTCAAGTTAAATAAACTTTATAACAATGTATAAGTTTATAAGTTTATGTTTTTCAAAGTAATGTATAAGTTTTATGAACTTTTCTGAGTTTATAAAAAGTTATATAAATTTTCTGTTCAATTTTCAAAAGTTTATAAATAAATTTAGAGTTTAAAACAAAATGAGTTTATTATTTCAGAAAATAATAACAAATTAAATTTCTTGATTTTATAAAATGGTTTCTGTTTAGAATATAAGTTTTTATAAAAGTTTAAAAGTATTTTTATAGTTTCTGAGTATTTAAAACTTATTTTAAAGGTTAAATGTTTTTATAAGTTTTAAACTAAGTTTATTTAAGTAAAATGATTCTGGACATAAAAGTATAATTTAAAACCGTTTTTAAGTTTATATAAGTTTTAACAGAATCTATAAAAAAATTACAAGTTTTAAACTGTTTTAAAAAAATAACAGAAACAAAACTCGGGCTGGCCGGATCGAACCCGGGCCACCAGAGTCACACACACATGCCTAACTACCCGACTACGGGCCTCGTTAGATTATATCACAGAAAAAGAAATACATAAACATATTCCCAAATCGCTCCCATTTTCCTTAAGAACCCTAGAATCAAATCCTATCAAATATGAATCGAGAATCACTCTGTCATTGCAAATTGACAGAGGGCTTTTAATTATGGAATGAAAACGAAGCTTTTGGCTTTTTGAATTACATGGAATGATGTCGGAACGAGTGAGAATGGGTTCGAGCTTCTGTGTGACTGACCACGGTTCCAAACCATAAATGCAGGTGATGAACGACCAAATTGGGTGTTTCGGAAGCTTGAGGGTGATGTCGCTAATGTGTTTTAGTTGGTATTTATACTCAATTTCACCGTTTAATGCTCGGTTAGTTGGGAAGATTACGGGTGAGATAAACGAATTCAAATTTGAATCTTACGAGCGTTAAACTGGAAATTAAGCATTTAATGTTCTTGGGTTACGGTCGCATGCGTGAAAGGAAGCTCGAGGAGCATTGAATTCGATCGTTTAATGCGTTTTTGATAATTCGAGTAAAAAACCGGGCTTCATGGAACTCGAACCTAAGATTGATTTCAGTCTTAGAAGTTTGGGTAAATTACAACTTCAGTCCCTGAAGTTTCAAGGTTCTATCATTTCATGTACAAACTGTGATTTTAGTTTAAAATAAGTTTCAAAGATGGCAGTTTTAGTCCCTCGACTTTTTATAAAAATGAATATGTTTTATTTCTATAAAACTCTAGGTAAGTTTTTTATTTATATATTTATAAAATAATTTCTAAGTTTTAAAATTTACAAGTTTAAGCATTTTAAAATAAGTTTATTAATTATTTTATTTATATAATTATAAACTTATAAAGTTTTATAAATTTAATACCTTCTATTTATAAGATGCATATATATATAGGGGAGGGTTCCAGAGAAAACCACAAGTTAAGCGAAAACCGAGAAAACCACAAGTTAGGCGAAAACCGAGAAAACCACTAAAAAAACCAATTTTACCCGATCATATAATAATTTTTATTTTTTGTTTTGTTTTTTATTTATTTATAAGAATACCAATGTAATATTAAACATTTTTACACATAGTGTTATGTATAGTAAACATAAAACAAAAAAAATTACGGTTACGTATACGTAAATCAAAAAAATTGATTTTGGATATGTATACGTAAATAAAAAATTGCCTAAAATGATGTGGTTTTCTTGGTTTTCGCCTAACTTTGTGGTTTTCTCTTGATCCCTCCTATATATATATATATACATACTTATATGTCAATATATATTACAAGTGTTCTTATGTAATTAACTTCAAAGATCGCCTTTTCTTAAATATATATCAATATTTATTATTTAAGAAAAGAATTTTAATAAAAATTCAAGTTTAAATTACTAACACGTGCAATGGTTTGGGAAAGGATAGGTCGGAAAATCATGGGTATTACAGTCTCCCCTACTTTAGGGAATTTCGTCCCGAATTAAAGTTGGAGGTTCCAGCTCAGGATTTAAGTTTATAGGATGTGCAAGGATAATGAGAGAAGATACTTCACGTTCCCAAGTAAACTCTGGGCTATGTTTAGAATTTCCAAATGAACTATGACGATAGGAATATGATTATGCTTTCGGTTGTTTGATTTCAAGATTCATGACTTCCATGGTTTCTCCAAGAAGGGCATAGTTTCATCGAGGAATATGCGGATTTAATTTTTGGGAACGAACCTAAGGAGAAGAACTGTCGCATAATATTTGGATTCTAAAGGTGAAATGCATTACTTAGAATGGATTTGATGACCATTTGATGATTTGAGTTTGCTCAAAATATAGTCTAATATGCCCATGAATTGTCAGCGAGTAAGAGATTTCACGGTCGTTGATCTAGATTTAAAACTTCCCATGGCACGAACAACGCTACTTCTGATAAATATGTTAGAGCATTTACTTATACGGTGTACCGTTGGCGTATCCACCTTGCCCTTGTCATATCACATTAGTTTCGTTGCTATCTGTCACGATAGGTTTTAGGTTATAGCACACGACAGAGTTTACTATGTTTTTCATGCACTGATTCTGTATAATTACGTGTACACCCGTAGTTACTCGAATCATCATATATTCCTTATAGATCCTTCCGTTGTGTGTGGGTCAAAGGGGGCACAAAAATTACGTAGTTCATAACTATTGTTTTCACGTAAGAGTGGCTAACAATTAACTGAGTCCCTAGAGGGAAATGTCAATCAGCAACTAAAGAGTAACGACGTGGCATAACTTAGAGTTTCAAAGCTTTCTCGTGTTTGAACAAGAGTGCGTCAAACCCCGAGTAGATTAAAGTTTTACATCTTCCTCGTGTTTGAACAAGAATACGTCCAACCCCGAGTAGCTTTAAAGTTTTACATCTTCCTCGTGTTTGAACAAGAATACGTTCAATCCCGAGTAGCTTTAAAGTTTTTCATCTTCCTCGTGTTTGAACAAGGATAAGTCAAACCCCGAGTAGCCTTAAAGTTTTTTAGATTTCAACTTTAGTGAATAAAGTGTGTGATCATGCCTTGAGTATAATGTGATCACTCCAATACTCTGGTGACCATAAGAGGTGTGAGAAAATTTTCGTAATGGAGTCTATTGTTATACACTCCTTATTCCTATACAGGAAATTCTGGTCGTTCAAGGAGACCAGATGGATGTCGATGTTTGGTTTTGACTTGAAGGCAAGTGAGGCACCTTGCTATAGAGAGCAATGTCCTTTTTATGCCAGTCTCTAGCATTAGTAATGAAGTTTCTTATGTATTCAGGATGAAACAAGTAACGAGTCTTATAAGTTTTATTGAAGATGAACGTACAAAAGTTATCATAATCAGGAATTTAGGTATGATTTAGTAAGGAAAATTATTAAGCTTAGATTCTAATTGGAGTTAAGCTCTACATGACATTTAGTTGTACATGCTTACTTTCGGTAACCGAATGGTGTTGAGCTTTAAGGATACAGGTTTGAATGTTGTTTTGAATTTTCACACAATGTAACAAGGTGTGTTCCTCTCGAATTAAAGTTTTGACTTTATAGTAATGTGTATTTTGTGTATACGTAAGTTTATTGTATTTCATGAGTAACGTGTACTTGGGTTTTTGACTCTCTTTGCGGTTTATATGAATGTTTAACTTTTATGTAGAAAGACTCATTTTTTTGATGTGGAAAGTATTCTTTTACCAAACGTGTAAGATAATGGGGAAGGTTCTGATAGTATTTATAGAAGTGTGTTCACGAATAACTGATTTTGTTTTGTAGAAGTAATTTGTAGTTCATTCTTGTTTGTGTATAGATAGGATGTTTGGAGAAATAATGGGTTAGATAAATGGATGAGTAGTTATAAGAAGAATAATTCAAGAGAAAAGTACGATTAATAAGTAATTAGTTTAGCCAAGGCTTAGTAATAGTAATTCTTATGAAGTAAAGGTCATAGTTGATTAAGATAATGTTTCGTAAATTGTGTGGCATTGAAAGTATTTTCCAAGTATAAATGTTTATTTAGTTTTCAGTTATATATGCCGCTTAGGGTTTGATAATCTAATATATCGGTTGTTTTTTGAATCGGACATTCAGATGCATTTGTTTACAAAGAATGTTTCAGGTAAGAGTGCTAAGTTGTAATGAATGAAAAGGTGACGCTTAAAAAGTTTTGAATAGATTCGTGTTAAATCAAACGTAATAACAATTGAGTTGCAAAATAGGACTTATCATTGCCTAAAAACTGGGACTTTTAGTCCATACATAAGGAAGAAATTTTTAAATGGAAATTAAAGACAAGAAAATATAGATTCTAACTAACGCCTTAGGTAGCTTTCCACTAGGAAGCAGACGAGTACCGCTAAGTTTACTCGAATAGCAAACCTAGCCTCAGCTCTAGTGGCTTCTGTACGGCATTTAAGTATCTCCATGTCTTCTTCTAGGGTTGTGATTTTATCTTCTTGACACCATATCTGATCCATCAGGTTGTCAATCCTTTGGCTTAGCAGGTCGTGCCTTATACCGTGCTCCATCTCTCGCCTCACAAATTCTGCGGTCCTCACATATTGGTGGACGTCATTAACCGGGATTCCCATTGCAATAGTGGGTGCCTAGTATGTCTAGCCCTTGGGTTAGGGTGCTACGCGTCAGGTGCTAGGTATGGGTCTCTCGGAGGGGATGAGAACTGATTGTGAAGACGGGGGTGCTTGATAATGGCTTCTGGGTGGAGATGGTCCAGATGTCTCGAGTCTCGGCCCAGAGTTTCTGATCTAGATTACACTTAGGTCAATCCTTGCCCTAGTAGTTAGGTATGCTAGTGGCTGATGAACTGGTGACCCGTTGTCCCCTTCAGGATCAGATTCTGCTCCGGGACGGTACACTGGTGAAGGAGGTGAGTATGAGTCCATTGCCTAGCAAGAAAAGGGAAGAAGTTTGTAAGTGGTGACAAAACTCTATATAGAAGTCTTTTATGAATTTAAGGTTTTGATTATTCATAATACTGAGTCTTCACAGTTATATTTTAGAAGTAACTCTTGACTTGTAAGTGGTGTACTCATGGAGAAAATTCCCGAGAAAGAGGGTGGTTTGTTTAAGTACCTTGTTTTCCCCTAGCCAGAACTTCTCATGGTTCTACACACTCTTTCAGTCATTATGTACTAAGAACATTATTGTTTGGACTATTGTTTGAGTTTATGATCATGATGAGGTTTATTGTGGACTGGGATTTGAGGTCCTAAGGTGAGGCTTATTTATCCCAATAGGCTTCTTCATCTTGGAGTAGGCTTCCTTGCATTAGGCTTAATAAATTTTAAATTTTTGTTTTACAAAAAGTGATGGTTTCATGTGTGTAAATGTGAAGAATTTGGAATGTATTAGTGTGTAGTAAAACCCTAACATGAAGGTAGGAATAAACACAAGAGCTTTAAGTATTGTACCATAAGGGTTATGAAGTTTGTAGTGTAATATACATAGTTTTAAGTATGGTGTCATAAGAATCTTGAAGTTTAGTTTTGGCTATGACTAGTCTATGTGACGAACCATGAAGAGAAGGAACATATTGATTATAGATTAAGGATTATAGACAAGGGTTTCGAATCATGAAATCATGAAGTATAAGCATTTAGATGGTACCCATTTGGTTCACATCACTGAATAGGTACATTGACATATCAAAAGTAGTTTAAGTTCATTAACGTTAGAGAAGTCATGCATTCCTATAAGTGGATACTCATCCCAAGAATTTCAGGAAAGCATACGGGTCCTACGGTTGATTTGGATTTGTACGAAATGCTTTCCTCGACAGAATTTCCCGCATCCACTCTTTCGGTCCGCACAAGTTCTCATACTTGGTTTAGGACTTAAATACTTTTGACGAGAGTTAGTTTTTGGACTAGACTTGAAGTCTAAGATTATGACTTCGACATAGTAGATTCTTGAAATACGTAAGTAGATAGAAGTATAAGGTTCCAAGTATAAGTATACACATTTAAGGTTTAAGATTTAAGAATAGTATACAGAGGAGATTCCTGGTAAAAGTACATGAGATAACTCATGTTTAGGACTCCTGATTTATAGTCTAGGTCATGTGTCTAATAACCTAATTCCCTATAACCAAGGCTCTGATACCAATCTGTCACACCCCAACCGACGACGGATTATACGCCGGGGCGGACGCGGTTGTTCAAAAAGCACAAGGTTGACTATTAAAGTTTAAATATTTCATTAATGACTTTCAAATATTTAATACAAAGAATGAAACAATACATAACAAGAATACAATATTTATTTGATAAGTATTCTACGTCCAAAGCATCCTAAGTGATCACAATAAAATCTCATGCTGGTCTACCTAAAACATGTTAAGTAAACTGTCAACTAAAATAGTTGGTGAGATACAAAGGTTTTGACACAGTTTAACAAAGCCTTTGAAAAGTTTTACAATTCACTATGTACATGCATTCTATAGTATAAATGTAAGAACAAACATGTTAAACATTGTGCATATCAACCATCCAACAAAGTTTAGGTATAACCCGCAGGTTACCCTTAAAAGTTTAAGATTCAGTAACAATCACCATGGGCTCCCCCCAAAGGGTCAATAAATCTAGGTGGATTGGTCAAATACAATAGATCTATTATTGTCACTGTAGGCTTGATCAAAGTTAATGAATATGCTAGTTTTAAGTTTAATTTAAGCATGCAAGTCTCAAATGCACATAACACAAGAATAAGCATATAGACATAGTTGTACAAGAATTGTATAAGTCTAGAGTTTGATACATGTTCCACCCCAAGTTTATAAACAAGCAAAAAGAAAAGGGGCTAAGTATACTCATTTGGATTGATGAAAGAGTGTCCAACAAGATTAAATGTAGCAAGACTTTGAGGGAGAATATCCTCACAACAAGCCTAAGAACACAAGCCTAAAGTTTCAATTTTGATCCTATAAGTCTATGGCAAAAAGGATCTAGGATGCTAAGATTAACTAGGGTTCCAAATGGGAGACGGGAATGATTATGCTTATAAAGTTTAAATCAAGTTTTAAATACAAGACTTGGATGTCAAATTTAATAAGTTTATAGTTTAGAATAATTATTACTTAAAATAAATATTTAGAAAACTTTATAATTATTAATTACACAAGTTATGTAAACAATAATCTAAGGTAGTTTTCTTAACTATTTATAAGTGAGATTGTAATAATAGTTAAGTGAAGGCCTAAATAATTATTAAAGTTTAATAATTATTTAAAGGATAAATAGTCATTAAAAGTTTATAATATTTCTTTAAAGAATAAATCAAGAATGGATAATAATTATTTAAAGAATAATTAAGGGTTAATGATTAATAATAATTATTTCAAGAATAAAATAATTATTAAGAAATAGTAAATAATCATTAAGGGTAATTAATTATTTAAAAGAATGATTACTTTATCTAATTAGAATAATCAATATAAAGTATTTAAGATTTATTATAGCGTTTAAGTATCAATCATTTATTTTACAATTTACTTGTATATATATATACATATATATATATATATGATGTTTTAAAATGTGTTTCTAAGTTTAAATAAATAATATGCATTTATAAGTTTAAACAAATATGTTAAGTAGAACTTTTTATAAAGTTTATATTTTAAATTATAAGTTTTAAAGTTTATAAGTTTATAAATTTTCTTAAATAAGTATCTTATAGGATTATAAGTATTTAAAGTTTACAAGATTATAAATGTTTTAAAGTTTCTATTAATTTTTTTATGAAGTTTTTATAAGTTTATAAATGTTTAGGAAATAACTAAAGTCTATTTATTTTTCTGTTTAAATTTATAAAATATAAGTCTTATATGAGCTTGTGATTTATAAAATTAAAGTCTTCTGTTTTTATTTAAATAAATAAATATGTTTCAAGTTAAATAAACTTTATAACAATGTATAAGTTTATAAGTTTCCGTTTTTCAAAGTAATGTATAAGTTTTATAATCTTTTCTAAGTTTATAAAAAGTTATATAAATTTTCTGTTCGATTTTCAAAAGTTTATAAATAAATTTAGAGTTCAAAACAAAATGAGTTTATTATTTCAGAAAATAATAACATATTAAATTTCTTGATTTTATAAAATGGTTTCTGTTTAGAATATAAGTTTTTATAAAAGTTTAAAAGTATTTTTATAGTTTCTTAGTATTTAAAACTTATTTTAAAGGTTAAATTTTTTTATAAGTTTTAAACTAAGTTTATTTAAGTAAAATGATTCTGGACATAAAAGTATAAATTAAAATCGTTTTTAAGTTTATATAAGTTTAACAGAGTCTATAAAAAAATTACAAATTTTAAACTGTTTTAAAAAGGGTTTTAAAAAAATAACAGAAATAAAACTCTAGCTAGCCGGATCGAACTCGGGCCACCCGAGTCACACACACACATGCCTAACCACCCGACTACACGCATCGTTAGATTATATCATAGAAAAACAAATACATAAACATATACAAATCGCCCCCATTTTCCTTAAGAACCCTAGAATCAAATCCTATCAAATACGAATCGATAATCCATCTGTCATTGCAAAATGACAGAGAGCTTTTGATTATGGAATGAAAACGAAGCTTTTAGCTTTTCGAATTACCTTGAATGATGTCGGAACGAGTGAGAATGGGTTCGAGCTTCTGTGCGACTGACCACGGTTCCAAACCAGAAATGCAGGTGATGAACGACCAAATTGGGTGTTTAGGAAGCTTGATGGTGATGTCGCTAATGTGTTTTAGTTGGTATTTATACTCAATTTCACCGTTTAATGCTCGGTTAGTGGGGGAGATTATGGGAGAGATAAACGAATTCAAATTTGAATCTTACGAGCGTTAAACTGGAAATTAAGCATTGAATGTTCTTGGGTTATGGTCGCATGCGTGAAAAGAAGCTCGAGGAGCATTGAATTCGATCGTTTAACGCGTTTTTGATAATTCGAGTAAAAAACCAGACTTCATGGGACTCGAACCTGAGACTGATTTCAGTCTCAGAAGTTTGGGTAAATTACAACTTCAGTCCCTGAAGTTTCAAGGTTCTATCATTTCATGTACAAACTATGATTTCAGTTTAAATAAGTTTCAATGATGGCAGTTTTAGTCCCTCGACTTTTTATAAAAATGAATATGTTTTATTTCTATAAAAATCTTGGTAAGTTTTTATTATATATATTTATAAAATAATTTCTAAGTTTTATAATTTACAAGTTTAAGCATTTTAAAATAAGTTTATTAATTATTTTATTTATATAATTATAAACTTATAAAGTTTTAAGAATTTAATACCTTCTATTTATAAGATATATAGATATATATATATATATATAATAAGTCTTATATATATATATATATATACACTTATATGTCAATATATATTACAAGTGTTTTTATGTAATTAACTCCGAAGATCGTTTTTCTTAAATATATATCAATATTTATTATTTAAGAAAAGAGTTTTAATAAAAATTCAAGTTTAAATTACTAACACATGCAATGGTTTGGGAAATGATAGGTCGGAAAATACTGGATATTACATTACACAGGGTTTAAAACTAGTAAATGTATATATACATATAACTGTGTAGTTAATGTCTTATGATAACGATTTATTATGCTTAAATAAAGTATGATCATACATGTATCCATGAAATCACACAACTTATTGATTTATCTTTCTAATTTCATGATCTAATCACATAATGTTCGAATAAATAGTTGTACTAAAATTATAATAGTACTCAAACATGATCGGCCTAGCCCGGCTATATGCAATCTGATAGTCGGGTCTAATGTCTTGTATTAGTCTCGCGGAGTAAATTTTCTAACGGCATACACCTGGTTACGTAATAAATTAAATTTGGACCAAAAAAGTGGGGTTCTCTCTATATGTGTGTGTGTCAAAAGAAAACCCAATTTTATTGTAAAACCAAAAAAAACTAATTCTGGACATACATTTATTATTTTTCTAACTTGTTTTATTCTTAAGGGACATTATAGTAATTTTACTCTCACCTTATATATATCATTCTTCTCTTTCTCTCTCTTATCACATTACTTATTTTTCTCTCTCACTAAAAAAACACATCATTTCTCTCTCTAAACAATCTCATCTTCATATTCATTAAAACATGGAATATCATTTTATATGTTACGGCCCATGATCCATGAGATTTTCAAGATTTGGTTGTCTTGCTATTATTTCATGTATTACCAGAAACTCACGGTAGCGTGATGTTGCTTTTGTGGCAAAATTTTCGTGAGGTCCTTAGAGGACTTTTATGGCAAAAAAATTAAGTACAATATATATACATTAACCTACAGTTGAGTGCTTCTTTTGTTCGCATGGATATTCATGGTTTTTCAAAGAGATTTCTACAGTTGAGTGGTTCTTTTTGGTCGTCACCATCACAATGTCCGCTATCGATGAAGGTAGCGATGTTCAGATCTGAACCCAAGTTCTTGATCTTGTTTCTTGATGTTGCTTCTCTTCCAGATCTGATGATAATTTTATTTTTCTTTCTATTATACTTTTCAAAAATCCCAGATCTAAGATACGAGGAAGAATCAAGAAAACATGTGAACATGTCATTTATTTTGTTAACGATTTTTTGAAGGGTTTATATACTTTTCATTGATTCTGTTTACACATGTTTAGTTAAGCTTAGTAAGATCTGTGAATCCATTTTTTTTAACCAACCTCTGATTCTGGGTTCCACCTCGTTTTTGTATATGGGTTTTACACATGTGTAATCTGAATTTACACATGTGTAAAAAGTTTTTGTTTATGTGTATATACATATGCAAAAAGTGTGTATTTGATTTTTTAAGTGGTGTAAAGAACACTAAAAGTATGTATTTAACTTTTTGTCTCTGTTTTAGAGTTCTTTACACGTGTAAAGTCATCTTTGACTGACTTTTACATATGTAAAAGCTTGATGGTTACATTTTTGTTTATGTTTTAGAATTCTTCACATATATGTAAAGAGTCTTGTTCTTCAAACGTTGTTGATAGATCTGGAGAGAGAATACTTTTGTTAAAACCAATATTTAATAAAAAGGAAGAAAAAGAAAAAAAAGTGCATTTACCCTTTTACCCCCTAATAAATATAGTCCACACAAAATAATTAAAAAAATACATATTTAATCATGTCCGCAAATTAAAATATCTAAAACTAAATGAATAGTCAAGAATTGATTTTATGATTTTTACAATAAACAATGGTTTACTCATGATACAATATGTATGTGTGTGTTTTTTTTTTGTTTCATATGATGACTAGAAAGCCTAACATCTTTACATTATCTATCCATAGCCGGGCAAATTCATGATGCAAGTCCAACTCGTTTTTTTAAGTGAAAATCAACATGAAATTTATATGCGGATCTATACCTAATAAATAAGTAACTTGTTACGCCACATGTCACACTTCTATGAACCCAAGATTATCTTTCCAACTTATTTTTTTTATCATTAACTATTTCATATTTCTTTACTAACTATTTAACATTTTCTTTATTAATTCTTAAATCTTCATTAATATTTTCTTGATAATTCATAAATCTCCACTGCTAACAATTTAATATATTTCATTTATTCAACTCGTATAAAACACGATTTCTAACCTAAAACACAGCACTCTAACCTAGTATCCCATAAAAACCAACAAAAGCATAGAATCAATAAAAAGTTGAGAAAACATCAAGTATAGTAGAAACAAGAGAACTGTAAGCTAATTTGAAAAGGTACACATATCTAAGCTACTCTTTCTTGGTTATGTGGTTAGTAATGAGGGAATGAGTTGTAGGTTCACAAGCTTGCTACATTCAATTCTACTAAAGGTTCATTCACAATCACAGATTGTTTGAAGAAACGCGGATTAGAGTGGATAATAACACTAGACATGAGCCAGAGCGGATCGGATGAAGTTTTAATATAAGAATAGCATGTAGGGCCAGCTCAATATATTTTGGGGCGTAAAGCGAACATAAAAATTGTGGCTTTTGTGAAAATTTTATAAATATATAAAATTACAAAAATGTAATTTTATGGAGCTTAAAAACGTATAATGTTTACACTACAGTTGATGTATTATCATTTCTCTCCCAAAACACAATTTGATACATTATCATATATATATATATATTTACGTTAAAATATAGATTAAAATGGTTTCTTTAATTTTTAGGGCCCTTAAACTTTGAGGGCCTAAAGCGGTTGTTTTAGTTGCTTGTACTATAGAGTCACCCCTGATAGCATGACAATGGCCTATCCTAGCAAGAGACTCGGCTGACCTATGACATGAATCATCAACTTATACAACAGCTATTATATTTCACATTTACACACCTAACCTGGGCTATGATTCATTCTGTTTGATCCTTTTTAAGTGAATTTTGATCTTCAGATAGGCCAAAATTCACCGACTTGCGGTTAAAAACTGTCAAATGGATGGTAACCTAAAGAAACACACACAAAGAAACCAAGAAAATTTTAGAAAAAAAAATAAATCCAATCTTCTATTTCAAAGATGTTTTCAATCTCCATGAGTTGTGAAAAAATTTGGTGTCTGTCTGTATATTCTATATGCCTATGTTCCTCTTGGCTGCTGGCTCCATTCCTAAAATATACCTGAAATTTTGAAAATTCAACTACTGCAATCAAAACTGTAACTGTACACTGCTGTATATTTACAGTTTGATGTCATTATCCACTGCTGCCCGCAACCTCTGCAGCACGCTGCCTCATCATCTCCATAACCGCCGCCCTCCGCCGGCTATCAGCCTGTTGGTTCAGCCTTCTCAAATGTTCCCGGAGATCTCTGTGAAAAATACAAAATCTTAGAGAGAAAACAAAAAATGTACAGGTGAAAAGATGTAAGAATTCTTTCGGACCTGCAGCGAGGGACAGGGCAAGGGGTGTCTTTACAAGCCCGAGCATGAAGTTGAAGGAGATGCCACATTTTCTTGCAAAGAGGACAGCCACCAGACGCTCGCACTTTGCATTGCCTTCCATGTCTGAAGAGTCCCCTCACCTTTGTACAATTTGGATATGGGCATTGCATTGCTCTACACTGAGATGCATGTACCAGAAGATCAAGCATCATTCGTAGCTGCAACCATCAACATTCATCATTGTAAAATACAACATTATTTAAAATCAACCATTTCTGTCTTATTTGTAGTATATTACCTGTACGACTCGTAGCTGTCGAGCTTCTTTGCTTTGTGCATCGCGCTCAGCAATGGACGGTTGGTGAGTCAACTTGTGAGGATGATCTACTCCTCTGCCTTTGAGATAACAAGCATTGCAGATATCATAATCAGGGCAGATCTCACACCGCCAGCCTTGGCCTGTTTCAATATCAAGACGACAAACAATGCAATTTATCACAAATGCAGGGGCCGTGGGGTTGTGAAGATGATACAAGGCCATCATTGATGAATGTTTAGCACGTCTTAGTGTATCATATTGATAATGATTTCCTTGGCAAAGACTCAGAAAAGCCTGTCTCGTATCAAAAAATTCACTCTCAAGAATTTCGTCCTTATCTTTCGTATCTGTAGGCACACTGTTGATTTCTATCTGCACCATTTCAAATCTCCATCAGGATCAGATTACTAAATTCAAATCAAAGGATTGACCCCTATATAATCACTTTATTCAAACACTATACACTGATCGTTAATCAGTTTTCTAAGGCACGTGGAAAATCAAATGACAGAAAAATGTACCAACTCAAGAAGACAACAACTTACAGGATAAAGCGGATGTTTCAACCTTTGGTTTACGGGATGTCTCTCCCTGTCTTCAAGATTTTGTTCGACTTCATAACAACTGCAACACACATCAACATATATAAATTGAAAGAGGGAAACAAGCGTGGTGTGTGCAAATCTAAAGAATCAATGAACGTGTAATGGGAGACAATCCAACAGGCAAGACATGACGGCATTGATAGCCCAAAAGGTCAAAATGATGTAATATTTATTTACGAACCGAAAAGTGCACATTAGCTGTAAAGTAGACATACCCATTGCATAGCTGAAAATTTTTGCAATTGTTGCAGATCCAACGCTTTCCAGAGACCATTAAAAGACAACAATGAGTGCACGCATGCTGCAAGTGAACCATAATGAAATCTTCCTTCATTGGAGATATTGTTTCACCAAGCTGTAAAAAAATCATGTAAAAAGGATAAAAAATACCTATGTTTGTTTGGTCAAATCTGAAAGTTGAAACATTGAAAGAAAATTACCCTGTGCATGAGTAGCAGATCTTTAGAAGCATTGGAAGAAAGATCAGTTTGACCAGAAGCTTTGAGAGCTCTTTTTGTTATGGTCCTTTTGGTTGACCCTTTCCTGTTATTTTTTCTTCCATCCTCTTCTTGATGAAGTTGATAGATTATATCCTCAGCAGCACCAGGCCAATAATCACCATCAAAATACGGCAATCGGGCTGCAGTCACCTTAGCTTTGCATTCACCGGATTGTACAAAAAAATGGTCATATAAATTAGTCAGCTCCACTACAATATTTTCCTTTGAGGCCTTTCTCAACATCAACAAGTACCTGATAAAGAAATCATGTCAGATGGTCGGTCCCTAATGATACAACATTAATGATTTAATGCGCATTTTACACACCATTCTCTTAGTTTATCTGACTTTGGTGTCTTCTGAATTTCAGGATGGCAGTACAAAATATAATCTTCACCCTTTAATGGAGGGCATGCCCATATATAACAACTTGTGAACCCACGTAACTTGCAATATTCCAGGTAACCAATCTGAGAAGGTGACAGGTAAATATGGCAGACAACACAAGGAAAGTGGTGTTAAACCGAATACAAACTTTGACAAATATAAATAGAAAAAGACGGTGTTTCAGATTATTTTTTTTAATTTGAGGAAAAAACAGGTCTCATTTCGGTGGATTTAAAACTGTAGAACCAAGAACCGAACCAAATATAGTCGGTACCACTTTAAGTATTTTTTTTTTGACAGTTAAACTGAAAGAGCTGAAGTATCTAGTAACTTGCCAGAATTTCATGATATACAAATGTACGCAGAGCTTCTCCTGTAACTGCTCTTATCTCGGGCCTAAAATACTTGACTGAATCCAAGTACGAGAGATAAACACGGCGATGATTTGGCTGCTGACATTCCGCTCCAAATTCTTGAACATACATACCAAAAAGACATACTTCTACCCCTTCGATTTTCTGAAACAACAAAACAACCTAAAAGAAGCAACAGTCGCCTGTCAATCTACTCAATTAAACAAACACATTGACACTCAAAACAATACTCTCTCTGCATACCTTAGATTTATAAGCAAATTCTGAGGGGTAATTTTCCTCTTGAAAGATCTCAAGGAATCGCTGCTTGACTTCCAACTTTTTGTCCACAGATGAGACTACTCTGACAACAAGCGATTCCGCTCCAGGAACCTGATATAACATAAAGTTGACAATATTAAGCAACCATTCTACAACCTAAACACCACATGATCGTCATCATATGAATTTGGTTATATCACCTCATCATAACTTTTCCCATGGAACCTTGCTCTATCTAATCTTTCCTGCCTCAGTCTCTTAAACAATCTGTTCTCTATATGATCACTAAGAATGGTTCGGGGTAAATCTTTTGCTCCAAGAAGAGCACTCTGTGGTAAAGGGACCCGCTCTCCTCTTTCAACCTCTTCCACATAGCAATTAGGGCAAGTGTACTCTGCTTGTCCCCCATCATTTCTACGACCATTAAATAATGCACAGACTTGATGTTGCCAGGCTTCACATTTGTCACATTGAACCCACTGTAGAAAGGTGCAAGGTTAGATACTTGTTAAAAGAATTAAACAAAATTTACAACGGATATAGCATAATACCGGTTCTTCGGTCTCCTCGTCATTTTTCTTCTTCTCTAATTTTGCCTTCAAAATATTAGTTCCATCAAAACTTATTGTGTCTCCACGAGACTCGTTATAACAAGGAATACAGAAAAAATGGCGTGTATCGCCACTCCCCCATGTGTAAAACATTGCATTTCTCTTAATGCGAGCACCACAGGCTGAGCAATATAGAGGTGGCGGTTCAAAATTGAGCTTTTCAACTGCACATAACTGACAAGAATTCTCATTCATTGAAAGCTCCATAGCTTGATTCTTTTCTACCTTCGCTTTGCTCTGTACCATAACAAATAATGGATATTAGAAATCAGGGAGAATTTGTAGAATACCAGCATAGCGGAAATGCACACTTTAACCATGCATGGATCAAATAAACAAAACAGCAGTCTCTTCTAACTTTCCACTGAATAAACTATATCATTTGTGCGAATATGCCCGTTAGATTTACTTATGAATGGGTTATGTTCATCTCTAACAGGTCAAACTGTTGGACTAATCTTAATAAATTAAAAGGAATGAATAGATAAAATAAAGAGATTTAGCAAATCTAGGAAGATGAGGTTTGCAACTTGCTAAATCCTTATGAACTCTAGTCTAGTTGTGCAAATTGATCAAGTTGGTTAAATTTTTAGTTTAAATAGGAGTTAGTCTTGTAAATGTGTGCTTTCAACTGATATATCAAAAGAGTAGTGGGAGGGATTCCACAAATAACTTGTGTCCTTGTTAGTGTTCTTACTTTCTCCTAGGAACTTTGATCAGCAAGGGGCTGATCCAACAGTTTTTTATTCAATCAGCAGGGGCTGATCCAACACAAACGGGTAAGCTTAGAAAGACAAAAAGAGTAGCTTAAAAAAGAAACGACGGATCAAAGGGGTCGAAAAGTAGCCCCTTTTAATGCATAAAACCTCTTAAATCAATATATTAAAAAAACTACATTATTACTAAAATAAAATTTTCATCATATTTGACTTGTTAATTATATAAGAAAAGTTCAAGAGGTTTGGACAAAAACTGTCTCGGGGAAAAACAATCTGGCCTAACCCGGTTAGACCCATACCCAAAAAACCTAAACGCAATTTAACCCATTATCCAGCCCACCAGTTTGCCGCCTTTAGACTTTATGTAAGAGAATCTACAAGAAAGAAATACGTAATAGCCTTTTGACCTTATATTTAATGGGTCCAAAGGTAAGAGTGGATACAATAGCCTTCTGATGATGATTCAGAAGAGATCCTACACAAAACAAAACACACAGAGACACACACATATATGTAGATGTGTTTATAAATTATTATAGATTCTGACCTGGCCAACCCACTGCCTGAGACCAGTTATATG
Organism: Smallanthus sonchifolius; assembly: GCA_023525975.1. Lineage (NCBI taxonomy): Eukaryota > Viridiplantae > Streptophyta > Magnoliopsida > Asterales > Asteraceae > Smallanthus > Smallanthus sonchifolius. The sequence continues at coordinate 57,066,188 of CM042040.1, forward strand.
TTCTCGAATCTGCTCCGGTGTGAACAACTCAATCATTGATACTCCCTTTATTTTTGGCTTCCCGGATTTGGTTCCAGCAGAGGTCTCAGCAACAAGTGTCATGTATTCCTGTTTAGCCTGGCCTGCCTCTTTCTCTGTCTTAGAAAACTCCTGCTTAAGGGAACCAATGTCCTCATTTAAAACACCATCATTATTCGCCTCAGAGATCTTGGCAAATCCTTGCATAGAACTTGCAGGAACTTCTAGCTTCACTCCAGAGGCCTCATATTTGAGTGGTCTACAGGTATCACGGTCCTGCAGATCTTCAGACGTAGCATTGATGGAAACTGGTATGATGGGGTCTTGGTTTTCATTTTGAACAGCTGGTGAGTGCACGATCTTCATCCTTTTCATGGAAGGCCGAAAATCTTCTGATGTATGATCACAGGAACCATTACCCGACTGTGGGAAATCTACATGCTGGACTCCTATCCGTTGAATGAAATCCTTTACGGGAACACACACAGGACAGCTTTGATCCTTGCAGTTCTTGTGATGATGAAGTAACATCTTTGACTTATGGCAGCGAGGATATTGACACTGAGTTACATCATTGCATGACATTATATGTTTCCACAGTTTTTGAACGATGATGCAATGGGATTCGGGGCAACTTCCAGGTGGATAACCACATTTACGAGCATGTCGTAAGAACAAAAGCCATCTTTGTTGATTCTTAAACTGCAACTGACGGTCAGATAGTGGGTCTACTGATCTTTTGGTAGCCATTGATGCTTCTGAAGATAGATTGTTCCTCTGAATTTGATTTTGCCCAGTTATTCCTGGCAATACCTCTTGGATTTTTATCTCATTTGACAAGTTACCTAATTGATGTGATGATGAATGCCATTGACCCTGAAGTGCTGCCTCTGGTTGACCAGTAACATTATTTCGAGTGTCAACACCAAAGTGAGGCTGCCGCTGTTGCTCTGAAGATTCTGGAATTGATAAGCACGTATCTTGAGAACCAGAGGAGATACCATGCAAATGACTACCTCTGGATGACCGGAAATCTTCATACACGTGTGGCTCAGATTTTATCCGGCTGCCCAAATCAGATGTCACATGAGACTGCCCATATGGTACTCGTTGGTTCTGTTGTCTTTGAGATCGAGCGTGATGTTGCTGAAACTGAAGAGGCTGCTGAGACCGCAAGTCCATCTCTTCTGATAGATCCAAAGAAGGTTTCATGTTTGCAGAGTTGTGCAAGTTTGACTGATTGGCCACCAATGGAGAGCTTGTTCTTTGTAATGCTGATAAGTTCACTGGATTCATGTTCATCTGTGATGTACCTGAGGTCGCAGCGACGAAAAAATTTCCTGATCCATCACCTGCAACATTAACCATAATAACAATTATTTCAACCAATTCAAGATGCATCCAAATCATCATCAGATCAGTAACTAGACTGACAAATAAATAGACATGGCCATTTCCACCCTTTACTAATGAGTGGGTTGATTCAGGTTATGTTTTTATCTTTAACAGGTCAAATGGGAAAATCAAAAGATTTATTTAAAAAGGAAACTGGTCAAATGAATCAAAAGTTGTAAAGCGTATTGTTAATGCGTTCAACCTCCTAAATCAGTGTATTCGCAAAACTAGATTATTGCTGTTAAAATATATTCTTTGTAATCGTATTTAGCACAAAAAGTATTTATAAGAAAAATGGGCAAAAATTGTTGCAGGTTAACCCATTTTGACGGGCAATAAAAGCAACCCATTCCCGTTTGGACCCATAACCCAACCCAACCCACCCCACAGATGTGTGTGTGTGTGTGTGTGGAGAAAGGGTACCTTGAGAAATCTGCGCTTGATGTTGATCAAAATATTGTGGCACTGGTTTGGGAGAGTTTCCATGATGAGAATCTGTCAAAAATCCTTCAGAATTTCCAAAACTATTAACCATCTGTGAGCTTTTACCCATCATCCCTAAATTATCATTTAAGGACCCATTCGGGAACCCATAAATTTTTTGAGTCAAATTAGACCTGGTCCCCCCACCCATATGACTTCCTAGGTTATGCAAGATCCGGTTGTTTTGGCCACCAACTTGTGGCTTCTGTTGCAATGGCTGAGACATTGTTGAGTCAACACTCGAAATCACAGGAACATTATTAGATTGCTCTAGTTTCACATATGATTGGTTACTTGTGTTATTATTAAATCCAGGAGTAGGCATCATTTGGCTACCCAATCTTTGTCCACCCGTTGATGGAATTCCACCTAAACTTTCAGAAAAATAGGACAGCGACCGTAGAGATCGATCTGTTAAACCTCCTGAAAAAGCTGTACATCTTTCTAATACAAGTTAATAAAATGAAAAGGTTGTAACAGGTAAGAGATAAATACCATCGGTGTGTGCACTTCTGGAAGGGCCAAGGGTATTCATGGAAAAGCTTCCCTGATTGACAGCTGATGACATTATGCTATTGCCACGATTAGCAGATGATGGAGCCATTAAATTTGAGTTCCCACTTTGAGGCAAACCAGGAGTTGGGATCATTGCAGTATTAGCATTACTTTGTTGCTGATATCGTTGATTGTGATTGATCAAGGGCGCCCGTTTGATCAGAGCATGTAAACGAGTTTCCAATGTCTCTAAATTCAGATAATCCTCCTAAATAAGAAAAAGAAAGTGTATATATTAGAAGACAAGGTTCATAAAATACAAAAATTAAAATATTTCGTTTCTTCTTCCAAGTTCCATCCGTAGATTGTCATGTTTTCAAATGTAAAACTTGATGCTGCACACTTAACCCTAGTTACAATTACAGTTCAGTGGAATGATGGAAATTACCATCTATGGGAAGGATGTAATAAATCCTCCTTCAAAATTATTACAGCTTTTTTCAGTTGATGCAACCTCCCTTAAATGCGTCCATTTTTAAATGGTTATCGTTTAATCACTCTTAACTTAATTACTGCCATTTTTAAATGAGTGTTAATGATCCTTGTTTTATTGCAGATGTAGTATTTCTTTAAATTGTTCAAAAGTAAAGTTCAAGGATATGATTTTAGCAATGTTTGTTTCCTTTACACATTGATGCCATAGAGATGAACAGTAATTAGATTTTTACAATACTACAAAAGCAAAAAAGAAAAAGCCTCCAAATATTTGTTGGACAGGAGAGATAAAAACATGTAATTGTTTAATAATAGAATATGAATGAAGCAAGTGAAAACATTTCATATGTTAAAGAAAACCTTTGTTGCAGCAATTTTGAATAAGCCTTCCTCCAAGCGTCTAACGATATCCGGGACGTTCTTTGGAGGCGTCTCCCGAGTTTGTCTTTGCATGATGTACTTGTAGCTAAAAAAAATATTAAGAGTTCTCATCAAGATTTTAATCCTTATGAAGCATCAGTCATACTGTAACACTAATTCATGAAGCAAGTTATTGAAAAATAGAACTGTATCAAAAATAACTAAGCGCTAAAAGAAGAAAAGTAGTAATAAGAATAATTATTTAAAGAGAAGAAAAACATGAAAACAAACAGTATCAGAAGGCTATGATCAAAATTATGGCAATAAAACAGGATCTATGTATAGGCATGATAGATTACAAAGTCAGCACAATGCTTATAAACGAGAAGTGATATCAGAGTGATCAAAGTTATCTTGAGTTCTTGAAGGAAGATAGCAGTTAAGCTTTTTGGATCTAAAACTATGTTTTTACTCCGGCATTACAGGGAAGCAGAAGCAATAGTTGATTAGATATTATTAGAAAACACAAGAGAATACATAAAGAAGGAAAGGGAAAGTTAATTATAGAAACACTTCATACTTTATAGGGATCAGCAGCGCATAAAGAACATTATGTGACAACCACTAACAGTCTAACACATCGTGAAAGTGTTTACGGTAAGAACTGATATCTATCATGAAGGAAGACAACCCACAAAAATAGTGAACAGAATGTTGGTTAATAGGTACAAATAAGGTTCAACAATAAGCAATAAAAAACCCTAGCGAATGTAGACATACATTAACTACATCAAGTTACTACTAAGCAACAATGGACATTTTACTTAGGCATTTTGTCTGCATTCAACACAGCCATGTGTCGGCCCCGAAAGAAAGTTTCAAACACCCATTAGGCTAGTATACATGTTAGTAACACAACGCTTGCCATATAAACACGTGCAAAAGAGCTTACATCCTATCTTGTATGAACTGGCGTGCAGACTCCATACTGAGTGGAGCATGGGGACCTTCCGAGTTGTGCATCATATTCTGTTGCTGTGGTATCGCAGACAATGAAGTCCCCGCTTGATCAATAACCTGCCTCGAGTATTGTCCTGCCATTGGAGCCTGTAAATTCATTTTTATCCAACAAAATGTGACAATTCCAGACTTCCAATTACCAATGCCTAATCATATACTCCAGACGTAAATCGCAATAACATATATTCAAATCTTTCAATTCTTTATTCAAAAATCAAACACCTCATAGGCCCATGCTCACAGTTACAAACTAATTCTAGGAATGTGTAACGACACCGAATGAGGTCTTTGGGGGGAAGTGGTATCAGTCAACATTTTGAATTAACAAACCCTAGCAGACATCCACATCGCATTCATGAAAGCATAATTTTGCAATTCAATTGACAATTAAACATGAAATCATCATTCTTTGAAAGAAGCAATTCCGATTAGATCGCAGTGCGTATACCTTGATTTAGTCAGGATTTGTGCATAAGCATTTGCAATTGCAAGAAGAGAGGTATTGTAATTTGTATTTCGACCTCCACGAGACTTATGAAGTGAGAGAGAGAGAAAAGGGGTTGAAAGTTTGTACGATTTTCAATATATTTACAGCCTGGTAACTTAAATGTGTATTAAATTACAAAATAAGATAGTTTTCGTCTAAAAATAGAGATACGCAAAGTTTTTTTTCCCCTTTAAAGTCACTCAAATTTCACTAAGTGTTTCAATCATATGTAATATTTTTATAAATGTTTATTTTTTTTTAAATTGAATGAGACAAATGAAATATATATGAATATTAGTTACCAATAAGTGAAATTTTTATTCAATTAACTTAAAATAGGAGATAATAGTGAAGAAATAAAAGTTCATCAAATAATAAACAAGTTTTAAAATTGTTATATATAAGTCGAATTAGAAAAAAATAATTGCTAAATAGTGAACAAGATTAATATATGTTTCGTATATCTCATTTAATATTCAAAAATTTAAACATTTATAAAAATATTACATAGGATTGGAACAACTACTGAAAGTTGATTGACTTTAGAGGGACAAAAAAACTTTGAGGTATTTAAATGAAACACTTGAGAAACTTGATTACTATTATGTAAAGTTATCCCTTTACTATTTTATGATATGTATGTATTCATTACTTTTACTTTACTAAAAATAACATTTTAAATATTAGAGATTAAAAAGATGACTGATTTCTTTCTACATTGAAAGAGTAAGTGTTATTATGATAACCGTGATAAACTTTATTATAAGTTGATCATATTAATAAAACGTGTTTTTTCCAAAGATTTGTGATTGGATTGTACCTAATTTTAAGTTGCGATAAGTACAATCATATATACGAGTTACTTGTAAAGTCGTTTAAACATTTGTAGTGTATTTCTTAAAAATAAGTAAGAATTGTGCGCTATAGCATGTGTTGTGTGTAATGTATACGTATATATGGTTAAATGTATGAGAATATAAAGTTTCTATGTTCAAAAAGTAATTGTTCGTGTTTTACAAGCCCCAAAACAAACGAACCTATAAAATCGGGCACCTTACTTATATGATTGCATTGAAAGGTAACCTTAACCCTAATTTAATTTTGGTTAATTCAACCTTAACCAATTCTTCAACAACCATCTTTCAACATGTATGACCCGTTAAGGTTTTATCCAAGTTTCACCCAAAATCCCCAGTTTCACAATTCACCAAATTGATTGAGGTTTTCTACTAAAGATTGTGTCTGATATCACTATAAACACTTAAACCTCCAATCCATCATTTTAACATCATTAATAAAAAAAACCTAAATTTTCACCTCAAGAAACCTAAATTACAAATCACCAAATTTGATTTTTAAATGATGTTATCTACCACCCTTAACCTTTAATAAAGTTAGATTATAAGTTTTATCAAGTTAATAATCGTCTAACCACCCAATTCAGCCTCTAACTCGATTTTCCCCAAAAACACCAAGAACACCAACAATGGTAGAGTCAGCGTATTTTGGGGTATTAAATGGGGGATTCTTTCGATGGTTGTATATACTAATGGTGAAATGTGGTGTTTTGAATGTAGGTAAAGCTCCAGTTTAGCCTCGGGTATTGCTTCAAAGTGGATTGGATTCTCCTAAATGCTTGTAGTGTTTACTTTGTTGAAATTTGACCTCTATCTATAACAGCTCTATAAATATATACAAAACAATAGCACGTGAACAGTACATACAAGCCTATTGGTCCAAATGGGCGGCTAGAACACGTGGCGTAATTTGTTGGTTGACTTTATTATTTTATTTTTTGGGTTTACCCACTTTTTTTATTAATAACTTTTAGGAGGGACTTTAACAAAAAGTCTCACCCACCCTGGTTCAGACTTTGAGGATGGGTTTTTTTATGTTTTTTTAATTTGTTTTTTTTCAAGTTTGTATCAATCTTATATTTTTTTTAGTTTTACGTAATTTTACTTTTATATTGTAAACCTTAACGTAATTTTTGTTTCAAATTAGTATATTTTAGAGATATAAAGTGGTAACTAGCATCTTTGTGGGTAAAAATAGGAATATGGTAGTATCGGTTTCAATACAAATACACAAACCCAATTATTGGGATGTCAATAATGTGGCAGAAGTACAGTGAAACCGATACGCAGTACTGCTTTTAGTACAAATCACTTAATGTCCGGTTAAAAACACCGTTTGAATTCCCCTTTACTCAAACCGGAGGTGCCAGCACCGGTTTCAGTTGCTTTTTGGTAAACCTGATATGTCACTTCGTTTATTAATGCTCCTTTACTGAAACCGGAGGTGCCAACACTCGTTTCAGTTGCTTTTTGGTAAACCTGATATGTCACTTTGTTTTAAAAAAGGTGTCATTGAAAAAGTAATTGAAACCAGAGGTGCCAATACCCCCAACTTAGTTTGGCACAATTTGACATATCGTACAAATGACTTAATATATGTAATGGAGCATGTGCATTATTTTGATTAGTAAATAATAAAGTAGAACACAATACAAGAATAACACATCTTGCACGCTGCATGCACAACTCTTCTCCCGCGTTATCCATTAAAGGATTCTTTTGCATATGGTTTATAATAGTAGTTAATTTTAAACCATTTTCCTTGAAATCTCCATTATCTACATATCATTACTAATGGTGAAATGTGGAGTGTTTTGAATGGGGGATTCTTTCGATGGTTGTATATCATTACTAATGATGAAATGTGGAGTGTTTTGAATGTAGCTAAAGCTCCAGTTTAGCCTCGGGTATTGCTTCAAGGTGGATTGGATTCTCCTAAATGCTTGTAGTGTTTACTTTGTTGAAATTTGACCTCTATCTATAATAATTCTATAACTATATACAAAACAATAACACGTGAACTATACACACAAGCCTATGGAAGGGTTCAAATACTAACCAACTTTTTATGTGATAACCGTACTAACCACTATCAAAAATCACATAATTTATAAAAAAAATTTCTTTTAATTCTTAAAAGAGTATTTAAGTATCGTGAACATATATCTTGAATATAAATACGGAAATGATGAGTTTTACATATACATACCAAATAATGTTATATATACGTGACACATATTGTTTACGTATGTGTACCATTATTTGGTACGTATACGTAACACTATGTTTAAGAGTGGTTATCATGGTTATCACATAAATATTGGTTAGCATTTGAACCTCACCTTATACCTATTGGTCCAAATGGGCGGCTAGGACACATGGCGTAATTTTGTTGGTTAACTTTATTATTTTATTTTTTTGGGTTTACCCACTTTTTTATTAATAACTTTTAGCAGAGACTTTAACAAAAAGTCTTGGTTGGCGCGACCACTTTCCTGTTACCTCACATCCACCCCACCCTCCCTGATTCGGACTTTGAGGATGGGCTTTTTTATGTTTTTTTAATTTGTTTTTTTCTAAGTTTGTATTAACCTTATATTTTTTTTATGTAATTTTACTTTTACGTTGTAAGCCTTAACGCAATTTTTTTTTCAAATTAGTATATTTTAGAGATATAAAGTGGTAACTAGCACCTTTGTGGGTAAAAGTAGGAATATGGTAGAACCGGTACTCCTAGTACCAGTTTCAATAAAAATACACAAACCCAATGTTTGGGTGTCAATAATGCGGCAAAAGTACAATGAAACCGATACTGGCAGTACCGGTTTCAGTACAAATCACTTAACGTCCCGTTAACAGCACCGTTTGAATGCTCCTTTACTCAAACCGGAGGTACCAGCACCGGTTTCAGTTGCTTTTTGGTAAACCTGATATGTCACTTCATTTATTAATGCTCCTTTACTGAAACCGGATGTGCCAGCACTGGTTTCAGTTGCTTTTTGGTAAACCTGATATGTCACTTCGTTTTTAAAAAGGTGTCATTGGAAAAGTAACTGAAACCAGAGGTATGAATACCGGTTTCAGTTACTTTTGTATAATTTGTTTTTACCCCCTTCGAATATATTCAGTTAATTTTTGTCAACTCGTGTCAAAAAATTTTTCAGCATACGATATATAAGGCGTCATTGGTTAGGTAGTAAAAAAATCTTACATTTTTTCATATTTTATAAGGTGCCACTGAAATTAATATCAATTTTTATATTTTATGTTGTAATATTTTTTATGAAACTTTTATTAGTTTTTGTCGGTAATTTCATGTGTTTGTCAATAATAAAAAGCACTCAAAGATGTAAATTTGTAAAAGCACTAATACATAATTATATGAAATACAAAAGTAAATTAAAAAAAATCTACTAATGGTTCCCTGTACCACAATTAGGTTGTCTCCTATTCCGATGAGGTTGTACACGTCTTTGCACGGTTTGGTTAGGGACATCATTTTGTGGCTGAGTAGTGTCTTTGTTTTCAGGACTTTGTGGGTATTGAGTCATGTTTTGACTCACCTTATGTCCAAAGTCTAGTTGTATTGGTGTGACATTCTGATACCGCGGTGGTTGCTCTCCGCTTAAACCGTTATATGAGTATGTTGAGTGGTTGTGAGGTCGCTGGGAGTAGTCTTGGTAACTCCAAGGAATCATGTTCTCTCGGGGAGTGTTTGAAAATGAAGGTCGATAACCTTCATTTTGTGAGATACCACCACCAAAATTTGATGTACCCCCACCCTAAAAAATTTGATATACCACCCTGGAAATTTGAGGTTCCTTCCCCATAATTTGATCTACCCCCTTGTCTTTCACGCCCCCTTATCTTTCACGACGTCTCACTTCCCCCTCACGGTACACGTTGTGGTACCGTGTTGTCTGTTGCAAAGTTGACCGGGTTAGTTTGTAGAAATGATGGATAAAATAAGCTTTCAGTCTGATTAACCATCCCCGTCATATTAACCGCCATGTTTCTGACATACTCAAGATTTTGTGAATATTGTTCTTGTTGAATATTGTTCAATTCCCACATCCAAAAATCTATTTGCTTCATGATAGACATGGCTAAAGCCATCCACCTACAAAAGCAAACAATTATAAGTTTGTTATATTAAAAAAAATATATTTGTTATTTAGTAATGTACAAACCAGTAACTGAGATCTTCCTCCGTAATCCTGAAATCCAGTAGGGATTACACCTTCAATGTAGGTCGGATTTATCACGTATTTAACCGTGTGTAAATTATACCACTCTATGTAATCTGGGTCAACCGTAGGCCTATCGCTTCATTCCCCAATGACAACAGTATCATGTCGATTATCCCAGTTGTTTACATATTGCGATGGTGTTGAAGCCGGTCTGTGTATAACCTCCCGGCATGAGTAAGATTGTGGAGAGCCAAATGGTCGTCACGTGACATAGGAATGGCCCGGGGGACGGGTTGAATAAACCCAAACTGTCTCATAACCCTTTCGGGTGCATGATACTCCACAACATCCCAAAAATTCATATAACACCTCGACCTCCAACTACGCATGATATGAATATATCGGGTACATTCAAACCCTCATAAGGTGTCCAGTCAAACTGTGAAAACATTAATTTAGTTATAATATGTTACACATAGTCTAAATTATTAACTTGAATATTGACTTGATATATACTTGAATGCCACATGAACATGTTTTAAAAGTTACCAGAATATAAAAGCTTTAGTAAAAATAAACATTTAAAATGTTGGCTGTAGTTACTGTAAAATTATTATTCCAAAAAATAAAATACATCCCTCTCTTGTAGTGACTGCAATATTGTACGGTAAGCTTTAAGTACGTGTGTAGTCACTTCTACGTTACTATGCGCATTTAGCCACCTTTTAAAATAAACAAAAAAATAATAAATATATTAACACCTTATTTTATCAATAGTTAAATTAGACACAAGAATATATCAATATTACATGGCACCATATGGCTTTTCAAAATCAATATCGCTTTCTTTGATCCTTGGTCTCATACTACAAATCCGGGTCCACGCCCACATCTGTAGAAGTTCTAATGGGCATGAAATTTATTTTGTACAATTAGAAGCTACCTTGCATAGGTTTCTATATAACAAGGCTAGGGCAGTACTACCCCAACTTAGTTTGGCACAATTTAACATATCGTGCAAATGACTTAATAAATGTAATGGAGCATGTGCATTATTTTGATTAGTAAATAATAAACTAGAACACAATACAAGAAATAACACATTTTGCACGATGCATGCACAACTCTTCTCCCCCATTGTCCATTAAAGGATTCTCTTGCATATGGTTTATAATAGTAGTTAATTTTAAACCATTTCCCTTGAAATCTCCATTATTTGTTGTAATACCTAAGTAAAAAGCACACAATCCAACACGTTCTTCAATTGTGTACGAATGATCGTAGCCAGTTACGGCAAAACCATCTATGGGTAACCCCCATAGAATGTTAACATCCTATAATGTTAATGTAGCCTCAACAAATGGTAGGTGAAATGTGTGCGCCTCCGGCCGCCACCTTTCGACTAGTGCCTCAATCAAGTGATAGTCAAGTTTCCTTGACCCACATGATAATATCCCGTCAAACCCAACAAGGTTTATGTAATGTTGAACATTAGGTAATTTGAATGTGACCTTTTTTAAGCTTGTTCCAAAAAGATTGACTCCTACGATGAATTTTCAAGCTACATTCATTCCCATCTTCCTAATTTTGAAACAAATGTCTAGCACGGTGCTTGCCTTCTAGATATTAAACGTCGTTGTTTAACAAACATGGGTTCAAATCAATTGTCACACAATGAAAGAAAATTTAGAATTGAAGAGATTATAAGTTTGTAGTATATGTGAAGAAAATATGTGTGTGTTATAAAGAAATTTATGATATGATATGTATTAATTATTGGTAGGTATGATATGTATTAAATATTTGAAGATAGTGATTGTCGGTAGGTGTGATATGCAATGATTTAAAAGCCGGACCGGACCGGCCGGTTTAACCGGGAACCGCTAGTGCCACCGGTCCGGTTACTACATTCCAGGCCGTCTTCAAATGAACCGAGCGGTTTGTCACGAACCGGGTGAACCGGGTTCGGACCAGACCGTTTGAGCCGGGATTGAACCGAAAAAAATAAACCAACACCTGAATTGTTTAACTTTAAACTAAGGAGCAAATGCAAAGGCACTACACAACAAAGGAATCAAAGTGCATAAGTTTATTTCTTTCCGTCTACATGGACTCCCTTTTATAAGGGTGAAATCCTTCTTTAGGTTTATAATTTGCACGATGTGAGAGGAACACATCTTTTGATTTTTTTGTTCTTTTATCATTTATATATTTATATTAATGTCATGTTATATATAAACTAATCATTAATCACTGATAATACAAATATTTATCTTTTATAGCTAATAGTTTATTTATATTATATGTTTTAATCTTTATATTTATTAAAATTATAAATTCATTCCAAGTTTAGCGTCATATTGTCACACCCCAACCGACAACGGAACATGTCGGGGCGGGACATGTAGACTGTTCAATATCACATAGTCAAACTAAAGTTTCATATATTAATTGATTCCAAATTTTCGTAACACTTGTTCAACAAAACATGTACAATTATACAAAAGGAAAACAAAGTACACCATAAATGTTCAATTCATTATTTAACTAAGTCCTCAATCCTATGTGTAGCATCTTGTAAATAATCTCAGAAGTTAGTACTTGAAACATGATAAAAAAAATGAGGTCAACTAATGAGCATACATAGGTTTTGACACCACAAATATAGTTAAAATGTTTTATACAATTCATATGATACATGGTTTATAAAGCATTTATGGAGAATCTAAATTAAGCTAAGTGCACAAATCAAACCTTGTAACTGAAGGGCATAACTACACATGTTATCCTAATGTAGGGCATAACAACACACGTTATCCTAATGTAGGGTATAACACAAAGGTTATCCTGATGTAAAGAGTTAACGATTGCACGAGTGTGTGATGTGTCACACCCCAACCGACGTCGGATTATACGTCGGGGCGGACGTGGTTGTTCAAAAGCACAAGGTTGACTATTTAAAGTTCAACTATTTCATTAATGACTTTCAAGGTTACAATACAAGCAAGATTAAAGCAAAACAAGATACAATGTTTAATTTGACAAGTTCTAAGTCCAAAGCATCCTATGTGATTATAAACAAGTCTCATGCTAGTGTACCTGAAACATGTAAATAAACTGTCAACTAAAAATAGTTGGTGAGATACGAAGGTTTTAACAAAGTTTTAGCAAAGTTTTTGAAAAGTATTACAATTCACTATGTCATGCATTCAGTAGTATAAGTGTGAGAACAAACATGCTAAACATTGTGCATATCAATCCTCCAACAAAGTTTAGGCATAACCCAAAAGTTACCCTTAAAAGTTACCCTTAAAATTTTAAAGTTTAAATTCAGTAACAATCACCATGGGCTCCCCCGAAGGGTCAATCAATCTAGGTGGATTGATCAAATACTACAGATCTATCATTGTTACTATAGGCTTGATAAAAGTTAATGGATATGCTAGTATTAAGTTTAATTTAAGCATTCAAGTCTCAAGCATAATAACACAAGAATAAGCATGTAGGCATAGTTGTACAAGAATTGTATAAGTTTGGAAGTTTGATACAAGAATAAGTATACTCACTTGGATTGATGAAAGAGTTTCTAACAAGATTTAGTGTAGCAAGACTTTGAGGGAGAATATCCTCACAATAAGCCTAAGAACATAAGTCTAAAGTTTCAAGTTTTGATCCTATAAGTCTATGGCAACGAATCTAGGATTCTAAGATTAACTAGGGTTCGAAATGTGAGATGGGAATGATTGTGTTCATAAGTTTAAAGCAAAGTTTCAAATAAAGGTTTTGAATGAATGACACAAGGCTTGAATACCAAAGTTTAATAAGTTTATAGTTTAGAATAATTTACTACTCAAAATAGTTATTAGTTATACAAGTTAGGTAATAATAATTCGAAGTAGTTTTCTAAGTATTTATATGTGGAGTTGAAACATTAGTTAAGTGTAAGACTAAATAATTATTAAAGTTTAACAACAATTATTTAAAGTATAAATTATGAATAAGGATTTATAATAATCATTTAAAGGCTAAATAATTATCAAGGATGGAAAATAATTATTTAGAACATAAATAATTTTTTTAAGAGTAAGTAATAATTATTTAAAGAATAATTAATGATGAAATATTAATAATAATTATTTCAAGAATAATTAGTTATAAAAAATTACTAATAATTATTTAAGGAATAATTAGTTATTAAGGATTAATAATTGAATAAATAATTATTAATGATTATCTAAAGGATAAATGATTATTTACATAAATAATTACTTATTTAATCATTATAAATCATTTAAGATTTATTTAAGTTTTTTAAGTATTAAGTATTTATTTTATAAATTAATTGGTAAATAAATAAGTTCAAATAAATAACAAGTACTTATAAGTTTATAAAATGTTAGATAGAATTTCCTATAAAGCTTATATTTCAAATTATAAGTTTTTGTGTACCTTTTATAAAATTTATATATATATATATATATATATATAGTTTCTGTTTTAAGTTTATAAAGTTCATAATGTATATGCATTTAATTTTTAAATAAATGAACAAGCCTTAAGTTAAGTAAATATAAATATCATTTATTTTAAAAGTTTACAAGTATTTTGATTTGAAACAAGTATATTTTTTTCTGTTTTAAAACAAACAAATAAATAAATAAGCTTTTAGTTATATATAAATTTTAGAAGAATACACAAGTCTATAAGTTTTCTGTTTTTCTATATAAACTTTTCTGATTTTGTAAAAGTTATATAAGTTTTTTGTTTAATTTAAGAGTTTATAAGCTAAAAATGAATAATTAGTATAAAAGAATTCTTTTAACTCAGAATATAAATAATAAATTAAGTTTACTATTTTTAATAAATATTTTATGTATAAATATAAGTTTTATAAAAGTTTAAGAGTATTTTTGTAGTTTTTAAGTATTCAAAACTATTTTTAAAGAATTAAATTCTTATAAGTTTTAATTAAGTTTAAATAAATAAAATGTTCCTGGAATGTAAAAGTGTGAATAAAAATCGGATTCAAGTTTATAAAGGTATAACAGAATTTATAAAAATTGTTAAAAGTATTAAAACTGAATAAAAAGCAATAAAAAAATGAAATATCAAAGCTCAGGTCGGCCGGATTCGAACCCGGGCCGCATGAGTTCACGCACAAACGAACAAACCACCCGGCTACGGGCCTCGCTGTTGTTTTATATAGAAAAAGAATTTCTTAAACACAAATCCCAAATCAACCCAGATTTCGCATGAACCCTAGAATCTAAATCTCCTAAATACGAATCGATTAACCCTCTGTCATTGCAAATTGACAGATGACTTTTGTTACTTGAATGAAAACGAAGATTTTGGCCATTCGATTTACCTGAAATGATATCGGAATGAAGAAGATCGAGTCTGGGTTTCAGAAACGGCCACCGCAGGCTTCAATCGGGCAATGCCGACATAAACTGATGAAATTATGAGTTCTGAGAGTTTGAGGGTGATGTCGTTGAGGTTTATGAGTTGGTATTTATAACCAATTTCACCGTTTAATGCCCGAACAATTGGGACGATTACGGTTGAGGAAACGAGTTTAATTTTCGAATCACGCGGGTGCTAGGCTCGAAATTGGGCAGTGAATTGCATTGGGGTTGGGTCGCACGCTCGAAGGGAAACTCGAGGTGCATTGAACTTGGCCGGAAACACGATTTTTTATTAATCGGGGTGAAAACCGGTTGTGGGAAGGTTCGAACTTGGGACCGATTTCTGGGTTGGGTGTTTGAGTAAATTACACTTTGGTCCCTGAAGTTTGTCAATTTTATTATTTTATGCTGAGACTTAGGATATAGTTTAAAACAAGTTTCAAGGGTTGACAGTTTCAGTCCCTGTACTTTTAAAGAAATAAATATATTTTTATTTTATAAAGCCAAATAAATTTTATAAGTTTTATACTCTTTTTATTATTTTATAATCTCATAAAAATTTGTATGATTTATAGTTTATATGTTTAAGTTTATAAATTATAATATTTATATAATTATAAACCAATAAAGTTTTAAGAATTTAATACGCTCCATTTATGATATACATGTATATATATATATATATATATTTTAAATGAGTCTTATATTTATATATATATATATATACACACATAGCTATTCCGAGTATAATTGTTTTTCTTAAATATATATTAAATAAAATTAATATTTATTATTTAAGAAAATTGTATCTTTAATAAGTTTTTAAGATTTGAATTCAAAATACGTGCTAGGTTTAAGGTAAGGATAGGTCGGAAAAATCCTGGATATTACAGTCTCCACTACTTTAGGAAATTTCGTCCCGAAATTAAAGTAGAAGGTTCCTGTTTCAAATGGATTGTGATGATAAGAATATGATTACGCTTTATCTTCTAGATTTCTGGTTTATGATTGTCAGGAGTTACTTAGAAGTATATAGTTCCATTGAGGGATATGTGGACTTAGTCTTTGGGAATGAATTTAAGGAGAAGAACCGTCGCATAATCACTTGAATTCTAAAGGTGAAATGCATTACTTGGAATAGATTTGATGTTAATTTGATGATCTGAGTTTGCCCTAATATGCCCAAGAATTGTCATATTACCTTAGTTTCGTTATTCTCTATCACGATAGGTTTTAGGTCATAGCACACGGCAGGGTTTACTATGTCTTTTCATGCGTTGATTTTCATAATTACGTGTACACCCGTAAGTACTCGAATCGTTGCAAGGTCCGCATAGATCCTTCTGTTTGTGTGTGGGTCAAGAGAGGGCACATAGATTGCTTAGTGCATAACTATTGTTTTCACGTAAGAGTAGTTATCAATTAACGGAGTCCCTAGAGGGAAACGTCAATCAGTAACTAAAGAGTAATGGTGTGGCATGACTTAGAGTTTCAAAGCTTCCTCATGTTTGAACAAGAATACGTCAAACCCCGAGTAGTTTAAAGTTTTTCATCTTCCTCGTGTTTGAACAAGAATATGTCAAACCCCAAGTAGTTTAAAGTCTCACATTTTCCTCGTGTTTGAACAAAAATACGTTAAACTCCGAGTAGTTTTAAAGTCTCACATTTTCCTCGTGTTTGAATAAGAATACGTCAAAGTCCAAGTAGTTTTAAAGTCTTCCAGTTTCCAACTTTAGTGAATAAAGTGTGTGCTCATGCCTTGAGTATAAGGTGATCACTCTAATACTCTGGTGATCATGAGAGGTGTGAGAAGGTTTTCAAAATGGGGTCCATTGTTATACGCTCCTTATTCCTATATAGGAGATTTTGGTCGTTTAAGGAGACCAGATGGATGTCGATGTTTGGTTTTGATTCGAAGGCAAGTGAGGTACTTTGCTATAGAGAGCAATGTCCTTTTGCATGCTAATTTCTAGTATTAGAAATGAAGTTTCTTGTGCATTCAGGATGAAATGAGTAACAAGTCTTACAAGTTTTATTCAAGATGAAAGTACAACGATTGTCGTAATCAGGAATTTAGGTATGATTTAGTAAGGCAAATCATTTAGCTTAGATTGAAGTCATGATATTTCGTTGTACATGCTTACTTTCAGTAACCGAAAGGTGTTGAGCTTTATGGATACGGGTTTGAATGTCGTCTAAACTTTTGTATAACGTATCAAGGTGTGTCCCTCCAGACGTAAAGTTTTGACTTTATGGTGATGTGTATTTTGTGTATACGTAACTTTATTGTTTTTCGTTAGTAACGTGCATTTGGGTTTTTGACTCCCGTTGTGGTTTATGGCGAATCTTTTACCGAAAGTTTCTTGTGCATTCAGGATGAAACGAGTAACAAGTCTTATAAGTTTTATTCAAGATGAAAGTACAACGATTGTCGTAATCAGGAATTTATGTATGATTTAGTAAGGCAAATCATTTAGCTTAGATTGAAGTCATGACATTTCGTTGTACATGCTTACTTTCGGTAACCGAAAGGTGTTGAGCTTTATGGATATGGGTTTGAACTTAACTTTTGTATAACGTATCAAGGTGTGTCCCTCCGGACGTAAAGTTTTGACTTTATGGTGATGTGTATTTTATGTATACGTAAGTTTATTGTTTTTCGTTAGTAACGTGCATTTGGGTTTTTGACTCCCGTTGTGGTTTATGGCGAATCTTTTATGTACCAGGATTCATTTCTTTAACGAGGAAAGTCTTCTGGTGTAAGATAATGATCGGTGTCGAAGGGACCGGTCAAAGATAAAGAATTAGAGTGTCCTAATCACCTTAAACTAGTTAGGGTATGAAGGGTGTCGAACCACGAAGAGTTTGTGGCCGGTGCTTAACTTTAATTAACAATGTGATTTATGAAGTTGCAATGGGTCTTTCTGACCAAACACAAGCAATGATTGAGGTGAAATTAACAAATCCAACAAGCAATGATTATCAACTAGCAAAACGATCACGAGTAATCAAGTAGCAAATAAACGGTTTAAGTTGTAAACAATAATTAAAAAGGAATCACACCCGGGTTTCAAGTTCACAAGTAATTAGGGATTATCACACCAACATATGAGTTCAAACAATCAAATGGTTATCCAAATCTAACCAAGAACATCAACATTCATACATCATCGGCAAATAGTGTAAAACAATATTCACGAATGAAATCGAGACAAATGTATGCAATATAGAATTAGATTAATCAATAGATTCAACACAAATCAAAGTTCATAGCAATTATCATCTAACGGGGTCAATGGTGCAAGAATTTATCGACTCCCGTGAGTTCATAACCATACTAAACACAAAGATTCAAGTGTTTCAAACCAAACGATTACAAGAATTGTTTCTCAAAGCTAGCACATGATAAAACCCTAAAAACTTACAAACAATCCACCCGGGAATGATTACCGGTGGATTAGCCGCTCATGGTTGTGGAATTCATCTTCGATTCTTCAATTTCTTGATACCGATCTTCACTAATATGTTTCTAGCCTCCCAAAATCGCCCAAAACTGTTGTTCAAAAGATGATTTCGAATTTGGGGAAGAAACCCCCACTTAAACTCTCAAAATCGGCAGTTTCCCGAAAATCCGCGTCAAAATAACGCAACCAGCGTAAGCTTACGCTTGTATGGCGTAAGCTTACGCCGCAACACAGAAGCCTGCTGTGAATGAACTGGTTAGGCGTAGGCCTACGCTGGGCGGCGTAGGCTTACGCTAGGTGGCGTAGGCTTACGCTGGATCCTGGGTTTCTGCCCCGTTTTCTCTGTGTCTCTTCCGACTCTTGTATCTCTCACTTAATATCTTTCAAAATCATACTTTAAGCTTTCAACACCTACACATGCATAGCTACACAAAACTTTTGTATTCCACATGTTAATTTACATAAATATAACATGTTACACCCTTTAATGCATAAAACTTTGGTCGCTTATCACATCCCCACACTTGAGTTTTGCTTGCCCTCAAGCAAAGTCTTTTGCTTCAAATCCACATTACAAATTCTCAAATAATTGTTTTAACTAAACATAAGCTAAGGTCCAAGGTCATGCAAAATTCATAAGAATTATACTCTCAACAGATTTACAATCCAACAAACCATCGATGAGTTTTTAAACAAAAGGAAATATTGGAATGCGCTTAACTCATATCTAGTTATGGCTTTGCATGCACACACCCCTCACAATCAATCACTCCCCTCGGTTTCATATCTGGACTAGCGATGATGTGCTAGTATTTTTCACTCAAACCCAAACAATGAACCACATTATCATAAGTTTGCATATTGATCACATCTCCACCTACTAACACAACTAAAAAGCACAAAGCAAAAGGTCTTTTGAGGGTTGTAATGTAAGCTAGGGTTACGGGTATGGATAAGGATTTTTAAAGTGGCTAAAGGTGAGTGGAATTCAACTAATGAAACTACAAATCAATCCTAAAACTTTCAAATCTCTACTATGGGTATAAATGACCCATCAACACTAAAATTCTTATTTCTTCAAACTATCAAATGAAACTTGGGTTAAATTGACCCAATAACATCTTTTATTATAATTCAAACTAATACTCAAAACCTTTTGGGCACATGTTGACCCAATACTATTTTTGTATTTCTTTTTCACGCCTTTTTTTTTTCCAATTGCAACCGCAACTTCAATAATCTAAGTTAATTGAAATCCAACTCACTGGTTTAAAAAGAAAAGGCTAAAAAGGTGAATGGGCTAATGTTATGGGTTTTGTCAAAAGAAAAGGTATAGGCTCAGAATGACATCTAGTGGATATTAACGGGTAAGAGTATAAAAATGGCTAAAAATAAAAGCGGTTTTTCCTAATGCCTTTATCATCTTTGTGCAATCAATTGGTTCAAGGTCTCAACATGTATCAACACTATGCAAGTTCTAAAATGTGAAACAAAGTGGCCAACCACTCAAATAAGAGAATATATATATATATATATATATATATATATATATATATATATCAATTTGGCTCAAAATCTCACAAAAACTGTGGGAAAAGGTTACCGACATGTGCATGCAAACCGTCACCTTCAATTTTGTTACTCCCGACTCCAACATTTCCAATTTTTAATATATATATATTTTTTTAAACATTTGTTGGAAAAACTTAATCAAGTAACTTAATGAATTAACCATGACCAAAGACCTCTACCAAACACTTTGCAAAACAATTATCAAAAAATTTGTATGGTTTCCAAGATTTTTCACATCCCCACACTTGAACCTTACATTGTCCCAATGTAAATAGTTATGAAATATAAAAGTGTGGTTTGTGGGTGCAAAACATCCAATACCCAATATCTCCAAATATCCAACTCAAAGATTACCATAACCATAAGCACCAACCCAAGCATCACCCAAGACAAACACAAAACAAAATAACAAACTAACCTAAAACACACAAAGCACACCAAAACAATTAAATAAAATAGTTCAAATTTTTGCAAGAAATAAGTAAAAGTAAAAGTACGTGGACCTGTTCGACATGCTCAACAACATCAGGCAACGCTGTCCTCATCATCATCTTCCTCCTCCTCATCATCTTCCTCCTCATCATCATCGGCATCATCATTGCCTGGCTTGTAAGGCCAGTATGTTTCCGGCCTAGCTTCATATGGCTCCTGCTGTAACGGTTGACCAAAAACTGACTCATATAATGATCGAGTCATATCTCTCATATTATTCAGACCTCCTTGAGCCGCTCCACTCGCGCCTTGCCCACTTGCATCCGATATTGGGTACGGCGCCACCCACTCAGAATGATGACTCTGTGGGTAGCGCTGGTATGTATCGCCCATGTCATAAGGATTCAAAGACTCCCAATCAGTAGGGGTTGGATGCGAAGAATATGGTACGCCCTGATGGTAATCATTGTAGTGGCGCACTTCTTCGTTGTCCCTAAAATTTCTGTTTATCTCCTCCTCTTGGGCCCACATCATCCCCCTTCTAAATCTCCTATCTTCCTCCAGGTTCTGTGTTTGCCTATCAAACATTATACGCGAGGCCTCCTCCCAATTAGGATAACTTGTCTGGCGAGCCTGCTCTATTAGTTCCGTGAAGGGTTTACTGTAATCAGCACCATACCCAAATCCGTGCTCGAATCCATAACTTGCACCACTTGTCCCTATATTTGGTCCTGTGGGATTAATCTCTTCATCTTCCAAGTTCATTTCTTCCTCCTCCGACACATCACTTCTCAATTCCTCCAAAAACCTCGCAGTGGTGGTATCAGTCAACACATGAGTTCTTGCTGTCAACTCATATCTCCAACTTCCTTGTTGCAAAGACCTTATGGTGTAAGGTTTATGTTTGATTTTTAACACTGCCGGTCTTCGTGGCAAAACCTTTGCCCATTTAAGGAACTTTGATAACAACCGACAATGAGGAATAACCATCCTCTCTCTTTCTTCACGTGACTCCCAAATATTCCACATGATCAAATGTTTAGATGACATAATTGGGGAACCCGTCAATAGCGCATGTAGAACCATAACTTCATAGAAACGCACCTTGGTCTTATCCCCCGTTCTCGGGACCACGTTCAATGTTACAAATATCAGCAACAACTTGGGAAGTGGCTTCAACATATCTCTTCTCAATACTAATCGGAAAACATCACAATCTTCTTCCACCGCAAAAAGGGTTCTTATCATGTTTTCCCACATTGTCTCCTGGATCACGTGAGCCTTCAACTTATCATCAGATATATACTCATAAGGTTCGTTATTCTCTGCTCCAGAGTCAAAGTGGGCAATCTTGTCAATAGTCTGAAACGACAGGTCTGCTTGTTTCCCATTCACTGTACCCCTCAAAATTGTCGTTTGGGGCGGGTTATTTCCTTCAATTCGTTGAAGAGTCGACATCCACTCCAGAATTGCCTCACCATACACATCATCAATCCCATCATAATGGAACGCAAGACTCTCTTCCCAACCAAGCCGTCGAAAACAGTTAACAACCCCATATATCTCGAAATCCGGCTCATGGATCTGCTTTTCACAAGCGAATAACGATTCAAATCCACCAGCCGGGTTTTTCACCTTGTCCATATATAAATCCTTCTGCTGCGGATATGGGAAAGATGATAATCTCACCGGTTTCTTCCATGTTGTGGGTCCAAGTTCCTCTTCAGATTCATGGGCACTCTCTTCCTCACTTCTTTCGTGCGGAACAACAGTGTTTCGTGCCCTCTTTGACCTACTCCTTGATGATGACTCATGATCGCGGTGTCAAGGTCAATCAAAAACATTTATAAAAACTACTACGTATCTACCTTAGACTGTAGACAGGGAAGTAGGGTTGTCGAATCCACAGGGAATCAGTGGAAAGTTCAATTGTTTAGATTAACAAATTAGAATAAAAACACACAGATTAGATAAAGATGTAACCTCCTCCAAACTTCAGGTTCTAGGTTTCACATAAAATTCAGTTGTTCAATTGGACACCACATAGACATAGTGTTGGAAAATTAGTTGAAACAGTAATTGAAGACATATTCTTTGTCAGAAAACCCATACAACTAGTTTCGTCACAAACCAGTATAATTCAATCACCCAATTTATGAATGCCAAGTTACCCCCTTTAGTCACCCAACCCTGCTACTAGGTTTTGTCATCAACCGAACAAGATCGTAAAGCAAGTAAACTCAAAGCATAATCATAAACTGTTTAAATCAACTAATACATCAATCTCTCAAGTTATTGTCAGAAACTAACAAGATCCAAACATGAATAAACTGAATCAAATACAAAAACCTATACGAACCGTCCGCCTGGAGGAAGCCACAAGTGAATCACCCACTCATGGTGAGGGAGATCATCTTCAATCTTCAAGTCGGTGTGTGAATCCTCCCAAAATCGCCTAAAAATGTGAGGTAAGAGATGGATCTCCATTTGGGGAAGAAACCCCCAATAAAACCTAAAAATCGGCTGTTTCCCCGAAGTTCCGCGTCTGAGACGCACCCAGCGTAGGCTTACGCTGGGAGGGCGTAGGCTTACGCCGGGCCTCTGATGTGGCTGTGAAGAAAATGCTCAGGCATAGGCTTACGCTGATGGGGCGTAAGCTTAAGCTGGTGGCGTAGGCTTACGCTGGGCATGTATTTTGCCCCGTTTTCTCCGTGTCTCTTCCGACTCTTGTATCTCTCGCCTAATATCTTCCAAACTCATACTTTAAGCGTCCAAAACCTGCACATGCACAGCTACACAAAACCTTTGTATTCCACATATTAATTTGCATAAATATAACATATTGCACCTTTTAATACATGAAACTTTGGCCACTTATCATATCCCCACACTTACTCTTTTGCGTCCCGAAAAAGAATTATGCAATAGAATCATAATTGAAACCTGCTCTCATAATCTCATACAATTAAAACATAATCACGCATTGACTGTAACAATTGGTATTTCTATCCGACTAAACCCAACCACCGATCTATTGAGCCCCCGATTATGTGATCTACTATCCTATTTATTAACAAGCAACAGTTTCTCTATGGGTCTTACATTCAGGAAGCTACAACTTAGTCTAATCCCATCTCAAAGTCATGTTTAGGCACGGGTTAAACCTTATAGATTTCCCACCACTATAAACACTAATTTACGAGTTTTTGAAAATTATGGGAATATGGATCGATGGATGCATGTTTTTGAGCTTTTTATATTATTTTATGAATGAACCTAACCCAGTGGTGTTTCAATCATGCTGGAACACGATATATGACACGTAGGCTGCAGTTCTTAAGCCATGAAGTACATAAGCTTCGGAGCATGGGTGTATCCTTCAAGTCACCATCCCGAAGGGAAACACGTACTCCTAACTTAGTCATCCAATATTGATCACTTAAGTCCCGCCCATGGGTGTATCCTTCAAGTCACTATCCCAAAAGGAAACACGTAGGCTGAACTCAAGCTCTCAATTTTGTTTAATTAAGCTCATGCAAGATGGATTATGGATTGCGGGCGTCACCAATTTTCGGATTTATTTTCATAAAAAGAAAGTGGTGTGCCAAGTAATTTTAAAAACTTATAAATTTTTGCTTATAGTGGTACCTATCACCCTATGATGACAGTTTCAACCTTGCCGAAGCCCCTAAGATAAGAACCCACAAGACATACTGAATTGATTGTCAATTAACCCTAGATACAATATTAGGATATTTAAGCTCTTTAGATCGGTTGGGCCTACCAAAACATTACAAATCAAACGCGTTTTCTATTTATTAACCTCATCCTTACCGTTCCCTCAGCACAGTTAATATTTGCCTGAGCAGTGGCCAAGAACGGTCTACCCAAAATAATAGTTGGCTCTGTGTTCTTGACACAATCCAACACCAAGAAATCCACTGGGTAATAAAACTCTCCTACCTTCACAATCACATCCTTTACAATCCCCCGAGGATGTGCGGGAGTCTGATCAGCCAACACCACGGTGGTGTTAACTCTCTGTAATGGACCAAATTCATGCTGATCATACAGACTCCCTGGAATTATGCTCACAGATGCTCCAAGATCCAGCAATGCTCTATCCAGTTTAATTTCACCTATATGTATAGAAATAATAGGTGTCCCTGGATCTTGGAGTTTTGGGGGAAAGATACCCGTAAACACAGCATTCACATTAGCACTTAGCTTTACCTGTTCGGGACATTTGTGCCGTCGTTTACGGGTACTCAAACCTTTCAAGCACTCAACACTATCAGAATTTTCTTTAAGTTCTTTCAAAAATGGTAGATTAATTTTATGATTTTCAAATTTCTCCCATCTTTCATCTTGTGTTGGATCACGTTCACTTAACATTGGTGGTAACAAAGCCGAAGGGAATGGAATTTTCAGAGATTTATTCACATTTTTATTTTTCAGATTATTTTGTGAAATTAAATCCTGATTATGATCAGATTCAGACTCACTATACTCCACCACTCTCTCTACTACCAGTGGTGGAGTATGTTCAACATCAGAAATATCAGATGAGGGTTGAAGACTTACATCATTTAGGTGTGCGCTGTTTATGGTTTGGGAACTTGAGGACTGATGTGAACAGCGAGGCTTACCTACTTCCTTGATGAGTGACCCGACAATCCCAGATAGGTTGGCAACTAGATCTACCAAAGCTTGATGAGCTTTGTCCTGGCTCTCCTGTTGCTGCACCACTGCTTGTATCACTTTGGACATCTCCTTCATATCTGACCGGATGACATCCAGTTCAGATTGATAGTTGTCTTGTTCAGGTGGCCTGCTTGGGTGGTAGTCTTGGTTGTAATCGTCCTGATAGTTTGGGTACTCAGGACCACCACCATATTGATTGTATCTTGGGCAATCTTGTGCCCAGTGGCCAGTGATGCCACAGTTGTTGCATGGTTCATAGTAGTCTTGGTCACCATAATAATTACTGTCCATGTCAACCTGCACAAATAGCACACCCAAGTAGTTCTGAACGATAAAAATAAAACAAAATAAACAAAAAAGTAAAAAATAAAAACAAAAGTAAAGAATATCTTTTTGGGTGTTTGAAAGGAAGTTTGATAAGAATTAAAATCAACTAAAGACAATAAACTAAAGCAATAGAACTAAGCGCACCGATTCCCCGGCAACGGCGCCATTTTGATCGCGGTGTCAAGGTCAATCAAAAACATTTATAAAAACTACTACGTATCTACCTTAGACTGTAGACAGGGAAGTAGGGTTGTCGAATCCACAGGGAATCAGTGGAAAGTTCAATTGTTTAGATTAACAAATTAGAATAAAAACACACAGATTAGATAAAGATGTAACCTCCTCCAAACTTCAGGTTCTAGGTTTCACATAAAATTCAGTTGTTCAATTGGACACCACATAGACATAGTGTTGGAAAATTAGTTGAAACAGTAATTGAAGACAGATTCTTTGTCAGAAAACCCATACAACTAGTTTCGTCACAAACCAGTATAATTCAATCACCCAATTTATGAATGCCAAGTTACCCCCTTTAGTCACCCAACCCTGCTACTAGGTTTTGTCATCAACTGAACAAGATCGTAAAGCAAGTAAACTCAAAGCATAATCATAAACTGTTTAAATCAACTAATACATCAATCTCTCAAGTTATTGTCAGAAACTAACAAGATCCAAACATGAATAAACTGAATCAAATACAAAAACCTATACGAACAGTCCGCCTGGAGGAAGCCACAAGTGAATCACCCACTCATGGTGAGGGAGATCATCTTCAATCTTCAAGTCGGTGTGTGAATCCTCCCAAAATCGCCTAAAAATGTGAGGTAAGAGATGGATCTCCATTTGGGGAAGAAACCCCCAATAAAACCTAAAAATCGGCTGTTTCCCCGAAGTTCCGCGTCTGAGACGCACCCAGCGTAGGCTTACGCTGGGAGGGCGTAGGCTTACGCCGGGCCTCTGATGCGGCTGTGAAGAAAATGCTCAGGCGTAGGCTTACGCTGATGGGGCGTAAGCTTACGCTGGGCCTGTATTTTGCCCCGTTTTCTCCGTGTCTCTTCCGACTCTTGTATCTCTCGCCTAATATCTTCCAAACTCATACTTTAAGCGTCCAAAACCTGCACATGCACAGCTACACAAAACCTTTGTATTCCACATATTAATTTGCATAAATATAACATATTGCACCTTTAAATACATGAAACTTTGGCCACTTATCAACTCACCCACTTTTTCTTTACCCTTGTGAGACTCTTTCGTTCTGACCATTGTTCCTACAATTTCACCAAGCACACATAAATCAAAGAATTCACCAAGAATCGAACTTGTAACAATTCTTCATTAATATTGCTAATTGAATTCACTCCATATTAACTTTTTATCATGTGAAAACATAATTTCTGCTATTTTCATCAAAACAAGTTTACATGTTGTTTTAAAATTTCAAAATTTCTTCCAAAATCTTAATCAAGTCCTATTCAATTAGTCAACAACATAATTATTTCCAATGCTTCAACAATGGCTTCATTCAAGCCATGAATTCTAACTTAAATCATCCCTCCCAAAGTACACAACAACACAACTACAATGTAACCTCAATTCTAATTCGAAAATATGCCTTCAAATAACCAATAATTGTAATACAAACGTACCTTTTGGGTTTAGATGATGATATCTCAAAGAGTGACGGTTATTCCTTCCACTACACACAAAAGCCCCAAAAATTTCGAAACCCTAAAATTTCGAGTCTCTCGAATATGGTTGATTCGTTGAATTCCGCTTGGTAGGTTTTACTCCTCTTGCAAAGTTATGCAAAAACCCTCAATTAATTTCTGATTTTTGATGGAAGGATGGTGGATTAAGGAAGAAGAAGATTAAGAAGAATGAGGGTTTTTAGAGAAGAAGATGAAAGAGAAGGGATGGAAGGAAGGTGATAATGAAGAAAGAGGGGAGAGAAAAACGTTTTATTTATTTATTTAATTTTTTTTTTTCGGACTTACCTGCTGTCGGACGACTTATCGAGGCAAAATCCCGTTCTAGCGTAGGCTTACGCTGAGGGGGCGTAGGCTTACGCTGCTCCTCTGATGGTTCTGTTTGCAAAACTCCTTCGGCGTAGGCTTACGCTGTACCGGCGTAGGCTTACACTGACCATGTTTTTGGTCCTTTTTCCGCCTCCCCACTTGAATATGTTTCGTCCCTGAAACGTCCACATTTGCTGTAATCGCATACTCTCACATTCCTTCGATTCTTGCACAAATTAAACACAAAAAACAACACTTAAAATTAGGTAAAAGAAGAAAAATACTAAAACATAATTTAAGTAAAAACATCACACAAGCCGGGTTGCCTCCCGGTTAGCGCTAAGTTTATTGTCCTCAGCCCAACACTCCTTCATGTTGTTACTCATGCTCGTTCGTCACCAAGCTCAGTAAGAATGCTTCTACTTGGTTTGTCGGCCCATTGATCTCGTTGAGTTAGAGATATGGCTTCAATCGGTGACCATTCACAACTTGCCTCAAGTGAACCTCAAAATCTTCAATCTCTATATCTCCATAGTTGCCAACTCGTGTGATTAAAAATGGTCCCGTCCACTTACTTTTCAACTTCCCTGGAAAGAATTTCAACCTTGAATTGTAAAGCCACACTCTTTGGCCCACTTCAAACTCTTTCTTCCGAAGCTTGGCATCATGAACCGCCTTCATCTTGTCCTTGTAAGCGGATGCACAATCATATGCCTCATTCCTCAATTCTTCCAACTCATTTAGACTTAGCTTCCTTTCCTTTCCTGCAACATCATAATCCACATTAACCTCTTTGATAGCCCAAAATGCCCGGTGAGCTAACTCTACCGGTAAGTGACAATCTTTTCCATAAACCAATCGGTACGGGGTCGTGCCAATAGGGGTTTTATAAGCCGTTCGGTAAGCCCATAAAGCATCGGTCAATTTGGTTGACCAATCCTTTCGGTCCGCCCGGACGGTTTTTTGTAAAATATCTTTTATTTGCCTATTAGACACCTCCACTTGTCCGCTTGTTTGGGGATGGTAGGGAGTTACTATTCGATGATCCATGCCATACCGTTTTAGTAAATTTGCCAAATTTAAAGTTTTTGAAATGAGATCCCCCATCACTTATAATGACACGGGGGATACCAAATCTCGAAAAGATGTTTGTTTGGACAAAGTTACACACAACGGTATGGTCGTTCGTCTTAGTGGCTATCGCCTCGACCCATTTAGATACATAGTCGACCGCCACCAAGATATACAAATTGCCAAAAGAGTTTGGGAAGGGTCCCATGAAATCAATTCCCCAAACATCAAAGATGTCAAGGACGATAATCGGGTTCATGGACATTTCGTCTCTTTTGGAGACGCTCCCTAACTGTTGACATTTGATGCAATGTTTCGTAAACTCAAACGCATCCTTAAACAGAGTTGGCCGGTAAAGACCACATGAAAGAATTTTGTGTCCTGTCTTTTGGCCACTGAAATGGCCTCCACATGCATAAGAGTGCACATGTGCTAGCACACTTGGAATTTCCTCATTTGGCACACATCTTCTAATCATTTGATCCGTTCCCACTTTAAACAAATCCGGTTCTTCCCAAATGTATTGCTTTACTTGGGGATAGAAAATGGGCTTTCTTCTTCTTTACCCAATGACTCGGGATTGCACCTGTTGCCAAAAAATTTATAATATTAGCAAACCAAGGTACAGATGAAACAGACATAATATGCTCATCAGGGAATGATTCATTTATCGCTATCGTGGACTCTTCATCATCAACCATGATCTTTGATAAGTGGTCGGCTACCACATTCTCACTCCCCTTTTTATCACGGATCTCCACATCAAATTCTTGCAACAACAAGATCCACCTTATTAGTCTTGGTTTAGCATCCTTTTTCTCCATGAGGTACCTGACAGCACTGTGATCAGAATAGATAATAATTTTGCTTCCCCATATATAGGACCTAAACTTGTCTAACGCATATACTACTGCGAGTAATTCTTTTTCGGTTGTGGTATAATTCAATTGAGCATCCGAAAGAGTTTTACTTGCATAATATATGGCAACGGGTTTCTTCTCAACCCATTGTCCCAACACGGCCCCAACCGCATAGTCACTAGCATCACACATGATTTCAAAAGGAAGTGACCAATTTGGCGATTGTAAGATTGGGGCCTCCACCAATTTTTGTTTCAAAATGTTAAAAGCATGGATACATTTATCATAAAAAAAACGGTGCATCTTTTAAAAGTAAGTTACATAATGGTTTCGTTATTGAGCTAAAACCCTTAATAAACCTCCTATAAAACCCCGCATGCCCCAAAAATGATCTAATGCCTTTAACATTCGTGGGATGAGGTAAAGTAGATATAACTTGAACTTTCGCATGGTCTACCTCAATCCCACGACTCGAAATCACATGACCCAAAACTATTCCTTCTTGGACCATAAAATGACTCTTTTCCCAACTCAAGACCAAATTGGTTTCAACACACCTTTTTAAAACTTTTTCCAACTGGTTCAAACATGAATCAAAAGATGTACTAAAAATGGAAAAATCATCCATAAAAATCTCTAAAGATTCCCCCACCATATCTGAAAAGATACTCATCATACACCTTTGGAAGGTGGCGGGGGCATTACATAGTCCAAACGGCATTCGCCTAAATGCAAAAGTGCCATATGGACAAGTAAATGTTGTCTTATGTTGATCCTCGGGATGTATAGCAATTTGATTATAACCCGAATAGCCATCAAGAAAACAGTAATATTTCTGACCTACGAGTTTTTCCATAATTTGATCAATGAACGGCAATGGGAAATGATCTTTTGAAGTAGCTGCATTTAATTTCCTGTAATCAATACAAATCCGCCACCCAGTTACCGGCCGAGTGGCTACTTCCTCACCTGAGTCATTCTTGATGACTTGAATACCCGCCTTTTTGGGCACGGTTTGCGTTGGACTCACCCATGTACTATCAGAAATTGGGTAAACGATGCCGGCGTCCAACCATTTGAGCACTTCCTTCTTTACAACTTCTAGCATATTCGGATTTAACCGCCTTTGTGCATCATGAGATGGTGCAATGACTTGATCTGTGACAATCTTGTGCATAACAATCGAGGGACTAATACCCTTCAAATCCGCAATACTCCATCCAATTGCTGCCTAATGGGCGGCTAACACTTTCATCAAAGCCTCCTCTTGTTCCTTTGTCAAATCTGATGCAATGATCACCGGGAGAGTGTCGTTTTCTCCTACAAAAGCATACTTGAGGTTCTTTGGCAAATCCTTCAACTCGACCTTTGGGGGTTGCTCCAAAGATGGCTTCAACTTTGTGTCAATGTGTTCGGGAAAGCTTTCCACTTGGTGAGTCCACGGTGGTCTCCCATCCTTAATTGCCATTGCTTCAACCCTCTTTTCTTCTTCTTCGAGTTCCTTGCTTGTCTCAACCTGTAACCTGTCACATGAAAAGCATGTCTCTGTGGTGCCATCCTCGTTTACAATAACATCGCAAAGAGGAATGTACTCGTCAACAATGTCCTCCATAAAGCATTCATCGTTGACCAGAGAGTTAGAGATATGTGAAAAAACATTTAATCTCAACTTTCGGTTCCCAAATGTCATGTCAACCGTTCCACTTCGGCAATTAATTTGGGCATTTGCGGTTGCCAGAAATGGTCGACCAAGGATAACCGTAGGTTGTTTTGTTCTATCGGAAGAGACATAATCCAACACTAGAAAGTCCACTAGGAAATAAAAATCTTCCACCTTCACAATAACATCAGTCAATATTCCTCGGGGAAGCTTAGGAGTTAAGTCGGCCAAAACCACGGTAGTATCGGCCTTCCTAAGAGGGCCAAAATTATATTGGTCATAAAGGCTCCCCGGAAGAATACTAACACTAGCTCCAAGATTTAGGAGTGCCCTTTTTATTTTGAAATCACCTACTTGAA
The DNA here is from genome assembly GCA_023525975.1 of Smallanthus sonchifolius. Classification (NCBI taxonomy): domain Eukaryota; kingdom Viridiplantae; phylum Streptophyta; class Magnoliopsida; order Asterales; family Asteraceae; genus Smallanthus; species Smallanthus sonchifolius. The sequence continues at coordinate 57,097,863 of CM042040.1, forward strand.
TAGATATAATAGGCGCCCCCGAATCTTGTAGTTTAGGTGGAAGAGCACCCGATAGAATAGCATTCACATTAGCGGTTACATCAAGTTTCTTTAGGAATTTATGATTCCGCTTTTGTGTACACAATTCTTTCAAGTACTTTGCGTAAGCTGGAATTTGTTTAATGGCATCCAAAAGGGGTATGTTAATTTTAACCTGTCTAAACATCTCCCACATTTCTTCTTGTTGTGGTCCTCTTTTATTTACCATTTTTGTTTTAAATGGTTCAACTAATGCCTCTGGATAAGGAACGGAACCACCCGTCATATCCTTTCCTTTAGCAATAGGTGACTCATCTCTAAAAACCGGTTTAATTTTTTCAAGATTTTGAGTAATTGGTTTTTTATCATTAACAAATTCCACTTCACCTTCACTTTCCTCACCCTCAATAACATCCTCCACCACCCCTTCAACCAATTGTGGTGGAGACTCAACTTTATTATCGATAACCTTACCATTACGAAGAACCGTAACTTTACTTACATTTGCATTGGTTGAACTCGACCCTTGATGTTGCGGGTTTAATGTAGTGTTACTCGGTAGCCTCCCCCCACCTTGCTTTAACAAAGATATTTCTTCGGCCATTTGCCCCACTTGTCTTTCCAATGCCACAAAAGACTTGTCTCTCACTTCATTCTCCTTCTTTGATTCTTTCATCATCTCCAGTAGTGCATCCAACTTTGAATTAACCGCATCATCACCCCCTGATGACCCATTTTGTTGTTGATGATCTTGATTGTAAATCCTTGGGGGGTAATTTGTGTTCCGGTTATTGTTATAAGAGTTTCTTTGATAACCACCCGAATTATAGTTCCCTTGTTGACGCGGTTGATATGAGGTTGATGAGGTGTTTTGATTCACACCTTGAAAGTTGGGGTTCATTTGGTTTGCCGCGTTCCCATACTTGAAGTTAGGATGGTTTCTCAACCCCGGATGATAGGTGTTTGATTTCATGTCATATTGCTTCCTCTCACCATACACTTGATTCACCTCTTCTTGTCTCCCTTCTTGAAATGGGCATTCCACTGTTTTGTGGCCTAAATCTCCACAATCTTCACAAACGTCGAATCGAGCTTTTACTCTTGCTACTTCTTTCTTTTCGCCTTTCCTCAACAATGCCAATTCTCTCTCCATAGATGCCAACCTCTCTTTTGTTTCATAATCCGGGACGGACTTAGAAATCGGGTGTTTAGTTCTTCGACTAGCCGATGCCTCGGCTTTAGAGTTTTGGCTCATCCTTTCTAAGAAATCCCAATCATCTTCTTCGGGATTAGACAACAATGTCCCATTACTTGTGGACTTCAAGTACTTCCTTTCCTCTTGAGTCAAACCATCCACAAAGCACTTCACTAGTTCCCACAACTCAATTTGATGGTGGGGACATTTCCTCAACAACTCTTTGAAACGAGTAAAAGCTTCATGTAAAGGTTCACCTGTTTGTTGTTGAAAAGTCCGAATCTCAATTCGGGAGTCATCCGTCTTCGCAACCGAGTAATATTCGTCCAAGAAAACTTGTTGCATTTCATCCCATGTGTGGATGCTATTAGCCGGCAATGTGATGAACCATTGCTTTGCTCTATCTTTGAGGGAAAACTGAAAAAGTCAGAGTTTGACCTCATTTTGGTCAAAGTTTTCATCCCCAATAGTGCTACAAATGGCAGCAAACTCGGCTAGATGAGTGTATGGCTCTTCGGTTACCATGCCATGAAAATGGGGAAGGACGTTGATGTAATTCGGTCTTGACTTGAACCTCCTCATTCCCGGAATTGGTGGAACAATTGGAGAAGCATTCTCCAAAATAGCCGGTCGAAAGCGACCATTAACTCCACACATAGGGGCTACCAGTTGTCTTCGGTTTTCATTATTGTAGCCCCCATTAAATCTCCTCCCTTCTTGTCTAGGAGGATAAACAGGTCTATCGGGTCTACCCGTTCGACCCATTGGTTGTCTCGGTCTTTGGTGAACATAATTCACCTCTTCTTCCTCTTCAAAGCCTTGCCCCTCATTGTATTATCCATATTGGCTCCGCTCACCATCTTCGTACTCGTAATCTCCAAACCCATTACCATTCCCAACCTCTTCATTATCATCATACCCAAAGTATTCACCATCGTCGTCCTCCCAACCATCGTTCTCATTTTCGTTTCTTGGTTGAGTTCCAAAGATGTTTCCAGGAGGGGTTTGATTTTGTTGTGGTCCCCTTCTACCTTGGTACGTGGGATTGGTTCGGATGTTAACGGGTCGGTTTTGTTGAACTGGACCTGATCCACGGGGTTGGTTGTTATTGATAGGTATAGATGGGGTTGGGGTTCGGTGAGGTGGAGTTGGTGGGCGGTTGGGGATAGGGCCTCTATTTGGAGTTGGGCCACGGTTTCTCATGCTAGATCCAGAATGATTGCTTCGACCATCCATAGATGACGGTTCCGATGAAATAGGTTGTAGATTTTGTTGTTGGATTCGGTTTTGCCTTGCTATCTTCTCAATTTCTGGTTCAAAAGCAAGCGGTGAAGTCCTCCCGGATGAACGGGTACGCATGCACTAATCTGTCACCTGCACACACAAACAAAACCCCACGCGTAACACAAAAATAAAAGAAGATTAACCAAACAAAACAAGTAACAAATAATAAGTAAACAAGTAATCACACAAATCAACTAGAATAAAACACCAAGTGCACACACTCCCCGGTAACAGCGTCAAAATTTGATCGGTGTCGAAGGGACCGGTCAAAGATAAAGAATTAGAGTGTCCTAATCACCTTAAACTAGTTAGGGTAAGAAGGGTGTCGAACCACGAAGAGTTTGTGGCCGGTGCTTAACTTTAATTAACAATGTGATTTATGAAGTTGCAATGGGTCTTTCTGACCAAACACAAGTAATGATTGAGGTGAAATTAACAAATCCAACAAGCAATGATTATCAACTAGCAAAACGATCACGAGTAATCAAGTAGCAAATAAACGGTTTAAGTTGTAAACAATAATTAAAAAGGAATCACACCCGGGTTTCAAGTTCACAAGTAATTAGGGATTATCACACCAACATATGAGTTCAAACAATCAAATGGTTATCCAAATCTAACCAAGAACATCAACATTCATACATCATCGGCAAATAGTGTAAAACAATATTCACGAATGAAATCGAGACAAATGTATGCAATATAGAATTAGATTAATCAATAGATTCAACACAAATCAAAGTTCATAGCAATTATCATCTAACGGGGTCAATGGTGCAAGAATTTATCGACTCCCGTGAGTTCATAACCATACTAACACACAAAGATTCAAGTGTTTCAAACCAAACGATTACAAGAATTGTTTCTCAAAGCTAGCACATGATAAAACCCTAAAAACTTACAAACAATCCACCCGGGAATGATTACCGGTGGATTAGCCGCTCATGGTTGTGGAATTCATCTTTGATTCTTCAATTTCTTGATACCGATCTTCACTAATATGTTTCTAGCCTCCCAAAATCGCCTAAAACTGTTGTTCAAAAGATGATTTCGAATTTGGGGAAGAAACCCCCACTTAAACTCTCAAAATCGGCAGTTTCCCGAAAATCCGCATCAAAATAACGCAACCAGCGTAAGCTTACGCTTACGCCGCAACACAGAAACCTGCTGTGAATGAACTGGTTAGGCGTAGGCCTACGCTGGGCGGCGTAAGCTTACGCTGCATGGCGTAGGCTTACGCTGGATCCTGGGTTTCTGCCCCGTTTTCTCCGTGTCTCTTCCGACTCTTGCATCTCTCACTTAATATCTTCCAAAATCATACTTTAAGCTTTCAACACCTGCACATGCATAGCTACACAAAACTTTTGTATTCCACATGTTAATTTACATAAATATAACATGTTACACCCTTTAATGCATAAAACTTTGGTCGCTTATCAGATAACGGGAAAGGTTTTGATAGCGTTTATAGGAGTATGTTTACGAATAACTTATCTTGTTTTGTAAAAGAAATTTGTAGTTCACTTTTGTTTGTGTATAGATAGGATGTTCGAAGAAATAATGAGTTAGACAATGGATAAGTAGTTATAAGAAGGATTTCTCAAGGGACAGGTACGATTTGTGAAAACTCAAAAATTGATTATTGTCCACACATTTGTTTTCTCTATTTTCTAATTTATTTTTATTAAATAGGGTAATAGTGTAATTTCACGCATTTGTTCTCTCTCTTGCAGGTTGATAATATCCTTTAATATATATACACACTAGGTTAGAAACCACGTGCATTACACGGATTGAATAAATTCAGTGAATAAATGTAATATTATACACTTAATAATAAATATTTACATATTAAATATTTATGACATATTACAGAGTTTTTTAATACAAATTTTAGAAACGTCGTATAGTTACTTTTTTAAAATGTTTTATAAAAAGAATGAAAAAAATGTTCAATTTCTAAAAATGTTTTATGAACAAACCAATATTTTTTTAAATAATAAATGTTTTATAAAAATAATTATAGAAATCAATATTATTTAATAGGGGAGAGAGACAAAAAACAAAAATCTACTAAAAAACAACTAAATAAAATTTATGCAATTAATAGGAGAGAGATGCAGAAAAATTTGTCTCACCAAATCTTTATTTATTATAGAGTATACATTTATTTATTATAGAGTATAGATATATCTTTCAAATTAAAAAGAATCTTACCAGTTCTCTCACTTAATAATGCAAACTCTCTCTCTTAAACACCCTTCTTTTTCCTAAAAACCTTGCTCATCTATCTTCTTCTCACCCTAATCGATGCCTCCTTAACATGATCGATGGGGTTTTCGACCGGTTTGACCCAAATCTTTAAACAATCGATGAATGTGTAGTCGGAGGTGGTGTCGCAACCTGCAAATCGATGGGGTCTTTTGGTGGTGGTGTCTCTAATTTGCAGATCTGAGATGTCGAAACCCGCAAACCATCATTGTCACACCCCGGCCGAAGACGGATTATACGTTGGGGCTGACGCAGTTGTTCATAAGCACATGATCATCTATTAATAAGTGATAATATTTATTCAACATAATTAAAGCATCCGTTACAAATAGGAATGGAAAACAAAGAGTTCGAACATAACATAAGTTGAATTTAAACTTTATTAAAGCTAGGTCCAAAGTCCTATGTGATCATGTAGTGTCCTCAAACTGTGCACCTGAAACATGTGAGTAAACGTCAACTACAAGTAGTTGGTGAGTAACATAGATTTTGACATCAAACAAAAGTTAAGTATAAGTTTACAATTCAATATGTTCAAAGTGCGTCTACAGCATAAATGTGAAAACATACAGGGTTCCAAGTGTATAATCAAGCCATGTTATATGTATGCACAATATAACGTCCATGATTTTCCGGTATTATTTTATTTTTACAATAATGACATTTTCATTTCAATCCCATACTTGTTCAATATAACATGTCACATTAATTATTATTTTAAACATGTATCAACTTAAAATTTTCAATCTTTCATTTACATATTATTATATGATACTTTATTGTTTTAAGCATTCTAAATTTTTTTACGAACTCATTTATCACACGTTTGCGAACTCGGATGTTTAGAAATTAGAAATTTCAAAACTCGCGCTTCACGTGTCACGTTCGACTACAATTTTCCTCAACACACATATTCGTTCATTCCTTTAAAAAAAATTGCGCATCATAATTAAAAAAATTCAAAGTTAACTAGTCAATTTTATATAAATAGTTTACTTATTTAAGGTTTTACTCAAATGAATTATTTATAAATCATGAATTATTTGAAATTTATAAACGTTAAATACATAAGTTTATCTATTTAGGAAAGAGTATTAATATTCAAGTTTACCATGTATATATATGAGTGTTTTATAAACAAATGTATTTTCATAAAAGAAATGTATATAAAAGTTTAGATTCATTTATTATAATCTTGTAAACTATAAAGTTTAAATTTATGATATAAGTATTTATAAGTTTTATGAAAGCCATTTTATAATTAAATGATACATATCAAAAGAATTAAACTTTAACTCTTTTATGTCATTTGAACCCTCTCATCTTAAACCCTTTGAACCCATCAATTTGAACCCCCCTATTCTTGAACCCTAGAACAAAGAAAATCAACCCAATTTTGACTTACAAAAGTCAAACAGACAATCTGTCCTTCAATTTCTTTCAAATTTGAAGTTGGAATCCTCCAATTATGATCCTAAATCAATCAGGGACGAATGGCAAAAAAAGAAACAACCATTCACTTTTGAAAACTTTTGTCAAATCCCTACAATTTAGGAACCTAACAGGGCTTACGGTCGTGAGTTTGAAAACCCCTAGACCATGTCCTAATCCGCTAATCTCCCTCGATTTACAACTGTAAACGCGTTACTCTTTGATGACGAAACACCCTATAAATACTAGCTGCAATCTCAGACCCAAAGCACTCAAACCGGTTTCTTTTTCTCTCTATGTTCGTTCGACGCTAATAGAAGGGGAAACGAGCTCCACCTCGTGACAGACCAAGGCCGATGGAGTCTCCGTTGCCTTCAAAAACGACTCCAGGTAACCCTTACACGTCTTTGATTCGCGCTTCTGGCCTTGTTCTTCCTTATTACCGAATTAGGGTTTGTTGGGGGAAACCCCTAGTTGTATCTGATCGGTTGGGAGAAGAAGGAAGGACAGATGGCTTTCATTTTTATAAGCCATAAATCTGGATATTGTAAACAAAACAGGAACTGGTCTAGTGGTTAACATCTTAATACCATGACAAGAGGTCGCAGGTTCAAACCCTGTAGCGACCTCCGTGCCTTATTTTTATAATGTTTGCTTGTTAAATCACACCAATTTATATGTATGTATGAATATATGAAATCTTATAAAAATAAAGGGGAATATATATATACACTTTTGGTAAATGACAACGTTTTCGAATAAAATTTAAAAACACACACATATATATACACGTTATTCTGCAATACACGTTATTCTACAATATACGTTATTTTACAACTTTTATGATACGTAAATATAAAGATTTACTTATAGATAATTATCGTTATAAACGTTCGAAGGTTGACCATTATAATCCTTTTCAAATACAAATATTTATATAGACATTTATAATAATGATTGCTTAAAAAAATTTACATCCAAATACACAAATGTCTTTACAAATACAAAAGTGTAAAATCAAAATACACAAGTGTAAAATAAAAATACATATGTGTACAAACAAAATACACAAGTGTAAAATCAAAATACACATGGACAACTTCCAAACCTATTTCCTCTTGAACTACTTTTTTTCCTTTTCCAACCCTTTTCAATGTACAACAATTAAAACAAAAATTACAAATGCTTATGGTAAAAAACTAAATAAGCACAACATTTCTTAAAATGAAAATTTTAAAAATAATATCCAAACATTTCTTAAAAATGAAAAACCTAAATAAGCACAACATTTCTTAAAAATGAATGAAGAGGGTCTTCAAGTTCTTTTTATTTTTAAATAATCACCTGCAACAAACTCGTAAAGGAATCATCATTTTGAACCTTCATCCCCTCTTTGCTTTCTTGGAACCTTATTCTTCTGCAAATCGGTGCCGGCGATTAGCACAACAACGTGATTTCCACCTCCGAACCCAACTACAGAAATAAGCCATTCATTTGTCATGCCTTCTAAATCATGGGAAATCTTGCCGGAAATCATGGGATTTCCGGATCCTTCAGAGCTGGATATGTGTAATAAACTCGCCCCGTGGTGATAGCTTCAGATCTGGAAATGGAAGGAGTAATGACGATCCAAACGAGCGCCCCATGGTGATAGCTTCAGATTTGGAAATGGAGAAAGTGAGGGTGAAAAATCTATACTATATAATAAATAAATGTTTTTGCATGCCACGTGTCGCCTCCATATTCATTCTCACAATTTTTTTCCCGCCTCTCTCTCCTATTTAATGCACTTCTATCTTTTAATAATAATATATATTTAAAGAAAAAATACTAATTATACTAATAAAACACATTTATTTTAAATTATCTCTTATCATAAGAAACTGTAAAATTTAATTATATTTCTTTTATTATTAATCAGATAGTAAATAAAAGTCAAGTTATATTAAAAAATAGTAATTAACGTATTTTCGAAACCCAATTATATATTAATTTTTATATATTTTGAATTTGTTTTATATTCTTACTATAGGTAATAAATTTCTACACATAAAGATTTAAAATTTATATGTATTGATATATTTCACTCCGTGTGTAGACACGAGATCTAAACTAGTAGGTGAATATATGGTGGTAATATCTTCAGATAAAAAACTAATAGGGGGTGTTTAGAGAGAGAGATCATTCCGTAAGACCGTGTACCTTCTTCGATATCTTCTCCATCAATGACCCAACCTTGTAATCTTCGTTTGAAATATGAAAAACCCTAATTCTTGATGGAGATGAAATAGATCCAGGAGGTTATGTGTTTAGAGAGAGATGGAAATGAATGGATGGTAGGTTTAATAGAGAGAGGGTGAGGAAATGTTTGGTCTAGATTGGATTTTCATAACAACCCAGGCTTTTCATTTGATACGTCTCATATATATATATATAACCATCACTATCTAGTAAAATTATACATCTTTAAAACCATCAACAATGACTTCATCTTCCCTCTTTGTTCCTTTTATAATAAAATTATACTATGAGGGTGAAGTGCTATATAACCAAAGGGTTGTTACATGTGATGAGGTTACTTGTAGCTGTTCATTTTTTGTAGCATATCAAATGAGCTATTCAGATTTTGTTGAACTGATTTGTGGTTATGTTTGCCGACAGACAGTCTTATAGTTTGGAGCTTACACTATATTTTGAATATGGTGGGTGTTCCCATAATGCATTTATTAGATGACTGAATGATATGAGCATGACATATCATCTAGCTACCACTGTTAAAGATTACATGTGTCAAATTCATGTAAAATGCTTGTCAATATTCAATAGGATAGTTGTATGGATCTTTTACGGGGGCTTTCTTTATCTCAACCTGCAACATATCAACACAATCAAACGGAGTCTCAATTTGATGTTAATGTGTCAACATACACCAGCCTAGATGATATGCAAACACATCAAGGTTGATACAACGATGAAGGCAATGTCTCTAATGATTACAACAATGAAGGCAATGTGTCTAATGAATCAGAAGGTAGTTTATTATTATTATTATTATCAGTTTTAATAATTTTAATCACAATTTTTATTATATCTGAATATAGTATTAGTGAAGAAACAAAAGAAAGTGAACCTTGTCCTTCAGACTGTGAATCAGATGAAGATGAACCAATCCCTCCTTTATCAGACCAATACAGTCAGGGATTCCATACTGGATTCCCTGATTTGAATGTTGAAGGTACCAGAATGCATGAGGATTATATGCCCCTTGATCATTTTCATGAAGATGAGATGCGCTTTTGGAATGAGGAAGTATTTCACGTGCAAAAAGCAAGTGGACCGCGCTGTTCGATTATGGAACGTTGCACAAAACCGAGAGATTTTCATGGAGAATAGTAGACCGGATGTATACAAAGCCAAATGTCGTAGCATAAAGAATCCAAACAATGACACACCCCAAACTCCTTCCTTGTGTCGTTGGACTATATCGGCAAGACAACGTAAGAATTCACACATGTGGCGAGTCACTCAGTGGATAACTGCTTCACCACCGTGACGCACAACAACAACCGGTCTCTTAGATCCAAAGTTGTCGCATCCTATATCTATTCACAAGTTTTTGCATATGTATCATTTCCTGTAAAACAGATTCAAGTTTTTATCGAGGATAAGTTGCGTGTTGATATAACGTATGGCAAGGCGTGGCCCGCCCGAAGTAAAGATATTGAGGATGTATACGGTAGTTGGGAAGATAACTTCAATGCTTTACCAAGCTACGTTATGGAGCTAGAAGCCTCAAACCAGAAGATCGTTGTCAAGTGGTTACATCATCCGTATGGGCCAGCAAATTGTGAAGTATTTAAGTATGTGTTATGGGCCTTCTGTCCAAGTATTGAAGCTTTCAGGTACTGCATTCATGTAATCTCTATAGATGCCACTCATCTAAAGGGGTTTTACAAGGGGAAAATATTGATTGTTGTTTCAAAAAATGCAAACAATATGATATTGCTGGTGGCTTACGCGCCGGTGGATGAAGAGACTAATGAGAGCTGGAAGTGGTTTCTTTAACAGTTTCAGGAGAATGTTCAAGATCCCATAGACCGCAAGTTGTGTGTGATATCCGATCGACATGCAGGGATCCTACATGCCATGGAGAATCTGAATGTATGGAAGGAACCACACGCCTACCATCGTTTTTGTCTACCTACGACATATCAGAAGCAACTTCATGAAAATAGCCAAGAGTGTGAGCCTCAAGAAGTTGTGTTGGGATATTGGAAGCACAACGCAAGAAAAAAAGTACGAACGCTGTATGGTTGAGCTGAAAAAAGCAAATAAAGAAGCGTGGCGGTACCTGAAAGCAATTCCAAAAACCAAGTGGACTCTTCTGCATGATAGGGGAAATCAAACCTCAACACGAACATATCTAAAAGCATGAATAACGTGTTACATGGTGCCCAGATGCTCCTGATAAATGCTTTAATTGAATACACGTTTAAGAGAGACGTTCAAACAGTACTCCAAAAACTTCCACAAGGCGTCTAATTGCTCAACGACGTTAACCGACCGCATGTGAAAATTGTTCCATCAATGTGAACTGCGAGCAAAAGAACACACGGTATACATTTATGTTGGATATAAAAAACTGTAAGATTTTTTACCACTTAGCCATTTTTTTACTACGTAACCAATGACAGCTTATATATCGTATGCTAGAAAAAAAATTGACATGAGTTAACAAAAAGTAACTGAATATATTCGAAGAGGGTGAAAAATAAATTATACAAAAGTAACTGAAACCGGTATTGGTAACTTCAGTTTCAATTACTTTTTCAATAACACCTTTTTGAAAACAAAGTCAGGTTTACTAAAAAGCAACTGAAACCGGTGTTAACACCTCCGGTTTTAATAAAGGAGTACTCATACGGTGCTGTTAACCGGACATTAAGTGATTTGTACCGCCGCACCAATTTTCCCCCTAATTATTATTACACTACTTGACTACGTGAAGAGAAGCAGAAACCCTTTACCCTATCTGAATTCCGAGGAGTTTCAGTTGAATATCATCACCAAACCCCCAGAGTTTGTAGACCATGGCGGCTCTTCCTCTTTCCAATCAATACTCTCTCTGCACTCCTCGCCTTGTTCACATATCTGTTCTCAAATCCCCACGGTTATCTCTTCAATCGCACCACACTTATAAACCCATTTTAGGCCTTTCTCGGTCTCTCCACACCCCTCCACCATCTACAAATTGGCATTCACTCAAGTTCTGTAGTACAGCCAAGGACACAACTGTTGAGGTATCCTAACTTTCAGATCTTCTTGCACTATATGAAATTATTCGGGATTCTTGAATGTTCATTTTGATGTTTGACCTCAAACCTAGCACCCCTTTTACAATCCAAATTGTTTAGTCATGCTGGGCGGGCCGGATCACCAGCGCTGTCTGCGTTCGCGGCCTTTCGCTAATGGGTTTACTCAGGTGGCCGGGCTTATAGTATTCGTTGGCCGTTAAAATAAAAAAGTAATCAATTTTGCTTAGGTTTTTGCTACAACATTTTACCAAATTTGTCTAAGCATATGAGCTTAGCTTCTATACCCATGGATGAGAAACACTCAATTCTCTAACTTATTGGTTGGGGTTACGTGTCAGCTAGCAAGTACGCTATTATGGCCACCATAATTCTACCATTCAAGTTTATTTGAGCTTGGCGTCCATGTTTTCTTCTAATATATCTCTATGCTAAGGGGCTTGCTCTAAAAAAATCCATAATATCTTGTTAGGTCTAGAATCGAGGCTAATACGTAGGAGTGCGCCATAAGGGCCTTAAATTTAAACATACCTGTACTATTAACATGGAAATGCCATTTCACTATTCTAAACTTTATCAAATCTATATATTATGGTCTACAAGGTTTAAGGAAATTGTATTGAAAGGCATCATTATTAGTTCTCTATCGTATTCCTAAATAATGCTAGGTACTTGAAATGAATCGGTCTATATGATTGTATAGTACACATTTAGTATACAATAGCATTCAGTGTTGGTGTAATTTGCTTCTTTTTTTTGGTTATAGAAGGCGCTAAGTAATGATGTAGGTAGTCAGGTGAGCTTCAAGTGCTTATTTGCTTAAGCAAGTTAAGCGAACCTTGAAAGGATAAGAGGATCATTTGAGTTTGTATATAATATATTTTAATTATGTAAACCATTGAAATTTGTATGTTGGGTACTAGTTACTTTTGATTTAATTTCTTTTATGAATTACTAGTTTCATGATAATGATATCATATAGTTACTGAAGAACATTGTTAAGATTACTTGCAAGTTGATTTAGTGGCGCTAACTAATTAAAGTGATGTGAATATCTAGCCTAGGATCTTAGGACATAGTTTCTGAAGCATATTCCTAATCAACATGGGTGTACCTACTCAAATATCAATTAATTTTGTATTTCAAAGTTTAAACAATAGGAAAATAAGTTATACAACGAGCTTTTTTACTCGTCCGTTTTCTATATGTATGTCACTTACTAATATCTAGTGATTTGACACTTGTACAATTGATTGTATAAATAACAAGCAAATTAGTGATAGGATGATCTGAATGTGGAAGGCTTTGAATCGTTGTTGTATTCATGCATAAGTTGAAGCTGTCGGTTATACCCTGAATTACCCTAACCCTTTTGTTTTTACCCTCAACTTTTTTCTCTTCTTATCCGGTCGACGCTACCCCCTCCCTTCCATTTCCTCAACCAACACTTCACCCTTCTGCACCCCATATGTCACTACCTCTACACCGCCACTACCTCAATGCAACCATTGCCTCCACATCGTTTTTGACATAGATGAGATGGAGAAGAAAAAAGGCTGCAATAGGAAAGAGAAGAAAGGTAGGAAAAGTTGTCGATACTGCCTCTACGTCATCGTTGTCAATCCTTCTACACCAGTTCCACCTTTCAGTTCTCCACCGCCTTTGCCTTCGCCGCCAACAATACGAGTGTAAACGAGTCGAGCCCAAGCTTGACTAGGCTTGAGCCCGGGTCGTTTAACTTACACAGAGCTCGAGCTCTATTTTTAAAGCTCGAGCTTAGCTCGTGAGTAGTTTTTTAAGCTCGAGCTTGACTCGGGCTTTGTTCGTTTATTATTTGTTAGTTTATATATATAATTATTTTTATATGTATATTTTTTATGATATTTTTTATTTATAACATAATATATATTATTTAGTTGATTTTTTCATAATTTCATATATAATAAAATTATTATACAATATATTTAACAAAAATTATATAAATAATAGGCCCATTTAGGCTTGTGAGCATGATCGAGCTCTATAAGTGGAACTTAGGCTTGGGCTTGTTTATTAAACAAGCTTATTTTTAGATTCAAGCCCGAACTCGTGTAAGCTCGGCTCGATTCGAGCTTTTAGCTAGCCGATCTTGAGTAGCTCACGAGCGGCTTAGCTCGTTTACACCACAAGCAACAACAACTCGACTTTCCGGTGTCTGTCTATCAAATAGCCGGCAACAACCTGTATTTCCGGTTTTAAACACCATGGAACAAAGGAAAAGAGAATAAAGGTGGGAAAGATCTTCAATTTCCCATATCTCACAAGAATTAGGTAATTATCAAGCAATTTTCATGTAGCTTCTCAATATTGATCATTCGCACATTTGGTCGTCATTGACTTTGAAATCATTCCGTTGTTTGATCGTGTGTAACTTTATTTAACCCTAATTTGTAATCTTGAGTTCATACTCAAGTTTACGGTAATGTCGTTTTTGCCACTTAAAAATGTTACACTTTTATTTTGAACGATCATTTCTTTGTGGTAAATCTTGAATTCAGCCTGGGCACTGTTGCTTGTTAAACTTAGATTATCGCTTATATCAGTTGCACTTTTGTTTGTGCTTGAACTGCTGGTCATTTACTGCCATTAAGGTCGATTTTTCAGTACAAAAAGGAAACAATATTTACCTATCCAGACACTGTATCTAGACAGAAAAAAGAGACCCCAAAACCTTTACATTCTGTTTGATATACAGCGGCCCTAAACTCCCTTACAAGACAAACAACTTTCTAGAAACATTTAGAGTTTTGTCATGGCATGGCCTACGTACACGATTTGGTCATAATTGCATAGATTTTGAGTTTGATACCTCTTTTCATTACATTCGATCAAGGTGGTAAGATCATTGTGTACCCATCCTGAGACATGCAACTGTTAAAAATTATTTTGCAGCCTTGTATTCTGCTGTGACGCCGACACTAAGTAATTGTATTTGTGAAACAGCTTATACCATGTTGTCAATAGCGACCGTAGCGGTCGCTATAGCAAATAACGAAGCGAAGCGATTAGGCGTCGCTACAAGGGTTGTAGCTAAATAGCGGCCTTTTGTCTTTTCTTTTTTTTTTTTAATTTTTTTTATCTTGATAATATAAAAGGGAGCCCATTAGGGTTTTTTTTGTATCCCGATTGAAAAAAGAATGTGATGATGATGATGAGCCGGAATATGAAGATTTAGATGATTTGTGCCAAGTATTTTAGCTATGTTACTTTATCGCTACAAAATGAAATAGCGGTCGCTATTTATCGCTATTCGCTACATAGCATATAGGTCACTTGTCGTTGTTTATCGCTATTCGCTATTAACAACTATGAGCTTATATTTGTTAATTCAATATATTCAGAAATAAACTTTATAGATGCTAGATTTTTCTATGCTCTTCGTGCTACCCTAATAAATTGCATGATTGAATTCCATGGATTTGTGTAGATTTAGTTGGTGGTTGGCTAGCTACTGAATTAACCACATGTAATTTGTTTTTTTCTTTTGTTTTGGCTTTGGTATTTGCACTGCTGATCTTTGCTCTTGTTTGATTTTTTATTTGCCTCAACTTGAGGGGTATTAGAAGATAGAATTATAGTTGGCTTAGAATAGTCTTAACATTGAGTTGTTTCAGAAGGTTTAACTTGTTTCCGAATTAGACTTTGCTTATGCCTGTTGGGGTTACTCGTGTGCATTTGTTTATGTGAGAAGATTGTTAGGGCATCACACAACACGCAACACACGCTAAAACGAATAAACGACACGAAAGATTTATAGTGGTTCGGTCGGTATGACCTACATCCACTTGCTGCAACTAGGGTGTTTATTATATTTAGGTGCTCAAAGAATTACAAGACTATTACATCATATATATAGAGACTAGTCTAGGGTTAATAGCTTAACCAACAAGTTAAGCCATATGGGGCCAGCCCGAAACCCGTAACCTGACAGACTCTAGGGCCGGCTGACCCTTACAATCTCCCACTTGGAGGCTTTGATAAACTTCAAACTGTCTCCGTCTTCTTTGTAGTCTTGTAACTTCTCTACCTCTAGCTGCAGCGCCTTCTCATCATTATTCCTGAAGGCCAGTTGAAGCTATACATAGCTTCAACTTCTCTAAGGTCACCACCTTAGTAAGCATATCCGCGGGATTCTCCGTTCCTTTAATCTTTTCAAGCTTCAATGTACCATCACTAATCAAACCTATGATGAAGTGATACCTAAGCTGAATGTGTTACGTTTTTCCATGAAACACAAGATTCTTCCCCAGATGAATAACGCTTTGATTATCACAAAACAATGAACTATCTGGCTGTTTCTTCCCAAGTTCTTCTAGAAAATTCTTCAACCAAATCAACTCTTTACTGGCTTCAGCACAAGCCATATACTCAGCTTCAGTAGTTGAAAGAGCAACGCTCTTCTGTAATCTGGACATCCAACTAACCGCAGTTCCTCCCACTGAAAAAACAAACCCGGTTATGCTTTTATAAGAATCCTTGCATCCCCCAAGGTCTGCATCTGTATAGCCCCTTAGAACAATATCTTTGCCTGAGAACCGTAACCCCATCTTTGCAGTGCCTTTCAAATATCTTAGCAGCCACTTGACTGCCTCCCAGTGTTCTTTTCCTGGATTAGACACATAACGACTGACTACCCCCACGGCCTGTGCTATGTCTGGCCTCGTGCACACCATGGCGTACATAAGGCTTCCCACAGCTGATGCGTAAGGAACCTTAGTCATTTCGGCTATGTCTTCTTCGGTTTTTGGTGACTGGTCTTTTGAAAGCTTAAACTGACTTCCTAGTGGAGTGCTTCGGGACTTGGCATCTTTCATTTTGAATTTCTCTAACACTTTCCCAATGTACTTTTCTTGAGATAGTGTCAGAGATCCGTCTTTGTTCCTGGAGATACTCATTCCGAGTATCTGTTTGGAAGCACCCAGATCTTTCATTTCAAAATCTTCTGACATTTGCTTCTTCAATTTATTTATCTCTTTCATGTCAGAACCTGCAATTAACATATCATCCACATATAGAAGGAGGATGATGTAGGACTTTTCGAACTTCTTGATGTAACAGCAGTGATCCATCTCACATTTCTTGTATCCGGATCTACCCATGAAGTTGTCAAACTTCAAGTACCATTGCCTCGGAGCTTGTTTCAACCCATACAAACTCTTCTTTAGTCTACAGACCATGTTTTCTTTTCCTTTAACCTGAAACCCTTCAGGTTGAGCCATGTAAATATCTTCATTCAGATCCCCATGTAGAAAAGCTGTCTTCACATCTAGCTGCTCTAGATGAAGACTCTCGGCAGCAACAATACTTAGGACCAACCTGATAGTAGTCATCTTCACAACCGGAGAGAAGATTTCATTGTAATCAACCCCCGGTTTCTGTTGAAACCCCTTAACTACCAATCTAGCCTTGTAACGCTTAGAACCATCGTGTTCATCTTTGACCCTGTACACCCATTTGTTGTGCAATGCCTTCTTACCGGGGGAAGCTTTGTCAGCTCCCACGTTCTGTTCTTCTCTAAAGATTTCATTTCATCCTTCATTGCTATCTCCCACTGCAATGAATCTTTCATACGAATGGCTTCTGTGTAGCATTGCGGTTCTCCGTTCTTTGTTAGCAACAGAAAATTAGCAGATGGAGAATATCTCTCAGGCGGTGCAGCAACTCTAGTAGATCTCCTGACCCACTTAGTCTCAGGAGGAACGGGAGCGGTAGCTGGTGATGGTTCTTCAATTTCTTCTTCAGAACTGTCACTGTCGGTTGAATCATCAACCTCTGAGCTCCCACTGTCTTGAATATCTGTTGGAGTTTCAGTATCACCTGTATTCTCGGTCTCAGTATCAACAACGATGTATTCTTTCTGAACTTCTGGTTTTGTTGCATTCTTGTCTTTGTATAACTCTGTTTCATTAAACGTGACATTTTTACTTCTGATTACCTTCCTACTTTCAGAATCCCAAAGTCGGTAACCCATCTCGTCTAATCCGTAGCCAATGAACGTACACTTTTGGCCTTTGGATCCAATTTATCCTTGTCACTCAATAAACGGTAAGCAGAACAACCAAATACCTTCAGATGGTTGAGACTAACCTCCTTTCCTTTCCACACTTCCTCTGGTATTTTGAAACCCAAAGGAACAGACGGTCAACGATTAATTAGATAAGCCGCATTGTTAACTGCATCGGCCCAGAACATTTTGGGGAGCCCTGCGTTTAACCTCATGCTCCTCGCCCTTTCATTAAGTGTTCTGTTCATCCGTTCTGCAACTCCATTTTGCTGAGGAGTTCCTGGGACTGTCTTGATCATCTTGATTCCCTGATCAGCACAATAATCAGTGAATTCTTTGCTGATGTATTCCCCACCATTGTCCGACTTCAGGCATTTGACCTTCAAATCAGTTTCATTTTCAACAGCAATTTTTCATTTCTTAAAGGTATCAAAAACTTCAAATTTATTTTTGAGGAAATAAACCCATACCTTTCGAGTTGCGTCATCAATGAATGTCATATAGTAGGAAGATCCTCCTACCGATTGGACTGAAGTAGGTCCATAAACATCCGAATGAATAAGCTCCAGTTTCTGAGCTTTTAGTGCCTGAGTTGTCTTCAAGAATGTGACTTTCTTCTGTTTATCGAGAACGCATGGTTCGTAGAATCCGGTTTCAACTTTCTTTAAATCCGGAAACTTCCCTTTCTCGGCCAACATTTTCAATCCTTTATCACTCATATGTCCGAGTCGCTGGTGCCATAAATTAGATGGACTCGGACCTGAAGTCATGGCATTAACACCGTCGGCGGGTACCTCCACCATGTACAGTGTCCCCTTCTTCTTTCCACGTGCAATCACGAGATTGCCCTTGATAACCTTCCATTGACCATCCCCGAAGAAAACCCCGTGACCTTGGTCATCCAGCTGACCAACTGAAATTAATTTCCTCTTCAAGTTGGGAATTACTCTGACATCTTTCAATGTCCAAGTGGTTCCGAGTGTGGTTTTTAGATCAACATCACCAATCCCTGCAATGTCAAGTGTCTTATCATTAGCCAAACGAACTTTACCAAAGTTACCTGTTCGTAGATTCTTCACAGGCTCTGGGCAAGGGACGGCGTGAAAAGAAGCTCCTGAATCCATGATCCAGGACTCGATAGTGTTTTCAACGCAGCAAATAATAGCATCATCTTCTACTTCCTCTTCTTCTTCATCGGCTGTTACGTTGTTCACCTCTTTATTGTTTTTTTGCAACGACTGGTTTAGGACACTGGCTCCTAAAATGACCATTTTCTTTGCAATTCCAACATTCAATGTCAGCCCTTGGTTTTGACTGACCTCTCTTTCTGGATTTGGACCTACCCCTGTTATTGCCCCTTTCAGGTCTTCTCCCTCTTCCTTCAGTATGTAGAATAGAACTGGAAGTTTCTCCAGCGTTTTTCCTACGCACGTCTTCATTTAGAATCAAATCTCGCATCCCCTTGAATGTGAGTTTGGTAGTTCCAGATGAACTACTGACAGCTGTAACAGTACCTGACCAGCTTTCGGGCAAAGAAGACGATAGAAGGAGAGCTTGTACCTCATCCTCAAAGTTAATATCAACAGATTCTAACCGAGTTAAAATAGAATTGAAATCATTAATATGGGCAGAAACAGACGAACCTTCTCTTAACTTGGTGTTAACCAATTGCCTGATGAGAAATACCTTATTAACGGCAGAGGGCTTCTCATACATGTCAGCCAGGGCTTTTAACAAACCTGAAGTGGTCTTTTCTTTGACTATGTTGTAGGCCACGTTCCTTGACAAAGACAACCTTACTACTCCTAAGGCTTGTCTGTCTAGGAGATTCCAGTCGGCTTCAGACATTTTCTCTGGTTTTGCTGTCAAACCAATTATCGGAAGATGTAAGCTCTTCTGATAGAGCGTGTCTTCAATTTGCATTCTCCAGAATCCATAATCTTGTCCATCAAACGCCACTATCTTTACCTTACCTTCTTCTGCCATTGAAACAAAACTTACCGAGTAGAACAGATCGAGTCGAGACCAGGAACAGTGAACAAACACAGCAGTAGTGGCGGCGGCCTGAACTTGTTGACTGTTCTATTGGACACTGTCTATTCAACCAATCTCAACCAAAATCAGTAATAAACGAGTAAAAAAACACCGATAAAAAGGTTTACCGGATTTAGGGTTTGACGGCTGCGGTTGACCAGGTCAACAACAGCGGAAACGGGACAGAAATCTGTTCTGTCGGCGGCAGTTCGGCGGAACCCTAATCAGTAGCGATTTTTTTTAAAACACTGTTCATGGTGGTACTGTAGCAGACGGAAAACACTGTAGCAGTCGAAAAACACTGTAGCAGCGGCGCTACTGTTCACGACTCGGTACTGTTCACACGGCGGCGACGGCAGGAGAAACCCTAGTTACTCCGGAGGCGGCTGTGAGTGTGACACGATCAAGAGCCAAGCTCTGATACCAGTTGTTAGGGTATCACACAACACGCAATACACGCTAAAACGAATAAACGACACGAAAGATTTATAGTGGTTCGGTCGGTATGACCTACATCCACTTGCTGTAACTAGGGTGTTTATTATATTTAGGTGCTCAAAGAATTACAAGACTATTACATCATATATATAGAGACTAGTCTAGGGTTAATAGCTTAACCAACAAGTTAAGCCCATATGGGGCCCAGCCCGAAACCCGTAACCTGACAGACTCTAGGGCCGGCTGACCCTAAAAGCCTTCATACTCTACAAAGATTGTCAAAACAAGGTTGAAATAATTAGAGAAGTAATTTTATCTCTAGGCCTTCATTTCTAAGTATAAACTTCTTTACTTGATGAACAAATTGAAAAGGCTGTTGAAATATCTACCAGTTCTCACCCTAGTACGACTACCAATGAAACGTTTCCACACACATGATGAACCTAGATATGCAACATTTGTTACCTTTTTACTCTGTATTGGCACACAATACAACATAACTGTCCCAATTCCATACCTGAGTATATGTGAATGTGATATAAACTAGTGGAACCGTATCAAGTGTAGCATCATATTGTGAAATGTAAGAAGTAGACTCGTGTTTATCAGAACAGTGAACCATCACAGGAAGTACTAGATCATATTATATCAATAGTATAAGAAAGTCTTGCATATAGAAAATGTGTACTATTGATATCTTTAAAGAACCAACGTTTTTTTAATCAAAAAGGGCGTACCCGATGCTTGACTTGGCTCCCACATTTGCGCAGGGGCCGGGGAGAGGCCGGATCGCTTCGCGATCTGATTTATGCAGCCTTACCCTACACTTTGTGCAGCCTTAGCTCCCCCATTTTTCTCTCGGAAAGTTCAACATAATTCACATTCTCTATTTTCATTATTAAACCTTTCTTAATCAAATGCTACTGAATAGGTATGTCATAATCGCTAACAAACGCGATTGGATAATTATGTTAGAACAGCAGCTGTCAGTTTATTTTAATGAACATTTTGATGGTAATTTTAACAGCGTCCTAATGCCCATTGTCATCCCTAATTTCATATAAAATCTAAAACCAAGATCAAAATTTGCAGGGAGCATTTATATAAATGTTGGAGATAAAACCATAGTCTGTTTGACCTTATGCTAGTTGACACTTTCTTTTTTAATATCAAGTATATCGTCATATTAAGATATTTGTTCTGGGCAGACAAGTGAAGACTTGGCTCTGTTGGATGATCTAGAAGAATCTGAAATCGATACAAAACAGGAGAGTGTAGTGACCATGCTTCAACTTTACAAAGAAGCCGTCCTCAATAACGATGACACAACTACATCTGATATAGAGGCTGTGTTATCTAATATAGAAAATGAGAAAAACAAACTATTTGGGCAGGTGATGGCTTTGTCAGAAGAGGCAAGTTCTGGGAAAGAAAGATATATCCGGTTGCAAGCAGATTTTGATAATTTTAGAAAAAGATCAGAGAAGGAGAGGCTTACTGTAAGAAGTAATGCCCAAGGGGAAGTGATTGAGAGTCTTCTGCCCATGGTTGATAATTTTGAGAGAGCAAAGCAGCAACTGAAGCTAGAAACTGAGCAGGAGAAGAAGATTGATGCAAGTTACCAGGGGATTTATAAACAATTTGTGGAAATAATGAGGAGCTTACATGTGGCTGTTGTACCGACAGTTGGGAAACCATTTGATCCTTCAGTAAGTTCCAATGCTTCTTTGTAAGCTTGGCAAAACGGGTGGGTTGGGTTGGGTAACATGTCAGAATGGGTTTGGGTCAGGATGGGTTATGACCAAATGAGTTTGGGTCAAAACAGGTCGTTTTAAAAAAACGTATCAATTTGCATCGGATCAGAATGGATTGTAACCAAAAAGTGGCTCGGGTTGAAATAAGATGTCTTAGAAAAGAAAAGTACCAAAATCTAGTACCCGTTTGAACTCATTCTAAATTTACATAGTTTTTAGGCAACACATCTTGACCAAATTGTTTTAAGGTGTTACCCATTTCAGCCTGTTTTGTGTTACGGTGTTTACCCAATTCAACCCAAAATACAAAAAACTTTAGGTCAAGATTGCTAGGTCAACTTCTTTGTTTCTTTCGATGCATTTGGAGGTGGCAAAACCAGTAAGGATCCAAATGGGTCAGGTTGGGTTGATCTTTTTGTACCTTTGCAACTTAACTATTCTAGTTGCTTAAATGTAAGAAGTATTCCGGATCGAGTGGATTTTAGACAACTTTCATTGGTTAGTTTGATAAAAATGAGAGTAATGCTTGTTTTTTTTCTTCTGATTTTTTTTTGGGCAAATGCAATAGCCAATAGTAGTTTGCAACAAAAACTACAAGTGCAACAATGGGTGTCTTTGTAATGATGATAGTATAAAAATGGGAAGGGTAGTTTTTTTTTAAATGGGAATAGTAGTTTTTTTCTGCAACAAGTCAGAAAACAGCATATGTGCACCACCAAAGCTCTTTCCATTTATGTAAATGTCTTTATTAAAACCAAATAATTGGTTTTCCATTTTCTTGTATTATTTCAGTTCTATTTATTAATATGTTTTTGTGCTTACCCTTATTTGGTATGCAATGTGATGTAGGTTCATGAGGCAATTGCGCGAGAGGAGTCGAAGGAGTTCAATGAAGGCATTGTTATAGAAGAGTTCAGACGAGGGTTTGTTCTCGGGGAACGGCTACTTAGACCTGCAATGGTGAAGGTTTCTGCCGGGCCTGGTCGACCCAAGTCCGATGATTCTGCAACCCAGGACCAAGCCCAATGATGATTGAAATTTTGCACCAGAACTGCTTTTATAATTTTCTACATTTTTCCTGGCCTTGTTCATGTTTCTTACATATTTATGTGACATCTATTCTTTCCTTTTCTTATTATGATCTTGTTGAAGCTGAATGTTGATGTGCCTTACCCAGCTACGTTTCCGTTTCTAAAAATTAAAATGTTAACACTTAAAACCAACAATACAACACTTGAAAGGCTACTTTCGGCTTTAGTCGGCTCAAGAATAGACAAATTTAGTGTTAGTAGCGTGCCGCCTTGCCTCTAGGGGTGTAAACGAGCCAAGCTGAGCCCTAGCTCGACTCGTTTAACTTACTGTGAGTTCTGCTCGATTCGAGCTTTATTTCTAAAGCCCGGGCTCGGCTCGTGAATAGTTTTTCAAGCTCGAGCTCGGCTGGTTAGTTATTTATTAATTAAATTATATATTTATAATAATATTTATATAACATAATATATATTATTTAGTTATTTTTATCATAATTTTATATATATTAATTATTATTTTATAAATATATACTTAATATATTTATTAAAATAAATTTTATATATATATATATATATATACATACTAATAAATAAAGGTTTTGGGGTGACACATGTCATTTTCATATTCATCCTCAACATTTTTTTTCCGACTCTCCTATTTAATGATACAAGTTTTTATAAAAAAAATTATAATTTTTGTTTTCCATCTCTCTCCTGTTAAATAATAATGTTTTTTATAACTATTTTTATAAAACAATTTTTAAATAAAAAAATAGCTTTGTTCATAAAACAGTTTTATAGTTTGAATATTTCTTTCATTCTTTTTATAAAACATTTTTAAAAAATAACCATATAACGTTTCTAAAATTTGTATTAAAAAATTATGTAATACGTCAAAATATGTAATATTAGATCTTTATTACTAAGTATATATAACACTGTATTTATTCACCCTGTATAATATACAGCTGTATAATATACAGCTGTATAATATACAGCTGTATAATATATAGGGTTTCTAACCTGAATTATAATAAATGAATAACTATACTTGCTAGGTGTCGACTCCTGATGAAATCTAGATTTTTGTTTTTCGTCTTTTTCTCCTATTAAATAAAGACGATGTTAAATAATTAAATATCTAACATATATTCGAATATTTTATTAAAAATTACTGATTCAACAGAAAGTTTCAATTATTTTTTATTTTACAGATGACTAATAACACCAAACATACAAATCTTCATAGAAAATACAGTTTGATAACAAGTTTTATAACCTAGTATATATATAGATTAGGCTCGTGAGACGGCTCGAGCTCAATGAGTGAAAGCTCGGGCTCGTTTATTAAACAAGCTTTTTTTTAGGATCGAGGTCTTAAGCTCGACTCGATTAGAGTTTTTAGCGAACCAATCTCGAGTAGCTTGCGAGCCGGCTTGGCTCGTTTACATCCCTACCTGCCCTCATGTCAAAAAAAGAATCCTCTTAATAAGCAACAATACAGCTAAAACACCAACACAAATGAAGTTTTGGGTTTTGGGTTTTCATGTCAAACCCGTATAGTAAACAAGTTATATGTGAATTGACGTGTCTGACCTAGCCTGTTTGATTAAAAGAATCATGTTTAAGTTACATGTTTATTTAACAATCGTTTTATCAAACCATTTATTACTATTACAACAATTTCAAATGTCGGTTAAACACTATCCATTACGGCTATTCTCAATTTCAAATGTTGGTTAAACAGTATTCATCACGGCTATTCTCATTGCTTCATACAATTAGCTCAAAGCGCAGTCACTCGGCCCTGGTAAACGTTTTTCTTTCTCAACTTCAGGCCCAACTAGGCTTGTCTTTAAAAGTGTGTTTCATTATTTTTTTTCTTTTATTTCTTAATTTACTTTTCTATAACTTGGTTTTTTTTCTACCCTTTTAATTTAACCTGTCATTCTAATATTTATATGAATAATATTTTTTATGCTTTATTAGTTTATTATTTATAATAACAAATTAACATTTAAGTAAATAATTTCTTACATTACTTTACTTATTTATAATAACAAACTTTAATTTTTTTAAACTAATTTTAATGACATTTAGGTTTTTAAATGTTATACCTTAGTTTGTCACGATTTAATCTTTTAGCTAAACAAATTTATTTGTACCGTTTTTTTATAAACATTTATTTATGCAACGTGCCCATTTCGTCATTTTAGAATATATCGGTGCTACATGTTCTTTTTGTCAGCATTTTTATGTTCATAACCGAGCCGACATTCCTATTTGGTTTACACCCCGTGCCATTAAAAACCGGCCGGTTTAGTGATCGTAACGACGTGACGGTTTCATAACTGTAACACCCTAACTCATACGTGTCGCTATTACAGAGTCGGATAAAAAAACAATTCTATAAATATCTAGAAGAGTTTAGAAAATATTTAGTCATGCGAAACACGGGTAGTGTTTACTAGTTAGAATAACAAAACACAAATATATATTGTTCAACACTAACCCATTTTCTACAAACCTGCCATCCTGTTTGTGGCAACTAGTCGCAATGTTTTTGTGAGGCTAGATTTTCAAAACTAGAAACCAAAAATGCATCAGGCTGAAAATTTGGTAACAGTTCCATTTAAAAGCTGAAAAATATGGTGAAACTTCAATCCTTCAAATAAACCTAGCGGCGGCTGGAACTGGCCTATGATGATATTAAACCACCACCATACAGTAGCCTGCTTTGGTTAAAAAACAAGCAGCTACAAGCAATATCATAAGTCTGTTGTCTCTCTGTAATCTACATCTTCCAAAAACTCATCCATCTACAGCAACAACCTTGGTAAGAAACGATTGGATACAAAATTAACAAAAATACGAGCTCGTGTATAATCTTGCCCCTATATCGATTGGGCCATCATCCCCGCCAATAGGATGGAGTGCAACGGAGATAGTTGAGAGAATATGCAACACGAGGGGAAACACTGCTGGCTCAATGTCTGCATTCTTTGATACTTCTGGAAATGTAAGCATAGCAACCTCTTCGATTGTTTTCAACTTACTAGTGCTTCCTTTTTTATGTGAGCGGTTGTTTGGGTAATAATTCAGCACCAATGTTGATGTAACATCCAGCCATTCTGCAGTAAGACCCTCCACCTCGTCATAGTATATCCGTCGCTCCATCTACATGCACCAAGGGGGAACATACGATTAGGAAGTCATAAAATATCCATTTACCTATGTATATTGGGTTACTAGGTTAAAATCCCGTGTATTACACGGGTTGAATAAATGTAATGTTATATACTTAGTAGAAAAAAATTTTATGTCTTTAAAAACCCATGTATTACACGAGTTGAATAAAATTTTACGTGACAGATATAAATTTTGTAAAGTTAATTATTAAAACATTTTTTTAACTGAGTATTAATTTTTTTATGTAACTGATAAATGTTAATTCATATTAAACTTTAGAAACCCAGTGTATTACACGGGTTAAATAAATGTACTAATGTTATATATACTTAGTAATAAATAAAACGTTTTATAAAAATATTTATAGAAGTCATTATTATTTAATAGGAGAGAGGCGGGAAAAAAAAACTTAAGAATGCATGAGAGAATGACAAGTGTCATATCAAAACCTCTATTTATTATATAGTATAGATATAGATGTTCTATATCTAATGTGTAGATTTAAAGGTCAGCTAAAAAAATGGATCAACAAGTCATCTCAAGTGTATTAAAATGCATAAAATCACCTCTTTAGAACAGTTGGAATAGCTTTTGCAATGCACATCAAATGCTATAAAAATCCAAAAAAAAATTATAAAAAAAATGTGTGAGCCTGAGCCGTTACCCAACCCGTAAACTATTGAACTCTAGACAGTGATGCAAATTTGAGTCATGACCACTTGTACATGGAGGGATAATACTACTCACAGCAAGCTTGGTGACATATATAGTCATGAATCTTGGTCCCAATCCCAATACTCTAGCTTCTGAGAGGAAAATCTGCAGTCACCACACCAGGAGTAAGTCACCAACCGATACTTAAAACAATCTTTCAAAAATCTCAAATTCAATTTTTGGGTCTTCTTTTTTAAACAGAGCTTTATGTCTTCTATTAATATGGTTGTGACTAACACCCGAGGATGCATTATGTTGACTAAACTATTCGATTTAAGCCATATAAAGACATTCTAATTCAAAGCAATTGCCATGTTAGTGTTGGTAAGCTTCTGAGGTTTCCCATTAATGATAACAATTAATGGTAGAATCAACCTCAGGAATGATGACTTTTCATGGTTCCATATTAGGTCAACTTGTCATTTCAGTTTAATTTATCAAACATCCTGTGTAGGTTGTTACATGTGAAGTCAACACTTGGTTATTGTAGGCTGACCAGTGAACTTAGTGTGGGCTTCAATACACATCCTCTAAGTTTTTACATCAGAGCCTAGAAACTAATGAGCTTGTACCAGGTTAGTGTTTAAAGTTTGTATATTATCTACACCTGCATACATAGATACGACTTAAAGTATATGTTTCAGATTATATAGACATACATACATACTATGCTTGCATAGCATAACCTAATAAATTTAGTGAAGTGAGTTGTATAAAAGGTAGAAGGAAAGATAGCTTGATGTGTTTCAAAAGTACAAATTTAAAAAACAATGAAACTAGAAAAGCTGAACATAGGTAAGCCATTTAAGCCTGTTTATTTATGGATGGGTTGATTCAGGTTATTAATGCAGACAGGTTGAGAGGGTCAAATTAAGATAAAATTGCAAAAAAGAAAATGGGTCAAATAGGTCAAAAGTCACCCACAGTGTATTTTTAATGCATAAAAACCTCATATATCATTTTATTCAAAACTTAGATCATTATTGAAAATAATATATTTTTTGTAATCATATTCAACACACTAATTGTTTATAAAAATTCAAAATTTTTGGGCGCCAAGTGTTTCGATTCAACCTTCCCCATTCAATCTGTACATAAAATACCTGTTATAACCTTAACGCATTTTGATCAGCGACCCGCCTATTTTGCCACCTCTACAAAACAACTAAAGCCATCCAATTGCAGAAAAGCAAGTACACAAAAGAGAAAATGAGTTGAAGTCAACAATATATTACCTCTTTGTTCCTCAGAAACAGCCACATATAAAGTTTATCAGTAGCATCCTTTACATGCCTACTGGCCAATTTCCTTCCATTGCAATGGGCGGCAATATCAGCAAGTACCTCCGTGCCAGGAACCACATATTTCATTGCTGCATCCGCCAATGCCTTTTGAGCATTAAAACTTTCCACTTCTTCTTTATTAAAACTTAAGCCCGTAAAGCATTTTTTCACCAATTTCTTCTCATTTAAATCCAACATATCTTCTGCTTCTAATGTTGCAGCCAATGTCCGATGTACAATAATATCAGCATAACGTCTTAATGGAGAAGTGAAGTGTGTGTAAAGGGGGACCGACAATGCATAGTGACCCCAATCCTTACCATTATCTATCACATCCCCACTACAGAAATAAGTTGCCAATTGCATCGGCTTTGTGGCGTAGTTCATAAGAACATGAAAGAAGACAGAATCATCCTTCAACTCATGCCTTATTCTCTCCAAAGATTGATTTAGCTCGCCAGAAGTAGAAGCGTTCAACCGTAATCCATGTTTACTGCAAAAAGATTCAAGATCTCTAAGTTTTGACAAATTAGGTTCGGGGTGTCTTCTTAACAAAGCGCTAGAAGGGTAAGCCCTAGTTATCACTTGAGCAGCTGTCGTATTAGCCAAAAGCATGAATTCTTCAACAAGAAAGTTGGATTTCTTCCTCCCGGTGAGAACAATATCATAAGGGATGCCATCTTTATCAAACAAGAAATCAGTTTTAGGGTTTTCAAGAGACAATGCACCATCTTTATACCTAATTTCTTTCAGAACCTTAGCAATCTTATCAAGATTCTGAACAGAGGCAACCACATCTGACCATGTGAATTCGCCATGCAGTTGGAGACCCTCAACATTCAAAGTACCATCAATAATGTCTTGTGCATGTTCATATGAGAGTTTACAACAAGATTGCATAATGGTACAACCGATCCAACGATCTAGAACCTCCCCATCAAGATTAATATCCCAGATGATGGAAAAAGCAAGTCTTTCTACCCCAGGAATAAGTGAACCAAACTTATTAGAAAGCAATGGTGGCAGCATTGGTAATCTATAATGCTGTAAATACACACTTGTTGATCGGATTTGGGCTTCTTCATCCAAAGCAGTGTGTGGTGGAACAAAATATGATACATCTGCAATGTGAACGCCTACTCTGTAAATACTATTCGGCAACCTTTCAACTGAAAGAGCATCATCAAGATCAGATGCAGTGGCGGGGTCTATTGTAAACGTGCACAGGTTCCTTAAATCTCTTCTACGGTGAAATTCACCCTCGGGTATCCTCCAAGGAACAGGAGGAATACAGGAAATTGCTTCAGGAGGGAAGTCGGAAGAATTAATTGAGTTTTGGAATAAAATAGCAGAAAGTTGTGATTGTACCTCTCCTCCTCTTCCAAAAATGTGAATAACATGAGCTAATGGACTATCATACTCTTCACTCCATTCAACAATTTCTGCAGCAATGAGTTCCATTTCAAGAGTTAAGTCGCAGTCCTCTAATCTTTGCATGATGCAGTTAGGCAAGGTTTTCACGGCCACCATCATTTTAGGAAACTTTGGATCAGTGGATATAAGTTGGATGTAGTCACGTTTTGGAGATAATAACAAAAGTCTAGACTTCTTGGTGTCTTTCTTGCAACTATCCCTGTTAAACACCCATGGCTTTATTCTAAGAAAACCAACAATAGACTTCCTTCGAGGAGACATTTCAATGATACCCACAACTCTACCTGTTGGTCGTTTTGACGGGAATGAACTCATCATAGCGCACAACTTTTCTACTAGAGGTACAACTTCTCTTCTCTCACCAGAAGAAGAAGCTGTTGAGTGGTTATTGTCATCAATGTAGCTACTACTAGCAGGTCTAATTAGCTCTTGACCAACATCCTCATCTTGAAAACCATCATTCACATAACTGTTCGCCACAACTGGAACATTTAACCCTTTCATCTTTGTCCAAGATGAAAGAGGTTCTACTTTAATTGCAACGACGTCTCCTTCTACCTGAATGAAAGATATTATCAAATCAAACCATTAATCCAAAATGAAAAACTCCTGTTGTCGAAAGCGATCACAGCGCTCTCGCTATAGCTATGTAGCGAAGCGCCCATCCTCCACTATATGGGTTGTGGCAACCTGATAGCGAATATTCTGTATTTTTTCCTTTTTTAATTTTCTTTATTTTTTTATTTGACAAGTATAAATAGCGTTACTAGGTGAGCCGGAATATGAAGATTTAGATGATGAGTGATAGCATATTGATTATAATTGCTCAATAGTTGAATGTAAAATATTTCTTAAATTTTCTGCTAGTTTATCGCTAAACATGAAATAGCGATCACTACGTAGCATTACGTAACTTGTCGCTATTTACCGTTATTCGCTATTGACAACTATGCGAAAAACCTTGATAAGAAAAAGGGGGCTCTTTCTATGATTGCAATAAGATTTATTTTCCACCAATTTGCACAAAAATAGATGGCATAGAAACACTAATAGTTCTTCTCTAAAACCAAAATACAGCATGGATATTAATTGGCTTTCAAAATATTCATCATCATAAAATATGATATAAGCAATACGAAATCGAAAGACTTACAGCTCTATTTTGGTTGTGGAATCCACTGATAAGAACATCAACTGGCAATCCATCTATTTTGCAATAGGCCTAGGCAATGAACACACATATATATGAATACATACTCAGTGAACTAACAACAAATAGGCAAGCGATTTGAAAGTACCTCAATCCGATTATGCGCATTCACTCGAAACGTTGATTTGAACACGTCGCCTTTCTGCAAATAGATTTATTTAAAGAATTATTAGAAACAAGGGATCTTCAAACGAGGGAGAAGATAAGACTAACCTCTAATGCAACGTTCAGAGCTTCCATGGACCAATGTGCAGCAAAATGTTTCCGTTGCTCAGACTGATTGTGAGTCATTGAATCTTGATTTTGTAATCGCTATCAGAAAGTCACTTGATTAAAGCTATATTGCGTTTGGAATAGAACGGAGAATTGGGGGTGGAAACTAGAAAGTCATCTGACGTGAGCAAATTAGGGCTCACGGGTGCCCACAAATTGGTGGGTAATGACGGCAGCACCGACCAAATTCAATGGGAAAGGATATTTTTTGAGCAAAATTCCAAACTACGTCGTTTTGTATTGCCTAAATTTTAAGATACATTCTTTTAACTAATGAAATTATTGAAAACGTTTTTTTATAAAACACAGTCTCTGTAAAGATGAAAACCCAATTTACCCTCATGTACATACCATATTTAACAGAAAAAATTAACGTCCGTTAGTCTAAATGATGTAGGGCATGTTTGGGATTACTTTTGAAAACTCCTTATTAACTTTTGCAAAAAGTTTATAAGTAGTTTTGAAAAGTAAGTGGAACTTACTTCTTCAATACTCATTTTTGCCTTCTATTTTTTTATCTCATTTTAATTTACCAAAACAAACTTTTAACTTATTAACTGTTAATAAGAAGCTCAAAAAGTAATCCCAAACATGACCGTAACGTGCAAGGTTTTTTTAAATATAAAAGATATTTTCTGTAACTTTCTTAGTTAAAGGACATAATCT
Organism: Smallanthus sonchifolius; assembly: GCA_023525975.1. NCBI lineage: Eukaryota > Viridiplantae > Streptophyta > Magnoliopsida > Asterales > Asteraceae > Smallanthus > Smallanthus sonchifolius. The sequence goes on from CM042040.1 coordinate 57,129,440, forward strand.
GTAATTTGCTCTATTTATTTTTTTATTATTTAGAAAATCACGGCCATCACGCTTAGCCATCTATGAACATCCGAATGGGAGTTCTTCTATATGATAGTTTAGAGGCTTCTTAGAGTTCTACTTTTTTAACTCTAACTTGTTACGACTTCTGAACTTGGATTCTTTCGACTTATTTTCTTCAACATTAAAAGAAAAATATCCCAACGTATACACTCAATTATACAAACTTTCTCGATTGGTATCATAGTTTAAACACGAGATGGAACTGTATATTCTTGATGGCCCTATACCTTCAAATCCATTTAGCAAAACTTCATCAAAAAATCATGATACTTAAAAAAACATCTAAATGATTCGATTAAAGTGGCACTTTTGATAACAGATTATATGGAAGTAAGTCTTGTATTCCTAGAAGCTTATGACATTATGTTGTCATTTAAATTTAGACATCGACGTCAAATGTTACAAGAAACTTCTTAGACGAAAAGGTCTTTCTACACGTGCCAAATGGTTGAGAGAACTTATTAAACAAACAAACTTGATAGCCTTGGTTGTCATACTAATAACGAGTTGGCTAAATATATGACTCTAAACTCATTATAAAATTCAATTGAGTAGTTTGTTTATAAAGGTGTAAGATCCAGCATCTCTTATCAATAATATTGACCGCCACTAGGAGTTCACGTATTTGCTTTTGGTTGCATGGGTGAAAACTTCACAAGGGGTCACCCATCCCTGGACTACTCCCACCCGAGCACGCTTAACTGTGAAGTTATCCTCTCATACTTGCGACCAAAACACTTTGTAAAGTTTGTTTTTTGGTTTTCTGTAAACCAATAATTTGGTTTTCTGGTTTTTTGTAAACCAAACTATTCTGTAATCTAACTGTTTCTGCTCTTGTTTCAGAAATGGCAGCCACAATTGCAGCAGCCTCATCCACTGTTCTGGGGTCTACTTCCATGGGACCATTAGTTGGTACCCAAGCAGCCCAGACCGTTGCCAATCATGCTGAAAAACCAGAAAAGTTTTCTGGTTTGAGCTTTAAAAGGTAGCAACAAAAGATGCTCTTTTACTTGACCACCCTAAACCTTGCAAGGTTTTTGACTGAGTCTCCCCCTCAACTTGCTGAGGGTGCTGATGCTCAAGCTGTCACTGCATTAGATGCATGGAAGCACTCTGAGTACCTGTGCCGCAACTATGTGTTGAATGGCCTTCAAGATGCATTGTACAATGTATATTGCAAGATAAAAACAGCCAAAGACTTGTGGGATTCATTGGAACGCAAGTATAAAACTGAAGATGCCGGGACTAAGAAATTTGTAGTGGCTAAGTTTTTGGACTATAAAATGGTTGACTCTAAAACTATAATTAACCAAGTTCAAGAATTGCAAATAATACTTGGGGATATTCTCTCCGAGGGAATGACTCTTAGTGAGACATTTCAAGTGGCTGCCATGATTGAGAAATTACCCCCTAGTTGGGTTGACTTCAAGAATTACCTTAAGCATAAGCGAAAGGAAATGACTGTTGAGGACCTTGTGGTTCGTCTTCGAATTGAAGAAGACAATAGGTTGGCTCTAAAGGGAACCCAAGTGGAAGGTTCTGCAAAAGCCAATCTTGTGGAACATGGTCAATTTTCAAGGGGGAATAAAGGGTACAAAAACAACAAGCCTAATGGCAAGGGCAAAGGTAAGTTTGTGGACCTTGGACCAAGGAAGGGTGGTGTGAAAAAGAAGGTGGCTTCTTTTAAAGGCAAATGCTACAATTGTGGTGAATCGGGTCACCGTGCTGACCAATGTAAACAACCTAAACAGGAGAGGACTCATATGATTGATGATGGCGGGCCTCTTGTTGCTATGATCTCGGATCTGTCCGCCATGATGGAAGAGGTCAACATTGTGTCTAACCCCCCAAAAGGGTGGTGGATTGACACCGGGGCTACTCGACATGTTTGCCCCGACAAGACCCTCTTTAATACTTTTAAGGAGGTTGTGGGAGAAGAGAAGCTGTACATGGGAAATGCGGCTACAGCGGATATCAAGGGTGAAGGTGATGTGATCTTGAAGTGGACTTCGGGAAAGGAGCTCACGTTAAGCAACGTGCTTTATGTTCCCGACTTGCGCAAGAGTCTTGTGTCGGGATGGTTGCTTAACAAGTTCGGCTTTCGTATGGTTATAGAAAGTGATAAGTTTGTTTTAACTAAACGTGGTATGTTTGTTGGAAAGGGCTATGCCCATAATGGTATGTTTAAACTCAATGTAATGGCTATCAAAAAGAACATGAATAAGAATGCTTCTACTTCTGCTTACTTGATTGAGTCTTCTAATGTGTGGCATGGTCGTCTTGGTCATGTAAATTTTGATTCGATTCGTCGTTTAATTAAATTAGATTGCATACCATCCTCTTCCATTGATTCAAAGTTAAAATGTAAAACTTGCGTCGAAGCCAAACAAACAAGATCGTCATTTAGATCGGTTGAAAGAATAACCGAACCCCTTGATATGATTCACACAGATGTTTGTGATTTTAAATCAATTCCCACAAGAGGAGGAAATAAGTACTTTATCACTTTCATTGATGATAGTACTAGATATTGCTATGTATATTTACTTAAAAGTAAGGATGAAGCAATAGACAAATTCATTTTATATAAAAACGAAGTGGAGAACCAACTTAATAAGAAAATCAAGGTTGTGAGAAGCGATAGAGGAGGTGAATATGTTTCACCATTTGCAAACTTATGTGCACAAAGTGGCATAAGACATGAGATAACCCCACCATATTCTCCACAATCAAATGGCATTTCGGAACGAAAGAACCGTACCTTAAAAGAAATGATGAATGCCTTGTTATTAAGTTCTGGGTTAACCCCAGACATGTGGGGGGAAGCCGTTCTGTCGGCTAATTATCTTTTGAACAAGATACCTTTCAAGAAAAAGGATGTAACACCATATGAGTTGTGGACAGGGAGGAAACCATCCTATAAATACTTGAAAGTGTGGGGGTGCCTAGCCAAAGTGGTGGTGCCACCACCAAAGGTTCAAAAAATAGGACCCAAAACTGTGGACTGTGTGTTCATAGGTTATGCCCATCATAGTAGTGCATATCGTTTTCTGGTACATGATTCAAAGAATCCAGAAATACACAAGAACACTATAATGGAGTCAAGGAATGCATCATTCTTTGAAGATGTGTTTCCATGTTTGGAAAAGACGCATGCAAGTTCATCAACACCGGTTGATGAGATTGTCCAACATGAAACACAAGAAGAATCAGAGGCAGAAGAGGTTGAGCCAAGAAGAAGCAAAAGGCAAAGGATTGAGAAATCTTTTGGGCCTGATTTTCTTACTTATATGGTTGAGGGTGAGCCCCAGACCTATCGAGAGGCGGTCTCCTCTTCAGAAGGACCACAATGGAAAGAAGCCATCAAAAATGAAATTGATTCTATCTTACAGAATCACACTTGGGAGCTAGTAGATCTTCCACCAGGAAATAAACCACTTGGATATCGTTGGATATTTAAAAGGAAGATGAAAGCTGATGGCTCCATTGACAAATACAAGGCAAGGTTGGTGATCAAAGGGTATAGACAAAAGGAAGGTCTAGACTATTTTGATACATACTCACCCGTGACTCGAATAACTTCCATAAGGTTGGTGATTGCAATTGCAGCAATGAGAAATCTTGAAATACATCAAATGGATGTAAAAACTGCATTTCTAAACGGGGAGTTAGATGAAGAGATTTACATGGAGCAACCTGAGGGTTTCTCTGCACCTGGTCAAGAGGGCAAGGTGTGTAAACTTGTTAAGTCGTTGTATGGTTTGAAGCAAGCACCAAAACAATGGCACCAAAAGTTTGACCAAGCTATGCTTAACAGTGGTTTCAAAATAAATGAGTGTGACAAGTGTGTCTATGTGAAAGATACATCTAAAGGCTATGTGATTCTATGCCTTTATGTAGATGATATGCTTATTGTTGGGAGTGATAAGATGATCAGATCTACTAAAGACATGTTGAAAGCAAGATTTGACATGAAAGACATGGGTCTAGCTGATGTGATTCTAGGAGTGAAGATCACTAGAACCCAAAACGGTCTTGTGTTAAGTCAATCCCACTATGTGGACAAGATCCTTGAGAAGTTCAATGCGGAGGACAAAAGTGTGGCTCAAACTCCGATTGATACTACCCAACACCTGTCTAAGAATAGAGGTGAGGGCGTTGCTCAGTTGGAGTATTCAAGGATCATTGGCAGTCTCATGTATCTCATGTCATGTACTCGACCAGATTTAGCATACGTTGTTAGCAGGCTAAGTAGATATACTAGTAATCCTAGTTCTGAGCATTGGAAAAGCATGACTAGACTGCTAAGGTATTTGAGATACACAAGGAATTATGGACTGCATTATGGCCAAGATCCAGCTATTGTGGAAGGATACAGTGATGCTAACTGGATATCCGATATGAAAGATTCCAAATCCATGAGTGGTTATGTGTTCACCCTTGGAGGAGCTGCTATAGCTTGGAAGTCTTCCAAGCAAACTCTCATAGCTAGATCCACGATGGAATTTGAGTTTATCGCCTTGGATAAAGCTGGAGAAGAGGCGGAATGGTTACGCCAATTCTTGGAATACATACCAAGATGGCCAAAGCCGTTGACAACCATTTGCATACATTGTGATTGCCAATCAGCAATTGGAAAAGTGACCTTCTTTGATATCACTAACTTGTTATAGAAATAGGACTAGGAAGTATGCAACTCCCTTTGAATGTTGGGTTACTCCCCACAGTGACCTCAGTTTGTACAGTTAGGTTGTCCTATTGAGCCTAGATCATGGGATCTCCATTCTTCTAGGATAGGTTTTCCTTTGCACTAACTTATTCCAAGGGCTTTAGTCCCATTCCTCTCGACGACTTATGTACTATCTCTTTGCTTAAGCCTTTTGTAAGCGGATCCGCAATGTTATCCTTTGACTTCACATAGTCAATAGAGATAACTCCCGTTGAGAGAAGTTGTCGTATCGTATTATGCCTCCTTCGAATGTGCCTTGATTTGCCATTATACATTGCACTTTGAGCTCTTCCAATTGCTGATTGGCAATCACAATGTATGCAAATGGTTGTCAACGGCTTTGGCCATCTTGGTATGTATTCCAAGAATTGGCGTAACCATTCCGCCTCTTCTCCAGCTTTATCCAAGGCGATAAACTCAGATTCCATCGTGGATCTAGCTATGAGAGTTTGCTTGGAAGACTTCCAAGCTATAGCAGCTCCTCCAAGGGTGAACACATAACCACTCATGGATTTGGAATCTTTCATATCGGATATCCAGTTAGCATCACTGTATCCTTCCACAATAGCTGGATCTTGGCCATAATGCAGTCCATAATTCCTTGTGTATCTCAAATACCTTAGCAGTCTAGTCATGCTTTTCCAATGCTCAGAACTAGGATTACTAGTATATCTACTTAGCCTGCTAACAACGTATGCTAAATCTGGTCGAGTACATGACATGAGATACATGAGACTGCCAATGATCCTTGAATACTCCAACTGAGCAACGCCCTCACCTCTATTCTTAGACAGGTGTTGGGTAGTATCAATCGGAGTTTGAGCCACACTTTTGTCCTCCGCATTGAACTTCTCAAGGATCTTGTCCACATAGTGGGATTGACTTAACACAAGACCGTTTTGGGTTCTAGTGATCTTCACTCCTAGAATCACATCAGCTAGACCCATGTCTTTCATGTCAAATCTTGCTTTCAACATGTCTTTAGTAGATCTGATCATCTTATCATCACTCCCAACAATAAGCATATCATCTACATAAAGGCATAGAATCACATAGCCTTTAGATGTATCTTTCACATAGACACACTTGTCACACTCATTTATTTTGAAACCACTGTTAAGCATAGCTTGGTCAAACTTTTGGTGCCATTGTTTTGGTGCTTGCTTCAAACCATACAACGACTTAACAAGTTTACACACCTTGCCCTCTTGACCAGGTGCAGAGAAACCCTCAGGTTGCTCCATGTAAATCTCTTCATCTAACTCCCCGTTTAGAAATGCAGTTTTTACATCCATTTGATGTATTTCAAGATTTCTCATTGCTGCAATTGCAATCACCAACCTTATGGAAGTTATTCGAGTCACGGGTGAGTATGTATCAAAATAGTCTAGACCTTCCTTTTGTCTATACCCTTTGATCACCAACCTTGCCTTGTATTTGTCAATGGAGCCATCAGCTTTCATCTTCCTTTTAAATATCCAACGATATCCAAGTGGTTTATTTCCTGGTGGAAGATCTACTAGCTCCCAAGTGTGATTCTGTAAGATAGAATCAATTTCATTTTTGATGGCTTCTTTCCATTGTGGTCCTTCTGAAGAGGAGACCGCCTCTCGATAGGTCTGGGGCTCACCCTCAACCATATAAGTAAGAAAATCAGGCCCAAAAGATTTCTCAATCCTTTGCCTTTTGCTTCTTCTTGGCTCAACCTCTTCTGCCTCTGATTCTTCTTGTGTTTCATGTTGGACAATCTCATCAACCGGTGTTGATGAACTTGCATGCGTCTTTTCCAAACATGGAAACACATCTTCAAAGAATGATGCATTCCTTGACTCCATTATAGTGTTCTTGTGTATTTCTGGATTCTTTGAATCATGTACCAGAAAACGATATGCACTACTATGATGGGCATAACCTATGAACACACAGTCCACAGTTTTGGGTCCTATTTTTTGAACCTTTGGTGGTGGCACCACCACTTTGGCTAGGCACCCCCACACTTTCAAGTATTTATAGGATGGTTTCCTCCCTGTCCACAACTCATATGGTGTTACATCCTTTTTCTTGAAAGGTATCTTGTTCAAAAGATAATTAGCCGACAGAACGGCTTCCCCCCACATGTCTGGGGTTAACCCAGAACTTAATAACAAGGCATTCATCATTTCTTTTAAGGTACGGTTCTTTCGTTCCGAAATGCCATTTGATTGTGGAGAATATGGTGGGGTTATCTCATGTCTTATGCCACTTTGTGCACATAAGTTTGCAAATGGTGAAACATATTCACCTCCTCTATCGCTTCTCACAACCTTGATTTTCTTATTAAGTTGGTTCTCCACTTCGTTTTTATATAAAATGAATTTGTCTATTGCTTCATCCTTACTTTTAAGTAAATATACATAGCAATATCTAGTACTATCATCAATGAAAGTGATAAAGTACTTATTTCCTCCTCTTGTGGGAATTGATTTAAAATCACAAACATCTGTGTGAATCATATCAAGGGGTTCGGTTATTCTTTCAACCGATCTAAATGACGATCTTGTTTGTTTGGCTTCGACGCAAGTTTTACATTTTAACTTTGAATCAATGGAAGAGGATGGTATGCAATCTAATTTAATTAAACGACGAATCGAATCAAAATTTACATGACCAAGACGACCATGCCACACATTAGAAGACTCAATCAAATAAGCAGAAGTAGAAGCATTCTTATTCATGTTCTTTTTGATAGCCATTACATTGAGTTTAAACATACCATTATGGGCATAGCCCTTTCCAACAAACATACCACGTTTAGTTAAAACAAACTTATCACTTTCTATAACCATACGAAAGCCGAACTTGTTAAGCAACCATCCCGACACAAGACTCTTGCGCAAGTCGGGAACATAAAGCACGTTGCTTAAAGTGAGCTCCTTTCCCGAAGTCCACTTCAAGATCACATCACCTTCACCCTTGATATCCGCTGTAGCCGCATTTCCCATGTACAGCTTCTCTTCTCCCACAACCTCCTTAAAAGTATTAAAGAGGGTCTTGTCGGGGCAAACATGTCGAGTGGCCCCGGTGTCAATCCACCACCCTTTTGGGGGGTTAGACACAATGTTGACCTCTTCCATCATGGCGGACAGATCCGAGATCATAGCAACAAGAGGCCCGCCATCATCAATCATATGAGTCCTCTCCTGTTTAGGTTGTTTACATTGGTCAGCACGGTGACCCGATTCACCACAATTGTAGCATTTGCCTTTAAAAGAAACCACCTTCTTTTTCACACCACCCTTCCTTGGTCCAAGGTCCACAAACTTGCCTTTGCCCTTGCCATTAGGCTTGTTGTTTTTGTACCCTTTATTCCCCCTTGAAAATTGACCATGTTCCACAAGATTGGCTTTTGCAGAACCTTCCACTTGGGTTCCCTTTAGAGCCAACCTATTGTCTTCTTCAATTCGAAGACGAACCACAAGGTCCTCAACAGTCATTTCCTTTCGCTTATGCTTAAGGTAATTCTTGAAGTGAACCCAACTAGGGGGTAATTTCTCAATCATGACAGCCACTTGAAATGTCTCACTAAGAGTCATTCCCTCGGAGAGAATATCCCCAAGTATTATTTGTAATTCTTGAACTTGGTTAATTACAGTTTTAGTGTCAACCATTTTATAGTCCAAAAACTTAGCCACTACAAATTTCTTAGTCCCGGCATCTTCAGTTTTATACTTGCGTTCCAATGAATCCCACAAGTCTTTGGCTGTTGTTATCTTGCAATATACATTGTACAATGCATCTTGAAGGCCATTCAACACATAGTTGCGGCACAGGTACTCAGAGTGCTTCCATGCATCTAATGCAGTGACAGCTTGAGCATCAGCACCCTCAGCAAGTTGAGGGGGAGACTCAGTCAAAAACCTTGCAAGGTTTAGGGTGGTCAAGTAAAAGAGCATCTTTTGTTGCCACCTTTTGAAGTTCAAACCAGAAAACTTTTCTGGTTTTTCAGCATGATTGGCAACGGTCTGGGCTGCTTGGGTACCAACTAATGGTCCCATGGAAGTAGACCCCAGAACAGTGGATGAGGCTGCTGCAATTGTGGCTGCCATTTCTGAAACAAGAGCAGAAACAGTTAGATTACAGAATAGTTTGGTTTACAAAAAACCAGAAAACCAAAAAACAAACTTTACAAATAAGTTTGCAAACACTGATTGTAATCCGAAAAAAAAAAATTTAAAAACAGTGAACGGTTGATGTTTTAAAAATTCTGTTTTAAGCTTGTAGGACAACCATTCACATAAAAATAAAACATAACTTTTATTACAATATAATAGGATTACAATACAATGACAAAATTACAGAAAGAAACTAAAAAGGAAAAAGGAAACTGACAATGAATACATATTACACAAACATAACAAAATAAAAATACTGAAACAAAAGGAAACTAAAAACCGGGTAGAGGCTGAGGATTTCTGTTAAACAGAGGTCCCTTAAAACAGATTTCGGGCCACCCAGGTGAACCCGTCTGTCTCCCAGGGTACAACAGCCGAAGCAGGAAGTACTGCCGGAATTAGCCTAGCACTCGATACTATACCTGAAACAAGAGCGCGAAGCTTGGAGAAAGCCGGAAATTCTTCTGGAGCAGAGTCTGTGTGCATATGCAATTTGTTTGCAGTCTCAAACCTGGAATCCAAGCCTAGTTTATATAGGCTAGAGAGTTAATTCGCAACTAATGCAATCATTAACTCTAGGAGTTAAGTTTGCAACTAATGCAGTCATAACTCTGGGAGTTAAGAATTCGAATAGTCTCTTGCAACTGGAAAGGCTTGAACCAGACCCGAACCCGCGAGCCATCAGTCAAAAATACTAAGGCGGCTCTCAAGCGGCTCGCGGCGATGCGAGCGTGCGCCATCAAAACGCCACATTACGCACATCGCTCCTCGGTCTCGTGTCCGGTCCCGTCCCCGGGCGCGGGCGCGTCGGGTGCTTTGCACCCTTGCTATTGCCACTGTGTGTGTCTTGGTATACAAGAATACTCTTGTGTGAACCTTCACACTTATAAGCCAAGCAATAGTTTCTCATTCCTCCGATGTGGGACAGGCTCAATTCCCAAGACATGTTCAATTCTCAATGTCTCAACATTTATACACACAACTTCGAGCATCGATATCTCATTCATCTTAGCTCTATTTTGGACATGATTTGGTTCGTCGTGATCCTCTCACGTAATAGAATACGAACGTAATAAATAATAATTATATTTGTAACAAATAAGTCCAAAAATTTCCAACAAACACGTTGTTGGTATTAAGGTGGATCATTCCTTATGAACCTAACATCTCTCTTGTTTACGCCCGATTTAGGATTTGTCTAGGGTGTTACAAAAGGAGCTCACACCTGATAGGATTAACACATTAAGTATTTGTACGATAGAAATGTTTACTATTCAAAAATTAAAAGTACATACGTTTTCGTATTTGGATAGAATCATCACATAGTTTATCAAATGTAAATAAACTAGGGGGAAACTGCGCTTCGCGGTGGTGCAGTAAATCACGGTAATTGTTATAAAACAAGAGCGTTAAGGTATGTAACGTTAAAGTAAAAAATATGTACAAATAACAACAATATAAAGTTAATAAAAACTGGGGGAAAACCGAACTAAAAACAACCAAAAAAAAAAACTAAAAAAATACCCAACCCCCAAGGTTCAAACCTGGGTGGGTGAAGTGAAACTGAAAGTAGATACGACCACTAGACCTTTGTTTATATTTGTGCTAAACTCGATTCGAACGTTATTAATACACAAATAAAAGTTAATCCATAACCGAAATGTATATATTATAAGTGTAGGAAACATGAATTTTAAAAGTTATAAAAGTTACAATTATTAAAATATAATAAAATTTACATAAGTAAAGAAAATAAAAAACTATACTATATAATAAATAAAGGTTTCTTAATGCCACATGTCGCCTCCATATTCATCCTTATAAAAATTTTTCCGCCTCTCTCTCATAATAAATACACTTCCATATCTCAATAATAATATATTTTTGCCGTTCAAAAAAAATATAATAATATATTTTTAAACAAATTATTAATTATACTAATAAAACATATTTATTTTAAATTATCTAATATTATAAGAAACTTTAAAATGTAATCACCTAGTTTATGTTTTTAATCAAATAGTAAATGAAAGTCAAATTACATTGAATAGTATTTTATGTATTTTTTAAACTCAATTATATATTAAATTTTACATATTTTTTTGTTTTATTTTCTATTGTTAGTATATGTAATACATTTTTTCACATACAAATTACACATATAAATATTTAAAAAGTTTATATATTGATATTTTTTACCCTGTGTAATACATAGGTTCTAAGCTAGTTTATAATAAATATGTGGCGCAAGGCTAAGAAAGAAAACGAAAGTGGATAAAATTGTAATAATAATCGTATATAAACTTTATTAAGTTAATTTGTTGCTATTGAGGATGCCCAATTACACACAAACACTTGTGAACAACTGTTCACGACGCTTTTGAAACGTATATAGTGTATAATGTTATTTAGGGGTGTTCACGGTTCGGTTTAAAACCGTAAAATCGTTCAAACCGGTCATTGGTTTGGTTTCACGGTCGGTTTTTCTTTTTAACTTTCGGTCGGTCGGTTTCAAACCGTAGCGAACGGTTTGGTTTGCGGTTTATGCCGAAAACATGCCATATAAAACTGGACCGGACCGTATGATTTAATTGAGTTTTATTTTTTTAAAATTTCATATTAGATATATTAAATTATTAGACTTAATTAAAATTAAAGTTGAATTAAACTCTAATTATTTGAAGTAAACTAACTTTAGTTTGATTTCTTCTTAATACTTGTTTATTTTTCATGCGCATTAGTACATCTAAACCTAGTTTATTATTAAGCTAAGTTCCAAATGTTCCTATTGGATTCTATCTAATTATGATATTATACGGAATCTAATTTCTGGTTTTGTTATCTGAAGTTCTGAACATGCTGAGATAGTCTTAGCTGCTGCTGTGGGTTCTATCGATTTATGATGTTGCAATCTATTTAATTCCAATAAGCTTAAACCATGAAATCAAACTGGAACCAAACCGTTAGTAACGGTTCGGTTTTAAATTTCAACGGTTCGGTTTTGGTTTTTGTTAATCAAAAACCGTTACTAACGGTTTGGCTCACAGTTTGACCTATAAACCGTTAAAACCAGACCGTGAACAAAATGAAAATAACATTTTTATATTACTTACATATACGTATAGTTTGATAGAATCCTTACGTGTTGGGAGATCTGATAGACATCTTACCAAGACTTAGAAGATTTTGAGTAGAAAACAAAAAGATTTTATGGATCACAAAACACAAAAGAATTATATCTAAATATCTCAAAATTTTTGAAAAACATCTAACGAGCTCCAAATCTGTCAGCAAAAAGTTTAAGACACTTATCAAGACTTGCTCAAAACTAAGATATAATTCTATCTTGTGTAGAAATTAGGGTGTAGGGCGTACAGGTACCGGAGAATCAAACTCAAGTTTTTGGTTTTGAAATCGTGGTCTTGAATCAAAACAACAACTAATACCGTGAATGGCCTGTTGCTTGCAGGTGTTCTTGAGATGAAAACAACAAATCGTTGCCTGGGTTCAATACAATAAATACACAATTCAAAAAACGAAATGCAGATCTTGAATCAAAACAGAAAACAAGGACTTTCTGTTTGTCTGCAATTCATGCATGCTGACTTTCAAAAAGTCAGAGGCAGATGATTTTTTTTATCTTAAATCAAATAGGAAATTAACAGGTAATCGATTGTGTGATCTAAGAATCAATCGGAAGAATCTGAATTCCAAATAGATATTTTTTTTTTCATAAAATGTTTAATTATATATCATCAAGGCAAATTACATAAGGATAGCAGGTAGACGGGCAACAAACTGCGCCGTCATCACCTTCTGAATGGAAAACCTAATCTACGGTTCCCATGTCCAAATCGATTTTGAAACAGGAAATGATCCGCACCTATTGCCTGTGATAATCGAATGATGATCCAAGAGCAAGCAATCGAAAAGGATATACAATTTGATCTTGAATCAAAATGATAACTTCGTGCCTCTTGCCCTTTCGAACCCAGAAAGCAAGCAATCGAAGAAAAAAAATATCTAACGTCACGATGTTTAGTAATTTCACATGTGCGCTCATGGCTTGAGTAGATCCTTTGGCTTGAATGACGATGATCAAAAGCTCTGGAAGCCTCTTGAGGGTTGGGATGAAGTGTGGTGGTGGAGGAAGGTGGGAGTTTGAGGATGAAGAAAGAGAGTGTTTGGGATGGGTTTTATAACTTATAATCTTTGTTTTTATATTTTTTTAATATAAGAGATATTTTGATTATTTTATACTTACTTAACAGATAAACTTAATGAGCATCTAACTCAAGGGTTATGGGTGGGTGTTACAATTGTGCAAACTATTGAACCAAACTTATAGTTTCACGTTCTTAAAGATCACAAGTGAAATCTAAATAAACCACATGAACCATCCGTGTAATTAATTCTAATTTGTATTTTGGTGTGATGATGTTTGGGATTACTTTTCAAAACAACTTATTGACTTATTACCTTTTGGAATAAGGTAATAAGTTATAAGTTTGTTTGGACAATTCAAAATAAGATGAAAAATGTGAGATGGAGAAGTTAAAATCCAAAAGTGAGAAATTCTTACTTTTGAAAATAACTTTTAGAAAAGTCAAAAATAGCTTTAAAAAGTAATCCCAAACACCCTCTAAATGTGATCGGAGGTAACTTTGGTAAGTGTGGCATGTGAATGTATAGAAAAAGGAATTTGTTTTTTATTTAATTTAGTGTTCATGACCTCAGCACTCTCGTCATCTTCTAGTTTGTTTTTTAATTTAATTAATCATTATTAATTTATTATATTCCGTTATTTTCCCCTAAAATTTACATGGGTTTGAATTTCTTGCGATGTATATGTACCCTCTCTTTCGTTTTTACTGGTACTAATCTCTCCCTTAATGTTTTTAATTCATACAATCTCACTCTTTTTAGTTGTCACATATATAAAACCTTACATTTTTGTTTTGTTTTGTTATATAGTTGGATATAAAAATTCAAAGTTTTTTTTTCTAAAAATGTAACATGTTATTTTAAACTTTTTAAAATACGTTTTTTATATATAAGTTTTTAAGTTTTGAAAAAAAAAATTCTTTTATCTAAAATAATGTTTCTTTCGGTTTTATAAAAATGTTTTAATATATTTTATAAAATTTCTTTAATGTATTTTATAAAAATGTTTTTTTTCTTTTATAAAAATGTTTTTAATGTAGTTTTTTAATTTAATTTTTTTAAAATACCGTTTTTTAGTTTTTTAAATATGTTTTAGTTTTTTTAAGAAATTGTTTCAAAACTTTTTTTAAACCATGTAACGAATAATATTTATTTCAAAGAGAAAATATGACAAGTTTTAATATAACTAGTTTTTTTTTCCGCGCTTTGCAGCGGAAGTTTGGTCGTTTTTTCCCACTATGCGGCAATAGTTTGGTCGTTCTCGGTTCGGCTTGTCTATAACCATAAAAGCCGTGTGTTGCAGTGGAGTCATACGATGACATTAATGTGTCTAAGGGCGCGTTTGCGAACTTCGTTACATGTATTATGGCAGTGACATTCACGTGATTAAGTAAATAAAAGAAACGTATGAAGCTGAGACGGATCTGTTTTGGAGATAGTTTGGTCGTTATTGGTTCGGCTCGTCAAAAACCATAAAAGCCGCGTGTTGCGGCGGAGCGGTACGATAACACTAACGTGGGTAACGACGCGTTTACGAACTTTGTTACACACATTGTGGCGGTCATATTCACGTGGTTAAGTACGTAAAAGAAACGTATGAAGTTGAAGCGGAATGATTTTTGAGATTGAAATATAGATTAAAAAAATATTATGTTTCACACATTGCGCCTAATAATTTTAAAAAGGTAATATAAACTTAAAAAAAGTGCAGGGTTACATGGATATGTGCAACACCTTAAACCAAGTCAACAATAGGAAGCTTTGATGCAAATTTGGAAAATTAAGCATATACCACAAAAGAGAAGCTAATAAAAATTCACCGACATTGGTTTAAGTAAGTTAACAATTTTATAGATGTAGAACATGGCAAGTAATAGAGGAGAGTATGTATAGCCTAACTCTTAATAATAGTTTTTTATATAAATATATCAATAGCAATTTCCAGGACATTTTTTATTAATTACAGTAAAGTTGTCTTCTGGTGAAGTGGTAGCTCAATGACTTTTCAAATGTAAGGTCATAGGTTCGAGTCTCACTTGAGACAAATTATTCCAGGTTGAGCCAGAGAGTTTTCCCAGTTGTGGGTTTCTTCCTAGGTGGGTCCCGAGTTCGAGTCCGCTGCGTTTACAACTCATTGGGAAAGACATGCATGACTCACAGGAACACCCAGGCTGCTCCCGAATGAAGTAAGGGTTTCAGAAAGTCGTTTTTCAAAAAAAGAATATATATATACGACTGATTTTTTTTAAGGAAAATATTTTTAATCCCGTGAAAGTGGGACTTGAACCCATGACCTCATTAAAACTTGGTGTTCAAAAAGGGTTTTTCTCTACCATTGGGTCACCAACCCCAATAACAGATACAAGTGATGTGATCCCACATATATGTATATGTGATTTATACAACCACTAGCTTAACATAGTGGCAAAGGTGTATACCAAGGTTTCACTAAAATGAAGAGGTCTTGGGTTCAAGCCCCACTTGTGACCAAAAAAGGGGTCCGAGGTGGGCCAGAGAGTTTTCTCACCTATGATGGGTTTTCTCCTGAGGAAGATGGAGATGCTCGGATGGGTCAGTGACCTGTTAGTGATCCAAATTGCCGTTAAAAAAAATATATATGTGATTTATATATCTTTTTTATTAAACTTTTATCCATAAAATTTCCAACTGTTTAAAAAGAGAAAATTTATGTTTTTTAATTCCAAAATAAAATACATAGTTGATTAAGTGCTAGAAATTTCACCCGAGGACCGAGCTTAACGTTTTTTTTAACGGTGAACTCACAAACATAATAAATCTACTTTTAAATTTACATCATTTATTCACGGTAAGACTTTAACCTTTAATCACTTGTGAGATACCATTCCAACACCTTGATATATCTAGGTTATAAACCCTTGTTTAAAATTTCTTCTACCTACGCATTTTTAATTATAAACTTCATCTCTCATAAAAACCAAACCACCTAAAATTCGTTAATAGTATTTGAGTTGGGTTGCTCATATATGGAATTTATATTGGGTGTTCTTAAAAATACAAACAAAATCAAATAATCATCTCTAATTTGTGTTTAGGAAAATATTTTCCTATAGATTTGGATATTGTAACCGCGTGGCGTAATGTATGAAAATGGAAGACATTGGACTAATCAAAGTCAACAAATCTCATAATTTTATATTTTATATCTTTTTTTTTAAAAAAAAACCCAAAAGTCAAGTAACCCGTTTAGAACCTTCCATATAACTTCTTATCACATTCAGACCACCCTATAAACTCCAAATCTTGCACTCATATAAATATATAATACATCCCCTTATTTTCAAGGACATAATTAAAGTCATGTCTTTCATTTGTGGATTTTCTGGCAACCAAGAAGATGATCTTGAAGATCTCTGCATGCTTCCATCAACCCCTCAGAGAAGAAGACATAAAGACAGCAAGAATCCGTATTCGAATGGCGGGCTTGATAAATTTGAAGCTCTCTTGGCGGATCTAGATGGGAAGAGACAGATGATCTATACCAAAAAGGGGTCCGAAGATATTTGGTTGGTTCGATTCGGGTATTCGAATTCGAATGATGTGAAACCGATTGTTGTCAAAGTTAAAGATCATAGAAAGCAAGAAAAAGATCACCATCATAAACTTGAAAACGTCAAAACACCTGTGTTATCATATTCTAAACATCCTGGTGATAAAGTGGTGCTCCCAGCAAAAACATCGACTGGTTTTGATCAAATGATAAGAAAGTTTGGTGATTGGTGGAAGCCGTGGTATAGTTTGCCCCTTTTCGTCATTTTGATTTTGGTGTTGTTGGTGTTATTCGGGAGGTCTTTCGCGATATTGTTCACTTGTATAGTGTGGTATACGGTGCCTACGAGTAATGTAACGTTTAAGAAAGCCGGAAAGAAAGAATACTCAAGAAAATTGAGCGAGAAGATGGTAGCATCTTCGAGAAGCGTACTCAAAAGTGGGACTGCGAACACTCAGCTACATTGAACAAGTTTCCGATGAATTTAACTTGTGTTTGTTTTGAATTTTGTGGAAGGATTCATGTACATGTTTAACTTCTTTTTAATTTTTTAATTACCTTTTAGAATGTTGACCAAACATCAATGTCCGTTTGGTCAAGATAAAAAAATTATAATGACATGTAACTAATGTGTTCATCATCAACTTGCTTATTATATGTGATTTGGTTAGATTTACAAGAAACAAACTATACTCGGAAAGCGTAAAAATTCAACTTCTGAGGCAAAATTTGAATTTTCTTTAGGCTTAACGAAATTATGAAGCTAAGTGTAATTTGTTTTTTCTATTATAAATTTGACATTTATAAAAGATGGTTTGATGTTTATAGTTAAAATTCATCTAGTTTCATCACGCGTTCAACAATGTTAGTTTCTTGATTTCGAATCTTGACATGATGATATTTAACAAGTTTTGATCAATGCCCCTCTTATATTATTCAAAGAGGAGCAAATAACGCTTGGAAAAGAAGAAAAAACATAAAGGAGGGTTTAAGAAGGATATTGGCAAAGTGGAAGACAAATTGATACAAGTATAATAATAATCCACTGGCTTCTAGATGGACAGGTTCTACATGACATGGGGTTCCCAGATTAATGACGTCAGCAAAGTAAATGCATCCACCGAATCAGCACACACTTTAATTACAACCACTGGTTCTAGATGGACAGATGATATACATCGTAATATGTTCTTATTCTATTTAAAATTCACATAAAATTATAGAAGGCTCCGTCTATAAAAATACTTTAAATTTCTATTTTGACACCGGTACGTTTTATATTAGTGAATATGAAGCGATACAACATCAAATAAACAAAAGTTTCAGTTCTGTCTGACGGTTTGTCCTATACGCTCCATATTGACCAATATGAAACGTATAGGATTTTTTTAATTTTTTCCTCAAAGACTTGGATAATTTGGCCAATATAGGCTCCATATTGGAATCGGTCGAGTTTGAGCGTCGGGTATTCGGGGACGCTTGGGTTTGTGTGTGTGTGTGTTTGGGTGCGTATTGAGGAAGAGGCTCATGCATATCAGCCTTATATGGACCCTGATATGTGGCATGTTGGCCAATATGATGCGTATAGGTATTTGTTTTTTACAAATATTATTTTTAGTCAATATATTGGACATTGTGGTCTGGATTAGGATTCACTATCTGCCTAAACAACTGTATTCGGTCCCCGTATTCGTTGTACCAACCAGCTGCGATGTCGCTTATGTTCGCCATCCAAAGCGGGTTCGGTAAAGGCATCGGATACTCTCCGTTTAATTTTATATGGATGAAATGGTTGTCGCTGACAAGTAAGGGTAAAGCTAAATACAAATATAAATAAATGATTTGCCTCGTTTAGGCCGGGCAACACCGGTCTCTTGTCATACGAACGAACACCTGACACGAACTCCCCCTCGCTCAGGGGGATGTTGTGTCCGATGTTCGTTCGCATGACAAGAGACCGGTGTTGCCCGACCTAAACGAGGCAAATCATTTATTTCTTAATTTATATTTGTCTTTAGCTCTTGACCTGCTAGATGTTGAACTACATCCGTGGGTATTTGTCGAAAAACTAAAACAACAGATTATGCCACAACCTAGCAAGTGAAAAAGAATATGTTCAAAAAGCTCAAACAAGTGTTTAACCCAAGCAATACCGACAAAAAAAATGCATGTTGTTTAATAAAATATTCGCGATCGTCCAACATTGAAGATGCAACAACAAAGGAGAGATGATGTTGCGAGAAACAGTTCATTTGTGCGGTCCGAAGAAAGCATGTATCGTATCGTACAGTACAATATCATATCATATCGTACAGTATAATATCGTATAGTCTAGTATACTATCGTGTATTTAGTATAGGTCCCGTATAGGCCTGCCGGTGTAGTATACGTATCGTATTTTTTAGTATAGTATAGTATTGTATCATATTGTATAGTGTGCGTATACGTATAGTATAGGTGTAGTATATGTCCCATATAGGCCTATAGGTATCGTATGGTACATTATAATCCTATAGGTATCGTATAGCTAAAGGGTATAGTAACAAAAAAGGAATAGATTTTGATGAAATTTTTTGCTTATGCTATAAAAATGGTATCTGTTAGATGTATTTTTAGTCTTGTTGTTCAAAACAGTTGGCCTTTGTATCAACTTGATACAAAATAATGCTTTTTTATATGGCAAGTTAAATGAAGATGTCTATATGGCCTTGCCTGAAGGGTACTATTCTAAAAATGAGATAAAAGTGTCTAAATTGGTTAAATCCTTATATGGTTTAAAACAGGCCTCTATAATATGGAATGAAAGGTTTGTTAGTGTCTTGTTTGAGTTAGGTTTCACACAAAATAAGTGTGTTTATTCAGTGTTTATAAAAATGTGTAATTCTCAGTTTGTTGTATTACTTGTCTATGTTGATGTCATTATTGTAACTGGTAATTCTGAATTTGAGATTAAAAGGGTTAAACATTTACTACAATTTAAGTTTTTAATAAAAGATTTGGGTTTGTTAAAATACTTCCTTGGAATTGAAGTTATAAAAACTGAGGTTGAAATTTGTCTATATCAAAGAAAGTATTGTTTGGAATTACTTACAGAATATGGTTTAACATGTTATAAACTCGTTAATACTCCAATAGAGCAAAATTATGTGTTAATGAAAATGTGTAAGAATGAGGATTCATATTTATCTAATGTGACTGCATATCATAAACTTATTGGAAAACTGATTTATCTATCTCACACAAGGCCTAATATTTCTTATTATGTGGATTTGCTTAGTTAATATATGTATAAACCAACAAATACACATTTTCAAATTGCATTGAGATTGCTGAGTACTTGAAGAAATCTTTAGGGAAAGGTATTTTGTTTAGCAAAAATGACGTGTTTGAATTAAGGGCTTTTGTTGATTCAGATTGAGCTAAATGTAATCAAACTAGAAAATCAGTAACTAGGTTTTGTATACTCCTGGGAAATTTTTTAGTGTCTTGGAAAAGTAAAAAGAAGTCCACAGTTTCTAGATCTACCGTAGAAGCAGAATATAGAGCAATGTGTGCTGCTGCTTGTGAAATTGTGTGGCTTGTAAATTTGTTACATGAACTTAAAGTTACTATGAAATTACCCATCAAGTTAATGTGTGATAATTCTGCTGCTATTCCCATAGCTACAAATACTTTTTTTTCATGATAGGACTAAGCACTTTGAAATTGATATTTTCTTCTTGAGAGAATTTTTTTTATGGGCTTATTAAAACTGTTTTTGTCAGTTCTAAAAACCAACTTCTTGATTTACTTACTAAAGGGCTTTTAGCTAACCAACATGAGGAGTTGTGTGGATTGTTATGTATGCATGATGTGTTAAGTGTTTGAATTTAGGTGGGGGTGTTGAAATATATATCTCTCTTTATCAATGTTTTAAATATCGGTTTTTAAATTGTATCGGATTAGGTTTAGAAATGGTTTAACCGGTTGTATCGGGTTGTACCGGGTGGTTCAACCGAGTTAACTAGTAAAACCTATAATTTCATAAAAATACAACTCTAACTCAAAAAATAATAAAAAAATACAAGATTCCATGCTAAAAAATAATCCAAAAGTTAATCCATAATCAAAAGATAATCCAAAAGCAATTAATTTTTCAATAAAGTTTTTTTTAAATAAAAATGCATAATTGTTTTATGTCATTGAAGTGTAGAGACTTCCAGCAGACACCTTTCCTTAATTCAACAAGAACATAACTATTTTCGTTTCCTACAATATTAAATAAGAAGTTTTATCGCTTAAATGTTTTTTAACGGCAAGCAGAAGGATGATGGTTAAACATAGTTTTTACATGGACCGTTATTTTCTGAAAATGAGCATATCAATTGATTTTTTTCTAAACTGGGTTGTAGATAAGGTAATTGATTAACAAATCTTTTGTTTCTGACTTTGTGTGTATCCCGGCAATTTTTTTTAAGTTTAAACATAAAATTTTACTTGTAATTAAAACCGGTACAACGGTATAACCCGGTAAAACCAACGGTTCAACTAACATACCGGTTTTCTAATTTACCGGGCTCAAACTTACCGGGCTAGTAGCCGAGACCCGGTTCAACCGGTATTACCGGCCGGTTTAAACCGGTTTTTAAAACATTGCCCTTTATCAATTTTACTAGTTTAGAACTTGTGTACTACACACAGGGTGAATAATATGAATACATAAACTTTTAAAATCTTTATTATATATTTAATGTAATTTGACTCTCATTTACAATTTGATTGAAAATTTGAAAATAAAAAAATTCTTATAATAAGAGATAATTTAAAATAAATGAGTTTTATAAGTATAAGTAGTATTTTATTTAAAAATATATTATTATTAAAAAGGTATGAGATTAATACATCACTTAAAATGTTTCATCAAGTCTAATCATCATATTAATTTTACCTTTTTATACATATTCTCTCTCTTTAAATTCTATGCACCATATTAATTTTTAATTTGATTGACAAGACATTTAAATTTAGATGATTTATTAACATAATGTTTGATTATTTTTATATTTATGCAAGTGGTTCATAATTATGTTAATGCTTTTTATTAAGTTAAAAATAATTAGTTATATTTTGCTCACTTCGATTTTTTTTTATTTTTTAATTAATAAATTTATATCTAAACAGCTAGAAGATAAATAATCTATGAAAGGAACATAGACAATTTAGTTTTACGTAATAACTTTGTTGTAAAATTTTAAAACGTAATTTTTTAATGCATAGTATACTAATACTTTTCAAGCATGATTTAAAAAATATATGTATTTTTATAAGTTTTTTAAAAAATATATAAAATTAACCCCATTAGAAATAGAAGAAAGACCCATAAAACATATCAAAATAAGCCATATTATTTATAGTAATTATAATTTCGTTGCAATTTAACCTAAAAAAAAATACTTGAAATCATTGCTTTTGGATTTCTCAGTTTTTTTAATTATTATTAATCTTTACTAAAGATAAACGCAATATACGCTTTTAACCCGTTTAATTTTCTATTAATATTGTTTTACTATAATAGCTTTCGTTCGTTAGGTTTAAAAAAAACCGGATTGCGCGTTTGATTTTAGTTTTTTCTTGTGAACGTTTCGGTATAATTTTTTAAATGATTTGTATTCAAAATTGACTATATTTTTTTTATCGTACACTATGACGAGCGACGTGAATGTTGCGTAGCCATGACAAACCCAACCGCTTATGAGCGAACAACATCGTTGCCGGTGTTTTGGTATTATCGTAACCAATATCGGCTGTCGTTTTTATGATATTCGACGAGCGGCACCGTTATTACTAATATTAATGGGCATGCGTTGGAATAGGAAATTTTTCTTTTTTTTTATTTTGGACTCAAAAGTTGGTTTTTATAGATTTGTCACAAAATTTCAATAGAGTAAACTGTAGTTTTTTTTTCCTTAAGTTTGTTTTTTATAAAATTGCAACAAAAGTTCAATGGCTATTAGTAATTGTTTCGTATTTCTGTAATAACTTTCGTTCGTTAACTTTTTTTTAAACGGGATGCACGGTTTTTTTTTGTCAACTGTTTGAGTATTTTTTTTTGTATCGTACACTATAGCAGTCCGTGTTTAAACGTAAATTTTATCCTTGTGTTTGAACCGATAACTACCAACCTCCCGCCGTGTGGCGTAGGGGAAAAAACTAGTTATTATTATATTAAATTTATATAAAAAATAGTTAAATTAAATTAAATTAAAAATAATAATAGTTAACTTAAATTTTAAGAAAATTATATAAGTTTATATACAAAATTTATAGTAAAATATAAAAAAAATAAAGAAACCAAATAATAATGGGTAAAATTTAGAGTAAAAAAATAAAAATTAGTTAACTTATAATAAAGAGAAAAAGATTGATTTGACTTTTTTAGTAATGTATGATTATCATGGATAAAAACAAAAAAATCATATAAATTGGTGTTAAATGCTTAATTATAAGGTGTATGAATCATGGCTCACTTATTAAAAGATAGATGTGTATTTAATAAAAGAAAGAAGCGTTAAAAATGATAAGAATGAATATGGAGGCGACACGTAGCATGAAAAAACATTTATTTATTATATAGTATAAATATAGATTATTGTTCAATTCAATTACTCAAATTTTGTGTCTAATGTTGCATTTGCTGTGCTGGTGTTGGATACTGGGCTGCAGGAGCATGATGGAATGGATAAGAATCAGATGCTGAATGGATCTTAACCCGGTAACTCATTTTTATACTCAGATTGATAATTTGAGATATTCGTTATGGTTCTTGTATTTTGGATGATTCAGAAGTCTGATGAAATTGTTTGAGTTTGAGTTGAGATTGTTCAGATCTACTCAAACTGACAATTCTTAACCCTGCACATTTTATGGTTTTTTTAATTTGAAGTAAAGAAAGTCGACTTTATATTAACTTGTATGTATTTGATCATAAATTTAAATTGGTGGAGCATCTTGGTGAATGTGCACGTGTAGGATTAAAAAAGTACAAGTTTCTCCTTTTTGGTAATATTTAAAGGGGACTACTAATGACATACGGGAATTGCTATGTGGACTTGGCCATATACGCATCGTATAGGGCAATACGATGCGTATAGCCCTTCACAATTTCTCATGCCCGACATCCTCATACAACCTGGTCATTCCAACACTATACGCATCGTATAGTTCAATACGATGCGTATAGCGTACGAGGTGCTTTCTGCAACTAGTCAACCATCACATCGCTATACGCCACGTATAGATCTATACGGGGCGTATAGCGATGTGATGGTTGACTAGTTGCAGAAAGTACCTCGTACGCTATACGCATCGTATTGAACTATACGATGCGTATACGAGGTTTGACCCGAATCCTATACGCACCGTATTGCCCTATACGATGCGTATAGGGCCCAAATTTTGTGTATTTAACCATGTAAAATTTTCATTCGAACGTATCGTTCAAAAAAATTTCAAACAATCTCTCAAAAATTATAAACATGTCTTGGTAGTTTCAGGTATATTCTAACGAGTCGCTGGAAAACAACCCGCAAAGTTCTGGCGTTCAAGAGGTGAACTGGGAGGAGGTCTCGTCCGACGTTTATTCTAATCAACGGGTAAGGCTTCCAGATTTGAACGAGCCACTGAGCAATCCCAAGTTCGTATACAGTGAACCGTCTTACCTTACACAACCCACGAACGACTACGTATACGGTGAAGTCTCCTCCCCGACACAACAAACTAACAACTTCGTGTGCAGTGAAGTCTCTTACCCGACACAACAAACCGACGAATCCAAAGACGAAGAACAAAACCATCAAAATGTGTCGTATAAAACTGACCAGAATTTTCAGTCTCGTGAACAGTTGGTGGATTGGACTATCCAGAGAGGACGTGAGAATGGTTACGTCCTTGTCACCCGACGATCGAGGAGAAAAGGCGACGATCCGACGGAACCGTTTATCAAGGTGTGGTTTGTGTGTGACCGTCACGGCGAACGTGCGTCTACTGCCACGGTTAGACGTGCAAGAAAATAGGTTGTCCCTTTAAATTGGAAGGAGAGTACCAAGAAAATACTGGTGATTGGAAATTAACGGTGAAGGATGACAGTCATAACCACGATCCTAGTCAACATCTTGAGGCGCACTCGTTTGCGAGGAGTCTGTCTCAGTCGGAACAACTTTTGGTGGGGAAGTTGTATTCGCAAAACATGTTGCCACGAAACATTCTCGCAACTATAAGGGAATAAAACCCAGAGAGTAGTTGCATTAAAAAGGACATTTATAATGCGATACAAAAGATAAAAAACGAAACGAGAGTCGGTGAAACTCCAATGCAGATTCTGAAAAACCTACTTTCTTCTAAAAAATACGTCTACTATACTCAGGAAGATCCTGCCACAAATATTGTGGAGGAGATATTCTTTGTTCATCCGAAATCGTACGAGATGTGGCGTGCATTCCCGCACGTGTTGATGATCGGCGCGACGTACAAAACAAAATGTATAAACTTTCATTTGTCCAAGTGGTCGGTGTGACCTCCACATACCGGTCGTTTTGCGTCGCTCATGCATTTATATCAAAAGAACAAGAGGAAAACTTCGTCTGGGTGCTACTGCAAATAAAAGCAATGTTGCAAAAGTGTATGGAGCCACGTGTGATAGTAACAGACAGGGACAAAGCTCTTATGAACGCGTGTGATAAAATATTTCCGGTATGTTCCAAGAACCTATGTCGGTGGCACATACACGAGAATATCGCAAAACATTGCGGGGCATCATTTACAGACGAAGACTGGACAAATTTCAAGTATTCATGGTCGGTATTATGTGAGTCTCCCACGCCAGATATATACCAGTACAACTTCAACCGGCTTTACGAACGACTGTATGCAGCCAAACGAGGAAGTAAGTTTTGAATATTTAATATTTTCAGTATTGAATATTTATTATATATTTAAATATTTATTCAATATTTAATATTTTTCCAGGAGTTATAGATTATGTGACTAAAAATTGGCTCGACCCGTATAAAGAAAAGTTTGTATCCACGTGGTCCAACAGAAACCTTAATTTTGGTCAACATACAACGAACCGAGTCGAGAGCCAGCATTCGCTCTTAAAGAGCTATCTTAGAAATGCTAACAGCTCGCTAGATAGACTTGTTGGGATTGTTGATAAAATTGTACCAGATCAGTATTATCAGTTACAGTTTGGGTTTGGAACAAGCCTCATAAGGAAAATGGACAGCCACATAGCTATTGAATTGTTTGATAACATGCACGGTAAAGTTTCACATAAAGCTCTAGATTTGTTAGAAAATGAGTGGTACAAGTTATCACATATACGGAAACAAAATGCAACGTGTGGTTGCCAACTTTTCAGTAGTTGTGGGTTGCCGTGTGCTTGTCGTCTGGAAAATATCGAAGCTACAGGTAAACTGTTCTGACTATTCAGTAGTTGTGGGTTGACGTGTGCTTTTCAAAATGTTCTAACTATTTCATTTAAAATACAGGTGGCATAATCCCTCTAGATGCGGTGGACGTCTTCTGGAGGAAACTTGATTTAAAACCGTCGTTTGTCGATGATGAAAATGTAGACGTGGATAAAGTACTTGGTCAAGTGAGAAATAAAATTATGTCACAACCCGATCAGGTCAAAAGAAGTATGCTGTCGAGAATCGCAGGGATGGTCTTTCCGAGCAAAAGTAACAAGAAAGTGCCTGTGGTACAAGAAGATACTCGCGGTCGTCCAACTTTGAAAAAGCAACAACAAAGGAAACAGGATGTCGCGAGAAATAGCTCATTCACAGGATCCCAACAAAGCAAATGTGACCCTGCGAGACACAGCTCGTATATTGCGTCACAAGAGTCTATACAAGCGAGTTCGGTCATTCAACACCGTCGTTCAACGAAAGGTAAAGGAAAGCAACCACAAGATGATAACGCTCATCTTGGGTTTCCATTGATTATGGGAAAATATGCGGTTAACAATATAAATTATTTTAAGGATTCGATACCGTATTTATTTTATCCGTACATTTCACATATACAGGATGTAAATCCCGACGGTAACTGTTTTTCGATCGGTAGCTTTGGGCTTAGGGTTAAATGAAAACCGGTGGCTTTTTATCCGACAACAACTTCTACATGAGATGGACAATAAAGAGGAATGGTGGAGAACTATTTTTGACAGAGTCGCCTTTCAAGAGTATGATAGGTTACGTCAAACGATAGATTGACAGGATGTGAAAGCCGCACCAGTTAGTCGTTGGATGTCGATGCCATACACAAGACTCCTAATTGCTCAAAGATTTGGGGTGATTGTTCATCTTTTAAGCATCAGCGGTAATCAAACATTTTTTCCATTGTGGTTTGGTCCTAACGTTCACGCTCAACATCAAATCGTATCGTTAGTTCACGTAAAAAATGCTCATTTCATCCACGTCAAGTTAGACGGAGATTTTCCGATTCCCACGCCGAATGCACTTTGGAATTTGCACCGAAATGATGATGCAGCAAAATGGGAAAATATATACAGTGATCATATTAAACGATTTAAGAAAATAATGGCTACTAATAGATCTAGATTTTCACAATACTTCACGAACTACGGATGATGTTTGTTAGTTTTAATTAATTATTATTTAAATATAATTAATTTTATTTGTCATTTTAATTATTTTATATTAATTTTACTTAATTATAATTATTTTTTTATTAGTTTTAATTAATTATTAATTAAATAAAATTATTTTTAATAAAAAAACAAAAGAACTATACGCCACGTATAGATCTATATGTGGCGTATAGACTTGAATAAGAGGGAATTCAAACTTTTCAAATCTGAGATATTTTAAAGGCTATACGCATCGTATAGGTCAATACGTTGCGTATAGAATACCAAAGTTTGGAGGCTATACGCCACGTATTGATCTATACGAGGCGTATAGCCATTTGATATACCAAGTAAACGCATCGTACAGTGACAAACGAACCAAAAAATCACACACAAAACCATACGTGACCCGTCAAGAAAACGCTCGTTCATTTGGATTGTCGTCTCAAAAAAACTTTGTAAAGGTACGTGTCTCAACCCGCGATCATTAATGTTAGGTTTATCTTGAATATTAGCGGGTAAAACTGGGTAGATTAGCGATTTTTAGGTTGAAACTTAAGAACTATACGCCACGTATAGGGCCATACGTGGCGTATAGTTCGTCTGAGGAAGACGATTAAGCCATACGCCACGTATAGATTTATACGTTGCGTATGGCTCAGGTTCCCAGCAACTTGGCCCGCGTATGGCCTGGTTGCCCACTGGCCTGCGTATGGGTTGGGGGCCCTGCGTATGGCTTGGTTTACCCGGTAACAGCCTCTACGCCACGTATAAATCTATACGTGGCGTATAGGTTTTAAAAAAAAAACATTATTTTATAATTTAAAATAAAATATATTATTATTATTTATGATTTAAAATAAAAACAATATATTATTATTATTTATTTTTATTATTTAAAATAAAAACAATATATTATTATTATTTAAAATAAAAACAATATATTAATAAAAAATTAAAAACAATTAATTATTATCAGATATGGCGGATCATGATGATGATATTCAGATGGACCAGCTATACGATCTTGCGCACTACTATTTTCTGGATTTTTTGGCCGATTCGGAGGCATATGCCCGGTGCCAGAAGCCGCGGGAGGTGCGGTTGGGCCCAGGGACGGCGGTGGATTGGGGGCTCCTCGAGGAGGTACAAGAAGCCGAGGGAGCTAGGGCCATCATCGGCCAGAAGACGCCATGGTCGCGTCTTTTTGATCTTTTGTTCGCGGAGACCTACGGAGAGGTGGTCGTCGAGTTTCTTTCGACGTTCATCTACTCAGAGGCTGGGCTGGAGCCCCTTCTAGGGGAGGCGCCGGATATGGATCCAGATCATATTTCTTTTTCTATTTTTGGGGTCGTTTACCGTCAGACCCTCCGTCAGTGGGCCGTCACGGCGGGCTTGTACTACGAGCCTGAGACGGTCACGCCACTTTTCACCGAGGCGGTGACGGAGGTGGACAAGGAGGAACTCCTTGTTTTTTGGGGCTTGATTTCAGATAGTCCTTGGTTGGGTACTAAGGGGAGGGTCTCGGGTATTAGAGACTCTTTGTATATATATCTGCACTGGCTTATTTCGACGTCGATCGCACCACGTCTGAAAAACCGTGAGTGGTGCACTGATAGAGACCTTTTCTTTCTTTATTGCCTGCTTACGTGGAGGCGGTGTGACCTATCCACGTGCATGGCGCATTATTTTGCATCTGCCTATGTGCGACAGAAGCGCGGGCTTTTGTATGGCGATGCTTTCATCACGCAGATCATGCGGTCGGTTACACCATTTGACGTGCATGAGCCTGCGATGTTACCGACCATTCCCCCTGTCCGATTAGACCGTCGCACGGCGAGCGGCATGCGCATCACGCACCGATTCCCGCTGGGCCTTCGGTTCGTAGGGGCTGTCCAGGACCAGGTTTGGGTCCCGGTGCCGTTGCCGCAGATGCCTGGACAGGGGGACCCGTCTATGCCTCATCCACTACATGGTGTGGCGTTGGAGGATGGACTGCCGCACGTCGATCACATCCACGACCATCCGCCACAGCATCCCCGACACGTACGTCGGTCTGTTAGGCTTGAGAGGGCTATCCAGGCATTGCTTGATGGCCTTGTTGCCGACTCACGGCGACATGGTCGTCAACTCGATCGCATGGAGGGCCTGATTGTGACATCCAGGATTTTTGAGACCATAAATTTTCTGGATTCATTTTATTTTAATAATTCCAATAATAACATTTCGCTTAAAACCTGTATTTATTCTAGCACTGTTGTCACATAAACCACCATTTTAAATTTATTTTTAATATATCTATTCAAAATTTAGAAACATGCGTTTACATTTCTTCATCACCGGTTTGATATTTATATATATACATATACATATATATATATATATATATATATATATATCTAAATTCATATATATCCACATATATGTATGAATAATTAGTCATAAATAAAGGTAAACAAAAATATTTATGTATTTGAAATATATAAATAAACCACACTAAAAGTTTTGTTTAGCAATTATACATATATATGTATTTGGTATTTTTAATTATATATAGTCTTCTAAAGTAATAAAAAAAAATCAGATTTTATATATAACTTACAAAGGGAATTAAAATAAATAAACCTAGTTGAAACCCCCTAGTCCTGGAACCTTGAACCCTCACATTTGATCTATGGTAATAATTTTGACCCTCATCCACCCATTTTGAATTAATTTGACTTCTAAAAGTCAAATGGTTCAAATGCTTGCAATTCGGTGCTAATTTGAACAAACCTGATTGTTTTAGGCTTGTCTGCAATGTTTGAATGATCCTTGTTCATTGTAAAGCAAAATGACTGACTAATTTATCAAAAATCGAGGCTAAATTCGAAAGTTAAGCAGGTTTGACTATTCTGAGTCAAACTGGATCAAATTCAAACTTCAATTTGCAAAATTGAACGCGGATTCAGCCCGTGAATCACGCCGTGATGGACTCAAGTGTATTCAGACCGTAAAGCATGACCAAATTCACTCCTAACCAAAGGAATCCTCGCGCAAATCACTCTGACGGTTGGTTCTGCCAAATCAAATTGAATCGGGTTTTATGGAGAAATCAATACAATTAAATCATCCCCACACTCTCTCAAGCGCCTATACGAACTCTCTAAACCCGTAATCAAACTGCATTACACTCCAGAAACCCGATCGTGGCTGCAAGAACTCGAACCTGTGCATAACAGCCGATTCCCCTCTCTGTATAATCATTCATGGTAATCCCTATGTATTTTAACTCGCTTTTATCTCCAAATCGAAAGCCCCATGATTCCGACCCTTATTACAATCAAATTCTAATCTAT
The DNA here is from genome assembly GCA_023525975.1 of Smallanthus sonchifolius. Lineage (NCBI taxonomy): Eukaryota > Viridiplantae > Streptophyta > Magnoliopsida > Asterales > Asteraceae > Smallanthus > Smallanthus sonchifolius. The sequence continues at coordinate 57,160,044 of CM042040.1, forward strand.
ATTTTTTTCAAGAACAATCTAGGGTTCGTTTTCTTTGAATCAATTGAGCACACATCAAACGAACACGAAAATCAAATTAAATTACATCATAGAACTCGTAATCTTGTGCTTAACGAAAGCCCTAAACTCTTTTCGATTAAGGTTTGGAATAGGGAATCGGGTTTTAGGTTTGGGAAGATGATGATAAGTCGACTGATGAATTGTTTATTTAACTTTAACGGATGGGTATTTCTGTCAAGACCCCCACTCAGTTCCACCGGTTTAAGACGTGTGACCCGTAAAACATGTGATCGCGGATTCTAAACCCACACTCAACAGTTTTTGGGCATTTTCCTTGGACTAGGATCGGAGCCCCTTTAAATCGGTGCTAAATTATTTTCAAATCGAATTCATAATATGAGCAGTCCCTTGGTCCAGTGGTTAATATCTAAACTGGTCACCGGGCAGACCCGGGCAAGACCCATATATTTTTAAAACTATTTTTACAACTCCAACTCAATGTATAAAAATTATTTTATAAAAGTCTATACCATTTAAAACAGTTTTGTGTGAAAATTTACATCAGGAAATGGTTATTCTACAAATTGAATTGTTTTAAACCTCTATTCCTAATACGAAAATTATTTAAAAATTATTTTGAATTAAATCAATGAATTACAAAACAAAACACTTAAAATACCCATGGTTATATAATTGTGTAAAGATTTTATGAAATGCATAATTAATTAAAAAAAAAGGGAATTTTCACAAGACAATATTTCATTTAATTATCAATTTATGATTTAAAATTTATTTAAACAAATAAAATTTTCTTGCTAAACATAAATAAATACATCTACATTTATATTCCACTTATTAATGAGACACACTATTTTTATAATAACTAAATAAAAATAATTTATTTAAATTTATTATCTTCTTACAAAAAAAAGTACATTTAGGGTTAAATTATATTTAATTACCCTACTTTTTGACACACTATTTTAAGAGACTCGCTATCTTAATTAAACAAGAGAAAAAATTTCATTTAAACTATTTAAACATAAACCTTAAAGACAAACCTTATTAATCATATATACCTTGAACTTACATTTTATATTAAGGTTTTATTAAATTCGAACACCAACTTACGCGCACTCATTGCATGAAATATTATAAAAACCTTGTACAATTTCCCACAATCAAATCCCGTTGAATCGTAGACATTGCCTTAGACTTTTGTGCACTGATTAGATGCATATAATTCAATTTTAGGTCGACATTGTGATTAGCAAATCACTTGTGCATCATATTGTTCGTGTTATCTACAACAACTATTACAAGTGAGTATTACATAGCCCCTTTTACTCTTTTACACTTTTTGGGGTGAAACATGAACTCTATACACACAATTGCTTACATTTACACAAACTACACAAATCCTCTTTACATTCATGTATACAAAATTTGAGCTTTATGTTTGAGTGCTAGGTGTGTTAACTGTTTGTGTGCAATTTATGTGCAATCATTAACTATTCAAGCCGACGGTTAACAATGATAGATCTATTGAGTCTGACAAACCCACCCAGATTGGGGTGATTGTTACCGACAACACAATTTGCATGCTAGTTACAAAGGTTTGATTGTACTTTGGTTACACAATAGTTGCTCCCCATAAATGCCTTATTTTATCATGTTATGTAAGGATTTGATTATTCACATCTATACACTATCTATGTACAAACCTGTGTATGCTCATCAACTTTTTAGTTGATCTTATTTTATTCATGTTTCAGGTGCTAACGTTTGATCAAGGCTTGTTACACATAAGTTTGGACCTAGATAATTTTAATAAAGGATTATGTATTTCATTTTATGAACTTGGTTTTTGTTTTGTCTTGAATATTTGTAATGAATTTGAATGATTAATATATTTCAATTTAGTCAACCTTGTGCTCATGAACAGTCTACATGTCCCGCCCCGACATTTCCGCCGTCGGTTGGGGTGTGACAGATTGGTATCAGAGCCTTGGTTATAGGGAATTAAGTTATTAGACACTCTTGACCTAGACTATAACCTTAGGACACCCATACTATACCATGCTACTACATGCTATATGATTATTTCTTATGTGAAAAATTTTACATGTTATACTAAATAATTACATCATATGATACAGTACTTAATAGTCTATGTGTCACATTATCCGCCAACTTTTGTCTCCTATTCATTGCTACCTATTTGATTTATTTAAAGTGCTATCCTAAGTTTTCCACACACACTCATACACACTTAGTTCTTCATGCACCCTTAATTTCACACACAAAATATCACCATCTCTTGTGATCAAAAGCTAGACTATTGGGCTTAATTGGGCCTGATGCCCATTAATAATAAACTAAGAATCCACTTACCCTCCAAGAAGAAGAAGCCTACTACATAATATAAGCCTCACTTTCGGGCCTCAAAGCCCAGTCCACAACAATTCTCATCATGACCATGAGCCCAACAATAGTATTATTAATACATGATGGCTGGAAGAGCGTGTAGGCCCATGAGGGATTCTGGCTAAGGAAAAACAGGGTACTTAAGTGTGTCTTAGTGACCCACCCCTCTTTCCTGGGAATTCTTCTCAGGGATGCATTGCTTATAGGTCAAGTGTATTTCTAAAATACTATTGTGAAGACTCGGTGTTATGACTAGTCAAACTCTAAAACTATGAGAACTCCTATATTTAACACTTAGTATTTCATTATCACTTACAACCTTTTCATTGTTTTTGTGCTAGACATGGACTCCTACTCTCCTCCCTCCCCGGTTTACCGTCCTGGAGCAGAGTCCGATTGGGAAGAAGACATCAGGTCACCCGTGCATCGGTCACCAACACCCCCAGCTGCTAGACCAAGGTTTGATGTAAGGGCAGACTGGATTAGGAACACCGGCCCAAGACTTAGAACATCTGGATCACCCGCACCCAGGAACCCGTATCAGACACCCCATCTCCACAATCAGTTACCACCCCCACTAAGAGACCCATATCTAATGCCCGACCCATACCATCCTAACCCTTGTGTAAGGCATACCACGACACCCACTAGTGTTATGGGAATTCCATCCAATGACATTCACCAATATGTAAGGACCTCAGAATTTGAGAGGCAAAGGATGGAGCGGGGGGTAATGCACGACTTGCAAGGACAAAGAATGGATAGCCTAGCAAACCAATTAGGGTACCAAAAGGAGTTAATCTTCATCCTTGAAAAAGAAATACTAGAGCATCGCACGGAGACAGCTAAAGCTGAAGCCAGATCGGCTACCCGAGTGACCATAGCGGTACTCGTCTTGGGAATTATTCTCCTTCTAGTGGAAAGCTACAATAGACGTTAACAAAATTATTTTTCCATTATTTATTGTCTTTAAATTTTCAGTTGAGAACCATTTCCCTATGTTTTGAGTAATGTTTAACATTTCAGCATTTAATCAATTTTATATATTCCAAATCTAAAATTACTATTCATTGATTTGACCCGTTGAGTGTGAATTACACCCATCATATTTTCATCAAAATTTCTCGAGTATCACCTTCTTCATTCAATACGATTTAGTACACTACCGACAATCTTCATCGTAAACAAATCATCCTATTATTTGATTTAAACAACCTCGTTATTTTGTTCAAACAAAACGTTTATCAAACTTTTAGATAGTATCAAAAATATGAATTTTCCATAAACATTTTCATCTTGTGAGAAAACTCAATACAACCTGTTTTATAAAAGCACCATTTCAAATTGATAAATAAGTATGATTTTTCTCATTAAAGTAATTATTTCTAAAACCTGGCTAAATTGATGTACAACTACTTGATTAGCCAATAATTTCTCTTAAAAATATTCTCCTTATAATAATTGAAAATTTAAAAAGTTTTTCCTATAAACTGTCTATTTATTTAAATTATGTAACTCAATGGTTTCACTACTTTATATATCTACAACCAAGAACAATTTACCACTTTCTATTTTCAAACAAAGATCAGTATTTGTAAACACATTTCCCTGAATGTTTTCAGAACCTCCTCGTTATCTTTCACTTACCACTTCAAGAGACGACCCATTACGCGTAAACGATTAACCATCCCTACAGACCTCAACGAGATTTAAAGAGCTAGAACCTAACTACCACATCCTACACGAACATAAACCAACACGCTGCTCCGCAACACCTGATCACATGCAAAACTCGTTAGTATATGTCACACAAAATTCAATAACTTACGTATGCACGTTCACAAGATACACATTACGATCACATAATACATGAAACTAGTTTATTTGCAAATCACAATTTACTAGATTGATCACATAACACATGAAACCAGTTTATTTGCAATATACGTGATACATAACAATTGTTTACTTGGTACAAAATACTAGATTGACTACATTGAACATGAAACTTATTGAGCTACAAAATACATGATGCTAAGTTGTCAACACCATACATGAACTTCATTTCCTACAATACACATGACACCATGTTGTTTACATTACACATGAGAGCTTATTGATTTACAAAATACATGATGCTAAGTTGTTCACGCTACACATGAAACCTATTTGATTACAAGCTACGTGACACTAGATCATACATGAGACTTGTGTGTTTACATTATACGCGAAACTAAGTTGCTTACAATTGTTACAAATGATTGAGCACATTATACACAAAGAATGGTCATACACTTTGTTCACCAAACTTGGAAACCATAACACATTGAAACTACTTGGGGTTTGACGTATTCTTGTTCAAACACGAGTAAACTAAGAAACTGTAAGTTATACTACCTTATTACCCCTTAGTTGCTAACTGACCTGCCTACCTTAGGACATAGTTACTTTTAACAACTTTTATGTGAAAACAATAGACATGAACGGAGTGAAATTGTGCCCCTCTTGACCCGCACACAACGGAATGATCTATACGGACCATACGATGATTTGAGTAATTACGGGTGCACACGGAATTATAAAAATCAGCGCATGGAAAACATAATAAATTTTGTCGTGTGTTGTGACCTAAACCTTATCATGACATGTAACAACGAAACTGATGTGATATGACAAGGGCATGGTGGATACGCCGATGGTACTTCCTATATATAAGTGCTCTATCATATTATCCGAAGTAGCGTTGTTCGTGTCGCGTGAAGTTTTATGTCGTTTGACCTAGACCAATAGTTGTGTAACCTCTTCCCCACCAATAGTTTTGAGCACATTCATCAAACCCTAACCATCAAATTCTCATCAAACCCACTCCAAGTAATGCATTTCACCTTTAGAATCCAAATTGTTATTCAACAGTTTTACTCCTTAAATCCACTTTGAAACTAAATTCGTTATCATCACTCATATCCGACCTTGAATACCAAAATCTGTGTCTTGCCACCAGTTATACTCCTTAAACCAACCGTCATAACACATTGAGAACCCAAAACTCCTACCTCCTTCCTGATTTAGTAGTCTCCACTAATTAAATTTTGGGACGAAATTCCCTTAACATGGGGAGACTGTGACATCCATGATTTCTAAGACCATAAATTTTCTGGATTCATTTTATTTTAATAATTCCAATAATAACATTTCGCTTAAAACCTGTATTTATTCTAGCACTGTTGTCACACAAACCACCATTTTAAATTTATTTTTAATATATCTATTCAAAATTTAGAACCATGCATTTACATTTCTTCATCACCGGTTTGATATTTATACATATACATATACATATACATATATATATATATATATAAATACATATATATCCACATATATGTATGAATAATTAGTCATAAATAAAGGTAAACAAAAATATTTATGTATTTGAAATATATAATTAAACCACACTAAAAGTTTTGTTTAGAAATTATACATATATATGTATTTGGCATTTTAAATTATATATAGTCTTATAAAGTAATAAAAAAAATCAGATTTTATATATAAATTACAAAGGGGATTAAAATAAATAAACCTAGTTGAAACCCCCTAGTCCTGAAACTTTGAACCCTCACATTTGATCTATGGTAATAATTTTGGCCCTCATCCACCCATTTTGAATTAATTTGACTTCTAAAAGTCAAATGGTTCAAATGCTTGCAATTCGGTGCTAATTTGAACAAACCCGATTGTTTTAGGCTTGCCTGCAATGTTTGAATGATCCTTGTTCATTGTAAAGCAAAATGACTGACTAATTTATCAAAAGATGTTTTAGGCTTGAGTTCCAAAGATGTTTCCAGGAGGGGTTTGATTTTGTTGTGGTCCCCTTCTACCTTGGTACGTGGGATTGGTTCGGATGTTAACGGGTCGGTTTTGTTGAACTGGACCTGATCTACGGGGTTGGTTGTTATTGATAGGTATAGATGGGGTTGGGGTTCGGTGAGGTGGAGTTGGTGGGCGGTTAGGGATAGGGCCTCTGTTTGGAGTTGGGCCACGGTTTCTCATGCTAGATCCAGAATGACTGCTTCGACCATCCATAGATGACGGTTCCGATGAAATAGGTTGTAGATTTTGTTGTTGGGTGGTTCGGTTTTGCCTTGCTATCTTCTCAATTTCTGGTTCAAAAGAAAGCGGTGAAGTCCTCCCGGATGAACGAGTACGCATGCACTAATCTGTCACCTGCACACACAAACAAAACCCCACGCGTAACACAAAAATAAAAGAAGATTAACCAAACAAAACAAGTAACAAATAATAAGTAAACAAGTAATCACACAAATCAACTAGAATAAAACACCAAGCGCACACACTCCCCGGTAACAGCGTCAAAATTTGATCGGTGTCGAAGGGACCGGTCAAAGATAAAGAATTAGAGTGTCCTAATCACCTTAAACTAGTTAGGGTAAGAAGGGTGTCGAACCACGAAGAGTTTGTGGCCGGTGCTTAACTTTAATTAACAATGTGATTTATGAAGTTGCAATGGGTCTTTCTGACCAAACACAAGCAATGATTGAGGTGAAATTAACAAATCCAACAAGCAATGATTATCAACTAGCAAAACGATCACGAGTAATCAAGTAGCAAATAAACGGTTTAAGTTGTAAACAATAATTAAAAAGGAATCACACCCGGGTTTCAAGTTCACAAGTAATTAGGGATTATCACACCAACATATGAGTTCAAACAATCGAATGGTTATCCAAATCAAATTAACCAAATCTAACCAAGAACATCAACATTCATACATCATCGACAAATAGTGTAAAACAATATTCACGAATGAAATCGAGACAAATGTATGCAATATAGAATTAGATTAATCAATAGATTCAACACAAATCAAAGTTCATAGCAATTATCATCTAATGGGGTCAATGGTGGAAGAATTTATCGACTCCCGTGAGTTCATAACCATACTAAACACAAAGATTCAAGTGTTTCAAACCAAACGATTACAAGAATTGTTTCTCAAAGCTAGCACATGATAAAACCCTAAAAAATTACAAACAATCCACCCGGGAATGATTACCGGTGGATTAGCCGCTCATGGTTGTGGAATTCATCTTCGATTCTTCAATAATTCGGTATCAATCTTCCAAATCGATCTTGGAATGGTGTTTTCTCCCTCCAATCGCCCCAAGAACTGTTGTAAAAATGGTGATCTCGAATTTGGGGAAGAAACCCCCAATTAAACACTGAAAATCGGCTCTTTCACCAAAAATCCGCGTCTGAAACGTAACCAGCGTAAGCTTACGCTGGTATGGCGTAGGCTTACGTCGTGTCCCTGAAGCCTGCTGTGAAGAAACTAGTTAGGCGTAGGCTTACGCTGGGCGGCGTAGGCTTACGCCGGTGGCGTAAGCTTACGCCAGGTGGCGTAGACTTACGCTGGACCCTGCATTTTTGCCCCGTTTCTTCCGTCTTCCATCCAACTCTTGCATATCTCGCATAATATCTTCTAAAATCATACATTAAGCTTCCAACACCTGCACATGCACATCTACACAAAACTTTTGTATTCCACATGTTAATTTACATAAATATAACATGTTACACCCTTTAATGCATAAAACTTTGGTCGCTTATCACATCCCCACACTTGAGTTTTGCTTGCCCTCAAGCAAAGTCTTTTGCTTCAAATCCACATTACAAATTCTCAAACAATTGTTTTAACTCAACATAAGTTAAGGTCCAAGGTCATGCCAGATTCATAAGAATTATACTCTCAATAGATTTACAATCCAACAAACAATTTATGACTTTTTAAACAAAAGGAGACACTTGAACGAGCTTAACTCATATCTAGTTATGGCTTTGAATGCACACACCCCTCACAATCAATCACTCCACTCGGTTTCATATATGGGCTAGAGGTGCACAAATCGGTTTTTTTTGGAACCGGATCCGGTTCGGATCCGGACCGGTTCCGTCAAAGTTGGTCAATAACCGGATCCATTAGAACCGGTTCCGGTTCGGATCCGGTTCCGGGTGTGGAGACTTGGAACCTATTGGGACCGGTTCGGATATTTAGAACCGGTCCGGTTAAAAAAAACCGGTTCCACCGGTTCCAAAAAAAAAAATTAAAAATTAACAAAGATACACTATAAAATACATGTTTTATTTATTTTGTAGATTTTTTTAAGTTATTTAACAATAGTTCGTACAAAAAAAATACAAAAAACATAATTGAATCACAAAGCATTAATTATTTATTATGTTTTCAATATTCTTCGTCGTAGTCTTTGTAACATCGGTTTTCATTCTTCTTCGCTTGAGATACGTTGGGCTTCATCGTAAGCTTGTTCTTCGTCCGAAAGTGGAGTCGCCGCCCCATGTTCTACTTCGAATTCATGTATTTCTTGTTCAACGTCAAGCTCGCCTTCTAGTTTTGCAACATGTTGTACACGTTCGGCGGCATCCAAATGGTCCTTCAAGCAAATACACATCTCCATAGATTCCGGTGTAAGCCTCGTTCTTCGAATAGATAAAACCCTGCCACTAAGAGAAAAAGCGAATTCCGAAGCTACCGTGGAAGCTTGGACGGTTAGTAGGTCACGGGCCATTGCGGCTAGAACGGGATATTGGGATTCCCTTCCTTGCCACCAACTCAAGATATCAAAGTTTTCAAACTCTTCGGATCTTAGAGTAGAAATAAAGTCGGTTGCTTGATATCTCCCAAGCTCGCTACTTGGTGTGGTTCCACGAGCTCGTTTAGTATTTTCGTTTCTTAAAGTGTTAAATAAATTTAGCATCGGGTTCCTTGAACTACTAGAAGTTGAACCCGAACCCATTGATTCACGTATGTTTGATGGATCACCACTTCCACCATATTTGCGTAAATAATAATCAAACATATTATTAAAAGCCGAATTGAAATCCCTTATTGCATTTGATTCAAAATTTGGGTCTTCCTCGAACATATTTAAATCATCCGATATTGATCCAATTAATGTTTCAACACCGGTTACATTAATCGTTGGGTTTAAGGCGGCCGAACATGTAACAACGGCCGGCATTTCTGAAAAATATTTTTTAAATTTAGCTTTCATAGGTTTTACCATTTTTTCAAAAATAGTGCCGTGATATTCAAACTCTTTTAATTTATTACATATTAAGTATAATTGTTGAAGTATTAGCGAAGACGTGGGATAATAAACTCCCGATAAACATGTAGTTGCATTTTTAAAAACCTCAAGCAAATTAGTTAGTTTCTCGATCATATCCCAACTTATATTATCAAATTTTTGTAAACAACGTTTCTTTTGCACAAGTTCATCATGGAAATGTTTTAAAGTAATTCTTTGCCTTAAGGCCGATTCAAACATTTTCCAAGTCGAGTTCCATCTAGTAGGTACGTCCCAATTCGGACCTAAAAAGATGGAATCCGTTTGTTGGCACAAGTTTCTATAGTTTATATATCTTTTTTTGCTTGTGCTAAAAACTTCACGTAACATCACTTTAAAATTTTCTTTTACGTCTCTTATTTCTTGGACGTTTAGACCGTCTTGCACAACCAAGTTAATGATGTGTGCAACACATCGACTATGAAAAAAAACACCGTTACAAGGCGGTTCATATTTTATTTTTAATTTTTCGACCGCGTTTGTGTTATTTGAAGCGTTATCAAAAGATATTGAAAATATTTTCGGTTGAATTTTATAAGTTTGAATTACCGAGTCTAAAATATAAAATAAGTTTTCACCGGTATGTGGATATCCAAAATAATCAAACGCAATCGTACGCTTCATCATTTGCCACGACTCCGGTTGAACCCAATGTGCGGTAACGCAAAGGTACGATTCGGGTAAACCATGTGGAGCGGACCAAACGTCCGTTGTTAAGTTAATGCCGGTATTTAATTTTTCAAAACCTAAAATTAATTCTTTTTTGGCTCTTTTCCACATTTTTAAACAATCTCTTCTCAAAGTAGAACGACTTACATTTGTGTAATTCGGTTGAAGCGTCTCTTGTATCATCCTCGTCAAGCGCGGATTATCAAAATGATCAAAAGGCAAGCCTTCTTGAATGACGAAATGTGCCATTCTCTCACGAACACTTTCGACATTGTATTGCCAAACTCCTCCATCCCTACCAATTTGAGTTTGATTTTCACCTTCTTGAGTGTGTCTTGCGTGACTAGCAATATGTTTCCTTAAACTGCTATTTCCCGCCGCAGCTAAAAGTTTACCACAACGTTTGCAACGAGCCTTTTGCGAGCCGTACGACATTTCGCATAAATCGAAATAAGCCCATATTTCTTGGTTTCGGGAGCAAGGAAGTATTGACACAACCGTAACATCGCTAGTAGAACCACCAACCGAATTTTGAGTGCTTGCGGAAGCGGAAGCCATGAGAGCGTTTTTTTTTTTGCTTAACGTGAGCGTTTTTTTGCGTTTTGAGAGCGTTTTTGAGTTTTGAGAGCTAGAATGTTGTGGTGAACTAACACAAACACCCAATACCTATTTATACTAAATTTCAATCCTTAAAAACAAAAAAAAAACAAAAAAACGGCCATAAAACGGCTATATAGCCGTTTTTTTTAACCCCAACGGCTAGAACCGGTTCCGAACCGGTTCCAAAAAATCCGATTTTTATCCGATTTTTAACCGGTCCGTCAAAAAACCCAGAACCGGTCCCGGAACCGGCGGTTCTCATAATATCCGGACCGGTTCTAAAAAAACCGGTTCTCACCGGATCCGGTTTCGGATAATCCATCGGATCGGTTCCGGTTCCGGTTCTTTTGTGCACCTCTAATATGGGCTAGCGATGATGTGCTAGTATTTTTCACTCGAAACCAAAGAATGAATCACATTATCATAGGCTTGCATATTGATCACATCTCCACCTACTAACACAACTAAAACGCACAAATCAAAAGGTCTTTTAAGGGTTGTAATGTAGGCTAGGGTTACGGGTATGGATAAGGATTTTTAAAGTGGCTAAAGGTGAGTGGAATTCAACTAATGAAACTACAAATCAATCCTAAAACTTTCAAATCTTCACTATGGGTATAAATGACCCATCAACACTAAAATTATTATTTCTTCAAACTATCAAATGAAACTTGGGTTAAAATGACCCAATAACATCTTTTATTATATTTCAAACTAATACTCAAAACCTTTGGGCACATGTTGACCCAATACTATTTTTGTATTTCTTTTTCATTTTTTTTTTTTGCAATTGCAACCGCAACTTCAATAATCTAAGTTAATTGAATTCCAACTCACGGGTTTAAAAAGAAAAGGCTAAAAAAGTGAATAGGCTAATGTTATGGGTTTTGTCAACAGAAAAGGTATAGGCTCAGAGTGGGCATCTAGTGGATATTAACGGGTAAAGGCATAAAAATGGCTAAAAATAAAAAAGGTTTCTCCTAATGCCTTTATCATTTTTGTGCAATCAATTGGTTCAAGGTCTCAATATGTATCAACATTATGCAAGTTCTAAAATGTGAAACAAAGTGGCCAACCACTCAAATAAGAGAATATACATATCAATTTGGCTCAAAATCTCACAAAAACGGTGGAAAATAGGTTACCGACATGTGCATGCAAACCGTCACCTTCAATTTTGTTACTCCTGAATTCAACATTTCCAAATTTTATTTTATTTTTTTCATTTGTTGGAAAGACTTAATCAAGTACTTAGTGAATTAACCATGACCAAAGACCTCTACCAAACACTTTGTAAAACAATTATCAAAAAAATTTGTATGGTTTCCAAGATTTCCCACATCCCCACACTTGAACCTTACATTGTTTCAATGTAAATAGTTATAAAATATAAAAGTGCGGTTTGTGGGTGCAAAAACATCCAATACCCAATATCTCCAAATATCCAACTCAAAGATTACCATAACCATAAGCACCAACCCAACCACAATCAACCAAGTTTCAAACAAAAACACACCAAAACGCACACAAATAAACAAAAACAAAACAGTTCAATCAAAACAACATAAATATGAGAAAGTGTACATGGACCTGATTAGAGGCGATCATAGAGTGGCTGGACTATCACCAAAAATGGACTCGTAAGTCTTCCATGAGTCTTCCCCACACTTGAGTGTTGCTATGGTGACGAAAACTAAAACACACAAAACAAAACAAAGTTGCAAAAAGCCGGGTTGCCTCCCGGTTAGCGCTAAGTTTAATGTCCTCAGCCCGACATTACCTCCTTATGGAGGTTGGAACATAAACTTGCTTCCACTAGTTCCCCCACCGCCTTGGTTGTTATCACTCCAACTCCAAGTGTTCTCTCTTGTAAATTCCATATCAAACAAATCTCCTTTCTCGTTTGGATGTTGGACATGGTCGGGTGGCTTCTTCTCATCCTTCAACCTCTTAGTTTCCTTCTCGATTTCCTTCGGCTCGTCTTTCACATTAAACCTATCAAACATAATACCTTTCTTTTTGGTGTCACCCTCATTTGTCTTGGCACGAAGATGACACACGTTAGTAGTAACCGATTTTGAACATTTCTTTTCAACCGAATATGTAAATAAATTTGAAAAAACATTTATGTTCAACTTACGATTCCCAAAGGTCATGTCAACAGTTCCGTTTCGGCAATTGATTTGCGCATTTGCGGTTGCTAAAAACGGTCTTCCCAAAATCACTCGTGGCTCCTCCTCCTTAGCAAGTGGTGCATAATCGAGCACCAAGAAATCTCCCGGATAGTAAAATTCTCCAATCTTCACAGCCACTCCCACTAGTTTCCCCCGAGGCCGCGTGCGTGTAGCATTCGCTAACACCAAGGTGGTGGTGTATTCTTCTAATGGACCAAAATTGTATTGGTCATATACGCTCCCCGGTAAAATGCTCACCCCCGCTCCATAATCTAATAATGTCAATTTGGTTTTAAATTCCCCAATTTGAATAGGAACTAAGGGTTCTCCAAACTCAATTTCTTCCTCTTCTCTTTCTTCACATTCTTCATTACCATGGGCTACATCAATTGCACTAACATGATGTTTTGGGTTCAAAGTGGTGTCACTTGGCAATTTACCTTCATTTTGTTTGAGTTGAGCTATTTCTTGTGCCAATTGCCCAACTTGTCTCTCCAATGCCACAAAAGACTTGTCTCTCACTTCATTCTCCTTCTTTGATTCTTTCATCATCTCCAATAGTGCATCCAACTTTGAATTAACCGCATTATCACCCCCTGATGACTCATCTTGTTGTTGATGGTCTTGATTGTAATTCCTTGGGGGGTAATTTATGTTCCGGTTATTGTTATAAGAGCTCCTTTGGTAACCACCCGAATTATAATTGCTTTGTTGACGAGGTTGGTATGACGAAGTACCTTGATTTGAACCTTGGAAATTTGGGTTCAATTGGTTTGACGCATCCCCATATTTGAAATTGGGATGATTCCTTGAGCTCGGGTGATAGGAGTTTGAGTTTGTATCATATGGTTTCCTATCACCATAAACTTGGTTCACGTCTTCTTGTCTACCTTCTTGGAATGGGCAACTCATGGTTTTGTGCCCCAAATCTCCACAACTCTCACAAACATCAAAACGAGTTTTCACTCCCGCTACTTCCTTTTTCTCTCCTTTTTTCAACAAGGCCAACTCTTTCTCCATAGAAGCTAACCTCTCTTTCGTCTCATAGTCCGGGGCAGATTTTGAAATTGGGTGTTTGGCTCTTTGGCTAGCCGATGCCTCGGCTTTTGAACTTTGGCTCATTTTTTCTAAGAAATCTCAATCATCTTCTTCGGGATTAGACAACAATGTCCCATTACTGGTGGACTTCAAGTACTTCCTCTCCTCTTGAGTCAAACCATCCACAAAGTACTTCACTAGTTCCCACAAGTCGATTTGATGGTGGGGACATTTCCTCAACAACTCTTTGAAACGGGTAAAAGCTTCATGTAAAGGTTCACCTGTTTGTTGTTGAAAAGTCCGAATCTCAATTCGGGAGTCATCCGTCTTTGCAACCGAGTAATATTCGTCCAAGAAAACTTGTTGCATTTCATCCCATGTGTGGATGCTATTAGCCGGCAATGTGATGAACCATTGCTTTGCTCTATCTTTGAGGGAAAACTGAAAAAGTCAGAGTTTGACCTCATTTTGGTCAAAGTTCTCATCTCCAATTGTGCTACAGATGGCGGCAAACTCGGCTAAATGGGTGTATGGTTCTTCAGTAACCATGCCATGAAAATGTGGGAGAACGTTGATGTAATTCGGTCTTGACTTGAACCTCCTCATTCCCGGAATTGGTGGAACAATTGGAGAAGCATTTTCCGAAATAGCCGGTCGAAAGTGACCATTAACTCCACCCATAGGGGCTACCGGTTGTCTTCGGTTTTCATTATTGTAGCCCCCATTAAATCTCCTCCCTTCTTGTCTAGGAGGATAAACAGGTCTATCGGGTCTAACCGTTCGACCCATTGGTTGTCTCGGTCTTTGGTGAACATAATTCACCTCTTCTTCCTCTTCAAAGCCTTGCCCCTCATTGTATTCTCCATATTGGCTCCGCTCACCATCTTCGTACTCGTAATCTCCAAACCCATTACCATTCCCAACCTCTTCATTATCATCATACCCAAAGTATTCACCATCGTCGTCCTCCCAACCATCGTTCTCATTTTCGTTTCTTGGTTGAGTTCCAAAGATGTTTCCAGGAGGGGTTTGATTTTGTTGTGGTCCCCTTCTACCTTGGTACGTGGGATTGGTTCGGATGTTAACGGGTCGGTTTTGTTGAACTGGACCTGATCTACGGGGTTGGTTGTTATTGATAGGTATAGATGGGGTTGGGGTTCGGTGAGGTGGAGTTGGTGGGCGGTTAGGGATAGGGCCGCTGTTTGGAGTTGGGCCACGGTTTCTCATGCTAGATCCAGAATGACTGCTTCGACCATCCATAGATGACGGTTCCGATGAAATAGGTTGTAGATTTTGTTGTTGGGTGGTTCGGTTTTGCCTTGCTATCTTCTCAATTTCTGGTTCAAAAGCAAGCGGTGAAGTCCTCCCGGATGAACGGGTACGCATGCACTAATCTGTCACCTGCACACACAAACAAACACCACGCGTAACACAAAAATAGAAGAAGATTAACCAAACAAAACAAGTAACAAATAATAAGTAAACAAGTAATCACACAAATCAACTAGAATAAAACACCAAGCGCACACACTCCCCGGCAACGGCGCCAAAATTTGATCGGTGTCGAAGGGACCGGTCAAAGATAAAGAATTAGAGTGTCCTAATCACCTTAAACTAGTTAGGGTAAGAAGGGTGTCGAACCACGAAGAGTTTGTGGCCGGTGCTTAACTTTAATTAACAATGTGATTTATGAAGTTGCAATGGGTCTTTCTGACCAAACACAAGCAATGATTGAGGTGAAATTAACAAATCCAACAAGCAATGATTATCAACTAGCAAAACGATCACGAGTAATCAAGTAGCAAATAAACGGTTTAAGTTGTAAACAATAATTAAAAAGGAATCACACCCGGGTTTCAAGTTCACAAGTAATTAGGGATTATCACACCAACATATGAGTTCAAACAATCGAATGGTTATCCAAATCAAATTAACCAAATCTAACCAAGAACATCAACATTCATACATCATCGACAAATAGTGTAAAACAATATTCACGAATGAAATCGAGACAAATGTATGCAATATAGAATTAGATTAATCAATAGATTCAACACAAATCAAAGTTCATAGCAATTATCATCTAATGGGGTCAATGGTGGAAGAATTTATCGACTCCCGTGAGTTCATAACCATACTAAACACAAAGATTCAAGTGTTTCAAACCAAACGATTACAAGA
Source organism: Smallanthus sonchifolius (assembly GCA_023525975.1). NCBI lineage: Eukaryota > Viridiplantae > Streptophyta > Magnoliopsida > Asterales > Asteraceae > Smallanthus > Smallanthus sonchifolius. Next base: position 57,176,302 of record CM042040.1, read on the forward strand.
ATTGTTTCTCAAAGCTAGCACATGATAAAACCCTAAAAAATTACAAACAATCCACCCGGGAATGATTACCGGTGGATTAGCCGCTCATGGTTGTGGAATTCATCTTCGATTCTTCAATAATTCGGTATCAATCTTCCAAATCGATCTTGGAATGGTGTTTTCTCCCTCCAATCGCCCCAAGAACTGTTGTAAAAATGGTGATCTCGAATTTGGGGAAGAAACCCCCAATTAAACACTGAAAATCGGCTCTTTCACCAAAAATCCGCGTCTGAAACGTAACCAGCGTAAGCTTACGCTGGTATGGCGTAGGCTTACGCCGTGTCCCTGAAGCCTGCTGTGAAGAAACTAGTTAGGCGTAGGCTTACGCTGGGCGGCGTAGGCTTACGCCGGTGGCGTAAGCTTACGCCAGGTGGCGTAGACTTACGCTGGACCCTGCATTTTTGCCCCGTTTCTTCCGTCTTCCATCCAACTCTTGCATATCTCGCATAATATCTTCTAAAATCATACATTAAGCTTCCAACACCTGCACATGCACATCTACACAAAACTTTTGTATTCCACATGTTAATTTACATAAATATAACATGTTACACCCTTTAATGCATAAAACTTTGGTCGCTTATCACATCCCCACACTTGAGTTTTGCTTGCCCTCAAGCAAAGTCTTTTGCTTCAAATCCACATTACAAATTCTCAAACAATTGTTTTAACTCAACATAAGTTAAGGTCCAAGGTCATGCCAGATTCATAAGAATTATACTCTCAATAGATTTACAATCCAACAAACAATTTATGACTTTTTAAACAAAAGGAGACACTTGAACGAGCTTAACTCATATCCAGTTATGGCTTTGAATGCACACACCCCTCACAATCAATCACTCCACTCGGTTTCATATATGGGCTAGCGATGATGTGCTAGTATTTTTCACTCGAAACCAAACAATGAATCACATTATCATAGGCTTGCATATTGATCACATCTCCACCTACTAACACAACTAAAACGCACAACTAACGAAATGTTAAATAAATTTAGTAAACGGGCTCGAGGTACCACCCCGAGTAGCGAACTCGGAAGGTATATTGGCACAAACTTTTTAGCGTTTATGCCTCCTACCGTTTTTGAGGATTTTGATATTTTGGCATGGTGGAAAAAAAACGAAGCTTCGTTTTCGATTCTTTCCGCCATGGCCCGTGATGTATTAACCGTTCAAGCTTCCACGGTAGCTTCGGAATATGCGTTTTCTTTTAGTGGCAGGGTATTATCGATACGAAGGACTAGACGCACACCCCTAGCGATGGAAATGTGCATTTGCTTGAAGGACCATTTGGATGCGATGGATACGATACAAGACCAAACTTCTCTCGAAGACGAAATTCAAGCCGAAGAAACCATACACAACAGAGAGGTTGATCTTGGAATATCCGAACCAGTCACCGATGAAGAACTAGCCGAAGATGCAAGGCTACGAAACTTTAGTTCCGAAGACAACACACAAGAATAATCAATCAATATTCCAAAAAATAAAACGTTGAACTTAATGTTTTATATTTGTTATATTTTTGTAATGTTTTACAATTTTATAAATTTATCTTGTCATGTTTTTTTAATTTTCGAACTTTCCAAATATTAATAAACGTTGAACTTTAAGTATTAATGTTGCTATATTTTTTTTTGGATTTAATATTAAAAATTTAAAATTTATTTGAATTTTTTTTTTTAATAAAAACCGGTTTAAACCGGTTTAAAACCAACCCTAACCGGTTTGACCGGTTTGACATTTCCCATTACTAAAACCGGTTTAACCCGAACCGGTTTGGGTCCAAACCGGTTTTGACTTTTCGTTAACCAAACCGGTTCGGGTCGGGTTGAACCGGTTTGGGTTAAAAAACCGATTTGTGCACCTCTATATACCACTATATATATTGTGTATGTAAACCAAACCATTAGACATGTATGAAACTTTCTCTCCTCATTTCTCTTAGTTTTCAACACGTTATTTGCAACTTTGCTCTACCTATAATTCTTACATATCGAGCCTGCAAATCCATTACACAAATTCCCTCGACCCAAAAATCATCATTTTTGCTTATGTTGCTTTAGTGGGTTTTTTTCCGGCGCAGAAACAATACAAAACTCAAGCAAATAATCAATTTGAGACTTATCTCATTATTGCAATCGCCGAGCCACGGTTATGAACAATCTCAACCATCAAAATTCTTCACTCCGGTTGACACTACTGTTGAGATTCAGTGGTGATCAGTTTGACTTTTGTAAAAAACGGGTTTTGACAGAGAAATTAATTAATTCAGTTAATTAATAAATACGCAGCGGAAAATAAAATCATAACCTATTTAATAGCACTGACAAACCGAACAGCATCTGGTTATGAACACGCAAACAAAAAAAAAGTTAATCTACTGATGAGATTAATTATACCTTAGTGGTTAATGATTAACCGGTTGAGACACCGAGGTACAACGAACCGATGCTAGATCACGAACCGAAACGCGAGAGAACGGGAAGCGCCGAGGCTGGCCGAAAACGGACAGACAGCAGCTGGTTTGGTGGCCGGAAGTCGCAAAGCAAAAACTATTAAGTTATAATAGCTTTTCAAAAAAAGACTAAAAATCAACCCTTTTGTTTTCTTGTTGCGGCCGGTTCCCAAAAATGTAGGTGTGAAACAATTATTATTAGGTTATTATATATAATAATAATAAACCCTACTAATTGTTTCCAGGCCAATAGTCCAAAACAAGATGCAAAATCTCGAACCCATTTAATTGTTTTAATGAAAGATTAAAATAATGTATATACAATTATTATTTATAAACTAGTACAAATAATAATTCGCGTCTAACGAATATATATAAAATATATCGTCTCGCTAACGGTTCGTAATTACCAGTTAAGCAGGTTAAGTAGATTTAATGTTCGTTGCCCTAGGTGTAACTCTTACGGGTCATAGCTCGGTCAGCCGCGTTGTCCATCGGGTCGGTCCATAAAATCCAACAATCTCCCACTTGGACGATCCACGATAAATCACGCAAACAGTCAGCGGCGCTCTAGCTGCACATGGCTGTCCCTAACAAGGTATGACGCTTTAAAGTCATTAACCAAATATCTCGGTGTTAGTAATAGCTAACTAAAGCAAGAGAATAGACTTATGGCAATAGTTGTCATTCATCCTTTCCGTATAAAACATCAATTGAATCAATGAGACATGGATTTAGTTCATTCTCATATGACATTCAATTATTATTGTTCTCGATCAAGAATCAAAGTGGTCCAATCAAACACACAGTAAGTTTGGGTAAGGCCTTACACTTCACAGTTTGAATCAACGAGGGCGCCACAATGCCTATCTGTTACATATAATGCAAGAGTACAGAATCCCTTATTGACTACATACAACTCCCACTGAACTTCAGATCTGTTCCTAACAAATGCCTTTATGACTGGCAGTTACGCGACAACGGTTGACAGTGATTAAAGAACAGTTCTTGGTAAACGAAAGTTCAAGTATGCATTTCAAGTCAGAGGATACTAAATGAGTATACCAATATCAAAAAACATCTTATGATTAAAATCCATGAAGATGATTTGAAACGAGTTACATCCAACGTCATCCAAGATGAGGTCTGTGAAGTTGGAAGTCAACTACTTGAGTCCAAGTTCAGAATAGTCTTAATTCAGAGTCGTTCCCACGATTCTAAAACTACGGATAATTAAGAATACAAGATTCATGGATTAAACGTATTAAAATCGAACACAATTATAAGAATTCAGAATTGCATTTAAATCAGTAAACCAAAAGAATTCTGTCACACCCCCAAATTTCACTAACGGAGTTTTACCATTTGGAAGGTGACACACCAGGATCTCAGTCATTAGTTACATCGAACGACACTATATGGGACTCAAAATGTCATAACACAAAAGTTCAGAGTTAAATGCGGAAGCGTAAACCTTAATAGGAAATCAAAAGTAATTACACGCAACAAGCGTCAATTAATGTAAATAAGTAAAACTGTTTAAAATGTTTGACATGAATGATATGACAGTAGGACTCCATGCATGTCCTAAGTGTGCAACCTGTGCCAAAGCGACCTGAGAAACATGTAAGAAAAAGTGTCAACACGAGGTTGGTGAGTTCACAGGCTTCAAGTTTGTAATAAGAGAGTGTTTGCCAGATTATGTACATTCAATATGCATATCTATAGGTAGTTAGCCTATGTTCATGTCTTACTAAAGCGCTCGCAACCGAAGCTCACTGTTTGTGTATTTGCCTCCTGCTAGGTCTATCAACTCTGGCAAATGTGAGTAGGCTAATGATGTGTTAATATTTACACATCTTTTTGGCACAAAACTTCGCTCATTTAACGATCAATTCTTGGTTATATTCAACGTTTAGGCACTTATTTGCTTCATTTCCTGTTTTGTAGGTTTTTGTGAAGCTTGTGAACAAACAAGAAGATTTCAGGATAAAAAGTGAAGTTTTTAGGGTTTTTGTGATGAAGGCACGGTCGTGTCCCTAATTGGCACGGTCGTGCCTAACTTGCAAACCCTAAGCACGGTCGCGCCCCGTACATGGCACGACCGCGCCAAGCCAAAAGGCAAGGCACAACCGTGCCCTGCCTCCACACGGTCGCGGGAACACCCGTGAGTCTGACACCTCGAAGCAAGAGACCCAATGGAAGCTCCGGATCGGTCAACCCTCTGTCACGCGGTCGTGCTAAGACCTAGACACGATCGTGTCTTTGTACCTGGCACGGTCGTGCCTTCTCTCTAGGCACGGTCGTGCTTCCCACTTTCTATTTAAACAGAACTTAAACTCTCATTCAGACATCAAGCAACCAGGGGAGAAAGTCTACTGTTCCAGCTCGTATTTCTCTTGTTCCAGCCATATTTCAAGATTCTTGGAGAGGATACAACATCAAGAGGATCACCATACATCAACAACAACATCTAGGCTTGGAGGAGTGGTTTGATTCTTGTTTTCATATCATGTTTCACACTATTTTTCCCTGCTTATTTGTAATTTTGGTGCTCATGATGAGCTAAAACTCTTGTTCACTTTGGTTTAGATGAAGTTTAGATACATTTGACAACATTCATGGATTATTGGCAATTATTGTGTTAATGTTATGACAATCGTATGATTATTCTTTGATGAAATTATGTATTCAAGTATTTTGAGTTGTTTACAAGACTTGTATTTGTGTATGCCATATTATGTTGGAAAACTTGTGGTTTATGCTTATATTCATAGATTGGTGTATGTAATTATACTAGTTTATGGCATTTGACTAGGAATGGTGAATGAAGTCTTGTTTGTGAGTCATTATATTTGCATGTGTATCCTTATGCTTATGTTTGGAAAGACAAAGTATTTGTTATGATGTTTCATGCTTAGTCTTATGTTTATCTAGGAATTGTTGACACATTCTCCTAATTTATATAACCTTTGTATGAACATTGTATGTTGAAGAAATGCATATTGTTGTCTAATTTAATCAACTTGAGGTGGGTAGTGTGTTGTTCATATTATCTTTCCAACTAGTTGTTGGATTAGTATACCTTAATCGGAAGCTAGTTCAATCTTTATAAACATTGACATGATTGTTAAACACGTGAGCTTCATTGTATGATTTTAGGTGGTTGGTTTGTATAATTCATGCTAGCTTTCCGAATGGTCATTTGATTAGATATCTTTGACGAGAATTTAGTCAATTTATGTTTCGTGTATTTGCCATGTTTCTATGAGTGTATTGAATGTATTCTAGATGGATTCGACACCGAAGTGATATTTTCTCCTTAATTGTTTGACTTGTGATCTTAATTTAGTTTTATATTCTTGCATATTAGTTTAATCAAAAATCAACTTAAACATATTTTACCCTTACTTGATTGGATTTTAGTTCCGATTTATTACCGCATTCCACCGTGTCCACGGATTGATATCCGGTTCTTACCTTTACTATATTGCTATCCGACGGGTACACTGCCCGATGTGTGTGTGATTAGTCTTTGGTGAAAACCCTTTTTAAAACTAATAATGTGTGATAATTCTCTATTAAAATATATATAGTTTCACACGCATCAAGTTTTTGGCGCCGTTGCCGGGGACACGGTTTTGCGAGAACGATTGGAATTAATTTTTAGTCATTTAGTATATATATTTTTGTGAATATCGTGTTTTTCTTGTTGTTATTTGCGATTTTGTGTGTATAGATATTTTTCGCATTTTACTTGTTATTTTTAGCTTCATTTGTATATATATATATCTTGGTTGTTATCCCATTTTATTTCTTTTATTTTTATTTTATTTATTTTCAATTTTTTTTATTTTATTTTATTTTATTTTTATTTTTGTTTAACTTGTGTTTTCTGTGTCCTAGGTTCGCGTATTTAAATCTAACTTGTCGTGCAGATCGTGTATGTTCTCAACTCCCGTCGAGGAGGTTCCTGAGCCGTCTTCCGAGCCGGAGCGTGATCTTCATCGGAGATTGCGAGCCCGTTCCCGATTTGTGGCCCGGTTGCTCGAATTTGACGAGGTTGTTGTTGACGAGGTTGTTGTTGACGAGGTAGAGGAGATGGCGAACGAGGATGCGGGTCGGACGCTTTCGGATTTTGGCAAACCAACACTTGAGGGTTTGGAATCGAGCATCAACAGACCGACGGTTGGAGCACATCAGTTCGAGATCAAATCTAGCATTATTCAGATGGTGCAGAACATGTGTCAGTTCGATGGCAAGGATCACGAGGATCCTAATACTCATTTGGCCGGTTTCTTAGAGATTTGCGCCACTTTCAAAATTCGTGACGCTACCGACGATGCTATTAGGCTCCGGTTGTTCCCGTTTTCCTTACGGGATCGAGCCAAGGCTTGGTTACTGTCACTTCCCCCTAGGTCCATTAGTACTTGGGACCAGATGGCTGCTAAATTCCTAGAAAAGTACTTCCCTCCGGAGAAAACATCAAAGTTGAGGGCTAGGATTCTTTCTTTCCAACAGGACGACGGGGAGACGATCTATGAGGCGTGGGAGAGGTTCAAGGAACCGATGAGGAAGGTTCCCCACCATGGATTGTTGAAGTGGCAGTAGTGTGAGACCTTCTACAATGGTCTAGAGATGAGCGGGAAGCAGCTGATTGATGCATACGTGGGTGGAGACATTGGAACGAAGACACCCCAGGAGGCGTATGACTTGCTAGAGAAGGTAGCATCGAAGAGCTACACTCAGCATACTTCCCGAGCGAGGAATCAGAGGCAGGGTGTCCATCAAGTGGATGGAATTACCTCTTTAGCTGCCCAGGTGGAAGCACTTTCCACCAAGATTGATCAGATGCACGTCCACAAGGCCCAGTCCTTGTGTGAGTTTTGTGGTGGGTCGCATCCCACGAGTGCTTGTCAGGTTGGGGATCAGGGGGCCCACGAGCAGGTTGATTTCATGTCCAACCAGAATCGCCCCCAGAATAATCCCTACAGCAACACATATAATCCGGGGTGGAGGAATCACCCGAATTTCAGTTGGAAGTCTGGCAACAATAGCCAGCAACCACCCGGATTCACTCAGCGCCCCCCATTCCAGCATCAGTCTCACCAGTCTCAGGGACAGAGTTCCCAGTTTCGACCTCAGCAGGGCCAGTTTCAAGGCCAAGGTTCTAGCAGCGGTCCGCCACCCGCACCTGAGGGTAAATCCAGTTTGGAGGACATGGTCGCACGGCTACTTGCCAACTCGGAGAGTCAGAATCAGTTGGAAGAGAAGCAGAACCGTTACATGGAGGAGCGTTTTCACACGCATGAGACTGAGTTGAGGAATCAGAAAGCTTCGATCCAGACCATAGAAAACCAGGTCGGGCAGATCGCGAAGCTTCTTTCTGAGAGACCGCCAGGTGGCCTGCCTAGCAACACTGAGCCCAATCCTAAGGCTCATGTGAAGGCCATTACTACAAGGAGCGGTAGAGGTACAGGACCGGATCCGCAGGTCCCTGTGCATGAGTCATCCGAGGAGGAGGTTTTGATTGAGATTCCGGATGAGACACCGCCGAGGGGTAAACCGGTGAGCACATCACGCCCTCGCGAGCCTGTGAGAGATTACACTCCCACCGTTCCATACCCAGGCAGATTGAAGAAACAGAAGTTGGAGGAGCAGTATGGTAAGTTTCTAGGGTTGTTTAAGCAGTTGCATATCAACTTGCCATTTGTGGAGGCTCTAGCTCAGATGCCTAAGTATGCGAGATTCTTGAAGGATATCCTCACGAATAAGAGGAAATTGGAGGAGTTGTCTCAGGTGACGCTGAATGAGGAGTGTTCGGCGGTGATTCAGAACAAGCTACCGGAGAAGAGACGAGATCCGGGGAGTTTTACCATCCCCTGTTTGATAGGTAGCTTGTCGGTTAGCAACGCCTTAGCTGACCTTGGTGCTAGCATTAACCTCATGCCATATGCGGTCTTTGCTAAGCTTGAGTTGGGAGAACCTGCACCAACATGCATGAGTATCCAGCTGGCCGATCGTTCGGTCAAGTATCCGCGAGGGATAGTGGAGAATATGTTGGTTAAGGTTGATCGTTTCGTGTTTCCTGTAGACTTTGTGATTCTGGACATGGATGAGGACAAGAATGTCCCTATTATTCTAGGTCGACCGTTCCTGGCCACCGCCAAGGCCCTGATTGATGTGTATTCAGGGAGGCTTACATTGAGGGTGGATGAAGAGGAGGTGACCTTTGATGTTGGGAGATCCATGCAGCACACCCAGAATCAGGATGATTCACTCTACTTTGTTGAGACTGTTTATTCTTGCGTGAGTGATCATCTCCAGGATATAGCTGAGGAGGAGTCCCTGAACACCCAGATTGTAGGGGGGAGACGATTGATCCAATTGGTGAGGATCAGTTTGATGAGCAGTGGCATAGCCAGGAGAGCTATGAGTTTCCCCAGTGTTCAGCGTTTTTCGCAATGGTTGATAGAGAGTCTGAGCCGATTGAGCGGCCTTCTGTTGAGGACCCACCACCTGTTGAGCTTAAGGAGCTCCCGAGCCATTTGGAGTATGCCTTTTTAGATGGTGAGTCTCGATTACCTGTCATTATCGCCTCTGATTTGACGAGTAATGAGAAGGAGAGGCTATTGGAGGTGCTGAAGCAGCACAAGCAGGCTATTGCGTGGAGGATTATGGACATTAAGGGAATTAATCCCTCTTTCTGTACCCATAAGATCCTTATGGAGGATGACTACAGACCCGCTGTGCAGCACCAGAGGAGGCTGAACCCGAACATGCAGGAGGTGGTGAAGAAGGAGGTGATCAAGTTACTTGATGCAGGTTTGATTTATCCCATCTCCGATTCGCCTTGGGTTAGCCCGGTTCAGGTTGTCCCTAAGAAGGGAGGCATGACTGTTATCACCAATGAGAGGAATGAGCTGATTCCTACTCGTACAGTCACAGGTTGGAGAGTGTGCATCGATTACCGCAAACTCAATGATGCTACTCGGAAGGATCACTTCCCCCTCCCGTTCATTGATCAGATGTTGGAGAGATTAGCGGGGAAGATGTTCTATTGTTTCCTGGATGGCTTCTCTGGCTACTTCCAGATCCCGATCACTCCTGAGGACCAGGAGAAGACGACATTCACATGTCCCTATGGCACATTTGCTTATCGGCGGATGCCCTTTGGATTGTGTAATGCTCCGGCCACTTTCCAGCGTTGCATGGTGGCCATTTTCCATGATATGATTGAGGACTCCATGGAGGTTTTCATGGATGACTTTTCTGTGTTTGGGAGTTCCTTTGATCATTGCCTCGGGAATCTGGAGAGGATGTTGGCCAGATGCAAGGAGGCCAATCTAGTGTTGAACTGGGAGAAATGCCACTTCATGGTGAAGGAGGGCATTGTGCTTGGGCACAAGGTTTCACGGGTGGGGATTGAGGTTGATAGAGCTAAGATTGATACCATATCTAAGCTGCCCCCGCCGACTTCCGTGAAATCTATTCGTAGCTTCCTTGGTCACGCGGGCTTTTACAGACGCTTTATTAAAGATTTTTCTAAGATTGCCCGACCGATGACCCAGCTTCTTGAGAAGGAAGCCCAGTTCGTATTCTCCGACGAATGCCTTAGTGCATTCAATTTGTTGAAGGAGAAGTTGGTGAATGCCCCTATCATGGTAGCTCATGATTGGAAGTTGCCATTTGAGATCATGTGTGACGCGAGTGATTTCGCTGTTGGGGCGGTCTTAGGACAGAGAAGAGAGAAGCATTTTCACCCGATTTATTATGCGAGCAAGACGCTCAATGACGCACAGGAGCATTACACCACGACGGAGAAAGAGCTCCTAGCCGTTGTCTTCGCTTTTGATAAATTCCGGTCTTATCTCGTCCTATCAAAGACCATTGTATTCACTGACCATGCAGCTCTTCGGCACCTGTTCAGCAAACAGGATGCCAAACCCCGACTGATCCGGTGGGTTTTGCTGCTTCAGGAGTTCGACATTGAGATCCGCGATAAGAAGGGCGCGGAGAATGTCGCAGCAGACCACTTGTCCCGTCTTGAGTGCTCAGCTTCATCTGAACTTGTGGGGTCATCCATAAATGACAATTTTCCCCATGAGTTTCTCATGCACATACAGACACAGGATGAGGAGTGTCCATGGTTTGCTGATTTTGTAAACTTTCTTGCTAGTGGGATTGTGATTAAGGGCTTAACGCATCAACAAAAGCGAAAGTTCTTTGCGGATGTAAAGCACTATCTCTGGGAGGATCCCTATTTGTTTCGAGTCGGAGCTGATCAGATCGTGCGCAGGTGTGTGTTTGGAGATGAGGCACTTCAGGTGCTTAGACACTGCCACGAGGGTCCGACAGGTGGACACCATGGAGCTACCTTGACCGCGAAGAAGGTCTTTGACGCCGGTTTCTTCTGGCCTACCATCTTCCGGGACGCTCATGAGATGATCCGAGCTTGTGACGCTTGCCAGAGGGCAAGCAACATCTCATCTAGGAATGAGATGCCCCATAACAGCATCCAGATTTGTGAGATTTTTGATGTTTGGGGTATTGACTTTATGGGACCTTTCCCAGCTTCTCGAGGCAACCGGTATATCCTAGTCGCTGTTGACTATGTTTCTAAGTGGGCCGAGGCTCAAGCCTTGCCTACTAATGATGCTAGGGTGGTTGTTCAATTTCTGAAGAAGCTATTCTCTCGCTTTGGTGCCCCCAAAGCCCTTATCAGTGACCGTGGGACCCACTTCTGCAACACCCAGTTGGAGAAGGCTCTATCACGATATGGTGTGAACCATAGATTCTCCACAGCCTACCATCCACAGACCAGTGGACAGGTAGAGGTCACAAACCGGGGCATAAAGCGGATTCTAGAGAAGACGGTTGGTCAGAACCGTAAGGATTGGTCGGATAGGTTGGATGATGCACTTTGGGCCTTCCGGACTGCGTATAAGACGCCTATTGGTACCACACCATTTAGGTTGATCTATGGGAAGGCGTGCCATCTTCCGGTGGAGTTAGAGCACAAGGCTTATTGGGCGTTGAAGGCGGTGAATCTTGACTTGGTGAGCGCGGGAGAGAACCGGTTCACTCAGATTCATGAGCTTGATGAGTTGAGGAATCAAGCCTATGCAAACTCCACGATCTACAAGGAGCGCACTAAGAGTTTACATGACCGACGCTTGAAGGACAAGAAGGAATTCCGAGTGGGTGGTCGTGTGTTGCTTTACAACTCTAGGTTGCGATTGTTTCCCGGGAAGTTGAAATCCCGATGGACGGGTCCCTACACGATTAAGGAGGTGTTTCCTTATGGGACCGTCGAGATTGAGCATGAAGATGGGAGGATCTTCAAGGTCAACGGTCATCGTCTTAAGCCATATATCGACGGACCGGTTGACCCGGAATTGGAGGTAGTTGACCTCCACCCCAAGGACAAATGAATTCGGGGGCTTGAGTCTAGCTAACGACTCGTTAATAAACTTAGCCTGTTTCGGTATCATCTTTGGTAACACTTCTTAGATTTTATTTCTATGTTTATTCTCCTATTTTTAATTTCATTTTTTTAGGATTTTACCGTTTATTTTTGAGTTTAGGTGTTCGGAACGTGTTTGGATCGAGCGGATTTGAGTTGATGATTGGAATATCACAGGTATGTCTTCTGAATTTTTAGAAATTTTAGTTTGGAAGAATCGCAGTCGGGTTTTGGTACAAGCTGCATAAAAAAATCAGGGTTTTTTGTCTGCTGGGCAAGAGACACGGTCGTGCCTTCCTACAGGCGCGATCGTGCCTATAACCCTAGGCGCGGTCGTGCCTCAGCACTTGGCGCGGTCGTGCCTCAGTAATTGGGGGTCGGTTTAAATTAGTTTTCAAACGACAGACCATTCACACCCCCCCCAATACCTCCCAGCAGACGATTGCCCCTCCCCCTCGACGATTTTCTTCCCGTCACCATTTCCGGTCTACCCCTTCAATTCTTTGATTTAAGGTACGCCCCGAGCCCCCTTTTTTCTCGATTATCGCGATTATAAACCTAGTTTCTCCTTTTCGTTTTTATTTTTGTCGATTTATAGATGTTTAGGCTTTAAATACGTAGAACTAGGTCCTACTTGCTTCCTGGGTTGGTTTTGTATGAAAGCCCCTTCATAAAACGTGTCAAATTGATGGATTTTGAAACTGGAAAACCCTAAAATGGGTTGAGCACGGTCGCGCTCATGACCTGGCGCGGTCGTGCTCGGCTTTTAAAATCCCAGGAAAGCTTGGTTTGGTCAGGCGCGGCCGTGCCTCTGTTGAGCGCGGTCGTGCCTCTTGAATTTGGCCTTAGCGCGGTCGTGCCTCTCACCTGGCGCGACCGTGTCTGTCGAGATATTGCGCCCGTGGTCGGACACAGCGCGACCGTGGGCTCAGCTTTTGGCCTTGGCGCGGTCGTGCCCCTTCCCAGGCGTGACCGTGCCCTTTCATAATTAGGTCAAAAACTTCATAACTTCAGTTTAGCGTCTTCATAACTGCTGTGATTTTAATTTTGTTGTCGTGCAGATGGAAGGCAACAGGGATCACCCATACTTGGAGTTCGATCTCAACGAGCACGAGTACGAGGCTCGTCTGGATGTTCTGTGGCCCCGCCGAGGCCGGATTTTAGCCGCTCGTCGTTTGGAGCCGGCCGCCATAGATGCCATTGGTCAGAGGGACCGATGGGACGATCTTGTCACCGCCCCCTGGCGCCGTTTGTTCAGGTTCCATGCTATCCAGTATATAGAGCTTGTGATGGAGTTTTTCTCCACATATGAGTTCGATTATCCTTGCTTAGACCTAGAGCAGCCCGAGACGATTAGGTTTAGGTTAGGTGGGGAGTGGCGAGTGATGTCGGTTGCCCGGTTTGGGAGATTGTTAGGATTGTACACGAGACAGGAGCTCCAGACTGAGATATTCACTGAGGGTATTACCGAGTTTCCGACAGAGGAGGATAAGGACCAGTTTTGGCATGAGTTTGGTTTTGGGATTTACGATCCGAGTCTGACCAAGGCTTCGAGCCTTCGGGACCCTCTGCACCGTGTTCTTCATCGCTGCATTGTTTATTCCATATCTGGGCGAGGGCAGGGAGAGACGGTAGTAAATTTGAGAGAGTTGTTTTATCTGTTTTGCCTTGTACGCCCGCGCGCCTGCAATCTAGCGCATTCTATCGCGGGGTACTTGGTGAACAGTTCGGGGCGCGACGTCACCAGCGCGATATGTGGAGGTCACTTCGTGACCAAGCTGGCACGACACTTCCAGCTGCTTACAGATGACTTGATAGGGGATCTGACCCCTGTGGCCGAGACTGTCGTGATGTCTGTGCAGACATTGCGCAACATGCACGTAGCTCGTCGAGGCGCAGGAGGGATTAGATTGGTTGACAGATGGGGACGGGTATGGGATCCAGACCGTCCGGGCCCCGATCCAGATGTTGTCCAGGTCGAGGCCGAGGCTATTGCCGCCGCGCATCAGGCACACGCAGCTCAGCAGGAGCAGGAGCACCACGAGCATCATGTCGAGGATCCAGTTGTTCCGCCTCCTCCTCCACCTCCTCCGCCTCCACCACCACCTCCGGTGACCGTCTCCCATGATTTATTCATGCGCTACTGGGCCTGGCAGTATGAGGTCCAGTGCGCCGCTGCTGCTGCTGGCGGGGCACCATACGTGGTTCCCCTCCCATTCTTTATGCAGCCAGGGCAGCAGCCCGATCAGCATCAGCCACCACCATCACCGCAGCATCAGCCATCACCACCACCGCATCATCAGTCACCACCACCCGGAGGAGATGGAGCAGAGGGTGCCGGCCTTGCTCTTGAGGATTTTGAGATGGAGGAGTAGTGCCCTCCACTGTTTTGGTATCACCTTTTGTGAGTTGTACTTTTGTTGTATTGTACAAACTCTTGTATCGCGCTACGGCGTTTATGTTGTACTTTTGTTTCCTTGTACTTTTGTTTTCTTGTACTTTTGTTTCCATGTACTGTTGTATATATTTGTGTTTATATTTTGGCTTGATGTTACTGATCTGTGTTTGATGTTAGTCTTGATTAGATTTTGGAATTGTGGAACTACATGGAACTACGTGGAACGTCATTGTTGTGGGTTGGATTTTTGCGTGTGCCATGATCGACACGAGGGAAGTTTCAGTTATCCCTTCACACTCCATTGCATTGCATTCCATTTTGCTTTGCATGTTTTTGTATACATTGTGGGCAATGTATGTTTCTACGTGTGGGGTTGGGTGTTCATTCTTTGCTTTACATTATTTTTTGGTTGTACATTGAGGGCAATGTACAATTCTAAGTGTAGGGTGGGATTGTATTCGCGCATTGTTTGTCCTTTTAGCATTTTATCGATTCAATTTTTTGCAAAATATTCCTTCATAATTTTTTATTGGCACTAAATTAAAAGTTAACCGTTTAGCATTCACAATTTTTAGTAAATAATAGAGGTTTGATTTTTCGAAAGCAATTGAGATAGAAATTCCATTGAGTCAAACCCAATTTTTGTGATAATCATGAGTTTTAGTGGGCTAAACGAATGAATTGCATGTAACCTTTTGCTTACACCCATTCCTTTCCGTTTCCGTGAGTTTATTTTTTAGCCTTGATAGCTTTAGACATTGTTTGCTCTCGTTTTTGCGGATTTGAGTGTGCCGGATGTTTCATGCTTGTTAGAACTTGCTTTTAGTATACATTTCGAAATCATGAACATAAATATTGCATAAAAATGATTGAGGCATTAGGATAAACCACTTTGTTAGCCTTTTATCTTTGTTTTCCCTTACCCGAACACATCCACTAGTTAACCACGTTGAGCCTATCCCATGTTCTTTCTTTTATTACCCACATTACACCGCCATTAAACCTTCATTAGCCTTTTTACTTATTTATTCTATTTTTCACCCGTGTTAGAAATCCGGTCGGCTAATGTTAATTTTATAGCTTTTACTTTGTTGTAATCTTCAAATTCTTGAGAACTTTTTAGCTAAGGAAAGATGCATATTGACTTAGTTCCCTTCAAAAGAAAAGAAATAGTTAAAATAAAAAATAAAAAAAAAAATCACCAAAATCAGGTGAAATATAGTCGATTAGAGCAATTTTGTGAGCAAAGATGGAAAGAATTCGATTGTTAGCTCTCATCTATATACGGAAGTATTAGTTAGTTTATTTTTCATATTATAAGTGTTTTAGTTTTTGAATTAGCATAACCGCCGGGTTTTTAACCATTTAGCCACTTTTAAATTCCATTTCCTTACCCTTAACCTTAACCATTGCCAAGTTACAACCCGTTTAAAGCCCTCTTGATTTGTGCTTTATTTCATGTTAGTTGGTAGAGATTTGATCTTTTAGCAAGCTTATGATTTATGCATGATTCATTGTCTTGGCATTTGAGTGTTCTATACATACACCATTACTTGTATGATCATATATATACCCGAGTGTGTGTGAACATTGTGAGAGCATTAAGCTACATGCCAATGATTTCATAGGCGTATTCATTTGCTCATTCGGTTATCACGTCATTGGGCTCATTGGGTTTCATTTAGTTAATTTTGCATTTCTTGAAAATCTTTTCAAACCTTTATAAGTTTATTAATGCTTACGTTTTTCCCGATTTGATCCATAGTGTCATTGGAAGTTTTGTTTCATTTTGATTCCTTGCTTGAGGACAAGCAATGTTCAAGTGTGGGGTTGTTTGATGTGTTAATATTTACACATCTTTTTGGCACAAAACTTCGCTCATTTAACGATCAATTCTTGGTTATATTCAACGTTTAGGCACTTATTTGCTTCATTTCCTGTTTTGTAGGTTTTTGTGAAGCTTGTGAACAAACAAGAAGATTTCAGGATAAAAAGTGAAGTTTTTAGGGTTTTTGTGATGAAGGCACGGTCGTGTCCCTAATTGGCACGGTCGTGCCTAACTTGCAAACCCTAAGCACGGTCGCGCCCCGTACATGGCACGACCGCGCCAAGCCAAAAGGCAAGGCACAACCGTGCCCTGCCTCCACACGGTCGCGGGAACACCCGTGAGTCTGACACCTCGAAGCAAGAGACCCAATGGAAGCTCCGGATCGGTCAACCCTCTGTCACGCGGTCGTGCTAAGACCTAGACACGACCGTGTCTTTGTACCTGGCACGGTCGTGCCTTCTCTCTAGGCACGGTCGTGCTTCCCACTTTCTATTTAAACAGAACTTAAACTCTCATTCAGACATCAAGCAACCAGGGGAGAAAGTCTACTGTTCCAGCTCGTATTTCTCTTGTTCCAGCCATATTTCAAGATTCTTGGAGAGGATACAACATCAAGAGGATCACCATACATCAACAACAACATCTAGGCTTGGAGGAGTGGTTTGATTCTTGTTTTCATATCATGTTTCACACTATTTTTCCCTGCTTATTTGTAATTTTGGTGCTCATGATGAGCTAAAACTCTTGTTCACTTTGGTTTAGATGAAGTTTAGATACATTTGACAACATTCATGGATTATTGGCAATTATTGTGTTAATGTTATGACAATCGTATGATTATTCTTTGATGAAATTATGTATTCAAGTATTTTGAGTTGTTTACAAGACTTGTATTTGTGTATGCCATATTATGTTGGAAAACTTGTGGTTTATGCTTATATTCATAGATTGGTGTATGTAATTATACTAGTTTATGGCATTTGACTAGGAATGGTGAATGAAGTCTTGTTTGTGAGTCATTATATTTGCATGTGTATCCTTATGCTTATGTTTGGAAAGACAAAGTATTTGTTATGATGTTTCATGCTTAGTCTTATGTTTATCTAGGAATTGTTGACACATTCTCCTAATTTATATAACCTTTGTATGAACATTGTATGTTGAAGAAATGCATATTGTTGTCTAATTTAATCAACTTGAGGTGGGTAGTGTGTTGTTCATATTATCTTTCCAACTAGTTGTTGGATTAGTATACCTTAATCGGAAGCTAGTTCAATCTTTATAAACATTGACATGATTGTTAAACACGTGAGCTTCATTGTATGATTTTAGGTGGTTGGTTTGTATAATTCATGCTAGCTTTCCGAATGGTCATTTGATTAGATATCTTTGACGAGAATTTAGTCAATTTATGTTTCGTGTATTTGCCATGTTTCTATGAGTGTATTGAATGTATTCTAGATGGATTCGACACCGAAGTGATATTTTCTCCTTAATTGTTTGACTTGTGATCTTAATTTAGTTTTATATTCTTGCATATTAGTTTAATCAAAAATCAACTTAAACATATTTTACCCTTACTTGATTGGATTTTAGTTCCGGTTTATTACCGCATTCCACCGTGTCCACGGATTGATATCCGGTTCTTACCTTTACTATATTGCTATCCGACGGGTACACTGCCCGATGTGTGTGTGATTAGTCTTTGGTGAAAACCCTTTTTAAAACTAATACTGTGTGATAATTCTCTATTAAAATATATATAGTTTCACACGCATCAGCTAACATTTCACCCGTTCGACCTCCAATCGAGTTAGCGCGACTAACGCGGGTGGGGCTTGTCAAACCCAGTAGTACTACTAAACATTACCTCGCTAAGATCCATATTAACGGTTCGATGTGTGATGATGACTTTCTGTGATAGTGTGTCACACTTAGCCTCAACAGTAATAACATATGAATTACAGTAATCTAAAATAGTTGTGTCATGTTTTTCATGTTTTCTCCTCCAACGGGAAAAACATGTAACATAATGTTTGTCTGCGTACCTGTTCCTCCCCCACGGGGAAAACAAGTAAAAGTATGATAGTTCGTGTACATGTTTCTTTCTCATCAACAGAAAAACAAGTAAAATATATTTGTGTGTAAGCATGTTTCTCCCCCAATAGTAAAACAAGTAAAAAGGGGTCGTGAAACTTACCTGCGTTGCGTAGTAGGTAGTATCACACAATTATGAGATTTGAAATCTCAAGTGTTAGCCTGCACGGCTTACGTATGCCCTAGAATTATAAACACATAAGTTAGGGACATATGGGATTTGTGACGATGACACGGAAGATTAGAACGTCTTAAAACATTCTAAGGATTAACTGGTAGACGAACGCGTCTACGGGAAAATAGATTTCGTAATAGAATTAGAATAACAAATTTTCGTGTCGAACGTTACGAATAATATTATATATGTATAATACTTGTGTGTTTGGGTCATTCAAAAATGTTTTAAGAAAATAATATATATACCATATATTATTTTTAAGTTCGAAGGATTAATAAACGTTTGAGTGGAAAAATAATAAATATATTATTTTTAATCGAGAATATAACGAATGTAAATAATATAACACTTTATATTATTTAGTTTTAAAACATTACCCAAGGTAATTAAACGAGTCGAAATAATATAACTTATATATAATTTTATAATATTAATCACGGGTTGGAAATAATATAAATATATTATTTTATACGAAGTTATGGTTTGAAAACAATATAAATATATTATTTTTAAAAGTGGGAATAATAATAAAAATGAGTTATAAAACCAAAACCGAGTCTACGGGTTGTTTCACGAGTTAAAACACTTTAATATATTATTATAATAAGAGTGAGATTTGTTTTTAAATTTAAAATATTAATTACAATAGCAATTTAAAAAGTAACAGGGGAGGATGATTGAACCCGGGTCTCCTCCCCATGAGTCAACCGTCTTAACCAATCCCACCCGCTAGGGCAATCGCAACAAGTTCTGGACAGAAATGGATTTGATCATTCACCCGTTGTGACCACCCCCTTTTTACGCGAGTTCGAACCGAAACAAGTCACAAACCCATCGATTTCAGTCGCGATTGATCGTAAAAGTGCAGGGGTTTTGTTAAACTATGTATTTCGAATCATTTGGTGAGTTTAATTGTAAAAACATCAAGCGTAGAACCGTTAATTCCTCATATGAAAACCCGAAAACCCTAGATTTGAAGCTAGATTAAATTCTGTTGAATTCGATAATAAAAACGGTTGGATTCATAGGGCTTTTAACAAGTGAATGATTATGATTCTAACAGTACATGTTAATTGAATTGAGGTTGCGTCTAGACTGTAGTTCGATTAACCCGTATTCGTGATGAACCCTAGAATTAATCCCTCACCAGTTCGTTGTTATAAGCCACCAAAAGGTTAGGGCTTATGATTTATAGATGAAAATGAAACTAATGGTGTATCCAATTACCTGAAACGATATCAGAAAAGTAGAGATCGACTAAATATCAGATGCGGCTCCAACTGTTACTCTCCGACGTCTACGGCTGTGTCTCCGGTCAAATTGAATGGTGTAACAGGTTCAGAGGAGTTCTAGTAAGGTGTGCAGGCGATTAATTCTCGATGATTGAAATGGTCGAATTTGATGAGCACGATGATAGTCGACGGTTACGACTTGAATAGCCAATAATGAGATTAATTGCGCGTAATGGTAATGTTTAATAGCTCAATGATGAACGTTTATGATGCTAAAGTGTAATTCAGTTACAAGTTTGGACGAATTATTGATATGGTTCGCGAATTTGGATCAAAGGGTTATAAGTTTGACTTTTAGAAGTCAACAAGAACAAATTCCATTTGGTTTTGACTTTGTGAAGTCAACAGATTTAGTTTAGGTTAATTGCATAATCAGTCCTTGCAGTTTACGTGAGTTTAAGTTTAGAAAAATGACAGGATAAGTCCCTTGGGTTTGAATTGAGTTAGAACTTGGTTAGTTGACTTTTTGAAAGTCAACAGGAACTTAAATATTGACTTTTAACTTAACAACTCAATTAAAATTGAGTTTGGCTAATCACACAATTAGTCCTTGCAGTTTGAGTTTAGATAATGGCAGAACTAGTCCATAAAGATTGAGATAGGGTTAACTAGGTTAGGATTTAACTGGATTTGTTAATGGAGTTAACTTGAAAAGTCCGGGTATCACAAATTCAAAAGTACAACTGTTTAAATGTTCGCACATTCAAAATACTAAATCAAAACATATCGCTAGCAAAACTAAGACCGATAGCATTTCTGTGCTGATCATGCTTTTCCTGAGTCATCGGCTTAGTGAACGAGTCCGCTAGGTTTTGATCTGTGTCTACTTTGCTTATCACGACGTCTCCACGTTCCACAATTTCCCGTATATAGTGGAACTTCCTTTGAATGTGCTTGGCTTTGTGATGAGATCTGGGCTCTTTGGCTTGAGCTATAGCACCTGTGTTTTCACAAAGTATCTCGATTGGTTGGCGAATACTCGGAACCACATCGAGGTCAGTAATGAATTTCTTCATCCAAGCAGCTTCCTTAGCAGCATCTGATGCGGCTATATACTCAGATTCGGTGGTTGAATCCGCCACTACACTCTACTTGGAGATTTTCCATGAAACTGCTCCTCCATTAAGAGTGAATACGAAACCCGACTGTGAGCGAGAGTCATTTCGGTCAGTTTGAAAGCTAGCATCAGTGTAACACCGTACAGTGAGCTCCTCTTTCACTCCTCTAAATATTAAGAACATGTCTTTGGTCCTTCTTAAGTACCTCAGGATGTTCTTGACTGCAGTCCAATGGGCAATGCCAGGACTTTGCTGAAAACGACTGGTCATGCTTAAAGCATACGAGACGTCAAGTCTAGTGCACAACATAGCATACATGATAGAACCAATCACTGAGGCATATGGAATTGCTTCCATTTCCTTAAGTTCAATGTCCGTGGAAGGAGATTGCGATTTGTTCAAACAGTGCCTTTAGTCATCGGAACACCTCCTTTCTTGGAGTTTTCCATCCTAAAGCGTGTCATCATTTTTTCTATGTAAGTACTCTGACTTAGCCCTAGAAGCCGCTTAGATCTATCCCTGTAGATCTTGATTCCTAGAATGTAAGCAGCTTCTCCAAGATCCTTCATTGCAAAACAAGATCCTAACCATTGTTTGACTTTGTCAAGCACAGGGATGTTGTTTCCAATGATCAGTATATCATCCACATACAAGATGAGAAATGATATAGTGCTCCCACTAGCCTTTCTGTAAACACAAGGCTCATATTCATTCTTGACAAAACCAAATTCTTTGATTTTCTGATCAAAATGAAGATTCCAGCTTCGAGATGCCTGTTTAAGTCCATAAATGGACTTATTCAGTTTGCAGACCCTACTAGGATACTTTGGATCAACAAAACCATCAAGCCGAACCATATAGACATCTTCAGAGAGATGTCCATTAAGAAAAGTGGTTTTGACATCCATTTGCCATATCTCGTAATCATGGTACGCGGCTATGGCAAGCAGTATCCTGATCGATTTGATCATAGCAACGGGTGAGAAAGTTTCATCATAGTCAATACCTTGAGTTTGAGTGAAACCCTTTGCAACTAGCCGTGCTTTATAGGTTTGTATATTACCATGCATGTCGGTTTTTCTTTTGAAAATCCATTTGCTCCCTATTGCCCGAGAACCGGGGGGTAGCTCAATCAAGTCCCAAACCTGATTATCACGCATAGATTGCATCTCAGCGTTCATGGCTTCAAGACATTTCCCGGATTCAGGATCTGAGATAGCAGATTTGTAGTTTGTAGGTTCGTCATTTGACTCAGCTACTAACAGGACTTTAGAAGCTTCAAGATGCCATAGGTATCTATTAGGTTCTTTACGAGACCTGCTACTTCTGCGAACGCTTGTGTTTATGTCTGATTCATCAGCAACAACTTCTTGTTGGTCAGACGCTCCGACTTCCTCAGCGGTTGTTTGTGTTTCTCGAATTTCTTCAAGATCCATAATATTATTTCCGGTTCCTCTATTTAGAAGATCTTCCTCGAGAAAGCGTCCTTTCCTTTTGATGGAAACAATGTTTGCATCAGGATGATAGAAATAATATCCGCTTTTGTTGTAGTAACCGACGAAAACAACTTTTTCGCCTCTGGGATCGAGCTTGTCATCAGAATCGCTGGTGACATATGCATCACATCCCCATACTCTAAGGTAAGACAAATTGGGTTTAGACCCGTGCCATATCTCATATGGGGTTTTGTCTACCTTCTTAGTCGGTGCCAGATTTACAAGGCGGGCGACGTTTATAAGAGCATAACTCCAGAAGGAGTGAGGCAAGTTAGTTCTACACATCATCGATCGAACCATATTAAGTAGCGTTCGATTTCTCCTCTCGCTCACGCCATTAAGTTGGGGTGTGCCAGGAGGAGTGGGCAGAGAAATAATTTCGTGCTCCTTCAGATGATTAAGAAATTCTAAGCTGAGATACTCGCCTCCTCGATCTGATCGAAGTGTCTTGATAGATTTATCGAGTTTTTTCTCTACTTCGTTTTGAAACTCTTTGAACTTTTCAAATGTTTCATGCTTATGTTTCATAAGATAGACATAAGCATATCGACTATAATCATCAATAAATGAAACAAAGTATCTTTCATGATTTCTAGACATGGTTCTGAAAGGGCCACACACATCAGCGTGTATAAGGCCTAGCAGATCCTTGGCTCGTTCACCAACATGTGTGAAGGGTCCTTTGTGAGTTTGCCAGCTAAACAAGACTCGTAATTGTTAAGTGAGTCATGTCCGGTAGGTTCAAGAATTCCCTCGGATTGGAGTCTTTTAATGCGTGTCTTGCTTATGTGGCCAAGTCGACAATGCCATAGAAAAATATCATTAATGCCAGATTTGATACGTTTAGAAAGATTATATATGTTATTGTCAGTTTGAACGTCAATCTGATAAATACCGTTTTGAGGTTTAGCCTCAAAGTAAAAGATATCATTTAAGTAGGCAGAAATAGCAATACCATTAAAAGCGTACTTAAATCCTTGTTCAAACAATAAAGAAACTAAAATAATGTTTCTGGTTAAACTAGGTACAAACAAACAATTGTTCAAAACAACCACAAGGCCAGAAGGACATGAGAGATGATATGTTCCAGTTGCAAGAACTGGTACTCTTTTCTCATCACCAACGATGAGTTCCATGTCACCTTGTTTCAACTTCCTCCAACTTTTAGGCTCCTGTAAGACATTAATGATGTGGTATCCACATCCAGTATCAAATACCCATGTGTTGCTAGAAACAGTAAAAATTTCAATAACATAAATGAGAATACCTGAAGAGGTGCCCTCACCACTAGCCCTTTTCAGCGTCAGCTTGGCTAGATATTCAGGACAATTACGTTTCCAGTGTCCCATTTTGTTGCATTCAAAGCATTGGCGCTCCTCAGGAGGGGGTGCTTTTGAATCTTTCTTGTTATTGTTGGTGGCAGGCTTGGCAGCAACATTAACCTTCTTTTTGCCTTTGCTATTATAACCTCTTTTCTTGGGGTTAGGTTTTTTTAACACCAGCAGATCTGACCATCAGAACTTGATTTTTCTTTCCTTGGATATTCATCTCGGCCGTTTTGAGCATACCATGTAGCTCGCCCACTGTCTTCTCCAAGCCATTCATGTTGAAATTCATTACGAATTGAGCATAGGAGCTTGGGAGAGAGTTTAAGATGAAATCAGTAGCCATGTCATCCTTCATGGGATATCCAAGTTTGTTCATCTGGTCGATGTACCCTTTCATCTTAAGTACATGAGTACTAACAGGCGTGCCCTCTTGCATCGTGCAGCGAATGAGCTGAGACATGGTTCATAGCGTTCTTGTCGGGCTTGTTTCAGGAACATGCCCTTAAGTTGCTCAATCATGTCAAAGGCATTCAAGTCCTCCATGCTCTTTTGAAGCTCATGGGACATGCAGGCTAGCATAAGGCAGGCCACCTCAGTGGCATCATCTCTTTGTGTTTCCCAGGCCTTACGAGCGGCAGCCGTGTTACCATCGGGTGCCTCAGGGACTGGTGCATCGAGAACATAGAGCTTCTTGGCCATCTTGAGAACTATTCTCAGATTGCATTGCCACGAGAGAAAATTGGTGTAATCCAGCTTTTCATTCTCAAGGATAGACTTGAGAGCGAAGGAGTTATTAGTATTATTATTTTCAGTAGACATCTGTCAAGATAAGCAAAGAAAATAAATTAGTATAAAGAAAGTGAAAAATCATTATTAATTTATGACCCAATTACATAAATTAGAATAAGGAGTGAGAATCTAGATAAATCAGTCACTAATGGTAGCTGTGGCATACAACATTAGTAAGTGGGTAACTAGAAAGACAATGAGTGTCAATTGTGGAAAGATGCACAACTCTCGTGTATGAGGCCGCTAAGACAAGACATGTCTATGCATTGAAACGTTTAGCCTCATCTATGCTCACTTTTAATCTCTTGACAGCTGGGGCATGTAACAAGAGAGAAAAGTAATAGTCGTCCTAAAACAGGTACTTGCGGAAGGGTCGGATGTGTCAACGAAACCCTTGCGCCTTGGAAGGATAAACTACGCATCCAGTGCGGTGCTGTGGCTCCAAACACCGATGTTTCGTTTTATGCTCCAAGTGTTCCTAATAATAGGATGACATAGACCATTGGTTTTAAATATGGGTTCCAATTTTAGTGTTTACCGAATAGGGTCAAACACAACGAATGATTAAATCATACGTGTGATGTAAGAGCCAGTTTTACTATTTAAAGTCATGAAAAATTTGATGAACCCTTTCATCTCTCAGGACACTTAATTTTAAATAACTTATTAAAACTAAGTTTGCCGCGACTTGAATAACCAGTTAAAGTTAATAGTTGAAAACTATTAAGTTATAAGTTTTGAAGTTAAATTTAGTTTAAATTGCAAAATTTTAGCGGTTATTTATTTTATAAAAACAAGCCAGTTGTTATTTTTATAAAATTCTACAAGTTGTAAAATTAGAACTTGTGGTGACAGATTGTGACATTTTAAAACTCTTTTTAAAACGTTTGGTGTTTGGTTGGTTTATAATAATTTTAAGTTATAAAAAATTAAAAGTAACCATAAAGCAAATAAATATGTAAATCTTATAGGGCCAAGTTTGTTTGATCTTGCTAGAGCCAGTTAGCAAGACCAAACGGGTCACGGGGTCCACAAAATTAAAACAACCACAAGGATGGACTTCCGTGCATCTAGTCGTCTCGGATGACTCCCACTGACTCCATGATTCCTGTTGCGTCTTCAGATATGTCTTCGGGTTTTTATTACATTACATAAAATAAAAAAGTCTATTCTATTACAACTTTGAGCCATTAAAAGTGGGCCAAAACCATAAAACCAAAAAACTGAATAATAAACACAAACTACTCAATCACATGGGTCGGGCCAAATTTACATATTCAACACAATCATATACGGGCAATATATTTGGTCAAATAAAATATAAAAAACGACCAAATTAATAAATAAAAAAATTGCCCCAAAAAAACAGATCAGATCAGAAACTTCAAGATAATTAAAGTTTGTGATTAATCTAACCGGTGAAACCAGACCGGTTCCAATTTGGGTGTTATAACCCAGGCTCTGATACCACTGTTGAGATTCAGTGGTGATCAGTTTGACTTTTGCAAAAAACGGGGTTTGACAAAGAAATTAATTAATTCTAGTTAATTAATAAATACACAGCGGAAAATAAAATCATAACCTATTTAACAGCACTGACAAACCGAACAGGATCTGGTTATGAACACGCAAAAAAAAAAAGTTAATCTACTGATGAGATTAATTATACCTTAGTGGTTAATGATTAACCGGTTGAGACACCGAGGTACAACGAACCGATGCTAGATCACGAACCAAAACGCGAGAGAACGGGAAGCGCCGAGGCTGGCCGGAAACGGGCAGACAACGGCTGGTTTGGTGGCCGGAAGTCGCAAGGCAAAAACTATTAAGTTATAATAGCTTTTAAAAAAAATAAAAAATCAACCCTTTTGTTTTCTTGTTGCGGCTGGTTCCAAAAAATGTAGGTGTGAAACAATTATTATTAGGTTATTATATATAATAATAATAAACCCTACTAATTGTTTCTGGACCCATAGTCCTAAACAAGATGCAAAAGCCCGAACTCATTTAATTGTTTTAATGAAAGATTAAAACAATATATATACAACTATTATTTATAAACTAGTATAAATGATAATTCGCGTCTAACGAATATATATAAAATATATCGTCTCGCTAACGGTTCGTAATTACCAGTTAAGCAGGTTAAGTGGATTTAATGTTCGTTGCCCTAGGTGTAACTCTTACAGGTCATAGCTCGGTCAGCCGCGTTGTCCATCGGGTCGGTCCATAAAATCCAACAACTACTTCTGCCGCCACACCGCTGAGAAACAACCACGCCTCACGCTTGAAGCCTCAGTGAGATACAACCGTTTCAGATCAGGTTTTTTTCCTTCGCTATTCAGGTAACGAAATCTAACACTACCTTTATATACATACGTACGTGCTTTGGGGTTTTTTGTATATATTCTGGCGACTAGCAGCAACATTAAAAAAAAATTGGGGATATATCTCCTGTTTCCATATAACTAGGTGTCTCACGACTTTGTTACTGGCCTGAAGCCCATAAATCATCTTCTTAGCCACCTTAAATAGAGTCTCTCAGTCAGATATTTGATTTGTGTGTTTTTGAAAAAAAAAAAAAAAGAAGAGAAGAGAGGATTCGGTATTCATATTTTTAACTATATCTTTAATCATCAGGATTGATAACTTTATCATATAATGTAGTTGCTTCTCAAAAGTATAATTTACTAGATATATATGACATTGCTAGATAATATTATAGCTAACAGACACCTATCTTTACACAGATATGAATAGTATAAAACTAGCTAGTGGTCTAGTTAAACTATTTAGACGATTACGTTTACACGGATTTGAAGTAATTGTTTTTTTACCTTTTGTGAGACGAGGTTAAACACATTAAGATAAACTTTAAGTTTTCAAATTTCAAGGCAATCTTTACTTTGTGATCCTTAAGAACACAAAATGACACGAAACTCGACAAAAAAAATACAAGATATGGAAATACACAAACCATCACATAAAAAAAAGGGTGTAAGAAAATATCAATAAAAGAACCTTAGGTACTACATATCGAGAACCTGAAGTTCTCCCAAATATATTAAAAAACACATTTTAAACAATGAATCTTTCACTAAAAGGTACAATGTTAGATCTCGCTACACACGTGTTTGTCAGCCTCGGCATCTCCATGAATAACTACTACACTTCTACTTAAAAAGAAAACCGTAGGACACGGCTAAATTATGCTAACCCATTCCTTGAAGCGAATGTGGCTAACATTGAGGGCACTTGGAGGAGAAAAAGAGGTCATGGCCATGGACATAAAAACTCATAGATGTGGAAGGTTCATGAAAAAAAATGAAAGAAAAGGGGAAAGTGGTTGAAATAAACCTCATTGAAGGCACCCTTGTAGCCTTGTTATCAACCCTTAGTTTGGATATTGTTGTTTTTAGCCATCACCGATGAAAACCTAGTAAATAACAGTGTTTGTAACGAATGCTCCAGTAAAGCATGGTTATCTTACCTACCATATGCCAAATTTATGTCATTATACTCTAGTAGAGTTATTGTAACCATCACCGATGAAAACCTAGTAAATAACAGTGTTTGTAACGAATGCTCCAGTAAAGCATGGTTATCTTACCTACCATATGCCAAATTTATGTCATTATACTCTAGTAGAGTTATTGTAACCATCAGCGATGAATGCTTGGCATATAGCCGCACGACTAACACTATCCTAAAACACAAAAAAAAAAAAAAAATACTCTTATTATTTGGCTAAAGCATAGACAACTATTGATACTATTCCATCTTATGGTAACTTTATTGAATGCTCCAGAAGAGCATGTGTCACCTTAACTACGTGTACCAAAACTATTACACATAATGTCTTGTCTTCTAGTAAATCATGCATAAATTTACTAAATTTCAAATATATACGACTGAACTGTTATAACTTTGAATACCTGACTGAAAGCGATTCAAATATCCCAAATTACACATGACAAGTAAGGCCAGAAGACCATATTATAAAACTAAAGCTTTTGCCAACTACAATATATATTTCACAAAATAAATATCATGATATCAAATATTGTAAGTAACCAGAAGTTACTAGCCATGACTAAATAGATCATCTTGGTTGTATAATGATGATATATGAATAATGAAAAGTGTTAACAGACACCCTCTCAAAACTTTACTATTAATAGATTTATCATTTGTAAGAGGACATACGTGGGCCTATAAATCTCCATGTGAACTATTTCAATATTTAATAATCTTAAAAAGATTCAATTTTATATGGTCACATGTGAGTCTTTTAGTTACTCGAAATGTAACTTTTGTCCGACTATTAGCCCAAAACAATATAATAGAGAGCTAATTTCTTCGAAACCAAATTGAAAACATCCCGATGGATAACGCAGGAGAATTCACATCTCAAGCTTTTAATGACTATTGTATACTATCGGGATAAATGTTGAACATCATGTTTACATATAAAATGGTTTAGTTGAATCATTAATTAAATGATTAAAATCAATCGTTATACTGCTCCTGAAGAGATATGAATTACCATATTCTACATAAAGGTATGCCATTCTGCATATCACTACATTGATCAAATTAAAACCAACTGCTGATCAGAAACACTCCCTAATACCACCACTGGTCTTCGAAAAAGAACCAGGTTTGTCTCAACTAAAATATTTGGTTGTGCGATCTATGTATCAATATCGCCACCATAACATACTAAAATGAGACTTTTATAGCACAATATGTTGACTATTAACTAAGTAAAGACTGTATTCCCAGTCTTACCAGTCTTAGGGTAGATAAGAATAAGAAAAGATTGGTAACACAAGAAATAACATGGAATACATCATTACTATTCAAAATTCGACCCCCGAGGTGGTCAATATAAATCTGAAGTCCAAAAGAGCATACATTTGCAGAATTATAACAAATTAATTTCAAGATGCATTCACAAACACAAACATAGTGACAAAGTCACATACACGAGTATCAAATATACTTGCTCGAATTGAAGTAATCCATAAGGATTACCATGTAAAGAAAACGTGGGAAATAAAATGGTTCAAAAGACAAGAACCCACGAAAAACAAAACGAGTAAAATAACGCAGTTGGTGAAACCTTGGAAAAATGTTGTAGAACTAACCCTAGAAGTGGTTATTGATATAATCCTAGAAGACCCATAAGTGGTTACATTCAAAACCCAGAAGAGGCTATTGATGAAACCTAGAAAAAGTTATTTATAAAACTCCAAAAGATGTAATGTCCTAGAAGAAACTAATACATTTCTAGAAGAAAATGATAATGTCTCGAAAGAGGAATAAAACACCGGTATTAAATGAATATGAGATCTCTATAAGTTATGTACAAAGTTATACAATATGGAAACACGTGTTTGAAATATTTGCATATATTATAGCAACAAATGTAATTGAAGAAAGAGATTACGTATCTAAAACCCTGTAAGTGTACATACACAGAGATGACTGCCTAAAATGGCAAGATGCCTAAAAGGATGAACTAAATTTGCATGACAAGCGAAACGTTTTCGGACATGTAGTTCGAACACCCATAGACGTCAAACCAGTAGGTTATAAATGAGTGTCTTTAAAATAAAAAGAAACAAAAATTATGAGATTATGCGATGTAGGCACGATTTGTATCATAAAGGGTTTTCCCAATCCCAGAAGTTGATTATGAGGAAACGTGTTCCCCTGTAGTGGATGCGATAATCTTAAGGTGTTCAATCGGCCTCGCAATCTTAGAAGGACTTCAGAAAACTTATGGATGTTGCCACCATATATTTGTATGAAAAGCTTAAAGTGACATCTACTTGAAAATCCCTAAACGGTTGAAATGCTTGAAGCATTATAATTAGTACCCTGAGATGTGTGTTATAAATCTCAAGAAGATTGGTCATACGTGGTACAATCGACTAAGTATATATTTTGAAAATGAGGGGTATAAGTTTGATAAATACCAACCATATCTATTTATCAAAATTTCGCTCTTAAAGTTAGTTATAATCGCAGTTTACAGTGATGATCTAAGCATCATCGAGAGACTCTATCGAACTACTAGAGTGATAATTTTGACATGACTAAATTATTTCTCGACCTGATGATCGAGTATATATGAGATTGTATATGTGTCCACAAATAAAATTACATCTAGAAGACGTTAACATATTTTAATATGGACACAAGTTATCCGCTAAGCACACCCATGCTTATCCGATCGTTAAACATACACGAAGATCCTTACTTCCCCAAAGAAGAGGACGAAAAAGTACATTGTCCAGAAGTACCGTACTTAAGCATGATTGCATTATTGTACATGTGCTAGCGAATTATATTATAGTAATAATATTACATGTTGCACTCTTTTTCCCTTCACTAAGTTTTGTCCCTTTGGGTTTTCTTAATAAGGTTTATAATGAGGCAACATAACTGATTCAGTAGCATTGGTTTATCTTATAAGCCCTAAAGTACCAGTTTAAACATCATCTTGAAGTATGTTGTTAACAGTAATATATCTCAGGGGGAGAAAATGCGAGTTGCACTCTTTTTCCTTTTGTTATTGTTTTATTCCATCGGGGTTTCCTATCAATGTTTTTAACGAGGCAACATCACCAAGCACAATAAAGGATAAGTTAATATCCTTGTGGGACTCGAGATATGGGATTCTTCTACGAGAAAATACGGTGTCCCAAACTAGTTGGCTATGCATATGCAGGTTACTTATCAGACTTGCACAAAGTATAATATCAATCTAGATATATTTCACTTGTGGAGGTCAAGAAGAGAGCGGATTGGAGTCGATAGAGCCCGAATACACTATGAAGACAATGTAACACGCGTCGCTCAAATCAAGGAAGATTACGTCAAAGATCAAATCAAGCAATTGTTACCGAAGATTATACTCCGCATGATGAAAGATATATATTTGTTAAATTGAGGGGGAGAATTATACACACTGCACTCTTTTTTCCTTAGCTAAGTTTTTCCCATTGGGTTTTCTTAGTAAGATTTTTAACTAGGTAACATAACTAATCTAATAGTATCGGTTTATATTTTTTGGTCCTGAAGTACCGACTTAACATCATCGGGAAACATATTAATAGTGTATAATAGCGGTAATATATGTATGAGGGGGAGTGTTATGAAACTCTCACTTTCACACACTTAATACAAACATTATACCCCCCATTAGTAATGCATTTATTATAGAGTCGGTTTCAATCTATACCACTATATATATTGTGTATGTAAACCAAACAATTGGACATGTATAATATGAAACTTTCTCTCCTCATTTCTCTTTGTTTTCAACAAATAACAAATTGTTAATTTTTATTCTGGAACGGAGACACATCCATTTACTCATACTCTTAAACTACACCGATTTTTAATGTACCTTATTCCAAGAGTTAAACACTAGTCTTTTTTAAATAGTCTTTAACTCTTACCAGTAAATTGTATAAATAACATTTATTTTTGAGTCAGTTTTTTGAGTTTTTTTCCTAAATATGTGTTGGTGGAAAACTTATTTACCAAAATAGTGTTGTTAGAAAAATATTTACCAAAATAGTGTTGTTAGAAACTTTGCTTGTCTATCACTCCTAATTTTATTGGATAAAAACTTAATTCACTAATGACTAAATAAATGAGAGGGTATTACTATTTACTAACTATCATTAGGCTTATATAAATTATAGATTAATAAATTAATAGAATATTAAAAGTATATATATGAATAATCAGTGTTGTTGCTTTATTTTTTTTCCTTTCACTCAGCGTATAATATTTTTTTAACAATTCATTGTAATTCTTTTAATTTAATCATCTTATTATAATTATTTACTTTCATTATTATTCATATTATCATAACTAACAGAAAAACTAATTTATTATTTTCTCGTTTAAAATTATGATGTTCGATAACTAATTTATTGTATTTATTTTCAAATATTTAATTTATGAAATTCTTGATAACGTTATTATCATCTAGTATAGGGGAAAACTATTTTTTTCTGAATTATTACATGTTAAAAATTATTTTTGTTTACAAACAAATTATATTCCGGTAAATATGAGTATATTAAAAAAACTACAATGTTTATTTTAATATGTTTATTAGAGTTGTAAATGAGTCGAGTCATTACTTTTAGTCTTTTAATACGTTGATTAGGCGCTCGAGCCTCAACGAGTCTTTTATTTATATAATTTATTAAATATATAATTATATAAAAGTTTTTATTATATATAAATATATGATAAAAATAATTAAATAATATATAAAAATAAATTATAATATGTATAAAACTAATTATCATTATCTACAGAATACTTCTAAATATTTGAAAATAAACTCTAAACCCCTCATATTAAAATTGTAAACTGTAAATCAAATTGGATGAAAATTTATTCGGGTATGACATACAAACTAAAAAAAATCTAAAAAAACAATAGGTGTATAATTTTTAAAAGTTTAATTATTAAAATAATAGGTGTAAAATTATTTTAAAATATAAAAGTTTAATTAATAATAAATAGCATTACTCTCTCTCTCTCTCTCTCTATATATATATATATATATATATATTAGCCATTAATGAATTAATTAAGTTATCCCATAAATTAGGAGTGAGAGACAAATAAAATTTTAAAAAACACTATTTTGGTAAATAATTTTCTAACAACACCACTTTAATAAATAAGTTTTTTACCAACACTATTTTAGAAAAAAACTCCAGTTTTTTAGAACCCACATTTATATACTTAAGTCACGAAACCCGAAACATAGAGACAGAAGTAGGGTGGTTAAGATGTCA
Organism: Smallanthus sonchifolius; assembly: GCA_023525975.1. NCBI lineage: Eukaryota > Viridiplantae > Streptophyta > Magnoliopsida > Asterales > Asteraceae > Smallanthus > Smallanthus sonchifolius. Next base: position 57,209,568 of record CM042040.1, read on the forward strand.
CACTCCCTTTTGCCTAACACGGATGCTTCTTCTAAACAGGTTTATATGTATAAAAGACACTTGTTGACTTCTATTGTATAATTTGAAATTTTCAAGAATTAAAAACGGGATTTGGTGGCTTGCAATGTTTGTTTTATTTGAAAAACTAAACAATTAAAAACAGAATTTGGTGGATTGCATCAATTTTGTTTTTTCTTATTATGGTATATGACATTATTCTATTCCTTTTAATTATAGGAGTTTGGGTAGAACATGTTTTTTCTATACGAGTTAAGTAAAACAATAATAAATAATAAAAAGTTGAGTTAATTACACGGATGGTCCAGTGGTTTATAAAAATTCTAAGTATGGACCTCAAGTTTGAAAAACTACACCGATAATTCATAAGTTTGTCAAAACGTAACATGGATAGTCCCTAGTTTAAATGGACGTTTGTTAAGTGTGTGTGAAATGATCAAAATGCTATTTATTATTAAAAAATAAAATAAAACTATGAAATATTAAGGGGACCCAATAGACTAACAATTTCACACCCTACCCACTTTCTTCTCCACCATCTCTCGTGAACTCGGTTAGCTATTTTAAGATCTTTTCTTTGGTTTCGTGTTTGTAAAAATCCAGCTCAACATCAACATAAACTTTACATCAAAATCATGCATGCAAAAAAAGAACAATACCAACGCGAAAGACGAAAAACCTTGATATTAACGGTAATAACAATCCAGTTAACTCCAACGAATTGTAGTGCATTTGCTCTGCTATTGTCAATCGTACACCAACGCACGAGAGATTAGATTCAACAAGAACATATTTGTGGTTTTGTTTCTATTCGTAAGCTGCAGGTTCTAAATTGAGGGAGAAGGGTGAATCAGGGGGTGGTGCCTGTGACACAATGCTCTAAACGGATATGAGTTCACGATGATGATAGTGCCGAAGATGGTGTCGGTGGTGGTATTGGTGGTGGCCGTCTGGTGGGGAGTCGAGATAGAGGGGATGGGTTGGGTCTTGGGGATGAAGAACAATCGGGATGTAGGGTTTTCAAATGTAGGGGTGGTTTGTGGCCCTCTAGTTTAATCAATTGTTTTAAATTAATATATATTTTTTGTAATATTATAAGGAGGGGTATAATGGTCATTTTAAAAAATTACATAAAAAACTTAACGCCCATCCACTCTAGAGACCATCCATGTTACGTTTTGACAAACTTGTGGACCATTGGTGTAGTTTTTCAAACTTAGGGATCATATTTATAATTTGTATACCTATGTTATGGACCATCCATGTAATTAACTCTTAAAAGTTGTAAGAAAACTCAATTATAAAAAAATGAATATAAAATTGATCAAATAAACTTATGCATACATCTTTATACTGATATATAAAAATTATAGTGGGACACGTGTAACTTTCTGATACATCATCTGCATGTTCTTTTCGTATTTCTCCTATTAAATACTGATATTAAAAGAATATATATTTGAATATTTATTATAAATCTAATCATGAATATATACTATCTAACTATAAATAATTATTATAGTATTAGAAAAAATGAGTTTAATATTAATTAACATTTATTAATTACATAAAAAATTAATACCCAGTTAAAAAGAAGTTTTGAAACTTAACTTAACAGAATTCACAACTCTCACGTCAAAGTATTATTTTCAAAAGACATATTTTGACGAATGTATTTGTTAACGTATTACATTATATTTTTATTCAGTTCGTGTTTTTAACATATACTAATTGATTAAAATATGTTCACCAAATGTAGTGAAATAAGGGTTATTGTAGACACAACAATCCTCCTTAACAAACGGTGGGCTAGTGAATCCAAGTCAACTACCAAATATATTGACATCGTCGGCACCAATCATTGGCAAAGAAATCATCCTTGCAGACCATATATTCTAGGTAGGGTTGTATATATATGTAGTACACAAAATTGAGCATATATGCCTTTTGTATAGCTTCAATCACTAGCATTACGATATATACACAAACATGAAATATGATGAGATTTTCGGTCGGAGCTTTAGTCGCCACGACCAAAAAAGATTCAAGTTCGGTGCATTGCTTGCTTGCTTTGTAATCTTATGGTGCATGTGCACCGTCTTCAAGCCTTACCTCAACCCCCAATATGTTTGTAAGTCATTTATATATATCGATCTCTTTTGCTTATTAAGTAACTGTTGGTTAGTGATCCAAATTGCCGTATAAAAAAAAAGTAACCGTTGGTAATTAACAATGGAGCCAACAAAAATCAGAAAAGTAAGAAAACCAAAACTATGAATATACGTGAGTAACCACCGACGGAATACTCACAGACTCGCAATCCAGGAAAAAAGACTATCGATAATTACTGACGGATTACCGAGGAACCACTGCGTCCGCGGGTAAATTTGAAGATAAGATTTTGGATAAAATTGTCTTAGTTTTTCATGATTCTTCGATGGGAATTCGTCTACTGGTAAACCGTCAGTAATTCGTTGATGAATATTCAACAAAACCGTCGATGATCCGTGAGTAAATGTCCTATAACATACGCATCGTCGGTAATCTGTCGGTAAAATCACCTCAATTCTTGACGCCGGTTTCATTGCTGGTGATTCATCGGTAAAAGCGGTTGGTAAATTCTTTACCCACACCATGTTTTCCGGAGGTAGTATCACCGACGGAAACGGACAACGTCTTGCTTAAACATGTAAAGATACACTAACAAAAATTAACATGTTTATATACATACTTTCGAATACTTACCGTATTGGAAGTTGGAACCCAATCCTAAGGTTTTCCACCTTGGCGAGTCAAATTTCTGACGGTGTATGGACTAATGAATGCTTTATATTTATGATTATTATACTTCATGCTGAAGTAGTTAAATTTTTTTTTTTTGAACATCAACGCTAGATATTCTACGATAATTGGGTTTCTCCGAGGCAACACCTAGAACATCTAGGGCAGCCCACCACAGGAGAAACCCCCCAACTGAGTAAACCCCCTTACCTGGTCACAGACCCCTTTTTTGCTATTGTCAGGATTCGAACCCAAGACCTCCTCTATGGAAAGTCTTAGGGCTACCATTGCACCAAATGGCCAATGGTCATATAGTTAACTAATCGTTTGAAATTAGTAAGTAATTCGATTAGTAAAATATAAGTAAATTAAATAAAAAAAATAAAAATAACGTTTTCAGGATTACATGTATTATATCGTTTACTTTTATATAATATTAAGGAAAAAGAGAGGGTTGCTTGGTGATTTGGACAAAATGATTATCGTTTTTTTAATTTTATATATAATAAATAATTTGCAACTTATATTTGAAGTTGCTATAACTATAGTAAAACTAATAAACACTAATAAAATGTATAAAAAAGACTGAAAAATCTTATGGATGTTTAGTTCACGTAATGTTTTGAAACTTAAATGATTTCTTTTATAATTCATAATTTGTTTGGTTTATATATTTGTTAATGGAACTGAAATGTAAAAATACTTGAATATAAAAAACTATCCTTTAAAATTAACATAATATAAATAAAAAATCCAAACTCAAATATCTTTATAAATGTTTAAAGATACGGAGATGGAACGGAAAGTGACTGGTTATAACGTAAATTATAAACATTTCTAAGATTTGTTTTATAATGTTAAAGGATTTTGAATTCTATCAATTGAATGATTTGGTTGTAATTAATTTCAATTCTAATTCACTGTCTTAGTCAACCAAACATGTAAAGAAATAAAACTTAAATTCCAATTCAATTAATTCATGTCAATTAAACAGACTTTTACTGTTGTTTGTATTATGTAATCAAACAAACATGATATAAAATGTCATAACTATGAGAATATATGTACCAAATTAATAGAAACCTTTTATAAAAAAAATGAGAATGTTTAAAAGTAGAAGTCTATTTTATAAAGTAATGAAATATCTATGAATCAAGTATTTCAAAATTATAATAACGGTAATTACAAGGTAAATATAATTAAATCATATATTTTATATCAAGATATGTTTATTACAATAAACTCTACCTAATATATACTTTCTAATGTATTTACTAGATCCTGAAGTAGAGAAAACAACTCTAATCTGCGATACTTCAAAACGTAAATGTGAAACCTGTGAAATGAGAGGTGACATAAGGATAAAAGGTAATTCATCAACCATTTTTATGTTTTCTTCACACTTTGGAAATGCTTCGAGGACCATAAAGCCTTATGCTCGTAAAGACGACGAAAGCGCGATGAAAAGGGTAACAACTTTCAACATAAAATCGATCCAAGAAGAAGGCGAAACCATGCTCAAATGTACCAAAACTCACAATGTACCTGCCATAGTTTTCTCTGTTGGTGGATACGCCGGGAACAACTTTCACGCCTTCTCAGACGTCATCATCCCTCTCTATGCAACTTCTCGTGAGTTCAATCGAGAAGTGAAGTTTGTTGTGACCGACAATCCCTCTTCGTGGACTAGAAAGTTCCAAGAGCTACTTCACAAATTATCAAGGTATGAAATCATTGATATAGATCGCGAAAATGAAGTGCATTGCTTTCCTAGTGTGGTAGTAGGCCTTGGAAAAGAAGATACAAAAGAGCTTCACATTGAATCAATGAAGGATTTCACAAGGTTCTTGAGAAGTTCCTACTCATTGGATAGATTTATCGCGATAAATTTAACGAATAATTTATCCAAAAAACCTCGGATCCTAATAGTTTCAAGATCGAAAACACGAGCTTTTATGAATACTAAGGAAGTGGTTAATGCAGCACAGGACTCGGGTTTCGAGGTGATCGTGACAGAAATGAACACGAATTTGACACGTGTTTCGCGTTTAGTAAACTCGTGTGATGTAATGATGGGAGTTCATGGGGCAGGGCTTACCAACATGGTTTTTCTGCCTGAAAATAGTGTCATGATACAAGTTGTTCCTTTGGGGAAGATGGATTGGATAGCAAACACTTATTTTGGAGAGCCTTCAAAGGCTATGGGGTTGAAGTACTTGGAGTATAAGATAAGTGAAGGGGAAAGTACATTGATTGATCAATATCCATCTAACCATCAAGTCTTTGTTGACCCATTTTCACTTCAAAGGAAAGGATGGGGTGTTTATAAAACTATTTATTTAGATAACCAAAATGTAACACTTAATATTACTAGGCTCAAAGAGACATTGTCAAGAGCCCTTGAACTTCTTCATTCCTAGCTAGATATTTCTAATTGGATGGATACATTATCAATCACTATGTTTATGTTTATTTATTTAGAACAACTCTCATATGTATTCACGAAAATGCAAAAGTGAATGAAATTTGGATCTTTCTTATGATTTAAAGGGTAAGAGAGCACCGACAAACGTGACACCTTAGTTGTTACATTAGATTTTCACTCATTTTTACTATAACGCTACATCCTTTTTCAAACACCCATTTTTTTATAACAATAAATAGTTAAATAATTTTGTATGTGAGAGGGGGACCAACCAAACACGTTTATTGGTGTTTGGAATTCCAAACGTTGGCAAATGGACACCCACCAAACACCCTCCTTCAACGTTGCGTTTGGATTTCAAACGACCACATCGTGCATTTGTTACAAGCGTTCGAGGTGCTCTAAGGCTAAGACTAAGTTGTACAAATATTGCCTCAATTGCATTTGAAGGCTAAATTTAACTTCCATAGATCTTAAATCAGAAACTTTTGTGTTGTTAACGATTAAGATATTTAGAATGTGTTTGGTTTGCCGGTATTCAATTGATTTGGAATCTAAATTCCATTTGTCATAGTTGTCTGGATGGATTGGAACGAAGGGATGGAGGAGGGCTGACCTGCCCAACAAGTAGATCGGAATAACTAGCTAGGCTCCAGCCCAAGCCTCCAAATCAAAGCTTCAAAGAGCCTTCTCCCGTGCGATGAGATGATTTCTATCTCTCCATCCAACACCAGATCGTGGACATCTCATCTGAATTCCTTCAATCCTAGCAGGCATTCCTTTCAGGACCCCAGACAATGAGAGAATAAATGCAAGGTTTGAAAAGTGGATTTCATTAAAACACAGGGCCTTACCAGCTTGACCTAATAGGACAAGCACCTTTCCAACCCAAAGCTTCTTGTTGAATTTCCGTGTAGCTGAATTTCAAAGTTCATCTCTTCATTTTCCTGACATATCAAAATGAATTGAAATAGAATTGGCTATTGAACAGCCAAACATATCCTGACAGGCCCTTGTAGTGGGGATGGAGGATAGAGGATGAAGGAAGAACACCTAACTTCTTTCAAATGACTAAAACAATTATGTTTTTCCCACTACCCTGACTTGTGATTTTATCTCATTTTATTATGTTGTATAGACAAGCATGAATTTATATATAGGAATTCATAAAAGAGTTCTAACTTATCTTCGTGAGGGTAAATAGCCATCTTTTTACACGATTCATTTTGGCCCTTTCTAAAATTTTCGTAATTTAAATGAATATATTAGAAAAAAAATCTAGTGAAAAGCAAAATAGAGTTCTAAATTAATCCATATTATAATAAATGAATAACTTTATCCGTCACGTGTCGACTTCTAGTGAAGTCTAGATTTTTATTTTCCATTTCTCTCCTATGAAATAATAATGATTTTAAATAATTAAATATTTAAAATTTATTCTAATATTTTATTAAATTTTACTAAATTATAAGAAGATTTCAGATATATATTATCTTAAAATATAATTTTATAATTTCTTAAATGTTTATTATTTGTTATTTATAAATTTTAAATATTCATTATTTCTTATTTTATGAATGGCTGATGACATTCAACAATGAAATTTTCTTATAAACTGCTAGTTTACAACAAATTTGATTTATTCAACTCGTGTATTTTTTTTTGAATGACCAATGAATACTATAAGCTTGGTCACCCGGTAGACCCATTGGCGAAAGTCCACCCACGGCAGCAAATACAGACATCGCTGGTGACCCGGCTTGCCCACCATTCCAGAGAAAACCCACCACCATAAGACCCACTGTGATAAAACCCCTAGCACACCTGAGTATATTGTACCAAATGAGACTCGAATCCAGACCTCTACATTAGAAGGTCATAGAGATGACTTTTTACAAACCAATTAATCCGGAGTCATAATTCATGTAATATATGAGTTTCTAAATTAGATAAAAGAATGTTCTCTATTTCATATATAAAACCTCTATCTTTAAACCGGTTACACAAACACCCCTTTGTCTCCGAGACAACAACAGCAATGAGCAGCACTCAATCTTACTCCCTTGAAACCCTAAACCTAGACTCCGGCCTCTCCCTCGTCCCCCGTTTCAAGCTTAACCTCACCGTCCACCGCTCCGACGCCTCCGTCAAGCCACTCGACGAATGGCAACTCAAGACTTCCTTAATCGATTTCTTAAAATCCTCTTTTTCCATCACCGTCCCCGAAGACGACCTCCACCTTCGTAAGTTCAGAGATCTCAAGAAACGGAAGCGTGAGGATCCCGTCGCTCGCGGTAAGCTTTTGATTTGTGAATTAGGCTTTCTATCTTCGAGTAAGATCGATCGTGAAGAACAGGAAAAGAAGGTCAGCGAGTGGAAGAAACTGGTGGTTGCTAAGATGGATGGAATTGAGTTGAGCCTCGTTGGTGTTAAGTTTAAATTGAGTGTTGAGGTACCGAAATCGGATGATTTTGAAGCAATGAAGAAAGAGTGGGAGGAGATTTCTTCGTTTGATGGTGGAGATAGAGGTTCGTATTGTTGACAATTTCTACTTTTTAATCAGATTTGTTAATTCTGTTCTTAACCTGCAAATTTAATAGAAGCCTAATAACCATACTATTATCTTTTGATGGTGGAGATAGAGGTTCGTATTGTTGACAATTTCTACTTTTTAATCAGATTTGTTAATTCTGTTCTTAACCTGCAAATTTAATAGAAGCCTAATAACCATACTATTATCTTTTGTGCGTCATGTTGTTGTACATATAGCCTTTTAGGTTTTAGGTTGTATATAAAGGTTTATTGTTAGAAACCATGTATTACACGGGTCGAATAAGTATCGTTGTAAAATCAGTTTCTATGAAGATTTGTATCATCCACGAAATAATAAATAATGAAGATTTAAAAATTAAAAGTAACAATTAATGAAGATTTAAGAATTATGAAATTATATCGTAAGATATTAAAATAAATTGAAATCTTTTGATGATTTAGTAAGTTTTAATAAAATATTAGAATAAATTTAGATATTTAATTATTTAAAATCATTATCATTTAACATGAAAAGAGAGTTATTTAATAAAAGATTGAGACAGGAAACAAAAATCTAGACTTAATCAGAAGTTCACACGTGAGAGATAAAGTTATTCAATTATTATAATAAAGATAAGGATGTATAAAGCTTACTTATATCTAAATTTGCGGTAAGGGATGCTAGAAAGCTACTGGGTCAGGACACTATAATTAAAAGTCGCCTAATTTGTAACGTTGTTATCTTTTAAATTAACTACCCTTTTGAAGTTCAACTGGTATGGATATTATTGATGTTTCTGCAATGAACAGGATATTCAAGGGGTAGAAAACGGGAACCCGACACAATTGTGCTGAGAGGTGTACCGTCACGATGGTTTGCTGAGACAAGAGTCTCATCTAAGCCTTCAATGTTGGTTACTCATACAATCTTTTCTACATTAGGGAAAATCAGGTATGCCTCAGTTGTTGGATTCTTTTACATTTTTTTGTCTTCGTCTCATGTATTTCATTGTAGTTTATATGATTATTGTATGAGACACATAATAAATGCGAAGTAACGAGATTTGGCTTTTATATTCAACAAGTGACTTGATTAGCATTGAAAAGTTGTATGATAAAATACATGTAATTAGAAGATTTTGACTATGAGGTTATCCTTGTCAATGTCTTATGAGTTATGTTATTTACCAACTTCCTTTCTCGGGCTTTATAATCTTGCAGTTCTTATTCCCATGTGGCAATTAACCATAGTTCACAGCTCGACTGTAATAGAATATATAAATAGTATTAAAATTTGGAGGATATTTTCACTCTTTGGTGGAAGTCTGTGAATTGATATAACTGAACAAATGCGACTTCCCTGTAGTGAACCTAAAATGGAATGCAGGGCATGTAGCATTAATTCTTTTACCAACATTTGTTAAGGTCAAATGTAGCTATGCTCCTTCTACACCATGGAAATTGTGACGGTTTTAACAGTGGTAATTCCACTTTTTCATTTTAAAAAATAACTTATTCATCCTCACCCTCATACCTTTATTTAAAAGAAGTATATGTGGCGTAGTTTGGTCTGTGACTCTGTGTGGTTTACTTTAGTTCAAAATTGGGATTAAGCTAAACACTTTCAACCCGTTTTGTAAATCATGTGATATATTTTTATAAATCTATCTAAATGTTACATGAATGAGAAGGTAGTGTACACATGGTTAATGCTCAAACACTATTAATATGCATACGTGTAATGTTCACGTGATTATTTAAATGTCTCTGGTTGTGTGTAGCGTTTGCAATATACTTCTCTAACAGTTTTTGAATAGGAATCTTGATGTTGCTGAAGATGATGGTATTGACAAAGATGCAGGTGAAGATGATGAAGACATAGTTCCTGGTCTCCAATGTAAGATTGTGGTTCGGTTTGAGGACCATAGGGAGTTTTCTAAGGCCTTAAAGGCGTTATGTGGGAGGTCATTGCAAAAGGTAGATATTCATTCTCAGTTTTATTATTATTATTATTATTATTATTATTATTATTATTATTATTATTATCATCATCATCTTCATTGTTGTTGTTGTTGTTGTTGTTATTATTATTATTATTGTCTTCTAATAAATTGATATTGTGTTTCTTTTTTAATAGTTATCATGTGTCAAACTAGTTTTTGAGAGTTATGTTTGCAATACAATTACTTCAGAATGTGACATTCTTGTTATGATTGATGCAAATGCCTAGTCACTGATGTGTTAATCTTATATGCATTTACTATAGCAAGGATCACGGTTAAAGGCTGATTATGAGGTGAGTTGGGATAAGGACGGCATATTTAGAAATGCTAGAAGTCAAAATGAAGAAAACAATAGATCGACGCCAAAAGTTGCAGATGGCAATCATAGAAGTGAACCAGCTAGATATCAGGCGTATGCACCTCGTTTTTCTGAAAATAACACGCGCTCAAAGAGATCCAAGGTTTGAAGCTAAATAATCCATACCGTTCATGAAAAAATTAATGTCAGATTCTGGTTTGGTTTATACATATATCTGGATTTCAAGTTTTTTTTTCAAGCAGAGTATGTAGTATAGGTGGCTGTTTTTTCTCATGCAACTATAAATTGGTCGATTTAGGCTATCTTCTATTCAAAAGGGTCAAACAGTTGCCGGATATGTATTTTTTAGTGCACAAAATCTCCTAAATCATTTTGTTTATAAGATATGTTTAGTATTGGAAATAAAAAGTTTTGTAATCGTATTTGACACATTAATTATCTATTAATAAATAGGCAATGCATGTGGAGGCCACCAAGGTATTTAACTTCTTTCATTAAGACTGTCCATGTATTGAAACTACTTTATAAGCCACCAAAGTATGTATCCGGTTCCTTTTAATATACCAAATCTGGCCAAAACCATGTTTAATGACTCGAATATTAAAAACATTCGAGAAGATATAAATGTCCTTTTATTAGTATAAAGTATTGATTTGAAACTTTGTGGAGTGGTGTAAGTGGTAAGCCTCATGCCTCACAAGCATGAGGTTTTGGGTTCTAATCTCTCCACAAGGCCACCTACCCGGCTTAGGCCACACTTTACCTGTTCTGGCCGGTTAGTAGGGTATTGGTTAGGGCCCAGGGGTTTACCGTGTAAGCGGCTTCCCTCGGTAATAAAAAAAAATATTTATTTGAAGTAAAAAAAGGGTGTTTTTGTCATTTTATGTTGGTCAAATTTGGTATAAAGGAAATAGGGTGTATATATTTTGGTGGCTTACAAAGTAGTTTCAATATATGGGTCGCCAAAGTTGAATATGCTTTTGGGTGGCCTTGACATACATTATCCCCTAAAAGTGTTTAAACATCTAAACGTAAACAGTCTAGACTGGCCTGACCCATTTTGGCTCGTACAGAAAAAAGTGCCATTTTGACTAGTTACCTGAAATGCAGTTACATAATGAAATGCAGGAATGATTAAAGTATTGAAAGCTTAGTGACTGCTTCTGACAGTCTTTGATCAACGAGCTTTGATATCACTCGACGCAGGCATCTCCGTAACTACGTGCGTTCGGTTGTTCTTTTCAATCACTGGAACTCTACATTCCTTGAATCTTGATTACTGCCACCTTCATATGTGCATGTATCAACTCTCTATTAGGTCCCTTTTTTTAATCAGATTTGCTATAAATTGTTGGAGGTTTGAGGACATGTGTAGAATGTTGGTTCTTTATTTTTTGTTTACTTCTTTTTTTGTGTTGTATAGGTACTTTATTAAACATAATAAGATAAGTATATTGGTGAAAACCTGTTTGCAACAAAAATTTCATCAACTTTAGTGTTAAGATTTTAAACTTAGCTGTAAAACATTCATGGAATTAAGATATTAAAATAGAACATTTGTCAAATTTTTAGGCCTCTTTATTATCATTTTCCCGTCTCTCTCCTATTAATTATACAAATTTTTTTTAATTGTTTTATTTAATAATTTTTTATTTTCGTCTCTCTTCTATTAAATAATAATGATTTCTATAATTGTTTTTATAAAACTTTTTTCATTTAAAAAAATAGGTTTGTTCATAAAACATTTTTAGAAATTGAACATTTCTTTCATTTGTTTTATAAAACATTTAAAAAAATAACTATATAATATTTCTAAAATTTGTATTAAAAACTATGTAATCCCTATTATAATAAAAAAAACTAAATTTTGTGTCACTTGTCAACACCATATTCATCCTCACATTCATTTTCCCTCAAAAACCATATTTACCTCACCTTTTTAAAAAGATTACATAAATAAACATTTTACCAAATCAATTTCATCATTATAACCATTGACTCACATTTTTTTTTAAATTTATCATCAAAAATGATATTTAAAAAAAACAAGAATAAAAAATAGGATATTTAAAAAAACGATTTTTTAAAGTTTATTATCTAAAAGCAAGTTTTTAAAATTTTATCAATAAAGAACCAAAATTTTAATTTTACATATAAATTTTGGAAATACTACTTTTGTATTTTAAATAAATGTGTTAGAATAAAGTTTGTTAATATTTAATTAGTAGTTTTTTTAATTAAGTTTGATATCAAATTTGTATAAAAAAATGTGTTATGATATTTATCAATATAATCTTAACGTTTGACACAGTGTGTTACATGAGGTTTAAAAGCTAGTATGTTATAAATACGTAATATGTAAATTTTATTACTAAGTGTATAACATTGTATCTATTTAACCCGTGTAATACATAGAGTTTCTACCCTATTATAAGTATATAACAAAATCTTTTGATCCAAAACAATAAAACATCAATAAGAGCACCTCCAACGATATAGTGGTGAGCACCATCACCTATAATAAAAAAAAACAATTATTTTAAATGTTTTTCATTCTATATTACATTTAAAATAAAACTTTTTATTAATTTAACTTAAATTTAAATTGTTCTTTAACTAGTTTGATAAAAAGTAAATACATTTAATCTAAAAATGTTTTTTTTAATTAATTTAGTATAATTTAAATTAAAATATTAATTTTAAATTTCTAATGGCTAGTTTGTAAAAAGCTTCACATATCTATAGAACGAAAAGATGGTGGAATTCAAAATACGTCATGAGTCAGCAAGAAAGGATTCATTTCGAGAGCGCATTTGGTGTCCTCCAAGCTCGATGGCACATCATACAAGGGCCAACTAGAATTTAGAGCATAAAAGTAATAAACGATATAATGTATGCATGCATAATATTGCATAATATGATTGTAAAAGATGAAAGGAACGCTATAACTGACTGGTCGGATGTTGAGGGTGAAAAACCTGATTCATCAAACCATGGACCGACAGTAGATTTCGAAGCCACTTGGCACCGTTCAAGAATATACATAAGAATGAAGTTTATCATTCACTTCAAGTTAATTTAGTGGATCATATGTTATCTATTAAACAGTAGATTTCAAAGTCACTGTGTTTGTACTTCAAGCCTTTTACTTTAAATAAATAAATTTATATAAACATTTTATCTTATCATATAACAAAAGTACAAACCAACCTTGTTTTTATATTCATCTGGAAAGGGCTATACTAATGTGATGGGCCAACAAGTCTGGAGCGCTGAGATGAGGCAAATGGCCTTCCACATTTAACATCACCACCGTGTTCCGCCCTCCAAGACTATTCTTAAGGTAAGTCGCCACCGCTGTTGGCACCGAGACATCCTTGGCGGTCTGAAATATCCAGCATGGTGTCTTAACTAACCCCAGAACCTCCCTCAGGTCACTGTTGAACACTGTCCGGGATACAAACAGTGAAATGTCTGGCCTCATGTTGAACAATGTCCGGCTGAATTCCCGCACCGCCACCGGAACATCAGCTCCTACTGCTAGCGGAGCGAATCCGCAGACCCAAGATTCGTAGTTTGATTTCATTGCCGTGAAAACCATCTCGATCTCCCCTTCCTTGAATCCTCCGTGGTAATCCTTGTCGTTTAAGAACCTTCACAGAAAATAGATTTTTTTTTGTTACAAGTGGTATAGAATTATATACGTGGTTTTTAGGTGTTTTTTTAAAACCCCTTAGGTTTCTAGATGATCAGCTCCTTCAACTAGCGGATGTCATCAGTTGGTGATCCGCTAGTCAAACCAGCTGACGTGACGGTGTAAAAATAACTGTTAGAGTTAGGGAAATTCCTCAATAAGATTTCTTTGGGACGGTGTTTGGCGACGAAATTTGGTGGGTACCCTAATCGGGGTGTGGGCGTTGTGATGCCAATCGCCTCCGAAAGTGGTGGTACCATATAGAGAAGGAAAAAAAAACCACGATTGCAGGAGGGGTTAGGGTTTATTGGCTTATATCATGTTACGGTATGGAAAATCCCTCAATAATTGTGTTACCACCGGTATATATAATGATTACAATAATGATATATATAAAATATTGTACAGGCTTATGTATTTTATCTAAAAATAATAATAAATAATAATAATTATTAGCCCGGATATGCAGACACAGTGTCGTAAAAATCATTAGACGCTAGTCTGGCGGTGGGTATCGACCAGGGATTAGTCAGGATTAATTGGATTGGTATTTTTTGAAGGAATTTTCATATCTATGTATATGCACATTTTTATAAATAGCTGGAATTTATAAGAATCTCGTGAGAAATTCGCCGGAACCCGTCAAAACCCTACCGGAATCTTGCCAGAAAAACCGGAAGTGGTTGATTTTTGGCCGATTAGGTTTGATTACGGCCGATTTAAATCAGATTTGAATCATACGCAAGGAGATGATAAATGTTTATTATTATTTGTTCACATCCCTATAAACCATTTTTAAAAAGCATCTCAAAACTATGTTTATAATTCTAAACCACCTCTGGTATCCGAGGAAGATGCTGATGTAGTTTACCTTGGGGAAGCACCGATGAGGAGGAGCTTGGAGAAAAGTTGAGGACGGCGAATGGCGGCGAGAATTCCGATCATCGCGGAGACGGAGTGACCTACATAAGCGCAACAATCAACACTAAGGGAGTCAAGGATGTTGATGAGGTCATCGGCGTAGGCGTCGAGAGAAGTGTATCGGCGGAAATCGAAGTAGTCAGGATTGACGCTGCCGGCGCAAACGAGATCGTAGAGGATGATTTTGTAGTGCGAAAGGAAGTAAGGGAGAATGCGATTCCATGCCGACTGATCGGTTCCGAATCCGTGCGCCAGCACCAAATAGCTCCGGCCGGTGCCCACAACCCGGACGTTGAGTGCGTCCAAAAGACTTTCGCCCATTTTTAGTGGTGGGAGATTTTTTGCTTGGTTTTAACGGAAACCAATATATGAGAGATTTGTAAAAATGGCCCAATTTTTGTTATATGAAAATAAAGTAAAAAAAATAATGCATTCCTTTCTAGTTGTGTGGGGTGGAACAATGGAACCACTCACTTCTAAAGATTAATTTAAGAAAATACATCAAAATAGACATAGTTCTTTAAAAAATATTAAAATAAATATTTAGCATGTACTAAGCCGGTTAAACCTTTAGTTTTTGCCGGCTAAACCCTTGAATTTAAAAAGCTTAGCTTCCGCTTTTTAATTTAGATGTCCATTTTGATATTTTCCCTTAATTTAAACAAGATGAGAATATTATATAGGAAAGAAAAGTACAATATGATCATCTACCAATTTATTTTTCAAATAAAACTAGAAAATTAGACTCGCGCTTCGTGGTGGGAGGCCCTTGTGTCTCACGATGGAAGACGGATCTTAAACGGTTGTGGTGGTAGCATTAACGTGGCTAAACCCAAAAAGGAACGTGGTTATGTACACAAAAGAAACGTATAAAGTTATGTCGACTCGGCAGTGGAGATCGAAACATAGATAAAAGACAATTATATAACGGTATCAATGTTTTTCAGTCGGTTTCGGTTTCATTATTCACGGTACCAAAACGTTACAATCAGTCGATATAACCCACAACACCTAGAAAAAATATCATATTTTGAATACAACTCCGTTTTTATCGAAATTTATACCGGGATGTCAAGAAAAAATAATAATTAACGAATGAGAGTTATTGAGGAAGAATCATATGGTATAAACTATTGGGGGTAAACTTGAAACTTTAGAAAATTGAGAGGGTCAAATTGATATTTTACAAAGTTTAGAGTGAGTTTTGTCATTCCATCAAAGTTGAGAGGGAGAAGTGTTCGGTGGCATTTAACACCGACACTTCTTTATAGTTAATTATAAGAATTTGATCTAAGAAATTACGAATTTTATCTCAATTTTTTAATGACCCATATATGATATATTTGCATGACTTCACCCTGTAAGAGACCAACAGATCAGTTCAAATTTATTGAGACCCATGCTTAGAGGTGTGTGATTTTACCTCTACTAATGTGGGTTACATATGATTAACTAACGTGGGTAACTTATTTTTAAGTAAAGATTACGTAATCTTCTATCTATACTAATAAATAAGTAAAAAAGAGTGATATGTGTCGCTCTAACATTCATCCTCATAAAAACTTTCCCGCTCATTTTTCATTTAGCTAATTTGATTTTCTTTTTTACATAATAATACTAGCTTAGACCCCGTGTAATACACACGTGGTGAAAAATATCAATAGATAAATTTATTAAATTTTATTTATATATTTTACATGTGTAAAAATGTATGACTATACATATACTAAGGATATAAAACAAAATTCAAAATATGTAAAAAATAATATATAATTGGGTTTCAAAAATACGTCAATTACTATTTAATTTAATTTGACTTTCATTTACTATTTGATTGAAAATAAAAGTTACATAATTATATTATAATTTTTTTATAATAAAGGATAATTTAAAATAAATGTGTTTTATTAGTATAATTAGTGATTTATTAAAAGATATGGGTGCATTTAATAAGAAAGAGAGGCGAGAAAAAATAATGATATTGAATATGGAGGCGACATGTGGCATAAAAAACCTTTATTTATTATATAAATATAGATATAGATTTGTTTCCTATTTTGATTATCTCTTATTTTAAAAACTTAAAAATTTAATTATAAAACTTTTTTTAACCAAATAGTTGATGTAAGTCAAATTTATATTAAACAAAAATTAATTTATTTTCGAAACACAATTATATATTAACTTTTACATATTTTAAACTTTTTTAAAAAATCATTAGTATATATAATACATTTTTCCACTTATAAAAAGTATATAAAGATTTAAAAAATTTATTCGTCTCGTGTAATACACATGTTTTTTAAATATTTAAATTTTATCAACCCGTGTAATACACATGATTATAACCTACTATATAATTGAATATAATCCCAATGCATATTAGTAAAGATTGTTAGCATTTTACCTCCACACGGCCTAACCTCTTATAATGTATTTGAGTTATACTTTCACTTGGCTCTTTCAAATGAGAGTATCTTTTCTGCCACCTAGTCGCCACATCAGATTTGTATACTTCTTACTTGGCTCTCATATGACAAGGGGTATACCCTCACTCAAGTGAGCATTAAATGCATATATTATAAAATATTATTTTTTGAATAAAATATTCATTTTTGAGATAAATAAAAGTTATATAAATTTAAAAAAAAACGTAAATAAAAAATTACATAAAAACTAATGTTGCGAACTTCCGAAAATATGCTCAATCAAGTTCGCTTTCAGAGCGTGATGAACTTCTCGGCTTCGTATTTCTTGACGGTTGCTTCGTTTTTTATCTTCGTCAATTTCTTCGTACGTAGGCTCCTCTTCATTTGGGTTATAGTGACAAATTGCCAAGTCGTTGTCCTCTAAAATCATATTATGGAGAATAATACAAGCATAGATTATGTTGCTAATTTTGTTTTGAGACCAACACCTAGCCGGATGTTGGATAATATGCCACTTACACTTCAAGATACCGAACGGTCGTTCGATATCTTTTCTTGCCGCTTTGTGAGCTTTTTTATAAGTATTACGTTTAACACCTATAGGTTCTATACGCGACTTGACAATTACAGCATATTCGTGGTATATTCCATCGGCAAGATAATACCCACACTGGTAAATTGTCCCCCTAAGTTCAAAAGATGAGTCGGGTGCGGTCCCATTTATCCAATCATCAAATATAGGCAGTTGTCTAATGTCACACCCCAACCGACGACGGATTATATGTCGGGGCGGACGCGGTTGTTCAATAGCACAAGGTTGACTATTAAAGTTTCGATATTTCATTAAATGATAATTTAAGATTCAATACAAGGAATATAACAAGAAATACAACGTTTAATTTATAAGTAGACTAGGTCCAAAGCATCCTATGTGATTCACAGATAAGCCTCATGATGTAGAACCTGAAACATGTGAAAGAATCTGTCAACTACAAAATAGTTGGTGAGATACAAAGGTTTTGACACATTTTAACAAGTATTTGAAAAGTATTACAATTCACTATGATTTGTGCATTCTATAATGTAAGTATGAGAAAACAAGCATGTTAGATATTGTGCACATTCAATCCTCCAACCATGTTTATGCATAACCCGCAGGTTTAAAAGTTTGGTTTAGTAACAATCACCAAGGGCTCCCCCCGAAGGGTCAATCAATCAAGGTGGATTGGTTAAATGCAATAGATCTATTATTGTTACCATAGGCTTGATCAAAGTTAATGAATATGCTGGCTTTAAGTTTAATCTAAGCATACAAGTCTCAAGTTTAACATAAGAATAAACACGTAGTCATAGTTGTACAAGAATTGTATAAGTTTAAGAATTTTGAACATGTTTCACCCCAAAAGCATAGAAAGGAAAAAGGGGCTAAGTATACTCACTTGGATGATGAAGAGTATCCGACACGGATAAGTATTTGCAAGACTTGGAGGGAGAATATCCTCACGATAAGCCTAAGTATGCAAGTTTAAAGATTTAAGTATGATCCTATAAGTCTATGGTAAGGATCTAGGATTTCAAGATCGACTAGGGTTCCAAGTGAGAGATGGGAATGATTGTGTTTATAAAGTTTAGGTCAAGTTTTAATAAGGTTTTGAATGAGTCATACTAGACTTGGATTTCAAAGTTTAAATAAGTTAATAGTTTAAAATAACTAAAATAATTATTCAAAAGTTTTACAACTCATGTTAGGTGATAATAGTCAAAATAGTTTTCTAAGTGTTTGTAAATGAAGTTGAAGTATTTGTTAAATGAAAGGCTAAATAATTATTAAGGTTTAACAATAAATAATTACTAAAGATTTATAATAATTATTTTAAAGGATATATATAATGATAATTATTAAAGATTACTAATATTTATTGTAAGGATAAATAAGTGTTTAAAGAGTAATTAACAATAATATTTAAAGGATAAATAAGGATTAATAGTACTTTTAAAAAGTAAATAATTATTAAGGATAAATGGATATTTATAAGAATAAACAATATAATCATTTAGATTTTATTAAAGTTTTAAGTATTAAACATTTATTTTACAAGTTATCTTGTAATAAATAACGTTTATAAGTTTAAATAAATGTCAAGTTTCCATAAGTTTATAAAATAGAATTCCTTATAAAGTTTATGTTTTAAGTTTATAAATGTTTTAAATAAGTTTCTTATAAGTTTTATGAAGTTTATAATTTTAGAAAAATGTTTGTTTTCAAATGAATACAAGTTTTCTGTTTATTAAAGTTTATAATTATTATTTAAAGTTTTAAAACAAAAGAATTTATTTACTAGAAATTTAAATAGTAAATTAAGTTTTCTTTTTTTATAAATTTGCATAAATTTTATAAAGTTTTAAAAGTATCTTTTATATATTTTAAGTATTTAAAACGAATCTCAAGGATTAAATCCTTATAAGTTTTAACTAATTTTAATTAATTAAAAATCATTCCGGAATATAAAAGTGTAATTATTTTTCATTTTTATAATTATAACAGTTTAATATAATTTATAAAAATTATTAGATATTTTTAACATTGAGTAAAAAGCATAAAAAAAATGAAAAACGAAAACTTGGGTGCGCCTGGGTCGAACCCGGGTCTGTGACCGGGTCACAAGCACACACACGCCTAACCATCCCGCCTACGGGTCTCGGTGGTTTAATATACGGAAAAGAATTCGTTAAACAGAATCCCAAACCAACCCAGATTCCCATTTGAACCCTAGAATCGATTTCCCTTAAATACGGGTCGAAATTCCCTCTGTCTTCTTGAATTGACAGAGGGCTTTTGATCTTGGAAAGAATACGAAAGCAATGGTTACAAGAATTACCTAAATCGGAGTCGAGACGAGGGAGATTGGGTTCGAAACAGGTACGGCTATCCTTCGACTTAGATCGACAGTTGTTGATAGAATCCGACGAAATTGAGTGGTTGTACAGTTATGGTGTGATGTCGTCGAGAGATTGCAGGTGGTATTTATAGCCAATTTAGGCGTTAAATGCCCGTACCGTTGGGAGGATTACGGTTGGGTTTAAATGCCTCGAACCCGGCTCTACGCGTGATGTTAATTGAAATTGAGCATTTAATATTCTTGGGTTCGAGTCGCATGCGGGAGTGGGAGATCGAGGTGCATCGTATCTGGCCGGAAATGCGTTTTAGGAAATTCGGAGGTGAAAACCGGTTTCTGTGGGACTCGAACCTGAGACCGGTTTGGGGAAAGAAAGTTTGGTCGAATTACACAAACAGTCCCTGAAGTATCTAGCCTTTATCATTTTATATTAGAATTTGGAATTTAGTTTAAAATAAGTTTCAAAAAATAACAGTTTGATCCCTGGACTTTATAAAATAAATAAAATGTTTTATTTTATAAAACCCAAGTAAGTTTTATTTTCTTCTATTTCCTTTTATTATTTTATACATTTATAAAATGATTCACATAGTTTATTAGAAGTTTAAATAATAAAATGAGTTTATAAACTTGCTAGAATTTAAAGAGTTTATTTATATATATATATATATATATATATATATATATATATATATATATATATATATATATATATAATTTTCATATATATATACATATATATCTAAGTTTCAAATGTAACAGATTTGCGTAAATGTCCACGAAATGGGTCGGAATATCCCGGATATTACATCTAAGAACATTAATCATCAAATATCACCACGTGCAAACTTCCCTCGCCATGCGTTGGGGCAATTTCTCCAGTCCTAATGCGTACAATCGATACTTCTAAGCATGCCGACAAAGCCATGTTTAGCTTCATGTGCTGCATGTAACTGCTTAATGTCGCTAACCGACGGTTTACGTAAATATCTACTTTCATACAATCTAATAATAGCTCTAGAAAATTTATACATGCATGACCTGATTGTTCGGGCAAACATATTTAGGTAATCGTCGAACGAATCACTAGCGCTTCTGTATGCCAGTTGACGAACCGCATCGGTACACTTTGGAATGCGGGTAAAACCAACCCGACCTCTCGCATCAACGCTTTGTCGGAACCAAGGAACCTCTCTCTATATCATTTAATATCCTTAAAAATAAATTCCAACTAATTCGAAACCGGGTGGCAAAGTGTTCCTCATCATACGTACACCCTTCGTTAAAGTAGTCTTATAGTAGTTGGGCGTTAGCAACCTACCGTTCTCGGTTTAGACGAGCATTTCGTGTTAAAGGTTGTGATGATTCGGCTTCTTGCCACCACGTAATCGCTGCGGATGTCCAAGCATTAAACATCATTTGAACCGCTTCGTTACTTGAAGATGAAGAGGAAGATGATGATGTCATTTTGATTAAGTTTGTGTTTGAATTGATGATGATTTGATATATATGATTGTGTATATATATATATATTAATTTTTTTAACACCTATATTGGTCAAACCCCCCCCCCCTTAACGGATAGATTAACGGCTATATTGGTCTCCTTCTCGCGTGAAGGAACTCACGTACACATGCTCACGCCCCCTTCACGCATGGGGGTGTGTGCTGATGCTCATCACGCCGTGAAGGCCCTCACGCCTACCATTGCGTGAGGATATACCCCTTACCCTAAAAAACAAACATCTTCTAAATCCCTAACCCGGCTAATAAGGTGAAAAACAGTTCGACCCGGTTCCCAATTTAACCCGATTCTAAACAATATATAAATTGACTAGGTTAGATAACTAGTGTACTACATGGTTTGAACAATAAAAACGAAAAAAAATTCTTAAAATTGTGTATATTTTTCATGACTGGAAGTCTGAAATTATGTATAAGTATCGATTTAAAATAATAAATCAATAATATTGAAAAAAAAGATAATCATAATTAATAAATTTTCATAATTTGAAAGTTAAGAATTTGAATGTTCCTATAATACTGAAAAATTCTTAATTATATTCAATGAAAGTTAATGATTCGAATTGATGTTACCATAATGTCTGTTGACTAAGTTCGGACGGGAAAAACTTTAGTTGACCTTCTAAAATAATGACATGTGCCAACATGAGATAGTGGTTTATTATATAAAGGATATGCACTTTTACCACCATCAAAAACAATTTCTTTTACATTTAAGAAAAATAGAAACAACATTTTACTCTAAACTAAAAATAGACAAAACCAAACCGAATTCGAAAACCAGCACATCCAAATCAAGTTGTGGTATTGTTTCCCTTTGGCTTTCATCATCATTTTCATTTGGTTTTTCGTTTATTGGGGATTTCTAAAGCTATAATCGTTGATTTATTAAGCCTCTGGATTTGATTCTGGAGATTTGTTGGTTTGCCTTTAATCCATAATATATCACGTTTAATTTGATGATAATATGTTCAATGGTGAATGCTATTTCATGGGCTACGTAAAAACTTAATTGGTGGTAGAAAATGAATGATTATTATTTGTTTTCTTAAGAGATCATGAATATCTGGGATCAATTTATTTAATGCTTAAGATCTTGATGTTATTTTCTACGTTCTAACAACTTGAATGGGTTTATTTGATGTATTTCCAGTATTCTGGAATGGAAGCAGATTTAACTGCTAATGGTGAACGATCGTCTGAAACGAAAGATGGTTCTGCGGGTCAAGACAATGTTCAAGAAGATGATTCTACGGGTCAACATCATGTTCATGAAGATGGTGAAGAGAGATCTTGTGATGTTAATCACAAGTTGGAGAAAGTTGGTTTTGATAAATCCGACAGTAGAAGAGGAGACGTCGATACCACCGCACCCTTTGAGTCTGTTAAAGAAGCTGTTACCATGTTCAGTGGAATCGTCGACTGGAAAGCCCATAAAATTCAGATCGCGGAGGTATAATATGATCCTGGTTATTGGATATGACAGTTTCAACAGGTTGTGAACAGGTTATATTTTATTTCAAACGGGTCGAATAAATTAACTAAAAGGGTATTCCACTTCTAATTTCATAGAGCCTACTAAATCCTTTTATCTAAAGATTAACTTTTTCTTATATATTTTATTTTAGTGTGGTTATTTAGTAATCAATCATAACTGGGAGGGGTGTTTACAGTCTGGTCTGACAGTTTTTGATGAAAATTCTCATATGAGCCACTAAGGTTACGGGAAACATCAAACCAGGCCAAACCAGCAGATTTTAGCGGTTGGACGGTTCGGTTTTGACAGTCTGAACTGTTTCTTTTTCAAAATTGTTACTTTGTATTAGTTTCTTTTAAATGATAAAGATGGTTTATGAATGTAATACACATACACAATTGCATATTCCAAAAAAAAATAGTATTAAATAGATAAATAAACAAAAAAAGTTTGAACGGCCGGTTCGGTTTACATGGCAGTTCCAAGTTCCAAACTGTCGGCCAAACCGTTAAACAACCAAAAAGCAAAAACCGAACCATATAAACTCAAAAACGCCAAACTGTATAAACCTCAAACACGCCGAACCTGCCAACTTGCTTTGATCTGATTTGTCCGGTTCGTCAGTTTTATGTTTATGACAACCTGATCTGATCTGATCCGTTACTACAAATTTACTCTAAACTTTGTTTGAGATATGCAGAGGCGAAAGCGCGTAGCACAAGAACTTAGAAAAGCAAATGACGAGATCTCATTGCATAAGAAAAAGTCCGAGGCAGCAGAAGAATCGAAACAGCATGTCTTAAAGGAGCTCGAGAATGCAAAGAGGCGTCTAGAGGAACTGAAACTGAATCTCGAGAATGCACAAACAGAAGAGAGTCAAGCAAAACAAGACGCCGAGCTTACAAAACTAAGAGTGGAAGAAATAGAGCAAGGTGTTACAGACGAATCCAGTGTTGCAGCCAAGGCACAATTAGAAGTTGCGCAGGCTCGACATCAAGCTGCGGTTTCTGAGCTCGAAACAGTTAAACTCGACCTCAAAAACCTCCAAAACGATTACACCTTACTTGTATCGGATAGAGATTTAGCTATACAGAATGCTCAAGAGGCTGTATCCAGTTGTACAGAAACTGAGATAACTGTTGAAGACTTGACTTTTAAAGTGATAACCACGAAAGAGGCGTTAGAATCGGCCCATGGTGCTTATTTGGAGGCCGAAGAACACAGAACCGGAGTAGCTATGGAAACAGAACAAGAGGAAGAAGTACTAAAGAAATCAGAAGAATGGGAAAAGATCAGCCAGCAGACGGCTGAAACGGAAGATCTAAAGTCCAAACTGGACACTGCATTGGTTTTACATCAAGATTTGAAAGAAGAATTGGCTTCTTACATGGAAGAAGGTCACAAAGATATACAATCAGCAGTGGATTTAGCAAAGATAGAGCTCCAAGAAGTGAAAGTAAACATCGAAAACGCAACAGATGAAGTGAAAAATATGAAACTGTATGCAACTTCCTTAAACATGGAACTAGAGCAAGAGAAAGCAACATTTATAAAACAGAACGAAGGGACGGATGGGATGGTAATGGCGTCTATTGAAGCCGATCTAATGAGAACGATTTCAGAACTTATTGAAATGAATGAGAAGGAAGCACGGATGAAGACGGTGGAACTCCCAAAACAGCTTGAGATGGCAACTGAAGAAGCAGAACAGACTAAAACACGAGCTAAGAAAGCGCAAGCAGAGCTGCAGAAAGCAAAAGAAGCAGCAAAAGAAGCTAAAAAGAGAGAAAATACGACGAACAGTAAACTAAATGCTGCTGTAAGGGGGGTTGAGGCCGCACGAGCATCAGAAAGATTGGCTCATGGAGCAGTTTGTGCAGTTGAGGAGAGCGAGTGGGATAAAAGCAGCGAAAGTGAACCTGAATCAGAAATCACTGTTTCTGTAGAGAACTACTATGAAGTAAGCCGAAAAGCTAAGGAAGCGGAGGATGAAGCTAACGGCCGCGTGTCAGAAGCCATTTCGCAAATCGATATAGCGAAAGAATCAGAACAGAGAGCGGAAAAGAAGCTTGAGCAAGTGAAGTCTGATCTAGTTTTGAAGAAAGAAGAGCTGTTGACTACAAAGCAGAAGGCGGAGAAGGCGAAAGAAGGAAAGATTGTGGTGGAGCGGGAGCTTCGAATATGGCGATCTGAAAACGAGCAGAGACGGAAAGCGAATGCCGAAAGAAAGAAAAAGAAACGGTCTTTGATCCCCAGAATTTGCATGTTTTTGTGCAGGAAGAAAGGCCGGCATTCAAACAAGAATAATACGTGAATACATGTAATGGTTTTGTTTATTGTATTGTTATTGTAGATGTAACCAATCATTCTCTAATAGTTGCAAATTACTCAAAATTTACAGTGGAGCATCATGGGCATTTGAAATAACAGAAATTTCTAATATCAGTTAAACAAATACTAATAATAATATATCACAATAAGTTGGGTTATTTACGTATTAGAAAATCAGTTACAATTTGTTACATAACTAGAAGGTGCGCGGGTTTGAAATGTAGATAAAAATAAGCAAATCGCAAGGGTCCATTCTACGTGACATTAATAAAAAACACGTTGCAATGATACATTCAATGGTAACGAAAAAGTTACCCAGTATTATACGAAAGTAAAGTTACAATTGAACAAGTTACTTCGCATACAAAAGTGAAGTTATTCGAAAAAAACTTACACCGAAACATAGATAAAAATAAGTATGTCGGCGACGCATTACGACGGGTGCGCTATAATTGTGCGTATTCCACTTCTCATAACTCGATTGGTAAAAAAAGATAGAGAAAAAAATTTTAATTTGTAAATGATAAATTTATTAAAGTTCAGGGGCTTAGTATAAATTTGTTAAAGGAAAAGTAAAAAAAAAACTTTTTTTAAGTTCAGTGGTTTAAAAGTAAATCTGCTAAAAATCAAAGGTCTAAGTGTAAAAATATATAAGAAACAAAATAGCTGACATATTGCTGACGCCAGCATATGCATTCAATGCTTGTACTATATACATGGAGAGTTTCGTTATGGTAATTGTAAGTAATCTAATTTGGTGAAAAGAAATATTTTGATTATATGAAAGTGTAAAAAAAAAGATTAGAGGATGAACAAAGAGTGAAATGTTTCCTCTATAAATTTATTCACACTAAGCAATAATCTTGATCCAAGAAGGTGCTAGCCTTCAACCACTAAATGTTAAGAATAAGTGAACAAGATCCCCTTCTTTTATCAATTAAAGTGCATACAAGCAGATGAACAAATGTGAGAGAGAGGGAGAATTTCCGAGGGTGAATTAAATGTCTATCCACGTTTTGGTAGAGGTTTTTATACATGTTTTTGCTACAACAAATATACGTCGGGTGAGGGTCTGGATGTTCTTTCTTTGGTGTGACCAGCTGGATTGTTCTTGCTAAGATGAAAGTGTTGGGATTTAACATGTCAATGTAAGCTTATTAGACATGTGTTCTTTTAAAACTATTTAAATCAAATCCCACCAAGATCCATATGTAAGAAGATGAAATCATAAAATAACAACCATAGAGGGTTTAGATGGCAACAACCTTTGAAGAGAAATGATTGCTACAAGTTGATGAAGATGACTTAGAACTCAAGATGTTCTTCTTTATGTCAAGAAAACCCACTTCTAAAACTTCTTTAGAAATGTGTAGGTGAATTGTGTATCTAGAAGTTCAAACCTCCAAAGAAACAAGACAAACTACTAAAGACGTATGGTAGTTTATCAAGTTCTATGGTGTTCTAGTTCAACACAAGAACTTCTCAATCTCTCTCTCTTTTCACGGTTTTGAATGGAATAAAGGAAAGACGGCAAATTCAAATTCACTTATTCCTACTTCATGTCTTGAAAGCCTTACTTATGCAAGAAGAGGAGACAAGGTGGTACACCTAGCCCCCCCCGGCGAGATTCTGAGTTTTTTTTTTTCCAAAAGGGTGTTCTTGACACAAACAAACCAACAAATACTTCAACACCCAATGTGGATTCATATTATCTTAATGCATCATCATCACATATTAGTATCTTGTGAAGTCAAATAACACTTTCTAATACCCGTTCTTTCATATTATTCTACATGAAGATCATACTGGCTAACGACTTCTAATACTAGCATGGGTTAATAATCTCTAATGATTTGAGTGAGCCGTCTGATTTCTCTTACTGCAAATACCGACTATGCTGCAAGAAACCTCAAGAGGCCTTAGAAATATGGTCATCAATGATTTCTGTTGTAAGAGAAGTGTCCGAAGGAAGCGACAGCCTGATAAAAGAAAAAAGAATGACGACAATAAGATCTTACAAACTTGAATCAATCGATTTGGGTTGACCTTTATCTTTAACGGGTCAAAGATTGCCCAATGCATATAACCCTTTAAATTCTTTCAATAAAAAAGTTAGATTTATTGCGGATGGCCTCTTGGCCTAGTGTGCAGGTTCAAATCTCACAAAGTGGGTAATAGGTGGATTTTATGAGTATAATTTAGGAAGGTGTGTTTTGCCATTAAAAAAAAAGTTAGATTTGTTGTAGTATTTTAGTATTTGCAAATCATATTTATCACACTGGTTGTAAATGTATATAAAAAGATTGGATAAAAAGTGTTTTGAGTCAACCCAACCAAACTGAACTAAAAAATACCCTTTTTCCACCTCTATTAAAAATATGTAGTTTCTTAAGATTAATTTTGGGTTGGACCTGATCATTTCCTGATTCCGAAATAGCATAAGTACCCTTCCTCTTCTTGCTGCAAGCTGTGTTCATCAAATGTATGGCAGAATCTTCTTCAACAAAGTTTTGATCTATCACCTCTGATTATGACAACAACATGAATTAATACTTCACATGATGGTGACATGTATCTACGTGGGTGGAACCAGAGGTGGGTCAAGAGGGTCCATTGATCCCCCGGTCATCAGAATTTGTCCCTTTTTTTGTATACAAAAGTTGTGTTTTTTAAAAACAAAACGTGAGTCGGTAGAGAAGAGAATATTATGGTGACCCACCGATTAAGAAATTCTGGTTCCCCCACAAGTATGTAGCATAAAATTAAAATCCTCCATTCAACTTATAACTATGGTGAATGAGTGATTGTGACACTACCTTCATAAAATAGTGAAGTAACATAAAAGCACCTGTTTTTTGTTGGGGTGAAGGAGATTCTATATGTCCATGTCTATTTCCGTTTCGAAAATGCTGGATCCATGGATTGCTAGATGAAATGTTGGGTCTGTTATGCGCAGAGCTTTCTCTCCTGAAATCGACCCTTGACCAAAATCCATGATGTAAAACCTTGAACTGAAACATACATGATGTCAGGAACATACACGTTCTTTATTATAATCGGAAAATATAACTCAAAAAACCGATTAAAGTAACTCTCATAATGAAACCCTAGCCCGGTAACATCTATTTATATAGACTCACCCAAACTTGGTGAACAAGAAACCTAATAACCCTAGTTTGGTCATTAAACAACCCAATAAAACCCCTTTAACACATGGGTTGGGCCCGTTTCTTAGGCCAGACAACAATTGAGCCAACAATAAACTCATAACATACACGTTAACTTTGAAATACGTATAGAATATGAATGAAAGTACACGGCGATTTGCTCCAGAGAATTAAAACCTGGCCAGAAGTGCAACGGGTGGTGGCATGAATTTTCCTAGATGACGTTGACTCAGACGGACACTCTTCGCTTTGATTTTGCCAGCATTGCATATCCAATGAATTATATAAGTTGTTAACAAATGAAGCTTCCATCGAATTTAAGTACAAACTGTGTTTTTCATCAGTCCACTCGGATGATGATTCTCGTTTTGGGGATTCCTGAGACTACAATTTCATCAAAACTGAGCAGTCTAATATTGTGAAGGTCAGAAACACAAAATACAAACAGCAACCATGGACACAAACAAACAAACTGACAATGAAAAATCTACCTATTCATACCAAACGAGTCAACTCGAGTCTGGCTTGTTTAGGCTCGAATTCGACTCGTTTAATTTAAAAAGAGCTCGAGCTAGAGCAGACTTGTTTAGAGCTTTACTACTAATTCTTGAGCTCGACTCATGAGTTGTTTTTCAAACTCAAGTTCAATTCGTTTATTATTTATTAAATACTCATTTAATTTATTTATATATTTTATAAATATTTATAATTATAATGTTTATACAACATAATTTATATTATTTATTTATTTTTATCCTAATTGTATATATATTATATACATATATACAAATAATGGTCTTGTTTAGGCTGGCGAGGTAGCTCGAGCTCAATACGTGAAATTCATGCTCAAACTCGTTTATTAAATTATCCCTGACAAATGGCTTCATTGGCTTGCATTTAGATTTCAACCAATCTGATTTAATTCAGTATGGATTTTAAAATTGAAGGCCAACAAACAAGGTCAACTGGAAGCATAAAAAGAGTTCATTGAGATTGATGGAGTACATTATACAAATATGTGAATGGCTCGACTATGTAAAAAAAAATTAAGTTGTTGCTTAGGACCCCATATGTAAGGGCCCTAAGTCTTTAGGACTTTAACTTTGTTTAATTTTTAGGTTTTGACAAAGAGAACAAAAAATCAGTATGCCTAAAAGAGTTTTATTTTTATTAAAATTCGCTCTAACTTTAATACGTGTGATTGTGACTTTAAGAAAATTTATATAAAAAATGTGCATCATCGTATTCACATGTGTTAGTATTCTAAGGAAAAAACGTACTTTTATTTATGAAAAGGATTCTGATTTTATAATTCGTTTTGGACCGACCCTGCTATCAGCTAGTTCTTAGTTATCTCCCAGTCCTCAACAAACAACATGTAGCCGATGGCCTCTTGGCCTAGTGGCACTGTGTAAGTTCGAGTCTCGTAGTGGATTTTAGGACTAGATTTCACATGCTAGATGTAAATCAATCACATGTCACACTCGTAGCACAACAATTCATAGAGCCTGGGAATGTGTGACGGGGGCGAACCCTATCTAAGGCTGCGGCTTCATAAACGTAATTATTATTATTTTTTGTTGTATAGTATAGTATGGTCTAAAAAAATAAGATTATAATTTAAACAAATTAGAAAATAATCATTCAAAACCCAACATAAGATCATACCTCTTGCTCTACAAAACCAATCAAACCTACGTCGTTCTGCGAAGAGATCTGCTCCTCCGTCACCGGCGTATACTCCATTTGAGAGTTTTCTAAAGAGAGAATTTGGAATTTGAGTTTGGTGAGAGGAGGTATGGAATGGAATGGAGTGGAGGTGCCAGATGTCCATATGCTTTTCCACATGGCATGCTGCCACGTCAGCACAAGTTCATTTTGAGTTTCAGATATTTTGCTCCCCACCTGATTTTTATCCGGGGAAGGTGTAGATATTTTTTATGCTTTCTCAAAATATCCACCCTCTACTTTATTCTATCCGAATGTCCCAATATTCTTGTTGTCAAATTATTAAATATATCTTTTAAAAATTAAAATAGTTATTATTTTAAATATCCACTTGTTTTATTCGTTTATCTCTTCAGATAACGATTTGGAATTTTGGATTGTGTTGCCATGCCATTTATGAAAGAGTGGACTATAAAGTAAGGGTAAATATGTCAAAGCGCTTATCTTTAAATCTTTAATGATGAGTGGGTAAAACAAGTGATGTAATTTTTAAAAAATTATAAAAAACAAACAATGAAGCTTTAAAAATTATAAATAACAAATAAATAAGATTTAAAAATTATAAAATTATATTTTAAGATAAGATATAACTCAAAATTCTTATAATTTAGTAAGTTTTAATAAAATATTAGATTAAATTTTAGATATTTAATTATTTAAAATCATTATTATTTAATAGGAGAGAGGGTTATTTAATAAAAGAAGCGGAAAACCAAAATCTATATTAAATTAGAAGTTAACACATAACAGATAAACTTATTCATTTATTATAATAAGAATGTTAATTTGTTTAAATGTTTATAACAGTTCTATGATCGTATTTCAAAATGTTTTTTTATATTTAAACAATATCATTAATATCTCTAAAGTGCCAACATTTTAATCACCAAAATTACTATTATTATTAAAGGATGTGATATGCGTACACCACCCCCAATCAGACATAAGAGTACACCACCTGACCACCCCCAATCAGACACAAGAGTACCTGTCACATCATACGGGTCGTCATTGACGTATCTAGAATTTTTACTCATCATATGCAAAAAAGAAAACGATAAAAATAAACTTAATTAAAACTTTAAACAATAAACTTATTTAAATATAATAAAACAATTACCATATATATCAAACCAAGTCAGGATGAAATGTCTTTATTTTTTTTAAGTCAGATTTCTTTAATTCTGTGAAAGCGGGACTTGAACCCATAATTTCCTCAAACCCTGGTGCTCCAAGAGGTTTTTACCTCTACCATCGGGCCACCAACCCCAACGACAAATGTCACTTTTTATTCCCTATTATTCTTTTTGAGAAGAAATGGTCATGTGGTTGACAAGGACCATTTAGTCGATACATATTTTATCGAGCTTCCATGCATGTGCCCGGTTTTCACTCTATGAAATCTTTGTCTGAGTACACAAAATGCTCGTTCCTTTCTAGCAGATTTTTCTTTTTCTTTTTTAATTTTTTTCTAGTATCATTTTCTAGGCATGTAAATGATTTGACAAAAGTAGGTTACTTGAGAAAAAAACCATCAACGAGGTAATAGTTGTACCTCTCTTGCTCAAAAGACGTGTTGGGTAGTTCTGTTTATCATGATGTTGAATATTAGAGACTGATTAAGGACGTTTAGGTCGTTGTTTGAACATGAGACTCCAAAGAAAGCATGCCATAGATCTTGTGATGTCATCACCCTGATCATAATTGTTGGAGCAGAATTGTCACTTCTCATGTATTGTCTGTTGAGCAATTACTCCCCTCCCAGTACATACAATCTAGGCTACAAGCATGCCAGAAAGGCCATGCACCACCTCATGCCAATTGTATAGTTGTTGAATGGCTTGCGTAAATATTTTGGCTCGTAGATGTTAAAAACACCTTTACAAAATTTATATAAACAAAGTCGTGCCGTTTTCTGGGAGATCTTTATATAATCATCCAATTCGTCGGCGGCAGATTCGTGTGCTAATTGACGAATAACGACAGTACAATTTTGAAGAGGAGTGAAACCTCTTCTACCTCTAGAATCTCATCCCAATTTGAAAAAAACAATACATCTTCCTTTCCAAATCGTTAACAATCCGTAAAAATAACCGTTTATTCATTCGAAAAAGAGTTCAGAATGTATCATGGTCATAAAAGAGGGGGGGTCGGCAAAGTAGTCGCCAACCAAACGATTGTGGGCGGCTTCATGGTCTCTATTCAAAGTGGCTATTCATGTTAAGGTTGGCCTATTCAAGTTTTTGACATCATCCTTTAGTATTTCAGTGATAACAGTAGTAACCGTCTCAAAAATAATTGGAGCTACACCTTATTTCAAAGAGGGTGATATTAATGTGTCCATTTGTATAAAGTACGGTTTGAGAATGGGTACAATGAATGAAAAAAAATGAGAATGGATGAAATGTTTTGAGAATTGATGAAATGTTTTGAGAAGGGATGAAAATGATGAAATGGTTTGAGGTTTAAAAAAGGTTTGATTTTTTTAAACAACTAGCCGTTACCCCCTCTCCAACAGCATTATAGCCGTTTACCCTCCCATCCACGCCCATGGAATTCTCCATGCCAAATGACCATGACCATGGACCACGCACAGGGGGCGGCGTGGTGTTCCATGGCCCACGGATGCCACGTCACATCCACGAACCCTCTCCACGCTCCGATAGCCTAACAGATTCTAAACTAAAAGGAAAGAGGTAATAAATATAGAAAAGATCCTAACATTTGTCAGGCCGTTGTCTTGGGTCACTATTATCAATCTAAGTTTTCGAATAAAGGAATTAAGTAGGTTCCTTTATATGCAGACAGTTCTATCCACCAGTATTTCAATTTCAACAGTGGCACGGGCATATAACAGATGAAATATCGAAAAGTTTCAGATCGTACCTAGTTTGTATAACTTGTCTACGGACGCCATACAGCAGCACTGTACACGATGGTTAAAAAGAAGCGAAGCCTACAACATATCCTGAAATCAATCTAACACGAGTTGTTCCTTACATGTAAACCTCCATACCGATATACTTTGAGCACTGACACAACGGGCACATGCTAAGCTTACTTTCACATTCTTTACACAAACAAAGATGTTTGCACGGTAACAAAAGCATGCAAACTTCATTCACTCTACATACCTTACAAGTCATTGTCGTTCCATTGTTACTCTTGCACAAGAGGTGGAAATTGCCATTGCAGCAGGAGGCTGTGTCGTCTACCTCGCTATCACCACATCCTTCTTTACTATCTTTTCCCTGTGTGTACACTTGTTCAAGATTGATCTTCAAGGTGTTGATCATATTCTCGTTGTATTTGGCCCGTTGCTGCCAAGTGCCAGCCTCCATGGCTAGTTGTTCCACTTGCAACTCAAGTTCCATGTTTTTCTTGTTCATGTTTTCCACCTCAGCTTCTTTTTCACGAAGTTTCTGAACGAATTTATCTTCAACGTGTGAGATTATCTGAAGCTGGGTTGTCTGTACCTTCTCCAGAACTGCTTGCCTGAGTCTGTCAGCCTTTTTGAAGAGAAAACAAAGATGCATATTACAAGTTGTTTCAAAGTTCAACAAATTGCTATTTTTGTTTTTTTGTTTAATTTGATCCTTTTGAGATGAAACACAGCCAAATTGGCCCATTCATAAGTAATTTGATTGGAATGTTATCTATATTAATGGATAATGAATTACTACGATGATGAACTGTTGACATAATGTACACTAGGTTTTAGTCAGGCAAATGATAATTATTTCATCTTCATTACCAAGCACCAACAATCACAATGGACTATCTTTATTGCAATGATATTCCACAATCCACATACAACAAACCAACCCAAATGTTAAATTGGATTATAGGCACTTTAAGGGAGCTCGGTGTTGGGGTGATGGAGGCTGGCCCTAAGCCTTGCGCACCTCTGTATGGTTTATGGCAGGTTGCCATATACCTGTTCTCTTAGTCCCCCAAGTTTCCTGTAAATTTGGAAAGGATCCTACGATTAACCCTAATTCTATTAGTATAAAACCCCTATGTACATGTAATTCTCATCACCTCCTAAATAATATTGTCTAGTTGAAGCCCGTAGACGTAGGCCAGATTAGACCGAACCACATTAAATTTTGTGTTCTTTATTTTCTGCAAGTGTGTATGTTTGTGTGCTTGTTTGCAACTCCAGATCAGACCCGAGAAATGATCAGCCTCTACTGATCAGTCACCGCCCAGAGACCATCCGCTAGCCTGCTGTCACCGCCGGACCAAATCTGAACAGTAGCAGGTTGCTACCTGTTAATTTTCTGCTTCTTCTCGGTTCTGTTACAGCCGTGATACCCCCAAAAAGTGGTATCAAAGCTTACGCTCAGTTTGTTCCTGGTTCTCAGTTCGTTTCCAGATCGGGGTTCGTTTAATCGGTTATCGTGGCAGAAAACGGAAAAGTAACGATCGAGAAGTTTGATGGAACGGATTTTGGTTCGTGGAAGATGCAGATTGAAGCATTGTTATGTCAGAAAAATTTGGATATGGTGTTGACAGGGGTAAGACCAGACTTGGTTTAAAAAAGCGCGAGGCGAGGCGTTTCGGTCCCAAAATCCGAGGCGCCACGCCTCAGGCGCGAGGCGAGGGCTTCACGTATGCGAGGCGCTAAAACTAAAAAAATAATAAAAAATGTATTATGCATGACACACTTCACTTCTTAATCATAAAAACACAAAACATACTTTAATACTTAGAAGTTAAAAGCTTAGAACATGTTAGTTGTATATATCTAGGCCCTTTTATTATCTGTTTAGTTAGTTAGCCCATGGGCCTGTTTCTAGGGTTTTCCCCCCTATATATAGAGGTCCCCTTTTGTACTTGTAAATCATTCAGTAATATATCAGTTTTATACCTTTTACATGGTATCAGAGCTACGGCTCTCGGTACAAAACTGAATCCAGTCTCAAATCCGTTCTCCACTGTTCAAGAAAGTACTGTTCACGCCGCGGTACTATTCACACGATTACTGTTCACCCCCGAGTACTGTTCATCGTTCCTGTCCCAGATCTGAAAAGCCGCCACCGGTACTGTTCACGCAAGCACTGTTCACGTCGTGGTACTGTTCACGCGAGTACTGTTCACCGCCGAGTACTGTTCATCGTTCCAGTCCCAGATCTGAAAAGCCGCCACCGGTACTGTTCACGCAAGCACTGTTCACGTCGTGGTACTGTTCACGCGATTACTGTTCACCGCCGAGTACTGTTCATCGTTCCTGTCCCAGATCTGAAAAGCCGCCACCGATCTGTTGTGTACGGTTAGTTTTCTGACCCGTTTATTATACCCGTTTATCAGTTCAATGGTAGACACAAAAACCCCTGAAAACCATGTTGCTCCTGGAATAATCAACTATGCCTCAGTTTTACGCATCCCCGTGAAACTTGACTCTGCTAATTGGAGTTCATGGAGTCTCTTTGTTCAAAAGGGACTTGCAAGTGTTGATAAAGAAAACCATTTAACTGAGCCACCTCCTACTCCGAATACCCGGGAATGGCGTATTGATGATAGTGGGATACAAATGGCTCTTTGGAACGCTATGGAGCCACAAGTACTCACAATTGCCCAGAATTTCCCCACTGTCAAGAGCATGTGGGACCATCTGTTTTCATCCTTTTCAGCAAAGGAATCCCTATCTCATGCATATTCTGTGGTTCAAGCATACAGTAGACTTGAGCAAGGTGACTCTACCTTTACCGACTATTTTACCAGATTCTCGAAACTTCAAGATGAATTGCGTGCCATGTTTCCACCTACTACTGATTTGAAAGCTCAGGAGGAGCGTAATAACAAGATGGATGTCATGATGTTCATTGCGGGTATATCCCCTAAATATTCGAGTGCTCGACCTTTGCTGTTGAGCAACTCTACTGCTATCTCCTCTGTGGCATCCACATATCATCTGCTACGAGAAATGTATGGTCCGGACTCAGTCACTACCATCCACCCAGGTGACGCATCTGCTTTGCATACATCTACTGGTAGAGGTAGAGGTCGAGCCCCTTTCGTGTCTCAGCGAAAGGGAATTGGCCGAGGAAGCAATTTCGTTTGTCATTACTGTCACGAGGATGGACACACCAAGTATAACTGCCCGAACCGAGCCCCTGGCTCTAAGCCTCCCACTCGTCCTACAGCTCGAATAGCTACTGCTGAAGAGTTGTCTGATCAGACTACTAATCAACCTCCTACCTACACAGTAAGCGAGGAAGATTATGGTCGGCTACAGCAGTTATTGGCCTCTCACTCGATTGCTCCAGGTCCACGTGCCAACTCAGCCAATTCAGGTAATTTCTCTAACTGTGACTCATCTTGGATTATTGATTCAGGAGCTACTCATCATATGACTGGGAATCAAGGTATCCTCTCTAGCCTTCATACTATTTCTTACCCACCTGTTCGGCTCGCTGATGGATCTTCATGCCCAGTTCGTGGCATTGGTTCCCTCAGTAACCCGGAACACTTAAACCTTTCCTCTGTTTTGTTGGTTCCTAAATTTCCTACTAGTCTGTGTTCGGTGAGTCAAATTACAAAACAGAACAATTGCTCAGTAACATTTTACCCTTCTCATTGTATTTTTCAGGAACTGGGGACGAACCGGTTGATTGGCACCGGTTTTGAATCAAGAGGTCTCTATCGTCTGTCCTTATCGTCACCTCCTAAAGCAAACATATGTGATTCAAGTATCAGGGAGGTTCACTGCCAGCTTGGTCATCCCTCTGCAGCGTTCTGAGGCAAATGAGACCGGATTTTCCTTCTTTTAATTTTCATTGTGAGTCGTGTCAGCTTGGTAAACACACCAGGCGTCCCTATCCCCCTAGAGTGTCTAATCGTGTCAGTACTTTGTTTGAACTTTTGCATTCGGATGTGTGGGGTCCTTGTCCCACAAAATCAACATTGGGTTTTTCGTATTTTGTTACCTTTATTGATGACTATTCTCGTGCCACTTGGGTTTATTTAATGAAATCACGTGCTGAAGTATTTTCAATTTTTAGTGAATTTCATGCGTATGTGCAAAATCAATTCAACACCTCAATTAAAACTTTACGCACTGATAATGCGAAAGAATATCTCTCAAAGGATTTTTCAGATTTTCTAAAAACCCATGGCATTATTCACGAGTCATCTTGCGTATACACACCTCAACAAAATGGCGTTTCTGAACGTAAGAATCGCCATTTGTTGGATGTCACTCGCACCATCATGCTTCACTCTCGAGTTCCTCATCGTTTTTGGGGGGATGCGGTCCTTACTGCTACTTATCTCATTAACCGTATGCCTTCACCAGTTATTCATGGCAAAACCCCATTCTCTATTCTTTTCCCAAACGGCACCATGTTCCCCTTAGCACCCAAAATTTTCGGGTGTGTTGCATACGTTCATGATTACCGTCCAGGGGGCTCGAAACTAGGACCCCGAGCGCTTCGTTGTGTCTTTCTTGGCTACTCACGTGTTCAGAAGGGTTATCGTTGTTATAGTCCTTCTCTCCGCCAGTATTTTACCAGCGCTGATGTCACCTTTAATCAGGAGTGTCCCTTCTTTCCCGAGTCTCCCAATCCTACTTCTGATCCATTTCCTGAATCTGACATACCCGGGTCTCCCACCATTCGTCCTTTTCCTATGTCCAGCGCCTCTTCCGACCCTCCGGTCTCAGACATCACTGCTCCAGATCTTCATGCCTCAGGCTTGCCGAGCAACCCTCCACCCTTGATTTTCACATATGCCCGACGACATAAGGATAAGACATCAGAGACACCTGATTCACAACCGGACCATGCTCCTGGTACGTTCTCAGTTCCAACAGACACCTGATCCTGATACATCTGATACTACCCCTGTTACACCAGACACACCTGATCCTGATACATCTGATACTACCCCTATTACACCAGCCACACATGTTTATGACCCTCCTGGTGCACCCTTTCCTGATATACCAATTGCCTTTCGCAAAGAACTCCGACATCCCACCCGTTATCCTATTCAGGATTATGTTGCTTATTCCCACCTCTCACCTGAATCCCATGCCTATACCACTGCCATAGATTCCTACCCGATTCCCAAGAATGTGATGACAGCTCTTGCTCACCCAGGATGGAGACATGCCATGGAAGAAGAGATTGGGGCTCTCGGAGCTAATCATACATGGGATCTTGTTACGCTTCCTCCAGGTAAACATATTGTTGGCTGTCGGTGGGTTTTCACAGTTAAACTCCACCCCGATGGTTCTTTGCATCGTCTGAAAGCTCGTTTAGTTGCTAAGGGTTATTCGCAGGCGTATGGTATTGACTATGACGAGACTTTCTCCCCGGTTGCTAAAATGCCATCAGTACGCATTTCTATTGCTC
Organism: Smallanthus sonchifolius; assembly: GCA_023525975.1. Lineage (NCBI taxonomy): Eukaryota > Viridiplantae > Streptophyta > Magnoliopsida > Asterales > Asteraceae > Smallanthus > Smallanthus sonchifolius. The sequence goes on from CM042040.1 coordinate 57,248,173, forward strand.
TTGCTGCCATTAATCATTGGCCGCTCCATCAGCTTGACGTCAAGAACGCCTTTCTCAATGGTGTTCTTGAGGAGGAGGTTTATATGGAGCAACCACCTGGTTTTATTGTCAAGGAGGAGGCCTCTAAGGTGTGTAGACTCCGTCGGTCATTATATGGTCTTAAGCAGTCTCCTAGGGCATGGTTTGGTCGGTTCTCGAATGTTATGGGAGAATTTGGGATGGTACGTAGTGCTTATGATCACTCTGTATTCTTCAGGCACCACCTGGGTCGACGCATCATTGCAGTTGTGTATGTTGATGACATCATAATTACAGGGGATGATGAGATTGGGATTACCGAGCTCAAACAGTTTCTTCAGTCCCAGTTTCAGATTAGTGACCTTGGCCGACTTCGATACTTTTTTGGCATAGAGGTATCTCGTTCTCCACAAGGAATTCTTCTCTCTCAGCGGAAGTATGTCCTTGATATGCTGACTGAATGTGGCTTACTGGGTTGCAAGCCAGTTGATAGCCCAATGCTTCCTACGGGGAAGCTGCTTCCTGAGGACGGGAGTCCAATAAAGGATCCTGAACGTTACAGACGTCTGGTTGGTAAGCTTAATTACTTGACAGTTACACGACCCGACATTTCTTTCTCAGTGAGTGTCTTAAGTCAGTTCATGGCCACTCCATACACCGGACACTGGGATGCTGCCCTTCGCGTTTTGAGGTATCTCAAAGCCACACCTGGTTTAGGGATCTTGTATTCTGATCAGGGCCATTGTCGTGTAGGCGCCTTTACAGAAGAAGGAGATGGACGTGTGTTTGGGTTCTCAGATGCAGATTGGGCTGGTTGCCCTATCTCACGACGATCCACCACTGGATACTGTGTATTTGTTGGAGGTAATCTTGTGTCATGGAAAAGTAAGAAGCAACACACGGTATCTAGGTCAAGTGCCGAATCTGAATATAGAGCCATGGCTGATGTTACATCAGAGATGATATGGGTCAGGCGACTTCTTAAAGAACTCGGGGTTATCTCTAATGACTTGATGCGATTATACTGTGATAGTCAATCGGCTATACACATAGCCAAGAATCAAGTTTTTCATGAAAGAACGAAGCATATTGAAGTTGATTGTCATCTTATCAGAGATCGGATAGTTGGTACAAAAAAGGATCCTCCATCCATTCAACCAATTCATGTCAAGACAGATTCTCAGCTTGCAGACATTCTCACCAAACCGCTCCGGAAAGCTCAAATCGATTTTATTTGTAACAAGTTGGGCATGTTTAACATCTATGTTCCAACTTGAGGAGGAGTGTTAGTTGTATATATCTAGGCCCTTTTATTATCTGTTTAGTTAGTTAGCCCATGGGCCTGTTTCTAGGGTTTTCCCCCCTATATATAGAGGTCCCCTTTTGTACTTGTAAATCATTCAGTAATATATCAGTTTTATACCTTTTACAGAACATAATTAAACATTCATAAATTGGTCACAGCCTCACAGGATAAGCCCAAATATGGTTGCAGGCCTGATTTAGGGTTATTTAAATTGGTCACAGCCTCACAAGTTAAGCTCAACTACATATTTAGACCCAAATTGGTTTAAATGATGGGCCAAGCCCAACTGATTTAAAGCTAAAAAACGTGAAAATACATGAAGCGGCGCCTCGCCTCGCCTCGCGCTTCAAGCCAGAGGCGGCGCCTCAGAGCGCTTCATGTATCTCGGGCGCCTCACCCATTTGAGGCGTTTTGCCCAGCGCCTCGGGCGCCTCGCGCTTAAGGCAGCGCCTCACGGCGCTTTTTTAAACCAAGAGACTAGAGAAGATAACGCCAGCAGATTGGGCAGCATCAGACAAGGCAGTAATTATGCTCTCATTATCGAAGAATGTTGCTTACAATATCCTAAAGGATACCACAGCTAGTGGAATGATGAAAGCACTATCAAATAAGTTGAGAAGCCGTCTGCAGCGAACAAAGTTTTTCTTATACGTGAGTTGTTGAACACAAAGATGAAGGAGGATGGCTCAGTTACAACTCACATCAATAACCTAAACTCAATTTTGTCTCGATTAGTGTCAGTTGACATTAAGTTTGGCGATGAGGTTCAAGCTCTATTGTTGTTATCCACACTGCCTGAGAGTTGATCAGGAACAGTGACAGCAGTTAGTAGTTCACCTCGAACTACTAAGTTCACATTTGAAGGAATTTGAGACCTGATTCTGGGAGAAGATATCAGATCGCGATGCAGAAGTTAAGGAGAATCATCAAATTCACCGTTGAACACAGAAGGCAGAGGTAGAAGGAAGGAACGAGGCAGTGGGAGCAGGAGAAGGACTCAGTCTAAGCCTCGGAAGGATGTGATTTGTTAGAATTGCAAACTGGTGGGATACTTTAGGAATGAGTGTCCGAATGATAAAAAGGAAGTGAACACTACAGAACACGACACTGAAGATGCTTTGGTTTGCAGTGTTGACAGTAATGTTAATTCCTGGGTAGGTGATGGATTCTGGTGCATCGTTTCATGCCACTCACAGCATGGAAACTATGAAGAATCTGAAAGTCGGGGACTTTGGTAAGTTACGACTCGTGAATGATGAAGTTTTAAATGTTACAGGCGTAGGGGATATTGACTTAAAAACTTCAGTTGTAGCCACCTAGGCTTTGAAAGATATCAGAGTCATTCCAAGTCTGAAGATTATGCTTATATCAGTTGGACAGTTGGATGATCAGGTCTTGATGTTAAGTTTTGTGGTGGTCAATGGAAGGTGATCAAGGGAAATCTGGTTGTTGCTCGTGACAAGAAGGGTTAACTGTATATGGTCAAGATACCTCCAAAAGGAGTTAGTCCAGTTCTGGTGAAAGAGAAAGTCTGGTTCAGTGTTGTAAAAATCGCCTAGGCGCCGATTAATCGCTAGGCGGTCACCTGAGGAGTAAATTTGGCCTAGTCGCTCAAGAAATCGCTGGGCGGTCCAAATCAGGTCTAGTCGGGCTAGGCGGTCCAAAATCGGGTCTAGTCGGCCCACTTTTTGGGCTTTTTTTATGATTTTTAGCCCAAATCGGGTCTAGTCGGGCTAGGCGGTCCAAGCCGATGATGAATTTTTGAACCATTTTATCTAGTAGCATGTTAATGTTTGTGTTTTGAACTATTTAATCTTTGAATTTTGAAGTATTTAATCTTTAATTGTTTATGTTTGAAGTATTTATGTGTATATAACTATATATATATAAATTCCAATCCGGTTAATCCCGCCTAGGCCCCGATTAATCCCGCCTAGGCCTTACCCCACCGCCCGACTAGCGCCTAGCGCTTTTTACAACACTGGTCTGGTTCAAAGAATCTCGTGTGCAGAAGAAGGTTACCTTTATGAAGGAGACACCCAGAGCAAGAGTGTAGATTCAGAGTGAACGAACAACACGGAAAGGTCGGTGAAACTGGTCAAAGGTGGAGGATTTCACAACACTGGAAGCATAGGGATGAATCATATGCCAGTTCCAGGTCTACGGTGGGTTAAAAGAACTAGTAAACCGGTTGTGAAAGTCTCTCCGGTTGATTACTTGCTTGTAATGGAGAGTGTAGCTTCCCGGTATGTTTCAGATGCCAACAAAGCGACAGATGTGTAGAAAGGGTCATTGGCAGTTGAAGTCGTGACTGATGAGTTGAAGTCCAGGGCAGCTTCAACGAGCCTTCAGGTTAACTGATGAGAAGGCCGTTGCAACTAGTAAAGATGGAGATTACATATGTACAAGATGGAGAGCAGTTCATGAGTCAAGCCTCCAAGTGGGAGATTGTGGGACTGATGGAGGCTTGAGCAGGCAAGGGGAGCAACCGGCCCTAAGCCTTGCGCACCTCTAGTCTGGTTTATAGCAGGTTGCCAACTTTCCATATACCTGTTTTCTTAGCCCCCAAGTTTTATGTTAATTACGAAAGGATCCTAGTATTAACCCTAATTCTATTATTATAAATTAGGTACATGTAATTCTCATCACCTCCTAAATAATATTGTCTAGTTGCATTCCGTGGACGTAGGTCAGATTAGACCGAACCACGTTAAATTTTGTGTTCTTTATTTTCTGTAAGTTTGTGTTTGTTTGAGCTATTGTTTGTGACTCCAGATCAGACCCGAGAACTGATCAGCCTCTGCTGATCAGTCGCCGCCCAGAGACCAGCCATTAGCCTGCTGATGCTGCCGCCAGTCCGCCGCCGCTGCCGGACCAGATCTGAACAGTAGCAGATTGCTACCTGTTCGTTTTATGCTTCTTCTCGGTTCTGTTACAGCCATGATACCCCAACACTCAGTCCAATGTCATCATAATAAATATACGAGTCACTGTGCACTCAACCACCTGACCACTGTCTCCTCAAATCAATGTTAACTAATAAAGTATTGTCCAACTTTGAACAAGAAATACTATTAGTCATCATTTGCTAAATAACTATCAAAGCCAAATTTGGTTCAAGCCCAAAACTCTGTACATATTGCGATGAAACTACACCCCTATTAAAAGGTGGCATTCTATTGAAAGATTGCACATACAAGAATCTTGAAATTAGGATCTTATAACCCAAAAAGTAACTCTCAAGCAACACCTATTTGGTTCAAGCCCTAAACTCTGTACATAACCACATCCCTATTAAAAGGTGGCATTCTATTAAAAGATTGCACGTACGAGAATCTTGAAACTTGGATCTTATAAAAGTATTTCTCAACCAGCAGCTATTCTAGATCAACATGTATGGCCTACCGACAAAAAAAGATGCAAACCAAGCATATGCGGAACACATATGATCACCCATTCACAAAAATAAATCTCAAATGTGGCCAATTTGAAACAAGTATATACCAAACATGCCCTTTTAAACTGATTTGAAACCATAAATGTAGTGTTTAGCATAAATATACCTGAATTTTCATAAACCCATCAAACTCGGCATCTTGTTTCCTCAACTCCTGTTCAAGTTCATCTTCCATAAGCCCAGCAACAAAAGATGACTCAGCCAACCTACAATTATCAAGGGACAACCCTAAACCTGTTGAAACTGATCGTTGCTGCAAGAAATCAATAGATGATATCTGACAATTTGCATTATTGTTCTCAAACAACTCTTGCTCTTTTGGCCTCTTGTAGTTGTTTCTCAATTCCAAATCATAATTCCGCTGCAATTCGACACCGCCATCGCTAACATCCGTACCCGGTGCAAACCCTACCACATGAACTACACCAAAACAAAAATTAACTATTCAATCAATTAACTGAGAAAAGAGGGGTTTAGGGTTTACATTGAGGAATGTAAGGAGGGTGATGAGCTTGATCGGCGTTTATATAGCTGAGCGGCGTGGCAATTTGACCTTCCATGTCGTTGAATATATCTCTAAGCATCCGAATAACAAAAGATTAATCATCGTTCTAGGGTTTTGCAAACGACGAAAAAGAGGGGTTTCAGTAATACCTGTAGGGTTTGGATTGTTGTTGTTGCTGAAGGTAGTTGTGGAACTGGTGGTGCTCAGGCATTGCCATGGTGAGTGCTAGACGAGACAGAGAAGGGGGGAAGGTTGATTCATGTGCAAATTCATGCTTCAGTACTTAATTGGGTTATAAACTGATTTCTAGACTCAAAATCATGGTTAAATGATATAAGAGGGGACATGTTCAAAAATAATATGTGTGAAAGATAACGTAAACTCACACAGTCATGTCACGTATATACTATACAATGGTTGTGTTACCTATATGTTTCTCGACATTACTAGGACCTAATTCGGCTATGTAAAGAATTTACGCGATCATGTTACACAACTATAATGTTTAACTTAAGTGTAACACCTTGATCCGACACAATCATAACGGACTAATCATGTCGTGACACAATTTCCTTAATATACAAGTCAAAATCAAAACTCCCAATTTATCAAGAATACTTCCATGCTCATCCTTAATTCAAACCTCAATCTTAAAAATTGTCCGCTAATTTCTTAAGGGTTATCCAAACAAATGCGGGTATCTTCTTTTCATCTTTTCCGCTATGACCCACGCCTTATCCGGTCCTTTCTGACCTTACCACTGAACCAACACCAACGGAATAATCTGTTTCCTTAATTTATGTTTTTGAATGTCTAAGATCTTAATTGGTTGTTTCGTAAAATTTAACATTTTTTATTTTTACGCATGAACTAGCATACCACTCTCTCTCATCCTATTCTTTGAGTCAGCATCCTTGTTTGTTGAATGTGACATTGCTAAAGCTTCACCTTGTATAGCAAAATCAAAACCATGTAAAAAATTCTTAGAATCTGAATGATGGTGGGTCTGGAAGATCCATACTAACAAAGTGATAGGAAATTTGTTTTTTTTTTTTGAACGACAAACAGAGGATGTATATATGTAAATAAAAACTAGCAAGCTGCTAGATACATTACAAAACAATTAAAAAGCAATTGAAAAATTACACCAATTATCCCAGGTGAGCGAATGTCATTTGGATCTATTTTTCATCCAAAGAAAGCTTGAAGCCTTGATCTCTTATGTGGCTCTATTTAAGGACCACCCGAAGTTGTTGAAAATCTTATCATTTCGCGCTTTCCAGATAAACCAAAACGTAGAGAGCACAATGGATAAAATAGTATGCCGGTAGAGCTCTGAACCAATCACCTCTGAAGCCGATTTTAAGAGCTCTTTCACACATGAACCTCCAACCAAGGGAGACTTGCACCACTCCATAGATTTACGCCACACTTTCATGAAAAAGCCGCAAACCGTGAGCAAATGAGTCACTGTTTCTGCCTGGGCGGAACAGATAGCACAACCATCATCAGGGACATTGGCATTTCTTTTTTGTAGTTCCACTTTGACCGAAAGTCGACCCCACGCTGCCTCCAAGCCATGAAATTTACATTTATGGGGACCCACTTGCACCATTTATGCACATAATCTTGTAGGGGGAACCATACTGTTTCGATAGCTTGCTTGAACATACCAACCGAAAAGGCACCAGAACTTGATCCAAGCCAGGAAATCTGGTTTAATAGTGAAACCTAGGTGTTCTGTGTTATGGGCGTGTCTTGTAAAGTAGAGACAGGGATAATAATTTTGTGAGAATGTTCATATGTCATTTTTTTTAGAAAAATTGTTTTTTTAATTAACGAATAATATTTTTCACCATTTTATATAATAGACTGTAGCCGTTGCAAAACTAATAATTATAGTAAGACAAAAAAAACAGTAGGACATATGATTTCTAATCGATTCTAAACATGAACAAATATGTTTAGAATATTGAATCTCCTTACCTGAAACTAAGCAGCATATTAACACTGTTAAACTAATGAACCATCTTTGAAAACTTACAGTAACAAGAGGGACTGAATGCGTAAAAGTTATAATCCAATAGTTTCGGGACAAAAGTATGACTTAGGGGGTGTTTGGGATTACTTATTTAAGCTACTTATGACTTTTCCACCAAAAGTAAGAATTTCTTACTTTTGGATTTTGACTTCTCCTTCTCACATCTTCCATCTTATTTTGAATTTACCAAACAAACTTATAACTTATTACCTTATTTCAAAAGATAATAAGTAAATAAGTTGTTTTGAAAAGTAATCCCAAACACCCCCTTAGACCTGGTTCAAAAAAATTAAAGGAAGAGTTAGACGATACTTAACCCCTTCCTTACTTGCGGTATCTCTTTCTTTGAAAATATGACTTTAAAACTTGTTATTTTATCTCTTTTAAAAAATCATTATATCTAAAAAATTCTTTTACGTTTAAAAAACACTTTCTGTAAAATATATTAAGATGTATTTTAAAACAAATTATAACTCGTATTTTATTTTTTACAAAACATCTTAAAAAATAATCATATAATGTTTTTTTATAAAAAAACGATACAAATGTTTTTATTTTAGAATCTCTACTACTAAGTTTGACCTAAAATCACCGTAAGTCCACCACAGTCGCACTACCAAGTTCAACCTACCAACAGACGCTACTTGCCGCTTAAGGGTGTGAAAAAACTGAAAACCGAATCGTATTCGTAACCGAAAAAACTAAAACGAATTGTGAATTCAATTTTCGGTTCGGTTAACGGATATACATTTTTTTGAATTCGTTTTATTCGTTAATTAAATAATTGATAACTATGTATGTTGAATTTGGTTTTTACATTTTCTTGAATACGGTTTATTCGGCTGAACTTGGTTCGGTTAGACAAATTTATAATACGGTTATGTTCGATTAATAGATAGGCCTAAAAAATTAAAAACCGAATAAACCTAATTGAAAACAAACCGCTGAACACCCATATCGTCGTTAACCTCCACTACTACAAACCTCGACCCGCCACCACCGTCCCCCACAATCGATAAAATAAATTAAAAGTATTTAAAAACACTTTTTCATTTTAATTTTTACAAAACGTCTTTAAAAAATAATCATATGACGTTTTTATAAAAACTATAAAATATGTTTTTTTCTTAAGTTGGTGTTACGTATTCAGCCCATAATTAATACTTATGATAAAATGAATTAATTAAGCTTTCTTAAATATTTAAAAGAAAAAAGAAACAAATAGAAAATAAAAAGTTAAAATTAACATAACTTTAAAAGGTAATGTCGGTGGCCAATGAGAGGCCACAACAGAATCATTCTTCTATATTTAATACTAGGTTAGTGACACGTGTATTATACGAGTTGAGTACCTAAATAACTTGTAACCCAACACAGGCAACCACACAATATGTATAAACCCAAAAAATTTCAGTATTATTGTCGTATCTATATAATTCTAAACGAGTAGGATACGGGTATTAGAAAGACCCACGTGTAAATTAAAAGGACAAGATTAAGGAATGGAAGTTTAGGCGGGAAAACCAACTTCTAGATAGGATGAATGAATGACACGTGTCACTTAAGATTTTCATTTATTAGATGAGTAAGATTTGATTTACCATATTTTAATAAAAAATTTATTAGATGAGTAAGATTTGATTTACCATATTTTAATAAAAAAATAGCTTTGGTTGGTTAGTTAGATGACTCTTGCTTAAACACTTTTATTTGTGATGGTCAGGTACAAATTCAGCCCCTAACAATTTTTCTTTTAGGTTTTTTTTTTACTAATAGGATTTTTAAAATTTTAAGTTTACACATGCACTAAGTTCTTAATTCAACCTCTTAAATTTCTAAACTCTTAATTTTACCCCTCAAGTTTCATTTTTTTAGTAAATTACAAATTGTGTCCTTTAACTGTTATTCAAATCACAAGTATTGTCCTTTGTCTTTATTAATTACACTGAATGTCCTTATTTTGAAACATTTGCACACTTTACGTCCTTTTGACTAACATCCATCCAAAACCTCTGTTAACTCTGGTCATGTGCCCCTCACATGAGAGACATTTTCGTCTTTTAAACCCTACTTTAAAAAATAAAAATAATTAAAGTATTCTATCCAACTCTACACTCTCCTTATTTTGTTCATTGGAAGAACTTCAATCTATAGGGATATTACCAAAACCCAAATATTATCAAGTGGTTTTATTTCAACCTTGTTAGGATTAAAGACGATCACACACGAACACACACAAGCAAACACGAATGCGGGAAAAACACGAACACGAGATTTATAGTGGTTCGGTCTAAACTGACCTACGTCCACTTTGCAACTAGGGTTTATATTATTTCTGTGCTCCAGGAATTACAAATACATATGATGTTTATATAGAAATTAATTTAGGGTTAATAACTTAATTTCCAAGTTAGGCCCAACCCGTGTAGAGCCCATTAGGGCCGGCTGCCCCATATGAGACTCCACACCCAACAATCTCCCACTTGGAGGCTCGAACTGCGCTCCACCGACTTTCATCATCTTGTACCTCTTGTAATATTCCTTACCACTAGTTGCATCAGCCTTCTCATCAGTTAACCTGAAGGCACGTTGAAGCTGCCCCGAGCTTGAACTCATCAGTCACAACCGGTGACTCATTCTTTGTCCATGCCTACTCCCACTGTAACGAACCTGTTACTCTGCTGGCCTCTGAGACAACTTGAGAACTCACACTCTCCATCATAAGCAAGTAATCAACTGGAGAGACTTTTCTAGTCGGAATGCTGGTCTTCTTAACCCATTGTAGCACTGGAGCTGTAACTGAAACACGACCTATGCTCCCACTGTCACGATGCCCTCTACCTGGTTTAACCTTCCGAACTCGTTCATCCTGAATCTTCACTTTGACTCTGGGTTGCTCACTTGCAAAGCAAACCCTCTTCTGCCCACGAGATTCTGTGAACCGGACTTTGTTTTCTTTCTGAATCGGGATAACCTCTCCCTTAGACGATATATTGACCATATAAAGCGAACCTCTCTTTCTTCCTCGAGCCATGACAAGATTACCTTTAACCACCTTCCATTGACCGTTCCGAAACTTAACTTCGTGTCCTTGTTCATCCAACTGTTCGACAGAAGTTAACCTTTTCTTCAAACCTGGAATTACCCTGACATCCTTCAAAGTCCATGAACCGGTTGAAGTCTTCAAATCTATGTCACCCATGCCCGTAACCTCAAGAACATCATCGTTCGCCAATCTTACCTTCCCAAAATCCCCTTCTTTCAAATTCTGCAATGTTTTACTGCTGTGGGTAGCATGGAATGAAGCACCAGAATCCATCACCCATGAATCTATAGCATCCTCTACGCAATAAATCAACACGTCATCTTCTGCTTCAACCTGATTCACTTCTTTTTTTTTGTGTTCGGACACTGATTCCTAAAGTGTCCCGCTTCCTTACAGTTCCAACATATCACATCCTTACGAATCTTTGACTGACTCCTCCTCCTGCTCCCACTGCCCCGATCTTTCCCTCTACCTCTGCCGTCAGTAACCAACAAAGTATTTGATGATTCACCTGAAGTTCTGCGTCTGACATCTTCTCCCATAAGCAGGTCCCGAATCCCATCAAATGTAAACTTAGTAGCGGAACTACTAATCGCTGTAACTGTTCCTGACCAACTATCAGGTAGTGAGGATAACAACAAAAGGGCTTGAACTTCATCGTCGAATTTAATGTCAACTGACACTAAACGAGACAGAATTGTATTTTGGTTGTTAATGTGTGTTGTTACTGATCCACCCTCTCTCATCTTAGTATTCACCAGCTCACGGATCAAGAAAACCTTGTTTGCTGCAGACGGCTTCTCATACATGTTAGACAGTGCTTCCATCATCCCACGCGCTGTGGTCTCCTTCAAAAGGTTGTAAGCAACATTCTTTGACAAAGAGAGCGTTATCACTGCCCGGGCTTTCTTATCTAACTTATCCCAATCTGCTAGTAACATCTTTTCTGGTTTTTCCCCACTCATCACCACATCCAAATCCTTCTGACATAGTAGTGCTTCAATCTGCATCTTCCACCACCCAAACTCCTTTCCATCAAACTTCTCAATCCTCGTTTTCTCGTTATCTGCCATTGCGAACTGCAACAAACTGAAAAAACAACCCGAAAAACTGACCTCGTAGAACGTGCAGACTGCCCGAAAAAATAGCAGCGAAAACTGGACAGAAAACAGCAGTTGTTGACTTTTTCTGGTCAAACTTAGCAAGCTGTTGACTTTTCTGGTCAAACTCAGCAAGCTGTTGACTTTTCTGGTCAAACTCAACAGGGGCACAGTAGATACGACAATACTGTAGCAACGGTACTGTTCCGGCAGCTCTGTAGCGGGGGCGGATACTGTTCACGGCGGAAAAATATTGTTCACCGCCGGGAAACACTTTAGTGGCGGCGGTACTATTCACGCGTCACTGTAGCGCACTGTAACGGCGGATTACTGTTCACGACGGGGGGTACTGTTCACGGTAGCGTTACTGTTCATGCACGGGTACTGTAGCGACGTCAGTACTGTAGCGGCGGAACCCTAATCTGGCGGCGACAAACAGTCAACGGTTCGTGTGATCTGATCTCGAGCCAAAGCTCTGATACCAGTTGTTAGGATTAAAGACGATCACACACAAACACACACACGCAAACACGAATGCGGGAAAAACACGAACACGAGATTTGTAGTGGTTCGGTCTAAACTGACCTACGTCCACTTTGCAACTAGGGTTTATATTATTTCTGTGCTCCAGGAATTACAAATACATATGATGTATATATAGAGATTAATCTAGGGTTAGTAACTTAATTTCTAAGTTAGGCTCAACCCGTGTAGAGCCCATTAGGACTGGCTGCCCCATATGAGACTCCACACCCAACAAACCTATAGCTCAAAACTCAAAACCCAATTAAAGGAATTTTAACTCTATATGATGAAGTCAACACTCAAAACCCAGATTAAAGGGCAAATTAGGTATCAAAACGTTGCTCCCATACAAAATCGAAGACTAGATCTCAGAGCCCCACTATCTCCTCCGACAACCACCATCTTCCCCGACCAGATCTGCAACTTCTGTAAAACAGGGTTTGAGGAAGAAGAGTTCGACCTAAGGTTTGGATATGGCCACCATTGTTGAAGCTTCAAAAGGTGATTTCACTGTAATTTTTGAAGCGACCACCATCTTCCACGACCAGATCTACAACTTCTGTTAACTTTTTAGAGCTTCGATGGTGGAGGAGAAGATGTGGTTCTTCAAAGAAGGCGGCGGTGGTTGATGAGGAGAACGGGGGAGCTACTGCGGTGGTGGGTGACGGATGCGGTGGTGGGTGACGGATGCGGTGTTGGGTAGCGGATGTGGTGGTGAGTAGCGGAGGAGCCGGAAGGAGAGGACGAAGCTTCATCGTCACCGTCGTTTTCTTCTTCATTGTTACAATCTTCATGTTCCTCATCATCAACACGAACATCGGCACCTTGAAACAACTTCGAAGGGGTTGCCTGTCTCTCTCTATGAATTGACTTTTATGGTCAATGTTATTATGAGTCTGAATTTGTTTATATGGATGGGTTTAAAAAAGCAGGGGTAAAAGGACGAAAATACCCCTCATGTGAGCGGCATATGACAAGAGTTAATAGAGGTTTTGGATGAGGATTAGTCAAAAGGACGTAAATTGTGTAAAGTTTTCAAAATAAGGACGTAAAGTGTAACTAATGAAGACAAAGAATAATACTTGCAATTTGAATAATAGTTAAAAGACATAATTTATAATTTACTCTTTTTTTATATCTCGTTTATAAGAATTAATTTTTTTCTATCTTTAATTTGTTTTTACTTTTTACTAACTTCTTTAATGAATTTGTCGTTTCGATGTTAACTAATATTCGCACGACAATCTATCTATTTTTCGATCTCTATAATCATGTCGCGACAACTTCGTACGTTTGTTTTATATACTTAGTTGTCACCAGCGCAACGCACGTAACAAAGATGGTAAAGCCACCATAACACCCGGGCTTAACTAGAGGCTTAATTTCGAGTTGTATTGAAAAGGGAAATGTATATTCTATAGCACAACATAAAAGCTTACAGGAATCATTCAGAAATATAAAACATTAAACGAAAAAAGGGATGCCGCCAATCAGTCAATGACACTCGACAACCCAATAAAAGATTGAGAGAATCTTTCAGAAATTGTACATATTCACCGAATTATTTAAAAAAAAATGCTTAAGTTTCTCAAATTTCATTACATCCTTATCCACCCCCACATCAAATGGCTCCCCCAATTGTAACTCGTGTTTCAGGGGGTGTTTGGGATTACTTTTTCAAACAACTTATTGACTTATCACATTTTAGAATAAGGTAATAAGTTGTAAGTTTGTTTGAACAATTCAAAATAAGATGAAAAATATGAGATGGAGAAGTTAAAATCAAAAAGTAAGAAATTCTTACTTTTAAAAAAGTCAAAAGTAGCTTCAAAAAGTAACCCCAAACACCCCCCTCAGAATGCTTCATCAAACCATCACACTCCCACTCCCACTCCCACTCCCACTCCCACACAAACAAACCAATCCACCTCACACCATTTGAGCTCGTTTTCCTTAACGCCAACTACAGCCAAAAAGGCCTTTTTTCAAAACCAAATCATCATTTTTCCATAACCGATTTCTTAGACCTCTCTCTCCGACACCCTCACTCATTTCCACCCTCTCGCAGGTCGTTTTGCCACTCGAAAAAAAAACAAACCTGCCTTCATACATCATCAACTTACACCCCGAAAACACCCCCGGCGTGTACGCCACAACAGACGTAACCGTCTCCGACATCCTTACCCCTAATGACGTCACACTGTTTCATCCATTCTTTGACCTTAATAAAGCCATTAATCACGACGGTCATACTTTGCCGCTGCTATCCATTTAAGTCAGTGACGGATCCAGTAATTTTTTTAACGGTTCACTGTTTTCAGATGTTTCAATTTCACAAGGCCGGACATAAAAAAATTCGGGCCAGTTCGATGGTTAGGGTCGGGTAAGGTTCATCACATAACAAAAATATGATACAATAATAAAAATAGGCAATTACATATATCCTCCTACAAACTTCATTAATTACATATATACCCAGCTTAAAATTTTATTTACGCATGTCCCCTTCATAATTACAAATATACCCAACTAGATGATGAAATCGATCAGAAGTGACGTTGGATGTTAGAATTGATCGGAAGCGAGAATCATAAGGTTATGGTTGGGATCAATGGAATAAGAATAGTCGTATTTTCTGTAAGATTAAAAAGTTAATTTAATAAAAGAGGGGTACATATGTAATTTAAGTTTTGGGTTGAATATATATGTGATTAGGGTTGAAAGTAAGAGATATACCTAATTGAAAAACATGTCATTAGAAATTAAAAAGCAACTAGACTTTCCGTACGAGTTTTCATCTTTTTAATTTCAGGTGACCGAGCTTGTGGATGGAATCTTCATCGGCGGCTCCATTAACCACGTTGTCGCCAACGGAACTTCCTTCTGGCGGTTCATGGCTGCTTGGAGTGAAATATTCAGATCCAACAACACTTCAAGGGTATTCAAACGAACACCCATTGAAGGATTTGATTCTATCATAAATCTCTCTTACACCCATCATGATCAGTTCATCGAGCGATTGCAGTCTCCTCATGAACTCCAACAGAAATTCTTCCATTTCTCATCATCTTCCATTTCCAAACTGAAAGCCAAGGCAAATGCTGAATGCAATACGCACAACATCTCAAGTTTGCAAGCAGTGTCCGTGCTTTTGTGGAGGTGCATAACACGCTCGAGGCGTTTAACGCTGGAGGCGGAAACCGTATGCAAACTCGCAACTAGTAACCGGCATAGGATGAGCCCACCTTTGCCTGATGATTATTTTGGTAATCCGGTTCAACTGGTGAGGGGAACAGCGACGGTGGCAGAGTTGATGAGTCGTGGGCTTGGGTGGGCGGCTTTGCGGTTGCATGACGCGGTGAGGAAGCATGATGATACGGCAGTGAGAGAGTGGGTTCGTTCATGGTCTAAAGCACCAGCAATAATGAAAATGAGCGGGGTGTTTGGTCCCAATAGTGTGTCGATTGGAAGCTCGCCGAGGTTTGACATGTATGGGTGTGAATTCGGATTGGGGAAAGCGGTTGCGGCTAGAAGTGGTTGCGCGAACAAGGCGGATGGGAAAATTACTATGTTTCCTGGTCGGGAGGGTGGAGGAAGCATGAGTGTCTTTTGCCGGAATATATGATGGGTGATGAGGACTTCTTGAGTGTTATAAATGGTGGCTTGGTTGATTAGAAGTTAGATGAAAGTACAATAAGGGCACTGCCATCTTTATTCTTTGTTGTGATTTGCACACGTTGTTTGATGCCCGAGGTTGTTAGTTTGCATCATTGAGTTTGGTATGTTTAGTTGGATGCAATTTTGGGTCTGAATAAAGATTTGTATTCTAATATGGTTCACATGTTTTGATGGTTTTAGTTGTGTGATGAAGTTTGGATAAAAGTTAATGGGTGAAAATGTAATTAGTTCAAAGTTAAGTTTATATGTCTATTGTGTAATTATGTTTAGTATAAGGGTCAAAGTGTAAGAATCTCAATTTAGAAATTGATTCACGTTTAGGGTTGTGTTGTTCTCAAGGAACCGGCGCGTCAATTAGTCTGTATATATATACATGACGTCATTTGTAAAATAGTGACGAGATTGGTTCGATAAATATAAGTGTGTTTTAGGGTTAATCCATGTTATTCGTTTCTTGTTTATTCTTGATTGAATGATAGTTGAATCATAATCCCTGAGGTTCATAATGGTATCAGAGCCAGGTTCAATCAAAAATCAAGATAAGAACATACTGGTGCTACCACGTGCGCGGTTGTTACACAAACAGTTAAAATAAGATAACGAAGATAAGAACGTAAAATAAAGAAATCATACTTAAAGGTAAAGATCGAAGATAAATCAAGGTTTAAACGGGAAGGGACAAAATAGAGAAAAACAATATGGTGAAAATACTAAAAATATCCTCATGAGGGGTATGTAAAGATTTAATGTGGGATCCAGGGGTTATTTTGAACAAAAATTTACGTACCTATAAAATCTTTAACCTAATAAATGATTACAAAATGTCTCAGGTGTCGACACTATATTCATTTTTCGTTTTTCTCGCCCATTTGCTTTAACCCGTTTCTGATTGAAACGCGGGTCTTACCCGACCCAATACCACATATTCGGATCTAATTTAACCCTACAGACCCGTTCCTTTCATTGATTGGTAACCCTAATACTTCGCCTCCTTCACCTCCGATGTCTCGCTGGTCTTTGTCTTCATCCTTAGTTCTTTGGTTCTCCTTCACGATTTTCAGACGGTTACTTCATCCTTCGCATCTGAAAAGGTATGTTATATCAAAATCCCCAATTTTGTTATTATTAATCTCTTTTTTTTTCTGTAATAATTTTGATTAGGGTTTTTAATCACCGTTCGTTGATCAGGTATTCATACACGGCTTGCTTGACCTTCGATCCCAACCGGTATGCTATATCAAAATCGTCACATGTTACGTTTTATTTTTATTTATTTTTATTATTATTTAGTCAATTAGGTTAAGGGGGTTAGTGACTATTATTGTTAGTTGGGGGTGTCTTTAATATTTTGTTTGATTATATATTTGGTATCGAATCATGAATGATATCATCAGATTGTTTGAGTTATTCTCTTCTCCTAATTCTTAGGTTTTCTTCTCTAATTCTGGTTTAACCCTGTCATCACAACTTCTTTCACAGATCGATATTAGGGTTTTGTTTCAGTTTGTGCATAAAGGTGAATTCGATGTCACATATCGATATTTGTTTTTTTTTCAATTGGATTTTGAATTAATGATTTCGTAGTTATAATTGGGTTTGATAAACACATTTAGCTGTTTATACTTTCTTTGCTTCCATTTTGATAAATTACTTGATAATCTGGATCCACTCGAAAGAATCCACTTGTGTATGCAATTTGTTTATTTACTAAACAGGTAAAGGAACTGATGTGTATACACTTTAACAATCATCAGTAACTAACCAATTACTGTCTTTTATAATTCTCAGATTTTAAATCTTGCACCTAATAAATCAGAAATCGAGCAAAGGGTTCATCTTGTGATATATAAATTTTTCTGAGCGGTATCTAATATACCTTGCAGTGGCATACCAGGTTGCTTGGAATCTCATATTTTTTCTCAATTTTTGTTGTATTTTCTGTGTAGTCACCTATTCATGGTTCTGCACCTGATATTGTTGGGCAGGTATTTATCATTTGAAGTTTGTTATTTTTTAATATATTTTAAATAGAACGGACCCTCGTCTCAACATTCATTGCATGCCTCTGCAGTTATAGTCTCTGTTGATTTTCCTATTAATTTTGATCTACATCTCTGGTTACTTCCTCATTTTCTTTATGACGTTTTGTTTCAGTTGATGAGCCACTCAAGACTTCATTTGAGGTTTATGTTTCTCTTTACGTTATTTGTTTATATGATTGTGTTTCGTGCTGAAATTGTTGTCTATGTTCAACATTATGTTTTTTTGGGTTGATCTAAATCACTTTACTTGAATCACAGCTCAACATTCGAGTAAATCAACTTTAATCCAATTGAATTTTTAAGCTGAAACCTTTTCATTTTCTGTTTGGGTATCATTGAAAGTGGTGTTAAGTATCACAGTATGCTCTTTTAATTTGGATAGATCTCTACAGTAAGTAAATTGATTTAACAAACAATAAATTAGGTGTTCATTTCTCTCTTTGACCAGATTCTACCACATTCACATTGGGTTTAGGTGTATCATTTTTTTATTTGAATTTTTCAATGTTTTAGGGACCCATTGATCAGTTTTGTTGAATTTTGTAGATCTTTTAGTGATATTCTTTGTCTTTGTGGTTTTGTTAAACGTCTTGAAAATGATTTTTTGTTCACTGATTATCTTTGATTATAACCTAAAAGAGTTACAAAATCAACAATGTTGAGACCCTTGAGCTTGAATTTGGTGAGGATGGTCTAGAAGGTGTTGTTTGGGGCTGGTATGTTCTGGTTTGAGACACTCAAACTCACACCTAATGAGTCCCTTCCTCCTAAAGGGACATCCCAACTCGGCCCGCCAGTCTGCATAAACCACACATGAAAGTAAGCCACTCGAGATGGATTTGCATCGAGTGAGGTGTCAGGTTGGATGAGTTGACCCAATCGCTTGTAATGTTAGATATTTGGTTCATTTTTTTTCCAAAAATGTACATACTTTCTATTTTTTGGTTCAACAAAACAAGACTTATACTAAATGATGTTTTTTTACAGGCGGTTGATTTGAGTAGCGGTCTGTTTTTTATATAAAGGTAACTCCTTTTTGCTAAAAAAAAGAATTAGGGTCTTTAGTTGCAGTAAATATCTACTTTTTGGTTATGACAAACAGTTAATGATCTCTGTTTTGGTTTCTGTCAAGATACAAGCAAACACATCATGATCTCAGTTTTCCACATTTTTAAGGTACTAAAACTCACAACCCGCATTTAATTTCTTAAATTCCACTTACAAGAGTTGGATTCATAAATGTTTTTACGTCACTGATTTATAAACCTCTTCATGCATATCTTTGAGGCTAACCCAAATAGGGCGCGGGAAATAAACGTCATATCAGCAAAGAACAATGAAAGATTGCTTGAATTGTCAACAATCTATCTGCTCGAAAAGGTACGCATGCTTAATGTATGTACTAGAGGTGAAAAAATGGGCTGGCCATGCACAACTTTGTTAATGTGTCATAATGGGTTCGGGTAGAAGAGCATGTGTATGTGTGGGGTTGATCCAAAATACCTTTCTTTGCAAAACAAATATAATTTTTACCCAATTATTAGCCTGTCAAATAGGATCCGATCATATTATTCATGGTTTAGGGTTTATTGACTTTGACTTTGTGAACTTTCAGGTGAAATGAAATTTAAATTTTTGTGGGAAAACCAAAAACTCATAATAGTGGATTTTTTATTTCTTTTTCTTTCATTCCTTTTCTTTGTAGTTTGTAAAAGTAAAGTATATTTTTGTTGCTTCTCAAAACTGAAATGCAATTTAAATTTCTTTGTGACCAATAAATAGTAAGGCTCATGTTAATTTTGGATCAAAATCATAATAAAACTGTTTACATTGGATCAAAATAAGTTGGATTATTGAATTCTCTAACTACTTTTTATTTTATTTATTCAGATTTTAGTATAAAAACTGGATAAATCCGGTACCGGAAGGGGAGGAAGCATCCCTCCATCGATAGGCAGCAAGAAACAATCATTCTTCTATATGTAATTAACCTTGATTCTTTCGTAAACGTTATACATAGTAAAAAACTTTGTGTAATTTTTTTTACATATTATAAAAATACATAACTTTTATTATAAAACCCCGTCTAATACAAGGGTCTATATCCTAGTTTAGTAATAAATGAATTGCAAGAACCAAATTGGTAATTCTTAACATACCATATGAACCAAAGAAGATATCAACTCTAATTACAAAATCATATTGACATAAATCTTCATAATAAACTTGAACATAATTAGAAAAGATGGTCATCAAGATGTAATGTGTCCCACTGACAACAGATCACTTAACACTTACATTGTAGATTTATATCACAGACAAGAAATCCAAGTGAGTTGGAACATTGGACAGTAATATTATATCAAGCAGTTGTGAAGGAAAATATAATACATGTTTTTCGCTGACTTACAAAATAGCACACTTGCCACTTTCCGCCCTCTTACGGAGCTCCTCGGTCTCCCTTTGGGCTCTCTCTAAAGTCTCTCTAAGCTTACGGATTTCGTCATTTGATTTCATTTGAGCAGCATTAGCCATCTCTTCAGCCTTCAACCGTGCAATCTGTTCTTCTGCCAATTGTTGTTCTAGTCTTATTGTTGTTTCGTTCAGCCTCGACTCAACCTGTGCAACAACAATCACACCATATACTGCAATATTTGGCAATCTTGACCCGTTTCTCTATAAATGGGCCACTAAAATTTTTTAGCTAAAAAGAACGGGTCAAAATCCGCACAGAGAGTAATTTTAATGGATGAGTAAATTACATTTTACGTCCTTTAAGTATTTACCAAATTTCAGTTTATGTCCTTAAACTAAGGTAATATTAGAAATTGTCCTTTATGTTTAAATTTGTTTGCACGTTTCATCCTTTTCACTAACTGCCATTAAAATTTTTGTTAAATAGCGTGTTAAATGGCCAATTTACCCTTTCTACTCATACTTAAAGAAAACTCATTATCTTAACGATAGTTAGTGGAAAGGACGAAACATGCAAACAAATTTTAACATAAAGGACGTAAAATGTAATTTACTCTTAATGGATTCAACAAACTCCTAAAATGCTTTACTCAAAATTTTTGATCATCATTGTTATAATACAAGTTTTGTAATCATGTTTAACGCGTTTACTATTTAACAAAAGAAGGTGGCAAAAAAAAAAGTATACGGCTCGACAGAATCTGACACGACCCGCCCATAAGTCCATGACTATCAGTTTAAGTCAGGAAAACAGCATGTGGACAGTTAAGCTGAATTCCAGTTAAAATAACAGTAAAGATACCATTTCAGTGATTCGCTTAAGCTGCTCTTCATATGATTTATGCATCTGCTCTGTCAGTTCGGATATTTCTTGTTTGGTATACCCCTGCAACGATTGAACTTCTTCGGTTTGTTCATGAAGCTTCCTAGTCCCTCTCTGTGAAGTAAATGTACAGTTTGGATAAAATAATGATCGTGAAAAATGGTAACGAAAAATAACGTGTTTCACCTTCAATTCACTAAAAATCTCATCGGTGTATGGTTTCCCGTTGTTCTTGGTCAACACCATGTTGACCAGAGAGAGAAGTTCTTGTACTTGTTGTGTTTTCTTTCTATGATCTTTTGTCCTGTTATCAAAGAGGACACATCTATTTCCACACAGGCTAAGGGTTTCCTGAACCAATAGTCAACTTTTAATTAGGGTCAATAGTTTTATATGGGAATAATAAACAGAAACAGGTATGATAGAAGGAAACACTAGCTAGTTTTGATTCTACTGGATGCTTAAAAGGCAAAACATGTGAATAATATCATCTTCTAATTCCCAAACAATCCTTACTTGCTTTCAGGGGCGGCAATCGTATCTGGCTAACAAGTTTCGGGTTGGCAGGTTGAATTGATGAAGCCGAACACGACCCGTATATTTATTCGTGTCAAAGAAATCTACCCTAACCCGGACACTTCAAAATCACGTAACCCGAACACGCACATATAACCCATTTATTTGCACGAGTTTCAAACGGGTTGTAAATGGGTTGACGGGATGTAAACATGTTGGCTGGTTGTAAATGAGTTATAATCAAATTGTAAATGGGTTAAGTGGGTTATAAATGGGTTGGCGGGTTGTAATAAATTGATCGTAAATGGGTTGGTCCTATATAATATATACTTTTTAGTTTTTATTTGTATGTTAATCTTTTAAACCAGTTAAGGGTTTCCTAAACCAGTAGTCTAATTTTAGTTAGTCAGAGTTCGTAATAGGGATAATAAACAAGCAAGATAGAAGGAACACCGCTTAGTTTCAAAAAGAAAAACATGTGAATGATACCATCTTCTATTTCCAAAAGGGAAAACTTCATAGAAATGTAACCAACTTTTCAAACTATTCTAATTAAGTCATCCAAATTTTTTAAATTAAAAAATATATTAATTCCACGCTAGCATGTTAAAAAGAAAAAAGAAAAGGAAAAATAAATGCCATGTCAGCATGTTAAATGCTATATCAGCATGAAAACCTGTTAAACAGGTGAAAAGTATCTGATTAGCAGGTTACCTAAAAGTTGAGTGACTAAATCGGGACAAAAAAGTTTGAGTGACTTAAGTGGAACAGTTTGAAAAGTTGGTTACATTTCTATGAAGTTCCCCCTTTCAAAAACTATCCCTACTTTCTTTACGGTAGGGGACTAGGGGTGGCAATTGAGTCATGTTGGTGGGTTTTCAGGTTGGCGGGTTGAATTGATAACCTGAACAAGACCCATATATACATATTCGTGTCAAACACATCAACCCTAAAACGGATGCATTTGATATTGTGTACCCGGACACGACCTGTATGCTAAATGAACAGTAATCAAGTAGTAAACAGGCTAAATGGGTCATAAACAGGTTCGCGTGTTGTAACAAATGAGTTAAACAAGCCGTAAACGGGTTGGCAGGTAACATTATAAAATATACTTTTAAATGTTTTGACCAGTTCAATTAAACGATTAAACAGGTCAACCAGGACATGACATGTTTAATTGAACGAGTTAGGCCAGACCTATTTACTAAATGGGTTAGAAATGACAATCCAAAAATGATTATTTTCCCGTCGTGTTTCGGGTCTTGCTAGTTCCTGCCACCCCTACTTTACAGTGACTAACAAGTAACATGATTATAAATACTGCCCATCATCGTATATGACATAAGTTGACTGAAGAGTGCACATGAATGATAAGACAACCCACAAACAACACCTAAAGAATCTAAGGAAAAATGTAACTCAAAATGAAACATGAAAAGAGAAAGCAATCATTAGCTAACAATTTGTATTAAACAAGTCTCAAAATAAAAGAAAAAAAAACATTGTGCAAGAATGTGTTGGCCTACTCACCTTCAATGAATCAGGACAGTCTTCTAAGAACTCTTCCAAAGTCTGTTCATTCTCCTCAAGTTCATCCCCACCAGTAAAAACCACAATCATATAATCATTAATTTTGCTCCCAAACAATGTCCTCAAACTACTTATTGCAGCTTCTTCTTCTTTTGAAAACCGATTCCGAACTGTGAGGACAACAAGAACAGCATGGATACCATCCCTCGCCATATTGATACATTTAACAATCTCCTTCCCAATATATTCAGTATCGACAGAAGAATCAAACAATCCTGCCATGGTGTTAGCCGTTAGCAGTTTAAAAGTAAACATCCATAACCAACAACAGAAAGAAATAACCGAATAGCGCAATTCGTTATCCATAGTGTTGACATGTCAAGCCATGTCAGTTTTTGAATATTATTAACAAGCCCAAGCAATGCATTTGTCCTTACAGTTATACAACTTTTTGGTTGAGTCCCACTTTTATATTTATCGACTCTAAATGTCCTGCTAAACGAACTGTAATCAAGTAGTAAATCGCTAGGCGTTAGTCGGGCGGTGGGTTACCGACTAGGGATTAAGAGAGATTAATCGGAATTAATCTGATTGTAACTTTATATGTAATTTTCAAACTTATATATATATATACAATATTTTTCAAAATTTTATATATAATTTTTCAAACTTATTAATCGGATTGGATTAATAAGTATAATTTTTCAAATACTTCAAAGTTTTTGACCACTTTTGACTGATTTTCTCTGATTTTTGACCTTTGACCGATTAACGGTCCAATTAGGTGAAATCGCAACGGTGGACCTCCGACTAGCGATTAATCTCAATTCACCGAATAATACCGATTTTTACAACAGTGTTGATGCATATTAGCAGGACATCAAATTTATCGTTGGAACATCATGCATAGACAAAGGGAGACAATGGGGGATCAATACCACCATTGTCCTTAAAGAGCCCATTGCGCGTGTGTGGTGGTCTTATATTCTATAACAAGAGTGTTTTAAAACAATGTCAATACCAGGAGTATCGATCACATTAAGCATCTGGCCGTCTTTCAGTACAGTCGTCCTGAGCTCGGAGGTACTAGTTACACCAGCAGAGCTTGCCTTTGATAGGAAATCTTTCTTTCCAAGGAGGCTATTCCCAGTAGCACTTTTCCCATTACCTGTCCTTCCAACCAAAACAAGTGTTCGTGATGCATTCAAAGGAGATGTGTACTCCCAATCATCGTCGATTGAACTTCCCCCCATCATACAACTGTGAATATCCATAACAGAAATTACAACTCCATTATAATCCTACTTTTTTATGCAAATTCCGGTCATCCTCTGATCCAGGTTGCCTCATAGAGAAGTCGTTGACTGCCCCATCTCCAATCTATAATGGTTGTGCCCTTTAGATCTGATTGCAATCTACAGTCATAGTAAAACGCTCGTTATTCTCTCCATCTCTAGCTCACACTCTCTTTATACACACATTAATTATATTATGGGTTGAGCGTTGGAGTGCCCTCGGAGCTACGGCTCCTGAGCCCTCAAATCTGAAGGGAACAATCATCATAGATTGGAGATGGCGGTCAACATCTTCTCTATGAGGTAACCTGGATCAGACGATGACCGGAATTTGCCTCATAACTACCTTTGTGGATCAACTCACAAGAAGAATAATACCAAATAAAAAGCACTCTAGTTTAATAACGCAGATGCAAACATAATCAACTTAATAGTACTGCACAAGCAATTTAAACCCTAAATTGGAGGATCAATAAGACTGATTTTGCTTGCGTCAACGAACATAAAAGTATAAAATTGTAAGTATGCAAACATAATTGGGGATTATTTGAAGAAGATATACATGATTGAAGATATAATTAAAGTTGAAGGTGAATCAGAGGAAGATCAAACATTGAATTGAGACGAAATCAAGATTCCAGTCCACTGTACTCGGATAAGACCCCAAGAATCGCGTGGTCAGTGAAACGTGAACTTATGGTTTTACAAAAATTAGGAAGAAAAACATAATATCATGTCATTTGAACAAGTGTTTATATGATTATGACGAACTTTTTTTTTATAATTATATAAAATTTACTGATTAAATATCTATAAATACGTTAAGGTTGAGTTAAAAATATAAAAATGGGGTATTTACGTATTTCTCTTTCATAAGACTATTAACTAAATATTTTTTCAAGCCAAAAAATTAAAAGTAAACTGTCATTTTTGTCCATTTGTTTGTCACTTTTGTCAGTTTTATAAAAAAAAGTTATTTTTCTTTTGTGTATCATTACGGTTTACAAAACTTGCTATTTCATCCAATCGGTTAACTTTATCTATATTTTAACGTCAAATGATGAGTATTTAGGTCTTTTTGTATATTTATTTATTATGAAATCTTTTAAACATTTTATTATGAAATCTTTCGTGGGTGTCGAGTAGGGGAAGAGGAGGCGAGTTCTTGATGATTCGATTCGCACGAGTCACTCGGATCGTAGGTATACTCTCTATGTCTCTCCTCGTTTAACCATTTGGTCGTTTGAAACTTGTGGAAGTCGAGTGAATGTTAGCCGAAAACCCTAAGGGTGTTAGGAGAGGGGTTTGCGAGTGTATGGCTAGGGTCGGGGGAGCCGGAGATCGCGCAAAGCGGCCGGTAGTGGAGCTCGACGGACTCGACAGTCCCCGAAGGGGCTGTTCGCGGCTCGGCGAGTGGCGGCATGGACCGGAGGAGTGTTGTGGAGGAAACAGATGGCGGCTCGCGGCAGAGTAGGAGCAAACCGAAGCCACGGCGGGGCTGTGGTGGTGCGGGAATGACTGTGGGAGGTTGTCGGAAGCCGAAGGTGGTGGCGCGAGGCCGTCTGGGAAGTCGGGTTGGGCACGTTCAAGTGTTTAGGCGTCGCATGCAAGCCATGCATGGCGACGTGCATGCGCGAGTGATAGCGCACAGAGTATGAACGTGGAGTCGTGTATTGACTCGTGTATTGTGTAATTGTTAGGTACGAGCACGAGAAGTTAGCAAGTTCTAGTGATCGAGTTGCATCTAGCAAAGGTGAGTTTCTATCGCCCACTTTTAAACATTTTGTAGTTTTGAATACATGTAACGTGCAATATAGCGAAGACACGAAATGAAAAGGGGTTTTGATGTTAATATTTGTGTCGTGAAATAATAGTTATAATTGTATGCGTAGGATTGGGCGTCACGTAATTGAAAGTCGTGACGGTTAATTAGGAGTTAATGGATATTGTGTCGACCCTAGTCGACATGAATTGAGTCTGACCTTAGTCGGATGAAATGGGTTGCTTAAACGTGATAGTAAGTCGGTGTTGGTCGGTGAGTTGTTATGACTGACGGTGATCAGGCAACGAGTCATGATCGCACGAGTCCGTAGACTAGTCGACATGATTTCGTGTATGTCGATAAAAATATATAATTGATTAAACGGTAAAGTAATGAGAAAACCTTTGTGACGTAAATCGCTTTTAATAAAGGTTCGAGACTTATTATCCCCGAACGAATTACTATAGAACTCACTTAGCGTAGCTGACTTTTAGCATGTATTTCAGGTAAAGAGAAAGTGTGAGCTAGCGGCTTCTGGATGGCGTTTGGTTACCGTGATCGTTGTGATGACATTTATTTTCCGTTATGATGTTGAATGATTTAGATATTATTACTTGATTGGATTATGTTTGAGATTTGGGTCGTTAACCACTGTTGACAGTTTGCTTTTCGCTGCATTTATTGAGATGATTTGATGTCATTTACTACTGTGCTTACGTGTATGCCAACAAGTTGGTATCAGAGCGATGGTTTAAATAATCTGGGCATCCTCGATGCCTAGACTTAGACTGAGAATGGGACCAATGTGTAGGAAATGTCATCAAGCGTAACCAAAAGCCAAAAGCGCCAGGTATGAGTTAGTGTGTATGTGTGTGTGTTAGTAGGCTAAGACATGGGCGTTATGCCAAGATGCAGTATAGGGATGGTTTAAAACCTGAAAGGCAAGGCAAGAGGGTAATGGCGATTGGCCACCGTCATTAACTAATTGCACTGCTCGGATTGTTTTAAATGATACCTAAGTATTGCTTTGTTTGTTATTATTTTCAGTAACTGATGGCACCTAAGAGACAAATTGCTACTAATGCTACTGGTAGGGGGCGTCGTGAAAACGCTCAGGACGACAATGCTAATCATGACGAGGTGTCGGTTCATACTGAACCGTCAGTGCGTGCTGAACCTTCGGTGCATTCTGAGCACAATGAAGGATTCCAGTTCGAACCTCAGGTTCGCGAAGCAGTTAAGAAGGAAGTGGCGGAGATGATCCATGAGTATATGCCTGATATCATGAAGGCAGCATTCGAAGAGCTCGAGACGAGAGTGCTAGTGGAGGTGTAAAAGAAGAAGAATACGACTGGAACTGGCGACAACTGTGACTACGAGCACTTTAAGAAGTGCGATCCGCCTAGGTTCGATGGTTTGAAGGATGCAGTGGCCACATATCACTGGCTTACTGAGATGGAGTCCACCATCTCTATCAGTAAGTGCAAGCCGGGGCAAATAGTGAAGTTCATTTCTCACTTTTTCTCTTCTGAGGCTTTGCGCTGGTGGAACTCGGTGAAGGAAAGGAAGACTACTCAGGAGTTGGAGACAATGACTTGGGAGGATTTGAAGGGTTTGGTCAGGAAGAAGTTCTGTGCTCCGGGAGAGCTGGAAAGGGTAGAGAGAGAGTTTCTAACTCTCAAGGCGGATAAATCGACTCATCGTGAGTACACGTCAAAGTTTATAGAGATAGCACGTTTGGTGCCACACTTAGCTGGAAATGATGAGCGATGGATGAAACTGTATGTAGCCGGTCTACCGGATCGCGTTAGGCATTTAGTCAAGGCTCAGAAACCTTCGAGTTTTAACGATGCGGTGGAGCTTAGTGGGACTTTGTGTGATGATGTAATGGGAGTTGAGGTGCAAGAGAAGAAGCCGGATGATAAGAAGTGGATCGTACCCCTCAAGAGGTTCGGTAAAGGTTTGAAAGTTTCGTTCGTGAATAAGGCTAGGACCGATGGTCAGGATTCGTGTCGCAAGTGTGGCAAGATGCACTCCGGTGAGTGTAGAGTTGATGCAGGTTCTTGTTATAGGTGCGGTAAGGCAGGACATTTTGCTAGAGACTGCCCGTGCGGTCCTAAGTGTTACCAGTGTGGGGGTCTTGGCTATCTGGCGAAAGAATGTAAGGCAGGACAGGGTGCGGGACCAAGCAGGGAAGCAGTCCAAGTAAAGAAAGAAGATGAAAAGTCTAAGGCTAAAGCTAGAGCTTTCACCATGACTGCAGCTGAAGCCAAGACTGACCCTGATTTTGTTTCAGATACTTTTCTTATTAATAACGTACCAGCTTCGGTTTTATTTGATTCTGGGGCAAGTAAGAGCTTCGTAGCCCCATCTTTTTGCAAGAGTTTGTGTAGGACGGCTAGGATGATTGAAAATCCGTTTAGTGTTGAGACCGCGGTGGGATCACCCACCAGAGTCATTGAAGATTTAGAAGACTACTTTATCGATATAGAGGGTCATAGGTTCCCTGTTAGATTATTTATTATTGCTCTAGGAGGATTTGACATTGTGTTGGGAATGGATTGGTTGGCCGCGTTCGATGCGGACATTGTTTGCTGACAGAAAATGATAAGGTTGAAGTCTTTAGAAGGAACGATAGTGCTCTAGGAGGATTTGACATTGTGTTGAGACCGCGTTCCATGCATGACGACGTGCATGCGAGGGTGATAATGCACCATGTCGGGTCACGCGAGTGAGCGAGAGTACGAACGTCGAGTCATGTATTGACTCGTGTATTGTGTAATTTGTTAGGTACGAGGTTGAAGGACGAGCACGAGAAGTTAGCAAGTTCTAGTGATCGAGTTGTGTCTAGCAAAGGTGAGTTTCTATCGTCCACTTTTAAACATTTTGTAGTTTTGGGCATGAATACATGTAACGTGCAATATAGCGAAGGCGCGAAATGAAAAGGGGTTTTGATGTTAATATTTGTGTTGTGAAATGATAGTTATAATTGTATGCGTAGGATTGGGCGTCACGTAATTGAAAGTCATTACGGTTAATTAGGAGTTAATGGATATTGTGTCGACCCTAGTCGACATGAATTGAGTCTGAACTTAGTCGGATGAAATGGGTTGCTTAAGCGTGATAGTAAGTCGGTGTTGGTCGGTGAGTTGTTATGACTGACGGTGATCAATCAACGAGTCATGATCGCACGAGTCCGTAGACTAGTCGACATGATTTCGTGTATGTCGATAAAAATATATAATTGATTAAACGTTAAAGTAATGAGAAAACCTTTGTGACATAAATCACTTTTAATAAAGGTTCGGGACTTATTATCCCCGAACGAATTACTATAGAACTCACTCAGCGTAGCTGACTTTTAGCATGTATTTCAGGTAAAGAGAAAGTGTGAGCTGGCGGCTTCTGGATGGCGTTTGGTTACCGTGATCGTTGTGATGACATTTATTTTCCGTTATGATGTTGAATGATTTAGATATTATTACTTGATTGGATTATGTTTGAGATTTGGGTCGTTGACCACTGTTGACTGTTCGCTTTCCGCTGCATTTATTGAGATGATTTTATGTCATTTACTACTGTGCTTACGTGTATGCCAACGTGTCAGGTTCTCGGGTTTGGGGCCTTACACATGCTTGTCAGGCACACTAGCATAGCTTCAATCTTTGATCTGGAACTGACCTTGGGTCTGGAAATCGCCCTCCTCCTCTCTGAAAACGGTTGAATGACAATTTTTTGAGAATGGGGGCTGGGTTTCCTTTTAATTAGAATTAGGGCTTTTTTCCTGATTCGACTGCCATTCGCTTGTCGCAAAAGTCCCTGGTAAGTTCTTCGTGTGGCGCGAAGAACAAAATAGTCGGCCGAGGTTTTCTGGTTTCTCGCGTACCGCGAAATGATCCCCCTCAGCCTTCGTGTGGCGCGAAGACATGGTTTCCGAGGAAAGTTGACATTTTGTACACTTTCACTTCTGTACTTTCGTGCCTTCTCATTTATGCTTCGTTATCCGCTCATTTAACATTCAATACCTGTAATAGACTCAAATACAAATACCAATGTAAAACCGACTCTATAAACAAAGTAAAACACATAAAACTATACAAACTAGACTCTTAAACATGAGACATTTGACCCTACATCAGTTGGGTTGAATATATAGTTATTAGGGTGGTGGGAGTGGTGCTCAGGTAGAGCTCGGATTCATCTCGGGTAGGCGGGTTCACCGTCGCACACATAGCGGCTTCATGCGGATAGAGGAGCTGGGGTATGGTGAGCGGCTATGGAAACCCGTTGAAAGAATCACAAACCTTGTCTAATTCGAACATTTTTAACAGCTAAATGAGGTGGGTTTGAGGGTACTTGGAGGATACCACTCCCACCATGTAGGGTAGTTTATCTAAATGAAATGTCATATTCTCATAGAGTAATGATATACTTGCATTAAAGATATGAACCCAAATGAAAGCTAATGTTTATTTGGTAAAGTATTATTTTTAGAACATTTCTTATGACTACTGTTATACCCGCGCGTGTTACGGCGCACTAAACCGTCAACGTAACGTTTTGAAAACTTTATACAATCAAATAAGAAAATTAACATCGAAATTCTAAATTCTAGGGTTTACACATGTTAATGTAGGTTCAACGTAGGTTAACAACAAAGATCTTCTGAGGGTTAACTTTATAAATAATATTTAGAGTTAACTGTCATTTTCGTCCCTGTGGTTTGGTCAAAATTGTCACTTTCATCCAATAGTTTGTTTTTTTGTATCTGGGTCCTCGTGGTTTCAAAATCTTGTCATTTTCATCCATCCAAATGATTAACTTAGAGGTTAAATTGAGGATGATTAAAAAATGAGAGTAAAAAAGATGAAGAAATTAAACAAATATGTAAAAGGACTGAAATACCCTCATTTAACTGAGAAAAATAGATGGTGTTAGTTGACTGGATGAAAATGGCAAGATTTTAAAACCACGAGGATCCAGATACAAAAAAACAAACTATTGGATGAAAGTGACAATTTTGACCAAACCACAGGGACGAAAATGACAGTTTACTCTAATATTTATATACAAATTGTTTAGGAAAAAAAGAAGTAAACTTCTTTCTTAAAAACATTATTATGTGAAATTACATTTCTGGGTGTTAGAACATACATAACCAGGTTAGTAAATTGTTACAACCACTAGTTTAGCCTAGTGGCAAATGTGTATACCCAAGACTTCACTAAAATAGAGAGCTCTTGTGTTCAAGTTCCACATGTGACCAAAAAAAGGGGGGAAGGGGGTACAGGTTGGGCCATGGAGTTTTCTCACCAATGGTGGGTTCCTTCTGAGGGAGTGGAGATGATCGGGTAGTCAGTGGCCCGCCAGTTATCCAAATTACCGTTAAAAAATGTTAGTGATCTGTTCTATTTAATATCTTTACTTCTATTATAATCTAAACTCGTTTCATGTTAGTTTATTAATCCTCTCGTGATATATTGTATAGTACTTTTGTTAGTTTTGTTATTCGTAGCATCAGTGTGGTCTATATATGACTTACAGATTTCAATTAAATAATAACAAACACCCCAAATAAGAAAATATCAGTAATAAACATAGTAACTTAAATTAATTATTAACTGTTATTCGAAACTGTAGGGTTAAGTTTTTATTTAAGTGCTGCGGTTGATACGTG
Source organism: Smallanthus sonchifolius (assembly GCA_023525975.1). Classification (NCBI taxonomy): domain Eukaryota; kingdom Viridiplantae; phylum Streptophyta; class Magnoliopsida; order Asterales; family Asteraceae; genus Smallanthus; species Smallanthus sonchifolius. The sequence goes on from CM042040.1 coordinate 57,279,972, forward strand.
TTTAGCAGAAATGGAAGAATAACCACCAGAAAATGCAGTTTCTCACTAAATTTATGTTAGCACAATATCATCTTTACAAGTTAAAACATTTAAATATATTCAGTGCATTAATGTTGTTTTTACCTCAGATGGTCGATTTGAAGGCAACGAATTTTTTTCATATGCGTAGATGCATTTTGAAGACGATTTATGCATTGTTTTGTATTATATGTTTAAGGGTGTATTGTTTTTTTTTTATTATTTATTTACGTTTTTAATGATTAGCTACTAAATTTGGGTTGAGTATAACATTCGATAACTGTTCTGATCTTTCATTCAATTTTAATTATTATTATTATTTTTTTTACATTTGAAGGGATCAATATTTAAGTTTCACTCATCCACTAACCTAACTACTTTGAAGGTTAAAATTTGACAAATTAACCAATTAATATATTATTCTTATTTTTTTTAAAGTGTTCAAATATGTGATATTAACAAAAATGTTTTAAAATGACAGTCCATCATTATTTATTAATTTTATGAGATGGGTTGTTTAAAAAAATTGTTAGTGGGTTGATGCTGATTATACGGAGACCTAAAAACTAAGAGTACAGTTGCTTTGCTATGCGTGTATTTGAAAAACGGTCAAAGTAGCCGGATTTTATATCATTGAATTGAAGATTTTTATTTTAGGAGCGTTTGACGGATTTTAGAATTTTTCGGGATTGTCGCGAAGATACCGTCGGGATTGTCGTAATCACGTAACATGTTATTTTTTTTATTAAAAAAAACTTAAGCGATACCATAATCAAATTAAAGAGAAAAAATGCTCGTTTTTATGGTGTAACTTTTTAGAAAAAAATATTAAGGTATAAAAAGTTATGTCTGTTTAAAAATCATGGAGGGTAGCTAGTTGAAAAAGTATAATTATTGTTTAAGGAGTCAATTACCGTTTGCGTCCCTGTGGTTTACACGATTTAACACAATGCGTCCCTAACATGGATTTTTAACTCTTTGAGTACCTGTGGTATACAATTTGTAACACTCTGAGCCCCTGCGCCTAACTTTGTTAAATTCTTTCCGTTAAGTTTAGTTTCGACAAGGGTAAGATGGCAATTTACTTTTTTTATAACCCTAAAAATCACATTGAACCCACACCCTATTTCAACTCACGCAACCCTCTCTTTTCTCGCCTTCCTCTCTGCTCTCGTCGTCCTCCCTCTTCCAAGTCGTCCCCGACCTCTTCTTAGGCAATACCTCTTCGAGTGGATGCCATCATAGACAACCAGGCTGTCACATGTACAATTTTTGCCCAATTTTGTGTTTGATCGTTTTTGATCGGACATTCTAATAATCGGGCATTCAATCGGTCCAATTTTTGACCAATTTTTGTGTTTGAAGCTGGAATGCGGGTGCACGCGACCCCTACTCACCTTCGGGTAAGGGTCGTGTTGAAGTTCGTTTTCAACTGGGACTTCAACTTTCAGGTGGAATATGGCGGGGGCGACAGGTAGATTCGGGGACATAATGATTTTTTTTTGTCAAATTAGTAGTTTTGATTGGTTTTTTGAATATGTATTTTGGATTGATTTTTTGGTGATGATGTATTTTGGATTGGATTTTTAGTTGTTTTGCGTGAAATTAGTAGTTTCGAGTGAAGTTAGTAGTTTCAGGTGAACTTAGTACTTTCGGGTGAATATGGTAGTTTCGGGTGAAGATCAGTCTTGCCAGCAGGGACGCAAACGGATATTACATGTTTTCAGGGACGCAGACTGTTATACAGTAAAAGGGTACAACAGACATTTCACCTAAATTTAAACTGAAAATTTAACGAAGTTAGGCCCAGTGCCTCAGAGTGTTACAGATTATTTACCACAAGTACTCAAAGAGTTAAAAATTCGTGTTAGAGACGTTGTGTAGACCACAGGGGCGCAAACGGTAAATTACTCTTGTTTAAATAACCAAAAGTTAAGTAAAGTTGAGGGAGCAAATGTGTAAGTATTGTTTAAAAGATATATTTACCCCTAAAAAGTTTTTAACACATGCATTAAGTATCGTATCTTAAGCAATTATACTTTTATTACTTAAGATATACTCTTTGTTGGTATATTATAATATAGTATAGATTATGTTTACAAACATGGTACTTTTTTCGTATTTATGAACTAAGAAAGCTAATAAATTTGGATAACTAAACTTATCAATTGAAGAGTTGATGTAACAAAAAAATTGACTTAAGGCTTGTATGGTTAATTGTTTTTCCTATCCGGATAAAACTGATCGAGGGTAATTCATAATCGGTAAACCCTCTTGAATCATACTTGTCAAACGTGGGTTGTCAAAGTGGTTGAACGGCAAACTCCCTTAAATCACTAAATTTGCCATTCTTTCCCGAACCATATTTGTGTTGAAATTCCAAATTCCAGCCTCGTTTGACATTGAGGATTGACCTTGACCCGGGACGCTTTTCAACTTCTTGCATGCTTTTTCAATATGATTTTTTAAACTAGAGTTTGATTCCTTCCTTTAAAACAAACCACACAACTTGCAACAGGCTCGTGAACCGTTTAACAATTCACATAAATCGTAATGTGCCTAAATGTGTTGGTTTCTCATTATTTGTATTATCCCCACAACGGTTAGTTCACTAGAAGAACCACCAACACTTGAAATCCATAACTTTTTTTAGATTGTTTTGAGAGCGTCTGAAAGCATTTTTTTTGTATTTTGAGAGTATAGAGAGCGGGTTAGAGAGTTATGATTGAACCAAAACATTAACCACCTATTTATAATAGCATATGGGGATAAATGGTCCAAAAAAAATTAAAAAATGGTAATAAACGGCTATTTTTTTCAGCGGCAAAACCGTTTCACTCAAACCGGTTACAAACCAATTTTTTTTTGTAAAAATATGAAAAACCAGCGGTTTCAATGATTTCAAACCGGTTTGTTCCAAACCGATTTTGTTTTAGGTTCGAGTCGATTTTAAATCAGTTTGGAGGCCCAACCCGGTTTTTTTGTGCACCTCTTTTTGAGAGATCGAAATATGCTATATAACTTATGTTAGTGACCATTGGTCAATTATTATAGCGATAGCGATACGAAAGCTGCGATGATGATAATAAGTAACAACGAAAAGAAGTATCACTGAAAGTGCAAATGGGCATTAGCAAGCATAAACGAGAAGTGTAAGAAAACCAAAAGAAGAAATGATGTGAAATCTTATGATGAATTAACAAAACGTCGAGCAGAGGTTAAAGATAGCTCCTCGTAAACCTGAAAATAACAGATGATCAAAGGTGAGGTTGCTATTTTATAAGGAATACGAGGTTAAAAATATGAGATGGGTACAGACAAGCTTCCTGTAAACATGTTGGAACGCCTTGACGAACCCCTCTGCATCAGCATTTCCGACCTGTAATATGAGCAGACATGGTGAGATTCACTCTTCTTTTGGTGATTGGCAATACCCAGGTAATGGTTCAGCTCTCAACACTAAACAAAACAAGTAAAGCTCATCCATTTACGTATCAGTTGTCAAGTTATAAAATGATCAGCTAAAAAGGAACAATTCAAGCGAGTCCCAGGTCTACTTCTATTGTACTAATATTGTCTTGTAATTGTTACAAGAAATTCTAAAAAGGCCCAAAAAGTGTGCCCCAGACCTGTACTAAAATGACCCATTTTAACCTGTCAACCAACCAGCCAATCTTGCCACCTAGACTGGATCGCTGTTTTAGTTATACAATACGATAAAAGAATAGTAATAAGAAAACAGTAAGACCTAGTTATTTTCTGCATGAAAGAGATCAAGAAAGCCCACAATTATCTTCATAGTAGTAAAATGCTCAAGAGTGAGCCTGTTGCCTAGACGCACGGCGCTTACACAATTATATTCATAGTAGTTGAATGCTTGGAAGGGGAACTTCAACTACAAACACTATAAATTTGTAACGTTGCATACATAGCAACCAAGATGTCAGATGTTGAGTGTTTTTCCCTTCAACCAACCTTGCATTCTTAGCACCTCTATGACTTGCCAAGGAACAAGAATGTATGTTAAATATAGTTATTAGTAAGGGTTTAGTTGTGCTTAGCTCATGGGCCCAAAATAGGTATCTCTATGGTTGCTAGGTTTATTTCCTATATGATGAGGGTTCCCTTCCGTTGAAAATTACACAACGTTCATTCAGATATTTTCCCATTACTTTGTCATGGTATCATAGCTAAAGCTCTAGATACGACACAAATCCTAGACAGAGCGGCAGCTGCTGTCCTGTCCTATGTTTCTTCCAAGTTTTAGTTTTCAGTTCTTTGCCCATAGTTCCTGTGCCAGATTGTCCCATTCCTGTTTCAGACGCCGCCTGGGTCCTGTTCTTGTCAGTTCCGTTCAAGCAACATTTTTTGATTGATTTTTTGCATCTCACCACTACCGACATCATTCTCATAAGCCAACGATTAGGGTTTCCTGAAAGTCCGTTTCCTGACGCGCAGCCGCTCCTCCACCACTCCCGCTTACTTGCTGGCACATGTGAGCGCATGAGAGCTCCGACCGCTGCCTTTTTCTTGCTTGTCGTTGTAAGAACAGTCACAACTGTCACATGTTGGTTTTTCGATCCAACGAGCTTTTCTGTTCTACATCAGTTCCAGTTCCAGTTCTTGTTATGTTTCATATAGTCACGGACAGCCATGCGTGTCCCTGCAATGTTTTGGTTTCATGCTCGTGATCCTATTCTGGCTTTTGCTCCATTCCTGTTCTAGCTCCTGCTCCTGCTCCATTCCTGTTCTAGCTCCTGCTCCTGTTCCTGTCCAGGTTTCCTGATTTTGTCCCAGTTTTTTGTTCCAGTTTCCTGCTCGTGTTCTGATTCAAGATTGCCTCTCTGTACTTGTCTAAGTTCCAGTCCCAGATTCCCATTCATGTTTCCAAAATTTATTTGTAACAAGTTGGGCATGATTAGCATTTATGTTCCAACTTGGGGAGAGGTATTATCAAACAAACAAAAAAAGCGTACCCAGTATAATCCCACACATATCAAGGCTACTGGTAGGGTCTGGAGAGGGTGAGACGGGGGCAAGCCTTACCTCTATCCCAAGGGGTAGAGAGGTTGCTCTCGTTGAGACCCTCGGTTCCAAAAACTTCTTTCTTTATTTAAATTTTTGTTGTACAGTATAGTATAGTATAGTCTGGTAGCATAAAAAATAGGCAATAGAACTAGAATGGACAATCATACTACAACAAGTGTACTAATAATGAAAGTAGGAAACTACCGCTAACATGCAGATAAAAGAGAAAAGAATCAGTAAAACCTATGCAGCTACCTACACCCTCCCCTAAAAACGATCTATACGCTCGGACAACACCAAGGCAAACAACATTATAGTAATAGCTAAGGCCCCAAGACAGATCTACACACTCCCTAAAAAGTCCATAACCCGGATACGGCGTCTCCAAGAACTCCTATCCCTGATCATGTCATTGGAAAGGTGCAAGTCTAACAAATCTTGCCTAATCCGCTCATCCCAAGTTAGTCTGGGTCTGCCTCTACTCTTCCTCCCCTTTACAGTGAGGTTTTCCATTGACATGCCCAAACCATCTCAATCTCAATCTACCCTCCCTTATCTTCTCCGAGATGCATGTAACCACCAATTTCTCTTGAAAAAATTCTTTTCTTATTTGGTCCATCCTTACGTGCCCACACGTCTGCCTCAGCATTCTCAACTCTGCTACCTCTAGTTTTCGCGCTTGTGTAATCTTGAGGGCCCAGCAATCAGTCATGTATAACATAGTCGGTCAAACTGCAGCCCTATAAAAATTTTCCTTTAGTCTTGTTGGGAACCTCTTGTCACACAGTACTCCTGTGGCCGCCCTCCACTTACACCAACCTGCCTGAAGTGTTAAATATAGTTATAAGTAGTTTATTATTAGGGTTTAGTTGTGTTTAGCCCATGGGCCCAAGATAGGTATCTTTAGGGTTTCTAGGTTTCTTTCCTATATATTGAGGATTCCCCTCCATTGTAAATTACACAACACTCATTCAAATATTTTCCCATTACTAAACATCATTTACTAAGGAAAAAACGTTTAAAATGCCACAGCTCTGTGAAGGGACAAGCATGGATTGATTCCTAATAGATCATAACTAAAGGAGCAACTCTTTATATATATAGGACTCCGATTTAGATAAAAGAACTAGAAACCTTTTAGGTACTACAAATGTTGAGGCATGGTCAAGTATGTTGCTTAACAAAAATGATGTTATTATACAGATGCAAAATGAAGTAAAACAAAAAATCATCACATAAAATGCACGACATGATAAGTTCCCATATTGCATCATGGGTGCCTATTAAAGCCCCTTGCTTGAGACCACTTAAGATTTAAGGCCCTAAAGTTATATAATATTAAACTATTATTAACTTTAAAAATATACAAATGCCATAACTAATGTATAAATTACTATTCAGTCATTTTTGTTCTATTTTTTCTAAAAACTTTTATGTTAGATCGATCATGTCTTCACATAATAATTCAAACTATTCTTTCAAACAAAATTGATTTGATCAATTACATAAAATATTTTTGGCCTTTCTATTTAGTATAAAATTTCACAATCAGTGAAACAAATGTAAAGAATACATAAAGCCATTATAGAAACAAATAACCATACCTTCTTTGCAGCAGCAACTTTTAGCTTCTCCCAAAAGGCATCTATTAAATAGCAACAAAAGATAAGCAATTAAATATCTCCCCCAGATCATACCTTGTCATAAATATACTTTTGCCATTTGATGTGAATAATTCATTATGTCAAGAAAATATTCTACATGTTCTTGATAGATGGTTGCAAGGAATTCAATAAGCATATCAGTTATACACAAAGATCAGAGAATAAAAATTAAAAAATACAAACTTAGTGACTGATAGCTAAGTAGAACATTATACTTATGGTGCTTAGATTATTCCAGACATCATGTTTGGATAGAAGAGAAGAAAAAGAGATAATTAAATTGGATGAGTTTCTCTATTATTATCTATTAATTTAAAATACAAATGAAAGCCTAACAAAGTTATACAAGTATATCAATATTCATTATTGCATTAAATAAACCAGAAATCCGATTACCTTGTCCATCTATACCTCCAATAACTTTTTCTCTTGCACCCCCTTCAATTTGTGAATTCATACGCTCTCTTATCTATTATGATTTAAAAAAATGTTACAATTGAAAACCCTGGAAATGAATGACAAATATCTAAATAAGACATGATAAAAGAAGCACACCCTGCGTGATGCCTGAGTAGTTAATTGTCTTTGCACTTCAGACTCAGCCTAAAAACATAAAATTGCAACATTAGTTAGAAGCATGTATAAGCACTCTAATGGAATATAAAAATGTAAAGTTGTTGAGGAAATTTCAAAGAATGGCAAAATAATATCTAATGAAAACTATGAATATCATATTTTGGTGGATGCCAACTATGAAATGACCACAGAAAAACTTCTATGGCATAAGTCGGGTACTCTCCCAATAAAATGGAACCAATCTGCACTAAATATAGCCAAAACCAATAAAGCTTGTTCATAACCAGACTGAACCCCATTTGCCAAAGAGGGTCTATTATCATCCACTTTATGTTTTCATAAGTCCACCTTGTGTACATTATTTATTAAAAGTTCTCCTTAGTAACATACACAACTTCAAACTAAATCGAATAACATCCAAAAAATAGCTATGGCCTATGAATGGTTTTGTGCAACCGACTTAAAAATAACTAGTAAGCTAGAAAGAACAAACACTATCACGGTCTTCACCAGTTAAAGGTAGCATCAACCAACGAGTGACATAGATATTTAAAACAAGAGTGGGCATATAAGGCACAAACTAGTACATTTCTTTCAGTTCAGTTTTATAGTGCTGAGTGGTTGTTTGTTATAGTCGCATTAAAAGATTCATAACCCGTTAAAGCCTATGTTGTCAAAAGCGCGTGAGGTGCGGCGACACAGAAGCGCAGTGCAAGAAATGTGCCTTGCCTGGATAGGCACAGTTTCAGGCTAACGAGAGCGTTTTCCGGCAAGATTCGGGCAAAGTTGCGGCGAAAAATCGTCTGAACTTGTCTAAAACCCCTAATAAAGCCTGAAATCAACCTAAAAAGCCTAAACTAGCCCTAAACAAGCCTAAAGCATGTATAAAACCCCTAAAAATGGTATTTTTATACTATTCACCTCACTTAAAAAAGCCCTGTGTGACTAGGTTCCTGGCGAGGCCTATGCACCATGAATGCGCCTTGACAACTATGGTTAAATCAATCTTTTTTTTCTCACTACTCAATTCTATTGTTAGGTTTTGTCAGTGATATAATCATCCTAGAATGACTGGTCTTCTTGAAAAAAATCATAACATAAATCTCGAGATGGAATATATGCCAATCTTCCATAAGCATCTCCAAATATAGGAATCAATAATCAATTCAATTAACTGTATTTCAAATCTTATGTCTCAAATTCAAAACGGTCTGATTGCGAAACCAATTTGAGCTTTGCTACTAATCAGTCTCCAAATGTCGTCAATTTTTCTAACAAGGAGAACACAATCCAGAAATTGAAAGATATCATTATCCATATGATTTGATTACCCAAAGCCAAAGTGTAAAGTGAAACGTATCTAGGTTTACATGAATCAAACAAAATAAACTGCTAGGGCACATGTATTATAAACGATCGATTTGCAACCTGAAATACAGAGACAAGTGAGAGATTTACATTATAATCGCGAGTACGAACAACGGGAAAAAGATGAAGAACTCGTTGAAATTCAAGCTCATCCATGGCTCCCTTATTCTCCGATTGAGCAGAAAGTACACAAAGGGTCGCAGGTCTGGTGGCTACAATTACAATCAACGGATGTGCGTCTTTCGAGGGTCTTCTGACTCGACAGATTTGGATGCCTCGGTTTATAAGAAACCGGGCTTTACTTTCGGGGGTGTTTATCGGGTTGTATATTTTTCAGATTATTTAGATCAGGTTATTTGGGTTGGTATTTTTTTGTTGAAAAATTCAAATCGAAGCATATTTGAGGAAACCTAATCCAAACTTAAATCACATTTGGTTTGGTTTTCGGTTTGAACCTAACAAGCCGAATTAATCAAAACAAAAAAAAACTTTTTTTTTTCTTTTAGGTAGCTATAACTTATTTTGTTTAAATAACATAACATTTTAGAAAATTTTAAATAAAAACATACATTCATCAAGTAATGATTTATAATTCATATATGGGTATTAGTTATTGATATAAGTGAATTGGGTTAACTATAAAAAATAGATTAAAATTATGCTCCATCGTCACTTATGCTCCAAATCAGTCTCCTTGGTCGTCAAAATGCGGATCCTGAACCCTTGAGCCGAAAAGTTGCTTAAATAGGGGCTCTTTAGGGCTTTTGTCCCGACTAGCTTATGGGTCGTATGTTCATTAAATGGCCTCGTCCAACTAAGTCTTCGTACTTCCCGTACCTTCACAAATAAGTACGGGCTCTGCATGCATGTACCGGCCGTACAACAAAGAGCATACAAGTCGTACCTTGGTGTGTCTTGGGCTTCTTTCTTTAGTTTTCCGTCCAACAACTTCAAATCTCCATAATATCACTTCTTTTGCATCAAAACCTGCAAATCAAGAGAAAACCCAATTAGGTATCAATTCTTATCAGATTTGTAATTAAAACAATTCAACATGTAAGGAATTATATATGAAATAGATGTGTAATCCGGAACACGTCGTTAGTCGATTTCTTCGAACTCTTTTAGTTTGTTTTTTTGACACTTGTTACTCAAAATTTGAATGGTTGATTAACTTAAATGTTATAGGTTTTTTCTTATTAAGTACAGCCTTACAAATAATGGCTTCGCTCGATTGTTGTCTTACGGTTATATGTTATGGTTTCTTTATGCCTTTATTCTTTAAAGTATAACCTATTTGCATAATGCTTGATGTCGTCCGACTGTTTTGAAACCTATTTGACTATTTTATATGCCATTATTCTTCATAGTTCAACATTCTGCTGATAAACATTATGTGATAGGGGTTATGTGTTAAACAATATGTGATAGGCTGGGGTTAATATATATTTTTGAAGAATCAGTTCATTCATGTATTAGAATTAAAACTACCATGCAATTCATAAGAAGGTAATTTAATATCCTATTCTAATAAAAAAAAACTAAACTTTTTGACACTTGTCATTCTCAAATTCAACTTCACATTTTCCTCTCCACCTCTCTCTTGTTAAATACATCTTTTTTTTAATAATGATTTATATTTAAAGAAAAATATTAATTATACTAATAAAACACATTTATTTTAAATTATCTCTTATTTTAAGAAACTTTAAAATTTAATTATGTAACTTTTGTTTTTAAATAAATAGTGATGTAAGTCAAATTATATTAAATATAAATTAATATATTCAAACCGTGTAATATACGAGTTTTTAAAGATATAAATGTTTTATTACTAAGTATATAGCGTTATATTTTATCAATCCGTGTAATACACAGCTTTTTTAAAATACGAAATTTTTATTACTAAATATATAATATTATATTTTATCAACCCGTGTAATACACGGGATCTTAACCTAGTATCTTATTAAAGAAAACTATGTTTTTGTTTTCCTTGTTCTCTTTTATGTTACAAAATTACTAATCTTGGGTGAAGTTTAAAACTAGATCGTTCATACAAAGAACTAGTCGTTGAATTCTAAATTTGCTAGATTTAGGTTAAAAGACTGAATTTGGAGGAACTAGTGTCACACCCCGCCTCAGATACCCTTTAAACGTTTGTGAGCTCGATTGATACCTACATTGATTTCAAAATTTTTTTTTAATAAAATACAGCTAAAGTCTTTTCACAAGGATCGTTTCATTATAAATCTCAGCCTTGAGAGTTTCTTTTGTAAATATCTGGAAAACAAAAATCTTGTATATTTCATAAACACGAGGGTTTAAATACCCATTTTAACTTGATTACAAAACATCGTTTGAAACCAAATACATCCCTTGTCTTATAGATAAGTCACAAGCCACCAAGAAATAGTATTATCCGAGGTTGATCAATTCCCCGGTCATATTCCTCATTTCTTTTTCTTTTTGGATTTCCTATGCATGAAGTATGAGAATCCAACATGCATATTATCATTTTCTTTTCATTCATAAGTCAGATCTTATGTCTGCCTGAATCCCGTTTCCATCACATTTTTATTGATTACATGAAAACATTTTGAAAATGAAATGTCAGCGCGAACGCCACTGAATACAATTATCTTGACAATAAAATCATTTGGCACAACACAAGTATTAAATTCATAATCACAACTTTATGTTCAAACTACACATTCAGCAGACCCTTATCTTCTGGTCGTATGAACCACTGTGTACACTGATTTCATGTCTTATAACAATGGTCAGGTCTACACCTCCAAAATTGTTATAAAACAAGTACCAACCATGATCCGGGACTTTCACCCGTGACCCGTGTATCCCTTGCATGTTTTACGTATACATATGGCTTGAATGCTTTGTTCGTAGAAGAACGTTGAGCATTATTCCTTTAACCTTTATTTGGCCATTTTCGTAAACGTAAATGTTTGACACCAGTTTAAAATAGACAAAAGTATTCACCTTGATAATAGGAATGAGCCTCTAAGTTGGGAACTATAGTATCAACCTCCTAACTTGGTTTTTCTAGTGTATCGACACCTCTACGAGTGTTTCTTCTTAAACCGGGCACTACAACAAGCAGGAATTGTACCGGGATCGTCTTAGGGATCTCTTGGAACGAGTTTTGAGAGTGAATAACGATTTGAGGATGAAGAAAACAACTGAACTCGTCCAACTATATATAGGGCAAGTTCTAAGCCCGTGACGGACCGTTACTTGTGGTGGCGGTCTGTCACCAGTTTAGGGTTCGCGCATCACAGGACACGTGTCGCCCTCTGGTCAAATTGCGGTGTGACAGTCCGTTACAGAGTGATACGTGGCGCACCCTAGTTGTTTTGCGGCTGCGACGAACCGTTACCGGGCGTGACGGTCCGTCATAGGGTTTCTACGCGTCATAATCCGCCCATTAGTCACTAGACACGTGGCAAGCCATCATTGCTGCGTGTTTGACCCGTAACGGACCGTTGCCATCCGTGACGGTCCGTTACCTTCTGATTTTCATGCTTTCTACTTTTTGGGCCTTGATCTATGTTATATTTACACTTATAGTCCTGTGGTTTATACCGTAGACAAATTTTAGACATTTTCATGATAGGTGTTATAACTAATCCACTCAGATTAGTTGATTAGATGATCAACTAACTGCATTTAATTGATCTTTAGGTTTGAACCCGTAATCAATAACACTAAATGGGGAATCAGGAAGTGATAGAGACCACAAAGAAAACGAGGATTAAAAGACGATTTATAATTAGAAGAAATAGTTTACGAAATATGTTTTAAAAAAATTTCATCTACTTTTTTTTAAAAAGGGTCGCAAAATAAAATCTCTTTTGGAGCCTCCAAATAGTTTGAGCCGACCTTTATCCATAACTATTCTATTGTATCATTAATTATTATTTTGTTTGTTTAGCATTTACGAATCACGTTATTACAAATAATCTTCGAATCAAACATCTTTATAAAAAAATTGATTTAATATTATAAAGTCTAATAACGTTTTTTTTAACATGAGAGACGTTAGTTTCATAAAAAAAAATTCAAAAAAACTCTACATTTAAAAGTAGTATATTGATGAAAAAGTTTCGTACCTTTGTGTTTTTGAGTTTTCAATAAGTGGACACGATTATTTGATATAAGGGACCGGGTGTGCACATGCACTAAAAGTAAACCAACCAAACCGATGTCATTTTCTATTTACTATAAATGACATTTATATCATATAGAAATTGAGATGTAGGCACATGCACAAAAGTACACAATATTGGCGAACCCGTTACCGTATGGTATTCAAAAAGTAGAATATTATTTGAAACGAAATAAACGCATTTACCTTGTTTTAAATAAATAATAAGTGTCTTAGACTAACATAAAAGCTATGTTTGAACACCGGGAAGAAAGAAATTTCTTGAGCCATCCATATAAAGAGTTAATAATTCATATCCGGTGATAAAAACAACATATCCATAAAATAACTATACAAATATAACGCATTTATATATTCATTAATAACAATTCAAACAAAAGAAAACTATTATACGTAAATAAATGACAGAAGTATAAACGTGATATGCATCTTTTTTTTGAACGGCGAACATTGAATGTTGTGACGTCGCACCCCCCGTCACATGGAAGAGGCTCGTCCAACTCCTGCCAATATGTTGTCTTAACCGGGTCCACTTGGCGTCAGAGTTGGAGAGCATCCAAGGAAAAATCCTACCCAATACGGCCCCTTCCGGGCTTGAGGGAGAGCCGATGCTCGAACCCTGGATCGGCGTGGGTAAAATTCAGGTTCATCAGCTTAAGAGCTAGGCCTCATTTGCATGCCTCAGAAACTAATGAGAAGAGCATGGATTGAACCTGGATCACTAGGAACACCAGGTTTCTCACTTACCACTCCACCACCAGCCCATTAGCACGTGATTTGCATCTACAATAAGAATATATATGTGACAAATATACTTTAGTTTAAAACATTTAGTATCCTATAAAATTAGAATATGTTTTTTTGTAATATCTTATGATGAGATTAATAAATTTAAGGTTTATTTATATACCTATCATTTATTAGTTTTTGAATAATATTGAAGTATCATGTTTCCCAATTCGGGGTTGTGGCGGTCAACTCTAGGTGGCAATCATCGCCGTGTTTGAGATCTCAATTGCCTATTAAAGGACCAAGATTATCATTTTAACACCCATAATCCTTATTCTAATAAATGATTTCAAATAATAACATGTGTCATAACCATATTTTTTCTTACCAAAATTTCTAATTTTTCTTATTTTAAGTAAACTTGAATTTTGAAATCTAACTATGTTAAAAAAATTCAAAAAAAATAATATAAAATTTAAATTATAATTATTACTTAATTAAAGAAACAACTAATTTAATTTATTGTGAGCTAATACATGGGTATATAACCTAGTGAGCTAATAATTCATATCTGGTGATTATATCAACATATTCATAAAATAATCATACACAAGTAAGAATATAATGTATTTATATTTGCATTAATAGCAATATAACTCGTATACGAACAAAATATTATATGTAAATAAATGTCAAGTGAGTATATGTATAAGCATGACTTGTATATACCATAACAATATAAACGTGACAAACATGGTTTAGTTTAAAACATGTAGTATCCTATAAAACTAGAAAATGTATTTTTATAATATATTTTGATGAGATTAATAAGTTTAAGATTTATTCATATACCTATCATTTATTAGTTTTTGAATTATGTTAACTAGTTTTCACTCCCGCGCTACACGGCGGGAGTTTGTTGTTATCGGTTCTGCTCGTTCACGGGGATAAAACTTACGTCGAAACACAGAATCGCTATAGCGTACGATACAAAAAAAACTCGGATCGCTGACAAAAAAATAAACAAAGTCGTGCATCCCGTTTAAAAAAAAGTTATTACAGCAAAACGAAATTATTATAAAATCAAATGGGTTAGAATCATATATTAGCAAATTTATAAAAAAACTAAAGTTTTGAAGAAAAAATAAAAAAAGCTCATATAATTTACTAAAAAAATAAACTCATTGAACTTTTGTTGCAATTTTAAAAAAAATCAAACTTGAGGAAAAAAAATAAACTAAAGTTTACTCTATTGAAGATTTGTGACAAATCTATAATAAACAACTTTTGAGTAAAAAAAATTGTGATACCTCACTATTCTTGTGGAAAATCTATAAAAAAGAAAAGTTTTGAGTCAAAAAAAAAGTTTGTGAGACATGACTAACTATTTTTGTGGCAAAACTTAAAAAAAAGAAAACTTTTGTGTAAAAAAATAAGTTTGTGAAACAAAACTATTCAATCTCACCACGTTTAATATGTTAAAAATAATGTATCATGTTTGGCAATTCGGGGTTATGGTCGTCATCTCTAATTTGTAATCATCGTCGTGTTTGAAATCTTAATTACCTTAATCTTAGTCGTGTTTGAAATCTTAATTACCAATTAAACTATCCAGATTATGATAATAAGACCTATATAATGGGTTAATAATTCATATCCAGTTATAAAAGCAACATATTCATAAAATAATGATACACAAGTAGAAATATAATGTATTTATATATGCATCAATAACAATATAACTCATACACGCGCAAAATATTATACGTAAATAAATGTCAGGTAAGTAATAAGGCTATGTGTTGTGGGCTCGTGAGAGAGGACCACGCCACCTCCTCGTGGCCAGGGCGTGGTGAGCCTTTCGTGTGTGGAGCAATGAGCGAGCGTGGTGAAAGAGACATTGAAGGCTCGTTGATCGAAACAAAAAGGAGTCGTAGGCTTTGTTTTAAGTAAAAAAAGTTAATTAAAAAAAGTCTATAAATATCAATTTAAATCAAAACTTTACGCATTTTTTATACAATTCTACTCTTTTCCTACAAACAACGTGAACCGAAACTTCTTGTGGTTCAACCCTAGAAACCTTACCCCCCCCCCTCCGCGCGGAACAACATGTGGTTCAACCAAACAACCTTATGGATGGCCAAAAAAACCATGCTTGACGGGTATACCCAAAACATCCGTGTCGGGTATACTTGAAGCCCGACGAGTTAGGACAATGAGTTTGAAGCCAATGACTTACCATATCGCCTTCCCGAAAGGAACAACAAAGGTAAACGGGCAACATCCTTTGAAGAGCCCGACTACAAACAAACATTTGGATAATATACCGGAGAGGATGAACAAGTTTAATGAGTTAACCAAGATAAAGATCCAACAAATGAATGCAAGACAAAAGAATATGGATTTGAAACTAATTTTTTATGAACATCGACTATTTGGTAGGGAAGGGACGTGAATAATACGAGGAGATGAAACAAGAAATTAAAGAGAAATATGACATATAATAATTTTAGTATTATTAATATTTTTTTAAGTATTGTTATGTTTCTTTAAGTATTATCATGTTTTTGTTATAGTTTTGTTATGCTTAAAAAATTAATATTATTATGTTTTTTATAAGTAGTATTATGTTTTTAGATAAATAACTTTTAAAAAAAAAATATAAATATAAAAGTTTAATGATTAAGTAGCTAATACAAAAAGTGGTCACAATCACCAACTCTTAATGAGTGTGAATGTAACCAAACCCACTATCTCTGTAACGCATACGAAGCAACACTTTTTACACACCTAAACCAATACACATACCCGTTTAGTAGAACCATATACCTGATTTTTTTTTAATTATTTTTTCTTAACCCTTGCCTATTAATGCTTAGTTATAGTAGGTACATTATGTGAAAAAATAACTCTTCTTTTGTGATATCTATTTGACGGTATTATTTATATTTTGTATGTTGTAAAGTGTATACATAAATTAAAATGATATTATTTATTTATAGTAATATCTATATGTATGTAATGTACCATATTTTAAATTGTAATAGTTGTTATATACATAAAAATAATACAATGATTATAATAGTAGAAAAAAGAAACGTACTTGGAAATCCCAACGGATATTTTTTTAACAAGCTAACGGGTATACCCGACACCCGCGGATATGCCCGATACCCAGTGGCAAAGCTAGCTTGAAGAAAAACGCAGGGGGGGTCGAGATTTTTTTTCCTATCAGGGTTGGCCGGAACTATAAAATATTCGGCCGAATACGTATAAATTAACACCACTGAGCGAAAAATCGGCCGAATACATAAAAATTAACACTACTGAGCGAAAAATCAGGGAGAGTCGGGCCCCCTGACCCTAACTATACTTCGCCCATGCCGATACCCGACGGGTATTTGGCCGGGTATGTAACTGAGATTACCAATACCCGACTTATTGCCATCCCTAAACAACATGTTCGACTTTACTACATGTTACCGCCGCAACCATTAGAAATGTTGACGTTTGCAAATTGAAGCCGACACGGACGATGAGTTTGAAGCCCACGAGGAACCATATCGCCCTCCCGGGAGGAATAACAAAGGTAATGCAACATCCTCTAAAGAACTCGACTACAAATAAACTTTGGATAATATATAGGAGAGAATGAACAAGTTTAATGATTTAACCAAGATAAAGATCCAACATATGAATGTAAGACAAAAAGTTATAGATATGAAACTATATTTTATGAACATCGACCATTTGTCGAGAAAGAAACATGAATAATATAAGAAGATTAAACAAGAAATTAATAAAAAAAAATATGACATAATAATTTTAGTAATATTATGTTTTTTTATATGTAGTATTATTTTCAAGATAAATAATTACTAAAAAGGTTATGTATCATATTTAGTGACTTAAGCCGTTGTTACGTAACAACACTCTTTACATACACGCACTTAAATAAGCATAAACATGATTTTTATCTACCATTAGAGTATAAATACCACTTTCAAATCGTTTCACGCTCCCACTCCCACCCACAGAATTAAACGATAAACAACACACAGGGGCCCTTTTCAATCATCGGCCCCCACCACCACACCACATCTCTTTCATTTACAATCCCACTGTCTATACACCATTACCTCTTCCCAATCCACCGGAAAACATGGCCAATCTAATAATCCAAGTCATCGACGCCTCCGACCTCATGCCAAAAGACGGTCAAGGCTCCGCCAACCCTTTCGTTGAAGTCAACTTTGACGGCCACCGTCAACGTACCCAAACCAAAACCCGAGATCTCCACCCGGCTTGGAACGAAACTCTCGTTTTCAACGTTCAAGATCCCAAAACCCTCCAGTTTTCCACCATTGATGTTACTGTTTACAATGACCGGAATCCCGACCACCACAAAAACTTCCTCGGCCGTGTTCGGATTTCCGGCTCCTCCGTCCCGTCGTCGGAGATCGAAGCTCATGTTCAGCGATACCCGTTGGATAAACGTGGATTGTTTTCAAATATTCGCGGAGATATCGCACTTAAAATCCACGCCGTTCATGGTCACTATTTTTCAAATCCACCGCCACCGCAACAAGTACCGGAGCATTCCGACAAAAGGAAGAAACATAAACAGAAACAGAAAGAAGTCAGAACTTTTTTCTCCGTCAGCAGAGGTGGTCCCGGACCGGCCGGTCCAACACCAGTGACAGTAGAAAGCAAAACCGGGTTCATGAGAGCTGGACCGGCTGCCAGCATGATGCATATGCAATTCCCTGGACAAAAACCACCGCCGAATTTCGGGCTGGTGGAGACACGGCCGCCACTGGCGGCGCGTATGGGTTACTGCGGAACAGACAAAACGGCGACAACTTACGATCTAGTTGAGCGGATGCATTTTTTGTACGTCAACGTCGTGAAAGCCAGAGAACTTCCGGCGATGGACATCACCGGCAGCCTGGATCCGTACGTGGAAGTTAAGCTCGGAAACTACAAAGGAGTAACCAGACACTATGAAAAGAATCAGTCCCCTGTTTGGAACCAAGTATTTGCATTCTCCAAAGACCGATTGCAATCCACCGTACTCGAATTAGTTGTTAAAGATAAGGATTTATTAACGAAAGACGACTTCGTCGGAAAAATTCGGTTCGATATCGTCGACGTGCCGACCCGAGTTCCGCCGGACAGTCCATTGGCTCCTCAATGGTACAGATTGGAAGATAAAAATGGTGTTAAAGTAAGAGGAGAGATTATGGTGGCCGTGTGGATGGGGACTCAGGCGGATGAAGCGTTTCCGGGAGCATGGCATTCGGATGCTCATGGCATTAGTCATAATAACCTTGCTAATACTAGATCCAATGTTTATTTCTCGCCAAAGTTGTACTATTTGAGAATTCATGTCATACAAGCTCAAGATCTTATCCCGGCTGATCGCACTCGGGTTCCTGAGTTTTACGTCAAGATAAACTTGGGAAATCAGTTACGGTGCACCGGGATCTCGCAGTTGCGTAGCTTGAGCCCGTCTTGGAAGGAGGAGTTATTGTTCATTGCATCGGAGTCGTTCGATGAGTTTGTTGTGATTAGTGTTGAGGATAGGCTAGGGCCGGGAAAGGTTGTTTGTGTAGGAAGGGTGGTTGTCCCAGTGAGAAGTATCCCTCAAAGGATCGACTCCACGCTAGAAACTTCGTGGTTTGATCCGGGGAAACCTTCTCACTGGGAGGAAGAAGGCGAGAAGAAGAAAGAGATGAAGTTTGCAAGCAAGATTCATCTTATGTTATGTTTGGATGGTGGTTATCATGTTCTTGATGAGGCTACACATTTCAGCAGCGATTTGCAGCCTTCTTCGAAACATTTACGGAAACGAAGTATTGGGATTCTTGAGCTCGGGATTTTAAGCGCTCAGAATCTGCTCCCGATGAAGATACGGGAAGGTAGATTGACCGATGCTTATTGCGTCGCGAAATACGGGAACAAATGGGTTCGGACGAGGACACTTTTAAACACACTTACGCCTCGTTGGAACGAGCAGTACACTTGGGAAGTGTACGACCCATGTACCGTCATCACCGTCGGCGTTTTCGACAATTGCCATATAAACGAGAAGGACGAATCAAGAGACCAAAGGATCGGGAAAGTGCGGATCCGCTTATCAACATTGGAAACAAATCGGATCTACACTCATTACTACCCATTATTGGTTTTACAACCTTCGGGTTTAAAGAAACACGGCGAACTCCACTTAGCCATACGGTTCACATGTCTCGCATGGGTCAACATGGTCGCTCAATACGGCCGACCCCTACTCCCTAAAATGCACTATGTCCAACCCATATCTGTCAAATACATCGACTGGCTCCGCCAGCAAGCGATCCAGATTGTGGGGACCCGGCTTTCAAGAGCCGAGCCCCCACTCAAACGAGAAAATGTTGAGTACATGCTAGATGTGGATTATCATATGTGGAGCTTGCGGCGGAGCAAAGCGAATTTCCTCCGGATTATGTCGCTTTTATCCGGGATGACGGCCGTTTTCCGGTGGCTAGATGGGATTTGCATGTGGAGAAATCCGGTGACCACAATTCTAGTCCATATATTGTTTTTCATTCTAGTCTGCTACCCGGAGCTCATACTGCCTACAGTTTTTCTTTACCTTTTCGTGATCGGGTTATGGAACTACAGATTCCGACCTCGAAACCCGCCTCATATGGATGCTCGTATCTCTCAGGCGGAAATGGCGCACCCGGATGAACTGGACGAGGAATTCGACAGTTTTCCGACTTCCCGGCCGACTGAAATAGTGAGAATGAGGTATGACAGAATGAGGAGTGTGGCCGGGAGGGTGCAGACGGTGGTGGGGGATATGGCGTCGCAGGGGGAGAGAGCAATGGCGTTGCTTAGCTGGCGAGACTCGAGGGCTACGTCGATATTTATAATGATTGCGTTGGTGTGGGCGGTGTTTCTGTACGTGACTCTGTTTCAGGTGGTGGTTGCTCTGTTTGGGGTTTATTGGCTCAGACATCCGAGGTTTAGGAACAGGATGCCGTCTGTACCTGTTAATTTCTTCAAGAGATTGCCTTCCAAATCGGAGATGCTTCTTTGATTATCCAATCATTCTTTTCGATTCAGTCGTGTGTACCCACTTCATCTCCTGGAGTTGAGGAGTTATGTTTTGTATTTATGTTATTCTGTTTTTCTAGACAGATGAGATCAAGGGATTATAATATTTCAAATAATTTAAAGGAATAAAATAAAAATAACTAAGCAATCTATACTAGAAAAAAAAAACAAAACATTTCGAGTCTTTGCTACGTTCAAAATACCATATCTTGCACGACATCATATTTACTATCGTCTAGTTATACTAATATCTTGTTAAATGATTATTTAGTTATCAAATTACATTGTTACGTTGTTATAGTGTTAGTAAAATTTTTTTTATAGTAAGACAGTAACTATTAACATATCATTTACAACATTACATTTTCTTAACTTCTTTTTATTTCATCAAAACTTGATTACATTTTAATATTAACTAGAAATTAGCATGCATGATTAGGTGGGTTTGCGAACTTCGTTACGGCGGTGACATTAACGTGACTAATTATATAAAAGAAACATATGAAGTTGTCGCGACTCGGTTCTGGAGATAAAAAAATAAATAAATTGCGGCACGAATAGGAGTTAACATTGAAACGACAGATTCGTTAAAGAGCTATTAACAAAGTAAAAACAAAATAGAAATATAAAAAGGTAATTTTTACAAACGAATATAAAAAAAGGTAAAGAAAAAAAAATAGAAAAACCCGGTTTGTCACACCCTACACTCGAACCCTCGTTTGCGGGTTTCGCAGAGTTATGTAGAAAAATCAAATCGGTAAAAAATGAGTTAAAAACGTATATTGTATATATATTACAGGGGTAAAGTCGAGAGTTTAAATTTTTGAGAGGGTTTATATGATTGATCGGTAGCTTTTGATCGGCTATTACCTTAAACCAATGTTTTCAGAACCGGACCGGACGTCGAACCGGTCATTTTACTAGTTCACCGGTCAGACCGGAATTAAGAACCGGATAATGTAATAATAGATTTATTTTTAAATAAACATAAAAATTATATTTTATAGCTTTTAATAAGAATATTTACAATATTATATGTATTACATATACATGGGTGATTTTTAGCTAATGATTTTTTAATTTGTAAATTTATAAATTTGTAATATAAAAATAAAAGAATATATAATTAATTTGTAAATTTGAAAAGAATATGTAATTAAGTCTTAAAAAAAATTCAATAAAATATCCATTTTACTTGTAAATAATCAAGCCCACCCAAATTACTGTTTCAAAAAAAACTAATCAAGCCCACGTAGCCTCCTCAACCCTAATCTGTATATTTTATCCCTCTCTTTTTGACTTTTCATTTCATTCAATTTTGAAACCTACCCCTCTCCCCCTTTTCAGTTTTCTCCGCCGATTACGGCTTACACAGGCATGGAACAACCGGTCACCACTCAGTTTCAACGTCGACATCTGATTTTCCTCACTTCTGATTCGTTTTGAAGTCCTCTTGGCCATAGATCCAAGACAGCCGCCGGCGACGGTGGAATTACATGTTAATAATACTTTTTGATTTGTTTTGAAACAAGATTCAATCCAAGGGTGAATAGCAACTGAAACTTTATAATCAGGCAAAGACCCGGTCCAACCGCACGCTACTACCGGGTTTCCGGTTCGACCACCAATTCCCGGCCCAACCGGCCGGGTCGCTGCAGACCCGTTTCAACACGTGTGACCGGACCGCCCAAGTCTCCGGTTCCCGGTCCGGGTTTGAAAACAGTCTTAGACTTTCTTTATGATAAACCATTTGAACTTTTAAAACCAAATGTTTTGGTTACATCTTGTAGAGAAAACATGGGATTTGAATTTTTAAAAGATACTATTTCAACTTTCAACCAAGTCCGTTACAATGTTATAAAACTAAATTTTTTAGTTGTATAAACTAGATCTCTAAATTTTCACTACTTCTAAAATTATTTCGTTTGCTTATTGTAACATATTAATTTATTAAAAAAAGTTATCAAGCTTTTCTAAGACCTAATAATAAATTAAATAAATGTTACATAAAATGTAAATATACAGAAAATGTTTAATCTGAAGTTCAAATACCAATGTATTAGATTTGTTTTCCTTTCTGAATAGATTTATGTATCATCATCTTTCAGTACCTTTACTCATTATTAGTATTTTACAGCTAGAATCTCATATATTATACGGGTTTAATAAATATAATTTATAAAAGTAACAAGGAGTAAGACCCCGCATCCTAGTGAAGTTGGAAAATATACGTGAAAGAGCAAGTTAAATATTAGAATTAATTATGTGTTTTGTTCGCTTGTAATTTGTAAAACATTTTTATTGTATTGAATAATAGGTTATGTATTAGTTTTCAAGATTGGTAAGACTACTTCTGTAAATATATTTATAGTTACTATTGATTATAATATTATGGATCATGAAAGATTTAAAAGTAAAAATAAAAATATACAATTTGTTAGGGGTGAGCAGTTAACGGTATTACCCGGTAAACCCATCAAACCCGTTGGAACCGATTCGTGAGGAACCATGAAAGCTAACTATGGTACGGTAAACGGGTCTATGATTTTGCGACGGGTCAAGTAGTTTTTCCTTACTTATAGTCGTATTTGGCGGATGTATATTTTAAAAGATTAATAAAACAGGAGTGTTGAAACCTGTAACGTAAAAATAGAAACAAAGTTGGGGAAAACGAAGCTAAAAAAACTAGATTCATAAATAAACTATTTTTTTTTAAATAACCAAAACTGGATTAAAATTTTGGAATAAAACTTCCCCTCCCCTAGGAATGAATCGGAGTAGGGCTGTCCAAAATGCTCGACGCTCGAAACTCGCTCGAACTCGTTCGAAAAATGCTCGGAAATATGCTCGTTCGGATTCTTCTCAGTTTGTAAACGAGTCGATCGGCTCGGTTCAGTTTGTAAACGAACCGAGCAGAGCAAAGGTACGCTCGCTCGTTGCTCGTTTGGTTTGGCTCGAATTAATTTTTAATATATATATATATATATAATTAATAAATTAATATTTTATACATTTATAAATAACTCTTTTGTCTCAATCTAACATGGAACTTCCTATAGTGAGTCAAGAGTAGCCCAATTTAAAATCTAAAAAAAAACATTTTTTAGTAATTACGTTATTTCACTACTCCACCATGAGAGCCCTCTCATCACTTCAAGTCTCAAATCATCTATGCCTAAAATTCCTAACCCTAATCGGACGCTGCCCTCACAGGCAGCCTTTGCAACTATGCGATTCAAGTCTTAAATCGTCTCTCCCTCTTAGTCAGCCAATCAGCCTTTGCGCCTCATGATCAACGACGCCAAGCGACGAGCAGCTTTGCGGCTTTGCAATTCAAAGGGCACACTAGACAGTATGGTTGTCCAAATTGCTCGCCGCTCGCTCAAATTTTGCTTGGAAAATTAATGCTCGTTCGATTTTCCGCTTGGTTGTAAACGAGCCGATCGGCTCGGTTCGGTTTGTAAACGAACCGAGCATGAGCAAAGGTCTGCTCGGTTCGGTTCGTGAACAGCTCTAAACCGGAGTGGATGGGAGAGTGGAGGCGCTAACTTACCACTATCCCCCGCTTAGCGGCCGGGCACTTTTTATCCTAAAAAAACAAAAAAAAAGTGTAAAAAAAACACCACTAGGGTTCAAACCCAAGGTGTTAGGAGCTTGAAAGGAAGAAGTTACATGGTTGGACCAGTTGGGCTAGCCCTTTATAGTGTTAATCTTCAAACCTATAATTTTAAAACACAAAAAAGAGTTGGAAAAAAATAAAACCCCACACCAGGATTCGAACCCGAGTGGGGAAATAGAAGGTGCAAGGGGCTATACGACTCTACCACCGAAAATACAAACCAACGTATATAATACAATAACATTTTCGATGGAAATAAAATTTTAAAAAAAAAACAATCATAGAAAACCGTCCAAATTGACCAATAACCATGGAGTATTGTTCACACCATTTGTAAATTTTATGTTATGTAATGGTTGAAACACCAAGTTGCGGTGGAAGCGTAAAATTGTGAAAACAAAAGAAAAACACGCTCTATTGGTATATTTGGAGATGAGCGTTGAACGGTTTAAAACAACCGGTCGACTTAAAAATGAGGTTATGCAAATTCGCGTCGAGACGTAGATATAAATAGGCACGTCGCAACGTCAAACTCGAAATTTTATAAAACATCATATTTTAAAAGTTGTAAGAGGAAAAGACAAAAAATAGAAACCTTGAAGCAACTTTGATAGCTCGTACGTTTGTGCTTTGATAACTTGTACATTATTACGCGCAACTCTGTCTCGAATGAAATATACATCGAAACATAGATAAAAATATACACATCGCAACGGTATATTCAAAATTTTATAAAAACATCATATTTTAAAATTTTAATGAAGAAAACAAAATTACTTCAAAATTAATTATACTAACAAAGTATCCAATCACGAAAAGGTGAAAATGAAAAAAACAATAAAAAGAGGTGTTTATATAGCGAAACTTGAGGGGTTAATATATAACTTTTCAGGAGTGTTATTGTAAATTAAGAAATTTTGCATAAACTGCTTTGTACGCAAAGCTTTAATGCTCAACTCGTATGATATTTTTTAATTGTTTTCACATTTGTGAATGTGCAGTTGTTGACGATAATATCATTT
Organism: Smallanthus sonchifolius; assembly: GCA_023525975.1. NCBI lineage: Eukaryota > Viridiplantae > Streptophyta > Magnoliopsida > Asterales > Asteraceae > Smallanthus > Smallanthus sonchifolius. The sequence continues at coordinate 57,305,286 of CM042040.1, forward strand.
CGGACTTGCGGGATCAAAATACACATTTTAGTATTCGATATGAACTTGTGGAATACATTCAAGTAAAAAACAAACATGAACATTCTGCATTCGGATGACAAGTAATTAAATTTAATGTTTTAGTTATTTTTTCTTTACTTATTAATGAAATTATGTTTTTTTATTTTAATGTTTTTAAGTTTTTAAATATATAATTTAATTTTTAATAATAAAAAAATGTTAGGATAGTTTAGGGTTCCACCCTTGTGTAAAACTGACGTGGCACGACATGTCGTGTTTTGATTGGCTAATCTTTAGGGTAGTTTAGGGCTGAAGGGGGTTCCACCCCCTTTTACCCTAAGGGAGGAAGGGGCGGAACTTGGGTTCCATCGGGCTCACTGCAACACCGTCGCATTCCAATCGGGTTGAGGCTCGGGTTAGGTTTACTGGTTCGTGAAATTCTACCAATATCCTCCAACCCAATTATCCATGCCCGTCCATTTTGCACCGGGTCATTTTGTGCTTCCACAAACCGAAGGACCTAACGTGTTTCCATTCTACCAAAATCTACCCATTTGTAACCCAAGCCAACCCGTTCCACAAACCGAATATGAGGTGGAACAAGATGAGGGTAATGAAGAAGAGGTAGAACAAGACTATGAGGTGGAAAAAGAAGTTGAAGAAAAAGAAGAACAAGATAACACCATTAAAAGAAAAGGAAGTTTGCAAACTGGGCGGCTCATAAGGTTTGGGAGGATTATGTGGAAGTTGTCATGGCCAAGGCTTGGATTCTGGTCTTCGAAGACCCTAAAACCAGAGATCAACAGAAAAACTCATCGCTTTGGGTATGAGTGCTTAAACATTTTAATAAAAATGTTGGTGGAACCTAACGAACATTCCACCAACTAAATTCAAAATGGGGCGTGATGAATATGAAGATGACCCATTTCAACGGAGTATACATCCAAGCGATATAAATTACCTTAATTTAATTTTCAGATATTAATTTTATTAGTTTATTTTAACTTACTAACTTTTATTTAAAATATGTTGAAACATCGATTAGCTAGTGGAACCAATGATGCATATATTTTTAAGAAGCGTTGAAAGAGTATAAAAGCAATACGAGAAGAGAGATTTATCCCACATAACCGCATGAGAGATTGTAAAAGACCATAACATAGAACAAAAACATCGGAGTCGGACAATTACACAAGTTCAAATGACGGTTTAACAAGCAAGGTCTCCGACCTAAATGAAGACTTAACACCAACCGGCCAGCACGTAAAGAGAAGAAAGTGGATGAGTCGTCAAGCAAGAGCAATGAAAGTTTGGTTGAAATTGTTTCCGACTACAAAACGATGAATGAGCAAGAAAAAGCATGAAAAAAGCAATTCAAAAGAAATTGGCCGAAACAAAATTGGCCATGATGGAAGAACAACGAGAGGCTATCCAACAAGAACAATATGGCCGAGGCATTAAGACGTTTCTTGAACCGCACGACGGTATCCTTGAACCGTTCTTGCAGGTCGTCCTACAACGCAAACGTGATATAGTCGCAAAATATGGATGACCTTGCGACTTTTAGATTTTAGTTATTTTATTTTTAATGTTTTTTTAGTCATTTTAAATTTTTATGTTTTATTTTTTTTAATTAATTTTAATTTTATATTTATTGTATTTTATTTTTATGTTTTTAATTTTAATTAAAAAAATGTTAGGACAGTTAGGGGTTCCACCCCCTATGATTAGGGTAAAAATAACATAGCATGACGATGCGTGTTTTAATTGACTAATTTTCAGGTTAATTTAGGCTTGAAGGCTTCCACCCTCTCCATCATTAGTTTGCTTTCTCTCCTATTCTCTATCTCCTAAAACTAACATGCAGAATGATCATTAATATGTACTTTGATCGCATCATATCATAATGAATTAATATAGATCAAATAAATAATTAAATCTATAACCAAGTAGTCTAGTAATATGGTGTTGTCACATACAAAAGTAATGTAAGTTTAAATCATTCCATTACAATGTTAGGTAGTGTTGTTAAAAAATAATCGAATTTAAACATCTGAATGAAAAACCTGAAATCCTGAACTTGAATTATTCGAAAATTTGGATATCCGTATTTTCGTATTCGATTAGTGATTTTAAATGAAATTCGGATATCCGAATATACAAAATTTTATATTTTAAAAATAAGAAAATCTGAGTCAAAACCCGAAATATTATATTTATATGTATTTTCTTTTAATATTTTTTTAAGTTTTTATAATTTTAAAATATCATTTATATATATATATATATATATATACTTATTTTAATTTTTAAATTGTTTCGAATATCTGTTTCACTATCCAAATCCATATACAAAATTTCAGATATCTGAAATTTCATATATGAATTCGGAAAGTAAAATCTGCTATCCGAAAAATTCGGATATCCGAATTTAAACACCTCTAATATTAGCTGGTATTTAGGTGTAAAAAACTGATGTTAAAAAAAATAAATAATTTTAGTGGGTTAAAGGGTTAAACACCTATTTTAATGACAATTAGTAAAAACATACATGCGTGCTACAGTGGGGCACGCATTGCGACGGCTTGGTTATAAATAATGTAGATAAAAATAAACGCGTTGTAACTCTGTAATTGAAACTTAAAAAAAGATAATATTTTAAAAGTCGTAGCCCGAAATTAATTATAAATATTTAAACTATTAAGAAAAAAGATTATTTTTTTATAACGAATTTTTAAAAATTGAAAAAAAAACTCGTTGATGTTTTTAAATTAAACATTTTATATTTAAAGCAATAATAGTCTAATGAATGTTTATTTATTAGTATAGATTTTGTTTATGTATCTAGCATATTAATCTATACTTTTTTTAACGATCAACGGAAATTTCATTCAATAAAAGCGGGGTAGCGAAAAGCTAACCAGGATTACACGTTAATTGAAAATTACATTATTACCACCCAAAGTTTCTCCACTTTCTCCATTCCAATGCCTTTACCTTCGAACGATTCCTCACCTATAAAAAAGATAAAACTTTTATTTCTTCAACTACGTTACTTACTTGAACCTCCTTACCTTCGAACGATAGATTATTTCTTGCTTTCCAAATACACCATATCGCTGTTAGAACTATCACGTGAAACACCTTTTTCTGATCACCATTCAACCCGGAAAACTTGTGAACTTTGAAAAGATCTTTAACCGAAAAGGCAAAGAAATTAGGCAGACGACACCATTGATGCACAAATTGCCAAATCGATTGTGCAAAGCTACACGAGAGAAAAAGATGATCCACAGATTCGACTAGATCCCCACAAATACAACAAAGTACCGAAGGGATATCAACTCCTCTATGTGCTAAAGCTTCCAACGTCGGGACCCGCTCCATCTCCACCCTCCAAGCTAATATACCAACCTTTAAAGGAACCCAATTGTTCCATTCAAACGAACCCCCATTGGGAACGACAAATCTATTAAGGAGATTTTCCTTAACGTTTCTGACCGAGAAAACCCCCGACTCGTCAAAGCGCCACTTCCAAGAATCTTCTGTTGAATACAGCGAGACCGAAGAAATACAGGAGATTAATTCCCCGAGATCTCGAGCAGCCCCAAATCTAACTTGGTCTGTAACCCAGTCCCAGTTGCCTAATGAGGAACCCGACCTGCACAAGACCCGGTCCTTGACTTTGCACCACTTATTCATTTCAAGTTCAAACAGTGATGGGAATTTTTCCGCCAGCGATTCAGGCCAGCCCAAATATCCATCCAGAAGCAAATTTCGCGCCCTTGGCCCGCCTTCCCGAAAAAACCTTTTTTTAAATCTAAACGTAGCCATTCCAGGTCACCCGACAATTTCACTATTTTTTTCCATGGACCCGGTAGAGACATTTTTTCCGGGATCACATTCCATGATCTCGACCTTTCGTGTATCGACCATATCACTTTTCTCCACAACGTTTTTTTTTTTCATTTTTAAACCTCCACCACCACTTGGCTAAGAAAGCCAGATTTGTCTCCCGAAGTGATGCCAATCCTAAACCTCCAAGATCTTTAGGTTTAATAATCCTATCCCATGCCACCTAATTTATCTTGTTAGCATCATCTGATCCCCCCTAAAAAAACCTTCGTCGGATCCTTTACAATTTTTCTATTACTCCCACCGGTGCAAGGAAAAATGAAAAATAATATGTTGGCAATGAGTTTATGACCGCTTTTATTGCCGTAACTCTCCCCCTAAAAGACATGAGTTTCGCTTTCCATGAGGCCAACCTAATCTTAAAAGTTTCCACAATTAGGTCCCAAACACTAATTAAGTTCATATTTGCACCCACTTGAAGGCCTAAATTCTTGAAAGGAAAACTACCAACCTTGCAATTTAATAGCTCCGCCATGCTAAGTAACTTAGAGTTCTCCACACAAGTGCCAAAGATACTGCATTTAGCTAGGTTGATTTTAAGCCTCGAAGTCATATAAAAGCATCTAAGAATCTGTTTATATTAATGACATTGCCTTGATCCCACTTCCCCCCATAAAAACCACGTCGTCCGCGTAGAGAAAATGTGATAATACCGACCCATTAAGACCACACCTCATCCCTTTAAAGAGGCGAGCTCAGATGCTTGTTTCATCACCCCCGTTAGCGCCTCCATCGCTATAATGAAGAGAAAAGGGGACAAAGGATCTCCTTGCCTTAATCCCCTAGAGCAGCCGAACTCTTGGGTAGGAGAACTGTTAACAAGAACCGATTCCCTAGCCGACGATATTGTAGCCATAATCCATTTCCTCTATTTCAATGGAAAATTCATTTGACCCAACACCGAATCCAAAAAAACTCTAACTTAGAGAGTTGAAAGCTTTGTCTATATCAACTTTAAATAAAAATCCCTTCTTTTTTGATTTTTTCATCCATGCCACCGCCTCATTTAAAATAAGCGGACCGTCCAGGATGCTCCGACCACCTATAAATGCGGACTGCTCCTCTGATATTAAGCTTCCAGTGACTAATTTTAATCTATTCGCCAGGACCTTAGACACCACCTTGTTGATACAACCAATGAGACTTATCGGCCTAAAAATGTTTTCTCAATGCCACATGTCGCCTCCATATTCATTGTTATAAAAAATTTTCCCCGCATCTCTCTCTTAATAAATACACTCCCATATTTTCAATAATAATATATTTTTAAACAAATTATTAATTATACTAATAAAACAAATTTATTTTAAATTATCTCATATTATAAGAAACTTTAAAATGTAATTACTTAGCTTATCTTTTCAATCAAATAGTAAATGAAAATCAAATTACATTGAATAGTATTTAATGTATTTTTGAAACTCATTATATATTAATTTTTACATATTTTTTGATTTTGTTTCTATTGTTAGTATATTTAATACAATTTTCTATATATAAAATATATAAAGTTTTAATAATTTTTTAAGTATTAATATTTTTTCACATTGTATAATACACAGGTTATAAGCTAGTTAAGATATAAGTGAATGAGTTACACACGAATCTTTCACACATCCACAAGTTGATTGGCCCAAACATTCAAACCCTTGGGCCATCATTAATTTTTTTTAAACGACGAACATTGAATGTTGTGACGTCGCACCTCCCGTCACATGGGAGAGCCTCGTCCAACTCCGGCCAATATGTTGTCTTAACCGGGCCCACTTGACATCAGAGTTGAAGAGCATACAAGAAAAAATCTCACCCAATACGGCCCTTTCAGGGCTTGAGGAAGAACCGAGGCTCGAACCCTGGATCGGCGTGGGTAAAACCCATGTGCATCAGCCTAAGCTAGGCCTCATTTGCATGCCGCAGAAACTAATGTGGAGGGCAGAGATTGAACCTGGGTCACTAGGAACACTAGGTCTCTCCCTTACCACTCCACCACTAGCTCATTGGCTTAATTATGTTATAAAGTTTCAATGTATATTATTTAAGTAAGAAAAAATATATAGTGTTCATTAGTGATGTGGAGCTTTACAGTATAAGAGCATTCACATCAGTTTCTGCATATTTGTGTGAGTGTGTTTTACATATTTTAGAGAGTGGTTTAAAATGGTTGTGAGTGGAGCAGAGAGAAAATGTATAATTTTTTATATATATTTGGGAAAAACACTGTTCACCAGCATACTTTTTTAATATTTTTTTAAAGTGGTTGTGAGTGTAGGAGAGAAAATGTAATGATAAACGTATAAAAAATATTATTTAATTAAAAACGTGAAAGAAAATATAGTGATTTTTAGTGTAATTATAGAGATGGGGATAAAGAAACTGGTGGGAATGCTTTAAGCAATTAAAGTAACCGGTTTATGCATCCTCAAAAATTGAAGAAACTACTTCAAGTCCATATTTTAAGGTAAAAATATATGTGATAATTTATCAACTTTTATGTTTTTAGAGAAAATAATAATATATCAACTTTTGTGTTAACATTATACGTTTTCACGATTCATAAAATTACATTTTAGTAATTTTTATATATTTAGAAAACTTTTACAAAAAGCCACAAATTTGATGTTCGCTTTCGTCCCCAAAATATGTTGAGCCGCCCGTGTCATCAGCTTGTTGTTTTAATATTTATAATAATAATTTCAATGCATTCATAGCTAGTTAAAACTAGAATTAAACCCGCGCGAAACTATATGTCGCTTCGTGGCGGGAACGTGTCCGCTTTTTCCCCGCATTACGCGGCAAGAGTTTGATCGTCATCAGTTCGGCTCGTCGAAAACCATAAAAGTGAGCACTAATATCAGTTACGTTAGCACAAAAACACTGACAACAATATTTTTTGCTCATAAGCGGTTGAGTATGTCACGACTAAGAATCCTTAACGTCGCTCATTATAGTCTAAGATACAAAAAAATTTTCTTTTGAATACAACTCTGTTTAAAAAAATATTATATCGAAACATTTACAAAAAAAAAAAAACTAAAACCAGCAGCGCATTCCAATTTAAAAAAAATTAACGAACGAAAGCTATTATAGGAAAATGATATTAATAAAAAATTAAACGTGTTAAAATCATATATTATATATAGTATAAAAGGTATAACTCTGATGCCAAGTGGGCCCGGTTAAAACAACATATTGACCAAAGTTGGACAAGTCTCTCCCATATGACGGAGGAGTGCGACGTCACAACATTCAATGTTGGTCGTTCAAAAAATATATATATAGTATAAAGGGTATAAGCAAAAAATTAAAAAAAAAAAAATTTATAGCCGCCGACCAAATGCCACGTGGACCAATGATGGCATGCTAGTGTAGATGCCAATTCAAATCGTGTAGGATATAGAATTATGAATATTAGCAAAAAAGTAGGTTGTCTACTATTAATATATTTTTATTAAAAAATGGATTATAGTATAGTTTGATAGTTATAATTAGTTATTAATAAACCTAAATAAAGAACTACCTAATGGTCAATTGGTCATACAGATGTTGCCAAGTCAGCTCGAACTAAATTTTGCAAGTTTTAACTTTTATATGTCACCAACCCATCCATTAACACGACTACTTAATGAAGGAGAAAATATGAGTGATTTAGGACCATGAATACATATGGAAATACGTCTTTAGAAATTGGAATGTATGGTAATATTAACCGGTAATTCAATAATGTACTCAATTTATTTCTCCTATTTTGTCCCTCCGATTAGAAAAAATATTTTTTTCTGGCCACCAAATGTCCACATTTCCGATCTCGCACCATTCCTTTCTCCCCAACATTCATTTATACATTTTTGCCATGTCCCCACCGCTAACAATGCCTCATTCTCCTCCCTACTTCGTCAACAACCACCATGTCCTTTCTAACGGGATGGCGGTACCACCAATAGTCGTGACAACAATATCTGGGATCTTGGACAAGTGGGTGAATTGCGGCAAAGGGTGGAAACCAAGATGGTTTGTGTTACAAGATGGTGTGCTTTCATATTAAAAGATCATGGTCCGGACAAAATCATCGTTTCTAAAGAAAACGATAAAGGAAGTCGGGTTATTGGCAGTTGTTTTCCCCACCACAGCAAGCCACTTGGCGAAATTCACCTCAAGGTCGGTTAAGTTCATATTATATATACAAATAAAAGGGAATGTCATTGGCTCTCACATTAGTTACTGTTCATTTGCAATAATTGGGGAAGCGCAAGTTATACAAGGCTTCTTAAAAAAATGTTATATATATATATATAACATTAGTTACTGTTCATTCCCCTCTTCCCCCTGTCGCTTCAGCTGCTGATGTCAGCGTCTAAAATTTTAAAATAGGTTTTTTTCTTTTTTTCTTTTTTTTACAACTTCTTTCAAAGACGTTGATTTATTTCTAAGTCTAAATTTTTTTATTTAAAGTTTCGAAAACGTTAATTTTTTTCGCATTCTAACGCGCTACAACGCATGCATTTGAATACTAGTTCAATCTATGGAATTGATGTTGTTCAATTTAGTTAGATAAGATTCTATTGTTTGCTCTTAAATTTAGGTATCATCAATTCGGGAAAGTAGATCAGATGACAGAAGGTTTTCAATATTTACAAGCACTCAAAGGCTGCATTTACGAGCCAACAATCATGAAGATCAAATAGAATGGATGGAATCCTTAAAGGCCTGAGAAGTGCATGTTTCCTCGAATGACTAACAAGGAATTGTTGAAACCTATGAGCAGTGAAATTACGATTTCCACAGAAAAATTAAGAGAAAGATTATTGAAAGAAGGCGTAAATGAAGAAATCATTCAAGACTCCGAAAGGATTATGAAGACTGAGTTTGCAGAAATGCAAACTCAGCTTGCGCGTTTCCGAAAGAAACTAAGGCTTCTCATAGATACGTTAGGCATGTTATAGCATTTGGGTAAGAAATATGCGGCATGGTATAATCGTTGATGATAAATTGAGTTGTTATAGGGTTTTTTTTTCTTGATGATATATAAGACAAGGATTGATGTTAACATCCGAGTCGTTTATGATTTTCACGTTGTCCATTAGCTTAATCCTTGCATTAGACTAATAGTAATAGTAAAATGATGAAAATTTGCTAAAGTACTATCAAATGATCAATGCATTGGACTAATAGTAAAATGATGAAAATTTGCTAAAGTACGATCAAAGGATCAATGAAGACGTTATATATTTGTATCAAAATATAAAAAAGTTACTAATAAACCCGAGTGAATATTAAAGGTTTGCATATTTGCACAAGTAAGTGAGATACAATGCGCACAAAATAGGAAGAAATCCTACTGACCTATAACTCTATCACTCGTTATGATAACAAGATAAATTTATGCATGTGGTGTTTATCTATGCATAGAATGAATCATGCTTATTTATACAACTTGATTTAAATTATATTGCTACACCTCGTAGTTTGAATGGAAGGAAAGCGGACCCTCGTAGTTTGAATGGAAGGAAAGCGGACATTCGGACTGAAAGTTGGTAAAAGGCATCTATGGTTTGTGAATATGACAACATATGAAGAGCTCGACGAAACATTAAGAACACGAAATTGACCCATTGCTACTTTTCCCCGAGAAAAGTGAAAATCAATCTCAATATGTTTAGTGTGCTGATGTTTTAAGGGGTTAGTAGAATGGTAAGCAACACTAACGTTGTCACCATAGACAAGAGGTATGTAGTTAAAGATAATGAAATTCAAGGAGTAGATTTTGAAGCCAACGTGATTCGAAAAAAAACATTAGCAACACCTTGATATTCAGCTTCACAACTAGAGTGAGAAATAATAGTCTAATGTCTAGAAGACCAAGGTAGTAAGCTTTTTCCAACACACAAAATAACCAAAAGTGGACCGACATGTATCCGGACAACCTCCCCAATATGCATCTCGATACGATATGAGATGATAAATGTATGATACATATAGCTGCAACTCGAGATTTGTAGTGCCATAACTATAACGGGGTGTATGCCTGAGAGCAACATGTGATTCTCGAGGATCGCACATATGCAAATAATCATGTTGATCAATTTAGGAGTTGTTTATATAATGAAAGTATTGTAAAGTGATATGCAAAAAATTAACGCGTTTTACATATATAACTACCTCATATTTGATTAACTTTTGAGCAATCACATTGAAAAATAGACTAAATTGCTTCCCTTTTGATTTTTGCAGATTATTTGACTTCTCGTGCAAAAAGCAACGATCAACAATTTTTGAAAATCAAAGAAAGGTATGCCCGTGCATGGCCAGGCACGGTCATGCCCCCCTTGGGATCAAGCATGCACATTCAAGAAGCTTCTAGAAGTAGTTAACACCATACATGAGCGTGCATAGGTGTAACATCCCGAAAATTAAAAAGTAGTAGTTCGGGTAAGTGGACGATCCGAAGTTTGCATTAAACGAGAAGAGACCGACAAGATTCTGAAACGAGGCGCATTTAACTACCTGGAATGTCACCGTTAGTCTTTTAAATAAAGGTTCGACATCGAGGCATGCGAAAAATAAGTTAACGGATCTGAAACGAAACTTAGGGGGGGTTTATATTCAACTTATGTGCAAACCATAGGGCCATTCTTGACCCTAGGTATATGACGGCAGGGAGAAACGACGACGAGGAGGATCGGCCGGGAAGAAACAATTCGGTGATGTGACGGCTTGGATGGGGAAAATTCGCAGCGCAAAAAAGTAATTCCGTGTCATGTTTATTTACGTTTATTTTGATCGGTATAGCATGTGAGCTTGTCAAGTGTTTCATATCGGGTGGATGTTGTGGTGGTAGCCGATGGTAGCCGACGAGTAGTAGCAAGCGACTGCAGCGGCCAGGCGATAGCGTGGGATGGTGGCGACCAATAGGACGGGACAAAGCAGTGGCCGAGAAGCATGGTCGACGGTTACGGCGAGGGAAAGAGAGATGGGAGTTGAGTCGCAGAGGAGAAGCGATGAAGGTGAGGCTGCCGACGGTGGCTGTGGTGTTTTACTGCGTCATGCACAGCAGAGCACAGCGTAGGGGATGGAAGATAATGAACCAGTGTCCGTGGTGGTGGTGGTGGTGACGCTTAGTGGCGAGTCGGCTAAGGTGTTATCTAACGAGGAAGACGGTGGAGCGTGACAGTGGACGGTGGGGTGTGACGGGGATAACGATGGCGGTGGCGGAGACCTACGGTGGTGATCAGGGGTATACTCGGGTGATGGTAATGGTGGATGACTAGGGTTTGCATAGCAACATGCAAGCATACACACGTGGACCCGGGATGGCTACCCGAGTTCTAAACGAGTCGAAGACGATTCGATGCGTGTATTGTTGAAACTAAGGGTCTGGGTGAACCGGTCTGACAAGCTGATGAGACGAGTGTCGGGGTTTTATTTTATGTACGCGTTATTCGACGTAGGGTTTAGAACGTGTATCATGTGATCGTACTTTGGCAGGTTCGGGTTCGAGCGAGAGGACGATTGCGAAGTAGGACTTGGATCTTCTCAACCGGTGAGTTTCTAATCCCCCACTTATTTTAATGGTTTTAACGTTTTGGGGCTATCGTACATACTTATGAAATGAGTTTACTCTATTAAATGTGCTAAGGGTTTCGGGTTCTAACCCGATGCGTTTCTAATATAAAAAAATTATTAAGGAGCCATAGAATCTATGGTGGGTTCATGGTAATGTGTGAGCTAAGGGTATGGGTTGTTAATGCGTGACGTGTTAAGGGCCGATCGGGAAGAGTCGGGCCTCATATTAAATGCTTATGATTTCATGTGAGAAATATGTCGTTCTAGTGTTATGTGTGAGGTGCAGGTATAGTTAATGAGTCGTGTAAATAATGTGCGATATTATGTGTTTATATTTATGTGACGTGTTTGCATCGTTTTCGTTACGACATGGCAAACGGGAATTGTGAAGGACGAGGTCCTTCGGGAAATCACCAACGGTGACATTTATTTAACATGTTAATAATGACCTCATGGTGCGTCGGTCGCCCTAACGAGGTATGTGTTTACGTGGGTGTTTATATATGTGTCGTATTGCATGCAAACGTTGAGTTATATTGATTATGCATGTGGTGATATTAATGTGGTAATGTTAATGTGACGTGTAGATGTTATTACTGTGGTATGTAGAGTTAAATTGACCGTTGTGTCGGGATTATGACGTGACGTGTATGTATCATGTCAGTTAATTGTGAGAGCCTTGGTTAAGGTCGGGTGTGTTAATGTCTAGATTTTGTTGTGTTAACCAAGTGTTGGGTTAATAATCGTTCTTGGGTATGAGTTATTAGTATGGCAAGTTAAGTCTATGTCAAAGAGGTGATAAGATTATTATTATTATTATTGGAAGTACGGGCTGAGTCTCGGGTGATGAACGGTTATGGGATACCGTGGGATAACAGGGGGTTAACTATTCGTTAATGAATCGTAAAACTATTTTATTAAGGACCGGAGGGTCCTGAGTGGAATAAACTAATGAATATGACGTGATTGTTTTAGTTCAAATTAAACTATTAGAACTCACTCAGCGTAGCTGACTTTGTGTGTACGTTAGATTGTTTTGCAGGTGAACTTTGTGTTGACGTATCTTGGCTTGGAGGCGGCGTTACTCGGAATGGTGTGCAGGCATTCGTGAGGTAAGTTTAATAACATTAAATACTGATAAATGATTTAGAAAGACTTCCGTTGTGGTTTGATTAATAATGAATGCATTTTAAAGAGAATGACCCGTTATGAGAACCAACTGTAGGATGCCCGGGTTGAGGTCTTACAGGTTGGTATCAGAGCCGTGGTTTAAGAGAAAATTGGTGTTTTTATAAAATGAAATACCTTAACTTAAACTGAAAATGGGACAAGGATGAAACGAATGCCACCACGAGTAACCGCGATCCAAGAGGTACGTCTTTCGAGTTGAGCAGTAATTAATATTTACCATTTGGTAGTGTTATGCTAGGTAAAGCGATTGGTGTTAGTGAGTGATTTATGGTTCCGTGTGGGAACATGATGTGTGCTATGTGTTGTAGCAGTATGTGGAATTATGTGAAGTTGTGTGGTGTGATTTAGTAAGATTATGTGTGGGTTGAGTAATGTAGCATAGCATTAACTACATTATGTGAGTAATGTAGAGTAGCATTAATGAATTTGTGCGTAACTACATGTGGTGTACAATTGTGATGATTATGATGATGTGCTAGATTATTATGTGATGCTATGTGAGTTGTGTGGGATGCATGTGCATCCGGTGTGCGTGAAGGTAGAAAGTTAGTGTGAGTATGTTGGGAAAGGTTTAGAATCCGAGTAGTGATGTGGACCACCAAATTGCATTTGATCACCGTGATTTGGCAGTCTATGACTACTCTCATATTCTGGATGTGCGCCCATAGTAATCACTCTAGCGTTCTATCTTGAGTAGGATTAGGTGGTTAAGACGAAGCATACGAGATCGGTCACGCGTGATGCTCTTGCTAGGGGGGATGCAGAACGACCAGTCAGGACGACAGCTCCTGCGGGTGAAACTGCTAGCGAGACGGGAGTAGTGTTGGCGCTTCTCGTGCCAAGTGTGACTAGAGCTTCGATCAGCGATATACTGCGTGGAGCTATGATTGGAAACACAGAATGGAAAAGGAAAAGCAGTACCAACTGTACATGATATTCCTCAAGGATGTGGACCTGCATGGTTGAGAGATCGACCACATGTTGTGGTTAAGAGAGCTTTGTTTCAAGGGAACCAGAGGAGGACACGCCACATGCACCTGATATGGTCTAGTAGTGATTTGGTGGGCAGTGTTTGGGATGCTCGGTTGCTTGATAAGTAGTTAGTATGCCAGTTATCACGAGCTATTTCTGGTTGATTTGACGCTATGACTAATTAGATGTTTACGTGGTGTGATACTTAATGCAAATATTGATTATTTGATTTGACATTGATTCGGAGTTTTTACCACGTGGTGATGTGACCACGATTAAAAATAGACGTATTTGTAATAGCCTACTATGGTGAGTGCAGTGTTAAAATAGGTGCGGTATGGTGTGATTATGTGATTACCTTTTGAACGACGTGAGTTCATATTAAATATAATTTTGTTGTGATGCTAGTGCATGGTTAATTAGATGGTATGAGTAGACTTGTATAGACATGAGTTTTGAAATTGTCTGTGTCTATAATCTTAAGATAGTGTCATCGATGTGATAATGATCAGGTGATGTTTGGAGTGCAATGGGTGTGTTGCACTTTGTGTGAAAGTGCAGGACGGGGTCCTGTGGGAAATTGTGGTTATATACCTTGTGTGTAGGTATAAAGGTTCGGGACGAGTCCTATGGGGAATTATGACTTATAAATGATTAGGGTGACGTCTTGTGTCTAGACTGATTAATGTGTTATCCTGAACCATTGGTACGACCCGCTGGGGTGAATAGAAGATATGGTTAAGTTGTGTGTATGTGTTTATAAATGACGAGGTCATATTGTACATAGGTAGATTTGCTCAGGTCTAGCCAGTTGTGTGCGCGCACTTTGTGCAAGTTAAAAGGTCGGGATACTAGTAAGTACGTAGGACATTGTGTGTTTTGCAGTTTTGTTGTGTCGGTGGGTGTCCTTGAAGTACACCCTTAGTCGTGCATAGGAAGAGTGTTCGGTGTGCTCAAGTTTAGAGTTTCTATTTTGACGATTTTCGCAACGACGATATATCAAGGTGATGCGAGAAATTTGGACGTCTTTCTGAACGATCAGTGAGGTGCTCTTATGAGATACCTATACTTATATCTCGGGAATGCGAAGCACAGAGCCAAGGGATGCAATGGTGAGAGATGACGATGAAAGCGTTACGTGGACGCTTGATCGGAACTAGTTATGACGTGATCGAGGTGACGACGCTAGATATTTCAGCATGGAGTGGACAAAGCGATGATAGGGTCTACATGGGATACGCTCCATAAGAGGAGTAGATATGTTCCTTATGAACGAGACGATGGATAGCTGAGGCGCATGCTAAGCGGACTTCCTGTTCGTACTTGATAAATGAGACGTGATCGGTGGTCATATGGCGATGATAGAGCATCGAAGAGAAAAGGGGAACGAGAGAAGGGTAAGTGTAGGATTGCACATAAGTGACTGAGAAGGAAAGGTCTACGCTGGCAAATTTATGACTGGCTTAAAGGGAGCTCCGGTGGAGCATTGAAGTAAAGCAAATATTGGATATTGAAACAGACATGATGATGTTAAGGCGTCATTGAGGAACGTCGAGAGCTGATAAAAATAACTCGAGTATAGAGTGTATGTTCTTACAAAGGGACGTGTTTAGCACGTGATACGGAAATACAGGGATACCATGGTAGGGAGATTTGTGGAGACCAGGGTAGCTTTGCACGGACTCCAGGAAATCATCAGAGAATGATAGACATAGTACTTTTATGAGCAAGGTAGTAGTGACTGGGTTTGAGAAAGCATAGTATGATGGAGATTAGGGTGCGAGGCGAGGAGTATGAAGACCTCAATATGGAAGGACGACGAATGTTCTTGTTCGGGAAAAGCAAGGAGCCTTACTTGGGGAGATGACCGTCAGGGTGACGAGATCATCTGGGTTACGCTAGAAATGTGGGATAATGTGCTTATGGTTTGAAGGGATAAAAGTGTTAAGTGGGCAGGCAATAGGTGGCGTCATGCAAGTGAAAAAAAAAAATAATTGAAAGAACAAGTAATTATGGGACGTATAAGTGAAACCTGCGAGTCTCAAAGTTGAAGGCAGGCAATGGAGAGGACTCCTTTGAAAACCAAGGGCGGTGGCCGAGATGTAGAGTGAAGTACATTTATGATGAGCACGAAGGAGAACGAATGGCACAAAGGAATTCTCATGCGTCAGTTGGAACTGGTGGAAGGATATGATGGACTGTACCGACGCATGATTCGAGGACGAATCCTGTTTTAAGAAGGGTAGGCTTGTAAAATCCTGTAAATTATAAACTAGTAGTTCGGGTAACTGGACGATCCTAAGTTTGCATTAAACGAGAAGAGACCGACAAGATTCTGAAATGAGGCGCATTTAACTACCGGGAATGTCACCGTTAGTCTTTTAAATAAAGGTTCGACATCAAGGCGTGCAAGAAATAAGTTAAGGGACCCGAAACAAAACTTAGGGGGGGGGGGTTATTCAACTTATGCGTAAACCCTAGGGCCATTCTTGACCCTACGTATGCAACGACAGGGAGAAACGACGACGAGGACCGGCCGGGAAGAAACAATGCGGTGACGCGACGGCTTGGACAGGGAACATTCACAATGCAAAAAAGGTAATTTCGTGTCATGTTTATTTACGTTTATTATGATCGGTATAGCATGTGAGCTTGTCAAGGGTTTCATATCGGGTGGATGTTATGGTGGTAGCCGACGAGTAGTAGCAAGCGACTGCAGCGGCTAGGCGATAGCGTGGGATGGTGGCGACCAATAGGACGGGACAAAACAGTGGACGAGAAGCATGGTCGACGGTTACGGCGAGGGAAAGAGAGAGGGGAGTTGAGTCGCAGAGGAGCAGCGATGAAGGTGAGGCTGCCGACGGTGGCTGTGGTGTTTTACTTCACCATGCACGGCGATGCACAGCGGAGCACAGCGGAGGGGATGGAAGATAATGAACTGGTGTCTGCGGTGGTGGTGGTGACGCTTAGTGGCAAGTCGGCTAAGGTGTTATCTAACGAGGAAGATGGTGGAGCGTGACAGTGGACGGTGGAGTGTGACAGGGACAACGATGGCGGTGGCGGCGACCTACAGTGGTGATCCTGGGTGGACTCGGGTGATGGTAATGGTGGATGACTAGGGTTTGCATGGCAACATGCAAGCATACACGCGTGGACCCGGGTTGGGTACTCGAGTTCTAAACGAGTCGAGGACGATTCGATGCGTGTATTGTTGAAACTAAGGGTTTGGGTGAAACGGTCTAACAAGTAGATGAGACGAGTGTCGGGGTTTTATTTTATGTACGCGTTATTCGACGTAGGGTTTAGAACGCGCCTGATCATGTGATCGTATTTTTGCAGGTTCGGGTTCGAGCGAGAGGACGATTGCGAAGTAGGACCTGGATCTTCTCAACCGGTGAGTTTCTAATCCCCCACTTCTTTTAATGATTTTAACGTTTTGGGGCTCTCGTACAAACTTATGAAAAGAGTTTACTCTATTAAATGTGAAAAGGGTTTCGGGTTCTAACCCGATGCGTTTCTAATATAAAATAATTATTAAGGAGTCGTAGAATCTATGGTGGGTTCATGGTAATGTGTGAGCTAAGGGTATGGGTTGTTAATGCGTGACGTGTTAAAGGCCGATCGGGAAGAGTCGGGCCTCATATTAAATGCTTATGATTTCATGTGAGAAATATGTCGTTCTAGTGTTATGTGTGAGGTGCAGGTATAGTTAATGAGTCGTGAAAATAATGTGCGCTATTATGTGTTTATATTTATGTGACGTGTTTGCATCGTTGTTGTTACGACATGGCAAACGGGAATTGTGAAGGACGAGGTCCTTCGGGAAATCACCAACGGTGACATTTATTTAATAGGTTAATAATGAGCTCAGGGTTGCATCGGTCACCCTAACGAGGGTGCAGTGACGAGGTATGTGTTTATATATGTGTAGTATTGCATGCAAACGTTGAGTTATATTGATTATGCATGTGGTGATATTAATGTGGTAATGTTAGTGTGACGTGTAGATGTTATTACTGTGGTATGTAGAGTTAAATTGACCATTGTGTCGGGATTATGACGTGACGTGTATAAGTGTCGTGTCAGTTAATTGCGAGAGCCTTGGTTAAGGTCGGGTTAGTTAATGTCTAGAGTTTGTTGTGTTAACCAAGTGTCGGGTTAATACTCGTTCTTGGGTATGAGTTATTAGTATGGTAAGTTAAGTCTATGTCAACGAGGTGATAAGATTATTATTATTAGTATTGGAAGTACGGTTGAGTCTCGGGTGATGAACGGTTATGGGATGTTGTGGGATAACAACGGTTTAACTATTCGTTAATGAATCGTAAAACTATTTTATTAAGGACCGGAGGGTCCTGAGTGGAATAAACTAATGAATATGACGTGATGGTTTTCGTTCAAATTAAACTACTAGAACTCACTCAGCGTAACTGGCTTTGTGTTGACGTATCTTGACTTGGAGGCAGTGTTACTCGGAATGGTGTGCAGGCATTCGTGAGGTAAGTTTAATAACATTAAATATTGATAAATGATTTAGAAAGACTTTCGCTGTAGTTTGATTAATAATGAATACATTTTAAAGAGAATGGCCCGTTATGAGAACCAACTTTAGGATGTCCGGGTTAGGGTCTTACAATAGGGTGTGCACGATCATGTACTACAAAAAGCTTATCATCATATAACAGAGATTCGCACGGACCAATTGTACGCACGCTCATGCGTACGAAGGCACGGTCGTGCCTCCCTCCGGATTCAGCCTATAAATAGAGGCTCTTGCCTCCTCATTTCACAAGCAACAACTCGGGAGAGCTCCTACATGTCTCTTCTAAAAATAGTAGATATATATATATATATATATATATAGAGAGAGAGAGATAGTTAGTCATTTCAACAAAGATCAAGAAGCATTTCATAATCACAACACTTAGTTTTGGTTTGATTACTAGTTTTCATTCCAATATATTTATATCACCAAGTGTTTGAGTTCTCATAACTATGCCAATTATTAGTTAGTCTTCTTTCACCACTTGGGCATAGATGAAATTTGGTGTAAAATTTATATTTTAAAT
Organism: Smallanthus sonchifolius; assembly: GCA_023525975.1. Taxonomy (NCBI): domain Eukaryota; kingdom Viridiplantae; phylum Streptophyta; class Magnoliopsida; order Asterales; family Asteraceae; genus Smallanthus; species Smallanthus sonchifolius. The sequence continues at coordinate 57,323,993 of CM042040.1, forward strand.
TAATGAAAGGTGTATTTATTTTTCTTGGTTAATTTTGACTATAATTTATCTTTATAGATGTGAAAACTTTATTTTCGGTCATTTAAAGTTTTAAATCTTGTGAATGTATTAAGAGTGACCTTTTGTTTGAGCATTCTAGCTTTCCAATAGATTGAGGGTTGTTGTGGCCCTAGTTGGGAGCTCTTCCATTCTGTTACTAAAGAACATAAATCATATAGTTTTCCGGTCTTCACGAAGTGGTTTGGAGGTACTTATATGTGCATCTGACTGTCCAAAGAGCCATACAACATGGTATCCCTAGCTTGGAGCCAAGTCAACTGATAATCTTAGTCTGAATAATGACTTAAGGAAGCGTTTGCATTTGCGGGTGCCTGTTATCCTTCCAGACCGTTGTTGGGAAAATAGCCCGACTAAGGAGTTGTTCACCCCTTACATTAACCAGGTCATTAACCTAATTCTAAAATACTAATTTAATACCATGTAGATTTAAAGTCCAAGTGATATGCATTTAATACGATTATCTCTCAACACTTTGCCTTGTTTTGTTGTCTCACTTGTTTTTACTTTTAAAAACTACTACTCGTATTATTAGACTAAACAATAACAACGATTGAGTACCAAAAGCCATCATGTCCATTGGTTCTTACTTAGACTATACTATGATGCGATAGGTGCACTTGCCTATTGTGTGTTGTTAGTTATAGTATTAATCATTTTAAAAATATTAAAACCTGATAATCATGTTAAAAAATTCTTATAAAATACATAACTAACACAGTCACATCAAGGATGTCAAATGTTTTCATTGTGATGAAATATGGCATTGGAAGAGGAACTGCCCTAAATACCATGCTGAGTTGAAGAAAGGCAAAGCCTTGGAGGCTGTCACTTCAGGTATCTTCATTGTAGAACTATATTCTTGTTCACGTAAGTCAAGGGTGTTTGACATCGGATGTGGTTCTCACATATGCATTAATCTGTAGTGACTAAGGAACATTAGAGAACTTAAAACTAGTGACATAGAACTCAGCATTGGTAATGGAGCTAATGTTGCAGTCAAGGCAATTGGAGAGTATAGGATACTTATGTCAAGTGGTCTTTATTTAATTTTAGACAATGTCTGTTATGTTCCTAGCTTAACTAGGAACATCGTTTCAGTTTCTCGATTATGTGAACAAGGTTTTAGTTATGTTTTTAGTTGTGATAACATTTTGGCTTATATGAATAATGTGTTTTATTTTGAGGCTAGGCCTCATAATGAATATATAAGATTGATGCGAGTGGTTCATGCAATGCTAGTTCTATGTACGCAATGAACACCAAAAGATCGAAGTCATACTTCAATAAGTCATATCTGTGGCATTATCGACTTGGAAGCAAGAAACGCCTATCAAAACTCCAAACTGATGGAATCTTAGATTCCACCGGGACGGAATCCTTCGAGGTATGTGAATCATGCTTGAGTGGCAAGGTAACAAAGGCACCTTTTACTGGTATTGGTGAGAGAGCCACAAATCTGTTAGGACTGATACATATTGATGTATGCGGATTTTTCAGGACAATGATTAGAACCGGTGAAAGATACTTCATTACATTTTACTAATGATTACAGTAGATATGGATATGTTTAGCTAATGAAACATAAACATGAGGCTTTTTAGGTTTAAAGGTTTTCAAAATTAAATGTAAAATCAACTTGGTAAAACAATAAAAGTTATTCGATCAGATCGATGTGGTGAGTACTTGAGTTATGAATTCGACGAACATATGAAACAATGTGGAATAAGTTTCACAATTGACTCCAGCAGGAACGCCACAACATAATGGTGTTTCCGAAAGGAGAAATTGAACTTTATCAGATATGGTTTGATATATGTTAGTTGAACTAATTTACCACACTCATTTTGGGGTTATGCTCTTGAAACTACTGCTCGAATTGTAAACGTTGTTCCAACCAAGAAGGTGAACAAAACACCACATGAGATATGACATGGGAGAAATCCCATCTTGTCGTATCTGAAGGTCTGGGTTGTCAAGCTTACGTCAAACATGAGACTTATAATAGGTTAGAACCCAGAGGCGAAAAGGTAGTTTTCGTCGGATATCCAAAGGAGACAAGGTGTTACTGTTTCTATAAGCCAAATGAAAATAGGGTTTTCATAGCTTGTAGAGGTGTTTTCCTTGCAAAGGATTTCCTTATGAAAGGGCTGACTAGAAATGTTGTGGATCTAGAAGAAGTTCAAGAACCAATAGTAAATTCACCAGAGGTTGAAACTACAAGTCAAGAAGGAGTTGTTGAACTTGAACCTTAATGGATTCAGAACCAGCTGAAACGCCATGCGTCCGTAAGTTGAGTAGGAATCAACAGAAATAACGATGTCCTTTTGGTGGATCAATTGAGCCGAACAATTACCAGACTACAATTTCATATTTGGAATCTGATAAATGGCTAGAAGCCAAGGGCGCAGAGATGTAATACATGTACGATAACCAAGTAGGGGACTTAATTGATCTACCTCCTAACTATAAGACGGTAGGGAGTAAGTGGGTTTTTAAGAAGAAAACCGACATGGATGGAAATGTGCAAGCCTTCAAGGCTAGACTTGTTGCGAAAGGATTCATTCAAACTCGGGGAACTGATTAAGAGGAAGCCTTCTCGCCAGTGGCTATACTTAAGTCAATCGGAATTCTAATTGTTATATCAACGTATTATGACTATGAAATATGGCAGATGGATGTCAAAACAGCTTTCCTAAATGGACACCCTACTGAAGATGTCTATATGGCTCAGCTAGAAGGTTTTATTGATCCAAAGAATCCTGACAAGGTATGCAAACTCCAGAAATCCATTTATGGATTAAAACAAGTATCTCAAAGATGGAACCTTCGTTCTGATGAGAAAATCAAAGAGTTTGGTTTCATTAAGAACAAAGATGACCCGTGTGTTTACATGAAAGCAAGTGGGAGCACACTTACGTTCTTAATAATGTATGTAGATGACATACTGCTCATTGGAAACAACATTCCAACCTTGCAAGAAGTAAAATGTTAGCTTAGAAAGTGTTTCACAATGAAGGATCTTGGTGAAGCCGCATATGTTCTGGGAATAAATATCTATAGACATAGATCAAAGCGGATCATAGGTTTGAGCCAAAGCACATATATTGACAAGGTTATACAACGCTTATTAATGCAAGATTCCAAGAGAGGATTCTTGCCTTTGACACATGGAACGATCCTAAATAAATTGCAGTGTTCGGAAACAGATATGGATAAGATAAGGATGAAAAGAGTTTCATATACTTCTACGATAGGATCAATCATATATGCCATATTATGCACTAGACCAGATGTCTCGCATGCTTTGAGTATGACGAGCTGATATCAACTGAATCCCGGTGATGCTCACTAGATTGTTGTGAAGAACATTCTTAAGTACTTGAGAAGAACTAAATATATGTTCCTGATGTATGGAGGTTTTGAATAGGAGCTCATTGTAAGGCGTTACACTACTGCTATCTTCAAAACTGATCGAGATGATTCTCGATCACGGATGGGATTCGTATTTACACTGAATGGTGGAGTAATAACTTGGAACAGTTCCAAACAGTTCTAAATACATTGCATCATCAAATGCTGTAAAGGGTGTTGCTTGGATGAAGAAGTTTATAGTTGATCTTGGAGTAGTGTCAAGTGTTGAGAGACCATTGATATATTGTGTGACATGAGCGGTGCTACTGCTTAAACAAAAGAACCAAGGTCACATCACAACACCAAACACATACTTAGGAAGTTCCACTATATACTAGAAATACTGGAACATGGAGACGACACTATAAACAAGGTGCATACAGATCATAATCTAGCAGACTTGTTCACTAAGCCCTTGCCTTAGGTGAAACATGAACATGCTAGCAATATAGGGCTTAGGATGGCTAGTGAGTGGATATGACTTATGTTAGTATTTGGATGTTTTTGAACTGTAACATTGAATGATTTTGAATTTAACGGTTACATTCCTTATCAATAATATTTACCGTGTTCAAAATTTGTACGTTTATGAATCCTTGAATAATGGATATTCTAAAAGTTCGTGGTCGATCAAATCTATGGGAATAGAGTTTTAATTAAGACCATTGTGAATTAAGTGGTTTGTTCATAAGATGAAAGTCCAAGGAGTTGGAGGCCAAATTCATAGATATTCATTACAGAACGAATATTTAACGTAATCCACTTCAAAACTACTTCATGGATGATCATCATAAGTAAGTTTTGAAAATGGTATAGTCCCTGTATCCTTAGACCTTATATATATATATATATATATATATATTAGAAATTGATTATGTGTAAGATTGCTCTTTGACATGATCTAACATTGTTATTTGATTAGGCAGTAATAAGGATCATTGTTAGCGAACGAATATTAATGTTGTTAATCCGAAACTTAGTCATAGTTGTATGTAGTCGAAGGAATCTGTTTCCTTACTTCGGTTAGTGGCTGACGTCTTTGGGCTCCTCGTTTTTCAAATTGGTGTAAATGCATGGCCATGCTTAAACTGTGAGTTTGATTAGATCACTTTGAAATTGAGATCGAGAAAGAGAACATTGAACACTATATGAGAATGAAAAATGATCCATGTCTCATGTTCAACAGGATGTCAATCACACAAGGATAACCGACTGATGACCATAACTATTACGAATGGTTAAGTAATAGTAATTAGACTATCGGTAATAGTAGATAGCTTTAAGGCGTCATACCTTATAGGGGCAGTGAGATGTAGCTAGACGTCCACCACTTTCTGTGCTGACAGATGATCGAGACTCATGCAAGTGGGAGTTTGTTGGGAACAATATGCCCAAGTAACGACATCTGACAATACTGCTAATAATGTAGGATACAAAAGGTTGCACCATGAGTAACGAACGATGAGATTGTTTAAGGAGTTAAATAATCCAAACACGATAGTAGATAAAAGGAGATGGAGATGTTTAATTGTTTGCAATTGGATTACATATAATTAAATGAGTTAATTATCAAAGAGTTGGTAACTGAAAATTAATAATTATCAAATGGTTTGATAATTTGAGACGCCCCGTTTACCGAGTTGCCTCGTACGTTAGATTTACTTTTTGGCGTCACAATTTAATAACGGAAAGGATTATTTTATTACAACGGAAACCAAATTGTTACAAACAGATAAACAAAAACTATACAAATATGTTAATAAATATTTCTAAGTCCATATGTCAGTCTTCACGACAAGTAACCTACATCAGCTTATTCTTTTCTTGTACGTGACATACATACTTAAAACATGTTAGCTTACGCCGATGAGTTCTATCTTTATCTATTACCGAACCATAGTTTGGATATTTTGAAAACATTTCTTTATAATTTCTCAATTCATAGTTTTTATATTGAATCTTTTTTAGGTCCCTAATCTACCCATCGATTGAGTTAGTTTGAGTTGTTTATATTTGTTCTTATTAATTTGAGTTTGTGGATAGAGTGTTTGATAGTCCCAATATATCCAAAACTATGAAACAAAACCAAAACCAAATCGTCACTAACTTTTTGGTTTTGTTCGGTTTTATATTGCAATAATTCGGTTTTGGTTTTTAATTATCAAAACCTTTTACTAACGGTTTGACTCACGTTTTAACCTAAAACCGTCAAAAAACTGTAAGGGGACTACTAATGGCACACGAGAATTGCTATTTGGACTTGGCCATATACGCATCGTATAGGGCAATACGATGCGTATAGCCCTTCACAATTTCCCATACCGGACATTATCTTACAACATGGTCATTCCAATCCTATACGCATCGTATAGGACAATACGAGGACGTATAGCGTACGAGGTACTTTCTGCAACTAGTCATCCATCACCTCGCTATACGCCTCGTATTGACCTATACGCGGCGTATAGAGATGTGATGGATGACTAGTTGCAGAAAGTACCTCGTACCCTATACGCACCTATTGGCCTATACGATGCGTATAGGGCCCAAATTTTGTGTATTTAATGACACACGATATTCTCATTCGAACGTATACTTTCAAAAGAAAATTCCAAACAATCTCACAAAAATTATAAACATGTCTTGGTGGTGGGATGGTAACTACGGTTTTCAGGTATATTCTAACGAGTCGGTGGAAAACAACCCGCAAAGTTCTGGCGTTCAAGAGGTGAACCGGGAGGAGGTCTCGTCCGACGTTTATTCTCATCAACGGGTAAGGCTTCCGGATTTGAACGAGCCACTGAGCAATCCTGAGTTCGTATACGGTGAACCGTCTTACCTTACACAGCCCACGAACGACTACGTATACGGTGAAGTCTCATACCCGACACAACAAACCGACGACTTTGTGTCCGAAGACGAGGAACAAAACCATCAAAACGTGTCGTATAAAACTGACCCGAATTTTCAGTCTCGTGAACAGTTGGTGGATTGGGCGGTCAGGATAGGACGTGAGAATGGTTACGTCCTTGTCACCCGACGATCGAGGAGAAAAGGCGACAATCCGACGGAACCGTTTATCAAGGTGTGGCTTGTGTGTGACCGTCACGGCGAAGGTGCGTCTACTGCCACGGTTAGACGTGCCGGTAGCAAGAAAATAGGTTGTCCTTTTAAATTAGAAGGAGAGTAACAAGAAAATACTGGTGATTGGAAATTAACGGTGAAGGATGACAGTCATAACCACGATCCTAGTCAACATCTTGAGGCGCACTCCTTTGCGAGGAGACTGTCTCAGTCGGAACAACTTTTGGTGGCGAAGTTGTATTCGCAAAACATGTTGCCACGAAACATTCTGGCAACTATAAGGGAACAAAACCCAGAGAGTAGTTGCATTAAAAAGGACATTTATAATGCGATACAAAAGATAAAAAACGAAACGAGAGTCGGTGAAACTCCAATGCAGATTCTGGAAAACCTGCTTTCTTCTAAAAAATACGTCTACTATACTCGGGAAGATCCTGCAACAAATATTGTGGAGGATATATTCTTTGTTCATCCGAAATCGTTTGAGATGTGGCGTGCGTTCCCGTACGTGTTGATGATCGACGCGACTTACAAAACAAACATGGACTTCCATTTGTCCAAGTGGTCGGTGTGACCTCCACACACCAATCGTTTTGCGTCGCTCATGCATTTATATCAAAAGAACGAGAGGAAAACTTCGTCTGGGTGCTACTGCAAATAAAATCAATGTTGCAAAAGTGTATGGAGCCGCGTGTGATAGTAACAGACAGGGACAAAGCTCTTATGAACGCATGTGGTAAAATATTTCCGGATTGTTCGAAGAACCTATGTCGGTGGCACATACACGAGAATATCGCAAAACATTGCAGGGCATCATTTACAGACGAAGACTGGGCAAATTTCAAGTATTCATGGTCGGTATTATGTGAGTCTCCCACGCCAGATATATACCAGTACAACTTCAACCGGCTTTACGAACGACTGTATGCTGCCAAACGAGGAAGTAAGTTTTGAATATTTAATATTTTGTTCAATCGAAACTACTAGTTTCGATACTGTAATTTCGATTGACAGCATCAGTCTCAAAATTATACCTAACATTGAATAATTATTAAATATTTAAATATTTATTCAATATTTTTCCAGGAGTTGTACATTATGTGACTAAAAATTGGTTGGACCCGTATAAAGAAAAGTTTGTATCCGCCTGGTCCAACAAAAACCTCAATTTTGGTCAACAAACAACGAACCGAGTCGAGAGCCAGCGTTTGCTTTTAAAGAGTTATCTTAGAAATGCTAACAGCTCCCTAGATAAACTTGTTGGGTTTGTTGATGAAATTGTAACAGATCAATATTATCAATTACAGTTTGCGTTTGGAACAAGCCTCATAAGAAAAATGGATAGCCACATAGCTATTGAATTGTTTGATAACCTGCACGGTAAGGTTTCACATAAAGCTCTAAATTTGTTAGAAAACGAGTGGTACAAGTTATCACATATACGGAAACAAAATGCAACGTGTGGTTGCCAACTTTTCAGTAGTTGTGGGTTGCCGTGTGCTTGTCGTTTGGCAAGTATCGAAGCTACATGTGGCAGAATCCCGCTAGATGCGTTGGACGTCTTCTGGAGGAAACTTGATTTAAAACCGTCGTTTGTCGATGATGAAAATGTAGACGTGGATAAAGTACTTGGTCAAGTGAGAAACAAAATTATTTCAGAACCTGATCAGGTCAAAAGAAGTATGCTGTCGAGAATCGCAGGGGTGGTCTTTCCGAGCAAAAGTAACAAGAAAGCGCCTATGGTACAAGAAGATACTCGCGGTCTTCCAACTTTGAAAAAGCAACAACCAAGGAAACAGGATGTCGCGAGAAACAGCTCATTCACAGGATCCCAACAAAGCAAATGTGACCCTGCGAGACACAGCTCGTACATTGCGTCACAAGACTCGATACAAGCGAGTTCGGTCATTCAACACCGTCGTCCAACGAAGGGTAAAGGAAAGCAACCACAAGATGATAACGCCTATCTTGGTTTTCCATTGATTATGGGGAAAGATGCGGTTAACAATATAAATTGTTTTAAGGATTCGATACCGTCTGTCTTTCATCCGTACATTTCACATATACAGGATGTAAATCCCGACGGTAGCTGTGGTTTTTGATCGGTAGCTTTGGGCTTAGGGTTAAATGAAAACCGGTGGCTTTTTATCAGACAACAACTTCTACAGGAGATGGACAATAAAGAGAATGGTGGAGAACTGTTTTTGACAGAGTCGCCTTTCAAGAGTATGATATGCTACGTCACACAATAGATTGGCAGGATGTGAAAGCCGCACCAGTTAGTCGTTGGATGTCGATGCCATACACAGGACTCCTAATTGCTCAAAGATTTGGGGTGATTGTTCATCTTTTAAGCATCGCCGGTAATCAAACATTTTTTCCATTGTGGTTTGGTCCAAACGTTCACGCTCAACATCAAACTGTATCATTAGTTCACGTCAACAGGGCTCATTTCATCCACGTCAAGTTAGACGGAGATTTTCCGATTCCCACGCCGAATGCACTTTGGAATTTGCACCGAAATGATGATGCAGCAAAATGGGAAAATATATACAGTGATCGTATTGAACGATTTAAGAAAATAATGGCTACTAATGGATCTACATTTCCACAATACTTCACGACTCACGGATGATGCTTTATTAGTTTTTTATTAATTTTAAGTATAGGGTCAATTTAATTATTTTAAATTTTAATTATTTGTAATTTTAATTATTTTAAATTAATTTTAAGTTAATTATAATTATAATTTTATTATTTTTTGATTAATTTTAATTAAATATAACTAATTTTAACTTAATATTCTATACGCCACGTATAGGCCCATACGTGGCGTACAGAATACCAAACGTTGATTGCTATACGCCACGTATTGATCTATACGCGGCGTATAGCCACTTGACATACCAGGAAAACGCAGCGTACAGAACCAAACGACCCAAAACAAACAAACACAAACCCATACGCATCCCGAAAAAAAGCTCGTTGATTAGGATTGTCGTCTCAAAAAAACTTCGAAAAGGTACGTCTCTACACCCACGATCATTAATGTTAGGTTTATATTGAATATTAGCGGGTAAAACTGGGTAGATTAGCGATTTTTAGGTTTGAACTTAAGAACTATACGCCACGTATAGGGCCATACGTGGCGTATAGTTCGTCTTAGGAAGACGATGAAGCCATACGCCACGTGTAAGTCTATACGCTGCGTATGGCTAGGATTACCCGGTCACTTGCCTGCGTATGGCCTGGTTTGGGTCGCGTATGGTTTGGTTTACCCGGCAACTCGCCCGCGTATGGCTTAATTGGCCTGCGTATGGCTTGGTTTGCCCAGCAACCGCCTATACGCCACGTATAAGCCTATACGTGGCGTATAGGTTTTTAAAAAATTAATAATTATTATTATTATTTATTAGTTAAAATAAAAAAAATTAATTATTATTATTATTTATTATTTAAAATTTAAACAATATATTTTTTATTTCAATTAAAAACAATATATTATTATTATTTATTATTTAAATTAAAAACAATATATTATTATTATTATTTATTATTTAATATTTAAAATAAAAAAAATTAATTATTATTATTATTTATTATTTAAAATTTAAACAATATATTATTATTATTATTTATTATTTCAATTAAAAACAATATATTATTATTATTTATTATTTAAAATTTAAATAATATTATATTATTATTTTTTATTTAAAATTTAAACGATATATTATTATTATTATTTATTATTTAAATTAAAAAATTAAAAACAATTAATTATTATCATATATGGCGGATCATGATGATGATATTGAGATGGATCAGCTAGACGATCTTGCGCACTACCCTTTTCTGGATTTTACGCCCGATACGGAGGCTTATTCCCGTTGCCAGAAGCTCCGGGAAGTGCAGATGGGTCCAGGTACGGCGGTGGATAGGGCCCTCCTCGAGGGGGTGCAAGAGGCCGAGCGAGCTAGGGCCATCATCGGTCAGGACACGCCATGGTCGTGTCTTTTTGACCTTTCTTTTGAGGATACATACCGAGAGCTGGTCGTCGAGTTTCTTTCGACGTTCATCTACTTAGAGACTAGGCTGCAGCCTCTACCCGGGGAGGCGCCGGATATTGATCCGGATCGTATTTCTTTTTCTATTTTTGGGGTCGTTTACCGTCAGACCCTCCGTCAGTGGGCCGTCACGACGGGCTTATACTACGAGCCTGAGACGGTCACGCCGCTTTTCACCGAGGCGGTGACGGAGGTGGACAAGGAGGAACTCCTTGTTTTTTGGGGCTTGATTTCAGATAGTCCTTGGTTGGGTACCAAGGGGAGGGTCTCGGGTATTAGAGACCCTTTGTATAGATATCTGCACCGGCTTATTTCGACGTCGATCGCACCGCGTAAGAAAAGCCGTGAGTGGTGCACTGATAGAGATCTTTTCTTCCTTTTCTGCCTGCTTACTGGGAGGCGGTGCGACCTGTCCACGAGCATGACGCTTTATTTTGCTTCTGCCTATATGCGACAGAAGCGCGGACTTTTATATAGCGGTGCTTTCATCACACATATCATGCGGTCGGTCATACCATTTGACGACCATGAGCCTGCGATGTTACCGCCCATTCCCCCTGTCCGATTAGACCGTCACACGGCGAGCGGCATGCGCATCACGCACCGATTCCCGCAGGGCCTTCGGTTCGTGGGGGCCGTCCAGGACCAGGTTTGGGTCCCGGTGCCGTTGCTGCAGATGCCTGGACAGGGGGACCCGCCTATGCCTCAGCCGCTACAGGGTGTGGCGATTGAGGACGAGCCGCCACACGTCGAGCAGGTCCACGAGCATCCGCCACAACATCCCCGACACGTACGTCGGTCTGTTAGGCTGGATAGGACTACCCAGACATTGTTTGATGGCCTTGTTGCCCACTCACGGCGACAGGGTCGTCAACTCGATCGCATGGAGGACCTGATGATGTGGGCGGTTGGACAGCTCGTGAATCAGTCACGAGCCGCCGGCATCGAGCCACCCCCACTACCACCGCCACGTCATTATCCGGACGACCCCGTTCAGGGTGAGGGCGGGGCGGGTCAGGGTGACGCCGGAGCCGGTCAGGGTGACTGCGGAGCCGGTTAGGTTTAGTTCTTTTCTTTGTATTTTGTTTCTTTCGTTGTTATGTATGTAAAACATTTTGATGTATATATTTAATTTTTTGATTTAATGTATATAATTTTAGTTTATTTATTTGGTTGTAATGTTTAATATTTTGTTTGGTTTGTAATGTTTAATATTTTGTTTGATTAACAAACTTATATTAACAAAATTATATAAATTAAAATAAAAATAAACAAAATATAAAAAATATAAAAAAAATATAATTAAATAAAAAATACCTATACGTGGCGTAAATACGCCACGTATAGGATTCATAAAACTCCCAAACCTTCCAACTTTTGAATCAAAAATATAACTCGTGCCTCATACGCTGCGTATAGGTCAATACGCCACGTATTGGACCAGCCGCCAGACAGAGAATGACACGTGGCATTCTGTTGGCAGTGACTGAACTCTATGCGCCCTCGTATTGACCTATACGAGGGCGTATAAGGCGGCGACGGGTCCAATTAGCAATATTCCATGTGCGGTTAGAATCACCCAACTGTAAACACTCCTAGTTCAAACAGTCAAAACTGAATAGTCAAACAATCAAATCCGTCAAAATCGAACCACCAAACCATCAGCGGGTTTGGCCTATGTTTATACAAAACCATTAAACCGTCGATTTACCTAAAAACCATGACCGAACTGGAATGTGAACACCTCTTGCTAGCAAAGGGTGTACCGTATAGCAATGTGCTGATAAATAAAATAAAATAAAATCTTAAAACAAGGATATATATTTGAAATCAAACCCATCTCCAACTTTTTTTAACCTAGAAGAGTGCAAGCTGTTGTCTGTTGCTGAAATGGCTGAAGATGATCAGCGGCTACTGTGCGAGGCGGCGAGCAACGGAGACGCTCAAAAAGTGCAAACCCTAATCGCATCCGGAGCGGACGTTTCCTACTTCAACGAAGACGGGTTCACACCTCTGATGCTCGCTGCCAAGCACGGGCACGCCGATATCGTGAAAAGCCTGCTCGACGCCGGTGCTCCATGGAATGCCCTCTCTCCTTCCAATCTATCAGCTGGAGACTTCGCCATGGATTTCGGTCACCAAGATGCCTTTGACATACTGCTTAATACCGGTACTTACTCATTGCAAATTGTCATAATGTTTTTCAATTTTTTTTTACAAAAAAAATTTCTAGAGATATTTGAGAGTGCATTTATATTTTTTTAATTTTAAGGAGCAAATTTATTAATTTAGGTTTTTTTTTTACATTTCAATTCGGTTAACAAATGTATCAACCCTTATGAATTTTAAATTCCAAATCATTCTGCAAACCATGGTGGTAAAAATCGCTAGGCGCTAGTTGGGTGGTTGGTATGTACCGGCGGTTAATTAGATTACCTTAATCCTGCAACACTGTTGCAAAACAAACGCCCTTAAGAGTAAACTGATTGCAAGTTGTTATGCTTGTCATTTTTAAAGTTGTTTGTAAGCTCTCCTTAGTGATTTATCGTTTGAATGTACAGGGATACAAGCGGAATTGATACTTGGTACAATTGCAAGAAAAGAAAATAAAGTTGGTGATTTGGATGGGGACTACTTACAAGATAGGGTTAGTTTTAGTGAGGATAAGATCATGGATGCTGATAGCAAGGCTGTGATGATGGCTTGGGAGAAGCCATTAATGGAGGCTCATGCAAAGGCCATCTGCTCAAGAGGTGGTCACATTCTAAACATTGGATTTGGAATGGGCCTTGTGGATACTGCTATACAGCAGTACGGGCCTGTTACGCATACCATTGTCGAGGCCCATCCTGAGGTCTATGAGCGGATGCGTGCTTCTGGTTGGACTCAGAAGGAAAATGTCAAGATTGTATTCGGTCGGTGGCAGGATGTTCTTCCTCAACTTGAATCGTATGACGGTATCTCATCTTTTAGTCCCTTTTCTCTAGTTAAACCTACTCGTTTCACTCATTGTAGTCAAAGGCGCGCGCCTAAGCGCCCTTCGCAAGGAGCAAAAAATCTGAAAAAAGCAGGCCACAATCTGCAAAAAAGCTTTCTGAACCGGCCTAAACTAGTCTAAACAAGCAAAAACAGTCTAAACTAGTTTGAAACGGCCTAAAACATGTCTAAAACAGCTAAAAATGGCCTGGAATACATGTGCGCCTTGCTTGTCTCGAGCACACGTTTTTAAGCACCTTGCATCAAGGCGACTTTGCGACAAACTCACCTTTTGCCCCTTAGTGCACGTGACTACTATGGTTTCACTTTCCTTATAAACTTGGAATGTGTTTATCAAAATGGTACATTTGTTTATTTTACTATACTTCATAAACTTTAACTAGATAGTAACCAAGTACCAAAAAGGCTTGTAGCTGAATGGTATCAAGGTGTTAACAAAGGTGTCTCTCCTCAATGAGGTTGAAGGTTCAAGTCCCACGGAGGACAAAAAGGTGTGAATTTGCTGTTAAAAAAAGATAGTAACCAAGTTTGGTCCGAGTCTGTTTTGGTTAACCGTCTTTGGATTGTTACCAACGTGCGTTGACCTGGTAATGTGTATTGATTGTTACCTTAAACCAAGATTTCTTAAAGGCTTGAGATTTTTTACCAAGTTTTTAAACTACAAGGGTTTTTTGCGAGTGAAAATAAACATGGGAGTATGAATTAAAATTGTGTGACATACTTCAATTTAAAACTTTGAATTTATGGATTTCATTTCGCAGGTATCTTCTTTGATACATACGGGGAATACTATGACGATCTAAGAGAATTCCACCGGCATCTTCCCACTCTATTGAAGCCTGGAGGGATTTATTCGTTTTTTAACGGGCTTTGTGGAGGTAATGCTTTCTTTCATGTTGTTTATTGTCAGTTGGTATCTCTAGAACTCGAGAGTTTGGGTTATTCAACACAACTTATTCCATTGCCCGTTAAGGATTGTTTGGGAGAACAAGTTTGGGAGGGTGTGAAACATAAATATTGGCAGTTAGATACATATTATCTTCCTGTTTGCCAGTCTTTGGAAGACTCTGAATGAAATCTACTTGTTTTTGTTGGAATTAGTAGCATTTGAGTTATTGTAGTTTTCATGTTTTTGTTACCTGTATTTCTTTGATCAAAGATATATTAAGAAGATAGCCAAGTGCTTCATTTTTGTTTTTTTAGCATTATGCTTTATCTTGTGTCTACAGGCTGTTGTTTTAAGGTTGAAGGGGGCACAACCCTCACCAAAAATCTACCCTCACAAAACCAACCAATGAGGTTGTGCCACCTCACTTTTATCATTTTACTACCCTAATACCCTAAAGTGAAGGGGCACAACCCTAATACCCTCATTTTTATTTTTTTATTTTTTTAAATTAAAACTAATATATATATATATATATATATATATATATATATATATAAAACATATTTTATTTATTCAATAAAATAAAAATAACAAGAAATTAAAAAAATTACATAGAATCACCTTTGTTTTATATTTGTTTTTCCATCCAATATTTTGAATTTTGCTACTGTCTTTTTCCATAAAAAGCAAACAATTCATAATGGTCATGCCACTATACCCTTAAAAATTTTATTTTTAATAAAAAAAACAGTCCCATCGTTATAAATATATATGATACAGTCTTTAATTTTGCATATAATTTATTAATATAATATATATGATATGCCAACAATAAATGCAGAAAGAAAGAAATTTAATAATCATTGTAAACAAAGGAAAAAGACATTCGGGTACATATACCTACAAAAGGCAACAATTGAACTCCGGTAAGGGGTCGGCGGCGGTGTACCCGTGCAGGTTCGCATACCCGAGGGTGCCCCCTTCACCCTAATATGTTTTTTTAACTTAGTTTCGTTATAAATAGTGTTAATTATACGATTGGTTCTTAAAAAAAATGTGTATATGATCCCCACTAACGACCCATGACACGTTTGATGTTTTTTACTAACTGATGTTAAAAAATATGTTAAATCATATCCGAAGTTTGTACCAGAACATGAAATCATCAATGACCCGACTTCTAAGCACGTTTCTGATCTTTCGAGGCCCTCTCCAAATCCAAGGCCACGGGATGCTACATGGATCGTTCATGTAGAGATGCATAAATCAGATTTTTTTTTAACCGGATCGGATAAGTCAACGGTGGTCAAGGACCGGATCCAGTGGAACCGGTTCCGGATTGGATCCAGTTTTGGGGTATGAGATTCGGAACCTATTGGAACCGGATCGGACAAAATATCCAGTTTTATCTGGATTTTTTCCAGATTTGTTGTGTCTGATTTTGTCCGGTTTCAAATTTGTCCGATTTTATCCGGTTCGGATCCGGTCTCTTGAAAAACCATATATCCGGTCCTAGATCCGACAATTCCAAAAATATCCGGACCGGTTTCAAAAAATCTGGTTCCCAAATATCCGGTTGCAGATAATCCACCGGATCCGGTTCTAATGCCCACCTCTACGTTCATGTAATCGACTCTTATAAGTATATTAGAATTATAGAAATTACTATGTCATCGCTTAGAAAACCCTTTTTCTAGTTGTGCCGAATATAATTTAATTTGGTATACAACTCAATAATCTCTTTGTTAATACCATAAAGCGCTAACTAACACAAGATGGTCTAGTGGTATGACGCTTGAGATCTTGTAAGAGACATCGGTTCAAACATTCTCTAGGTAAAAGATCTTGGTGGCCGTGAAAAAATAATACCATAAAGCGCTATTTAATTTTAGCCTACAAGACATGTCACTTGAGCCGCTAACCATGCATTCGGTGGTAAAAAGGTATCAAAGTATTCTTTTAATCTATTTCTAATTTTTTTTTAAATAAATATGAAATTTATGTTAAGTTTGATTTGATTTGATTTAAAAAGATCATTAGGTTGTATAAATTTGTATATAATTTATTTGAATATTAATTTTCTAACATATATAATAGTTTAGACCCTTTTAATGAAACAATCAGGGGGTGTTTGGGATTACTTATTAAAAGTAACTTATGACTTTTTGTAAAAGTAAAAATAATCTACTTTTCAAAAACAACTTTTCAATCCTTTTAAAACTAACTTTTTCACCATTTATTCAAATGGACTTTTGACTTATTACCTTTTTTAAAAAGATAATAAGGTAATAAGTAGTTTGAAAAGTAAATCCCAGTCTCTAAATACAGCGGTAAATTTTGCAAATTAACTAGCAAGTTGAATTTGAAAAGTATTTATTTCTTGATCATGTTTGCAAAAGAAAAAAATAACTAGTTGTCTTCGCAAACTAATTAGTTTTTTTTACGAATCTATCCTTTATAATAAACTAGTGGGGGAACCCGCGCGTTGCGGCGGAGTCGACAAAGAGCTCCTGACAATATCACTAAATTAAGTTTAAGAGAGCATCATATCCAAACACATTATACCAAGGTTTAATACACAATTGTAATTTAAAAAAATCTCAACTTTATGAAAAATTAGTCATCCCTAAATGATGTAAGAAAATAATAAAAATAAGAATTTTGATCTTGAAGTCTTCATCCGTTATCACTTCAGATGGAAAAATGATTGGATCCTTAAATTAACATCGTAGGAAACCCGCGATGTTGCGGCTGACAATTTAAAATTTGCAAGGGGGTAACCGACTTGTACATAGAAATACCCATTTTGGCCCGAACCTATTTTTCTGCATATGTAAAACGGACACAAGTGATGAATATTAGTGACATTAAAAACATTATATAAATAATATAAACACCTAGCTCTAATGAGTAGGTAACCCCAGATTTCAATCCGCATAATAAAGTGTTTTAGCAACGATTAAGTAGAGATTTATGCAAAAAAAAACTATAAATACAACACAAAGGTTCAAATACAACAAATCTAGGGCTCTATCTTTCTTTCAATGATGATTTCCTAGACATTAAGAAGAAATCAGCAAGATATTACAGTCACATGAAATCCAGAATTTCATTGTGGGATACAGAACTACTTTTCTTTCAAATATATACATACAACTGAAAAGAAAAATATTAATGGATGATCATCATCTACTTGACTTGCATGCATGTATTCTCATTAATCTCACTATCATCTTGTTTGCTATTTTTGGTATGCTTCTGAGCATTACACATGTCAGCAACCTGAATGTAATGTAACAAAAAAACAAACATGAAACTTCCATCATTTTACTCCCAATCCGTAAATTCAGACAAGCTACTTTTCATATTAGAATTTCACATTTATGTACTATTTGAGTACATGAAATAATGAAAAGAAATAGATGGTTTCTTACCATTTCTGAAGATGAAGCTTCCTCGGGGCTCTTGTGTTCTCGAACACGAAGCAAACGCGGGAATCGTAGTGAAATTCCCTTTTTTTTAACCCAAACCTGAAATGATCCACAAATATATTGTTGGACATCTTTGTAAAATTGAAAAGAAGAAATAATTCATGAAAAGCTAATGATTATGTACATCAGACGCCTCAAATCACACATCTGGATTTATGGTATCTGAATATTGATAGTACGACTGCCAGTATTTAAAAATCAAAATTAACATATTTTAAGATATCTTATACGGTGACTGGATATTGAAAAATCAAAATATGCATCAAAACCTTCGGCTTTGGGATAACTTTAAGACTAAGACTAAGACTCTTGGACCGCTCTTCAAGTATGGCTTTTGAAAACCCAGTGCCTGTTAAAGACATAAAATCAGTTAAAGAATTAGTTTTGGATAATTAGTTTATATTGTCCGTTGACTACAGCTGATTGTCTCATTCTAATCATTCAAAATTACATAATTGCTTCTAAAACCCACACCCCAACTCCCATAAAACAAAAAAAAACATAACTTACCGATCTTGCAAATGGTTTGATATTCATCCTTAGTATTATCATAACAAGTCAGGAGAAAGGCGCCATATTCACCAACACGTTTTCCTCGGCCATGAAAGGAGGCGATGGGTACTAAATCTAATGAGTCGCCAATACTGCACAAAACATGGACCGTCATCTTAAGTAAGTTGCCATTGGAGACTATATAGTTTTAAAAATAACTGTAAAAAAATGTTGAATACCTGTTCATGTAGTCTTTCTTCAATTTGAGAAAGTTATTTGGTCATTTTGCAGGCTCATATGTAGCATCTTGAGTTAATGTTTTGATAACTAATCCCTCACAACAGATAAAATAAGAATATATGAGACAATTGATAAAAATCAGTGTTGATTATTGCCTTGATTTATTAATAATTTAAGAATGCAAGGATATAAAGGGTGCTTGGATAAACACTCTACTACTGGCTGTCTGATTACTTAATTTAAATAATCAAATTCATACCAACTGCAGCAATACTGATCATCTAAGGGTAAAATAAACTTATTGGTTATATACATTTTGTTACCTAATTGTTTCCATTTCACAAACCATATACTTTTCTCACAAAAATGTCATTTTTGGTCATTACAATGTAATTGAAGATATAGCAGAATGGTACAATTATGACAAAAATATAAAATTAAATAAATAATTTCGTAGGGTAAACTGAAATGATAGAATTTTCTGCTTAGTGCGGTCATACGCAACCAGTTCACAGTCCGGAACAAATGAAGTTACATTTGTTTTCTTAATTCTGAAAAATAACTGCAGAAGTTAGAAATGGCTTCTTGGGCTAAATAATAGATCATATGGGCCAAGGTCTATTTTGATTCATTTACCTATGAAATGGGTTAATTGAGTAGAAAAACCTAATATAAAAGAAAAAACGGGTCAGGTGGGTTGAATAGGTCAAATTTGTTGAACTCGTCCAAGTCCACTGTTAATGCATTTTTATTAAAAGGTTTAGATTACTGTTGTAAGAATATTGTTTTCATAATCATAACTGACAAATTCATTATTTATTAAAAACAATAAAAAAAGATAGAAGTGTTTAAACCAACCCGGCCTGTCCCATTTCAACTTTTTGAAGAAGGCCCATTTTGACCCATGACCCAGCTCACCGCCCCACCCTACCAGCCAATCTTGCCACCTGAGGGAGCATCCTTGATAAGTACTTTGAAGCAACAACAACATCTGGGATTTTTTATAATGGAAGTCAACACCCCCAGAAAGAAGAGCATGGATACCTTTGTCATATACAGGAATTACTAAATACACTTGTTTCACAATTTTAGGAGCCTGAACACATTATAAAATTAATTACCAATGAATCAAACTAAAAATATACAATTTATAATGGAAGTCAACTGACCTCTTGTAGAGGTGAATCTATGTGAGCCGGTGGTGATGGGTGTTTTTCAGTATAAAAAATGACATGCTCCAGAGCTGTCAAGAGAGTTTGCTAGGCTAAACCAAATCTCAATTTTGTCTGCAGAAAAAATTAAAATAGTTAAATCAATTATAAAAAAATAAAATAAACAATTCAATAATCAATTATAGATGTAACAAAACACCCCCAAGTCTAAAGCTTTTGTGCCATCTAAAGTTGTAAAACGACAAAATTTCCATGAATCTACTAAAAATAATCAATTATGAATGTATAGTCAGAACATATTTGAGTAGATTCATTGATTTTTTTGTCATTTTACAAACTCTAGATGTGAAAAAAAAAACATTAAATCTAAGGAGTGAAGGCATTTTTCAATATTACATGTTTCAGGCGAAGAACTTGTCATAATTGTAAACAAGACCAAAACGATACTTGGGTGGCCTCTAAGGTTGTTCTAATTTTTTAGTAACCTCAGTGAAACTTATGAAGACATGGTGAAATGAAGACATTGTTTGTCATAAATCTAAAAGAAATTACCTACAAAGCATTCAATTACACCAACTTAAGGCTTGGATCTTCTTGACACGACAGACAACAAATGAATCAATGGTTGAAAGAAAAGTTTAAGATTTAAATTGAAGAAATTAAAAAGAAAAGTTAACCTGTATGGTTGTATACAACTTGGAAGCAGTGGGGAGAGTTCTTTACTTATTCACTCCAATTTTATCAATAATGAAAATTAGCAAAGATTTAATGGAAGTCTAGAAGAGATTAAAGAACTGGGTCAATAACTTAATCACTGCAATTTTATCAAAATTGAAGATAACAAAAATATTGAAGGAATAGAAGAGATTAAAGAACTGAATCAAGAAGTTAATCACACACACAGCCCTAGTATTCCAGATTGCAATTGCTCTCTTTATCAAAAACCTTTACCTTTTGGATTAAAGAAATCCAACCATCAAAAACTGAGATTTGATTTCCGTTTGGTGTGGATATGATTGATTTTCAAATGGAGTTTCATCGTATGGCAATATGTTTCCGCCACAAGTTACTTTGTTCCAGATCCACGAACCATCTCCTCTTAATCAAAATAAACACAAAAATACCTATTTGATTCGTACGCCTTTTAGATCGCAACGGATAGGCAGGTCTGGTATGAGGTTTGAGGTGGAGAATTCAAAGAGGGAATTGATTCGATTAAAACGTATAAAGACGATTGGATGGTACGTCTAGTTACTAACTTATTATCTTTTTCAAAAAGGTAATAAGTTAAAAGTTCATTTGGATAAACGGTGAAAAAGTCATTTTTAAAAGGATGAAAAGGTTGTTTTGAAAAAGTAGATAATTCTTACTTTTATAAAAAGTCAAAAGTAGTTTTTAATAAGTAATCCCAAACACCCCCAAAGACAGACTTTTATTTCCAAAAAGTTTTTAAGTTTTCAAAAATACAATTTTCAAAACTTATAAATTTAAATTTAAACGTTTTTAATTGAGAAACATTTTTAATTTATTTTAGTTTTGATTAAAGGACTAAGTGAATTATGAATTATAAATGATTGATTAAGTGAATTTATTTGAGTTGTTAACAGATATGAGTTTTTAAGTTTTTAAAAATACAAAATTGAAAAGTTATAAATTTAAATTTTATCGTTTTTAATTGAAAACTTTTTTTTAAATTTATTTTAGTTTTAATTAAATGATTAAGTGAATTATAAATGATTGATTAAGTAAATTTATTTGAGTTGTTAAAAGACATGTATGTCCATCAAAAATGTTTTAGTTAAGGTTTAAGAGAATAGGTTAAAAGGTAATTAATAAGTTTTGATTATAAATACGGGTTAGAAGGTAATTATAACCATTTTAGGCTTTATGAAGGTGTATTTCATGCAATAAAAATGGTACAATGTGTCTTAATTTTTTTATAAAATTACTTTGCTATCCTCTTAATCCATATTATATAATAGTATAGATAAAGGTTTTAAAGTGGCACGTGTTATTATTCTATAGCTTCTAGACATTTATTTTCCCACCTACACATTTTTCACTTATCTATTTTAATTTATTTTTTTAAATTCCTAAATTGATTAAATACCATTTAAGCGTTTTCATATTTTTCATGATTTTAAATTTTAAACATTAAATGTATGATAATTTTTTGTTGATCAATAGCTTCTTTTTTTAAATACATTAATTATAATTAAATATAAATAATTAATTATAATTCATAAGATTTAAATGTGTTATATTTTTTTATTTTTTAAAATATTATGAATTGTTACTATATAATTGTTTTATTTATGATAAAACAATTTCATACGACACACACATGCATATATATATATATATATATATATATATATAGGGGAAGGATCAAGAGAAAACCACAAAGTTAGGCGAAAACCAAGAAAACCACATCATTTTAGGCAATTTTTTTGGTTACGTATACGTATCCAAAAACAATTTTTTTGATTTACGTATACATAACCGCAATTTTTTTGTTTTATGTTTACGTATACGTAACACTATGTGTAAAAATGTTTTTTGGTAAAAATGTTTAATATTTCATTGATACTCTTATAAATAAATAAAAAAAAACTAAAACAAAAAATAAAAATTATTATATGATTGGGTAAAATTGATTTTTTTAGTGGTTTTCTCGGTTTTCGCCTAACTTGTGGTTTTCTCTGGAACTCTCCCCTATATATATATATATATATATATATATATATATATATATATATATATATATATATATATATATATAAGGGAAAGATTATAAGAAAACTCAATGTTAATGAGAAAAACCAAAAAATTACTTATTAAAGGTAAAAAAATAATAAAAAAAATCATAACTTAAAAAATAAATAAAAAATTAAAAAAATGCTTCGGATACCTTGTTTCACACGTCGTCCTTGTTAAAAAAAACTCAAAAAGTAGTGGGTTTAACTTTTGAGTTAAGTTTTTTTTTTTTTTAGTTTAGCTTTTTGGAAGGGTGGGGTGGGAGGTTTAGGTTTTTGAGGCGGTGGGTGAGGGGTTTAGGTTTTTGGGGGGTGGGTTAGGGTTTTGGGTGGGGGTGGGGTGGGGGTTTAGGTTTTTTTGTTTTAGTTTAGGTTTTTGGAGGGATAGGGTGGGGTGGGGGTTTTAGGTTTTGGGGGGGTGGGTTTAGGTTTTCGGGTGGGGTGGGGTGGGGTGGGAGGTTTAGGTTTTTGAGTATACTATACGTATGCAATAGGAGTTTTTTGGTTTTCTTATTAAAATGAGTTTTCTAGTGAACTCACTTATATATATATATATATATAGGGGAAGGATCAAGAGAAAACCACAAAGTTAGGCGAAAACCACTAAAACAATGTGTAATACTATGGTTTACGTATACGTAACCATATTTTTTTGTTTTCTGTCTACGTATACGTAACACTATGGGTTACGTATACGTAAGCCAATATTTAAATGATTTTTTGGTAAAAATTTGTAATATTACATTGATACTTTTATAAAAAAAATAAAAAAGAAAATAAAAAATAAATATTATTATATTAGTTGTTCAAATTGGTTTTTTTAGTGGTTTTCTCGGTTTTCATCTAACTATGTGGTGTTCTCTAGAACCCTCCCCAATATATATATATATATATAAGTGATCAAGAGAAAAACATGAAAATCACTAAAACAAATGTGTAAATACTATACGTAACCACAATTTTTGTGTTTTCTGTTTACGTATACGTAACACTATACGTAAGCAAATATTTAAATGATTTTTTGGTAAAAATATGTAGTATTACATTGATACTCTTATAAAAAAAAATCAAAAATAAATATCATTATATTATTGGTTAAAATTAATTTTTTTAGTGGATTTTTATGTTTTCGCCTAACTATGTGGTTTTTTCTGGAACCCCCCTATATATATAAGAGTAAACTGCAATTTGCACCCCTGTAGTATGGTTTCTCTCTCTTTTTGCACCCCTGCCGTTATCTTTTCTAATGAAAAGACAATTATGCCCCTGACCCCACCCCATATTTACCTTCTTCTTATCCGGTGAACACATTTTCTTCTCCGATGAACAAATCAAATGAAATATACGTCCGATTAATCATTTCCGACCAAAAATTTCAACAAACAACGAAATAACAAGGTTAATATATTATTTGCAAAGTATTTACATTTTTCGATCTAACTTCAATGGCCGGAGACGCCATTTCCATTCTAAACCATTTCCGACCAACCAAACCCTAACTACACTGGAATGGCCGTCGACGCCGGGTAACAGACCAAAAAACAAGACTGACGGCGTCTCCGACTCCGTCCTTCATCTCCGACCAAGACCGACAACACCTTCTTCTTCCTTAGCTACCTCTTCGATCCTTTCATATATTAACGAAAAGTTCAGATTATGAAAGAACAAGACGCTGATCTTGAAATGCACGATCAGCCGCCGTGTGGTCCGATCATCCGCTTGGGTTAGCGATCGGCTAACCCTGATTCCGGCTGCAAAACAAATTGACGATTTTCAAAAAGTTTTGGGATCAAATTTCTGGTATAAAATCATTACCTTTGAGCCAATGTGTATCGATATTGACATCCAGAAGCGAAATGTTCATGTTTGGTTGTCGATTTAGACGATGGCAGCGGCGTCGGTGGCGTTGTAAATAGCGGACAGAGAAGGGAATCGGGCGGCGACAGGAACTAAGTGAGGAAGAAGGGTGCAAATTGGTATGCATAAAACCACAGTGGCTCACATTGGTTTTGGTTTTTATTTTTGGGTGTAATGATCATAATGCCCTTAACGGAGTTAAACGATTAACGGAAAAGATAACGACAAGGGTGCAAAAAGAGAGAGAAACCATACCACAGGGGTGCAAATTGCACTTATTTTAAAAGAAGGTTGCAAAGTGTCAGCGGACATATACCACAGGGGTGCAAATTACAGTTTACTCTATATATAATCTATTATCTATTATTTATACTACTTAATAAATAAAAACTATACGGGGACACGTGACATAATTCTAAAACCCCTACGTTTATATTTTATGGTCTAAACTATTCTACCTTATTATTGTGGGCAACTAAATTATTTCTTATAATTCAATATCATAATAAGTTTATATGGGAGGGTTCCAGAGAAAACCACATAGTTAGACGAAAACCAAGAAAACCATTAAAAAAATCAATTTTAACCAATCATATGATAATATTTATTTTTTGTTTTATTTTATTTTTATTTATTTATAAGAGTATCAATGTGATATTACACATTTTTACCAAAAAATCATTTAAATATTGGCTTACGTATTACGTATACGTAAACAAAAAACAAAAAAATTGCGGTTACGTATACGTACTCCATAGTATTACACATTAATTTAGTGGTTTTCGTCTAACTTTGTGGTTTTCTCTTGATCCTTCCCCAAAGTTTATATTCCATCATTACTTAATATTTGATTAATATCAAAATATTTGATTAATATCAACATAATAAAACAAAATATGTCTTGTAATTTTTTTTTAAATCGGTAATGAACATATGATTGGCATTTTCTTTAATAAAATCTAATAAAATTAAGTCACCTACTAATTATGGCACTCTAAAATCTAATAATAATAATTTATCAACATATAAGATACTTATTTATTGATTTTTTTTTTCATTATCACGTGTTATACACGAGAATCTAACCTAGTATCTATACATACTAATAAATAAAGGTTTTGAGTTGCCACATGTCATTCCCATGTTAATTATAAAAAATATTTTCCCGACTCTCTCTCCTATTTAATGATACAAGTTTCTATAAAAAATTACGCTCTCTCCTATTTAATGATACAAGTTTCTATAAAAAAAATTATAATTTTTTGTTTCTCGGCTCTCTCTCCTATTAAATAATAATGATTTTTCTAACTATTTTATAAAACATTTTTTAATTTAAAAAAATAGTTTTGTTCATAAAATATTTTTATAGTTTGAACATTTCTTTCATTCTTTTTATAAAACATTTTTAAAAAATAACTATATAACGTTTTTAAATTTTGTATTAAAAAATTATGTAATATGTAATATTAGATCTTTATTACTAAGTATGTATAATACTGCATTTATTCACTATGTATAATATACAGAGTGTCTAACCTATATTATAATAAATGAATAACTATACTTGCTATGTGTCGACTTTTGATAAAATCTAGATTTTTATTTTTCGCATTTCTCTCCTATTAAATAATTAAATATCTAACATATATTCTAACATTTTATTAAAATTACTAAATCATAAGAAAATTTTAATTATTTCTTATTAACAGATGACTAATAACATTAAACATACAAATCTTCATAGAAAATACTGTTTTATAACAAATTGTATTTATTCAACCCATGTAAAAAATGGGCTTTAACCTAGTGGTTTAATATAAGCAACCTTTGAGAAGCTGAATTCTTAAACTATATGTAAAATTACTTAACTATCCTTAACTTCATGGGTGTTTGGATGTGTGTCAAAACTCTTTTTTGCATTGTTTGATGAGTCGGGTTTAGATTTTGATGCATTGAAAGAGAAAGATGCAGTTAATTGTTGCAACAACAAAGAAAATTTAAGTTAAATGTAGAATTACATTTCCACCCTAACATCATCAAATGGTCCGAGTCTAATCACTCTGAGACTAAGTGTTGTGGGCGCCAAGTCCACATAAGACGGATTAGACGTTAAACAACACGCCGCTATGGCGCCATGGCTTTAACGTGCGTAAATGCACCGGTGGTGTGGGTCAACTCACAATCAAACCAATCAAACATTTTTCTCATATTTTTATATTAAAAAATAATTATGTATTTAGTTAATTAAATCACTACACACTTTTGAGAGTTCAGTTAGTCAAAGCCCCGCTGCCTATGTGACAATGACGTTGCTTGAACTTTTTTAATTTTTAGTAAACCAACTGTACATAGTTTATAGTTTGATAACAAACTTCACTTAATCAAATTATTTCTAATCGTGTGATTCTGGACATTGAAATAAATATCAGTTTGAAAATGGACATCCAAACAATCCAATAATTCGAAATTAGAATGTATATACATTGAGAATTTTAGAAATTAGCACCTTAGAACAATTAAATGATGAAGTAACATATACATTTGAAGGTTTAATAAAAGTTTATAAAACAAAGTAAATATAAAATCATATAAAATATAAATGATTTTAAGAATTTAGCTAAACAGGAAATTGATTGTTTACATAATTAGATTTTAGTTACTTTTTTGTATTTAATCAAATAACTTATAAAATATAATTTTACCCCCTTAAGCCCTTAAACTCTTAAAAATTAATACAAAAAGGTAATCTCGTCATTCTTAAATGTATTATAACTTAGAACATGTGTACCACACATGGTGAAAATATATTAATACATAAAATTTTTAAATCTTTATATATATCTTATTAGGTTGAAATCCCGTGTATTACACGGGTTGAATAAATATAATATTATATACGAAGTAATAAAAAAATCTATTTTTTAAAACTTGTGTTTTATATGGGTTGAATAAACCCGTAAAATACAATATAATCTGTTAACACATAAACTCGTCAAAATATGTCAAGAGATTTATTAATACAAATATTAGTATTTGTTTTAAAAAAAAATATTATTATTAAATTATAGAGATGTATTTAATAAGAGATAGAGATGTGTATTTAATAAGAGAGAGATGCGGGAAAAAAATAATGAGAATGAATATTGAAGCGACACGTGCCATTGAAAAACCTTTATTTATTATATAGTATAGATATAGATATAAATAGGTGAAAAAATGTAATTAGTTACATATGCTAACAATATAAAACAAAATCCAAAAATATGTAAAAGTTAATGTATAATTGAGTTTTGAAAATAAATTAATAACTATTCAAAGTAATTTGACTTTCATTTACTATTTGAATGGAAACATAAGTTAGGTAATTAGATTTTAAAGTTTCTTATAATATGAGACAATTTAAAATAAATGTGTTTTATTAGCATAATTAATATTTTGTTTAAAAATATATTATTATTGAAAAGATAAAGGTGTATTTAATAAGAAAGAGATGCGAGAAAAAAAATTATAAGAATGCATATGAAGGCGACACGTGGCATTGAGAAACCTTTATTTATTATATAGTATAGATATAGATAAGGCCATCCGTAGTGGTTTCATGCTTTTCTATTTCACGCCCCTTTGCATTCAGCGCCACATCAACACACGGGCAATTCCTATCCTGAATCATTAAGGTGCGTAGTGGTATCATTGCCACGTCACCCACTGCATTAATGGGTGAACTTTTTTTTAATTCATTTTATTAAGTTTCTTTTTAAAACAACTGATATTAGTTTTTTAAAACAATTAGTTATCATCCGAAATGTCGATCCAAACATGTTACAAACCACTTACGAGATCAAAAATAGTTTTTTTAAAACAACTCTGTTTTCGTTAAAAATTATACCTAGATGTTCAGAAAAATAAAATTAACAAGCCCATATATTTTTTTAATAATTACCGAGAATAAGTTATTTGAGAAAAAACAAATTAAATCATAAACTAAATATCTAATTAAAAAAATAAAAAAAGAAATTACGTGTTGTCTCATTTTGATTGGTGTCAGAAAGTGCCCCTTTGTCGTGAAAGTAGTCACGCACCGGATCACGCCCGCAGGGGCGGTGTTCCACGCCGGTGAATTAGCCAGGTGGCTCACGCCATCACTTTCACGCCTCTACTAAGAAGGGTCTAATATACTATAGATAAGGTTGTGTTCATAAAAAAATCAATGAAAATATAAAACAAGAAAACGTGAATTGTTTTCTAGCTGTAGGATCCGCAAAATAAATATTTCTGTTACATCATGATATTTTTATAATTAAGTTAAAAACAAGTCAGAGAGCATCGATAGGTGGATGCATGTACTCATCACTAAATGAGTAAACGCACCAAATTTTCCAACATTGTATGCACTAAGAGTGATGTGCTAAAACCAAACTTATAAACAATGTTTCGGTTTTTAAATTTCTATAATCAATCGGTTTAAGGTATAAACGATTTGGTTAATTCAATTATTGGGAAGAAAGATGATTAGCCATGTGTTAAATGTTGGCTTTGGACATGGGCGGATCAACCCCATTTCAATTAATAGATTCAATTTTATCTTTGGCCAATTTCACTTGTCGGAAGGTCAACGAACACCCTAAGTTCCACCTGAGTTATAATTGTAAGATTTTTTTATGTAAGAATTAGGGATGTTTACGGTCCGGTTTGGCCGGCTTTGATAAAAGTTACCGGTCGAATAGTTAACAAAAGTATCAAAAAATGATAAAGCAAACCTATCGGGTTGGTTGGGTCGACTGGGCCAGCTTGAATTGGGTTTTAATTTTTTCTCAACATAGTTAGTTTGTATAATATACATCTGCATTTAAAAATGAAAGAAAAAAATTAACAGTAAAGGTAAACGTGGGGTTCGATTTATGAACTCAGTTCCAAATTGTGAGCATAACCGTTAAACTTGGGTTTTCTAACCATAAACTACGAACTGAATTGTATAAACTATAAATCGGGCTTCGGTTTGGATAGTTAAGTCAATGAACCCTTTCTTAGTTGCTATGCTGAGTTGACTCACTTTTATTTTGTTAGCCCCTAGAGAAGCAAGCATGAAACTGATGTTGCAAAGTGTAGGAGACTAAAGTTACTCAAATGATTTTTTCCCACAATATGATTCAAAAGATATTATAGATTTGACTTGAATCAAAAGCTACTAATGTATATAAATCATTTTACTTTTATGTTTCCTTATCCGCCTCCTACTTCTTGGTCTTTGGGTGTGACTTATGTTGAAAATTTTACGTGGCTCATGGAGTCGAAGTCTGAAGATTGGAAGCTGCTATGCTATGGATGGGTGAAGATTTTATAACTTGTTAACATTGATTTGTACTTATTTTATTTTTGTTACAAGTTGTTTGGATGCTTGTGTTTTGGTTTCTAAGGTATGTGGTCCTAAGCCTAGTTTTAGGTTGTAGTTTAGCTATTGGCCGCGAGTTAGCCTCCCATTTTGTTAAGCCGTAGCCATTTGGGTTGCAGTACTCCTTGGTTTATATCCCGAGAGTCCTAATTTTATTTTTTATTAATAAAATTTATCCGGATATAGTCCCCTTTATAAAAAAAAAATTGAAACTCGACTTTATAAAATCATTTGCACCGAATGATAAAATTGACTTATCATCACTATAAGGTTATCCGGTATACCAGCAAAATTAACGTCGTGATCCTATGTGTCAACCCCAGTCACGCCGTGATAGAAATGTAACACCGCCCCCCTACAAAAAAATCACGCCGTGATGTAGGGGCGTGATTTTTTTCACGCCAGAAACGAATTCGATTTTTGCTTTTGTACCGTTGAACGGTAAAAAATTTGACCGTTGGATATTAATAGGTTTAAATTAATAATATATATTTTTACTCACTATAAATAACCAATTTTTACTCCATAATTTTCACACTTCTACACGTCAATTTTCTAAATTTCTACTCATCTATTCACTACTTCTCTACAAAAAAATGAGTAACGATCCGAACCCAAACTTTTGGGCTCAATACGCGGCTCGTGATAACGCGTTTATGGCCAACCCAAACTTTCAAACCAACCCAAACTTTCAACAAAACCAGAACTTTCAACCTAACCCGAACTTCCAACCCAACCCGAACTTCCTACCCAACCCAAACTTCCAACCAAACCCGAACTTTCAAATGTTTAACTACCAATCCCCAATGTCCCAACCGGGTACACCACTTGACTTTGTACCCGAAACTCAAGAAATGCCACAAGAAACCGTGGACGAGAATAAAAAATTGTCACCAAAAAAGGAAAGAAGATGGTTTCGCAAGACACTTCTAGCCGACCGAATACAAAAAAAGTGATAAAAACGAACCACTATTCTTGGTTAAGGCGTATATAGACGTCTCGGAGGATCCAATAATCGGTAACAATAATTTTGGTTTTTGTATTTTTTAAAATTTTCCTTATTTTATTTTTTTGTTTATTAATTAGAATATTTATTTGTTTGTAGGAAACGCCCAAAACAAAAAAAAAACGTTATGGACTCGGATTCGTGAAAGATATGAATCTTTCATGTGTGTACCGCCCGGTTACCGAACTTTAGACCAACTGAGTTCAAAATGGACTCGTATAAATGGTAAGGTGGTAAAGTTCCATGGGATATACCAAGAATGTTTGCGGGATCGAAGAAGCGGTGAGAGCGATGCCGATTATTTGGGGAGAGCAACGGTCCGGTTTAAAGACGACCATGGTGGCAAAACACCAATTCAGTATTGGGAGGTTTGTAGGAATTCGCCAAAGTGGCAAGCACTATACATTGCCCCCACCCCGAACCGGCTCGTCCAAAAAAAGAACATCAACCGACATCGATGCTAGTCCGGGCGCTTCCGATGGTAGATCGAAGTACGACCTCAACATAGATGCACCGGAAGACGTGAAAGAAATACCCCGTCCTATAGGGAAGAAAAAATCAAAAGCCCAAGCAACGGGCTCGGGTTCGGTTGCAAGTCACGACGAAATCGGAGAGAAAATAGTCGAACAAATGAGAAGATTTAACAACGTCCAAGACGAGAGGATGGATTGGAAACGAACAAAACAAGAGATCGAAATTCTTGGCATGGATCTTGATTCACTCTCAACCGCGCAACGTTTTTTGATTGAAAAAAACAAAATTAGATCAAAGAACGTCATGGTATCCCGTAGGTTTTGGTTATGCATTTTTTTTAATTAATGTTTTTTTAGTTATTTTAATGGATTATTGGATTTTAATAATCCCACTTTTTACCAATTGGCCAATAATAATCTCAACTGAGAATATTCATACTACCGGTCCCTACTTTCAAACTATTTTTTTACATTGGACCCCCTGTTAAAAAAACTTAACGCCGTTAGAGTTTATATGACGTGAACATCTGCAAACCGCCGGAAAGTCGAGCCAAACTAGCAGTGATCTCGTGTTGGCTTTTGAAATTGGCTTTGGTGGTGTTTAACTGGTCTCGTTAAACACCACTGTTGTCTCTGTTTGGACTTTCCAGATCCACGGGACCAGTTAAACACCACCAGAGCCAATTTCAAAAGACACCACGAGACCACTGCTAGCTTGTCTCGACTTTCTGGCGGTTTGCAGATGTCCACGTCATATAAACTCTAACGACGTTAAGTTTTTTTAACGGGAGGTCCAATGTAAAAAAATAGTATGAAAGTAGTGACCGTTGGTAAGAATATTTTCAGTTGGGATTATTATTCGCCAATTGATAAAAAGTGGGATTATTAAAATCCAATAATTTTATTTAATTAATGTAATTTTTTGTTATTATTCGATAATCAATGCCCAAGGCTCCCGCTTTTTTCGGAAGAAAACAAGGGCTACCCAACCTTTTCCCCGGCAAGATAGGGAAAAAGAGCCTTGGAGGCTGGAATAGAAATAGAAAAAAATGACTTCCTTAAATTCTTTCCTGAGTTCAACCAATCCCCTTAACTAATAGATGCTAGTTGGGGGGCCATCCGCTAAACTCAGCCACTCTAAGTAAGTTAAGGGGCTTTGGCTCCAGGCTCCAACTTGATCTTGTGGTAGCTTCGCCAGTCGCTTCCCGAATGCCCCTTTCCTTCGCTACTAGAAGAGTTGCTAGCTTGCTTCATTCTAGAAACGGTAGCTTCCACGTCCTTCCTGCCTACTGAAAGGGATTAATGAATATTATTTATTATATTTTATTTTATTTAAATAAAAATTAAAAAATAAATATTAAATTATTATACCACCAAAATCACATGAGTTTATACATAATATGTAAGAAAAAAAGTGTCGCAACCCAAGTAAGAAAAAAGTGTCCTGTTCACCGTCACCGACCTTGACTGACAATCCTCCGATCACTTGCGTAAAATACCAAATCTCTTTCATATTCAACAAATAATAATCCCAGCCTCAGCTGATCATCATCGTTGGTACCAATTTAATCGTTTTCACCGACCCAGTAAACCCAAACTTACAGGACAAGAATATGCCCGCAGACATTCTTCAATAATTCTATTTCTCCCCATACAATCTAACAACACAGACATCGCTTTCTTTCTTACTCATTAAGGTACTAACCATTTCTATTTCTATTTCTATTTTCTGTTATAATCCTTGTTACAATTGCTTGATTGAAACTTATCTGTAGTTGTACGTTTTGATTCTGATTGATTTTTGCTTGAATTTTGAATTTCTGTATTTTGGGCTTGGTTGGGTTCAGGAACCCTAATTTGTAATTTCTAGTCTAATCATCATCTTATTCATTGTTAGAATCAAGTAATAATTGATCATTTAGATTCAAAATTATCAGAAAATCAAACCCTAACCAGTTGACTGCTGGACCGTATTTAGGATCTTGCTACCTTAAAGATGGGGTCAGATAAGGAGCCTGGTGGTCTACTAGACACCATAAACATGGCGAAAATGCGGACGATTCTAATCCATACGTACCCGTACCCGCATGAGCATTCTCGACATGCCATCATTGCAGTCGGTATTGGTTGCCTGTTTTTTATTTCATCAGACAACATGTATACACTCGTCCAGAAGCTAGACAACAACATCAAATGGTGGTCGATGTACGCATGCTTACTAGGGGTTTTCTATTTCTTTTCGTCTCCTTTTTTAGGGAAGACGATAAAGCCTAGCTATTCAAACTTCAGTCGATGGTAAGTTAATTTTACAGTTTTTATCAGTCTTTCTATGATTGTAGCATGAAAATCTTTATTTTTTTTTCTTTTTTGCAGGTATATAGCGTGGATATTAGTGGCGGCTGTATACCATCTTCCCAGTTTTCAGTCCATGGGAGTGGATTTGAGGATGAATCTCTCGTTATTTTTGACAATATACATTTCCTCTATTTTTGTACTCCTTGTTTTCCACTTAGTTTTTCTGGGACTTTGGTATGTGGGTCTTGTTTCTCGTGTAGCAGGGAGAAGGCCTGCGATCTTGACCATTGTTCAAAATTGTGCGGTAAGTGTCTCAAAATTAAGTTTGTATCGGGTTAGGTAGCCTGTTTAGGTCAAACAGGTAATTTTGGTGTGGGTGAGAAGGGTCCTAATGTAAAATATCACTAAAAATATATTATGTCGAATTGTCGATGTATCTACTTTTTTTTGAACAAAATGATTTATGCATTAAAAATATACTTTGGGCTACTTTTGACCTGCTTGAACTATTCAACCCATTTGACTTGTTTCCTAAGTTAAGTTCTCTATCATCTACCCATTTGACCCGTTAGAATCCAAATTATTAATGAATTTAAAAGAGAATATGTTGACATTGCCACCTTGAGGTTCTATAGAATTGTGATTAGTTGTCGATATCGTTGACCTGCTTGAACTATTCGACCCATTTGACTTATTTGTTGTTTGTGTAGGTATTAAGTGTGGCGTGTTGTGTATTTTATAGCCACTGTGGCAATCAGGCTTTGAATGAAAAACGATTGGGCCGAAGAGATTCGGGCCTGTTTTCACTTTGGAAGAAGGGTGAGCCGAGCATATTGCTGTCAAAATTTCTTAGAATGTATGAATTAAAAGATGAAATCTGCAAATCTTGGTTTGCTCCAGTTGGGTCAGCGGGCGATTATCCACTTCTCTCTAAGTGGGTTATATATGGAGAAGTATGACTTGTGCTTCTCACTTTGTTTAGTATGTGATTTTGGAATAATTATGTGGCAACTTACATTTTCTTCTTTTCAGTTCTCATGTAGTGGTCCTTGTGAATCATCCGATGAAATTTCTCCAATATATTCATTATGGGCAACATTTATAGGTCTTTATATGGCTAATTACGTGGTGGAAAGATCAACGGGGTAAGTGAGTTGCTTCTTATTTTACACCAAAAGTTTGAAAAGTAGAGGGTTTTTAATCAATGATTTTTATCATCAGATGGGCTCTTACTCATCCTCTATCAGTTGAAAAAACAGAGAAGTTGAAGAACAAGCAAATGAAGCCCAATTTTTTGGATATGGTTCCTTGGTATTCAGGGTATATATTCTTTGTCTCTTAGAGTTTTCAGAACCGATGGTATGTTGAAAATTGCAAGAACCGCATTAACCCTTGCATTATTTATTATATAAATCGACTAGAGTGCATATAGATTTCAATATGTTTAAGATTTATTTAAAAAAAGATTTGGTATTAAT
Organism: Smallanthus sonchifolius; assembly: GCA_023525975.1. Classification (NCBI taxonomy): domain Eukaryota; kingdom Viridiplantae; phylum Streptophyta; class Magnoliopsida; order Asterales; family Asteraceae; genus Smallanthus; species Smallanthus sonchifolius. Next base: position 57,359,150 of record CM042040.1, read on the forward strand.
AGTTTTTTTTTAATCTAAATGCACATATGCATATGTATATGTGCACATTTTTACACTTTTTAAAAGAAACTCAGTAGAAGGGAGACAAAAACAAAGGAGCGGGGAGAGATAAATAGACTATTGTTTTTCAATTTTATCCTTTTCATTGAAGTGATATGTACACGTCTTATGTGGTTCTCGACATACTATTCACTAAAGACCACATCCCGTCTGTTATATGTGTATTTTCATGGAATATATCGTATGTGTTTGTCTTTATCTGTATTTATGTATGAATGTTGCAGGACATCGGCTGATTTATTCAAGACTGTGTTTGACCTCCTTGTATCTGTGACTGTATTTGTGGGAAGATTTGACATGCGAATGATGCAGGTTCAAAATCTTTCTGTCTACTAATTTACCTTTTACTTGAAATAATTTACATATCTGACCAATAATCAACTATTTTTATAAAATTATGTGTCAAGTCAAACATTGAATTTTCTTGGGATGGAAGGACTACAAGTGTTTTAGAATATCCAACATGTCTAAAGGTGATATTGATTTAATATATGAAAAATAACGGTTTATATCGGTGGGTTTTAGGCGGCAATGAGTAGGGTTCACGAAGGGGAAAAAGAGGATTTTCTATATGATCATCTTAGTGATAAAGATGAGTTGTGGTTTGATTTTATGGCTGATACGGGTGATGGCGGGAACTCGTCTTACTCTGTTGCTCGACTTCTTGCACAACCTTCACTTAATGCCTTAAATGATGATTCTGTACAACAATTGCCTCGTGGAGACCTCCTTCTTATTGGAGGTGATCTTGCGTAAGTTGCACATCTACCCTTCCGTCCATGTCTGTTCACTAGTCACTACATAATAAGTTGTTCGTTTTTGTCATACTTCATATTTTTTTTGTAAATATTTTCTTTTAATTTTATCTTTCAGGTATCCTAACCCATCAGCATTTAACTACGAAAAGCGTTTTTTTCGTCCTTTTGAGTATGCTCTTCAGCCACCACCATGTTATAAAGACGTGCATATTGCTGTAGACAAACCCGAATTACCCTCCAGTGTCTCTCACTTGAAACAATATGATGGACCCCAATGCTTTGTTATTCCAGGAAACCATGGTTAGCCTCATCACCTTTTTTATTTTTTCCGGTCATGTGTTTAATGTGCTTCTGCCTGCTGTTTGAAATTACCATTAGGGTTGTAAACCATCTACCGAGCCCAAGCTTGCCTAAGCTCGAGGTCGGCTAGTTCAGATCCCTATTTGTAAAACCCGACAGTGAGTAGTTTTTAAAGCTCAGGCTCGGCTCTTTATTATTTTTTAATTATTTAATCATTTTATTTATATACTTACTATTATTTTTATACATACTTATAATTATAATTTTTGTATATATCATAAAAAAGTGCTCGTTTAGGCTCGCGAGCCTAGTCATACTCGATATATGAATCTCGGGCTTAAGCTCGTTTTTTAAGCGAGACCCAGTATAAGCTCAAGCTCGGGCTTGTGTAGTTTAAGTTTGGATGGATTCGAGCTTTTAGCGAGCCGATCTCGAGTAGGCTCACGAGCGGCTCGGATCGTTTACACCCCCAGTTGCCATAGTCTAAGATGTTTGAGTATTTGATAATTTCTGACTATTTAAGGAATTAATCAATAAAATGAACAAAAAAGGACAGATGTCTTGTAAAGAGTTAAAGTCCCCCAAAGTAAGTTATAAATAATTAAAATTTTGTGGTTTTACAGATTGGTTTGATGGACTTCAAACTTTTATGAGGTACATTTGTCACAAGAGCTGGTTAGGTGGATGGTTAATGCCTCAAAAGAAAAGCTACTTTGCTTTGCAGCTACCAAAGGGATGGTGGGTTTTTGGCCTTGATCTAGCTCTTCATTGTGACATTGATATTTATCAGTTCAAGTTCTTTACAGAGTTGATTAAGGAAAAGGTTAATAAATCTATTTGTATTTTGAATTTGATCATATATATTCCAGATAAACTTATGTTATATATTTCAGGTTAAAGAAAACGATTCCGTGATCATCATGACACATGAACCAAATTGGATATTGGATTGGTACTGGGATTCTATTACTGGAAAGAATGTTTCACATCTTGTAAAAGATCATTTAAAAGGAAGGTGTAAACTTAGAATGGCGGGTGACTTGCATCATTACATGCGTCATTCCTGTATCCCATCCGAGAATCCCGACTCTATACAACATTTACTCGTCAACGGTGGTGGTGGGGCCTTTCTGCATCCTACACACGTGTTCAGTAACTTTGATAAAGCATACGGTACAAGTTATGAAATGAAAGCCGCGTATCCTGAGGTTGAAGATTCAAGCAGGGTAAGGCGGGGTCAGTTTTTCTTTGATAGAACAATATGATTTAGTACTGAAGTTCCGTTTTTCAGATTGCTCTCGGTAATATCTTGAAGTTCCGGAAGAAAAATTGGCAGTTTGATTTCATTGGCGGGTTCATTTACTTCGTATTGACCTTTTCAATGTTCCCACAGGTACATACTCAATTAACATTTACCATAAATCTTTACCCGTGTTAGAAATCAAGAACATTTTATTTTGAATTTCTTTCTTTTCTTCAGTGCAACCTTGGGCATATTTTACAAAAGGATGACACATTTTCGGGCCATGTAAGGAGCTTTTTTAGCACCGTATGGGATGCTTTTATGTACATGATCGGGCAATCGTATGTATCTTCTGTGGGTGCTTTGTTATTGTTAGTGGCTGCAATATCGTTCGTTCCTTCTAAAGTGTCACAGAAAAGAAAAGTAGTAATCGGGGTTGTGCATGTTTTGGCCCATCTTTCTGCTGCTTTGATTCTTATGTTACTAATGGAATTAGGCGTTGAATTATGCGTACAACACAACCTTTTGGCAACTTCGGGTTATCACACATTATATGAATGGTACAGAACAGTGGAAAGTGAGCATTTTCCTGACCCAAAAGGTCTTCGGACACGTATAGAGCAATGGACTTTTGGCCTTTATCCGGCGTGTATTAAATATCTCATGTCAGCTTTTGATGTTCCAGAGGTTTGTTTTTCATAACATTGATTGATACTACTCTTTATTGTGTTAAATGAACCTTCAAGGGAGTGGCATAGTGGTAAGCGCTTGATTCAAATCCAGCTTCCGTTGGTTTTGCCTTTAACTCCTTGTAGCCGAGCCCGAGCTCGACTAGGCTCGAGCTCGGCTCGTTTAACTTACTGTGAGCTCGAGCTCGGCTCGATTCGAGCTCTATTTCTAAAAATCGGGCTTGGCTCGTGGGTACTTTTTCAAGCTCGAGCTCGGATCGTTTATTATTTATTAGTTTATATTTTTTTAATTATTTTTGTATAAGTTTTAAAATAATTTTTATACATCACATAATATTTATTATTTAGTTATTTTTATCATAATTTTATATATACTAATTATTATTTTATAAATATATATTTAATATATTAATTATAAATTTATAAAAATAATAGGCTCGTTTAGACTCGTGAGCCGGCTCGAGCTCGATAAGTGAAGCTCTGGCTCGGGAAGCTTATTTTTAGGCTCGAGCTCGTTTAAGCTTGGCTCGATTCGAGTTTTCAGCGAGCCGATCTCAAGTAGCTCACGAGCCTGCTTGGCTCATTTACACCCCTATGCCCTACCCAAACTGCGTTTTAGCAAGGTATTGTTGGGGCCCGTCAGTTTTTTGGGGACGGGTCCTCATGGTTATAAAACGAATGTTAATTCTCGTTCAATCATCAGGTGATGGCTGTGACACGGTCCAACATATGCAAGAACGGGATGATTTCACTCTCACGAGGGGGTGCAACCATATACTATGCGTCCGTGTTTCTTTATTTCTGGGTGTTGTCGACACCCGTTGTTTCACTTGTATTTGGGAGCTACTTGTATATTTGTATCAACTGGCTTCACTTACACTTTGATGAAGCATTTTCCTCCTTACGAATCGCGAATTACAAGTCCTTCACACGCTTCCATATCAAAGAGGATGGCGATATTGAAATCTTCACTCTCGCAGTCGACAAGGCATGTCTTTTGGTTAACTTGACCGTTCGTTTATTTGCTGGCTTATTTGTTGACATGGGAAAATTATGCAGGTGCCGAAGGAATGGAAGGTAGATCCTGAGTGGGATAATGAGGCGAAACAGCCTCAGCAGGCGAGTCATCATAGAAAATTTCCAAGCAAATGGAGGGCAAATGCCTTCCATCAGGACCCTGTAAACACTGTCCGGATCGTTGATCATTTTGTTATTCAACAAACCAACAGATTGCAAGTAGCAGAGGTAAACGGGTCACTGACGATGTAGCTTGGAACCGTTTTTGTTTGTTTTTTTGTTAGAGATGGAAGTCCTACTCGTAGAATATAAAATGTAGGTTAACTTAAAATGGTAATGTAAATATTGTTTCATATGAAGATAAAAGTTGTTACAGTTTGAGTCCATTCTAGTGTTGATTTAGGGTGATTCAGCCATTGGTTTTATCATAAAGAGAACCGAGGCGAGTGTTTTTGCCTAAGGCGTCGGTGCTAGAGACCTTTTAGCTAGTTTTTAACTTAAGATTCATATACAAGTATATGTAATAGTATTGGGGGTTTAACCCAGTTAAGGGTTCCTCTTGGGTGCGCTGTCCTGGATATCCTAGGTGTTGCCCCGGGAAAACTCAATTATCCTACAATATGTAGGTGTTGCTGTTAAAAAAACCCGCCTTCCATCTGCCCCATCGACCCACACAAGTTTTTAATCTATTTTGTCGTATTACTATGATTATGTTTCCATAGTTTGCAACTGATTTCCCTAATCATGAGAATCACGCCAGGAAAACAACCAACTTCTATGAAAGTATGAAACTATAAATGCAGATAATTCGTGTCCACGCCCTAAACACCTCAATAGGTTTTATAGTTTGGAAATGCTTGGAGAATTTTTTTTAATAGTTACTTTCATATTAAAGTACTAGCTTATAGACCCGTTTATTACACGGGTTTGTATAATAGAAATTATATATTTCAATAATGTTAAAAAAAATTACATAACTTAAGTATTTTTATTGCGTATAACAATATTGAAAATGATATATTCCCTAAATCTGTACATACATTGAAATTACAATTATCAAGACTCACAATAATCGATTACCATAAAATTGCAACCAACTGATACGGCCACCAAGATAGGACCATGCATCAATTAGCTTGCTTGTACTAATTCAGCGACTGTTTTGAATCAATCCACAATTCCTTAATGACAAATGCAATACCATTGGTTTAATATCTTTTTTGTTATGTTCCTTTTTTTTAATGAGACATTTATTGGGCTTCACAAAATGACAACACACCTAAAATAGTTCTGTCCAAAATTCATAGAGATGCTCTATGCTACTGAAACATAAAGATGCAGTTTAGTTTTTTTTTTATTTTGAAAAGTAGATGCGTTTTAGTTGATGGTTCAGTTTGAATAAATATGATAACAGAAGATGAGTGCAGCAGAATCAGGAAGCTACCACTCAATTTCATTTATCCATAAAATTATATTTTCACATTTAAGTTTAACCAAATTATCTTGCAATGATCTGTTAAAAAGCAATTAAAACCAAATCAAACAAGTGTGGTGGTTTTGGGTGATCTGAGGTAAAACCACTTTCTTTTTCTCATGTTAACTTATTTGACAATTTAGTTCTGAAAGTTGAGTCTTTTTTGGTAGAGTTTTCTAGGGTTTGAAGAAATGTCCTAAATGGTGATGGCAAGTCAATGATGATTATTTATGCAAATAAATAAATATAAAGCAAAGACAATGATACATTCAAATCAAGAAAAACAAAATGCAAATCAAAGGAAACCCCTTCCATAAAACACCTAAAGATCAATGAGACCCTTTTACGTTACATGACAATCAATTAAATCTTGATTTTTTTACTTTTACTGCACGTATTATCATACATAATTGTGTAATTTGAGCTCCTAAAATAGCACAACTTATTGTCATCATAACATTCGCCATCTGCGCAAAACTCCCATTTCCTTTCTCCAATGTATCCGAGTATATGTAAAATAAAAACGATTTTAAAGATTGTTTCAAATGAACAGAAGACGACTTCTTGGCAGACACGTTGTCATTAAACTCGATCATCTGATCAACAATTGTAACATCCCGAAAATAGTAAATAAGTAAATAATAATACGATGGAGATTTATACGACATAAAATGAAATAAGAACGGATGGACTTGGGCTCGACTCCAACGGGCCGAGGGAAGCCCAGGTATAAAAGGGGCAAGACAGCCCATTTGACCATTTCACCTCCATTTCACCAATTCTAGAGAGAGAAAGGGAGCCCGAGTCTAGAGAGAGAAAGTCGACGGATCGTCACGAGATTTGAGGAGCACGTTACTACTGAGATCGTGAGCAAAACCTCTGGATCATAATTCCAATCCAGGTAATGATTCGATCATAATATGAGTTTTTGTTCATTTTGGGGTTTCTCGGGTTTTAGCTAAATAGGTGATGTTTTTACGGATGAAACTTGAAAATAAGCTTAGAAATAGAATCTAGAATGAAAACCGCACGTTTTGATCAAAGAAAATTGTAAGATTAGCATGATCGGATTAACATGCAAGAATTCCGAAATTTTGGTCCAAGAACCAGGTACTGCGTACTTACCAAGTGCGCAGGAAGGAATCCCTGCGTACTTACTAAGTGCGCAGGCAGCAGTCCCTGCGTACTTACCAAGTACGCAGGAGGAAGACTCCTGCGCACTTACCAAGTGCGCATGAGCAAGTCCCTGCGCACTTACTAAGTGCGCAGGAAGCAGACAGCAGGCCACAGGTTGGTTAAGTAAAGTCAGTAAGTTTAGAATGATTAAACCATTAGAGTCGGGGTTGGGTCTAATGTGTATTTAACTACCTAATCCAGATCGGAGGTGACGCTGTTGGGCCTTTGTTTAGGACAACCTAGAGTAGCTCGTCAGGTGAGTTCTATGTGCCCCCTTCTATGTATGTGCAAATGATTTATAAATGTTTTGGGGCTGAAGTGTATACACTAAATGGATAAATGCTATAAGTGACAATGTGATCATACGTACATATATGAATATATAAATACTTATATATGTGAAAATGAATTATGAATAAAGAATGAAGCGTATGATATAAAGAAAGAATGAAAGAAGGATATAACGTAAAAGAATGAAATCTTGCTTTATATTATATATATTGCATGTTATGAATGAATGTAAACGTTATAAACCCTTCTGTGACAACGGCTACTTCGGTAGACGGACGACCACGTGACTATTTTGCAACCGGGACGAAAACGTTCCTACGTAAGATAGGACGTATGAAAAGGTAAAAATGGACGGTCGAAGCAATTGCCTTAACTAATGTAGAACGGTTGCATACATAATGGTCGCGTGGGAAACGGATGCCCTAGGGCAGACGGATTTAATGTTATGACGGACTACGACGGTAGGACGGTTAAGAGCGGACGGACAAAAGTTGCCGGACGGATTTAATGTTATGACGGACGGTTTTCTAGAGCCGGACGGTTATGAGAAGGGCTACGACGGTAGCTCTGACTGCGATGTCTTCGTGACATTCGCGACAAGTATGATGGGTTGATCTCCCTTAAGATTATGGCCAATATGTGTTCTCCCAAAGAAAGTATGTATGTACATATGTATATACCCTCAATGAATGTTATGTGAGAACAGTAAAGTAAAGAATATTTAAAAGTATGAATATACATGTATACATTATATTCAGGATAAGATAAATATTATGTATGATTGTCTTTAAACTAGAACTCACCAGCGTTAGCTGACTTTTAGTATACATTTCAGGTAAGAAAGGAAAGGGTCGTGCGAAGGCGTGAAGGTTACCTGGCACAAGACTGACATCCCACTTTTGTTTGTTAAGAATATGTTATGCTTTTATTTGTAAAGACTTCCGCTGTTTTGATTATGTAATTGAATGACGAATGTTTTAATTTAAGTTCAGTATTTATGACTATGTTTATGAGTAAATCCAACAAGTGAGGTCACCCGGTTTAGAGGCCTTACAACAATATGTGAATCCCCGTCTTTTTCCATCACCATAATGTTACTGTAGTTAAACTCTTGAGTTGATCAACATTCTGTTGAGTTTGCTACAGTTTTCGAACTGAATTAATATATTCTCAAACAAAGAACGATTTAGGGAAAAATCAACGAACAAAGAATGACGATGGAACAAATACAAAAAAAAAAAACACGATTTAGGGTGGTGTCTAGAAATCTAATTAGTCAAAACAATGCACACATAGTTTGATTACAGATAGCCAAAACTCTTGAATGATGTCTAGAAATCTAATTAGTCAAACAAAAATCCAGCTAATTATGACTCAATCAAGTAAACACTAAAACCCAGTCATACTAATTTGGACACAATCTAACAAAGATTTAGAGAAACAAAAGGAAATCTGCACAAAGATATGTATAGAGAAACTATCAAGTTGATTAAAAAAGATATGTATAGATATGTATAGGAAATCTAACATCAATGATCTGAACGAGTAAAAAAGAATATCAAAATTAGAGATCATCAAATATCTAATATGGAGTACACACGCATATATAAAAGTAAGCATAAAAGCTAGATGTTATCTAACATAGGCATGTGCAACCTGAGCCGGAACGCCTATCTACAGAGGCAATCTGACCCGTTAACCCAAAAGTGCAACATCCGATGGAAGGCGGAGAAATGATAATCGAAAGCGAATCGGGTAACTGAAAGGTATAAGCACCGCCTCAACCGTTTAAAAGCAAAACTAATGTTGTAAAAAAGAACTATGAAATGTTGGGATAAACAATTATTATGCTCGGATATATAAACAAGGGGATAAGCCCACCATGACTGCATACCTAGCAGTGCCCCGCCAATAAATAGGTATTAACGAGTTTGTTCAATTTCCGGACGCGTTAAAAGTCATCGTCGCTACCTCTACTAAGATCAAAACACGTATACCAAAAACTGAAGGCACCAATGAACATGAAGAAAAAAGATAAAAAAAAACTCAACCTCAACTAAAGTTAAATGGAAAACACCTTAATTTTTTAAAATCTTACAACATTCCAAAAAAGAAAAAAGACAAATTTTGTTTTAACTAATTAAAGCAAACTTTGAACCGGTAAAGTCAAAATCAAAACCAGGATCGTCATCCCTAAAAACTTGCACATCATCAATTTTAATCGCTAACATCACCATAAGTTACGCCTACCGTCACCGACAATCCCAACCTTCATTTTCGCCTCTCGATCAAAGAAAACAATAATTGTTAGACAATAATAACAACAGTGAATTGCTCATTTAAAAAACTATCAAAATTAGAGAACATTTATGTAAGTCCCCAAACTCAGGAGGCCTCACGTATTGGATTTACTCATCAACACACAATACTTAAACATAAAAATTCATCACTAGCAGCGGAAACAATTTAAACTTTTAACATAACAGCGGGAGCATAATGTGTTTCAAACAACTTGTCAAATACAAACTAAAACTTGTCTTAAATAACTAAAACATAAACATAAACTGGATGGCATACACTGATCTTCGGGTAACTCTTCTCGCCAAGCCAAGCATCCACATCCATCTACTACCACCTACACTTAACTGATGTGCATACTAAAAATCAGCAACGCTGAGTGAGTTCTAACATTTACTTTAACTAAATCACACAAGAGATTTACTAATACATATATAGTGCCCTTAAGGCAAAAACTTTGCATACTTTACCTTTCAGATCAGCTTAAAACATATAATAAACCGTCAATTCCATTTCACTGTACTGCCCGTCATGGCACACGACCATGAATCGACCAGTACTGCATAACCGTTAATTCGCTTGTCACTTCTAGTATTGTTCTCGTGATCAATACCGCTCAACATGGTTTGGTCCTCGTGACCCTATGATGTTGTCATCGTGGCCAACACCTAGTATTGTCCTCGTGATCAATACCGTTTAACCGGTATATGGGGGTTGCGTAGACCCCCGAGCAACCGCCGTAACCCATCCCAATTGTACAACTGTTAACGAGCCACCAAGACTCTTACTAATGGGTAGCACCCATATCTGACATCTTGTACAAGTAGCATCTGTCCCAAGGACCCATGGCAGGTCCCGAGAATACTCAAAACATTTTGGGCCTGGGACATGTAAAAAAAATGGGCCCCATAATATGAACTATAATGGCATAATAAAAAAACTAGTGGACCTTTTTTAATTTCTAAGTGAGTTAATAAGGGGAGATCAAAGAACTGGTTTTCGAAGTCTGCGTCGTGCAACAAAGATTGAAGACTGTCGTCAAGGGTTCGGTCTGTCGAAAATACATAAGTCGTTGGAAATTTTTTACGTCGTGCAACAAAGATTGTAGTCTATGGGTCCCTTAGGAGACCAGGCCCCGGACGATCGCCCTTGTAACGAACCAAAATCCGGGTTTCGTTATTAAATAAATAAATATTTCTAATTAATATTATGGTGAAAATAATATTTTAGAAATAAGTTGAAACAAGTGAGTTTCAAGTTAGTGATGGGGTTATATTAGTTTTTAACTAATTTTGGAATGAAAATGGATGAAATGAAAGTTGAGGGGTTGAAGGTGTAAATATGGTAAATCTGCCATATTTGACTTGGTGAAGTCAAAATTGGGTCATTTGTTGGTGAAAGGAACGTTCATTTCAAGAGAGAAAAAGGGAGAAAGTGAAATTGAAGCAAAATCGTGCATTTGGAGCTTTGCATTGTGAAGGTTTTGACTTGCATATCACCTTCCTAACATCAAGTTAGTGATTATCTTCCTTTTGATTTCATCATTGATGTGTTAGTTGATGGGTTTTGCAGAAATCCAAAATTTATGATTCATGGGGTAATTTAGTGTTAGATTGTTGATAATCTAGCTAAACTAAAGGTAAAGAATGGTGATTAACATCCTAGAACCCTTTGATTTTGATTATGAGTTGTTAGGGTTCATATGGAGAAAATTGGGGATTGTTGGATTATGATGATAGGATGATTAATTAATGACGATTAAGTGTTTATATGACACTTGAATGAACACTAAATTAATCTAATGTTAAATATTAAATGAAAAGTTAGTGTTAAGGAATGGTAATGAAACTCAAGTAGGTAAGTTTGGATGGAAAGAGGGTGTTTGGATATGGGAATAACCCAAATGGGTCAGTTTGAGTTGGAAATGGAAAATTGGGTTGTGAACCGAATTAAAATGTGATTTTGATGTATGATAGATTACTAAACTAGGTGTATATGTTTAGGTAATCAAACTGCAAATCGTGAAGAGGGAACGGGATCTTCAAACTCGAAAGGTAAGTGCTTTTACATTTACTTAGTATTGTTGATATATGGTGTTATATGCAATGTTGTATGCATAATGTGTTAAGTGTTATGAATGTGAATGAATGTAGTTATAGTTGTATTACTATAATGGAAATGTGCATATGAGGTTATGATCTAAGTATCATAATGGAAATGTGGATATGGGGTTATGATCTAAGTATCATAATGGAAATGTGGTAATGGGGTTATGGTTTAAATACCATAATGGAAATGGGTGATGAAGTTATGATCTAAGAATCATAATGGAAATGTGGTGATGAAGTTATGGCCTATGTGCCATAATGGAAATGGAAATGTGTTATTTATGAATGTTAAATGAAAAGAATGAAACTTGTAAGGTGTTATGCAAGTGATATGAAGCCTAATGACTAATTGGGTGGAAACGGGTCAAATGGGTGAATGGGTGAAAACAACTAGATTTTACTTGTTGATATGTGTTATCTTCATTACTAATGGTGAAAGTTTATGTGATTATGTAAGAAAAGCTCCGATGTAGTCAAAGTCAAGTCCAAGGCGTTGGCGGGTTCTCGTATGCGTATATGATGATTTTGGGGGTTAAATAGGAATCCTATAAAAGGATGTAAATGAAACATGAAATTGTGTTTTGATTTATGTATATGGTGTTTTGGTTTTCTTTAAACAAAAAAACCCAAGTGTTGGGAAAATTTGGTGTCAAAGTGAAATGGTAAATGATGAAAAATTGGTTAAGTGTTGAATCTGGGAGAAAAACCAAACTTTCTGTTTACTAGGTGTCTTCGCGAAGATCAAAGGGGGATTCTTCGCGCCACGCGAAGAATCAGTTTTCCCGGACAAGTGAATTGGGACTTTGTCGCGACACCTTGTAAAAAAAAAAATTCTTGGGATAGATGCTTCTGCTTGTTTAATGTTTTAATAATCGGTGTATGAAATTAAGGGTGTTACAGCCCTCCTCGCCCCCCATAAGGGCCGCCCCTGCAGGGATCTTAACAAGCTAGTACACTTCCCAGACTAGTCACTTTTTGTTCATAAACTTTCATTATCTTGATCTTAACTTAAACATATATTATGCCTTTGTGATACACCCTACTTATTTTACTTATTATTTTATCAGAGTTTAATGCGGAAAACATGTCCCAGATCAATAAAACCTTGCCATAACGGCTAAGGTAACTTTTTCATTTATAATAATATATTGTTTTACAAGGATAATATATTTACATTATCCTATATATGCATCTTTCAACTCCGAGCAGCCTCGTCCATAGGAAGCTTCATTCCACGTGCTTCTTTCCTAGAGTGTTTAGAAAATATTTTTGAATTAGCTTACGCTAAGTAAGTACACTGCAGCGTTCATTTTATTATGAACCCTTTAGGTTCTTATTGTTCAAGTTTTCTCGGGCTCTCGGCGCCCACGTGACCATCTCCGGACGTACCTTCGGTCACGCTTTTCATTTATTTTATGGGTGTGCTAACCCCCTCGCATCCATCACAGGTCGTACCTCCGGTCCGAGTATTGGCAAGGTCCTTATACTCGTCAGTATAGACCCCTTTCATTTGTCACAAAGACTCATTCATTCCTCAGCCCCGTAGGCTTGGAATCTTTTACTCTTTCAGCCCCGTAGGCCTAGAGTTTACTTTTTTAGCCCCGTAGGCCTAGACTTTCCCTTTTCTTTTCTTTTCTTTATTGAGATCCACCTTACAGGCCGGGTATCTCATTTCATTTGGGACCTTGAGTATCTTTGACTCACAGCCTCCTAAATGTATCAAGCATTTATTTTCATTTCATGTATATGCTTGATTTATTCACCAACCGGTCCTTGCCTTAAAACTTTGTAACGGTTTTTCCATGATACATTAGAAGGGTTTATATATAGCAAGTATCAGCGGCGTATCCACCACCCCTCTAACACTTCGTGAGTACTCCATTATTCCATTTTAGGGTTTAGACTCGTTCCATCATACTCATTCATGTTTGCACGTATTCATCATGCATTTCATGTATTCATTTCCATCACGTGTTCACATTCATTATGCATGGTATACTTTCATCTCATATTCGTATTCGTCATATATTGTAAACTGGGTTATTTTCCTTACAGAGAAGTACCTTCAACAGAGATGTCCCCAGGAAAGAGTGACGGATCTAGGAGAGATTTGTACACCACTCTTTCCTTAGACAAGACATTCCGTTTGTCAGATAACTACATACCGGTTGGATGTTCTCCCATACGTTTACTATATTTCATTATTCTTTATTAGTCTATACCCCTAAACATTCATAATGGTTTCACCACGATGTACACAAGAGGTTTATATATAGGAAGTAACAACGGCGTATCCACCACCCGTAGCGGACCGCTAAGCTGGGTGGTAGCGGTCCGCTACCCCCGTTAGCCAGCTGTCTGGCGTACTCCGCATGTAGCGGACCGTTACGCCTTGGGTAGCGGTCCGCTACCCAATCCTATTCGGCGAGTGTGACATTCCAGATTTTATTCACGCATTTGTAATATATATCATGTAATCATTTTCAACCAAATGAAATGCAAGTGTTTTTATTTAATTTTGTACAAAACATATATTTATTTTATGGATTTAAAATAATTAAAATTTTATACGTTTTAAACTTATATAAAATTTTATATAAAAATCTAAATTTAAAAAGGCTTATATATAAAATAAGATAACTTATTTAAATAAAATAATTAACTTTTATAAAAATCTTTATAATAATAATAATAAAATAAGTTTATAAAATATATTTGAAATTAAAAGAAATTAAAAAGAAATCTAATTAGTTATTTTTATAAAAAATGAGGGTCTGTTTTGAAAATAATAAAACTACAAGGTTTTAAAACAGAAATTAGTTAAGGGACTAAATGTGGACAAATCAAACCACAAGGACTTATCCGTAATTATCTCAAGGACCAAATAGATTTAGAAGTAAACTCCAGGGACCAAAATTTCCAAACCCCAATTCGCGTTTCCGGTCATCTCCCACATTGACCGGCGGTCCAAACCATTTTCCGGCGACTCCTCTACACGCCTGTACCCTGCACCTCGACAGCCGAAACTGGTCTCCTCGACCTTGTCGTTCTCACGTGAACAAAAGCCCTCGACCAATTTGTCTCCCCGACATACAGAAAGCCTGATCGTGTTTGTGGCCGAAAGTCCACGCCACGAATTCAGCCCCGACAGTCAACCTCCACGCCTGCAAGATGGCTCGACAGTTTCGTCTCGTCCAGACGAGTGTCGAGACATGCTCAATTTCTTGTCTCATTATCAGGATCGAGCTCGGCTATAAAAAGCCATTACCGAACCTGCACGAGCTCGCCATCCCCTCTTCACCCACTCTCACTCAAAATTGAAACTACCATTGTGTTCGTCGTCTCTGAGAGAAGCTGTGACCAGAATATCAGAGTCTAATTCCATCCCGAAGTTTGATTCCCATTCTTGACATTCTCGGATTTAGGACCCTGCCGACCAGACCCTTCGCGACCAGGTTCGAGCCTCAAATTGGTTCTGTTATCTTCTATTATCATCAGGCAATCTATCCCAATCGAAATCTCGGCCTCAGACCATCGATCACCTGGCAAACCAATATCCTCGGACACTGGTTTGCCGGTTGCCGAGAACCAGCGACCAATTCGCATATGTGTTATGTATTAAACATCACACACATAACCAGCGATGGGCGATAGCCCGGCTGGTTATGTGTGTGTGTGTTTGTGTTGTAGGTCGCGGGTTCGATTCTTGTGGCCTCCGGCCCAACCCATTTTTATTCTGTTTTTATTTTATTTATTTATTTTAAATTATTTTAATATTCTTTTTATACAATAAAAACTAAAACGAGCCGGTTTACTCGTTCGTTTATTTTTAAAACCATTAAATAACTTTTTATACACATTTAACCCGCCCAACTTTTATAAAATAATAAACCCTATAATTTTTATAAACTTGTTAACATAAATTTTAATGAAAACAATGATAACATAATTAAACAAATAGAAATTTTCTTTTTATTTTTATATAAATACAATAAACATAATAACAATTTTTTTAAAAATAAATCTTAATATATGTTAATGATAACATAATTAGACAAATGTAAACTTTTCTTTTTATATATAAATACAATAAACATAATAACAAATTATTTAAAATAAAATTTTAATATATGTTAATGATAACATAATTGGATAAATGGAAACTTTCTTTTTATTATTATATATAAATACAATAAACATAATAACAAATTATTTAAAATATAATATTTTAACAAAATTAAAATATATCTATATATATATATATATATATATTTTTGATGTTAAGTTTTACAAAACCATTATCATCTTTTTACCATATTTTATACCAATAAATGTTAAGAAATATTGTTATAAACCTATACACATTTAAATACGAATTCGCACATACAAAACATACAATAATACCTATTTATCCACCTAGGGATTCAACGTGCTTAGTTCTCAACATCCTTAGCACCCGCACTCGTGGATTAAAACATCCGTTAGCCAGGTGAGTTACATAGCCCCTATTTTACATTTTGCACGTTTTAGGGTGAAACATTATACATGCTACTCACATTGTTTATACGTGTTATACATGTGGACTATATGCTTATTATCTTGGATGTACATACATTTAAACACAAGAAAACCAACAGTAATATTAATAGATCTATTGTGCCTGACCAGCCCACCCGGTTAGGGTGTTTATTACTGCACACTCGGATATAGCCGCGTGTTATATTCAAACATACCGGATATAGTGGGTAACTATATTCAAACATACCGGACTTAGCTGTTGTGCTTTGTTCAAGCGCGTCAAAAAAGGTTTGAATTGTGATTAGATAAATGATACACTATATATATATATATATATATATATATATATATACTATGTTTAACAAGATAAACAATGAGTTGCAAAACGTTTTTATCTACTACTTATCGGAACTACAAAACCTATGTACTCACAAACTTTTTAGTTGACACTTGATTTAAATAATGTTTCAGGTTTGGATATGTGATTGCTTGCCGAAGATTTCTCCACTTAAGAACTATGGACCTAGTTAAATAAATCAATGTTTTGAACTAGACTAGGTTATTTGAAATGTAATGTATTTGGATCTTTGTTGTCTTTAAATTTAATTAATGAATTATGCAACATTTTAGTTATCATGTGCTTTTGAACAATCATTTCATTGTCCGCCTCGATGATTCCGCCATCGGTCGGGGTGTGACAGATTGGTATCAGAGCCAGGTTATAGGGAATTAGGTTATTAGACACAATGACCTAGACTATAACCCTAGGACTCCCTTTTATGTGTTATGTGCTAAATGATTAATTGTTATGTGAATTATTTGCAGTTAGGTATTATTTGAATTTTCCCAAGTTTGGTACATGAGACTTATACATACAAGGCTTAAATACATGATACATACTTGACAAACAAACTTATGCAAACAAATACACTATCCATACTCTTTCCTAATCCATATTAATTGCAACATTCCTACACATTTTATACTCATAGACTCTCAAGTCTATTAAAATCTTGAAAATCTCATCAACGACTTAATTTCTTGAAACCAGTAAAGGACACGTGCAATCTGGAAGGGTGACACCTGTACATTGGGTTTTCTGTCTAGGAAAGCATTTCGTATAAATCCAAATAAACGGACCCGTATGCTTTCCTGGGAATTCCTGAAGTGAGTGTTTACCTATAGGCTAAAGCATGTCTCCTTGAAAGTTTTGAGGAATTATTTAACGTTGATAAGTCAATGTATTCGCAAGGATACGATCCGAACTTAAACTCAAAATTTGGGGACATTATAGCAAGATAGGAAGAACTAGACGAACATGCAAAACAAATCATTATTACGGGTGCACACGTAATAACGATTTGTAGTGCATGCAAGTCCCGACAATTCCTAGTACGCGAATAATGATCTATAACATCATGATTCTATCCGGAATAGATGACTTAGTTTCCCCCATCAACTTTGAATAAATACACATGTACGGGCACGCGTCATGATGAATCCCGCTTTTCTGCTTACATTATTTCCCACTATAACTCATATATATCCATCTTATCTAAAATATCATTGTCTTTTCTTATGGTGTTAAAACGCCTCCTCGACGTGCAAACTCTAGCACTTCCAACCCGGATCTTGCTACTCTCTTTGCCCAGCTGGTGGGGCAAATGACCCAAGCCAATAACAACAGTGACGGGTCTCACAACATCCAAGGAAACAGTGGTACCAACCCGCCTCAATGCACGTTTAAGCACTTTAACTCGTGCAATCCTACAAAATTTTTCGGCACTGAAGGTGCTACCGGCCTACTGCAATGGTTTGAAAGCATGGAAAGCACATTCCTAAACAGTGACTGTCCCGATAATCTTCGGGTTCGCTACGCCACAAGTGTACTTCAAAAGAGAGCCCTCACCTGGTGGAACGGTGAGAAACGCACTTGTGGTGTTGAGGTTGCTACATCTTTATCATGGGATGATCTGAAGAAAGCCATGACTGATGAATTATGTCCTCGTAATGAAATGAGGAAGCTCGAGACTGAGTTTTGGGATCTTGCCCAAGACAGCGGGGATAATCTGGCTTACACCACCCGATTTCAAGAGCTGAGCCTATTGGTGCCTCATATGATCACTCCCATTGCTCGTGAAATTGAAAAATACATAGGCGGGCTGCCTATGCAAATTCAAGATGCTGTGTTAGGAAGCAATCCTCCTACACTTGAAGCTGCTATCCGTCTATCCGCTACACTATCCGACAACCATGTCAAAGCCGGAACCTTAACAAGAAAGGGTTTCAAGAAGGTTGTCTCCACTCTTGCGGCCGTCAAAGATGTAAAACCCGAGTCTTCTAACCGTAACAAGAAACAAAAAGGTCGAAACTTCGCAGCCGTAACTCCCGCTGTACCTGCTATTCAAGTGGCCCCTTTGGGTCAAAACCCGAAACCTTATCTGGGCCCGAATCCCCAATGCCAGACCTGCAAGTACCATCATCCTGCCAACTTACCATGCCGATTATGTTCAAGCTGCGGACGATATGGACACGTGGTCACTACTTGCCGTACCCGTCCTCCCGTCCATCAAGCTACTCCAGCCAACCGTCCAATCTATCCGACACCTCTCAATGGTCGGGCATGTTACGAATGTGGAGATCCAAACCATTTCCGTGACCGATGCCCAAAACTTCATCGTCAAGGTGGTCCTCAAGGACGAGCGTTTAATATAAACGCTAATGAGGCACAAGCAAACAACGACGTGATAAACGGTACGTTTCTCGTAAACAATCATTATGCATCCATTTTATTTGATACCGGTGTCGATAGGAGTTTTGTGTCTCTTACCTTTGAATCTCGACTTGCTAAACAAAGAACGAAACTTGAAAATTCTTATTCCGTGGAGATAGCAAACGGAAAATCTATTACTATAAATTATGTTATCCGCGACTGCAATCTCGAGCTTAATGATCATGTGTTCTCTGTTGATCTCCTTCCAATGCAATTGGGAAGCTTTGATGTTATAATTGGCATGGATTGGTTATCCAAGCACCATGCCGAGGTTATTTGCTACGAAAAGTGCATTCGTATACCTCTCCCTTCGGGCGACACGTTAGTTATTTTCGGTGAAAAACCATGTCGTGGTCTTCAACTCATGTCTTGCACATTGGCACAAAAGTACCTACGGAAAAAGTACGTTGCCTTCTTGGCCCACGTAGTTGACACGAAAGACAAGGGTAAGAAATTGCAAGATATTCCGATCATTCGAGACTTTCCCGAAGTATTCCCCGAGGATTTACCCGGCCTTCCTCCTCCTAGACAAGTAGAGTTTCGTATTGACCTCGTGCCCGGAGCAACTCCCGTGGAAAAAGCTCCCTATCGTCTTGCACCTTCTGAGATGCAAGAGCTCGCAAGTCAATTACAAGAACTCTCATCCAGAGGATTCATCCGACCAAGCCATTCACCTTGGGGTGCTCCTGTGCTGTTCGTAAAGAAAAAGGATGGATCGTTTCGAATGTGCATTGATTATCGTGAACTCAACAAGCTTACAATCAAGAACCGTTATCCTTTACCCCGTATCGACGATCTTTTCGATCAACTTCAAGGTTCAACATGTTTCTCCAAGATTGACCTTCGTTCCGGATACCATCAACTTCGTGTTCTCGATGAAGACATTCCAAAGACTGCCTTTCGAACTAGATATGGTCACTACGAGTTCATGGTCATGCCATTTGGCTTGACTAATGCACCTGCGGTTTTCATGGATCTCATGAACTGTGTATGCAAACCTTATTTGGACAAGTTCGTGATCGTTTTCATTGACGACATTCTCATCTATTCTAAAACGAAAGCGGAGCATGAACAACATCTTCGTTTGATTTTGGAGCTCTTGAAGAAGGAACAACTATACGCCAAGATCTCCAAGTGTGAATTCTGGCTAAAGGAGGTTCAATTTTTGGGACACATAGTCAACGATAATGGGATTCATGTGGACCCGGCAAAAATCGAAGCGGTAAAGAATTGGAGTACTCCTAAGACTCCTACCGAGATTCGTTCCTTCCTTGGACTAGCGGGTTACTATCGTCGCTTCATCTCAAATTTCTCCAAGATTGCGGTCCCGCTCACTGCCTTGACTCACAAAGGTAAACCTTACGAGTGGGGACCCAAGCAAGAGGAAGCTTTTCAAACTCTCAAGCACAAGCTCTGCAATGCTCCTATTCTAACTCTTCCTAGTGGTAATGACGACTTTGTCGTTTATTGTGATGCATCCAACCAAGGTCTTGGTTGTGTTCTAATGCAACGTGGCCAAGTAATTGCATACGCATCACGTCAGCTCAAAATCCACGAGAAGAACTATACGACCCATGATCTCGAGCTTGGTGCTATCGTTTTCGCCTTGAAAATTTGGAGACATTATCTTTATGGCACCAAATGCGTGGTTTTCACCGACCACAAAAGTCTCCAACATATTTTCAATCAAAAAGAGCTTAATATGAGGCAACGACGATGGGTTGAACTTCTTAACGACTACGACTGCGAGATTCGCTACCACCCCGGCAAGGCAAATGTTTTAGCCGACGCCTTGAGTCGTAAAGAACGTATCATGCTTCATAGTGTTTGTATTCATAACGACATCCAAGCCCGTATTCTTCAAGCACAACACACCTCGGTTACCGAGGGAAACATGTATCAAGAGATGGCATGTGGTGTAGAACTCTTACTAGAAACCAAAGCCAACGGCTTATTGTATTACGTGGACCGTATCTGGGTTCCCGATCGCGACGACCTTCGTATATTTTTGATGAACGAGTCCCACAAAACTCGATATTTGGTACATCCCGGAGCTGATAAGATGTACATGGGTCTTCGTCAGCAATATTGGTGGCCCGGCATGAAAAAGGATATTGCCCTCTTTGTGGCAAAATGCTTAACTTGTTCTAATGTGAAGGCCGAACACCAAAAGCCTTCCGGACTCCTCGAACAACCTGAAATTCCCATGTAGAAGTGGGAGAATCTTGCTATGGACTTCATCACCAAACTCCCACACACTTCTAGTGGGCACGATAGTATCTGGGTTATTATCGATCGACTCACAAAGTCTGCTCATTTCTTGCCTATTCGTGAGGACTATCGAGTCGAGAAATTGGCTCGGATCTACATTGATGAGATCATAAGTCATCACGGAATCCCATTGAACATCATCTCCGATCGTGATTCGCGTTTTACTTCCCGATTTTGGCAATCATTACAATCGGCGCTTGGTACTTGTTTGGACTTAAGCACGACTTACCATCCCCAAACCGATGGACAAACCGAGCGAACAATCCAAACTCTCGAGGATATGCTTAGAGCTTGTGTCATTGACTTTGGCGGCAATTGGAATTCTCACCTACCACTGATCGAATTTTCCTACAACAACAGCTACCACACAAGTATTAACATGGCACCGTTTGAAGCTCTTTATGGACGAAAATGTCGTTCACCGATTTGTTGGAACGAAATTAGTGAAGCACAAATCACCGGTCCCGAGCTTATCCAAGAGACCACCGATAAAATCTCTCTTATTCGTGACAACATTCGAGTAGCAAGGAGTCGGCAAAAGAGCTATGCCGATAAACGATGAAAACCCTTGGAATTTCAAGTTGGGGACATGGTTCTTCTAAAGGTATCACCTTGGAAAGGCGTATTCCGATTTGGAAAGAAAGGAAAACTTGCACCTCGATATGTGGGTCCATTCAAGATACTCGAGAGGGTAGGAAAAGTGGCCTACAAACTCGATCTTCCTTCAGAACTCAACAACGTTCATCCGACCTTTCATGTATCTAATTTGAAAAAGTGTCTAGCTGACGAGAATCTCCACATCCCTCTTGATGAAGTGCGCATTGACGAAAAAATGCACTTTGTTGAGAAACCCGTGGAAATCATAGGCCGTGAAGTCAAGAAACTCAAACGTAGTCGCATCCCCATTGTCAAAATCCGTTGGGAGTCTAAACGTGGACCCGAGTTCACTTGGGAACGTGAAGACCAAATGAAGACCAAATATCCACATCTCTTTTCATAGCCTCCATTAGTTGAATTTCGGGGCGAAATTTCCTTTAACATGGGGAGACTGTGACATTCCGGATTTTATTCACGCATTTGTAATATATATCATGTAATCATTTTCAACCAAATGAAATGCAAGTGTTTTTATTTAATTTTGTAAAAAATATATATTTATTTATTTTATGGATTTAAAATAATTAAAATTTTATACGTTTTAAACTTATATAAAATTTTATATAAAAATCTAAATTTAAAAAGGCTTATATATAAAATAAGATAACTTATTTAAATAAAATAATTAACTTTTATAAAAATATTTATAATAATAATAAAATAAGTTTATAAAATATATTTGAAATTAAAAGAAATTAAAAAGAAATCTAATTAGTTATTTTTATAAAAAATGAGGGTCTGTTTTGAAAATAATAAAACTACAAGGTTTTAAAACAGAAATTGGTTAAGGGACTAAATGTGGACAAATCAAACCACAAGGACTCATCCGTAATTATCTCAGGGACCAAATAGATTTAGAAGTAAACTCCAGGGACCAAAATTGCCAAACCCCAATTCGCGTTTCCGGTCGTCTCCCACATTGACCGGCGGTCCAAACCATTTTCCGGCGACTCCTCGACACGCCTGTCCCCTGCACCTCGACAGCCGAAACTGGTCTCCCCGAACTCGTCGTTCTCACGCGAAAAAAAGCCCTCGACCAATTTGTCTCCCCGACATACAGAAAGCCTGATCGTGTTTGTGGCCGAAAGTCCACGCCACGAATTCAGCCCCGACAGTCAACCTCCACGCCTGCAAGATGGCTCGACAGTTTCGTCTCGTCCAGACGAGTGTCGAGACATGCTCAATTGCTTGTCTCATTATCAGGATCGAGCTCGGCTATAAAAAGCCATTACCGAACCTGCACGAGCTCGCCATCCCCTCTTCACCCACTCTCACTCAAAATTGAAACTACCATTGTGTTCGTCGTCTCTGAGAGAAGCTGTGACCAGAATATCAGAGTCTAATTCCATCCCGAAGTTTGATTCTCATTCTTGACATTCTCGGATTTAGGACCCTGCCGACCAGACCCTTCGCGACCAGGTTCGAGCCTCAAATTGGTTCTGTTATCTTCTATTATCATCAGGCAATCTATCCCAATCGAAATCTCGACCTCAGACCATCGATCACCGGGCAAACCAATATCCTCGGACACTGGTTTGCCGGTTGCCGAGAACCAGCGACCAATTCGCATATGTGTTATGTATTAAACATCACACACATAACCAGCGATGGGCGATAGCCCGGCTGGTTATGCGTGTGTGTGTTTGTGTTGTAGGTTGCGGGTTCGATTCTTGTGGTCTCTGGCCCAACCCATTTTTATTCTGTTTTTATTTTATTTATTTATTTTAACTTATTTTAATATTCGTTTTATACAATAAAAACTAAAACGAGACGGTTTACTCGTTCGTTTATTTTTAAAACCATTAAATAACTTTTTATACACATTTAACCCGCCCAACTTTTATAAAATAATAAACCCTATAATTTTTATAAACTTGTTAACATAAATTTTAATGAAAACAATGATAACATAATTAAACAAATAGAAATTTTCTTTTTATTTTTATATAAATACAATAAACATAATAACAATTTTTTTAAAAATAAATCTTAATATATGTTAATGATAACATAATTAGACAAATGGAAACTTTTCTTTTTATATATAAATACAATAAACATAATAACAAATTATTTAAAATAAAATTTTAATATATGTTAATGATAACATAATTGGATAAATGGAAACTTTATTTTTATTATTATATATAAATACAATAAACATAATAACAAATTATTTAAAATATAATATTTTAATAAAATTAAAATATATGTATATGTATATATATATATATATATATATTTTTGATGTTAAGTTTTACAAAACCATTATCATCTTTTTACCATATTTTATACCAATAAATGTTAAGAAATATTGTTATAAACCGATACACATTTAAATACGAATTCGCACATACAAAACATACAATAATACCTATTTATCCACCTAGGGATTCAACGTGCTTAGTTCTCAACATCCTTATCACCCGCACTCGTGGATTAAAACATCCGCTAGCCAGGTGAGTTACATAGCCCCTATTTTACATTTTGCACGTTTTGGGGTGAAACATTATACATGCTACTCACATTGTTTATACGTGTTATACATGTGGACTATATGCTTATTATCTTGGATGTACATACATTTAAACACAAGAAAACCAATAGTAATATTAATAGATCTATTGTGCCTGACCAGCCCACCCGGTTAGGGTGTTTATTACTGCACACTCGGATATAGCCGCGTGTTATATTCAAACATATCAGATATAGTGGGTAACTATATTCAAACATACCAGACTTAGCTGTTGTGCTTTGTTCAAGCGCGTCAAACAAGGTTTGAATTGTGATTAGATAAATGATACACGATATATATATACTATGTTTAACAAGATAAACAATGAGTTGCAAAACGTTTTTATCTACTACTTATCGGAACTACAAAACCTATGTACTCACCAACTTTTTAGTTGACACTTGATTTAAATAATGTTTCAGGTTTGGATATGTGATTGCTTGCCGAAGATTTCTCCACTTAAGAACTATGGACCTAGTTAAATAAATCAATGTTTTGAACTAGACTAGGTTATTTGTAACATCTCAAAAATAAAACGACAGTTATAATAATGGAATAAACGAACGAGGCATGGCGGGTCGGGTCGGATGGGTCAGCCGGCTATAAATAGCCTATGCCACCCTTTTTCTCTCATTTGCAACTTTTAGAGAGAGAAACCGTAGAGAGAGAAAGTTGGCGGATCGACCCGAGACTTCAGCAAAGTGTTACTCCATAACTCGTGAGAAGAACCTCCGGATCAGAAACACGATTCTGGTAACGATCCGACCTAAATCTGAGTTTTAGTTCGTTTTTGGGTTTTTCGGGTTTTGGGAGAAAAGGTAAGGTTTGAACGGATGAAACTGAAAGATAATCATGGATTTGAGTTCCTTAATGGAAAACGAACGTTTTGAATGCAACATGTTAGGGATCTTGACATGATCAGACCTGAATGCGAAAGTTAGGGTTTTTCGCGAAGAACAGGTCGAGCGCACTTGCTAAGTGCGCACGGAGCAGGTCCTGCGCACTTGCTAAGTGCGCAGGAGGAGGGACCTGCGCACTTGCTAAGTGCGCAGGAAGAGGGACCTGCGCACTTGCTAAGTGCGCAGGCAGCAGGGTCTGCGCACTTGCTAAGTGCGCAGACATCAGAACTGATTAAGTGAAGTCAGTATGTTAGAATGGTTAAACCGTTAGAGTCGGGATTGGTCTGATGTGTATTTAACTAATCAATTCAGATCGAGAGTGACGTTGTTGGACCTTCGTTTAGGACAACCCATATTAGCGTATCAGGTGAGTTCTAGAAGCCCTCTTTTAAATGTTTTATATAATGTTTTTGGGCTGGTGTGCATAGTTACGAAATGATGTTTAACGAAATGATGTTTAACGAAATGATGTTTAACAAAATGATGTTTTAACGAAACGATGTTTACGAAAGGAAAGGTTTAGAAGTGTTTTTGCCAAAAAGGGTTACGAATGCTTTATGAACGGTCTAAATGAGGAAATGTTTAATGGGAAGAGAAAGAGGTAAAGGTTTTAAAGAAGTCATTACAAATCTAATCTGTCGAATGAATGGATTTGACGAATGAAGTCTGGGAATGAGATTCCCAGCTTTGTGGTAGATTATGGACAGCGAGTCATAGTAGCCACAAGAACAACAGGGGCAGTGTCTCTGTGGCATGTCAATGGTTATGATGTTGTACAACTGGTAAGGGAGTAACGACGGTTACTCAGGGGTTAACGTGACCCTATGTAAGGTTAAACTATGATCCGACGGTGTCATTGGCCGTGAGCCATGGCCGTCGATGGAAGTTGTCGGTTTATGGACATGAGAGCCATAAGGGCAACTGAATGGGTATTGTCGGTCCTCGCGCAGTTAGCCTTGGGGGCAATACCAAAAGGGAATTGACGGAATATGGTATTGTCGGTCTTCGTGCAGTTAAGCCTTAGGGGCAATACCATACTAAATGACGGAACGAAGGGTAACACAGATTTAGATAATAATGTATGACTTAAATGAATGTTAAAAGTTTTAATGAACGATCCATTTAACGGTGTTTATGATTATGATGTTGATGATGATATGGGTACGAAACCTTTTTAAAGATGTTAGATTATTACATGCTTTTGTTAAAGGTTTTACTAAATGAATGATACGTTTTTGGCAAATGTTGATGTTAAAGTTTTTATGAAATGCTAGAACTCACCAGTGTAGCTGACTTTTTAGTGTGCACATTCAGGTTAAGGCAGGTTATGAGGATGACGGTGATGCTTGGCTAGAGATGAAGAGTTACCCGACTTCTTTTGAAGACCGGCATCCCGTTATGTTTAGTTATGATGTAAATATGTTTTTAACAATGTTTACGCTTCCGCATGTATGAATAAGTTTTAATTATGATGAATGAATGATTCCGCTGCGTTATTTGATATTCATGTTTAAGAACTGTTTGTGAATGAGTAAATCCAACAAGTGAGGCCTCCCGGGTTTGGGGCCTTACAAGTTGGTATCAGAGCAATAGTTTGAGAGATTCGGACACTTCCAGTGTCTGAACTTAAACTTTGAATGGGACCGAAAGCGGATGCCAGTACGGGTAACTCGAGCCACAGCATCAGGTATGAAAAGTAGAGTATGTGTATGTAGTATGCCTTAGGAAGGGTTAGGAAAGGACTTGTGTTATGATGGAATCACAAAGGTGGTCAAATAGAAATCGAGAGGTAGTGTAATGGTTAATTGTAGATGGCCAGTGTATATTAACATCTTACAGTGCTTATTGAATTCTATTTGTTAACTAGCGTGATGACATTGGATTTCTTATCTTATAGAACGAAATGGCGACGAGAGGGAACGGAAGGCGTGGTGGCCGTACCGGTGGTCGTACCGGCGGTCGAAATGGTGGGCGTGGCTGGATTCCTGCGCACCAAGAGCACAGCGAAGAAGGAAGTGTTCACACTGAACCGACGGTTAGTGTGCATGGAACTGAACAGACACAAGTTGCAGAACAACCTTTCACTTTTGAACCAGAAGTGAGAGCAGCCATAGCTCGAGAGTTCTCCGAGTTGATGAAGAATTCTCTGCCAAGTCTGTTGGCTGAAGCATTAAAGAAAGTTAGTGGGGAAGGCGGATCTAGTGCGGCAACTGGTGCCCAGAACAACGAGACCGACAACGCACCGCCTGCTCGCGGATGCGACTATAAGTCCTTTAAGGCATGTGACCCGCCGGTCCTGACTGGGAAGAAGGACACGGTGGCTACTTTTGATTGGGTAATACGTATGGAAGCCGCCATCCGTCTGAGCGAGTGTCGAGCTAATCAAGTAGTGAAGTTTGCTGCTAACTCCTTGAGGGAGGAAGCATCCCACTGGTGGGAAGGTGTACGTCAGGCTAAGGGGGATGAGGTTGTTAACTCGATGATGTGGGCTGACTTGAAAACTTTGGTGATCAAGAATTTCTGCCCGAGGAACGAGATTGAGAAGGTAGAGAGGAAATTTCTGGGTTTGAAGGCCGGGAGCATGACGCACCGGCAGTACACAACCCGATTCAATGAACTAGCACGTCTGGTGCCACATCTTGTTACGACGGAGGAGAGAAAAATTTCCTGCTACATTCAAGGGTTGCTGGACCAGGTCCGCACCTATGTTAAGGCAAACGCCCCTACTACCTATGATTCGGTAGTAGAACTGAGCGGCGTAGTATTTGATGATCTGGCACTGAATGTCGTCGCCATCGAGGAACCAAAGAAGAGACCGAGTTTCTCAAACAAGCGAACTGGTGGAAAAATGTTTGGGGCTCGCGATAAAAGGGCTCGGGTGGATGAGCCGACTGTTTGTAAGAAGCGTGGAAAGGAGCATGTAGGTGAATGTAGACTGGGATCTAACTTGTGCTTTAAGTGTGGCAAGACCGGGCACTACTTCCGTGAGTGCAAACAACACTACAAGTGCTATAACTGTGGGGATGCCGGTCATCTGAGCCGGGAATGCACCAAACCAAGAATAGGTGAAGCCGGGAAGGGGAAAGGCCCAGAGAAGAGGGAAGAGAGGCCCCGAGCAAAGACTCGTGCGTACGCGCTGACGCAAGACCAGGCCAGAATGGACCCCAACGTGGCGTCAGGTACGTTAGTCCTTGACAACACTCTTGTTTCTGTGTTATTTGATTCGGGTGCCAGTAAGAGTTTTATATCTGCGACTTTCTGTAAGAGAGTGAAGTACGCTGTCAGTATACGAGAAAGGGCCTTTAGCGTAGAAACCGCTGAGGGTAGAACTGCGAGAGTGACCGAGGTAGTTGACAACTCTACGATAAAAATAGAAGGTCATAGCTTCCCTGTCAGATTGTTTGTTATGGTTTTGGGAGGGTTTGATGTCGTGCTGGGTATGGATTGGTTAACTGCCAACGAAGCACAAATCATATGTAAACGAAAGATAATCCGACTCAAGGCTCCGGATGGTAGCAAAGTCGAGGTTTTTGGAGATCGTGACGTCCCGATGCCAAACGTCATCTCGATGATTAAGGCAACAGATTACTTGAGGTGCAGATGCGAGGCTTATCTGGTGTACGTGATTGACAAATGTAAGGAAGTGAAGGAACTAGACGATGTACCCGTGGTACGCGAGTACCCGGAGGTGTTTCCAGAGGATTTGCCTGGGATACCACCCGACAGAGAGATTGAGTTCCGAATCGACTTAGTACCAGATGCCCAGCCCGTGGCTAAGGCTCCACATCGACTAGCACCAGTGGAAATGAAAGAACTTATGGTACAACTAGACGAGTTACTTGAGAAAAGATTTATCCAACCAAGCATCTCACCTTGGGGTGCTCCGGTGTTGTTCGTAAAGAAGAAAGACGGTTCAATGAGAATGTGTATTGATTATCGCGAGTTGAACAAACGTACCATGAAGAACAAGTACCCGTTACCAAGGATCGACGACCTGTTCGATCAATTACAAGGCGCAAGTTGATTCTCAAAGATCGACCTTCGATTCGGGTACCATCAGTTGAAGGTGAGGGAAGAAGACATACCGAAAACGGTATTTCGCACACGTTATGGACACTTTGAGTTCCGCATAATGTCTTTTGGATTGACGAACGCCCCTGCAGCGTTCATGGATTTGATGAATAGAGTTTGTCGACCAATGCTGTATCGGTCGGTAATCGTGTTTATCGATGATATCCTCATCTATTCCAAGAATGAGGGTGATCACACTAGTCACTTAAAGGAGGTGTTGGAGGCTCTGAAGAAAGAAAAGTTGTATGCTAAGTTCTCCAAATGCGCGTTCTGGCTTAGGGAAGTCCAATTCCTAGGTCACGTCATTAGCCCGAACGGCATTATGGTTGACCCAGCAAAGATAGTAATGGTAAGGGAATGGAATGTTCCTAAGACGCCAACTGAAATCCGTAGTTTCTTGGGATTGGCGGGCTACTATCGGAGATTCATCCAGGATTTCTCGAAAATAGCTTCGCCGTTGACGAAGTTGACTCGGAAGGAGGTAAAGTATGAATGGGGTTCGACCCAGGATGAGGCGTTTAAGGAATTGAAGGAAAAGCTAACTCAAGCTCCATTCTTGGCCCTACCCGAGGGCAATGAAGACTTAGTGGTATACTCTGACGCTTCGGGTCAGGGATTGGGATGCGTATTGATGCAACGCGGGAAAGTGATCGCGTACGCGTCACGGCAGTTGAAGATTCATGAAGCTAATTATCCGACTCACGATTTGGAGCTTGCTGCTGTCGTGTTCGCATTGAAAATCTGGAGGCACTACCTTTACGGGGTGAAGTTTACTATTTACTCAGACCACAAAAGTTTGAAGTACTTCTTCGAACAAAGAGAGCTTAATATGAGGCAGAGACGATGGTTAGAACTCCTAAAAGAATATGACTGTGAAATCATATACCATCCTGGAAAGACAAACGTGGTGGCTGACGCTCTAAGCCGAAAGGATGTGCCTACTCCTATTAGAGTGAAAGCTTGCCAGTTGGTGGTAACATCGAACGTGATGAAAGAAATTGAAAAGGCTCAAAATGAGGCACTTAAGGAGGAAAACATAAAGAAGGAAAGGATGGTTGGCCAACAGGACAAGTTGGAATATAACACCCTTGGTGTTAGGACACGTTTTGGACGGGTATGGATACCTATTGGTGGCGAGCTTAGAACCAAGATATTGGATGAGGCTCATAAGTCTCGTTACTCTATCCATCCCGGTACCAATAAATTGTATCAAGATCTGAGGAAGGAATACTAGTGGCCTGGAATGAAACGTGATGTGACGAAGTATGTAAGCAAGTGCTTGACTTGCTCGCAAGTAAAGGCCGAGCACCAGAAACCGTATGGAAAGATTCAACCACTTGATATACCGGAATGGAAGTGGGAACACATTACCATGGACTTCATAACTAAGCTACCTCGCACAGCTAAAGGTCATAACACCATTTAGGTAATTGTGGACCGTTTAACGAAGAGTGCTCATTTCCTACCTATTCACGAGACGTTCTCGTCGGAAAGGTTAGCGGAAGTATTTATTAACGAAGTAGTAGCACGGCATGGGATGCCTTTGACGATTGTATCTGACCGGGACACACGTTTCACATCGAGGTTCTGGAAAAGATTTCACGAGGCGATGGGCACGAGGCTTAATATCAGCACAGCATACCACCCGCAAACGGATGGTCAGTCCGAAAGGACCATTCAGACATTGGAGGATATGCTCCGTGCTTGTATTATCGACTTCGGTGGCAGTTGGGACAGCCATCTACCGTTAGCTGAATTCTCCTACAACAATAGTCATCACACGACGATAGGCATGCCGCCTTACGAAATGTTGTATGGGAGAAGATGTAGGACCCCGGTTTGTTGGGGTGAGATTGGAAAGAAGGAATTAGGAAGTCTCGAAGTCGTAAGAGAGACGTCGGAAAGGTTTGATCAGATCAAAGCGCGAATGAAGGCAGCACAGGATCGTCAGAAATCCTATGCGGATAAACGACGAAGGCCTATTGAGTTTGATATTGGTGACAGAGTAATGCTGAAAGTGTCACCATGGAAGGGAATCATACGATTCAGAAAGAGAGGAAAGTTAAGTCCGAGGTTTGTCGGACCATTCAAGATAATGGCACGGGTTGGGGAAGTCGCTTATCGGTTGGAGTTGCCTGATGAGTTAAGTGGGATTCATCCTACTTTCCATGTATCACACTTGCGAAAGTGTTTGGCGGATGAATCGGCTCACGTACCACTTACTGACATCGAGGTTGACAACAGCCTTAATTACATCGAAGAACCTGTGGCCATCCTTGATCGGAAGGAGAAACGTTTACGTAATAAAGTTATCCAATTGGTTAAAGTCCAATGGAAGTATCGAAAGGGATCGGAAGCCACTTGGGATACGGAGAAGGAAATGAGGGAGTCGTACCCTTATCTATTTGACTTATGATAGGTTTCGGGGACGAAACCTATTGTAAGGGGGGTAGACTTGTAACATCCAAAAATAAAACGACAGTTATAATAACGGAATAAACGAACGAGGCATGGCGGGTCGGGTCGGATGGGTCAGCTGGCTATAAATAGCCTATGCCACCCTTTTCCTCTCATTTGCAACTTTTAGAGAGAGAAACCGTAGAGAGAGAAACTTGGCGGATCGACCCGAGACTTCAGCAAAGTGTTACTCCATAACTCGTGAGAAGAACCTCCGGATCAGAAACTCGATTCAGGTAACGATCCGACCTAAATCTGAGTTTTAGTTCGTTTTTGGGTTTTTCGGGTTTTGGGTGAAAAGGTAAGGTTTGAACGGATGAAACTGAAAGATAATCATGGATTTGAGTTCCTTAATGGAAAACGAACGTTTTGAATGCAACAGGTTCGGGATCTTGACATGGTCAGACCCGAATGCGAAAGTTAGGGTTTTTCACGAAGAACAGGTCGTGCGCACTTGCTAAGTGCGCACGGAGCAGGTCCTGCGCACTTGCTAAGTGCACAGGAGGAGGGACCTGCGCACTTGCTAAGTGCGCAGGCGGAGGGACCTTCGCACTTGCTAAGTGCGCAGGAGGAGGGACCTGCGCACTTGCTAAGTGCGCAGGAGGAGGGACCTGCGCACTTGATAAGTGCGCAGGCAGCAGGGTCTGCGCACTTGCTAAGCGCGCAGACATCAGAACTGATTAAGTGAAGTCAGTATGTTAGAATGGTTAAACCGTTAGAGTCGGGATTGGTCTGATGTGTATTTAACTAATTAATTCAGATCGGGAGTGACGTTGTTGGACCTTCGTTTAGGACATCCCATATAAGCGTATTAGGTGAGTTGTAGAGCCCTCTTTTAAATGTTTTGTTAATGTTTTTGGGCTAGTGTGCATACTTACGAAATGATGTTTAACGAAATGATGTTTAACGAAATGATGTTTAACGAAAGGAAAGGTTTTGAAGTGTTTTTGCCAAAAAGGGTTACGAATGCTTTATGAACGGTCTAAATGAGGAAATTTTTAATGAGAAGAGAAAGAGGTAAAGGTTTTAAAGAAGTCATTACAAATCTAATCTGTCGAATGAATGGAATTGACGAATGAAGTCTGGGAATGAGATTCCCAGCCTTGTGGTAGATTATGGACAGCGAGCCATAGTTGCCACAAGAACAACAGGGGCAGTGCCTCTGTGGCATGTGAATGGTTATGATGTTGTACAACTGGTAAGGGAGTAACGACGGTTACTCAGGGGTTAACGTGACCCCATGTAAGGTTAAATTATGATCCGACGGTGTCATTGGCCGTGAGCCATGGCCGTCGATGGAAGTTGTCGGTTTATGGACATGAGAGCCATAGGGGCAACTGAATGGGTATTGTCGGTCCTCGCGCAGTTAGCCTTGGGGGCAATACCAAAAAGGGAATTGACGGAATGTATGGTATTATCGGTCTTCGTGCAGTTAAGCCTTAGGGGCAATACCATACTAAATGACGGAACGAAGGGTAACACAGATTTAGATAATAATGTATGACTTAAATGAATGTTAAAAGTTTTAATGAACGATCCGTTTAACGATGTTTATGATTATGATGTTGATGATGATATGGGTACGAAACCTTTTTAAAGATGTTAGATTATTACATGCTTTTGTGAAAGGTTTTACTAAATGAATGATTCGTTTTTGGCAAATGTTGATGTTAAAGTTTTTATAAAATGCTAGAACTCACCAGCGTAGCTGACTTTTTAGTATGCACATTCAGGTTAAGGCAGGTATGGACGATGGACGGTGATGCTTGGCAAGCGAGAAGAGTTACCTGGTCGATCATGAAGACTGGCATCCCGTTATGAGTTGTTTATGTTAAGTTTATGTAATTATGTTTTAAACAATGTTTACGCTTCCGCATGTATGAACAATGATGACGTTATGTTTGAATGAAATTTTCCGCTGCGTTATTTGTTATTCATGTTTAAGAACTGTTTGTGAATGAGTAAATCCAACGAGTGAGGCCTCCAGGGTTTGGGGCCTTACAAGTTGGTATCAGAGTAATAGTTTGAGAGATTCGGACACTCCCAGTGTCTGAACTTAAACTTTGAATGAGACCGAAAGCGGATGCCAGTACGGGTAACTCGAGCCACATCATCAGGTATGAAGGTAGTATATATTTACGTATATAGTGTGCCTTTGAAAGGGTTAGGTAAGGACTTGTGTTCTGATGGAAATCACAAAGGTGGTCAAATAGAAATCGAAAGGTAGTGTAATGGTTAATTGCAGATGGCCAGTGTATATTAACATCTTACAGTGCTTATTGAATTCTATTTGTTAACTAGCTTGATGACATTAGATTTCTTGTCTTATAGAACGAAATGGCGAGGAGAGGGAACGGAAGGCGTGGTGGCAGTACCGGTGGTCGTACCGGCGGTCGAAATGGTGGGCGTGGCAGGATTCCTACGCGCCAAGAGCACAGCGAAGAAGGAAGGGTTCACACTGAACCGACGGTTAGTGTGCATGGAACTGAACAGACACAAGTTGCGGAACAACCTTTCACTTTTGAACCAGAAGTGAGAGCAGCCATAGCTTGAGAGTTCTCCAAGTTGATGAAGAATTCTCTGCCAAGTCTGTTGGCTGAAGCATTAAAGAAAGTTAGTGGGGAAGGCGGATCTAGTGCGGCAACTGGTGCCCAGAACAACGAGACCGACAACGCACCGCCTGCTCGCGGATGCGACTATAAGTCCTTTAAGGCATGTGACCCGCCGGTCCTGACTGGGAAGAAGGACACGGTGGCTACTTTTGATTGGGTAATACGTATGGAAGCCGCCATCCGTCTGAGCGAGTGTCGAGCTAATCAAGTAGTGAAGTTTGCTGCTAACTCCTTGAGGGAGGAAGCATCCCACTGGTGGGAAGGTGTACGTCAGGCTAAGGGGGATGAGGTTGTTGACTCGATGATGTGGGCTGACTTGAAAACTTTGGTGATCAAGAATTTCTGCCTGAGGAACGAGATTGAGAAGGTAGAGAGGGAATTTTTGGGTTTGAATGCCGAGAGCATGACGCACCGGCAGTACACAACCCGATTCAATGAACTGGCACGTCTGGTACCACATCTTGTTACGACGGAGGAGAGAAAAATTTCCTGCTACATTCAAGGGTTGCCGGACCAGGTCCGCACCTATGTTAAGGCAAACGCCCCTACTACCTATGATTCGATAGTAGAACTGAGCGGCGTAGTATTTGATGATCTGGCACTGAATGTCGCCGCCATCGAGGAACCAAAGAAGAGACCGAGCTTCTCAAACAAGCGAACTGGTGGAAAGATGTTTGGGGCTCGCGATAAAAGGGCTCGGGTGGATGAGCCGACTGTTTGTAAGAAGTGTGGAAAGGAGCATGTGGGTGAATGTAGACTGGGATCTAACTTGTGCTTTAAGTGTGGCAAGACCGGGCACTACTCCCGTGAGTGCACACAACACTACAAGTGCTATAACTGTGGGGATGTCGGTCATCTGAGCCGGGAATGCACCAAACCAAGAATGGGTGAAGCTGGGAAGGGGAAAGGCCCGGAGAAGAGGGAAGAGAGGCCCCGAGCAAAGACTCGTGCGTACGCGCTGACGCAAGACCAGGCCAGAATGGACCCCGACGTGGCGTCAGGTACGTTCGTCCTTGACAACACTGTTGTTTCTGTGTTATTTGATTCGGGTGCCAGTAAGAGTTTTATGTCTGCGACTTTTTGTATGAGACTGAAGTACGCTGTCAGTATACTAGAAGGGGCCTTTAGCGTAGAAACCGCTGAGTGTAGAACTGCGAGAGTGACCGAGGTAGTTGACAACTCTACGATAAAAATAGAAGGTCATAGGTTCCCTGTCAGATTGTTTGTTATGGTTTTGGGAGGGTTTGATGTCGTGCTAGGTATGGATTGGTTAACTGCCAACGAAGCACAAATCATATGTAAACGAAAGATAATCCGACTCAAGGCTCCGGATGGTAGCAAAGTCGAGGTTTTTGGAGATCGTGATGTCCCGATGCCAAACGTCATCTCGATGATTAAGGCAACAGATTACTTGAGGCGCGGATGCGAGGCTTATCTGGTGTACGTGATTGACAAGTGTAAGGAAGTGAAGGAACTAGACGATGTACCCGTGGTACGCGAGTACCCGGAGGTGTTTCTAGAGGATTTGCCTGGGATACCACCCGACAGAGAGACTGAGTTCCGAATCGACTTAGTACCAGATGTCCAGCCCGTGGCTAAGGCTCCATATCGACTAGCACCAGTGAAAATGAAAGAACTTATGGTACAACTAGACGAGTTACTTGAGAAAGGATTTATCCAACCAAGCATCTCACCTTGGGGTGCTCCGGTGTTGTTCGTAAAGAAGAAGGACGGCTCGATGAGAATGTGTATTGATTATCGCGAGTTGAACAAACGTACCGTGAAGAACAAGTACCCGTTACCAAGGATCGACGACCTGTTCGATCAATTACAAGGCGCAAGTTGGTTCTCAAAGATCGACCTTCGATCCGGGTACCATCAGTTGAAGGTGAGGGAAGAAGACATACCGAAAATGGCATTTCGCACACGTTATGGACACTTTGAGTTTCGCGTAATGTCTTTTGGATTGACGAACGCCCCTGTAGCGTTCATGGATTTGATGAATAGAGTTTGTCGACCAATGCTGGATCGGTCGGTAATCGTGTTTATCGATGATATCCTCATCTATTCCAAGAATGAGAGTGATCACGCATGTCACTTAAAGGAGGTGTTGGAGGCTCTGAAGAAAGAAAAGTTGTATGCTAAGTTCTCCAAATGCGCGTTCTGGCTTAGGGAAGTCCAATTCCTAGGTCACGTCATTAACCCGAACGACATTATGGTTGACCCAGCAAAGATAGTAACGGTAAGGGAATGGAATGTTCCTAAGATGCCAACTGAAATCCGTAGTTTCTTGGGATTGGCGGGCTACTATCGGCGATTCATCCAGGATTTCTCGAAAATAGCTTCGCCGTTGACGAAGTAGACTCGGAAGGAGGTAAAGTACGAATGGGGCTCGACCCAGGATGAGGCGTTTAAGGAATTGAAGGAAAAGCTAACTCAAGCTCCAGTCTTGGCCCTTCCCGAGGGCAATGAAGACTTAGTGGTATACTCTGACGCTTCGGGTCAGGGATTGGGATGCGTATTGATGCAACGCGGGAGAGTGATCGCGTACGCGTCACGGCAGTTGAAGATTCATGAAGCTAAATATCCGACTCACGATTTGGAGCTTGCTGCTGTTGTGTTCGCATTAAAAATCTGGAGACACTACCTTTACGGGGTGAAGTTTACTATTTACTCAGACCACAAAAGTTTGAAGTACTTCTTCGAACAAAGAGAGCTTAATATGAGGCAGAGACGATGGTTAGAACTCCTAAAGGATTATGACTGTGAAATCATATACCATCCTGGAAAGGCAAACGTGGTGGCTGACGCTCTAAGCCGAAAGGATGTGCCTACTCCTATTAGAGTGAAAGCTTGCCAGTTGGTGGTAACATCGGACGTGATGAGAGAAATTGAAAAGGCTCAAGATGAGGCACTTAAGGAGGAAAACATAAAGAAGGAAATGATGGTTGGCCAACAAGACAAGTTGGAATATAACACCCTTGGTGTTAGGACACGTTTTGGACGGGTATGGATACCTATGGGTGGCGAGCTTAGAACCAAGATCTTGGATGAGGCTCATAAGTCTCGTTAATCTATCCATCCCGGTACCAATAAAATGTATCAAGATCTGAGGAAGGAATACTGGTGGCCTGGAATGAAACGTGATGTGACGAAGTATGTAAGC
Source organism: Smallanthus sonchifolius (assembly GCA_023525975.1). Taxonomy (NCBI): domain Eukaryota; kingdom Viridiplantae; phylum Streptophyta; class Magnoliopsida; order Asterales; family Asteraceae; genus Smallanthus; species Smallanthus sonchifolius. The sequence continues at coordinate 57,396,503 of CM042040.1, forward strand.
AAGTGCTTGACTTGCTCGCAAGTAAAGGCTGAGCACCAGAAACCGTATGGAAAGATTCAACCACTTGATATACTGGAATGGAAGTAGGAACACATTACCATGGACTTCATAACTAAGCTACCTCGCACAGCTAAAGGTCATGACACTATTTGGGTAATTGTGGACCGTTTAACGAAGAGTGCTCATTTCCTACCTATTCGCGAGAAGTTCTTGTCGATAAGGTTAGCGGAAGTATTTATTAACGAAGTAGTAGCACGACATGGGATGCCTTTGACGATTGTATCTGACCGGGACACACGATTCACATTAAGGTTCTGGAAAAGATTTCACGAGGCGATGGGCACGAGGCTTAATATCAGCACAGCATACCACCCGCAAACGGATGGTCAGCCTGAAAGGACCATTCAGACATTGGAGGATATGCTCCGTGCTTGTATTATCGACTTCGGTGGCAGTTGGGACAGCCATCTGCCGTTAGCTGAATTCTCCTACAACAATAGTCATCACACGACGATAGGCATGCCGCCTTACGAAATGTTGTATGGGAGAAGATGTAGGACCCCAGTTTGTTGGGGTGAGATTGGACAGAAGGAATTAGTAAGTCTTGAAGTCGTAAGAGAGACGTCGGAAAGGTTTGATCAGATCAAAGCACGAATGAAGGCCGCACAGGATCGTCAGAAATCCTATGCGGATAAACGATGAAGGCCTATTGAGTTTGATATTGGTGACAGAGTAATGCTGAAAGTGTCACCATGGAAGGGAATCATACGATTCAGAAAGAGAGGAAAGTTAAGTCCGAGGTTTGTCGGACCATTCAAGATAATGGCACGGGTTGGGGAAGTCGCTTATCGGTTGGAGTTGCCTGATGAGTTAAGTGGGATTCATCCTACTTTCCATGTATCACACTTGCGAAAGTGTTTGGCGGATGAATCGGCTCACGTACCACTTACTGACATCGAGGTTGACAACAGCCTTAATTACATCGAAGAACCCGTGGCCATCCTTGATCGGAAGGAGAAACGTTTACGTAATAAAGTTATCCAATTGGTTAAAGTCCAATGGAAGCATCGAAAAGGATCAGAAGCCACTTGGGAAACGGAGAAGGAAATGAGGGAGTCGTACCCTCATCTATTTAACTTACGATAGGTTTCGGGGACGAAACCTATTGTAAGAGGGGTAGACTTGTAACATCCCAAAAATAAAACGACAGTTATAATAACGGAATAAACGAACGAGACATGGCGGGTCGGGTCGGATGGGTCAGCTGGCTATAAATAGCCTATGCCACCCTTTTTCTCTCATTTGCAACTTTTAGAGAGAGAAACCGTAGAGAGAGAAAGTTGGCGGATCGACCCGAGACTTCAGCAAAGTGTTACTCCATAACTCGTGAGAAGAACCTCCGGATCAGAAACTCGATTCAGGTAACGATCCGACCTAAATCTGAGTTTTAGTTCGTTTTTGGGTTTTTCGGGTTTTGGGTGAAAAGGTAAGGTTTGAACGGATGAAACTGAAAGATAATCATGGATTTGAGTTCCTTAATGGAAAACGAACATTTTGAATGCAACAGGTTCGGGATCTTGACATGGTCAGACCCGAATGCGAAAGTTAGGGTTTTTCGTGAAGAACAGGTCGTGCGCACTTGCTAAGTGCGCACGGAGCAGGTCCTGCGCACTTACTAAGTGCGCAGGAGGAGGGACCTGCGCACTTGATAAGTGCGCAGGCAGCAGGGTCTGCGCACTTGCTAAGTGCGCAGACATCAGAACTGATTAAGTGAAGTCAGTATGTTAGAATGGTTAAACCGTTAGAGTCGGGATTGGTCTGATGTGTATTTAACTAATCAATTCAGATCGGGAGTGACGTTGTTGGACCTTCGTTTAGGACAACCCATATAAGCGTATCAGGTGAGTTCTAGAGCCCTCTTTTAAATGTTTTGTTAATGTTTTTGGGCTGGTGTGCATACTTACGAAATGATGTTTAACGAAATGATGTTTAACGAAATGATGTTTAACGAAAGGAAAGGTTTTGAAGTGTTTTTGCCAAAAAGGGTTACGAATGCTTTATGAACGGTCTAAATGAGGAAATGTTTAATGAGAAGAGAAAGAGGTAAAGGTTTTAAAGAAGTCATTACAAATCTAATCTGTCGAATGAATGGAATTGACGAATGAAGTCTGGGAATGAGATTCCCAGCCTTGTGGTAGATTATGGACAGCGAGCCATAGTTGCCACAAGAACAACAGGGGCAGTGCCTCTGTGGCATGTCAATGGTTATGATGTTGTACAACTGGTAAGGGAGTAACGACGGTTACTCAGGGGTTAACGTGACCCCATGTAAGGTTAAATTATGATCCGACGGTGTCATTGGCCGTGAGCCATGGCCGTCGATGGAAGTTGTCGGTTTATGGACATGAGAGCCATAAGGGCAACTGAATGGGTATTGTCGGTCCTCGCGCAGTTAGCCTTGGGGGCAATACCAAAAAGGGAATTGACGGAATGTATGGTATTGTCGGTCTTCGTGCAGTTAAGCCTTAGGGGCAATACCATACTAAATGACGGAACGAAGGGTAACACAGATTTAGATAATAATGTATGACTTAAATGAATGTTAAAAGTTTTAATGAACGATCCGTTTAACGATGTTTATGATTATGATGTTGATGATGATATGGGTACGAAACCTTTTTAAAGATGTTAGATTATTACATGCTTTTGTGAAAGGTTTTACTAAATGAATGATTCGTTTTTGGCAAATGTTGATGTTAAAGTTTTTATGAAATGCTAGAACTCACCAGCGTAGCTGACTTTTTAGTATGCACATTCAGGTTAAGGCAGGTATGGACGATGGACGGTGATGCTTGGCAAGCGAGAAGAGTTACCCGGTCGATCATGAAGACTGGCATCCCGTTATGAGTTGTTTATGTTAAGTTTATGTAATTATGTTTTAAACAATGTTTACGCTTCCGCATTTATGAACAATGATGACGTTATGTTTGAATGAAATTTTCCGCTGCGTTATTTGATATTCATGTTTAAGAACTGTTTGTGAATGAGTAAATCCAACGAGTGAGGCCTCCCGGGTTTGGGGCCTTACAGGTAACCACATAGTAATGGAATGTACAATTACATAAGGAATGTGATTCCTTCACTTTTAATGATTTTCATTCCTTTGGGGAGGGGTGTTTTTTTTCATTCCTTCAAGGAATGGAATGAATTTGTTTAATTAATTACCCGAATCATGGCCCGACCCAAACACTAACCCATGATCCGATCCATGACCCAACCCATTGCATGAACCATAACCCGACCAATGCTCCGTCCCATACCCGGCCCATGACGCAAACCATGATCCTACCCATGGCTTGTACCATGCTCTGTCTCATGACCCGACCCATGACCCGACTTATGCTCGGACCATGACCTGATCCATGACCCACCCATGAACCGACCCATGCCATGACCCATGTCCCCTCCCATGCTCTGTTTATGACCCAACCCACGACCCGACATGGCTCGACCTATGCCCGGACCATGACCCACCCATGACCAGACCCATGCCATGACTCATGGCCCCTTCCATGCTCTGTTTCATGACCCGACTCATGCCTCGTCCCATGACACGGCCCACGACCCGACCCGACATGACTCGACCCATGACACGTCCCATGCCCTAACCCATGACCCAAACCATAACCCATCCCATGCCCTGAACCATTACCCCGCCCATGACCTTATTATCCTAGGGTATCTATTTATCTCCATTACTTCATCTTTTCCCTCCTAACAAACAAAACTAAGTAATGATTCATTTCATTCATATAGGGTTACCAAACATGACAATGGAATGGTAATGATCCATTCCTTTCCCTCATCCATTCTATTCACTCGTCCATTCCATTACCTCATACCAAACAGACCCTAGTTCTCACCACGGAACCACCACCATTGATCTACAGAAGGGTTTGGTTTGCTCGAGGTAACTCCGATCTGCAGAAGGGATTGGTTTGTGTGTGTGTGTGTGTGACAGAGAGAGAGAGAGATGAAGGGAGAGAGAGAGACGATGGAGTATTCTTTTCGTCGAAAGAAGGGTTTGGTTTGCTCAGATATGCAGAAATAAAACAAGACAGAGAAACGATGGAGGTGGTGGCTGGCGAAGGGCGACATGTCGTCGGAATGAGTAATGGGGAAGGTTGTCGGAATAAGTAAACGGGGAATATGATTTGATACTCAATTGAGTTGCAGATCGTCGAAGAGTTGTAGGTAATCAGATGATACCGCCTCCTGCCATGAAATTGACCATGAAAACCGCCTCCTCATCCATGATCACTTGAATTTGGGAATCTCATGTAGCATTTGGCAGCAATATGTCCAATTTTCATACAAATTTGACATGTCATATTTTCATCTTGCATATTGTAGAAATTTTAATCAAGTTTGAAGCTTTCTGTTGCGTTAATCGGCGCAATGGCGTATTTTCAAGGTTTTAAGTTGAATATTGATTTTATTCTTGAAGAACAAACAATTGATGAGTCAGGAATTGACAAAAACATTATGGATCAAGCTTCAACATTAGACGAAATTGAGGGAGAAAGTTGGGGAGAGTAAAGAGAGAGTGGGGGTGGTCACATCCATTGTTTGCGACGTTGAAGAAGGTTTAGGTTTGTGTTTTGACGGAAAATCGAAACAAAGGCAATGAGTGACGGTGATCGTGTGGTGGTGGCCAGATCTAAGGTCGGGGGAGAGTAGAGAGATGAAAAACAGAGATAGGAATATTTTAATCATTTAACACCGTCTAACATTAAGTGTTCATTAAACTCAGAAACCAATGATGCTATGCATGTTTAAGTAATAGACCAAATTCAAAATCTGAGAGAAACAAAAATGAAACCTATGTTAAAGGTTATGGTCAAAATCCTATAAAACGGACCAACCCTAGAAAAGAAGAGAAACACAGCTAAAGACACCTCACGACACACGCGCTTTGTATGTGTGGACATGTCAGCACATCATGAAACAAAAAAGAAAAAAATATATCAAAGTCACAGCTATCACCCCACCCCTCTTCTCTCGCGCGGAAATTTTTGCACCGAATCGAATCACTGCTTTTTCTTTCTAAAACCACGAATCCAACTTTCTATCGGAATCTGTAAGTTGCTTCAATGCCGATTGTTTGATTTTGCATAATCCATTCTTGTTTTCTTAGAACAACACAAATGAGTTGTTATTTTCGATTCTAATGCTCATTTCAATCGATTGTTGTTAGGATAGGATGAATGTATAAATCTGGATATCGGAATGAACAAGAGTGAGCATGTACCGTTGTCGGCGTTGCTGAAGCGTGAATTGGTGAATGAGAAGGCCGATAGGCCGGAGATTGTAAGCGGTGAGGCTAATCAATCTAAAAAAGGGGAAGATTTCACATTCATCAACACTGAATGCCACCGCCTGATCGGAGATGGTGTTACCACTTATTCTGTATTTGGGGTATCACTTCATCATTCACTTTTATATCAATCAACTTTTGTTGCATTGGGTGGTTGGTGTTTGTACATTTTTTAAGTTATATGTTTACCTAATTTTGGTTTGTAGATATTTGATGGCCATAACGGGTCTGCGGCCGCTATATATACTAAGGAGAATCTTTTAAACAATGTTTTGTGTGCTATTCCGCCTGATGTTAACCGCGATGAATGGGTGGCCGCGTTGCCTAGGGCTTTGGTGGCTGCCTTTGTGAAAACAGATAAAGATTTCCAAGAAAAAGGTATACATTTTTGGAATAGAAGTTTTATGTATTGTGGTAATGTATAGTCAATTGAAATATGTAACTACTTGTATTGAGAGTTGAGACCTAGGTATATCAAATTCTATCAAGGTTAGGAAACAACATTTTTTCCACTTCATGGGCCAATGGTGGTAGTTGAAACGTCCGTGGAACTTAAAGCGTTATGCTTTATGCGTGTTTAGATGTATTGTTTGGAGCTTTTAATCTTTAGTATTAAAGAATCATGTTCTAATAGTTACTACTTACCATTTAGGTCATGGTTTCGACATGAAATGCATACCTGTAGCAAAATAGTTTCCATATTTTTGTTTGCAATCTTAAGATGCACACTTATTTTTAGCTTTGATTGTTAGGATTAGGGAATTGACATCGAACCCCTTTGAGCTCTTTATATTTGGGGTTGATATCTTTCTATTAAACTAGGTCTAACTTGCTAAAATGCAGCAGTTAACCTTTCTGATATCACGTGTGTATGGCACGCGAACCCTCGTCTAATTCATGCTGATAGATCACGTAATAGGATTATGTTCCAAGCATAAATAGGAAAAAGTTAAAAGTTCATGTTGATATAAGGTTATTTTCTATATAAACCTGTTGTTTGCTTATGGATTACAAAACAGATCAATTGAGGAAAAGTAATAAAGAAAAGAAAAAAAAGGGTTATCATTGAAATCTTCCTTTGAAGGCAACGTGTCTTTCTGTACAACTCTTGATATTCTATACTACCCTGGAAGGTTAAAGTACAATCTTTTTGCTTTAGAGTTACTGATGCTACACCATTTCTCGCTTCTCTCTTTTTAAGTCCAGTTTTGCAACTGTTACGGGTTGTATGGAGAGTGGGTATTACTCGACTCTGTATGATTATAATCTCAGATTGAAAAAAAAAGACGTATACGTTGTAACTGAGTGCATGGGAAAACATTCCATAAAAACCACAGGGTTAATGCTTGATAAGTTCTTGTATCATTATTGCTGTATAACATAATATATATATGACCCAAGTTTTCATTTTCTAATCTAATATCTTTATGTTTGTATCATGTGTGTGCATATACATGTATACTAATATGTATACATATTGTTATGTTTACAGCTCAAATGTCAGGGACAACTGTCACGTTTGTAATTATTGAGGGATCAATCGTGACGGTAGCATCAGTAGGGGATTCCCGCTGCATTCTTGAATCTGCTGATGGGGCAATATATTATCTATCAGCAGATCACAGACTTGACTCCAATGAAGAAGAGTAAGTCACCAAAACTCATGTGATATTCCCTTTGTGTTTTTTGGATTGAATATTATTTTAATTATATCGTGATTCGTTATTTATTTACTTTTCTTGTTTGTCAGGAGGGAACGCGTCACTGCAAGTGGTGGTGAGGTTGGTCGGCTTAATACTGGTGGTGGTACTGAGGTATTTAATACATTTCTCACCTTAACTTTATACTTTCATTGTTTTCAGTAACAATCTCTCTTTTAACCTAGTTTCTGAAGTGAAGTTAACGGTCATCTGGGTCATGTTGACCACGTTTTAATTGAGTCTTTGTTATTTGAATAAGTCTAGTTTGTTGCTAGTTAGCTCCACCTTTTGAGGTGCACGTTTGTTGAAGTTTTCCTTGTTTACGTTAGAGTCTTGTAGGCTATATATAGCCGGTTATTATCCATTGAATAAGATGCACATTTGTGAGAGTACATCAGATATTACTTGGTTCCTTCAAGTGGTATTAGAGAGCAAATTGAGTGATCCACAACACCAAGTAGTGAAGTACGATGACAGAAGGCAACTCGTCGCATGGTTTCATTATTCCCAAGTTTGATGGTGATTATGACCACTGGAGTTTGGTCATGGAGAATTTGCTTCGGTCAAAAGAGTTCTGGTCTGCCATTGAAGTAGGCTACGTTGAGCCACCAGCAGGAGATCAAGTTTCGGCAGCAAGACGGAAAGAATTGGATGAGATGAAGCTTATCGATCTGAAAACTCGGAACTACCTGTTTTGTTCAATCGATAAGAATATTCTCAAGACAATTACCCAAAAGGAGACGGCCAAGCAACTATGGGATGCCATGAAGGTGAAGTACCAAGGGAACGCACGAGTGAAGAAAGCACAACTGCAGCGGCTCAAGAGGGTGTTTGAAACCCTAGAGATGAAAAATGGCGAAACAGTCACAGAGTATTTAGGCCGGCTGTTAACCACTGCCAACGAGATGAGGAACAGTGGTGAAGAAATGCCTGACATAAAAATAGTAGAGAAGATCCTTCGTACGCTAACAATAAATTTCAATTTTGTAGTCTGCTCGATTGAGGAATCGAAAGACCTAGATACGTTGTCCGTTGATGTACTACAAAGCTCCCTTCTTGTGCATGAGCAGAAGTTGCAGTGTAGGGATGGTGATGAGCATGCCTTGAAGATCGATGACTATGGTTCTGGCCGGGGACGAGGGAGAAGTACTTATGGAAGAGGAAGAGGTCGTGGTAGAGGTTGTGGACGTGGAAGTTTTGACAAATCCTCTATTAAATGCTACAAGTGTAAACAACTGGGACATTTTCAATTTGAATGTCCACAGTGGGAGAAAGGGGCCAACTATGCTGAGTTTGATGAAAATGAAGAACTAGTGCTTATGGCTCATGTGGAAGAAGCAGTTGTAGAACATATGGGCTACTGGTTTCTTGATTCCGCATGTTCTAATCACATGACTGGAATGAGAAGTTGGTTCACTTGTTTAGATGAAAATATTAAACATACTGTAAAACTTGGAAATGGACAGTGACTTGATGTTAAGGGTATAGGTGATGTTCGTTTTGAGATAGAAGGGATTGTTCAAGTTTTCACAAATGTTTATTTTGTGCCTCAATTAACGTCAAACTTGCTTAGTGTGGGTCAACTTCAAGACAAGGAGGTCAAAGTGGTTATTGAAAATGGGGAATGTACTGTTTACCATAAGAAGAGAGGGTTGATCATGCGATCTAGGATGACTAAAAATCGAATGTTTATGGTGCATGGGAATTCAAAACCGTCTTCAACGAAGTGTTTGAAGGTGAGTGAAGAGAATGATACTCATCTTTGGCATAAAAGATTTGCACACGTAAATCACAAAGCGATTAGGACGATGCAGTACAACAATATGGTGAAAGGTTTACCACAGGTGTGTGGAAAGACTGTGGTGTGTGAAACATGTAGTGTCGGGAAGCAAAGCAGAGAAATAATCCCAAAGAAGTCGAATTGGAGATCAATGGCAAAGCTTGAACTAGTGCACACAGACTTGTGTGGACCAATCTCTCCAAGTTCACAAAGTGGAAAAAGGTATGTGCTAGTATTTATTGATGATTTCACACGGAAAACATGGGTCTATTTGGTGGAACATAAAGGAGAAAGTTTTGAAAAATTTAAACGTTTTAAAGCTTTAGTTGAAAATGAGGCTGGTACAAAAATTAAAACTTTGAGAAGTGACCGGGGGGGGGAGAGTTTATCTCTCAAGACTTTAATTCTTACTGTGAGCCGAATGGGATCAAGCGACAACTGACAACTGTTTACACCCCACAACAAAATGGGGTGGCTTAGCGGCGCAACAGAACCCTTCTAAACATGGTGCGTTGCATGTTAGTGGAGCGCAACGTACCCAAACACTTCTGGTCAGAAGCAACAGTTTGGGCTTGCCATGTTTTAAATCGGTGTGTAACTAGAGCACTGGATGATAAAGTTTCAGAAGAAATGTGGTCGGGAATTAAGCCAAATGTGGAGTATTTTCGTATATTTGGTTGCATAGCACATGCACACATACCCTCTCAGGTTCGAACGAAATTGGATGCACGTAGTCACAAGTGTGTGCTACTTGGTGTTAGTATTGAATCGAAAGCTTATAGATTGTATGACCCAATTAAAAGGAAAATTGTCATCAGTCGAGATGTAGGGTTTGAAGAAGAAAAACAGTGGGATTGGGAAATGGAGAATGAAAATGATGAAGAATTAATAGTAGAAGGGGAGTCTTTGCCACATGTCGAAGAACTTGCTATAGAAGAAATCAATGGAGGTGGTGTGACAGAAGTGGAAGGCATGGCAGAAGGGGAAGGAAATGCAGTTTCACAAACTCAAGGTGAGGCACAAAACAATATACATGCAGATCTGACCACTCAAGAAAATGTTGAGTCTCAAGTACCTGTGTCTCAAGCTCCTGCTGCACCTACTGCACCTAATGCATCACAAGCTGAATCTTCGTCTAGAGTCCGAAAAGAACCAACCTGGATGCATGATTATGCTAGTGGAGAAGGGTTATCAGATGACGATGATGTAGTTGGTTTTGCTATGTATAGTACTTCAGGAGATCCGGTGACTTTTGAAGAAGCAAGTCAAGAAACAAAATGGATGAAGGCTATGGAGGAAGAGATTGATGCTATAGAAAGAAACCACACTTGGGAGTTAACAAGTGTACCTGCAGATGTAACACCAATTGGAGTCAAGTGGGTTTACAAAACAAAGTTGAATGAAGAAGGACATGTGGATAAATTTAAGGCACGGTTAGTAGTAAAGGGTTACTCACAACAAAAGGGGATTAATTATGAAGAGGTGTTTGCACTGGTGGCTAGATGGGATACTATTCGGACTGTGTTAGCAATTTCAGCCCAAAGAAATTGGAAGGTGTATCAATTAGATGTTAAGAGTGCCTTTTTAAATGGAGAGCTTAAAAAAACTGTGTATGTGGAGCAACCTCAAGGGTTCATTAAGAAGGGAAAGGAAGAAATGGTGTATAAACTGAAACGAGCTTTGTATGGTTTGAAACAAGCTCCAAGAGCCTGGTTCAATCGAATAGAAAGTTTCTTCAAGAGGGAAGGGTAACAAAGCAGGTTCGATCACACTTTATTTGTGAAAAAGGTGTGGAATAATATTCTTGTGGTTAGCCTCTATGTGGATGATTTATTATATGCAGGAAACAATACTGTTTTCTGTGAAAGCTTTAAAAAATCCATGCAACAAGAATTTGAAATGACAGATTTAGCTTGTACCAAAGGAAGTATACCAAGGAGATACTTGAGAGGTTTGGTATGTGGGAAAGCAAGCCTGTTGCTAATCCTATTGTTCCAGGTACTATTTTGACTAAGACAGGAGTAGGGGAGGATGTAGATTCCACGCAGTACAAAAGGTTGATTGGAAGTCTAATGTACATCACTGTTACACGTCCTGACTTAATTTATGTGGTGTGCTTGCTGTCAAGATTCATGGCTATGCCAAAAATGGAGCATTTGCAGGCAGCTAAAAGGGTACTTAGGTACCTAAGGGGAACACACTCGTTTGGGCTTTTTTATGCAAAAAGGTCTGATATGAAGCTAAAGGTCTATACTGATAGTGATTATGCAAGGGATACAGAAGATAGGAGATGTACTTCAGGGTATGTGTGTCTATTCAGCAATGCTGCAATCTGTTGGAGTTCTCGAAAGCAAGAAATAGTCACGCTCTCATCTACAGAAGCTGAATATGTAGCAGCAACCACATGTGCTTGCCATTGTGTATGGTTAAATGGGTTGCTGGAAGACCTGGGTGAAAAACAAAATGGAGCTACTGAGGTACTATGTGACAACACTTCTACAATCAAGTTATCAAATAATCCGGTGATGCACAGGCGCACTAAGCACATTGATGTAAGGTTCCACTATTTAAGAGACTTGGGGAATCAAGAGATACTGAAGCAAGACGGAGGATCAAGTTGCTGATATAACTACGAAGCCTGTCAAGTTGGATGTCTTTAGCAAGCTACGAGAAGCACTTGGGATCATGGAGATTAACTGACTGTGAACACAGTTTAGTTTAGGGGAGGATATGAAGTGAAGTTAATGGTCATCTGGGTCATGTTGACCACGTTTTAATTGAGTCTTTGTTATTTGAATAAGTCTAGTCTGTTGCTAGTTAGCTCCACCTTTTGAGGTGCACGTTTGTTGAAGTTTTCCTTATATATAGCCGGTTATTATCCATTGAATAAGACGCACATTTGTGAGAGTACATCAGATATTACTTGGTTCCTTCAGTTTCATGGTATGTTTTGTTAACTTGATTACATGTATGTCTACAACTGAGTATTATTTTGGTAAGCTATTTAAGTTTTTTCAACATGTTTAGATTGAAATATTAATTACTGAACAAAAGGTGTACTTAAAGAATATTACGTGTTGAAATTGCTTTATTCGTTTTTTCTTATGAAAACGTTATTTTTTGTTGTTAGATTGGTCCTTTGAGATGTTGGCCTGGGGGATTATGCCTTTCACGATCTATTGGAGATCGAGATGTTGGAGAGTTCATCGTTCCTGTTCCTTATGTTAAGCAAGTGAAGGTTAGTTACCCCTCCCCCCCCCCCCTTTTTTTTTGAGACTGAGATGTTGGGGAATTCATCTTGGTGCATTAATATGGCGATATTGTCTATTAAATTATGTAAAGATGATTGAACTTTCTGATCTATGAGCTGCAGCTATCTTCTGCTGGTGGGAGGCTTGTTATCTCAAGTGATGGTGTGTGGGATGCTCTTTCTGTAGAAGAGGCTCTAGAGTGCAGTCGTGGTTTGGCACCCGAAGCAGCAGCCACACACATTGTTAAAGTACGTTTATACAAAAAGACAACCGTTTCTGAACTTTGAGTTTAACTCCTTTAGTGCTGGCGTGCAGGAAGCTGTACAAGTGAAAGGATTGAGGGACGATACAACCTGCATTGTTGTTGATATACTACCTCCAGAAAAGACAAATCATACTTTGCAACCACCAAAGAAGACAGGTAAGCGAGTACTTAAGGCCATGTTCAGAAAAAGGAGTACAGAAGAGCCACCTAAGCTTGATGACGGAGAAGAAGAATATTTTGACCCAGATTTGGTGGAGGAGCTGGTGGAGGAAGGATCTGCTATGCTTTCAGAACGGTCGGTATAATATGTGTGTGTTTGTGTGTCTATATATATGTATATATATGGGAGGGTTCATGAGAAAACCACCTAGTTATGCGAAAACCGTGAACACCACCCATGGTTTAAAAAAACGGTCGAGGCGTACACCTCGAGGCGGTAGAAAAACGAGTCTGAGGCGTACGCCTCACAAGGTATTTTGGTACGTACGCCTCACTAGGGTCGAGGCGGTCTGAGGCGGTCGAGGCGGGCTGAGGCGGGGCTGAGGCGGTGAGGCAGTAGAAATGGAAAATTTTGACTTTTGACTGGACTTTTGACCCATTTGAGCTGTGTATATCGTTTTATTAACGAAATACACAACTCAAATGGGTCAAAAGTCCATAATTAGCGTCTGGTTCTCCTTAATTTGACCTATTTTCTCATTCTTCTCCTTAATTTGACCTAATTTCTCATTCTTTTCTCACACATCACACCTAGGAAAGGTTTGGAAGGGGTTGATGTAGTCAACAAACAAGATACAAACATTGTTTAATGTTTAGTATTTTATTTTTTGTAAGATATATAATTTTTATATTTATTTTTTAATTCCGCCTCGGGCTTACGCCTCGGTTCGCCTCGAGGCTTACGCCTCGTGAGGCGAAGGGAAAACGCCTCGAGGCGCGTTTCCGTTCTTTTAAACATTGACACCACCAAGAAAACCAATTTTAACCAATCACATAATAATAATTTTTTTATATTTTATTTCTAAGGGTATCAATGTAATATTACAAATTTTACCAAAAAATCATTTTATGTATTGTGTTACATATACATAACATTGTATTAACAGAAAACAAAGAAATATTGTTGTTACATATATGTAACAATATGTCTTACTTATATGTAACACAATACGTAAAACTATTTTTGGTAAAATGTGTAATATTACATTGATACCCTTAGAAATAAATTAAAAGAATAAATAGTTTATAAATTATATGATTGGCTGGAATCGGTTTTCACATAACTATTTGGTTTTCTCATGATCCATCCCATGTATGTGTGTGTATCTATAATCTCACATTGTTGAATATAGTTCATAACTTTGTATTAGCAAACGGGTCTGACTCGTTATATTTTCCATCTGGTTTGCAGGCTAGATACCAAATACCCGCTGTGTAATGTTTTCAGGTTGTTCATTTGTGCGGTGTGTCAAGTTGAAATGAAACCCGGGGAAGGGATTTCAATACACCATGGATCAGGTAATACAAGGGGGAAGTTGAGGCCCTGGGATGGTCCTTTCCTTTGTGTTAGCTGCCAACACAAGAGAGACGCCATGGAAGGGAGAATACCATCCACAAGTAAGATATTTATTCTCCCACAAAATGGGTGGGTCACACGGGTCGGGTAGATTCCAAAACCGGTAATTCTAACTGCCATTTTACACGGTTTTGGTTGGCCTGCAAACACACCTTTGTCCATTTTGTAAAACGAAAACTATATCATTAATTAATAATCTTTTTTTTTTACAAAACCCATATGACCCGTTTAAAATTAAACATAACCCAAATCAACCCATTTAGAGGTAGAAAGTGGCAGCTGTAATGTTCTTTACTGTTTTTATGGTCTAATCATCCCTTCATGTTATATTGTTGTCAGATGCGCGATACAGTAGCGAAAGCGATTGATGTCACTACAAATACTTACAATTGTTTCCGAGCAAAGCATAGCATAGCATATATTTGAAGGTCATAAAGATAAGTTCTTTGTCTATCTCACGGGCGTTGACTTTTGACTATTTAAAAGAATCTTTTAAACTTTTGCCAAAGATAGTTGGTTTTTGAGGATCTTTCTCTTTAAATCATCAGATTAGTATTATTGTATTCTGTAGTTACAAAGTGAAAATCATTCCCATAATTTACATTCTTGAAGTAAAATGCCTTCTTCTTTAGTCATTGTTGAATATTCGGTCTTGATAGTATTACATGTCTCATTTTGTTCGGTTTTTATATTTTTTAAAACCAGTTATGTTCTCAGTTCCAATATCAAACAGTTCGGGCTTCGGTTTCTAACGGGCCCTTACTTTCAAGTTTTTTTTCCTTCAAAAGGGCGTTTGTGGAAAAAGTATTTAGTAAAATAGGTTATTTGAAAAATATTTATCAAATAAGGTGTTTTTCTTTATTTTTAACTAATCTATTATAATTCTTTTCTTTTTATTTTTTATTCAATCAACCTCTTTTACATTTTTTCTTCAATCAACTCATTATATTATTACTTTTTTTACCTAACTTATTATAATTTTTTTCTTATTTTTTAATCAAATCATGTTAAAACAAATAGTCAAATAGAGATTGTTGAACTCATTAAATATCTCTTACCTACTTTTTATTTATTTTGTTTAGGTAAAACTACATTTACTTTTGTCATAATTATCAACTCAATACTCATATTGTTTCCTTAAGTTTTTTTTTAATAGCCACCGGGTAAAATGTTCACTCGGTTTCATATAGTATTTCACGGCATAATATTTGAACTTAATGCACATATTTTCTAATTATCAGCTTAACTTTTTTAACAGTCACGAACAACAATTTTTTTTTATTTGTTCACGTTTGTTCATTTATGTTCGTGAACATCCCATTTACGTTCGTTTATTTAAATTCGTTTAAGTTGGTTCATTTATGTTCATTCGTTTACGTTCACCTTATACTCGTTAGTTTGCGTATGCTTGAGTATGTTCGTTTACGTTCTTTATATTTAGTCTAGTTTTATGAAATTAAAAAAATATGTATATTTCCTGTAAATATAAAAGGCAACAATGGAAAAAGTATTATAAAAAGTAAAGAATTATAATAAGTTAGTTAAAAAATATATAATATATTGAAGAAAAATAAAAGCTAATAAGTTGGTTGAATAAAAAGAAACAATAAACCATACCTAGTAAAAAATATCATCAATAGACAAGTTATTGGTAGCTAGGGAGGGTGAGTTGCAGACAAATCATACCCTTATTCGTGAGGATGAGGATAGATATGCTTCTTCCAAGGTTGGTTAAAAAAAAGAGTTATAATAGATTAGTTAAAGTAAAAAAAATTAAAAAAAAAACACTTATTTTAATAAATATTTTCATCACTACACCTTTTTGAAAAAAAAAACCCTTATTTTTCATGTTTTGTTTTCACATTTTTTGTTTTTCCATGCTAGTTTTCACTTTTCTGTTTTAGGCTATATAATTCGGTCCATATGTTTTAATCTAAAAGACTAAAACTATTCATATATTTAAAGAGTACACTATGTTTTTGTTTGGCCGATTTATTTAAATATTTTACTATTTCAATTTAAAAAGTAATCTATATCTATATTATATAATAAATAAATGTTTTTTAATATCACGTGTGGTCTCCATATTCTTCCTTATAGAAATTTTGCCGTCTCTCTCTCATAATAAATACACTTTCATATTTCAATAATAATATATTTTTAAACAAATTATTAATTATACTAATAAAACACATTTGTTTTTAATTATCTCATATTATAAGAAAGTTTGAAATGTAATTACCTAGCTTATGATTTCAATCAAATAGTAAATGAAAGTAAAATTATATTGAATAGTATTTTATGTACTTTTTAAACTCAAAAACATATTAGTCTTTACATATTTTTTTATTTTGTTTTCGATTGTTAGTATTTGTAATACATTTTTTCACCTATAAGATACATATATACAAATTTAAGAATTTTATATACTGATATTTTTTCATCCTGTGTAGTACACAAGTTCTAAGCTAGTCTTTTAATATATTAAGTCTTAAGGTTTTTATTTTGTTACCGTTTCACTGCATCTCACTAATTCTTGTTAACCTTTTATGTTAAGTTTAAAGGCATTTCAATTATTTTATGTTTAAGGGACTAGATTAGCCATTTCAGCCTAAAACATTTATTAGCTTTTTATATAAACTATTTTTTAACTTATTTAAAAACCTTTATAACTTTTTATTTTTTTTATAAAATTGTTTTTTAACTTTTTAAAATTATTTTCATAGTTCTTTCATAAAAAAAGTTTTAAATTTTTTAAAATTCATTTTTTTACTTTTTTCAAAAATATTTTTGTAGTTTTTTCATAAAGACGTTTTTTAGCTTTTTCAAAAACGTTTTCTTAACTATTTTTAAAACGTTTTTTACCGTTTTAAGAATGTATTTTTTTTAATTTATATTAAAAGTTTTCTTTTATATTTTTTTAGAAAAAAAAAGTTTTTGAACTTTTTGAAATATAGCTTCAAAGCGTTATCTTTAACCGAACAAACGATCATGACCTGTTCTACTTGAAACTAGGACTATAAACGAACATAATGAACACGAACATTGCATGTTCTACTTGAATCGACGTTCGTTCATTTATGTTCTTTCAGATATGTTCGTTCACTTATGTTCATGAACCGTTTCTTTATACTATTAACAAATGAACATGAACGAACAGGAACACAAACACATTGCTTTTTAAATGAAGACGAACAAACATGAATGAACACGAACTTGCCCCCTTTGTGTCCATTCGGTTCGTTTATAGCCTACTTTCAAGTAAAACATTTCCATGATCATTTGTTCGGTTAAAAAGAACGTTTTGAAACTAAATTTCAAAAGGTTTGAAAAAACACTTTCACTAAAAAAATACATAAGAGAAACCTTTTTAAAATAAATTTTAAAAAATACATTCTTAAAAAGGTTAAAAAAACGTTTTCAAAATAGTTAAAAAAACATATTTTTGTAAAAGCTAAAAAAATTGTTTTTAAAAAGGTGAAAAAAATGTTGTTAAAAAGTAAAAAAAAGTTTTATGAAAAAAATTAAAAAAATGTTTTTAAAAAAGTTAAAAAAAATATTTCAAAATAGTTAAAACAACGCTTATGATTTAAAAAAGTTTAAAAGATTGTTTATAAATAAGTTCAAAAAAGTTTTTATGAAAAAATGAAAAAAAATATTTTTTTGTACTGAAAGGGTTAAACCAGTCTCTTTGAAATGAAATGCCTAAAATGTCCCTACACTTAACAGAAAATAGTAACATAGTTAGGCAATCCGTAGTGGTTTGCACGCCCAAATGATTCACATCATACCACGTCATTGTCACATTAACATAGGGGCAATCATTTGATAGAATCACTAATCTACGTATTTGTTTCGCCCCTCCCCAATGCGGCGTGAAAATTTTCACGAATACGTAACCAAAAATCTTTACTCTTTTGATTATTTTCTATACAAATATGTAAAAGTGATTAACACATTATAAAAAAAATTACATAACAACTTATAAAATATAAACGCCTTACCAGTTTTCGGGACATCCGATACATCTACCCAAGATTGTGTCAAAGCTAATTCCTCTTCCGGTGTCCACTTTTCATGTACACATAGGGTTGTGTCGTCGATTGATGTTGTTGGTTGTTTCTTTTTTACGAGAATGTTTCTTTGGTTTTGTCGACGGTTGTGTCTCGGGGACGGATTCGATGAATTGAAGTGTTTCGGGTATGGAATCCAGTGTGTGAAAGGTTTGGATCGGAGGTGGTTGTTGTGTTGGAGGCGTTTGGTAAAAGGTAAAGTTTCCTGGATAAATACTGGGATTGAATTTGTGACACCTGCAAAATTCCAGAATCCAAAATCTAGTTGTCGGGCTAAACCCAACTAGGCCCAATAGAAATCCAAGCCTATTCGAGGCCCATAAAGGATCCAAGCCCTTTAGAGGTCCAATTTAAGTGATTCGAACTTTGTACTAACCAGTCGGTTTCATTAGTGATTTGTTACGCGATTCTAAGAACTTACAAAACGATAAAAACTTCTACACGAGTCGGCATTTTAAGCGTATACCGCGTCAAACATCGGTTATTATCGAATACTCACAAAACGAATAAGTAAGATAACGAATTATTAATATTAAGTTTTAATATGCATTTGGAAGACTATCCTGATAAAGGCCCGCATAGTACTTATGCGCGAACGTTAAACCGCGTCAGATGCTCATGAGACTAGCGTTAGCGGCACGCTTGTTACAAATACGTACTTTGATACGACAAGTATTATAAATAATCATTATAATATTAATAGTAAAATAATATTCTATAAACTCGATGTGCGAGACTAATTAAAAGAACGAATGCGTTACCAGTTTGTACATTAGTTAAAACGTACGTTTTCACGATTTAAATACTTAAATGATATCGCTAATAAAATTTCATAATTCTAAGTATTCTGAAATTATAGTTCGGGAAATTTTAATCGTGACGTGGTCTTGAGTGGATACACGTTATCTGCAAACCAGTATTATTCCCCTACTTTTCCACCCAAGTATAAAACCCTCCTTATTCTCTCTACCCCCATTTCTCTCAATCTTAGAGAGAGAGAGAGAGAGAGAGAGAGCAAGAGACCGGGAGAGAGAGATCGTGAGAGGGGGAGGTCCGACGGCCCTTCCAGCGGTTCTACAGTGGGACTCGGCTGGGCAGATGACGGCAGGCGCATGGTGGCGTGCGACAGGCGTGGCGTTTGACAAAAGTATATTTATTATTAGACGGGAAAGCTTATTCGTAAACATATTGCCGGTTAAACTAAGATATTGAGTTCGGTTAATGAACGACAAGTATTACTATTAAATAATGTTACTTGAATATGATAATGATTTTTTTACATTAATGGTATAAAATGGTCTATACAAAATAAATATGGGTGTGAAGTGTTTAACGATGAGTGGTTTATTCAAAACATATATATATATATATATATATATATATATATATATATATATATATATATATATATTGGTACGCATCAAATAATATGGAAAAGTATAACCGAAGTTACTAAACGGAAATATGATGATTAACAAGAGTTAATACAATTATAGTTTTCATAAATAAAACATACCATATATATAAATGTTATATAGTTATATAAAAACCCAACGATTATTAAGCAACTCAAGGGTTAGATTTGGATATAAAATAGTGTGTGTAGATATTATTAAAGTTTTCAGATAATGATGGGACTCGGATATATATTCTTCGTCACTCATAAATGTATTTATTTATATGAATGTATAGTAATAACTACTTACGTGATTTATAAACCCACAAATATTATTTGACACATGTTTAGCTACAAATAAAAAGGAATGTATATACACGTATAAACACTATTTTTGACAGATGGATATATGTGTACTTCACTTAGCGCGAACGTCTAATTGTAAAATGCCATCTTATACAAATATATTTTAAGGTTTTAAATATATATATATATATATATATATATATATATATATAGACACACACACATATATATATAGTTACAGACGTTTGTTTGAATATATTATAAAATCTCGAAATAGTTATATCAAAACGTTGGGTTACCCACATTTTGTTACGAGTCGTCCGAAAGGGAACTATCGTTACTGATTAGAGGTATTTATAGTTATAATTAATTACGCGCATGACAAACTAGTACCTTTTTAAACATGATTTTTGGGGCAAATTTCGAGAATTCGTTAAAGGTTTGGTTATAGGCTTGTGCATCACATAATTCGTAAGTGCTAGCTAGACTTCGATGAATCAACTGCTAACTTGTTTTGTTTATCATATGCATAAAGTAAATTTCAAGCAAAGGATTTTGCTAATGGTATACGTACCAATGGTTCCTTTCAGTCAATTTCGAGAAACGGGTTTTGCCAATGATATACGTATCAATGGTTTTCTCAGAAAATAATGAGTAAAGGATTTTGCCAATAGTGGCCGTACAAACAGTTTTGCCAAACGATTTTGTACAAATGGTTTTTGCCGAAGGATTTCGTATAAATGGTTTTTGCCAAACGATTTCGTACAAATGGTTTTACCAATTGCAATCATTTAAAACCTGTGAACTCACCAACATTGCGTTGACATTTTTGAGCACGTTTTTCAGGTAATACATAGCTACGACATGGTTGGAATAGGTTAAACATTTGGATTAAGCCCTTAGAAGATGGAGACGTAGAGTGTTCGACATATTTAGAAGTCTTTATTTAGCTTCCGTTGTTATGTAATGATACCAATTGTTACAACCTTAATTTATTTATTTATTTACTAAGTAAATAATTTGAGGGTGTTACAGAATTGATGAAAAATGCTAGGTTCTGATGACGCACTTGGAACATAAACATCTTGAATAATGGGATTGAAGAGGTTGCTCGGGTCATTGTTTGGGCATATAGCCAGTGGCTATATATAATACTTTTGGAGACTTGGAGTGCCCCTTCCTCCTGTGAAAGCCCTCACACTTATCCCCCCCTCCATGCAACGCACACTTTCACGCTCTAGGTGGGTGGTGTTCCACGCCCGTGAAAGGACAAGGTGGCTCACACCTCTACTACGGGTACTCTAACTATGAAAAGACGTTTAAGTAATTGTGTTTGCAATTAATTCGAGTTTACCTTTAGAAGTTACTTAGTAGACATTAGAGCATTCACATCAGGATCTCTCTCTCCATCTCTATTTTTAAATTTTATAGTTTAGTAAATAAAGATTTTCCAAATATAGAGATCCATTTTCGTGAATGTCTATATTTTTTTGTAAGTGTCTAGGAAAGAGAAAATAATAAAATAAGTGTTTGGGAGTGAGATAGAGAATGTGATGTGCAGGGTTAAAACAAATTTAAAGACAAATTTGAAAAAAAAATATAGATGATGTTTAGTTAAATTATAGAGTTGTAGATGAATAAACTGATGTGAATGCTCTTAGTATCGTGTTTGTCCTCCACAAAAATGATGTAAGTTTCAATCTTTACAAATACAATGTTAGTCAATATTTATATATAAAAAATGTTGTTTTAAAGCTATTTTTAAGAGTTTATTTATTAAAGTTAAAATGCAAATCTGACAAAACCTTGTGTTTCAATAAGAAATTAGTTTCAGGTAAAAATAATTTAGCTCTATGCTCTTTAGAAGAAAAGGCACCTACCTATCTATACTATATTATAATAGGCAATTAAAAAGGCATATTAAATTTTAACTAATACAAGTATGATTGCTAAGCTACAACACTTAATATATGTGTTAAAAACTTTCTGGATATGAATTTGTCTTTTGGTCATTGTTAACCACTTAACATTTGATTTTTTAGGAATACTTACGCCTTTCTCATCTTAGCTTACTTAACTTTTGGTTATTTAAACAATAATTACACTTTTAAGGTAACCACCCTCCATGATTTTTAAATGACCATGACCTTTTCATACCTTTATATTTTTTTAATAAATATTTACAATATAAAAATGAGCATATAATCCTCTTAATTTGAGTTTAGTATTGATATAGTTTTTTTAATAAAAAAAAATTAACATGTTATGTGATTACATATTAACACTTTAGATTTTGTTTCCTCTGTCGTAATCAGCGGTATATTCGCGACAATCACGAAAAATTCTAAAATCCGCCATCAATGCCCCTAAAATAAAAATCTTCAATCCAATGATATAAAATCCGACTACCTTACCGTTTTTCAAATAC
This sequence comes from Smallanthus sonchifolius, assembly GCA_023525975.1. Taxonomy (NCBI): domain Eukaryota; kingdom Viridiplantae; phylum Streptophyta; class Magnoliopsida; order Asterales; family Asteraceae; genus Smallanthus; species Smallanthus sonchifolius. Next base: position 57,418,655 of record CM042040.1, read on the forward strand.
ACACATAGCAAAGCAACCGTGCTTCCTATTCTTCTATTCGAACAAGTCGCACCACCATCACTAACCTTGAACCTAATCTCCAACTACCACCAATATTTTTCTAGCTCGTAGCCACTGCTATATATATATATATATATATATATATATATATAGAGAGAGAGGGTAAGTATACATTGGAAACCTAATGAGTTGAGGAAACTATAGAAACCCATTGTGTGGTTCTTATTGTGCCACCTAATCACTTTCACCAATTTCACCTTTTTCTCTTGAAGGTTAGTATGGTAATTTCACCTTTCCCCCATTTACAAGAAATTTTTTTGTTAATTTAATAATATTATGTTTGTCCTTTTTGTCCTACTTTTTCACCAAACTATCAACATCATCTTTCTATACCATCAACATCATCTCATTCATTTAATACCATCCTCTCTCTCATTTGATTTTCACATCCCCAACTCCATTAATCTTACCCTCTTCTTCTTCAAGATTTTCTTTATCTTTCCTCCATTAATGCTCTTCTCATTTAATGGATTCATCTCCCACACATTTAATTCCTAACAATATTGATTCCTATAATGTCATTAATGGTGATCCTACAGTTGATGAAAGTTTCCTTTTTGACATTAATGCTCATCATATTCCACTCAATTTCCTAAACGGATATCATAATGTTGGCCCGATTCCTGTTTCATCTCAATATCCAGGTATGATTTTGCATTTATGTTTTTTTTCCTTATTTCTTTCTTGATTTTTTTTCCAGATAATGATCCTTTGTCCGGTTCATCTTCTACTTCTCAATATCGTGACTTCACTTCACTAGGTCCTTCAGTTCCTATTATCAACTTACTAGGTTACCATATTGTAAATTTTTTTATTTTTACTATTTTGTAAATGTCAACATTTTATACTGTTTTTTTTTCTTTTTTTTAACGTATGTTACATTGTTTATGATTCTCTGTTCAATAAAATTCACATTTACCTTACTGTTATTGTTTGGTCACTTTATATATGTTATATTATTGTTAACCATGTTATGTTTTAAGCAGTATTGAATAGTTGACATTTGTCCATTATATTGTCATTTACATATGTTAACAACTAAGCAGTATTGAAAATTTTGTAATATTACTGTTATTTAATTATACATATGTTACATGACTGAAGTTATGGTGTCCTAACATTTTCTAATATTACTGTTGTTTAACTATTTTTACTTTTTTTCCCAGATCCTAGCCCACCGTCTTATGTTTTCGTTTCTCCGAATGGAACAAAGTTATGGTGTCCTAATGTTATTGATGACATTAAACCAGTTGTTGGTTTGTCTTTCGACAAGTGGGAAGATGTTATTGCTATGTATCAGAATTATGCTTTTCACTGTGGTTTCTCTATTCTGAAAGGTCAGACCAAGGTTCATAAAGGTGTTCCCACACATAAATACCTTCGTTGTACCAAAGTTGGAAAACCTCAATCCAAACGTACGCTTGACACTTTATGTGAGAGTTCTCTTAAGTCTAGGCAATCTACATTCACCCAAAGTGATTGCCCAGCACACATTTCTATTGTTGTTTGTCAAGAAAAATCTCGTTTCGTTGTGCTAAAGTTTAGTGAGGATCTTAATCATGAGTTTGTCGATAGGCATAACCTCGACCTTACTAATATTTCTAGGAACCTTAATTTTTCATCTAAGCAGTTTATTCATAAGATGAGCCTCAATAGGGTTGGTCCTGTCTAAGCTCATAGGTGTCTTGTAGCAATGAAGGGTGGGCATCATAACGTGAATGGTACTCCTGTTGATTTCAAGAATTTTGCCCACAAAATGAGAATGTTTATCGGTGAAAGAGACTCCTAGTTGGTCCTTGATCGGTTGCGTGATCGTTTTGAAAACTTACCTGATTTCTTTTTTGACTTTCAAGTTTCAAACGGACAATTGAGATCTTTATTCTAGGCAGGTGAGGTATCCAAGTTAAATTACAACGTCTTTGGTGATGTTGTTGCCTTTGATGCCACTTACCGCACAAACAAGGGACTATATACAACCTTTGTTTACATATGTTATAATTTACTGTTTAATCATTTTTCAGTCATGTTTTTATTATTTACTTAAGTTACATAAATTAGTTACATACGTTTATTTTAGTTAACCTTTTTTTGTGCATTTCAACCTAGATACAATATGATATTCGTTCCCTTCACCGGTGTTGACAATCACATGCAATGCGTTACATTTGGCGTTGGGTTGTTATTTAGTGAAACTATTGAGTCATATAAATGGTTGCTTTCATCATTCATCGAATCTCACTGCAAGCAACCCCGTCTTGTGTTAACTGATCAGGATCCTTCCATGAGACAAGCGATATTAGAAGTTTTCAACGAATCTCGCCACAGATTCTGCATGTGGCATATAATGAAAAAGTTGCCTGCAAAGGTATTTATTGATCCTTCTATTTTTTGTACTTACTTCTTAGTAAAGATTTTTTTATCCTTTTATTTATTGGTTCAAATACAACTTTATAATTTTATATTTCATTTAGATCACAGCTGATTTGTTTAAGAACACTAACATTAGAGCTGAGATTCACCGTTTGGTTTGGAATGTCTATATCAAGCCATCTACTTTTGAGAATCGATGGGAGGAGCTAATTAGTAAATATTCTTTGGCCAATAATCAATGGTTGAAGGACATGTATGATATAAGGGATCGTTGGGTGCCTGCGTACTTTAGGGAAATCCCACTGTGTTGCCTAATGAAGACCACATCACGCTGTGAAAGTTCCAATGCCGCTTTCAAGATTAACTCTTCTAGTGCGAATACCCTTGTTCAATTTATGCTTTGTTTTGAGACAAGGATTGATAGCCAGCGTTACCGTCAAAGAATGTCTGAATTCAAAACTTCTACCTCCACATTCGTAGGAACTACAGATTTACCCATTGAGAGTCATGCCTTTTCTATATACTCTCACGAAATATTTTTTGCAGTTAGGAAAGAGATTACAAAAGGGAAGTTATTTTGCTACATATCCAATACTGAGACTGTTGATGACATATTTGTTTTTCAAGTTACACACCTTGATTGTAGGAACGATGCTATACACGTTTTCCAGGTCAATACATTATTTTATTCAAATTTCTATTTTCAACTAACTTGTGTTAACTTACATACGTTAACATAACTACCCCTGTTTGCAGGTTAGATTTAATAGTGTAGACAATTCAGGATCATGTTCTTGTATGGGTTTTACGCATATCGGCTATCTTTGTAGGCATATCTTTTGTGTATATCAGTTAAAGAAGGTTGAACGTATTCTGACGCTTTACATTCTCAATAGGTGGATGAGAGATGTTATCCCGAAGCGTGTTTATTCTATTGAATACCGTTATGGGGTTGATAAAACCCCCCAATCTGTTATGTGTAACGAGATATTAGAGATTGTAACCGAATGTGTTGACGTTGTTCGGTCTGATACAGATTCTCTTGCTAGATTGGTAGAACAGCTACGTGAAATAAAGCTAAATTTGACCGTAAGATCTTCTACCGTAGTAAATCAACATACATAAGATGATTTTGTTATTCAAGATTTGGTTGGACAACCATTAGATGTTGAAATTGAAATTAACAATCCAGATGTTGCACGCAACAAAGGATGTGGTAAGCACCGCCGTGGACCCGGTGAAAACCAATCTACCAAGCCTCCTAAAGCTCCACGTCTTTGTCGCACTTGCAATGAATACGTCATAGATCACGACTCTCGCAACTGCAAGAAGAGGTTCTAGGAAAGCAATAATGATGCGAAACCAAGTCCTTCAACTCTGTTTACTGGTTAAGTCAGTTTTAGTCACCCATATGTTTGGAATATTTCTGTTACATGGGTAACATTTGTCTAAACAGTCATTGAAATTGGCTCTTTTGTTGTATTTCTATTACATGCGTAATATTCTACTTTAGTTCTTTTGAGTAACATGGTTTATCCATTCATTGGAATCTGTTACAGCTTATTGTATGTTGGTCTTATTTTGGAAATCAATTTTTCAATTTTGTTGTTACTGTCGCTATATCATTTTACTCATTATCTCCATAACTGTTTTACATGCTTAACAATTTAGTCACCCATTTTATTAAACAATAAATGTTACATGTGTAACATTTGTTAAAACAGTCATTGAAAATAGCCCATCTGTTGTATTTATCAAACCTTTTACTTTAAAATTGTATGTTGCTCTTATTTTAGGAATCAATTATTACAAGTTGGTTTAAATATTGTTGCTCTTAGTTTTTTATGTGAACATAATTAAATTTTTGAAACATGTATTAATATAATATAACTTTAACAAAGTTACAATTTAACATTTATGTTTTTTAAATAACCAATAAATGATTAATTTTTCTGATACACATTTTTACATATAAATTTAACTATGTAGAACCCGGTTCAACTATTCCCATAAATAACAAGTGCATTTATATATGTAACATATGTCATATACCCCCTAAGAAAATGATTGTGTTCATGTTCGTTTATTTTGGAAATCAAATTTTCAATTTTGTTGTTACTGTCGCTATATCATTTTACTTATTAATGGTGATAACTGTTTTACATGCTTAACAGTTTAGTCACCCATTTTTTGGAACAATAAATGTTACATGTGTAACATTTGTTAAAACAAGAATGGCCAATAGGGATATTTGTTACATAAGTAATAAACCACAACATTCATAATAACCTAGTACATTACAGGTATCTTAACCCTCTATGTGTCATGCAACAAAACGACATCAATAGAGTTCCACCCCAAAAAGTTAAAAAAAGTTGTTCAACATTACTTAATAATGTCCATTAAACTTCCTAAAAATATTGTACCGGAGCCACTACCTTCCCTTTCTTTTGTGCTACATCCACCACCTTTTCCCTCAATACATTTGTCGGCGAGAGCAGGATATGTGCAACCATCTTCTTCCTCAGCCTTTTAAGTTCCGTCAGTTTCTTCCTTCCATTTTTGCTAAACCCGCATTGAAACATTTCATGAAGCCCCATAAACCTCTCCATATGTCGCATCAAGAACACACCACAATGTGTATAATTGTCAGTTGTTGCCCATTCAAGCTTCACCTTGTGAATATTGCATGCTGCAATTTCATTAGTCTTGGATGCTTTTTTTCTTCTAGGTAGTCCACAAAAAGCTCTTTCTGTAACAAAATAAATATTACATTCAAATTAGAAGTGATTCAACAATAATGTTTTATGTTTCTTTGAGTAATTAAACTATATAAATTTACTTACGATTTTGTAACAAGAATCCTTCTTGAAGTATTCCTTGTTGTTCAACATTCTAACAAAGGGATATTTATCACAAGAATTGTCTATGACTGATATGGAGGTGTTTTTCAAATCAAATACGAGAAGGTAGTAATGGTTAAACTCCAAAACTGGGAATAGAACCATGTCAAAAGCTTTTAGATCAGCCATTTTATCATCACCTTTAACCGCCGCCTTCATATTCTTTCTGAAACGCTCCATTCTTTTTTCCTTGTCCGTGTTTTCATCATTTAGCATCCACGGGAACTGTTGTAAAAAAAACACGATATAAATGTCTAATATTGTCACACCCCCAAAATCCACTAACGGAGTTTTACCGTTAGGAGCGTGACATACCAGGATCTCAGTCATTAGTTACGTTGAACGACTCTATATGAGTTTAAGAAAAACCACTAGTATCGCTCATAGTCAGGATGCAACACTAGTAATGAAAATACTGATTTAATGTAAGACTTGCGGAAGTGAAAAGTTAGATGAAAAGTATGCGCCAAAACAGTCGCGCCAAAAACAAATAATTCAACAATAAATAAAAATAAATAGTTCTTGCGTTTGAAAATGATGGACTTGAGATGCATGCATGCCTTAGCTTGTGCTTGTACCTTAATTACTTGAGAAAACATGCTAAAACGTGTCAACACTAGGTTGGTGAGTTCACAGGTTTCAATGTTTGTAAAGTTTACTAGATAATACCATTTACAATTTATATCATAGGTAGCTAACCTAGTACATGTTACTAAAGCGTTTCGACATCAAAGTTGACTGTTTATGTTTGTACTGCCTCCCACCATGACTATCATAATCAATGGTGAATGTTTAGGTCAATGTTACACCCGTTCGACTACCTGTCGTGTTAGCGCGACTAACGCGGGTGGGGCTTGTCAATGCCCAGTAGTACTACTCAAGATTACCTCGCTAACCCATATACTAACGGTTCGATAAGTAAGGACTTTCATGATATGTTTGCGCTTAGTACACAAGTGATATACAAGAAACGTAAGATCTAAATGTTCGTACCCATGTTTTCTCCCCCAAGTTTAAAACGTAAGAAAAGGGGCTGTGAAACTCACCTTAGAGTATGTGCGAAAGAAAGCGAACTTAAAATGCTTGACGACTAACTGCCACCTATAAACACCGGTTTATAAGTGTGTGTTTGTGCAAGATAATAGAAATCCTTAGTATCCAAACAATCCCATTGTTTAAGGGTTTGAAAAGAGTTTACAAGTTTGACTCATGTTTGACAAAGTTTGACCCGACGACCCGTTGGTGACACGATGTATGAAATAGTGTTTGATTAATATAATACTTCCATATTACACACATAAGATCGTGCAGGTAACACTTAGCAACAATTCCTTATTGTTCTAACAAACAAGCATGATTTCCAAAAATAGAAAGTTTCCAAAAATAGAAAGTTTCCAAAAATAGAAAGTTTCCAAAAATAGCAGGTTTCTATAAATAGCAGGTTTCTATAAATAGCAGGTTTCTAAAAATAGTAAGTTTGTATATATAGTAAGTTTGTTCGGGACTCGTGTTTCCTGGAAACTATCATCATTGGTATATTCGTAGGATCACTCTAACAAGTTCTAGATCATTACATCACATAACAATTGTCTAGAACCTAAACATGCAAATCATAATTCAAGACAAAGTTTCCAACTTTAGTAACCTATGACTAGCATGCGTGATTTCAAACACTTAACACGTTACAACAAGTTATTGTGTCCTATCTAACATAGATCTATCATCAAACCATATCACGTATGTCTAAATAGCAAGTTATAACCACTTTTAACAATTAAAGTTTCCTTATTTAGAAAGTTGGTAAAACCGGGTTATGTATTCAAAATCTGATTTCACAAATCATCTAAACATGCATCAGGTAACATATAACCATCATCACATCATCCTAATCAGGTCTAGCATGCAAGATAGAAATCATAAAAAGTTTCCTCTTTTAGTAACTTGTCCATTACACTCTTTATTCATCCAATTAACACGTCAAATCAATTCTAAATCTTTCAACTAATATAATTACAACTATATTAATCATTATTCACGTCTAGCATGCGATTTCTAAACATCACATAATCAACAATATTCAATTTTCACATCGTATGACAACTAGGGTTTCATATACGTTCATCAAATCATTAATACAATTCAACAATATCAAACAATTAACTAATTCATTATCATATTTCAAAATCATCAAGTTTGGATAATCTAGGGTTTCGATCTCAAAAATAATAATGAAATAACGACGGATTTTTATAAAATAACTTACGTAGGAACGTTAGGAATGCGTATACTTAAAACGTTAGGAATGCGTATAATGAAATAACGACGGATTTTTCAAAAATTTAATTAGTTAGTTAATAACTTAATTAATAATTAAAACATTCGGTTTTTATTTTTATAAAAATACTAACTTTTATAAAAATACTAAATACGATTTACACACGATAAACACGTACGAAAACAATAACATTCACATAATTCACGTAATCACATATAAATCATAAAAACTCATAATTTATATTAAATATAAATTATTAAATGTTCGTAATGTTAATTTTGATTAATCACCAACGTTCCGGGTTAGACTCGAGTGCGATCCGATGTGTGCGAACTAACTGACACATTTAATTAATCCTAATTAAATGCAATGTATGTGTGACTAACTAAGATAACTGAGTTTGTAACGAAAAATGTTTGAACTAACGAGGTTTGAGTTAACGGAGTTAACCTGAAAATGCCGGATGTCACAAATATTATGAAGAATCTGTTGTAAAATGGTCCCGTCTATTTCTATAAATACATAATTCTTACAATTACCTTTGTGTTCACAAACAATCTATGTTGTGAGGAATCTGATCTGAATCTTTCTTCATAGTTTAGCACCTCTACCCAACAATCTATGACACTATCAGACACTTCTACATTAGCTTTTAGTGTTTTGAAGAGCTCCCTAGTTGCCTCCACATTGTTTGTGCTTCTAAATAGAAGCTCGCTGAGATGAATTTTAACTCAGTTAGGTGCTAAAATACCACTTTAACATAATGTGCATATGTAACATTAAAACAGTAAAACCTATGATTTTGTCAGGTAATTTATTTCATTGTTACGTATGTAATAATTTAGTTTCAAGTTATGTTCCATATTTAAATACTTACTAGGCTCTTGGGTTGCTGATAACATCTTTTTCAAGCTCTTCACATTTTCCCTTTCCTCTCTCTTTTCTGTTTGCGAAATGTATAGTTATAAATCTTTTTTAATTTAGTTAAACATTGACGATTTTTATAAAGTAAACATTGACGATTTTTATAAAGTAAACATAACCCAACTGACTTACAAATTTGTTTCCATAGCTTTCTTTCTTGATAAATCTCCATGTAGTTCGTATAAAATACCTTCATCGTTGCATATGAACTCCCAAACTTGTTTTTCCTCCTTTGTTACGCCAGCATTTAAATCTACCCCTCTTAGCTGGTAGGGTGACTTTTCATAGATTGTTATTGTTTTCTCCCTTAATGGGTTTTTCCTTTTGGGTTCCAATTCAACAATAATTTTCCCCATATTGTTATCAGTTGTTATCACCACCTCTTTCCTAGTTGTTATCATCACCTCTTTCTCAATTTCTTCACCACCTCTTTCTCAATTTCTTCACCTCCAACTTCAACATCTATATCGTTATATGTTAACATTTGTTAGTTATAAAACATACTTAATGCAATACTTATTTGTCATACTTATACACTACTTACTTCTTTCAATATTTGTCATCTCTTCATTCCCAATTCCTACCAATTGTTCCTCAAAATCTATATCATAACCATGTAATATATGTTATATATGCCACTTACCAAAAACCTATTTCTATCATCTAATGTAGCACTTAATTATCATATGTAAATTAAATACTTACTTGTTATCGATGTTTCCACCCCCTCATTCCCCATTGTTGCAATTTTTCCATCCACATCTACATGTTGATACTATAACATATGAAAATTAATTACTTGATGGAACTAACATATGAAAATACTTACTTGTTTCAACTTGTTGGAACTCCTCACTCCTTTCTTCACAATTCGTTTGGGAAGCAAACATTTGTGTTAACCCTAAGCTAAAACTCGATGGCTCATCTTTAGTAATTTCCATCTTCCCTTTTTCATTATCTTTTTTACTACCTGCTTCTTGATCCACCGCTGTACCACAATTTATAAATAGTTAATCAAAGATGAAAAAGTTGTTGTTTATGTACGTACTTTACATTTTATTGTCTTTTAAAACTTAAAGTTATACTTACATATGTTATCAACAATACTTTTAGACCCTCCACTGTTCATAGTTTGAATGTCTGTAACATTTATCACAGTCACGGGAATGGCAGCCATTGCACCTGTATTTAAACATGTTAAATTTTGTTGTTTATTTCAAAACATATTGAAAATGATGAGGATGATTAATCTTACTAGTTGTTTCATCCTTTTTTGCTACAACTCCTTCTTCAATAGAAACATTCACCGCCTCATTTAACATAGCTACAAAACCTGCCTCATAAACAATATTTTCCTTTGATCATTTACTTTGCATCCTTTAATTCACCCTTATTATGTCGTGTAATGAGGAGGACAACATATATTGTATATTTACCTGTCAGTTCCCCCCTTGATCCTCAGCAGATTCTTCACTTGCCTCATACTCCCGTCCTTCAACATCCAATTTCATAAGAAATGTAACGTCCTTCTCACTATTATCACCTTGCATCACTGCATTTTTTACCATAGCAATTCAGTAAAGTTTGTTTGAATTTTAACACATGTTTCTTAAATTATTTATATGATGTAAATTATGTTACATGTGTTAGTACATCACTTACCTTCACAGTCACTCGTTATTTTCTTATATTGGCTAATACAAGGACTCACACAGCTTTCATCTAATTCCAGCTGCTCATTTTCGACTATATTCTCCAAACCTTCTGTCCATTTGTAATCAGTTTGCTCATCTTTTTTACATTAAAAGAAAAATCAACATATGTAACATCCTGATTTTTAGTGAATATGTTATATAATGAAACTTCATTAGGCTTACCTGCACATTTCTTTTCCTGCCCCCTAATCTCTCCATACCTAACTTGTCTCCCTCATCTTCAGATACTTCCTCACACATTTTTTTATGTGTTCCTATATCACTATCTAACTCTCTATCACCTATTACATAGTAAAAAGGTTTATCAGACACTCATGTTACATATGTAAACATTGTTTCAAATCCTACCTCCACATATGTTACTCTCCATCATGTCAGTTTTTCCAATTTCCATATTTTCTTCACTTTCCCCAATCTGCATATTTCCTCCTGTTTCTTCATATGTAAACATTATGTAATAACTCATAATAAAAAAAAATTGTTTCATATTTTTAGGTTACATACGTAAATAATATGTTAAAATTAAGAATAAACAATCAAACCTGTTTCTTGGTCTTGTTCCTCTATTTCTTCATTACTGATACTTTCTCCCTTTTTCCAGATTCACACCTTTCAATACACTTGATATTTGATCTTTTGCTATTATAATATCTTCCTTTGTTATTGTTTGCCACAATATTTTTTCTTCAAGCATATTCTCATACTTTTCTTTTTAGGCTTAAAATTTCTGCATCCTCAGGGTACTCTAAGTAGATCTTACCTAGATTGTCTTCAATTTTTTGTTTATTCTTGATTGTGATATTGATTAACTTCTCCACTTCTAACCGCTTACGTTGTTTAAACCATATAAAACAAATCATTATAAACATTAAAATTTTAATATTTATATGTCAAAGTAAATAGATCTTACCATCATTTGATCAACCACCGGTGTCTCTTCATCACATTCAATGTCATTATACGAGGACAACGCCTTCAAAGGCCCTACACCAAAACCACCTCCTTGAATTTACAACATTTGCCTTTCTTTCAGATTAATCATGTTCCAAAAGACAGTGGATTAACTTTTGGATCAACCTCCATCCCCATGCATTTTGTACTTTCCACATATATTAGATGTCATAAAGTTTCAAATAAATTAAAATATATGTTTTATAAACAACCAAAAAACAAGAAATAATTTTTTATAATTGATTACCGTCAGAATTGCTAGAGGCACCGCAAATGTAGAGTTGACATTACACCTTTTCCAGTTATATTTACACTGCTTCATTTTTCCCCCCACAAATTCACACCAGTCCAGTTCCTTGAAATTAGTTTCTTCCGTTATATAATCAAGAATCCACTCCCTTAGGCATCCTTGATAATGACAATCTACCATTACTGTAACAAAACACATGAAGAAATCCATCAGGAATTCAAAATTGTCTTCATCATCCGAAGCTTCAATCTGGTCTACCATTTTTGTTGGTGAAATAAACCTTCCCGAATACCGATTTTTCCATCTTCTAACACCCTCATCCATAATGTCCAATTCTACTAGTGAACTAAATGAAACCTCACCTTTTGGTAATCCAAGCAACTGGTGAATTACCTCACTATCTATTTTAATTGAACCACATGGTAACATTATTTCCATTTCATCTGGGTTAAACTTGTCTATAACATAATGGGCTAATTTTGCTGGAATCCCGTCCATTTTGAACCTTAACAACCTACCGAACCCCATTCCCTTAACAACATTACGTTGTTGTTCTTTTAAAACATTAATGCACTGAAAAAACTGAAACGGTGATAACCTAGTTCTTATTCCCGCCCACTCATTAATTTTCGATCTTTTACGCTTCTTCACCTTTTCAGATGTTTCTGTATTCTCATCTGCTGCTTCTTTCCTTTTCCTCTTCCCCTCAACTTCCTTCTCACTTTTCCCTACTGTTCCGATATTGTCTATCAAAGATGTAAACGGTTAAAAATTCATCATTACATAAGTAACAGAAGTACATATAATTTCCTATTTTTATTTTTAACTGCTTACATCTATTGATTACATAAGTTAGTACAACTTGTTTATACTAATTACATAAGTAACAGAAGTACATACATTTTCCAAAATTATTGTTACATTAGTTATAATGAACTAGAGTTTTACCAACATAGGATGTAATTATTCTTACCTTTTTCCCTTTCTTTATCACAGTCTTTCCTTTATTACAATCTTTTGTCTGGACCATTGTTAAAAAATTTGACATATGTTAACAATGCAGCTAACATAAGTTATATTAAAAATTCCTATAAATTTTAACCATTAAACATACTTTTTTTCTCCTTTTTCAATACAGTCGTCCCTTGCCATTTTTTTCCATCTAGTACTTTTTCTTCTTTAACTGTTTTCTCAACAGTTTTTTTTAATATTCTTCTCCATCACTTTCTTAATATTCTTTTTTACCACTGTTTAATTATATTAACAAACTATACCTTGTGCATAATGCCAAGTAAATAACATTTTAATAAAACAATAATACTCACATTGTTTCTTTCTATTGTTCCCACTCCCTTCCACAACCGTGTTTTTTGATTTTGTTGATGTACAAAGATCGGTTAACTCAACATCTTTTTTAGCTCTCTTCAAATCAATAATTGGGGTATCCGAATCCCATTCCTCAAGATCTGTTAATAGTACAGTAGCTTACCATATGTTAACTATTACAAGTTTTCATATGAAACAGTTAATTTTAAACAAATTTATGAACAAAAGCAACTTAACATATGTTAACTATAACAAGTTTTCATATGAAACAGTTAATTTTAAACAACTTTACATATCATAATCTGTTGTGGTGTATCAAGTTTACATATGAAACAGTGGTGTATCATAATCCAAATAACATATGCATTATTTATTAACAATCCACCTACCTATAACAAGTTTTCATATGAAACAATTAATCTTCAAATCCACAATTGAACTAATATGAACAAAAGCAGCTTAACATATGTTAACTATAACAAGTTTTCATATGAAATAGTTAATTTTAAACAACTTTACATATCATAATCTGTTATGCAGTATCAAGTTTACATATGAAACAGTGGTGTATCAGAATCCAAATAACATATGCATTATTTATTAACTAATACCCACCTAACTATAACAAGTTTTCATATGAAACAGTTAATCTTCAAATCCACAATTGAACTAATATGAACGAAAGCAGCTTAACATATGTTAACTATAACAAGTTTTCATATGAAACAATTAATTTTAAACAACTTTACATATCATAATCTGTTGTGCAGTATCAAGTTTACATATGAAACAGTGGTGTATGAGAATCCAAATAACATATGCATTATTTATTAAATAATACCCATCTTCTGTCGATCTCTTCAACTCATTAAGTGGTGTATCTGAATCCAAATCTTCAAAATATGTTGACGTTAAAAGAGATTAATTGAGTTGTAAATGCTTTATTCTATACTTCAGAACTACATTACACTTAGTTACAATAAAAGATTTACGAATAATTAAATACGTACCCAACATTTTCCTTGTAGATTCAATTTCTGAAGTTTTGAGTCTTTCATTTGTATCAATTTCAATTGGGTTTCCGTTTTTCCCCTTGCTAACTCTTGGACCTAGCTTTTTCCTATTATTATACATTTCAAAAAAAATTATAATCGAAATCCATTTAAAATCAGACATGTATTTGAAGAAATTAATAACATGCACAACTTCATATATAATTTTTTTTTCTTAAAAAGCAAATTTTACCTTATATGTTTACCGGTATGCTTCCTGTGTTTCTTAATCGAAGAAGACAACAACACGAAATCCTTAGTCATCTGAGAGTGATTAAACCTTTGCTTCTATCTGCTTGCTCAATGAATCAAAGAAGAAAACCTTTGCTTCGACCTGCCTGGTTGCCTTCGCTACTTCAATCGACGATCGAATAAACAAGATGGAATCGACGATCGAAGAAGAAAGATGGTTCGTCTGCTTGGTAAAGAGAAATGCTTCGTCGATTGAAAGGCTCAAGGAATCGGCGATTGAAATACTCAAGTTCCTTTTCAACTTAATGGTCTTCTAAAAAAAAACTATGTTTACTTTTTGAGATTTTTGAATTTTGGAATGATTGTGTTTGAGATTGTGTGTACTATGAAAGAAAAAAGATCATAGCTTTTCATTGATATGACTTGCATGTATATTCCCAAGATTACACTCCTACCACATCTTTAATTAAACCCCAATACCCATTTTACCCTTTTGGTACCTTTTATTATAAAAGGCACAACCTTAATTTAAATAAAAAACTATGAATAAATGAAGACCCTTGATCATCCATGATCAATGGATGAGATATAGTTTTCATAGTTTCCTTAACTCAAAATTGTTTCTATTTTAACCCTTCCATATATATATATATATATATATATATATATATATATATATATATATATATATATATGGGAAGGTTCAACTCAGAAAACTAAATATTGCGAGAACATAGGTAACAAAATGAATCCTTCATTTTCTCAATCTTAAAAAGTTTTGAAATATAAAAAATGATATAAATGCAATGTTTATTCATCTCTAAAGAAATTTATATAAAAAAATATGAACAAATCTCATTTATTTTAATAACCTACACATGTGTAATTCATGTGTAGGATCTATAGGTTATTTTACCTACACATAATCTACACATGTGTAGGTAAACTTTTAAATGTATAAAAACATATTCAAAAAATTGTTGAATGGGTTTTTATGTATATAAACATGCATATTTATATGTATGAAGTATAATTTTTTAAAAATATAAATCATGGATCAAGAAATTAAATGATTTAAGTTTGTTCTTTTTGTTCTCGCAGTAATTTAGTGTTCTGTAATGAACCTTCCCCTGTATATATGTATATATATACACTACATTATAACACACACACACACACACATATATATATATACTACATTATGATACATTTGAGGAAGACGGGATCATTTTTTTACATTAGTTTTTAAAAGTTTAAGGCCACCGGTAATGGAAGCGTGATTCTACGTGGATGGGGCGTGAGGCGCGGATTAACGCCTCAGTTGGACGTGAATGCGGGCGTGGTGTAACATCCCGGTTTTTCGAATAACAAACGGGTCTATTAATCATTGTAAACAATTGTGTAGAGTATTAGAGAGCTAGTCGGGAGTAGTGAAATATCTTTATGTGTAAATAACATACAAGGGGGTTAACGAGTTTCTAGCGAAACTTTAAGGAGGGTTTTTATAAAAACTACATTACGGGCCAAGCCCGAGGGAAGATCGGTGGTGCGCAAGGGCCAAGCCCGGTCCGAGAACAACACCCATTAGGGTGTTACGCAAAGGGGGAGACCCCCATTTGCATGATGTGGCTGCCGAGAACAAGGAGAGGGGAAGAGAGAGCCGTTCGTCGTGTTTCACATCCGAATCAAGGTATTTACGTGATTATAATCATCCATAGCGTGTCGAATCCTTGATTCATTGTAATAATAATCGTTTGTGGTATTAGGGTCGCTTAAAATCAGCGTTAAGGCCACTAGGAGGCGAATTGGAGGCCATTGACTGGGATAGGAGCAGTGCGAAGACAAGAAATCCGGCCACTGTTCGTGATTCCGATGGCACAGTCGGCGGCGATGGTAGTAGGAGAAATGGTTTGGCAACACGGTCGCGTGGATATATTATTTGTCAAATTCTGAGTTCGTTTGATAGGGATAGGAGCAGTGCGAAGATAGATGCTCGAAGAGGGCGTATTCCGGCTACTGTTCGGTTTTCCGGCAATGGAGGCGATGGTTTCTAGCGACGACGACCGGTTCTTCTGAAAGGGTTCGGCGATATGGACGCGTGGACATATGATTCTCCTAAAACGGAGTTCATTTGGGTCTGTTTTAAGCTACTCGTATTTTAACGAGCAAAACCGAACGAGCTGAAAGACAAATTCGTGTTCTGGCAGCAGCGACGGCCGACACCAATAATTTTAACGAGCGACGGCCGACACCAATAATTTTATGAGGTCAGGCATGTTGAGACGAACGTGTGGATAGTTGGTTCGCCGAAACGGAGCTCGTATGGTTGAAATATGAGCAAAGCAAGTTTTCCTCTCGTGTGGTGCTAAGCAGTTTCGTACAAAACCGCTTAGAACGGCTTGTACGCAAAGGTATGACCCCAGAGGACTTTATATTAATTGTTGGGGAGTATTTTGGGATATGGGAAAAATGTCGGGAATGACTTTTGGGAACGTTTTTCGGTAACGTTAATTTAAGGGTTTTTGTACACGAGCGAGCGCGTCGGTTGTACGGTTTGCGACGACTTAGACCGAGCTTGTAGCTGCTGGTCCATAATAGATGCGTTAGTGTTATTGTGGTAATAGGATTGATCTTGGTAGTTCATTTGACGATAGGTTTGCGTTGGACTACGAGTTTACGGGTATGCGACTTCGGAAGGAAAGCTTCACAACCGGTGAGTTTCTAATCTTTTAAACGTTTTAATGTTTTGGGGCTATCACACATACTTATAAGACGTGTTTTATTACATTAAATATGTAACGAACTTTGGGGTTTAACCCGAGGAGTTTGTGAATTGATGAACTTAAATATGGGGCTAAGGGATTATGTGTTGTCGATGGGATGTGTAGGTTAAAGGTGTGTACGTGCTTAGGTAACGAGACATAGCATCGGTATTTATAATAGTGGTGTATTGTGTTAAGGGTTGATCGAGGAGAGTCGGAACTTAAGCTAAATTCTTATGATTTTATGTGGATATATTTATTATTTTAGTGTTATGTGTAAGGTGCAGGTGTGGTTAATGAATCAGATGAATATTGTGTGATATTTTTTGTGTTATAATTGTGTTGTGTGCTTGTGTCGTTGTCCATGTGACACGACGGGCATTGTGTTTGCGTCTTTGTCTTTATGACATGGCAAACGGGATTGTGAAGGACGAATTTCATCGGGAAGTCACCAACGGTGACATTTATTAACATGTTAATGATGAGCTCGGGGTGTGTTGAACGCCCTGACGAGGGTGCAGTGATGAGGTATGTGTTGGCATGCTTACATATGTGTTAATTTGCATGCAAGTGATAAGTTATATTTATTGTGCGTGATATAGTATTAATGTGATGTGTAGATGATATTAATGTGGCAAGTAGAGTTAATTTGACCTTTGTGTCAGGATTTTGATGCGGTGTTGATAACTGTTGTGTTAGTTGATTAGTAAGAGCCTTAGTTAAGGCCGAGTAAGTCAAGGTCTAGGGTTTTGTTGTGGTTAACCAAGTGTTGAGGTAATACGTGTGTTAGAGTACGAGTTATTAGTATAGTAAGTTCAACCTAAGTCGATGAAACTGTGATATTATTATTGTTATGAGATGAGTCTCGGGTGGTGAACGGTTATGGGATATCATGTGATAACAGAGGTTATCTATTCTTAATGAATTATGAAACTATTTTATAAGGACCGAGAGTCCTGAGTAAAGTTTAAATAACTTTTGTGACGAGTTGGCTTTTAATTAAATTAAACTATTAGAACTCACTCAGCGTAGCTGACTTTGTGTGTACGTTAGATTGTTTTGCAGGTAAACGTAGGGTTGACGTATCTTGGCTTGGGAGCGGTGCTACTCGGATTGGTGTGTAGATATTCGTGAGGTATGTTTAATAACAATACGTGGTAATAAATGATTTTAGAAAGACTTCCGCTGTAATTAAGTTAACAATACATGCGTTATAAATGCGAATGACCCGTTATGAGAACCAACTGTAGGATGCCCGGGTTGGGGTCTTACACGCGGGGGGCTAGGCGTGAGGGAAATCACGGGCGTTGGGGGCATGACATGTGTGTTATGTGTATATATATTTGTGTGTGGATAGTGAAACCATTACGCACCTTAGTGATTTGGCTTAGTGATTGCCCCATGATGATGTGGCGGTGATGTGGCGGGCGTGAATATGAAACCACTACGGATGGCCTAAGGGGGCAAAATTGTCTTTTATGTTTAACTAAATTATCAAAATATTTTATATTACTTTATTTTATAAACTTTTATTAAACCTTCAAATCTATATAATACTTTACCAATTAATTGTTCAAACACTTTACCAGTGTCTATGTTAGTATATTGTGTTCCCCACCACATTCGGAGACACCTCTCTAGTACAAGTAGAATGAGCTATTATAAAATATAAGCTCTCCTACTTAAACATGGATATGTGAGACTAACCGTTTTAACAAGAAAAAAAAAGTTTACATAGCAAAATATCTTAAGAGGGAAGGGAACCATGCGTCCCTACACTTCACATACAAAAGGAAGCTGCATCATATGTAAACTAAAATCCTTTTAGCAATATATACTAAAGTTACTTCTTAGTCTTAAGCTTAAGTTTAAGGGCAAACTGAATAAGTTTGTCCATCTCGTTCTCACCGATGTACCCGTCTTCATCGGTATCCGCATTCACAAGTGCACGATCCGCGGTCCATCTGACCCAACTCACACCAAGCTCACTAAAAGCTTGTTTCAACTCGTCCCATGAAAGCCTCTTGTCTTTATTCACATCGTGTTTCTTGAAGAAAGCCAACATGTCTTGCTCGTCGATTTTGAAGGGAACATTCTCAATATTACGTGTAGCTGTAACTCGTTTATTAAAAACGAAGTCAATCACGTCTAACGGGATTGAAATGTTCTTACCTGGCTTTTGACGCATGCTTATTTTCTTGGTGATTAACAATTTTAGTGTAAAGATTGGTGTTGAATGATGAACATACATATGTTTTACTTATTTATACTGTTTATGCAATGTACAACTGTACATTATTCTTGTTGTCTTTTTAAAAGGGTATCTAATACCAAATATCTTGGAAGAAAATAGTGGTTACGAATCTATACTATATAATAAATAAAGGTTTTTTCATGGCACGTGTCGCCTCCATATTTATTTTTACAATTTTTTTTTCGCCTCTCTTTTTTATTTAATGCACTTCTATCTTTTGATAATAATATATATTTAAAGAAAATACTAAGTATACTGTTAAAACATATTTATTTTAAATTATCTCTTATTAAGAAACTTTAAAATTTGACTATGTAACTTTTGTTTTCAATCAAATAGTAAATGAAAGTCAAATTATATTAAACAGTAATTAACGTATTTTTGAAACCTAATTATATATTAATTCTTACATATTTTGAATTTGTTTTCTATCGTTAGTATTTGTAATATATTTTTACACTTGCAAAATATATACATAAAGATTCAAAATATTTATATATTGATATCTTTCACCCCGTATGTATAGACGAGATCTAAACTAGTAGGGGATAAAGTCAAGAACATGTATATTTAGTCCAGATTTGGAGTGTGTATAACACGATCAATGGAAGATTGAGTTCCTAACTATCATTTCACTTTTTAGTGTAAATTATAAATTATATCTTTTAACATTAATCAAAATTACAGCTTTTGTATGTTGACTTCAAAAATTACACTAGATATAATTTTTTTTGAAACATTTACACACATTCAGTTCTTTCCATTAACTAGAGGTAACTTTTTCGGTTGAAGTTTGAAACTTATATGTAAAGACTGACTAGGTTCTTCCCTCCCCACCCCCATCATCGCCGACCAAATAAACGAGGATTCACATTTGGAGGATAGATGTTACCACCTTCGGTCACCACTTCAGCCAACACCGCACCACCAACCCTTTCTTCTTGGCCACCGCAATTGCAATGAATTACACTTCATCCCTAACCCATCGAAAATGGGTTCCAATACACTCATTGACTTCATCTCGGATCAGAAGGGAAAATAAACAAGAACCAACCTAAATTTCTTCAAATTCAGGCTCAAATAAACAAGAATCAAACCAAATTTCTTCATATGCAAGTTCTTGTCAATAAACAATTAATGCTAAAGTATAAGTTGTCTAAAAGTATATTGGTCAGTTAATCAAACATGAGATGTTTTGACTTTGACTTGTTTACTCAACATGTTTTAACTCGTCTAAAAGTTTATATGTTTTAAGCAATGGTATTATAATTGGACCAATAACTATATCGGCCACACTTGCAGGTAAATTTGTAATTTTTCATTCCGAGAGGTCAAACATGCAATTTGATTAAAAGAGAAAATATAAAATTACAAATATGTCCTCACATAGAATGCTTGTGATGTCACTTAACCCCAAAAACTATACCACATTAACTACTCACAAATGTTTGAGATAAGCTTGTAATTTTTTATTCCTGTAAGCCAGACATGCAATTTTATCAAACAACATGGGTCATTTGTGCAATCAACTATGTGCGTGTGTGTCTATGTGTAGGAGAGAGTTCTTAAGTTCAAATCTCATTATTTAAAAATAAATAATATTTATTAAAGAGTTTTAATGAATTCAAAGATTTTTTAATTTAAATATACATAAATATAAACCAACATCTAATATAGGGTTGGCATACCATGTCAGACACGGCACGATAAGACACGATGACATGTTGTGTTCAATACGAACACGACATGATAACTAATCGTGTTATTTTTTCCTAACACAAACACGACATGTTTAGAAACAGGTCAACTGTTAAGAGACTTGTTTAGAAACCTATTTAGGGAGAGAATAAATATCATATATGTAATGCAAGAAAACATGCCAAAAGTTCATAAAAATTTAAGGAAGGTGAATTCGAACAGTTAATCAATTCGAACAGTTGCCTCTGAGTGGGCGAATGCAGTGCTTGAGCGACGTAAGGAAGATGGCGAGCGCAGTAATTTAATGGAGATGACGAGCGACGATGGAAACCGGAGATGACGATGGAGAGGCGTGAGCGGTGACTGTGGAGACTGGTGGACACCGGAGATGACGAGGACGATGGAGACTGAGAGGGGTGAGGATTGAGGAGTCGATGGAGTATGATAGTTTCAAAAACTAGGTCAGAAGATGGACTGATGCCTGATGGAGTCAAAACTCAGACGCAATGTTAAAGTCTGGATGGACCCGGGCAAGTTGGCAACGCCGGTCTAGGTGTTTGGGCTTGGGTTGGGCCTATAATTTAGATGCAAATAAGATATTAAGTGTTAACATTCACTAACGAGTCTTAACATGTTATCATGACTTTAACATGTTTAGACACGAATTTAAACGTGTTGACATGTTTAAGACACGAAACTTGTTAAGGTCAAACACGGGACATGTTAATTACGTGTCGTGTTTACAGGTCCGTGTCAAAAATTGTCAGCCCTGATCTAATATATATAAATACAAATTTTAAAAGTTCATTTTTTAAAGGAAAATAGACCCAAAACGGATCCGACGAGTAGTGGTTCAACCCAATAGAACTAAATCTAAGAGTGATTCGATTTTCGGTTACTGGTCCAACTGGTCATGTTTTATGAAAAATGATCTTAACATCAACCTATTTTGACGGTTATACAATCTACCGACTTCTTCTACCACCTATAAAAATAATCATTGTGAATTGCCTGAATTGGTTTTATTTTGCATGGTAAACAAATTTCATTAGGTAGGTATGTGTGCAATTAAAGTATTGCCATTTTGTTCTTATACCTTCTTTTGAATCACATCACATCACATCACATCTTTGAAAAAGATATTGTTTGCATATATTCGGTTGTTAAAGATAGGTTTTCAAAGGATGCTTCATCGAATTAAAAGATAAGAAGGCATCCAACATATAGTAGTTACATCAGAATCATTAAAGGAAAATGATAGGATATGATTTTTTTTGTTCTAACTATGTGTTAAATGTATGGATGTTAGGGGAATTGGATGTTCTTTTGATGTGAGGTGCTTTCCTATGGGTTGTGAGGTGGAGTCTTGGTCGTATTAATCACCATATCTACGAACATAGAAAATCCAATAGAAATGATTCTGACCTGAGCCTTAGAGACCACACACCTACGATCAAGTAGTACTGTAATATCGTTGTCATGTCTTTTTATATATACACATGGGAGGTATATTAAGAAAACCACATGCGAAAATTAAGAAAATCAATTCTAACCAATCACATAATTTATAATTATTTATGAATTTCTTTTTATTAAAATCACTTTTATGTAAAGCTAGGAAACGACGGACGTAACGTCTTATTTTGTTATTGGGTGTATGAACGTGGCAACATAAACGTCTATTACTAATTGTTGAAATATCTCTCTTGTTTGTTATTAGTTCAATTTAATTACTATTACTAAGTTATATGTGTTTATTTTGTTGGATTACCCGGATATGGGCTCCTAAATGTGGATAAGGAACTAAATAATGATGTTGCATTTAATCTTATCGTTCTCTAATAAACACGCAGGTCTATGGGTGACCCATATTAATCCGGTGTTGTATAAAAGGATGAGAGAGAGGGAAAGAATCTAATCTCTCTCATTTTCTCACTCACCGCACATTCATATTCTCTGATGTATCTCTGATTAGGGTTTGTTAAGATTGAGTCAATTTCAGTTGTATTCACCTCAGATTATCATATTGATAATCTGTGAGATTCGTGTATTCGCTTGTGTTTGGATGATTCAAAAGTTTATTTCACTATTTAAGTTCATCTTTGTTACATTCAGATCTAGTTTCGCTGACATGGTATCACAACCATACTGGCTTTGTTCAAGTGTTTTCTCTCCGATTCTAGTTCAGTCATACCATTTACAATGACGACCGAGTAGGGATTGATACTTTTTTTATGTAGCTTTGTTATTTAATGTAACTTGACTACAACAACTAAAAATACTAATTTTAAACTTAATATTTCAATGGCTTGCTATTTTCTATCAATTATTTTATAATTTTGATTTTAATATTTTAATAATAGAATATTCATTTTTTGATTCGAATAATTTCTACCAGTTATTTTATAATTTTGATTTTTAATATTTTAAAAAGTTTAAGTATTTTATAATATAATTAATTTTAAACATAATTTATTTTTCTCTTATAACTATTAAAATATAATGTTATATGAAATTCTGAATAAATCATTACGACATGCTTATTTTTGTATTTCGTTTCGATTTACATTTTATTCAAAACCAAACCGGTTCAAATATAAATGGTTTTTTTTTTTCCTTTATTTTAATCCAATCTCATTCTTCCTTTATTACTTTTAATATATAAAATTTTATAAAATTTTGAATATAGCATTGCGACGTTTTGATTTGTATCTACATTCTGATATAAATTGTATTTAAAGTAGGTTAATTTCCCACACTTTTATAAAGGACGTCACAAGTTCGAGTCTCTATCCTAGCACTTGTTCCCTCTTTTATAAGTGATCGAAAGTCATTAATACAACTTCAACGTTTATTTGTTTTTTTAGTTAAAGCTCGGATTGTAACATCACCACCGCAACACGCACCCCAAGTTCACATTATTACTGAAAGAAGTGATGACAAAGATAATATAATTAAAAAAGGATCCTCAAACCCAAACCTTATAAGATTGTTACATGTGTATAGGCCTATAGCACTTTTGATAGCAAACCGGCACACACCAAAGATACTATTTCACATTCATGCAACCTTGGTCACAATTGTGGAAATTGCTGACTTGTCCCCACGTATCACCACACTTTCATGCAGCCTTTTCATTTTAATTACATTCTTAACATTTATTTTATGTTTTTTTTATTGTTGTTTAGTAATTCAGTTTTAGTTAGTTATCATCTTGATAGTAGAGGTTATGGAGATCATTCTAAATGTTTTGTAAAGGTCCTGTTATACGAACTAGAAATGAAGAAATAGGACAGATGAATTTATGTTGGAAATTTTGTGTTGATTTTATCTCGATAAAATTTTGAGTTAAGATTGATTCGTCTATGTTAGATCACCCGCGACACGTTGGGTGGTGTTCTTAGACACGATTTTCTTTCCGGAGTGGTGAATCTGTATCTTCGGGTAAAGATCGCAGCCCGATTGTTTGTTTCAGTGGTGAATCTGTATCCGAAACGAGCCGTTGATCTATCCGTTCTTTATATTTACCAATTTCTATCTGTTACCGTACTCTGATTGCCTATCAACTTTGTTATGACCTGCCTATTAACATGTTATGATCCACGACCACTGTAGCAGTTAACACCTGAAAACCCTTGTAATGTTTAAGTACAATGTTTAGTTCAGATTAGAAAAAAACAACAATCAAACACACACAAACATGGCAAGGCAAGAGATGAAATCAAAAGCAACAAATCACACTCATGTTTACCAGACACATGATTGATGAGTTACGGATCGACGTAAATGATTTCAGCATGAACAGAAGCTCGCCTGAACCGTAGCAGTTCTTTGAGCAACTCCCACCCACCATCTTGAGAAGCAGGCTTAACGGTCATCCTCTCGAGCATTGGTGAATTTGCAAGCAAGAAGTTGATAAAATTCAGCTCTCTTGGAACCCCGAAAATGCCAGCAATTTTCACAAACCGTAACTGGGTAAAAAAGCAACTTTGATAGTCTTCTTCCTGCAAATTCTTTGCAGCTATTTTTGGTGCTGGCTGTTCGTCTGGCCGTGCCTACACGAGAATAATATTAATCAGTGGATTCCAATCAACATCATGTCAGCTCATAAACGTAAAAGGAACCAGAGTATAGTCAAAGGCGCAAGAGGTGAGCTTGTCACCTAGGCGCAAGGCGCTTAAAAAAGCGTGGCCAAAGACAAACAAGGCACGTGTACTCCAAGCCATTTTTTGCTGTTTTAGACTGTTTTTTGGCTTTTTATGACTGTTTTAGACTAGTTTAGGCTGGTTCAGACAGAATTTATGCAAATTTTGGTCAGATTTTTTTGTGCCTCAGCGCCTAGATGAACACAAGGCGTTTTACCTGCGCCTCGCCTAGGCCGCGCCTTTGGCTCCTTTGACTACTATGAAAGGAACTCACCAACAATTCAAGTTCCAAAAGGCAGGGTGAACTCCTAAGAATGCAAAGAGCCGCTAGACACTCATCCATGTCATTGAAATTTATACGCAGTGACAGATAATTCAGATCCATACATGCACTTGGCAACCTCCTTGGCACCATATCAGCTGCCAAGAACTACAAACAAGCAAGAAAATAACAGATAATACTTTTAACTGATATTGTAAACTGTTAGCTAGAGGTAGATATTTTAGTAGACTCAAGAGATTAAGACCACAAGTGAATAAATAAAAAGTGTGGCTTTTTGAAGCGTTTTTTGCTTTGTGCAAGAAACACGAAATCAAAGTGAAAAAAGCAAAGCAAAGAGTTTAATGACTATCTACCTTCAAAAAGAAGCTCTGAATCTCGAGTCTTTGAATACTAGGCAGAGAAGCAAAAAACTTGATCAACTTGCTGGTAGTCCCGAGAGTCAACTCATGATCATTGCCAATATTGACATACAAACCAATGGAAACAGTAGAGAGGAGGAAAGTTTTCTCAAAATTAACATCTTCAAAGACGCCTCCAATGTCAAAGAAAGTAAGTTTTGGGGCATGAATCTTGAGATGGGCAAACCCCTCAAAGTTCATCAAAGTCAACCTCTCGAGTAACGGACATTTATATATCAAATCCTCAAAAACATCTTGGTCCATTGTAATGTGCTGAAGATCAAGGCTAGTTAAGATCTTAAACCCGTTGAATGCTAATGGAGGTTTTAACAAACAGTTAAATAACTCAAGATGAGATAACTTGTCACACAAGTATAACGAAGAATGTAGCTTGTAGCGTTGACCTTTCCAAATTTCAAGTATAAATTCTTTGACCGAACCTCGTGAAAGGAAAAGAATCCATCGATCAATGTCACAAACACCTTGGAGATCTCTGTGAGAAAGTTTGAATTTGTGTATTGGACCGTTATGAAGTAAGAGGACATGATCAACGATTTTAACCACTTTATTTTTAATTATTGTTGGATCTTGGGAAGATACAAGAACAGATTGATTATCAAACACGAGACTTGTAAGATTCACCCATTTGTATCTCCACTTACTTGACAATATGCATGTTCTTACTGCATCCCTTAGTGTTACAAGAGACAAAATTTTGTCTATGATATGCCCAGGCAAGTTGCTGATTCTATCGATCTCCGTCTCCATTTCGCAAGGAACTTTGGGTTGTTCTCTTATCTTCTGAAATATATTTTTGGATGAGTTATTATGATAGTATAAGTTGCAGAAGAAACATATAGCATAGAAGCCTGATACGTAACAACAGAACACATTTTTAACCTTAAGAGGATGTAGCAAGGCCAAAGTTTAAAAGAATGGAATCACGCCTCGAAGCGTTTTCCCTTCGCCTCACAAGGCGTAAGGCTCGAGGCGAACCGAGGCGGAATTAAAAAATAAATATAAAAATTATATATCTTATAAATATAGAACTTTCCTTACTAATTTCATCATAGAATGTCTAAAACAACATATAAAAATTATATATCTTATAAATATAGAACTTTTCTAACTAATTTCATCGGAAAAAGTCTAAAACAGCAAGAGGCGCGCCTCGAGGCGTACGCCTTTCACGTTTTTTTGAACGCTTACAAAAATGGCCCCTGAGGCGCACGTACAACTTGCCAGGTTATATCATAGACAAAATCACACAGCAAGCACCTTGGAATAGGCAAATTTATAGGTTTTGAGATGTTTACTAGACAAAAATAATAATAACAAACGAAAAGGGTTTGAGACGTCAGCCTTGTCTCCAAAATTAACTTATTTCAAGCAATTGAATGATGCCTAATCTAATTCCAGAATACTGTCAATCATACTACTTTCTTATGCTAATCTCCTACTGTATAATATACATGGAGTATATCATTTCACTATTATATATCATCTAGTGATTTTCTTATTATCCTACATTCTATTTAAAAGTTGTAGGATCTACATATACAGTATATGAATATATTTTTCGAAATGGGGCGTATAAGGATTTCATGATGGTTTCTAGGACTAACTTTAAACACTTTTGGCTTTTGGGTGTTCTGTGAATGCCATTCACGGAACCATCCTAGATCCGTGAATGCCATAAACAGATCATGCAGATCCATATACTTAGGGTTGCATAAATGTAATGTTGCGTAAATTCATTTGACATGTATCCCCTAGTTTAGTTGTTTATTATCATGCAAAGCCGTGAATGGTGGAAGCAGATACCGGTACTTCCGTGAATGGCATTCACGAAACACCCAAAAGACCAAAAATGTTTGAAGTCAGTCCTAGAAACCGTCACGCAATCCTTATACTCCCCATTTGGAAAAGCAACTTACCATATTATTCATGAGGGGATACAGCTGAAGTGGATTGTGAATTTCCATGTAGATTGTGGAATCATCATTACCCAGTTTCAGTCATTTTTCACAGGCTGATTATTTGATCTACAGAAGAACAAAAAATTGTCACATTAGTATCCAGTGTGTGTGTGTGTGTGGGGGGGGGGGGGGGGATTAAAGAGTGGCATATACACCATATTCAACAACATTCTATTTAAGCTCAATTTTGTTTATCAAACATCTAATTTGAAGTCAGATAAATCAATTGATGTGAACAACAAAAGGCACAAATTAGCATCTATGAATCCAAATACTATCGCAACCAATTTAAGGGTTTCGAACTGTGGAATATTGCTAACAGATTCCGATCAAAACCCTAGAAACTCATCAATTCAAACATGCATTGCTTAACGAAATATCTAGCAAAGTTTGATAATTTAAATTGTTAGGTGAAGATAAAAAGGGAGAATTGAACAATTACGAGCGTGAAAGGTCAGACTCTTGTTCGGCGATGATCGGCGTGACTAATTGGCGCCGAATTGGGCGGAGACGGTGAATTAATTCCGGAGGGTGAATCCAAGATTGGCCTGCAACCTTGAAAACTTTGGTTTGTACGCTGGTGGGCCCGGCGTTTTAAACACGATAGACATCTCAGTCCGGAAACTTCTTTTAATACATTTTTTTACGTTTTTCTATTTTGACGGCGAACATCGAATGTTGTGACGTCGAATTCCACCGTCATATGGAAGAGGCTCGTTCAACTTTGATCAATATGTCAGTCCGGAAACTTCTTTTAATACATTTTTTACTAATTCGTATCTCGAATATTACGCATGTTAAATAAAAATATAATATTATATATTTAATAATAAAATATTTATATTTTTTGAAATATGTATATTATACGTGTTTAAAAAAATATAATGTGATCTGTTAATACTTATATATATTTAAACAAATATATTTTAACGTGACAGTTATAAATTACGTTAAGTTAACATTTTAAAACAATTTTTTTCCACTATGCATTAATTTTTTGTGTAATTGATGAATGTTAGGGTGAAAGGGGTGGACTAAAGTTCGGGGGTCGAGTTGGGACGTGTTCACGGCTACATCGGCGCAACATTCATGGGTTGGGGATCGGGTTCGTTTGACGGGTTCACGAAGTCGTTGCTTGGGTCAAAAATAGATATGTTGGCTTGATGAAATTTGACCGTTTGAGTCGTTTCCATATTTTTAAAAAAAATTCCCCTATAAATACCAACTTTTTTTTATCTCAATATACATACAAATACATACTCTCCTACTACCACTCTATATCTATTTTGCAACAAAATGAAACACACTCTTTATTTTCCCCCGTCATCTTCTAGTAGTTCCGATTCTAGCTCGTTTGAATTTTTAACCCAAATTATTGCCGCTGCAACCGAACTTGAAGATACGACACATACAAAAAAAGATACGTGCAACGTGATCGTGTAAAGACTTACAAGGTTTCTATGAAATTTTACTTTGTCGATACGACGCCGAGACGTTTAAAACGAGATTTGGACAACGAAGAGTAGTATTATTTTTAATGAAAATTAATTTTTTTATTTTAATTTTAAGTTGAATGTATTTTTAGTTTTTTTAAGTTAAATTTAATTCTATTTCATTTGTAAGTTGCATTTTTGTATTAATTTTACTTATATGTTTAATGTGTTTTTTTATTTAAATAAAATTGCTAGGGTACTTAGGGGTTTCCATTTCCTTATCTTTTGTGTTTAATGTAGTTTAGGATATTTAGGGGTCGTTTGGTTCGAAAAATGTTTTTAAAGGAATTTGAATGTTTAAAAGGAATTGGAATTTGAGGGAATTGGAATTAATTCCATTCAAATTTTGTATGGTGTTTGGTTTATAAAAATATAAATGGAATTGTAATATCAAAAATAAGAAATTACATAATTACCCTACACACCTCCCTCATTTTCCATTGCCCATTTCAAGGGTTTTGAGACCTGCTAACCCTTTGCCGCTTCCCCACTTCCTATCTCAGTTTATTATCATGAAATCTGCAAACCAATGATTAAATAAAACAAAGATTGAATGAAAGATGGGATAAAACGAGATCGAAGATTCAAGGTTTGTGCCTTTGACAATTCTTCTTGTATGAAACGAGAATTTACTTGAACATTTCTTCTCGTATAGTAGCGATCAGATTCAAGGCTTGAATAATTCTTGTTGGTTTTGATTCAAACACAAAGTTTTGATGAAGAAGGATTTTGGTTTTGGATTTCGAACACAACGATTTTGGGTTTGGTTCGATCAGCTTACTGGGATTCAACCTACTTGTGCGAATTTGATGAAGAACGATTTTTGGTTCTATGATGGATCTGATCGGTTAACGATTTTTGAAATTCAACGTTTTTGGCTTTGTGGCTTCTGATGACCATCAGGGGCTCTATTGGAAGGAGACAAGGGCTTTTTGGTCAATTTTGAATGTTGTAAATTCCATCACCAAGTGGAAGGAATGTTGAAATCCTATGAGTGATGGAAAACATTCCAATTCTAATTCCATCCGGTGTCAACCAAACAGGATTTTTGACGAAAAACATTTCAATTCCAATCCCGATTCCAATGAATTATGTGAACCAAACGGGCCCTTAGGGGTTTAAATGACGTGCCATGACATGACATGTGTTGATTGGCTAATTTTTATGATACTTAGGGGCTGAAGGGGTTCCACCCCTTCACCATTAAACCCCTTCACCTTTAAACCCCTTCACCTTTAAGGCTATCCGTAGTGGTTTCACGCGCCTCCACGTCAACAGTGATTTTCACTACCCAGAATTACTAAGGTACGTAATGGTTTCACGCCCCCTATTTAATTTTTAATCATTAACTAAAATACAAATAAATTTATTTTAAACATAAAGATATCACAATACAAATTTATTTAATTAAAAAACAAACATATTAAAATACAAAAATCAATCGCCACTCGTACGATTAGTCCAAATATGCTCCGTCAAATCACCGCGTTGGCTTAGACGTGTATCCCTGTTGCGTAATGCGTTACGAATTGCATGTTTCTCTTCCGATGGTAGTTGTGCAATCATTGTCTGCAGGTTTTTTCAGACATATTTAAATACTCATTCCATGAATCTAATAATAATAATAAAACTAATCATAATAATAATATGTTATAATATAACTAGAATTACCTCAAGATTAGTGTATAACATAAGAGATTTAGAGGGGATAAGAATAAGAAGTAGAGAAATGCATAGACTTTTATAAAAAGTGTATACAGGAGGTGTACTTTCTCATTCACTTTGAGATGATATTTATACTACAAAAGTTACTACATGGTAAACCAATAAACAAGATAAACTATTTGGAGTACATGTAGGTATGAAGCTAGGTTGAAAAATGTGTTCATCCATATCTTTTAATATTTCATAACACTCCCCCTTGGATGACACTTTTTCAATTTGGAGATTTTGAAGTACTGCTTCATTAAAAGAATCTTGATAAGGTCCTGAGTTGTTGCTAGATTGGACATATCTAATTTCAACCTGATTCTCTTTGATAAGGTCCTAAGTGTATGAAAAGAATCTTGACGGTATATGTTTGTTCTGTCACTTTTGATATACCCTTCTTTCATTTGCGAGACACAAGCCACGTTATCTTCGTAGATTGGAGTTGGACTTTTACCTTTCTCTAGTCCACAGGAAGTCATTATGAGTTGTGTCATAGATCTCAGCCATGCACATTATCTGGAAGCTTCATGTAGTGCAATGACTTCAGCATGATTTGAGGATGTCGCAACAAGTGTTTGTTTCTAAGAACGTCATGAAATTGCAGTTCCCCCCTTCATAAATACGTATCCAGTTTGAGATCTCGCCTTATGAGGATCCGATAAATAACCTGAGTCTGCATAACCAACCAAACCTTCTTTCTAATAGTTAGGATAAAATAAGCCTAAATCAATAGTTCCTTGAAGGTATCGGAAAATATGTTTAATCCCATTCCAGTGTCTTTTTGTAAGGGATGAACTAAACCTTGCTAACAAATTAACTGCAAAAGAAATGCCAGGTCTTGTACAATTAGTAAGATACATTAGAGCTCCAATTGTGTAGGTCCATATTTCACTCAGAAATCTCACAAATGATCGATTCTCCACACACAAAGGCGGAAACAATGTGTATGGAGGTGAAACAGAGGATAGAAACAGACTTGGTGAAGATAACGGGCTAAACACACTCACAATCAACACAAATATGATATGAAATTGTAAGCACAGTGCACAATACTCAAAATGTAGATTGTATTAATTGAAGAACAATGAAAGAGAAGGTTCAGTGTTACAACCGCTACTCACCCCATAAACATTCTCAAACTAGGCTATTTATAGTAGATGACAGGTATCGAAACTATGTCAACCGAAACTACTAGTTTCGGTTGAACATTTACAAGTGATACTCAGACCTGTCGAAACTATCATCTATCGAAACTACTAGTTTCGATTGAACAAACCTCAATCTAAACTAAGTAGTTTCGATGGCCCAGACTTAACTAAATAAAACAGTAAATTACAGAAACTGAAATTACAATAATGAAATGACAGAAAATCAACTAAGCTAACATTGTTCAAACATACAATAATGACAACAACTTATACAGAAAAACATGTCTCTACAATCTCCCCCTAAGCTGTTGCATTACTGTCTTCAGATCTTCACTAAGCAACTGGTCCTTCAGTAGTTCTCGGGATGAAAGGTTTGACACGGAGAGAGACAACCCGTTGATAGGCCTTGGCATCCGCCTCATCTTCATCACTGTAAGCCTGAATGTGATTCTGGAATAGTACCTCCAGATCTTCAGGTTGAAACTTTAATAGCTCCATAGGATCAAATATGACAATGTCTTCCTTGCCTTCACACTCGATTACGGCACTGCCAATGATTGGATTGTAGTACCATTTTCTGAAAGTTTTAGCTGGACATGCACGGTCTTGGGAATAGTGATGGTCTTGTGAGTTTAGGCAGGCTTGTACCTTAAGAAGACATAGAGCTTCTTGGTTTTAGGGTGGAACCTAGTCTTTGAAATTTTCTTCTGAGTCTTTCTAGGCTTCATTCCCTTGAAATCACAGTTGACCTGATTGTGCAAGAAGTGTTCAAAATCAGAGGCCATCATGACATTCCCAGGGTTTTGAAGGGGAAGTTTGGCCAAATCTCTAAGGTCATAGAAGGGGAGAGTCTGGAAGTCAGTCATGTTCTTGAAGTGCTGAACTCCTCCCTTGTATCTTCTAATTATGAACAACTTCCACTCTGCATCATACTTCTAACCAACATGAGGCCTTTTTAGCTCTTGGTGTTCGGCTATCCATTCGTATGTTTGTGGGCTCTCCTCTGGTACAAATCTTCTCAACCAAGGTTTCTTCGGGTTTAGAAACTCAGGATCAGTGGAAGGTTGGGTTGGAGTCTGAGTAGCTTCAGATGCAGTGGTGGTTTGTTCAGGAATAATAGGCTTAACAATGTTAACCTGGACATCTTCTTCGGTTTTCTCTTCATCAGACAGGGCTTGAATTTCATCTCCCTTATCTGTGAAGTACCTTGTCTTTTCAGTCTCTCGCTCTTCTGTAGGAAGGATCTCTGAATAGAGTTCGTTATAGCCAAAATTGTCAATCTCATATAGTAAGGCATTGAGCTCGTCATCATACGGTATATCCTCTTCATCCAGAATCACCGTTTCAATCTCAGACTCATTTCCCTTTGTCTTGGCAGCATGGCCAGTATGGATAGTCATTACAGACTCTGGATTAATGACAAAGGTAGGAGACAAGGGTTCAACACTAGATGTGGTCTCCCCCTGAGCTGTTGAAGTGGTTGTTTGTTGTTGCACAGGATTTATCAGAGAGGCTTTGAGTTGTTCTACTATTTCAGCTAAGGCCTTGTATTCTTCTTGCTGTTTTGAGATGAGTCTTTGTTGGGTTTCAAGCTAGGTTTGTTGAACCTCAAGCTGGGTATGTAAACCCCCAACTTCCAGCTTCAGGTCTTTAACCTCTTCCTTGCACTCATTCAACTCAAATCTTAAGCCTTCAATAACTTCATCTTTCTTTTAAACATGATCTTGTAGCTTCTTCACTTCAAGACTTAATGTTTTGAATCTTGGCACATAAGAAGTTGGTTCATGTGATGGTGATGTAGGTGGAGTAGGGATGTGTATTTGCTGAGGTGATGGTGGTGGTGGTGTAGGGATGGGTGCTTGTTGTGGAGTACGTTGTGGTGTATTGAATAAAGAATCAGAAGAAGATGACAAATCTTCAAGTCCAATCTTAATCTTCTTTGCCTTAGGCTCCTCTTCTTCATAGTCAGAACCTGACTCAACTTGTCTTTTGGAGGATGATGCAAGATGCTCTGTCCTTTCATCAGAATCGGACTTGTAATAATCAGACCCACAAATTCCTGCATCCAGAGTCCCGCTAGACTCTGCAACTTCCTCCTCAGCTCTTTGTGTACCAACTTCAACATTAACCACCGGCTCTATAGCTATCTGTACTTGTTCAACAAAAGGAGCCTCTATCACAGGCTCAATAATAGGTTGTTCTTCTTCTTGAGCATGAGGAATTTCTATTTCAATCTCAGGTTCAACTACTTGTTGGTTACCTTGATCTAGATCCATTTCCTCTTCTTCTTCCTTAGACGATGACAATTCCACCTCTAGATCTGGATCCACATCAGGAATAAACTCTTCCTCTTCTCCAATAATGTGACCAAACAAAGGAATATCAGCAATGGCTCTGTTGGTCCTTTTGTTCGAACTCTTCATGTAGCTGAAAGTCTTGGCTATCATATGGTCAAAGACAAATACATTTCCACCTTGTTGAAGATCTGGATGTAGGTGGTTGATTATGATCT
Organism: Smallanthus sonchifolius; assembly: GCA_023525975.1. Lineage (NCBI taxonomy): Eukaryota > Viridiplantae > Streptophyta > Magnoliopsida > Asterales > Asteraceae > Smallanthus > Smallanthus sonchifolius. The sequence continues at coordinate 57,453,055 of CM042040.1, forward strand.
GAAGGAATCTTGGATAAACCAGAAACTTCTCCTTGATAGCTCCTGTCAAATTTTCTTTAAGCTGTCTAAATACTAACCCTGAGAAGTTGTAGTTCCTGCCTTTAATCAATCCCAAAACAGCAGATGCTTCCATGATATTTGCTGAATCAAAGCCACCTTTTCTGATGGAGAGGCAGTGAATGAATACATGAACAATGTATCTCTAATGGCTTGGAAGGGCGCTCTTTATAATTTGATCACTCTTGAACTCACCAGGATGACCCAGTCTTCTAAAACATTCTTTGACGTAGAAGGTTGGGAATTCTGTTGGCGCCTCTGGGTTGTCATTGAATTGCAGCACCTCTCTAACAGTAGCTTCAGAGAATAAAACTTCTTGGCCATGAACAATTGCCCGTATATGCTCCACATTTTCAACAGCTATTATCTCTGCAGTCTCCCAAAACTCCCTTATTGTGGTCTCAAACACAGGTAGGTTGTGACTTATGGCAAAGCTGATATTGGAGTTTGCCAGGAAATTCAGAACTGGAACAAACTCTGCACTCTTTGGATCATTTGCATTAATGAAGACACAGACATTGTGTATCTTCACAATAGGAGATTCATACCTGTCATAAGCAAAAATTCATCAGTTTTACACTTCGTCAAATTTCAGGATAAACCCGATCGAAACTAGTTACACCAACACTTAGAAAAATTCTGAAATAAGCCCTATCAAAACTACTAGTTTCGAGTGAGTAAACACAATTGAAACTACAAGTTTCGGTCAACACTTAGAGAAACATTCTTATCTAAACTACTAGTTTCGGGTAAATACATTTCAATCGAAACAACAAGTTTCGATCCAAACACTTAGAAACCTTTAAACTATCAACCGAAACAAGTTGTTTTGGGCACAGAGACTTGTTCACATTTTGAGGACTTGGGCACATTTGGGTATCGAAATTACTAGTTTCGATCAAAAACCTGTTTAAGTTTTGAAAAACCCTTTTAAAAGAAAACACCCCTTTTATCGAAACTACTAGTTTCGATGCCGAAACCCTTGAATAGACTTAAACACACAGAATCAAGAACTTGAAAGAAAATACAGACTCAAACTCATTTATCAAACGGATGAAAGACATAATAAGATAGAGAAAGAGTATCCTGTGAGTGTCGAAACTCCATCTTACTAAGGTGTATGACTGTAATCTGCAAGTATGCATAACAGATGTGAGTTCAAAGATAATGGTGATGTTTGCAAACAAGAATAAGCACAAAACGACCACTATTATGAAGATTTAGTCATAAAAATTTCAAAATTGAAACCCTAGGTCTGTCATTTCACAAAAGCGCACATTTAGAACAGAGGATCAGTACCTGATGATGATGACGACGACGGTGACAACGGGGAAATCAGGTTATTAATGCTGATATTTTGCAACTTAGACCGAAGGTATTTGAGAGCTTTTGTGTGTGAGACAGAAGGTGTAATTTGATCGGAGACGGTAAAGTGAACCTTGACGACGAAGAAATCAGATTATGAACTCATTTAATTTTCCCATGTGGTAAATGACCAAAATGCCCCTTTCGAAACTACTAGTTTTGATAGGCAAAACAAGTTTCGGGGTGAAGAGGTAGTTTCGATAAGCAAAGAATAGTTTCGGTTGACTTTGTAGTTTCGATAGGTAAAACAAGTTTCGGGGTGAAGAGGTAGTTTCGATTAGCAAAGAATAGTTTCGGTTGACTTTGTAGTTTCGATAGGCAAAACAAGTTTCGGGTGAAGAGGTAGTTTCGATAAGCAAAGAATAGTTTCGGCTGACTTTATAGTTTCGATAGGCAAAAGATAGTTTCGATAGACTTTGAAGTTTCGATAGGCAAAGAACAGATAAGAAAAATAAAATAATAATAAAACTATTCACAAGATATTTACACTTATCTTCTTGAAAAGATCCAACATGAGATCAGATCAGGCCAGTCTCTTGAAACACTTCCTTTTGCAATTAACTACTGTGAGTCCATGAAGATAACTGATATTTGTGCAAAGTAAACCCGAACATTTGTTTGTACATAGATTTCATATGATTATGAGGTACCATTTAAGAAAGATACAAGGTGTACCCCACATATTGAAATAAAATGGTTTTGAAAACCTATCAATCCTCAAGAAATACCCATCTTCATCCTATCATCTCTTTCTGATTAACCAAGGTACCATCTTAGTAATTTCATAGTACCACCAAAATAAAATAAGAAATACAAGTGGATTAGAAGATTAAAATGAAAAATATCCAAGTAGATATTAAAAAGGTACGAACATTCTAGTAATTTCATAGTACCACCAAAATAAAATAAGAAATACAAGTGGATTAGAAGATTAAAATGAAAAATATCCAAGTAGATATTAAAAAAGGTACGAACATTCTAGATCTTTGCGTAAGCAAAACAGAAGAAGTCGTAAAATTATCCAAGCGGAAAGAAAAATGTTGAACACCCGAGATCTTTGCGTAAACAAAACAGACGGGGTCAAATCATCCAAGTGGATAGGAAAAAGATGAACGCCCGAGATCTTTGTGTAAGCAAAACATATAGGGTCATCGGTGGTAAATATCGTTACTTTGACGGTCACTTGGCATATGAATAGGAATCCAACACGTAAGACTGTATCTGATTGAATTAGTTTTCTTAGATATATAAAATGGGTTAGATGTTTCAATAATGGGTTCAAACACATAAGTATGAGATAAAATTTAGGTTTTCACACTACTTACACATTTTAACCATATGCCGGGCCTACCAGCTATACCTCAGTAAACACCATCGCTTTTGGTCCATTCTATGTCCAAGAGATGAGATCAGACTATGTCATTTCTCAAAGGTCAGATTCAATTTTCCTGGAACAAAACCACTTGTAAGACTGTGTTTAAAGCAATTCCTTTTTTTTTCAAATTTTGACATATTAAAATCTCATTTCTCCCCCAAAAGATTTGCTTAGTAACTGTACAGAAAAATAAAATCTTTTCGGAATTTTCTTGACAATTAATCATAAATATGAAACACACTAATATTCACAAGATTTACTGAAAGTTTATCATTCCAAGCATCTCCACCAGTTGGGCAAATCTGGTAGAGTCAAAAGCCTTTGTGAAGATGTCTGCGGTTTGCTTATCGGTTTTGACCTCAACGATTTGAATGCTTCTTTTCAACACAGTCACGGATAAAGTGATGTTTGATTTCAATATGTTTTGTTTTGGAATGCTGAATGGGGTTTTTGGTGATATGGGGAACGACAGTGTTGTCACACAGAATGGGTGCCTCATGGAATGTGATCCCATAGTCAAGCATCTGATGGTGTATCCATCTGACTTGGGAACAACCGAGGGCTGCGGCAATGTATTCGGCTTCGGCGGTGGATTGTTTCTTACATTGCCATGAGACAAGGCGGTTGCCAAGGAACTGACAACCTCCAGAAGTGGATTTTTGGTCTAAGTTACAACCCCCGTAGTCTGAATCTGAATAAGCCACAAGATCAAACAAATTAGTTTTAGGAGACCACAGACCCAATTTTGGCTTATACTTTAAATATCTAAAAATACGTTTGACAGCAGATAAATGAGAGAGTTTAGGATTAGCTTGAAAACGTGCACACAAGCACACTGCAAACATGATGTCGGGTCTGCTGGCCGTGAGATACATGAGAGATCCTATCATAGAGCGATAGAGATGCTGATCAACGTTTTCACCATCCATATCAGGAGTCAGATAATGTCATACTTCTACAAGAGTTTTTACCAGATAGGAATCAGCCATTTTGAACTTGGTCAAGATTTCTTCAACGTATTTCTCTTAATGGATGAGGATTCCTGACTCAGACTGATCAACTTGTAGTCCCAAAAAGAACTTCATTTCTCCCATAGAGCTCATTTCACACTTAGACCGCATCACTTCTTCAAATTCTTTGTAAAGACGAGGATTTGTAGATCCAAAAATGATATCATCCATATAAATTTGCACCATGATTGTATCATTTCCATCCTTTCGTTTGAACAAAGTTTGGTCAATTGCTCCTCGTGTGAAACCATTCTCAAGCAGATGCTTTGATAAAGTTTCATACCACGCACGAGGTGCTTGGTGAAGACCGTACAGTGCCTTGTCTAACTTGTACACACAGTCTGGAAAATTAGGATCAATGAAACCCGGTGGCTGCTTGACATATACTTCATCTTGAACTTTTCCATACAGAAATGCGCTTTTGACATCCATTTGATGAACAATGAAGTCCATGTAGGCTGCATAGGCGAGAAAGATTCTGATGGCTTCCAAGCGAGCCACTGGTGCAAAGACTTCCTCATAGTCAATCCCTTCTTATTGATAGAAACCTTGAACCACCAGACGAGCTTTATTCCGAACCACAATTCCTCCCTCATCCTTTTTGTTGTGAAATACCCAACGAGTGCCGATTGGTACTTTGTTCTTGGGAAGATCTACCGGATTCCACACATGCAGCTTTGAGAATTGTTGTAACTCTTCTTGCATTGCTTCCACCCAGTTGCTTTCAAGCAAAGCTGCTTTGATATTCTTAGGTTCAACTTGAGAAATGAAGCAGGAGAACATGTTGTTTTCCAATGCATCACAGGCACTCCGGGTACGAACGCCCACATTGAGTGGACCACTGATGTTGTCGGTGGGATGATTCTTGTGAATTCTCAACTGAGGAATCTCATCTTTTTCCAAGACTTCCTCCAAAATTGTAATATTTTCAGCAGGAAGATTAGCGATATCATCAATAGGATCTTCAGCAGGTGATTGTGGTTCAACATCTACTATTGGAATTGTGTTGTCTTCAATCGTTTCACTTGTTGCACCAGAACCGAAAGACTCCATAGTGGATTTAGAACCAGCAGGTACAGGGATTTCAACATGAGCGGATGAGGAAGAACCTTGATCATTTAAGTTCCCTAGATTGTTCACAGAGAAGTAAGGATTAGCAAGAGTTGATTCAATAGAGAACTTAGGAAGATTAAGTGACTTAAAACTGAATCGACATCAAAGAGCCAATTAGGACCGTCTCCTGCGTCTGTATGATTGTTTTCATGCTAATTGATATCAATGGACTTCAGTACTATCCTTCTCTTCTTATGGTAGACACGAAAAGCGCGTTGATTGGATGAATATCCCACAAAATAGCATTCATCAGCTTTGGCTTCAAACTTGTTCAGCTGATCTGAAGTATTCAGCATTATGCACACACACCCAAATTTTCTGAAGAAATCAATAATTGGCTTGCGCTTGTACATGATCTCATAAGGTGTCTTGTTGCAACTTTTAGTGATGAGAACCCGATTTTGCACAAAACATGCCGTGTTGACCGCCTCAGCCCAGAAAGTCACGGGAAGCTTAGAGTCAACAATCATAGTTCGTGCAGCTTCAATTAAAGTGCGGTTTCGCCTTTCAGCTACACCATTTTGTTGAGGAGTACGAGGTGCACTAAATTGTCGAGAAATTCATTTGCTTTCACAGAAGGAATCAAGAGTTGCATTTTTGAATTATGTTCCATGATCGCTGCGGATAGTCTTCACACTTAGATTGAAGAGGTTCTCAATTTGAAGCAGAGAGGTTTTCAAAATCTCTGGCATCTCATCTTTCTTAGATAGGAAGAACACCCAAGTAAATCGAGAGAAATCATCAGTTACCCCTAAGCAGTATGACTTTCGTCCAAGACTCATGACACTCACAGGACCAAAGAGATCCATGTGAAGTAATTGGAGAGGAGAGTCAATGGAATTTGTGGATTTAGGCTTATGAGAAGATTTGTGTTGTTTTCCCTTGGAACATGAGATATAGTCCATAGGAGAGAAATCTTTAAGAGGTAATCCAGTGAAGAGGTTTCCTCGAACCAGTCGGTTCATAGTTTTGAAATTTACGTTGTCACACCCCCAAATTTTTTTACTTAATAAATAAATACATGTTGCAACGATTGGTTCATTACACGATAGCGGAAGCTGTAATAGTGATTTCTAAGACTTGATTACATATATAATTTGTAATACTAAATAAATATAATGATATATGTTCCTCTACATCAAATGTCGACTTGAGACTTGATAATCTATTCCCGTCCGGCTACTAGGAATTGTTCCAACATAGCTAGCCTATTCCAACCGCGCCATGGCTAAGGGTTACCTGAGAAACATACTTGAAAGTGTCAACACAAAGGTTGGTGAGTTCACAGAGTTTGTTAATTTAGTACAGTTAGTTTTCCTTTGAAAACACGCCCATGACTTTACCGTCATAAAATAAGTAGTTTTCCTTTGAAAACATGCCCATGACTTAACCGTCATAAAATAAGTAGTTTTCCTTTGAAAACATGCCCATGACTTAACCATCATAAAATAAGTAGTTTTCCTTTGAAAACATATACATGACTTAACCGTCATCAAATAAGTATTTTTCCTTTGAAAACATATACATGACTTAACCGTCATCAAATAAGTAGTTTTCTTTTGAAAACATGCCCATGACTTTACCGTCATAAAATAAGTAGAAATAATTCTAAACTCATATGATAACAAATGTTATTGTTCCATTCGTAAGCTAGCTAGTCTTACAAATACCTATGTCCATACATGAAACAGTAACCAAACCCCAACAATTTAACACCCCTCCTCGCTTTTCTGCGAGTAAGATAATATGCGGTCATTCGGCCATTTGGACCCCTGGTTAGCGCGACTAACCATGACCGGGGGCGTCACCCCCAATAGTACTATCCATAGAATCCCGGGCTAAGTCCATAGCTAATGGTTACTAAGTTTTTATTCCGGGGACTTTAAGCGCTATATTGTTCACCATGTATGACATAGTGTTAGTGTCTTGTTTCCTTGTTATCATATAAAAATGTTTGCAATGCTTTCCCAATTGTATAAAACAACAATGTTTCGACAATATTAAACAATACTGTAATACTTAATGTAAGTATGTTTCTCCCCCGCAGTTTATAAAACTTTAAAAAGCGAAAGGGGGCCGTGAACTCACCTTGTGTCCGATGAAATCCTAGCAAATAACCTTGTGCTAATAGTTCCTGTCTATCCATACCCTAATCACACAAGGGTACTAATGTGTTAAGACTAGCCGTCTTATATGTAAGTTGTTCATCCGACTTAACGAATCCCGTTAAGTACGCCTTTGTTTAGTAAAAATAGTGTTTTTATTTATGACTCATTGGTGATTATTATTCCAGTCTAGACGCTTACATATTTTCCGAGAAAATAATATGTTTCCCTATTGGTGACTTATTAAGTGTACCAAAAATAAATATTATTTTTGTAACAACTTAAAATATATTCACTTATGTTCCACGATGTCATGTGATTATTTATTTTAACCGAATCTCTTCATATGTTCCATGTACATATATCAAATGTTCATATTAGGATACTAATCTTTAATTCCTAGAACATTTCCATGATTTAACCAAAACTGTATACCAACACATATATATCACAAATTTTATCCATAAACATATATTTTTAGTAACACCTTTCACGTTCATATGTTGATGATAATCGTTCGTATGTCTTCTTGAATCATAGGACACTACCTCGGGTCTTGCCAGGTAAGTCATACATGATCATATAACTTCACGAACATGTATCCTTCAACATAACACATGAATGGAATGAAGGGTTTATGAAGAACACCATTATCCAAGTGTTATTTTATGTGATAGTATATATATATGTAGTTTATATTTGATGTGTCCTCGTCCTGTCCATGGTCCTTCTAGTTTGGTATTTTATGTACGAACATGTACGTGTATAAATATATGTATTCAAACATGACTCATGAAAACATAAAGCAAAACTCATCAAGACTTTTATGTTTTATTTTGTTCTTGAAAACTCAGATTTTAGGCGTACTCTGAGTAGACTTTTAGATGGTTTTAGAAGACCAAATGACTTAGGGTTTTCTTCTAAAATTAAGTTTATTGAAACCAGAGGATACGTGAAAAAGAGTTACTAGGTTTTGAGTTGTGTAGGTACCTCAAAACAAGAAAATGGGAAGAACTATCCAGCTTTGACCTGCATCGAGCGACGTTTTTGCATAGGCTGTTTGGAGGTCGAATACTCCATGGATTCGAGTGATTCCACTTGGGTTCTCCTCTGTTAACATAGAGCTTCATTCTAGAAGAAGAATGGACTGATTTGACCAAGGAACGAAAGAGATATGGCCTTCCGAAGTTGACCTAAAATATGGCATGAAGCTGAGTTACAGGAATTGTTTGCATTTTCGGTTTTGGAGAGGGGGATTGGGTGAAATCCGAAATGAATCAGCCAAGGGAGGGAGGAGGGAGTTAAGGGGTGTTGGTGCAAGTGTTTTATATGGGTTCATGTTCTATTTATAGTTGATAGATTGTGTGTAGGTTTGGTAATCATCATTGGTCATTATGATAAGGTATGGATGTTGGTGTGGTGTATGGAAGAAGTAAACATGATTGGTATGGGGGTGAGCATGGTGATGTCGTAAGGTGAGGGTGAGGGATGGGGGTTTGGGCTTTGCTTGAAGCATTCACCATATTATCATCATTTCTCCCAACATTACATTAGTCACAATCTAATTACTAATTCCGTTGAAGAACAATGGGTTTGGTTTCCTTCCTATGGCCGAAAATGAGGTAGGAAAAATGGTGGTTGGATTGTGATGATAATTGTTGGAGTTGATGTTTTATAGTGTGAGTTGGACGTTCAAATCGGTAGTTCATTATTTTGTGTGACCATTCATAGAAATATTAAAATGTTCCTTTATTTTATGTTGAGACTTATATATATTGAGTTGTTTCTTTTAGTTGGACTCAAGTGTTGAAAATTTGTAACAATCACAGTCATAAATATCAATTCATATTTGTACTAGTGACGTAATTAAATCAAATAGGGCCATGTCATCATCTTTTGTACATATATATTGTTTGTTATCTCCACCTATGATCATACGTTTTTTTTATTAAAACGTGTCCCTAGACTTTTACCGGAATAAAATCTCGTTAATCACCAACGAACGTTCAATGCGGGTTATTATCGTTTATTTCCTAGAAATTCTTAAAAATTACTAAATATGACACTTGTCCCTTTGCTAGACTCCTGACAATACTATGTCAAAGATAATATTCCAAGAAATATAAAATATGAATGTGCAAATATGACTATGGGTATTGACCTGGACTACTGGGTGTCACATACGTGTCCCAACCTCTTATGCCACATGAATGATTCATCTTCGGAAGCTTTTGAAAGAAAGCACGATTCAATGTCCGATGGGTTGTTCATATGCATGCTGTATGTGTTGTATCTTCTAGGAGCACGCATGAGAATAAGTTCTTCTGGAATCACCACTCCAGGCTTCAAGATTAGACATTCTTTTGAATTTAACAAGGCATAAAAATCCTCGTCACAAATCTGAGAAACACTCATCAGATTGTACTTCAATTGAGAAACAAAGTTGACAAATTCTAGACTATTTACACCATTCGATACTGTTCCTTGTCCTTCAATCGTTCCTCCTCTTGGATTGCCAGCAAAATATACATACTCTCCATCAATTTGATGATAATCTTGCAGCAAGTTAAAATGACCAGTCATATGTCTTGAACATCCACTATCTACGTGCCAAATGTTATCGCCGGTTCTTCTTGATTGACCCTATACACAACAAACCATTTAGACGTTTTGACCAATGCCATTGCTATCAAGAAGTTTCGTTTCAAGATAGGACATCACATTGGAATCATAATTAGAATCCTCCTTTGATGAAGCACGGTCATCAAATAGAACATTATTTTTAATTTTCCAAGTTCTTTTCAAATAATTTTTAGCATTTTTAATTCTTTTATGCCTAGATTTTCTACTGTGAGAAGACTTAGACAACACATATGAATTCAAGGAAATTTTGGGAGACAATTCTTCATTACAATCGGTGGTTGTCAATTTACAACTTTTTGAAACATGATTTGAAGCACCACAACTAAAACAAACTTTTTCACAAGATACCTTAGCCTAATAATTGTCATCATAAGATGAAGATGATTGTGATTTTGAGGCATCTGAACATGAGACAGTTCTCTCATCAATAACTTTGTCTTGAAGACGATGTTCTTCCTTTAATCTGAAAAAGTCCATATTGCTCATGGTTTCACGTGGAACATCATTCACAATAATTCCTGCACTTTTAAACTTGGTAACACATGGCACAACATTCAACGATTTAGGAACAAAAGGTAAAGCATTTTTAAATTTAGAAACATCACATCCCTATCCCGTATGCTCAGCAGGCATAGAATCAAAATACAAGTTTTCAACGTGTTCACAAATATCTGGTTTTGACACGGACATATTATTACATTCATCGAACTCAAGTTCATTTAAAACAGTTCTATCATTGGTAATCTCATCACAATCATCTTCGGAAGTTACACAATTTGATTCTGCACATGAAGCAAAACTGTCAGAATCAGATGACGTAATATAATAATCAGGAGATAAAGTGCAAACAAATGGTGTGGGAACATGAGGAGTTGGCATATCAGCAAATCTACCTGACTTAGAATAAGGTGGTGGATGAGAATTATATCCAAGACCCTCTGTGCCTTTTCTATTAAATTGTTTATCAATTATCCCAAACAAAATTTTCTGATCCATATCCATGTGGTCAACTTGTAATTTAGCCTTTTCTGCCTTTTGGACCCTTTCACTTAAAATCTTATTATTAATGGTTTGAGTATTAAGTTCACAATTAAAGAATGATTTTCACCAGAAATATCACAAATTTTCTTTAAGTAAAGTTTCTCATTTTTTGCCACAAAGTCATACATCACCTTAATATGATCTCGTTCATCAATCAAAGCTTGATTAATGAATCTGTATTTTTGAATTTCATTTAAGCAAGATCTAGCATTACAAAGTTTAGAAATAACCTCGCAGACACAGTAGTGAGATCCTCAGCAGGTTCAATCATGACACACTTTCCCTTGTCCTCCACGTCAGCCATCAAGGCTTTATCAGCAGCTTTCTCAGCTTGTTCTCCCCAATGATAGTGTCCATCAGCTTGACACACAAGAGCTGTGGAAATTGAAGATGTGTTTGTCATGGGAGGATTGGCAGCTTGTTTTCCAGAGGAAATCTTCTTTTCTTGTTGATCCATGGAGGACGAATCCTTGCAATTTCTGGCAAAGTGACCCAACTGATCACAATTGTAGCATCTCACCTTCTTGATATCAAACCCAAGTGTCTTTCCCTGCTTGAATCTGTCTAAACCAGTCCTTTTGATGAATCTTTTGGCTCTTAAAGTCAGCATGTCCATACACCAATCAATGTCCATTTTCTCCAAATCATCAGGATTGATCTGCTCCAAGTCATCAGGTTGAAAGCTAACCGGTGTTAGGTTTTCAGAAATCAGTGCATCATAGCAGGACATTAGAGCAGTCATGATTGGGACATATTCATCAGGAATTATGGTGATGGACTTCTGAGGAGCAGAGGAGCTGGTAGATTGAATTGCAGCAGCAGAAAGAGGAACATCAGTTTGAAAGTATGGGCTACTAGAAGAGCTTGATCCAACAATAAGAGCTGTGTTTTCAGACCGATTTGTTAGGGTAACTGCTCCTTTCTTAATCTCAATCTCATAATATTCAAGGATGTTGTAGACTTCCTGTTGAGACAAAGCACTCAGATTCTCAGTCTTTTTTATCATGATGCGATACATATTCCATTCCTCAGGAAGAGAATCTAGGAGTTTCTTGTTTAGCTCCAGAGTAGGGTACTCAACACCCATTACTTTCAACCTAGATATGATGCTTGAGAAACGGTTGATCAAACCAGGCATTGATTCACCTCTAACATTGCTAAACATCTCATACTGCTTCTTGATCAGATGTCTCTTACTTTCCCTGACATCAGCACTTCCCTCATATCTGGTGCTCAAGGCTACCCATAAGTCTTTGGCAGTGGTTTACTCAGCAAAGATGTTGAAGATATCCATAGGAAGAGCCATGGAAATAGTCCCATAAGCCTTGTTGTCTCGGGAAATCAAGGCAAGATCCTTCTCATCATATTCAGCTACTGTCTTAGGACGTTGAACATCAGCAGTAGTGATTACAGGCTTGTGGGGACCATCAATGATAGAGTTAAGCAATGTATGATCATGAAATTGGAAGAAAAGTTTCATCTTCTTAGTCCAGTCATCAAATTCTCTTGTAGATACAAGAGCAGGTGGTTTGTTCTCTCGAGAATACTCAGTTGAACTTGAAGTGGCCATAATATCTGAAATCGAAACTAAAACAGTGACTAGTTTCGGGTGGACAAACTTGATCAAAACAACTAGTTTCGATAGAGACACACTGATCGAAACTCCTAGTTTTGATTGAGTAAAAATGCCCGAAACTGCTTAGTTTTGATTGAAGAAATACAGCCCGAAACAACTAGTTTCGATGGTTAACACTTGCTCAGAAGCAAAACCTCAGTAGAAACTACTAGTTTCGATACCCAAAGTTTCGGGTAAATAAGCTGCACAGAGTAGTTTCGATTAGAACAAGACAAAAAGCTAGTTTCGATTGTACCTTCTCCAGACAAAAAGTAGACAAGAAGTTTCGATGACCAACGAAATTCAGAGAATGTTTCCGATAGTTTCGATGCCTTCTTCTCCAAGCTCAGAAATACTCCATTGATGAAAAGCTCCAGAAATAAAAAAATGCAGAAATAACAATCCAATCCAGCGAAAACCTTCGACTAACTCTCCTGATTACTAAACCAACCTCCGATCTTGAAATCACGAACAAAAACCCTTGGAAATCGATGAAACAGTAGCAAACGCAATGAAAAAGTGCTTCCGAGAATTTTATGCAGAAAAACTTCGAAATACCACACAAATCACCTAGAATCGATCACAAAACCTGATAATACTCAAAAACTCTAGAGCATAAAGCTCTGATACCAATTGTAGGTCCAGATTTCACTCAGAAATCTCACAAATGATCGATTCTCCACACACAAAGGCGGAAACAATGTGTATCGAGGTGAAATAGAGGATAGAAACAGACTTGGTGAAGATAACGGGCTAAACACACTCACAATCAACACAAAATATGAAATTGTAAGAACAGTGCACAATACTCAAAATGCAGATTGTATTGATTGAAGAACAATGAAAGAGAAGGTTCAGGGTTACAGCCACTACTCACCCTCTAAACATTCTCAAAATAGGCTTTTATAGTAAATGGCAGGTATCGAAACTATGTCAACCGAAACTACTAGTTTCGGTTGAACATTTACAAGTGATACTCAGACCTGTCGAAACTACCATATATCGAAACTACTAGTTTCGATTGAACAAACCTCAATTGAAACTAAGTAGTTTCGATGGCCCAGACTTAACTAAATAAAACAGTAAATTACAGAAACTGAAATTACAATAATGAAATGACAGAAAGTCAACTAAGCTAACATTGTTCAAACATATAATAATGACAACAACTTATACAGAAAAACATGTCTCTACAAATTGCACTGAGGTATGGTACCTCTGGACCAAGGACTTCCTCATTATCTTTGCAAGGGCGAAATGGATCATTTTCGACATTGAGTGATCTAACAACCATTGGGGTGCTTAAAGGATTTTCCTTGTCTATATTGAAACGTTTTAAGAGCTTTTCAGTATAATTTGATTGATGCACAAGTATTCCATTATTCATATGCTCAATTTGTAAACCAAGACAATATTTGATTTTTCCAAGATCTTTCATTTCAAATTCTTTCTTTAAAAGGGTAATCACTTCATTAATTTCTTTATGTGTGCCAATTATATTTAGATCATCAACATATACAGTTATGATCACACATCCTGATGTTGTCTTCTTAATAAAGACGCACTGGCAAATAAGATTATTTGTATAGCCTTCACTTATCAACTAATCACTCAAACGATTGTACCACATCCTTCCAGATTGTTCCAATCCATGTAAAGATCTTTGTAATTTGATTGAATACATTTCTTTAGGTTTTGAGTTTAATGCTCCAGGGATTTTAAATCCTTCAGGAACTTTCATTTAGATGTCATTATCAAGTGAGCATACAAGTAAGCTGTAATGACATTCATAAGACACATTTCTAAATTTTTAGAGACAGCTAAGTTGATTAAATATCTAAAGGTAATTGCGTCCATAACGAGAGAATATGTTTCCTCGTAGTCAATACCTGGCCTTTGGGAAAAACCTTGAGCTACGAGTCTTGCTTTATATCTTGTAACTTCATTTTTCTAATTTCGTTTTTGCACAAAAATCCATTTATATCCTACAGGCTTTACGGCCTTAGGTGTAATAACAATAGGTCCAAAAACCTTCCGTTTGTTAAGAGAATTTAATTCAGCTTGCATAGCATCTTACCATTTATCCGAGTCATGTCAATTTTGACAGTCGTTGACAGATTTTGGTTCAGGAATGTTATCCTCGCTCATAATTTCACTTGCCACAGAATAAGAAAATATCTCATCAATATTTTCCATTTCATTTCGGTTCCATAATATATATGTATGATCGTAGTTGATTGACATCTCTTTGTTGGTATCATTCACTTCTTCCTCAAAAAAGGTTTTGATATTTGGCGTTTCATTAGAATCAATTTCCTTTTCAATCCTTTTATTTTTCGAGTATTATTATCCTTTGAACCAATCGGCCTTTCGCGTTTCAAACGCTTATGAGATACATGAGTCATGTTATCATCTACTTGTTTATGTGAAATTTTAACTCGAGCAGGAGCATTAGCAGCTGGTATATGAGATTTAGTTACTCTTTTTGTATCGGTAAATGCATCAGGCAATTGATTTGAAATTTCTTGAAGATGCATTATCTTTTGAACCTCTGTCTCACATTGTCTTGGATCCTGATATAACAATGAAGGTTCACACCATGAGACATCATTTTCTTGATTTTTCTTTTCTCCCCCTAATGCCGGGAAAATTGTCTCATTAAAGTGGCAATCAGCAAAACGTGTTGTAAAGACATCACCTGTTAAAGGTTCAAGATATCTTATGATCGAAGTTGTTTCATATCCAACATATATTCCCAACCTTCTTTGGGGACCCATTTTAGTGCGTTATGGTGGTGCAATAGGAACAAACACTACACATCCAAAAGTTCTAAGGTGGGAAATGTTTGGCTCTTGGCCAGACACAAGTTGTAGAGTAGAATATTTCTGATTTGCACTTGGTCTCATACGAATCAATGATCCGGCATGTAAAATTGCATGGCCCCAAATGGACACAGGAAGTGTTGTTTTGAATATTAATGGTCTAGCTATTAGCCGGAGGCGTTTGATTAACGATTCACCTAAACCATTTTGAGTATGTACATGAGCAACTAGGTGTTCGACAACAATTCCAATAGACATACAATAATCATTAAAAGCAAGCATTATCGAGTCTCACTCTTTTAACAGTATAGTCAGGAAAATGTGCTCGTAATTTAATAATTTGAGTAAGGAATTTAGCAAAAGCTACATTACGAGTTGATAATAAAGAGACATGAGACCATCTACTTGATGTGTCTATTAAGACCATGGAGTATTTAAATGGTCCACATGGTGGGTGAATTGGTCCACATATATCACCTTGAATTCTTTCAAGAAACATAGGTGATTCATTTTCAACTTTTAACGGCGAAGGCCTTGTAATCAGTTTTCCAAGTGAGCAAGATGCGCACTGATGTATTTTATCCGTTTGAGGAATCTTTTGATCCTTTAAGGGATGCCCATGTGTATTTTCAATTATCCTTTTCATCATTGTAGACCCTGGGTGGCCCAATCTGTCATGCCATAAGTTGAATATACCATGATCACAACATTTTTCATTAATTGCCATATGCGCTTGAGGCACATTAATATGTGTATAATGTAAACCAGAATGGAGCATTGGCAATTTTTCCAAGATGTGATCTTCATTCATGATATGCAAATATTTTTCATTATCAACAGTCCTTGACTGTGTATCATATCCATTATGATATATGTTTTTGAAACTCAACAAATTTCTCATTGATTTTGGGGAAAATAAAGCATTCTCTATTAAAAGCTTTGTACCATTTGGTAATACTAAATTAGCTTTTCTCACTCCTTCTATTAAATCTGTAGGACCTGATATTGTATCAATAGTTCCTTTTGTTGGTTTCAATTCCCAAAAATATCTCTTCGACTTAAGATAGTGTGTGTGGCACCACTATCCGCTATACACATATCTCTATCCTTTGTTTGATCTAGCGTTCCATTGATATTCATTTTAATCTTCAAATATGAATAAAAGAAATAAGAGAGAAAAATAATAAATGTGTAAATTATTCGTTACAAAATCTTCAAGAAGATATATTTATTATGTTGAATATATTGCATGAAAGATTAAACATAGTTAAGCATACTTTGGGAAAATACATAATATATTACATGAAATAGAAATTAATTAAACATAGTCAAGCATAATTAGGAAAATACATAATATGTTACATGAAAAGGGGAAACTAATTAAACATAGTCAAACATAGTTAAGAAAATACATAATTATCAATAGTAACACTTATTTCATAGTCCCAAGTCACCGATGAAGTCTGAGTTATTAAGCTCAGTGTTGGCATTGTCAAAATTATCCACATGGTTCACTTCTTTCTCCTTTCCTTTAAGGGACGCTTGGTATAGTTTACACAAATGTGAAGTTGTGCGACAAGCCTTTGACCAGTGGTTTGAACTTCCACATCTAAAATATGAACTGCCATGATTTTGAGACGTGCCGATTTCATTTTTAAATTTATTTTGCTGGTTGGGATTGCTATTTTGTGGAGTGTGGTAATTGTTAGCTCTTTGGATACGACCACGATAATTACCTTGATTATAATTATTGTTCCATTTGAAGGAATGGTTGCAACCATTATTATGGTTTTTATCTAAATGACTACGTCCACGACCTCGTCCCCATTTACGTCCAGAATTTTTAGTATCATTATTGTTAACAGCATTAGCTTTTAGAAATGCTAGGGATCCCGTGGGACGAGCTTCATGATTTTTCATTAATAGCTCATTGTTTTTTTTTCTGCTACGAGGAGAAAAGAGTTTAGATCAGAATATCTTTTAAACTTTTGCAATCGATATTGTTGTTGCAAGTTTATATTCGATGCATGGAATGTGGAGAAAGTTTTCTCCAACATATCTTCCTCTGTAACCTTTTGCCCACAAAATCTGAGTGTTGAACATATTCTAAATAAAGCAGAAGTGTACTCATTTACTTTTTTAAAATCTTGGAACCTGAGATTGTTCCATTCATCTCTAGCAGTAGGAAGCAAAACTTCCTTTTAATGATCAAATCTGCTTTTGTAAATCTTTCCACAACATGTGTGGGTCATCACAATTTGAGTATTCAAATTGTAACATTTTGTCAATATGTTTGTGGAGGAAGACATCAGCTTTCGCTTTGTCTTGCTCTGAGCATTTATTTCCTTCTTGTATTGTTTCAAGAACTCCCATTGATTTTAAGTGCCTTTTACTTGTGCCGTCCATGGCATATAATTTTCTCCAGTAATTTTAAGAGCTGGAAACTCAATTTTTGCAATGTTTGACATTTTGTTACTAAACACAATAGAGCAAATAATAAGATAAATATTAGAATCCATATATATCAATAAGCATTGAGATACAATAGAGTGGTAGAGCTATAAACAAATATATAAACAATAAAAGTTTAAATTTTTCAGGTGGGACTTCAGAAAGTGGGATAATAACTAAAATGAGCATTATGGTGGCTAATAATAAAGCTGGGTGAATCATCTTTGAAAACTGTTTTGGATGAATTTGAGAAAATTAGACAATCTGTTTGTTGTAAGAGAAAAGAGATTGTCAAATTATAGTAAAAAATTATATCCGTTTACAAACGGTCATGTTACCGTTGTGTGAGTGTGTTTGAAAATTACTTTTGTAAAATGGAAAAAAGTTATTTAGACATGAATTATAAGATCAAGACGTAAGAATAAAATTTAGTATGCACAAAAATTAAGAAAGGATAAAAATGTTAGTATGCATAAATGTTAGCATAAGAATAAAATGTCAGTATGAATAAATAAACGTTAGTAAACATAATTAAAAGTTAGTTGACATAAAATAAAGATTAGTTGCATAAATAAAAGTTAGATGCATAAATAAAAGTTAGATTGACATAGAAATAAAATGTTAGTTGCATAAATAAGAGTTAGTGTGCATAAATAAAGTGTTAGATTGTTAGTAGTCCCATAGTTATCAAATATCCTTAATAAGATGTCATATATACTTGTTTCATTTGTCATAATACTTGTCTTCTTAATATATATTATGAACTCTTATTAATGAGTGTTTACCATGCTTATGATGGATGTCTTTGTGCTTTTATGATCTTCTTGATTAAGATATAAGAACTCTCGTGCTGATAACGTGTTATAATATAACTAGAATTACCTCAAGATTAGTGTATAACATAAGAGATTTAGAGGGGATAAGAATAAGAAGTAGAGAAATGCATAGACTTTTATAAAAGTGTATACAAGAGGTGCACTTTCTCATTCACTTTGAGATGATATTTATACTACAAAAGTTACTACATGGTAAACCAATAAACAAGATAAACTATTTGGAGTACATGTAGGTATGAAGCTAGGTTGAAAAATGTGTTCATCCATATCTTTTAATATTTCATAACATAATAATAATAACAAAACTAATAATAATACTAATAATACCTTCACAAATCATATGTAGAGTATCTCGTGCGGTTTTTTGAGACATCTTTAAATACTCATCCCATGAATCACTAGTCGTACCATACGCTAGCTGTCGAACTGCACACGTGCATTTTTGTAAGCAGTAAATCCAAGCTTGCGTCTCGCGTCTTCCCTTTGTTGAAAATATTGGTACTCTCTTTCTAAATCACCACATATTCGCAAGAAAAGTTCTCGTCTCATACGAAAACGGATTCGAAATTTTTCTTCATCTTACGTTGGATTGTCACTAAAGTAATCACGTATAAGACGCTCATTAGGTGCTTCCCGGTCCCGCATTACTTGAACTCGTTGTGTTACCTTCTGTGAACTCTCTGCTTCTTCAAGTAGGTCGTAGGCGTAACAAAACGCTTTAGCAATCACTTCATCTTCTTCAGGGCCATCCCCGAGAAATTAAGTATCCGGCTCGACATAAGAAAAATGCCCCATTCCCCCCTCAATATGCACGTATATAAAAAAATTCAATAATACGGCGATAATTATAATTAAAATAATAAAGAAAATAAAACTATCATAGAAAAGTTTTTCGTTGTTATGTTACGTAAAATGATTCACAGATTCATTCTTTTAAACTCTTTTGGGCCCAAATTAAAACACAAATACTTTCCAGATTTAGAACTTATTTCTGATTTTAGAAGTTATTTAAATTATTTTTTCTATAATATATATTAAAAAAATTTATAAAATATATGCCTCATTCGTAAACATGCCCCGGTGCAGCGGCCCAACTTGCACCCCTTATTGGGCCGGCCCTGATCTTCTTCCGTTGAACCTATCGACGTAGATGACCAATCCATTTTAAATAGGATGAAAGAATTTACAGTGGAGTGTTATTGGTTGAGAAAGTATGAGAATGGGTGTGGGCAGTTATTGGTTGAGAAAATGTGAGATTATTAGTTGAGAAAATGTGATATATATATCTAGATTAAAATTTAAAATAATTATTTTTTTAAACGGCTATAAAGATCAACGGCTACTTTGACTGAAAAGTCAAACAAATATCACGTTAGCGCCCGTGATTTGCCCCACGCCCCTTTTCACACCTAGAGGGCGGTGTTCATAGGCATGAAAATCCAATGTGGCTCACGCCACCCCCCCTCTCACGCCTGCTAAGGGTGTTCATGGTGCGGTTTAAAACCGTGAAACCACCCAAACCGGACATCGGTTTGGTTTCACGATCGGTTTTTTATGTTAACTTCGGTCTGTCGATTTTAAGTCGAGGCCTCTATACAAGTGTGTGTAAATTATGGTGTGAGCTAGAGAGAGAAAGAGAACCCCCTTGAAATGGTGGTGGCTACACTATTTATAAAGGAGTGGAGGAGCTAATCCTAATGGGTTTTCTCTTAGGCCAGATAGGGAATAGGTTTTTTGGGCTCTTTTGGACCCAACCTCTTCATATATGGTGTTCTTATAAATTTATTTTTGGTTAACTAGTTTACTTTAATTTTATACTTGTGATAATTTGGACTTTCTAGGTTAACTCCGTTATTATAATCCAGTTAAATACTAACCTAGTTAACTTATCACAAATCTCAGGGACTAATTCTGTCATTATTCCAACTCAAATTACAAGGACTAGTTGTGTAATTAGGCAAAACCTAATTCTGTTGACTTTGGAAGTCAAAATCAGAATGTTTTTGTTCCTATTGACTTTTGAAAGTCAAACAAACTAGTTCTTAATTCAATCCAAACCCCATGGACTATTCCTGCTAACATTTAAACTTTAACACATGAAAACATAGGGACTAAACCTGTATTTAACCCATTCTCGATTTTGTTTGACTTTATAACGTCAAACTCCCGACCTTAATCCAAATTTGAATTCCTATGATCGATTTCTATTTGATTTTGTAACCGATATGCACGTCCCTACTATCAACGACCATCATTGAGGTTTTAAATACCGGCATTAACTCGAATTAATCCCAATAATGGCCATTAAACTAAAACCGTCGACACATTCATAGCTTAACCATCAAATTACTCGAATTCATGTGCCATTCTCACAAATGAACACTCTTCAGACACTAAACAGTCACTTTCGAACATGTTACACACACGAATTCGATCGGAGAAGGAGCCGGTGTGGTCGGAGATCAAAGTCGCCGAAGTCGGAGCCCTTTTGGTCGAACCCTACTAATTCGACATCCATTCTGGTAATTTCTTATACCATTAGTTTCGCAATTCTCGGTGTAATGAAAGCCCTATGTTAATTTTAACAAACATCATCGTTTGAATCGAAATCCGGGATCTAGGGTTCATATGAAATTAGTTTAATCGAGTTCAACCCTAGACTCTGTCAAAATCCAATTAAACTATAACATTCGATTCCTATTCTTCTTCTTTATGAAAGCCCTCTATCATTTTAACCTTACAACATCGAATTTATCAAGATCCGTAATCTAGGGTTTGTTCTTAAAACGTTTTGGGGTGTTTTGATCTTAAACTTAACGTTAATCAAATTAAACCACATAGGCAGATTCGCAATCCTTTGTTTAGTAAAACTATTTTCTGAGTATTATTTTAATATATTATCAAACCCTATATTATTATATCAATATATTAATGTGTTTTAGCCCGGGAAACCACCCGTAGTCTCGGGTTTGGTTATATCAAGCCCTAATGTTATCAAATACCAATTCACAATTTCCACCCGCATTTATTCTAGAATCACTATATGTATATATTTAGACTTATGTGTACCTATATATACACACTTACACCCAATTTGCAAATACTTTTACATTAGATTGCACCCTAAATCATTTGAACTCTCAAACAATTAAACCTACACTTTCAATTTTGACTTTTAAACATCAAATTTTGACCTTCCATGATCCGGTTGACTTTTAAAAGTCAAAGCAGCCCAAATCGTGATAATCCAAGGTTGCCTTCGACGATTCTTGTTGAATTGGACATCTCATGGTTACACAAGCAATAATAGATTAAATCCAGGCCCAAACAACGTATTAATTCGGTCAATTTTAGCGGGTGAGTTTGAATTCAAACGAATTTGACTTCACAAAGTCAAATTCGTATCAATCCATTATCAATCTGTGCAATTAACGCATTTAAACCCCCGGAAATCACGCGCAAACGTCTCTTGAGTGAATGTGGACCCTGTTCGCGACCCAATTCAATTCCAAATCTTTGATTCGATGCGTAAATCTCGTCCGTTAGCTGTCATCGTCAAACCCGAATCAAATCAAGCAGTTAAGATAAAATTAAACGAATTAAAACATACGTTTACCTCCGCCTAGTCTATTACAATCTTTCTGAACCGCTAATCGCGTCTCATTTCGCGTCTGAAGACAAATCCAGCACCAAGAACAGTCGGGGAAATCGCGTAGCCGTTAGCACTCGTTGCCCAATCTTAACGAGTAAGTTTTAGATCATTAGGTTCGTAATTGATTCCTGATCGTTAGCCCCCTATCAATTCGAGTAAACATAATCCATCGAAATCAATTTGAATTAGGGTTCTTGGCCGTTTTACTCGAAGTCTGATTTGGGGAAAATAGATAATTCAAGTTAACCTATTTAAGTTTCCTTGTTCCTATTATGATCAGCGAACCACCTGGTCTGACTGGTTAAGTCTATGCTCCATCGGCCGGGTGGTGTGGGTTCGAAACCCACGCAGACCGACCCTTTTTGCGCGTGACTCAAAGCCAGACCCGACCTCTTGAACCGAACTGGTTATATACAAATCGATCCAGTCCATAACATGGGTTAGCCCCCTGGTCCAGTGGTTGAGACGACTGCCTGGTACAGAAGCCACCCGGGTTCGAGCCGGGTGGTCTGTTTAAATTTTTAAAACCAGTTTTAAAGCTTCAAAAAACTTGTAAAAAAATATTTTTATAAATCCTAAGATAATTATAACAGAATAAAACCAAAATTTATAAATTTCAATATAAATTCAGATTTTAATCCAAATTAAATGGTTAAAATTACACATTTAACTTTTAAAACAAAAACTTTAAATATCTAAAATTAACTTCTAAATAAAAGCAATAAATTTTATAAAAGTTTATAAAATATTAACTCATTTAAAGCAAACTAGTATTTATTTTAGAGATAATAAATAAATAAAAATTTATTATAATACACAAATAAAAAAAAAGGTTTTCGTTTGCTTTTTTTTTAAACATATATTTATATTCTACAAATTTTAACATATTTTTCACAAATAAATAAATAAAAAATATTTATTTATTTAATCTATTTAAATGAATGAAATTATTTGGTTATTTTATTTATTTAAATTAAAACACTAATCACATAAGTAGAATTTCTAAACGTATATTTACATTCCATACATTTTAACATATTTTCATAAAAAATAAATAAATTTTATTTATTTATTTAATCTATTTAAATAAATAAAATTATTTATTTATTTTATTTATTTAAATTAAACATTAATCACACAAGTAGAATTTCTAAACATATATTTACATTCCATGTATTTTAACATATTTTCACAAATAAATAAATAAAAAATTATTTATTTATTTAATCTATTTAAATAAATGAAATTACTTATTTATTTTATTTATCTAAATTAAACACTATCTACATAAACCAAAGTTCATTTTCTAAACATAAATATATATTTACATTCTATATATTTTAGCATATTTTTCACAATTAAATAAATAAAATTATTTGTTTATTTTAATCCAACCCTACGTCAGTGACTATTAAATTAATACATATATACCTTGAACTCATAATACACATACAATTCGTATATAAGCATAGTATGCCTTTACATGGAATAACACAAATCTCTTTGTACAAACCCACACACATCAAAACCCGTTGAACTCTAGATTTAGACGTAGACTTTTGTACACACTATTAACTTAATACACATTATACACTAGGTTAACGTGGTGAGTTACAAGGATCGTTTTGCCACCTAGACTCGCGTGCTAGCTACACTCTTGATTCAAGTGAGTTTACATAGCCCCTTTTATTTTGTACTTTTGGGGTGAAACATGATTTACCTTTGAAACTTTTTGCATAGACTTAAAATACAATTCAATAATATGATTTTATGTGTTATGTGCTTTATGCTTGAATGCTATGAGTTAAGACTACATATACATGACTTTAGTACAATCATTAACTCCGTACAAGCCAACGGTTAACATTGATAGATCTATTGTGTCTGACAAACCCACCCGGTTAGGGTGTTTGTTACCGACTTTACATTAGGGTAACCTGCGTGTTATGCCTCAGCCACAAGGTTTGATTGTACACACTTAGTTTAACTATAGATTCTCCATAATTGCCTTATACACGTATATCGTATGAATTGTATAAAATACTTTAAGCTTGGTTGTGTGTTAAAACCTATGTATGCTCACCAACTTTTTAGTTGACCTTGTTTTCATCATGTTTCAGGTACTAAAGCTTGAAAATAAGTACAAGATGCTTCACTTAGGACCGATGACCTACAATTTAATTTAAAGAGACTATTTATGTATTTCTATTTTCCTTGTATTGTTGGATTTATGTTTATTTGTGATATGAAGTTGGTTGTTTAATTATTTAAACTTTAGTAAACCTTGAGCTTTTGAACAGTCTACATGTCCCGCCCCGACGTATTCCGCATTCGGTTGGGGTGTGACATAGGACGTTCAACCTTCCGTGTCGTCGTCACAAATCCCATTGTATCCCTAATTGTTATGTGTATAATTTCAGGGCATACGTAAGCCGTTGCAGGCTAACTCTTGTGGTTCCAATCTCGTTCTTGTGTAAATCTACCTGCTACACAACTCAGGTGAGTTTCATGGCCCCTTTTTACTCATTTTCCTGTTAGGGGAGAAACATGTACACAAACAAACACTATTTTACTTGTTTTCCCGTTGGGGGAGAAACATACACACAAAATTACATCATTTTACTTGTTTTCCCGTTGGGGGAGAAACAGGCACACAGACATACATCATTTTAATTGTTTTCCCGTTGGGGGAGAAATAAGCACGCAGAGAAACACGGATCCCATAATATTTCACCACCACTTATTTACCTAAGTGCAAACACTATCATGAAAGTCCTCACACACATCGGACTGTTAATATGGAACTTAGCGAGGTAATGTTTAGTAGTACTACTGGGTTTGATAAACCCCACCCGTGTTAGTCGCGCTAACTCGATTGGAGGTCGAACGGGTGAAATATTGGCATAAACACATTGCCAGAGTTGATAGACCTGGCGGGAGGCATTCAAACACAAACAGTCAGCTTTGGATGTGAACGCTTAGAGTAACTTGTACATTGTCTAGCTAACAATAGGTGTGACTTATGTATGTGGATCCTGCAAAACACTCAAACAGTTTATTCACTTGCAAACCTGTGAATTCACCAACCTCGTGTTGACACTTTTTCTTACATGTTTCTCAGGTTGATAAGGCACAGGTTGCACACTTAGGACATGCATGGAGTCCTACTATCATTTCATCCTTATGCAAACGTTTAAAACAATTTACTTGTCTTATTAGACTTGAGCGCATTTGTTTTGCGCATTTATTTTCTTATTTAAACGCTTCTGCATTAAATCTTAACTTTTATGATATTTCATTTATGTCCCATATAGTGTCGTTTGATGTAACTAATGACTGAGATCCTGGTTTGTCACACACCAAACGGTAAAACTCCGTTAGTGGAATTTGGGGGTGTGACAGATTGGTATCAGAGCTATTGGTTATAGAGAACTAGGATCGCATACTAGACTATAACCGCACACATGCATTAGTTACACGACACAGACACTCATACATGATACACATAGCATCCAGACATACATTACATTGCAGTTATGTTGACATCATTCATACCACCCTCTGCTGACAAGGAACATGCTATTCGCATTGCATCATGATTTCCAGTAGTGACACTCGTGGAACTGCTAAAACAACACTCACTCTTGTCCGAGAGCAGCAAGACGGAGCCTTCGGAGGAGTCTCTCACACCACCATCATATGTCGGGTATGGTGGGCGTTCTCATGTCCATGTTATGGACGACACTCAGCACTAGCACATGTCTCTTTGAGTCCCTACTGTTCCCACTAGCAACAATACTTCGATCTCACTAGCTTTACTCTACTTCAAGCCTGAATCAGTGAACCTCGTGTGAGGTACACCTTGTGGAAACAGACTGTTGCACGTTCTATTGCAGAAATCCATTGACACGTAGATGTCATCACTTTCCCGAGCCATGGGCTCGCGTCTTTGGTCGATATTCTGTTGAAGATAGATTGATCACAAGGTTGAGAACGCCTTGCTCATTGCATACTCAAACCCTATCCTGACTCAGTTGGAAGGACGACTACTTTGCTTCTTCCAGTAACGCATATCCATGAACTAGTTTCACTTCTCGAAGTCGCATTTCATGTGCATGTGCATGCTCTCATCTACAATCCGTTGGATTAGACTCTCGTATTGTGTTTCAACTCGAGTGAATACTCGGATCAAACGATTCCCGACTACTCATCCTGATATGAGTCCGCGTTATAATCACGCATGATTTATAATAACGTATGACCATAATAACGTAATCACGCATGTTATAATCATGACCATAATCACGGAATCACGCATGTTATAATCATGACCATAATCATGTAAATACGTAATCACGCATGTTATACACATGACCATAATCACGTAATCACGCATGGTACACGCACATCACATCAATCTTTTAAAAAAGATGTCATTTTTATAATAAAAGTATAGCAAAATTATACTCAAATTAAAAAGAATAAAATGCTCGATTTTATTGTGTATTTTAAAAAAAATAATGACGTATAAAAAAGTTATGCTTGTTTTAAAAAAAATGGGGGAACTTGTAAAAGGTTAAAAAATGTAGGCTATTCCAATTTTACCCTTTTCGAAATCTTTTCAAACTTAAAACAAACACATTTGATCCTAAACATTGATTTCCTAGATCAACGCTTCAAAATACTTCTTACGATTTTCACGTTAAAAACACTTTGTATTTAGTACTTCCCCTACATATTACATAGTTTTTAATTAAAATTATAGAAACGTTATATAGTTATTTTTTAAAATGTTTTATAAAAATAATAAAAGAAATGTTCAATTTATAAAAATGTTTTATGAACAAACCTAATTGTTTTTAAATAAAAACGTTTTATAAAAAACATTATTATTTAATAGGAGAGAGACGGGAAACAAAAAAACAATTAAAGAAAATTTGTATAATTAATAGGAGAGAGAGTCGAAAAAATGATGAGGATTCATAAGAGAGTGACAAGTGTCTCACCAAAACTTTTATTTATTATATAGTATAGATAGATATAGATTAGAGTTATAAAAGTTTAATAAATTTATCAAGACCCGCTTTCGAACCTTGGCATTAACATTTATTTACCTTTTTTGTTATTTTTTATCCCCTTTCTTTTAGTTTTTTTTGTTATATTTTTGGTTTCACGGGTTTTTTTGTTTTTAGTTACCCACGATTTTTTGTTTGTATAAATAATTAAATGGAGTGTCTTAAACATATTAGCCCTCCTAACCCAGCCCCAGCGGCAAAACCATACTCCCTAGGTGTGTTCACGGTCCGGTTTTCGCGATTTTTTAAGTCAAACCGTAAACCAAACCGTTTGTAACGGTTTTTTTTATCACTTAAGACCAAATCTAAACCGTTGAAAATAAAAACCGAACCGTTGTTACCAGTTTGGTTTTGCGGTTTAGGCTTTTCAGGCCCATTTAGACCAAGCCCATAAGCTGTCAAAAAACCTACAAAAAAAACCAGCGATAACAGTCCCAAAACTGCCAACAAGACTGCCAAATGAAGTACACTTGAATGTTTTTGGTTTAAAATCCAATTTCACCAAATAAAATGGTTTATACATCCAAAACTCATAACCCAGTTAAATGTTTTTGGTTTAAAATCCAAAATAAGAAAAAACAGTTAAACGTAATGTTTTTGGTTAATGTCCAAGCCAATATAAATCCAGCTTTTATAAATACATATATGTATATATATATATATATATTTAGGGTAGGGTTCCAGAGAAAACCATAAGTTAGACGAAAACCACTTTTAAACCATTGATCAAATTTGATCAATGGTTGAAATCAATCAATGACAAATCTATAAATATTTAATAGATAATAAATTTAATTAAATGTTTCAAGTGTATATTAGGTAGATTTTAATTTTTTGTTTTGAAAACAAATAAAATTATTTGAATCTCTCTCTCTCCTATCTCCACACAAAATCAGTTTATTCAAAATCAAAACTTGTTTTTTTTTTTAAATCAATTAAGCGTTTAGCAGTTGTGTAATGTAGTGAGATCGAGCAAATATTCATTAAATAATATTAAAAAATAGAGAATAAAAAATATATTAAAGTTGTCAGATTAATATATTTAAAGGCTTTGATTTTTCGGAATCTGCACTCTAAAGCAAACGACGTGTGACGTAAGTTTTGAGCCTAATTTATTTATGTTTTTTGTATATTTTTTTATGATTTAGGACGTTAAAAAGTGAAAGAATGCCTACCGGTATTTTGTAAATTGTAAGGTTTGAACAACTTACAAAATTCATTGGATCAAGTGTTAGACCCCAAATCCGGGAGGCCTCACTCGTTAGATTTACTCATTCACAAACAATTCTTAAACATGAATATCAAATAACGCAGTGGAATCATTCATTCAACATAACTAAAAACTTGTTCATACATGCGGAAGCGTACATCGTCAAATACATAAACAACTCATAACGGGATGCCAGTCTTCATGATCGACCGGGTAACTCTTCTCGCTTGCCAAACATCACCGTCCATCGTCCATACCTGCCTTAACCTGAATGTGCATACTAAAAAGTCAGCTACGCTGGTGAGTTCTAGCATTTCATAAAAACTTTAACATCAACATTTGCCAAAAACGTATCATTCATTTAGTAAAACCTTTCACAAAAGCATGTAATAATCTAACATCTTTAAAAAGGTTTCGTACCCATATCATCATCAACATCATAATCATAAACACCGTTAAACGGATCGTTCATTAAAACTTTTAACATTCATTTAAGTCATACATTATTATCTAAATCTGTGTTACCTTTCGTTCCGTCATTTAGTATGGTATTGCCCCTAAGGCTTAACTGCACGAAGACCGACAATACCATACATTCCGTCAATTCCCTTTTGGTATTGCCCCCAAGGCTAACTGCGCGAGGACCGACAATACCCATTCAGTTGCCCTTATGGCTCTCATGTCCATAAACCGACAACTTCCATCGACGACCATGGCTCACGGCCATGACACCGTCGGATCATAATTTAACCTTACATAGGGTCACGTTAACCCCTAAGTAACCGTCGTTACTCCCTTACCAGTTGTACAACATCATAACCATTGACATGCCACAGAGACACTGCCCCTTTTGTTCTTGTGGCAACTATGGCTCGCTGTCCATAATCTACCACAAGGCTGGGAATCTCATTCCCAGACTTCATTCGTCAATTCCATTCATTCGACATATTAGATTTGTAATAACTTCTTTAAAACCTTTACCTCTTTCTCTTCTCATTAAACATTTCCTCATTTAAACCGTTCATAAAGCATTCGTAACCCTTTTTGGCAAAAACACTTCAAAACCTTTCCTTTCGTAAACATCGTTTCGTTAAAACATCATTTCGTTAAACATCATTTCGTTAAACATCATTTCGTTAAACATCATTTCGTAAGTATGCACACCAGCCCAAAAACATTATATAAAACATTTAAAAGAGGGCTTCTAGAACTCACCTGATACGCTAATAGGGGTTGTCCTAAACGAAGGTCCAACAACGTCACTTCCGATCTGAATTGATTAGTTAAATACACATCAGACCAATCCCGACTCTAACGGTTTAACCATTCTAACATACTGACTTCACTTAATCAGTTCTGATGTCTGCGCACTTAGCAAGTGCGCAGACCCTGCTGCCTGCGCACTTAGCAAGTGCGCAGACCCTGCCTCCTGCGCACTTAGCAAGTGCGCAGGACCTGCTCCGTGCGCACTTAGCAAGTGCGCACGACCTGTTCTTCACGAAAAACCCTAACTTTCGCATTCGGGTCTGATCATGTCAAGATCTCGAACCTGTTGCATTCAAAACGTTCGTTTTCCATTAAGGAAATCAAATCCATGATTATCTTTCAGTTTCATCCGTTCAAACCTTAACTTTTCACCCAAAACCCGAAAAACCCAAAAACGAACTAAAACTCAGATTCAGGTCGGATCGTTACCTGAATCGAGTTTCTGATCCGAAGGTTCTTCTCACGAGTTATGGAGTAACACTTTGCTGAAGTCTCGGGTCGATCCGCCAACTTTGTCTCTCTACGGTTTCTCTCTCTAAAAGTTGCAAATGAGAGAAAAAGGGTGGCTTAGGCTATTTATAGCCAGCTGACCCATCCGACCCGACCCGTCATGCCTCGTTCGTTTATTCCGTTATTATAACTGTCGTTTTATTTTTGGGGTGTTACATCAAGAAGTATCAATATAGATCTTGACAAAGTTGTGAAAGATTATTATTTCTAAGTTTATGTAAAAAGGGTTGAAAGGGGAAAATGGATAGCCATCATTTGTTGATTTGTTAGAGGTTAAATTTACTCCGGCTCATTTTTTTAAAATCTAGTAACTTTACATACTTTATTATATTAGGGGTGTCAATTCCTGACACGAACTCGAAGCCAACACGAAAAAACAGGTTTTGGGTTGGACAATACAACCCGTTTAAAAAACAGGTCGTGTTCGGGTTGACCCAATTAGAAAACAGGTCGGGTTAGGGTTTACCTGTTTAATAAACGGGTTGACCCGCTAACCCTTTTAGGTTTTAAATTTATTTTTTTAGTTTCACTTTCTAGAAACAATTGTTTAATTACTTTTAAATTTAGTGTTTACAATAAAGTAATTAATTTATAACAAAACTTTTCTATTTTTGCTTTTTAGATATGACTATTCAATTATTTTTTGGTTTACACTAAATGAATTAGATTTGGATTTAGTAATTTATGATTTTGATTTAGATAAATGGGTCAAACGGATCAGGTTCGGGTTGACCCGACTTTAAGTGTATCCAGGTTAAGGTTGTACTTTTTGACACGAATAAGATAATTTAACTCGCCAACCCGCCGACCCGTTAACCCGCCAACCCGACACAATTGACACCCCTATATTATATCATAAAGTAGATAATTTTATTATTTTAATTTGAGTATATGGTATTGTTATAGTATTTTAAATGAGTTTTTTAAGATGGTATGTGATACTTGATTTTGAACAATTTAAAAGGACGCTTAATTATATATACCCCGGTATGTAATTATATACACATAGTATGTGATTACATGTAGACGTTTATGCCCTTGCCTACAATACACGCTGTCACACCCCAACCGACGACGGAAACGTCGGGGCGGGACATGTAGACTGTTCATGAGCACATGGTTGACTAAATTGAAATATATTAATACATTAAATTTCCATTCATAACTCCAACAAAAACAATTTCCATAATACATGAGCATTGAAATACATAACATGTTCATTCTTGTTCAATTAACTAGGTCCACAACCTAAGTGAAGCAAACTTGATCAACTCATATTTTGTACCTGAAACATGATGAAAACGAGGTCAACTAAAAAGTTGGTGAGCGTACATAGGGTTTTGACTCTAAATAGCATCAAAGTTTTGTGTGTAAACAAATCCATACAAGTCATGATTAACAAGGCATTTATGGGGAGCTACTATTGTGTAACCAAGTAGTACAATCAAACCTTTGTAACTAGCATGCAAAAATTGTGTTGTCGGTAACAATCACCCCAATCTGGGTGGGTTTGTCAGACTCAATAGATCTATCATTGTTAACCGTCGGCTTGATTAGTTAATGATTGTACATGTAATTGCAAATAAGTAGTTAACACACCTAGCACTCAAACATAAAGCTCAAATTGCACACAAATTGTAAAGTGGATTTGTATTGTGTAGTTTATGTAAATCATTGTAAGTTGTGATCATGTTTCACCCCAAAATGTAAAAACAGTGAAAAAGGGGCTATGTAAACTCACCTGTGTCAAAGATGTGGCTAGCACAAGTGTCTAGGTAGCAAAGTGATTCTTGTAATTCACAACGTTAACCTAGAGTGTAATGTATATGAATCTAGGTTAATAATATGCACAATAGTCTATGGCCAAGTCTAGGATTACAATGGATGTGTGTACAAAGGGGTTTGAGTTGTAGTTTGAAAAGGAATGTGTAGGTTATTGCTTTTGTACTTGTGTTTTATAAAACGAAAGTTTGAAATGGATGTTAAAAAAATAATAATAATAATAATAATGGAAGTTTAGAGTTTGGGTTTGAATAATGAAGTAATGTTAAATAGTTGTTATTTATTCATTTAGTTATAAAAAAATAATATAGTATAGATATCATATTTATTTAAATACAATTTAAATAATTGATATCTCTATTTATTTATAAAAGCGTATGTTAATAAGTTTAAGATAAAAATTCCAAATGTAAATTAATAAATAAATCTATTTATTTATTTACTATATTTAAAATAGTTATGTTTTAAAAAGGATTTATTTAAAACTTAAATCAAGTTTAAAAGTTAATAAATCTTTATTAACTCGATTCTCGAGGAGATAAATTTTTTTATAAAATTGTGTGACAAACAAAACATTTAATTTAGTAATCACTTTCAATTTATTTAAAAGTCTAAGTATGTGATTTCTTTACCATAAAATGGGTAATAAAATGGGTTCGTATTGAAAATGGCCAAACTCGGTTCCATTATGTTCAAAATATTGCGGGGTTTATAAAATAATGTTTTTATAAAAATTTTAGGCTTTTTAAAATCGATTAAAAAAATTACTGAGACGAAAGGGCTCGAACCCGGGTCTGGGACGTATGGGTCATGTGAACAAACCACTAGACTAAGGGACTGATACTTGCAGTCAGTTGATTCAGGTTGGTATTAACACGGAATGACAGGGGATCCAGACTCTGCTTTAGAGTCTGCGCAAAAAGATAGGCCGGATTCGCTGGCCGTGGGTTTCGAACCCACGCCTCTCTGTTCGATGGCACAAGGTATTTGCCAGTCGAACTGAGGGGTTTCGCTAATACTAATTGAACCGGATAATTTAAATGCATGTTTTAAGTTCGACAAATCCCCAAATTTCAAAATCGTAAATCCGCCTAGAACCCTAATTCCGAATCGAGTTCGATACTTAACGATAGTCCGAATTGATAAGGGGGTTTTGATCAGAACTCAGAGGCGAATATAAAATACTTACTCGATTAACGTGGCACGAATGCGGTCGGCTACAAGTTTTCTCCGGGAACTCTTGGTGATCGACTGAAATTTCGAGATGTAATGGGGTTTGTTTGAGAGTTGGGAGAGTTTGGGTGAAGGTATACGCAGGTGTTAGAGGGATTTAATTCGTTCAATTTGATTCATATTGGCCGATTTGGTTACGAGTCGTCCGCAATAATTTTCGGACTAGATTTGCTCGTCAACCCACTGATTTGGAAAACGAATTGAGTCGTGAACAGGGTCTACATTCATACAAGGAATGTTTGTGCGTGATTCCAGGGTTTAAACGCGTTGATTGCACCGAATTAGTTAGAGATTAGTACGGGTTTGACTATCCTAGTTAAACTTGTTTGAATTTGAATAATCCGTGTGAAAAGGTCGAATTAGTTTGAGGAATGGGCCTGTTTCGAGTCGATTATTGCTAGTACTCGTGATGAAATCCATTGGGTTTGCTTTGATCGCACAATAAAGCCTTGATTTTCATGAATTCGGCCATGTTTGACTTTTGAAAGTCAACAGGTCGATTTGTTGGGAAATTGGGTTCAATTTTTACTTTTCAAGTCAATCCATTTGCATTTAGGGTTTCAAGATAAAGAGGGGGGTTCAAGGATCGGGGGTTCATGTGTTTAGGCAATTGGGGTTCAAACCTTGCGTCGAATTGAGTGTCGTTTGTTTGGTTAATTGTGGGTATGAAGTTGTGTGACACATTGATGTAAATATGCATGTATTTGTGTATGTATATATATATCTATATGAATTTGTATAAATATGTGTATATTTATATATGTTTACGTGAAATATTGTGTTGAGCGAGTACGAGATCGAAAATGGAATTGTCATCATTGTAACATAAGGAGAATAAAGTGAGATAATAATCGAAAAATCATAAATGTTACACACGCGCTGCATTTTTGTGGCTTACTACACTTTGCACGGAAATAAGCCTTCATACTTTAATCAGCTGCTATATGAAACATATGATCACACACACACACACACACACACACATATATATATATATATATATAATCATATGTTTATAATCTAGTTGTAATCAAGCCACTAGTATAAAACCACACTATGTGTAAGAAAAATCAGAGTTTGAAGACAACATAAAAATATTTATAGCATGAAGACGCCTGATGAAAGGTCGAGTCATCGATCGTTCAAAAAGTTTTAGTTATGTAAGTTAAGAAAACTTTGGTCCACTGAAACAAGTACATCTAGCTTCAGGTAAGGCAAAAGCTCTCAAAAATAAACACTTGATACATGTTGTGCCTACGAAAATCTTGTCTATGTCTAACAAAGTCTAGCAATATCCAACCAATCAAAAGCCAAAAAAACTTGTCGACAAAAGATGGAAGATCGACACACGGTTTGTATCTTAAACCATATACTGCAACACCCTTAATTGGAAAATCAATTAATAAAACATTTAAACACACACAGTAGCTTTTGTTCCAGATTTTTTTTTTTAAAACACTCGCGTACCGCGAGACATTCTGCCCCTCCCCTCGCGTACCGTGAGGGAGCTCAGAATCCTGACACCGAGAACTAGGTCTCTCGCGTACCGCGAGAGAACCCACCCTAGT
Source organism: Smallanthus sonchifolius (assembly GCA_023525975.1). Classification (NCBI taxonomy): domain Eukaryota; kingdom Viridiplantae; phylum Streptophyta; class Magnoliopsida; order Asterales; family Asteraceae; genus Smallanthus; species Smallanthus sonchifolius. The sequence continues at coordinate 57,487,784 of CM042040.1, forward strand.
TCTCGCGTACCGCAAGGGACTCAGTTTGCCCAGTTCCATACTTAGCTATTTTTCAACAAATTTTTCATCTTTCACCAATTCAACAAGACCCAAAATTTACGAACACTTGAGTAATTGTTTCAAAACATATATACAACATTTATAGACACCAAAACATAGTTCATGTGTCTAATTACACCACAATTAACAAATTTTCCTTTAAATCCCAAAACACCCAAGAATGCATACGAGAACCCTTCCCGCCTTGGACTTGACTTGGACCTACATCGGAGCTTTCCGTGCATAACCACATACATAAATCACCGTTAGTAATGACGATAAACATAGCAAACAAGTATTTACCACTTGTTTCCACCCATTCACCCATTTGACTCGTTTGACCCGTTTACACCCATTTGGTCATTTAAAGTTCATAACACTTGCATTTCAACTACAAGTTTCATTTGTCATTCTTGTGTCATCACCCATTCACCCATTTGAAGTATTCCACACTTCTTAATGGTTTTACAACCTCTTGGTGCGAGTACCACAACTCGTCTTACCCACACTTGGAGTATTTGACTCCAAGTCCACCCTTTTTGAAGTATTCCACACTTATTTTGGTTTACAACCTCTTGGGACGAGTACCACAACTCGTCTTACCCACACTTAGAGTATTTGACTCCAAGTCCACATTTTGAAGTATTCAACACTTCTATCCACCATTACACCAAAACATCACATTATGATTGACTATATTCCACATATATCAATTTCACCAAAATACTCCACATTGCACGATTTTGTTTGACTATTTACCACATAAGTCAATTACACCATTATCACCACATTTGCACATTTACATTTTGACTATTAACCACATAAGTCAATTTCACTATTTACATCAAATTGCACATTTACATTTTGACTATTAATCACATAAGTCAATTACATAATTTACACCACATTGCACATTTACATTTTGGCTATTAACCACATAGCCTATTTACACACATTTCCATCATATAGTTTGACCTTCTACCACTAAGTCAATTTATACAATTCGTACATCATTCATATCAACTATAGTATGCATTCATAACACATACACCACACATTTATCTACATTACTAAGTAAGTGCATAGGCACTTACCTTTATATTTAGAAGATCCCGCACCACCTTCTAGCTTTGCAAAATGATTACCTAAACATATACACCTAGTTTAGTAATCTAACATTCATCAAAATCACAATACAACTGAGTCCACAACTCAATTTTTATTTCCAACCCAAACTGACCCGTTTAGGTTATCCCCAAAACCAAACACCCTCTTTCATTACAAACTCATCTACTTGAGTTTCCTTTGCAATACCTTGACACTAATTTCTCATTCAATAACTTTTATTAGGTCAATTTGGTTTTGTTCAAGTGTCTATTACCACCTAAACACTTAATCATCATTAATTCATCATTCTAGCTTCATGATCCAAACACCCCTAATTTTCACCATATGAACACTAACTTTTCAAAATCAAAATCAAAAGGTTCTAGGATGTTAATCACCACTCTTTAACTTTAGTTAATCTAGATGATGCACATTCTAACACCATTTTACCACATGCATACATAATTTCCGGATTTCTATAAAACCCACTTATTAACACATTCAAAAGTGAAATCAAAGGGAGATAATCACTTACTTGATGTTAGGAGAGTGATGTGTAAGCCAAAACCCCCCACAAATCAAGCTCCAAATACACGTTTTAGCTCCAAATTCGGATTTCTCCTTTTTCCTCTTGCTCTCAAACGACCCAACTCAACAAATGAGTTTAATTTTGACTTTCCTCAAGTCAAAATGGCAGAATTTTGCCATTTACACCTTTGGCCCCTCAACTTTAATTTCACACATTTCATTCTATAATTAGTTAAAAACTAATATAACCACATTACTAACTTGAAACCCACTTGTTTCAACTTATTTCTAATATAATATTTTCACCATAATATTTATTAGAATATTTATTTATTTATAACGAAACCCGGATTTTGGTTCGTTACATATACATCCCAGATTAATCTACTATTGGGCTCATCCTTACCCCTAAAAGTTATTTGCACTCAAAACTCATAAATTCTTCTCACATTGTTGTGTGATATTCTCAGATTTAGTGTCTCACCTTGGGGCACACAATCTTATTCTCATGAAAATGATGGGAATGTGAGGAATATCGAGAGTTTATAAAATCACTTTTCACACTCTTGTGGTAAATTTGGGTTATTGGTCATGTCATTCGACCTCATTATTGTTTCATTGTATTTTTATGGTATTAGTGAATCAGGTTTCTCATGAATTCTCGAACAAATTCATTAGAGCCTTTATCGACGACATTTTGTCTATTCCCAAGGATGAGAGGATTGTGAATGACATTTGTAATTGAGTCACTGAGACAAAAGAAGCTTTAGGCAAGGTTTTTCTAACCATGAGTATTGGGTCATGAACTTGAGACATGAGTGTTCATATCCTTCTAATCATCAAATAAGTGACATTTTCATCTTAAGATCCTCCAATATTTTGTTCTTGATGGGTACTATTGGTTCATGAACCCTAAATTGGCTGAAATTTGGGGTTTGAGGGGTCAATATTTTTAGAAGTGGTGGTTTAGCTTATCTAAATCGAAAGGTTGCAAATTTACATGTTTTAACATCTAATTTGGGATTTTGAAAATAAGGGTTCATGATGATGAATTTGGGGGGTTTTTGATTTTGGGTGTTTAAATCATATGTTAAGGGTTTGTAAGTATTTGTTGTGTTCATAGACACAAAACCTTGTGAAATCCTTAATCAATTTGGTGAATCAAAGAACTTTGGGATTTGGGTGAAAGTTTGATAATCCTTAACGGATCAAATGGGGGTAGGGGGATTGATAAACATTAGGTTAAGGTTGTTGGAACCCCAAGTAATAGCCAGAATGTGGTCATAAGATTACTAATACTAGCCCCCAGGGGACTTTGAAACAATATTTTGTTATAAATGAACATATGGCAAAACCATGTTTTTGGTTTTCCTTGGTTAAACATGGATTTTTGAATGTAAATGTTAGATGTCGGGTGTCAGTTGTTTCACAAAAAACATGTTAATGTTTGATTTGGATCTGTAAATAGGACTAACTTTCGCATGTTTTTAAAAAATTAAATTGGTTTGAAATTCCAGGTGTTACAATATGTTAGTGACGGTAATGTAGCAACCGATCATCAACTTCATATATATATAGGGTGAGATTCAAATGATAACCAATATTTATATGATAACCACTCCCAAACATAGTGTTATGTATATGTAACAGTCAATGAGCTGGTGGTGGAGTGGTAAGGAAGAGACCTGGTATTCCTTGGGACCCAGGTTGGATTCCTGCCATCCCCATTAGTTTCTGAGGCATGCAAATGAGGCATAGTTCTTAGGTTGATGCACCACGATTTTACCCATGCCGATCTAGGGTTCGAGACTCGACTCTCCCCCAAGCCCGGAAGGGGCTGTATTGGGTGGGATATTTCCTTGTATTGTAACATCCCAAAATTTTAAGGAAATAAAAGTCCAGGAGCTAAAATGTAATTACCCCAAAGTTTGAGGACCAAAAGTACAAAATTATGAAAATTAGACAGATAGTGGACCGCTATCAGGTCTATAACGGTCTGTTATGTGTTGGTTAAGGAAATGATAAGGGAATGACACGTGACAGATACGTGTCTGATGACTTAGCCCTATGTCTGATCGCTATGCGATCCGTAACGGTCCACCGCGCCGCAAGGTGGATAGCAGACCGCTATTCCGGCCACTAATGGTCCGCTATGTGGGCAGCACTGTAACGAATCAAATTTAAGATTTGCCCCATAATATAATAATTATATTGTAAGGGGGTATATTTATATAGATTGAAGTTGGAGGTATTTTGTAAATGGTGGAAACTTGAGTTTTGGAGTAAGGAGTCAAAATTACAAGTGTAGGGACTGATCTTGTAACTGGCTCAAACTTGATTTGGGTGGGGGATAAAAATGGTGACACATAATAGAGTGTGTGTGTGTGTGTCATGATTTGCATGGAGAAAAGAGGAAGAGGAGTCTCAAGATCAAAACTGGAAGTTGGAGCTTGAAATTGACGGTTTTGATCCACTCAATCCATTCCTAAACATCAAGTAAGTGCTCTATCATTGTAACATCCCAAAAAAACCAAATAACTCATGAATCGGGTTAATGGGTAACCCAAGTTCAAATAAATGACATTGTTGGCTTGGACAGTTGAACGAAGCTCGGATTAGCGGGATTTAAAAGTCTCGTTTAGCCTATCTAGGAGTGGTTCGGAACCCTTGCGATATAACCAAAACTAGAGGGACCCGGATACAACTTATGATGGTATAAATACCACATTATGAGAAACCCTAAGCCATTTTCTCGGCTAGGTGTACTCGACGGCAGGAAAGAGGGTCGGAGGAGGGGAGCTAGCCGGAGAAGAAAGACGGCGACGAGGAGGTGGTCCGACGGTGGGTTCCGGCAGTGTGGTCTCTCACTTCGATAAGGTAATCCTCGTATAATCTGCGTACGCTTATTTTCTATTTGGCATGTGTTGTATGAGAACCCGATAGAGGGTTTCGGTTGGTGTGCTTCGGTGGTGGCTCGGCTACGGGTGTGACAAGGCGTGCGACGGTGAGGGTGATAGGCCGAGGACGGGTTCGATAACGTGAGGACTAAAGCAAGAAGTAAGACTGCTGTTGGCGTGAGCGGAGAAAGACGGTCGGTGCCGGTGCTCGCGGGGACAGACGGGTGACGAGCGTGGGGATGCCCTACGGCGGTGCACGGCGGCTGTCGGGGTGACTGCTGCGATGGTTTACGGTGAGATACAGAGGCAAGGAGGACACGGCGACACTATAGGAGGCTATGGTGGAGTGACAAAGAGCCGGCGGTGGCGATGGCAGTGCCGGGCTGTTGTGGTGGTACCCCTAGGGCGACGGACAACAGAGACGATGGTGGTGGTGGTTCACGTCAACGAGCAAGCATGAGGATGGGATCGGGTTACACCCGATTTGGAGTGTGGTGAGTTTAGGGCTTGCATGGCGAGTGTCGTACGTGCATGCATACATAAAAATCTGGTTCGGGCGTTCGTTTTTTAGACGGGTCAAGGACGACTCGGTACGTGTGTTCGTGGGTCTACGGGTTCGATGAAGCAGATGGACGAGCATACGAGACCAAGTGACGGGATTATATTATTTTATGCGTTATTAGACTTGCGTTTAGAAAGTGTCTGATCATGTGATTATACGCTTGACAGGTTCAAGTTTCGAGCGTGATCAGACGAAGTGTAAAAGTTAGGACTTGGATTGTCTTGTAATCGGTGAGTTTCTAATCCCCTTCTTTTAAACGTTTTACTGTTTTGGGGCTATCGTACACATTTTATTGAGACATTAATATAATCAATCGTGTTAAGGGTTTCGGGGTTCTAACCCGACGTGCTTTGAAAATAAAATAAGTATTAAGGGATCGTAGGGTCTAGGGTGTGGTTATGTGAACGCGACATCTAGGGTCGCTAGCAATGATTGAGTGATGGGTTAAGGGTTGGATAGGGAGAGTCGGGCTTAAAGTTAAATGGTTATGATTGCATGTAGGATATGTTGTGTTAGTATCGTGCATAAGGGCAGGTGTAGTTAATGAGTCTTGTATATGATGTGTGTTATGATATGTTTAAATTTGTGTTGTATGTTTGGTGTCACTGTCCTTGTGGCATGGCGGGTATTATGTTTGTATCGCTGTCATCACGACACGACAAACGGGATCGTGGAGGACGAGGTCCTTTGGGAAGTCACCAAAGGTGAAACTTATTTAACAGGTTAATGATGAGCTCGGGGTGTGTTAATTTCCTGACGAGGGTGCAGTGACGAGGTATGTGTTTGCATGCGAATATATACGTGTTAATTTGCATGCTAGTAATGAGTTATACTTATTGTGTATGAGATAGTGTTAATGTGACGTGTTGAATGTGGCATGTAGAGTTAGACTGACCGTTGAGTCGGGACTTGTGACATAACGTGTATAAGGGTCGTGTCAGTTAATTGTGAGAGCCTTGGTTAAGGCCGGATGTGTTTATGTCTAGGGTAGGTTATGTTAACCCAGCGTCGAGTTATTGTGTATTCTTGGATATGAGTTGCTAGCATAGGATGTTGAGTCTATGTTGTGGTGATTGTAAGGTTATTGGTAGTATGGATTGAGTCTCGGGTGATAAACGGTTATGGGATGTCGTCATTAGTTGATACAGAGTAATAATATTTTATAAGGACCGGAGGGTCCTGAGTGAAATAAACTAAAGAACATGACGTGATGGTTTTTATTTAAATTAAACTATTAGAACTCACTCAGCGTAGCTTACTTTGTGTGTATGTTAGATTGTTTGCAGGTAAGCGGTGTATCGACGTATCTTAGCTTGGAAGTGGCGTTACTCGGATCGGTGTGCAGACATTCGTAAGGTAAACCTAATAACATTAAATGGTAATAAATGTTTTTATAAAGACTTTCGTTGTAGTTCGATTTGCAATAAATGCGTTTTTAATGGAAACGACCCTTTATGAGAACCAACTGTAGGATGACCGGGTTGAGGTTTTACAATCATCTCCTACATCCACTATTGTTGGTGTTCTTGAGGTTTTTGAGAAAAAACGGATTTAGGGCTGCATTGGATGGAATTGGTGAAAGATAACTTGAAATAACTTGTTATCTAGCTTGTCTAATGTTGATTATTGGTTATTAACATCCAATTTGATGATTTCAAAATTAGGGTTCTCGAGACCCAAATTAGGGGTTTCATAATTAAAGGTGATTAAATGGTGAATTGAGTATGGATAAGTGTTTATGGTGTAATATAAACACTTTCAATTATAAAACTCAATTGAGTTGGTGACTTCTAAATTAATGAAATTGTGGAATTTTTGTTAAAACCCAAACGGGTCAACTTGGGTGTGTTATTGATATTTGTGTTTAAATGGGCGAATATTGTGGTTGGAGTTAAGACTAATGAGGATGTTAGTCTTTTAGTCTTAGAAGAGTGTTGTATCTCAAATGGTGTAAGTTGAGATATTTTGATTACTAAACAAGATGAATTGTTTAGGTGATCAAGACGATGAAGGCGTTAGCTATGATGTCCGATTGGAATCTTCATTGGCAAAGGTAAGTGCTTTGCACTTACGTAGTAGTAGATAAGTAGTGGTTACGTGTAAGTAGATGTATTGTCATTTTTATTTATATGTTGTATGTTGATGTTGACTTATGTGATAAATGGTCAAAGTAAGTGTGGATGTGGTAGGATTGTTGTAGTTGACTTAATGAGGAATTAGTCAAACTAATGAATGACACTTAGTAAAAGTGATGTAATTGTACTATGTTGAATATAGCCAAACTAAACGTGGTAAATTGGTGTCATTGACTAAGTATGGCATATAGTCAAACTAAAATGTAGAATGTGGTAATATGATGTAAATTGATTTATTGTGTATTAAGTCAAACTATTGTGGATAACGGTGAAATTGGTGTAATTTAACCTTAGGGGTATAGGGTCAAACTATTATGTGAAATTGGTGTAATTTGACCTTAATGGTATAGGGTCAAACTATAATAGTCAAACTTGAATATGAAAATGTGGTAAATAAGTGTAATTAGACTATGTGGTTAATAGTCAAACTTGAATGTGCAAATGTGGTAAATGTGTGTAATTAGATTTGTGTGGTTAATAGTCAAACTTGATAGTGCAAATGAATTAGATGCAAATTAAATTTTGTGGTTAATGGTCAAACTAATTGGTGATATAGAGTTAAATGGTGTAAATGACTCAATGTGGTCAAGAGTCAACCAAAATATAGAATGTGGTAACATTAGACTAAAATTGACTTAATGTGGTGAAAGTCAACCGTTGGTAGTAAAACGGTAAATTAGTTGACTGCATGAAGTATGGATACTTCATGGAGGTGTAACGCAAAGTGTGGATACTTCACGGGTGATAGTGAGGTTAAGTACCTCACGGGTGAAAGTGAAGTCAAATACTTCACGGATGACATGAAGTGTGGATACTTCATGGGTCGGCATGTAGTAAAATACTTCATGCGGAAAAGCGAGTGGTGGTTCTCGCAATAGATATGTGGATATGTCAAATTGATGAATGGTGAAATGTTAGGACTTGTATGAGTCATTACATGTCTTAAGTATGGGTCTTTGTATGCCTAAACGATTATATGATTGAACTTGAAGTTAACAATTTCAAAAGTAGAAAACGAGTAGTGGTACTCGGGTTTGGGGATGGATAATTAACCAATTCATGTTAGTAGATGTGGGTGATCATATATGTGGTTTAAACATGAGATTATGAGGGTTAATAGCTTAAATATGCAAACGGGTCAGTCGACGGGGGGTTGCATAGGCTGAAAAACAAGTTTTGGGCATTTTTGACCTGCTGCCAGCGCCTCATACGCCAGGGCAGCACCTCATATGCCCGGAGTGTATGATACGCCCATTCGAGTCTGATAGACGCTGGGATTTTCAGGTTTTCGGGGTTTTGGCCTGACGTTGTTGTAGGGACTTGTGGGAGGTCCCTAGGGCTACTTATATTTACTAACCATGTTCAAAATGATGTTTTGAATGTAGGGAAAGCTTCGAAGTGATCTCGGGTCTCACACCAAGTGGATTGGATTCTCGTGGACATGTTTTGTAATTAGTTTTCATTAATCTTCTCGTATAGAGTCTTTACAAACTATTTGGGGTTATACAAGTTGTGGGTAACTTGTTGGTAACTTTTGCTAAACTAATTTATGGAAATTATGTTAGCTTAATACGTGTTTGTAAAACTTAACGTGTGGATACGTTAAATGTCGTTTTGGGACCTAACTTCCGCGTTGTTTTAAAAGTTTAATTTGGGTTGGATTTTTGGGTGTTACAAGCACGCAAGACAGCTGGCAGTGATGCGGTAGCGGACCGCTACCGCCTAGCTTAGCGGCCTGCTACGGGTGGCAGTTTAACCCTATAAATAGTTGAGTTTTTCGTTCAAACGAAGAAACAACAACCAAACACCAACACACACTCATGAATACCAAGGCGACAGTTACGAGTACGGTACGCTAAGAGTACAGTTCGATTCAGAGAAACGTTAAAGCGAGGAACAAACATAGGAACTATCCGAGAATAAAGTAAGTACATTGGACACGTACCCTAGACACGGTTATGTGAAATACATGCTTATATGATGTGATTATGTGATATGTGTTATGTGATATGACGAGGGTACGGGGTAATGACAGATTAGTCTAGACACTAAACAGGAGTAATGGAGTAGTCACGAAGTGCTAGAGGGGTGGTGGATACGCCGCTGGTACTTCCTATATATAAACCTCTTGTGTACTTCGTGATGCAACCATTATGAATGTTTAGGGGTATAGACTAATAAAGAATAAAGAAATATAGTAAACGTATTGGAGAACATCCAACCTGTATGTAGTTATATGACAAACGGAATGTCCTGTCTAGAAAAGGGCAGTGTATAAATCTCTCCTAGACCCGTCGCTCTTTCCTGGGGACATCTCTGTTGGAGGTACTACTCTGGAAGGAAGATCACCCCAGTTTACAATATATGACAAATACGAATATAAGATGAAAGTATACCATTCATAACGAATGTGAACACGTGATGAATATGAATACGTGAAATGCATGATGAATATATGAATGCATGATGATGAAACACACCACTTTTAAAAACTATACTTTAACGCGCGGAAGTCTTAATCCCAGAATTTTTTTTTTGTTTTAACTCTCGCGCTGGTTACCTCCCTCGCGTAGCGCGAGGGACCTCCTTTCACAGAAAGTTTCCAGTTTTTCATCAGTTTTCACACTTAGCCATTTTTCCAACATTTTCCAAAATACAAGACAACAAATTTGCCCAACACATGGGTTTTAACCAAAAACCCCTTCAACAACATGATCACAACCCAAAAACATGTTTTGTTTATCAAATTACAATCAAAAAGGGGGAATTCCACCAAATCATCAAAACATGAAAATATGCATACGAGGATCCGCCAACGCCTTGGACTTGACTTTGACTACCTCGGAACTTTCCCTACATTCACCACACATATCACCATTAGTAATGAAGATAAACATAACCAACAAGTATTTACAACTTGTTTTCACCCTTTTCACCCATTTGACCCGTTTGCCTCTATTTGGTCAATTATGGTTCCATACATTAGCATTTCGTCAACATATTACCATTGTAATGTGTTAAACATAACAAACAAGTGATTACAACTTGTTTTCACACCTTTCACCCATTTGACCCGTTAACACCCATTTGGCCAATTAAGGATTTCATACACTTGTATATCACCTACAAGTTACTTTCATCATTTCATTATCACTTTTCCATTTCCATTATGGCACGTAGGCCATAACTTCATATCCCAAAGGATACGAGATCATAACTCCATAACTAATCTATCCATTATGGTACTTAGACCATAACTCCATATCCATTCTATCCATTATGGTTCATAGACCATAACTCCATATCAACATATCTATTATAGTGTAAATACTATAACTACATTCCTTCAATTATACATACCATTTTATACTCATTCATACCACATAACAAATTATGCAACTTTACACATTATACATACAACATTGCATAAAACTCATTTATCATCAAAACTAAGTAAGTGCAAAAGCACTTACCTTTCGGGTTAGAAGATCCCGCACCGCTTTCAAGCTTTGCAATTTGATTACTTAAACACATTCGCCTAGTTTAGTAATCTAACATATACCAAAATTTCATTACAATTGAGTTCACAACTCAATTTCCCAATTCCAACCCAAATTGACCCGTTTGGGTTATCCTCATAACCAAACACCCTCTTTCACCACAAACTCACCTACTTGAGTTTCATTAACTTAATCTTAACACTAATTCTTCTTTCAAAAATTATTATTAAGTTAATTTGGTGTTCGTTCTAGTGTCTAACATCTTAAAAACACTTAATCTTCATTAATTCACCATTCAAGCCTTATGACCCAAACACCCCCAATTTTCACCATATGAACCCTAACTTCTCATAATCAAAATCAAAGGGTTCTAGGATGTTAATCATCATTCTTTAACTTTAGTTTAGCTAGATTATCAATAATCTAACACCATTTCATCACATGCATACATAATTTCGGATTTCACCCAAAACCTACCAAGAACACATACATGGTGAAATCAAGAGGAAGAGAATCACTTACTTGATGTTAGGAAGGTGTTGTGTGAGCCAAAACCTTCACTAATCAAGCTTCAATTGCACGAAAATGGCTTCAACACACTTTTCTCCTTTTTCTCTCTTGATATGAACGACTCAAAATGTGTAAATGAAGCCAATTTTGACTTCACCAAGTCAAATGGCAGTTTTTTGGCCATTTTATACATTTAGTCCTTCAACTTCCATTTCACCCATTTCGTTCTATAGTTAGTTAAAACTAACATAATCCCATTACAAACTTGAAACCCACTTGTTTCAACTTATTTATAAAATATTATTTCCACCATAATATTAAATATAAATATTTAATTATTTGAAAACGAAACCCAGATTTTGGTTCGTTACAAATCACCTCCCCTTATTTGGGTTTCGTCCCCGAAACCCGACTTCACATAAAAAGGTTCGGGTAGAATTTGAGCATTTCTTCCTCGGTTTCCCAAGTCATTTCCGCCCCCTTTCTATGCTTCCATCGAACCAACACTTGGCTAATCTCTTTATTACGCAACCGCTTCACTTTCCTATCTAAGATTGCCATCGGTTCTTCCACATAGTTCAACTTTTCATCAATTTCTATATCATCCAATGGAACAAAAGTAGATTCATCCGCTAAACATTTTCGCAAATGAGACACATGGAACGTGTTATGAAGTCTACTTAGTCCCTCCAGTAACTCCAATCTATAAGCTACCGCACCCACCCTTGCCATCACTTTAAACGGTCCAATGAAACGTGGGCTTAACTTCCCCCGTTTCCTAAACCTTATCACCCATTTTCAAGGAGAGACTTTCAATAGCACAAAGTCCCCCACTTGAAACTCAATCGCCCGCTTCCTATTATCCGCATAAGACTTTTGGCGATCTTGAACCGCCTTCAAGCGTGCTCTAATTTGGTCAATACTATCATTAGTTTCCTTGACCACTTCGACACTACCAAGCTCCCGTTGACCAATCTCACCCCAACACACGGGTGTTCGACACTTTCTCCCATACAATGCCTCAAAAGGCGGCATACCAATACTAGAATGGTAACTATTGTTGTAAGAGAATTCCGTCAACGGTAAATGGTCGTCCCAACTACCACCAAAATCTAAGGCACACGCTCGCAACATATCCTCGAGCGTTTGAATCGTTCGCTCGCTTTGACCATCTGTTTGTGGATGATAAGCGGTGCTAAGATTCAATGTAGTCCCCATATCCTCATGGAATTTCTTCCAAAAACGAGAAGTAAATCTCGTATCACGATCCGATATAATCGACACCGGCACACCATGACGTGACACAATTTCCTTCACATACATTTCCGTCAATCTATCCGAAGAATACGTTTCCTTTATAGGAAGGAAATGTGCACTCTTCGTCAACCGATCCACTACTACCCATATCGCATCATAACCCTTTCGAGTCTTTGGTAGTTTAGTGATCAAATCCATGGTTATATTTTCCCATTTCCAAAGCGGTATTTCAAGCGGTTGAAGCTTTCCATACGGCTTTTGATGCTCCGCCTTAACCCTTAAACATGTGAGACACCTCTCCACATACTTAACAATATCACGCCTCATACCCGGCCACCAAAAATGACACCTCAAATCATAAAACATCTTTGTGGCCCCCGGATGGATAGAATATTTGGATTTATGCGCCTCGTCAAGAATAGTTGTCAAGACACTTGACAACCTAGGTATCCAAATTCTATCAAAGCATGTCTTCAAACCCATGCTATTTTCACCAAGCTTATCAACATAAGAAATCATCCGTTCTTTCTTCAAGTCGCCACCAAGTGCTAACACTTGGGCCTCCCGGATTTCATCAATAAGAGATGATGAAATTGTCATCTTAAATGACTTCACCTTGATAGGTGAATGACTTGACTTTCTACTAAGCGCATCCGCCACAACATTCGCTTTACCCGGATGATAAAGTATCTCACAATCATAATCCTTAACCAATTCAAGCCACCGTCTTTGCCTCATATTGAGGTCCTTTTGGTCAAAGAAATATTTGAGACTTTTGTGATCCGTGTAGATCGTACACTTAGCACCATACAAATAATGCCTCCAAATCTTGAGCGCGAAAACCACGGCTGCAAGCTCTAAATCATGGGTTGGGTAATTCACCTCGTGAGTCTTTAATTGCTTAGATGCATAGGCAATCACTTTCCCCCTTTGCATCAAAACACACCCCAACCCCGAATGCGAGGCATCCGAATAAACAACAAAATCTTCGGTCCCGTCCAGCAAGGATAAAACAGGCGCCTTAGTCAACTTTTCTTTCAAGAGTTGAAAGGCAGATTCTTGCTCGGGACTCCAAACAAACTTTGTCTCCTTACGAGTCAACTTCGTCATCGGCAAAGCAATCCGAGAGAAGTTTTCGATGAACCTCCGATAATAACCCGCTAACCCCAAGAAACTTCTAATCTCCGAAGGCGTCTTCGGTGATGACCATTCTTTAACAGCTATAATCTTGGATGGGTCAACGGTAATTCCTTTTTCATTAATCACATGACCTAAGAATTGGATCTCGCGCAACCAAAATGCGCACTTGGAGAATTTAGCATAAAGCTTCTCCTTTTGCAAGACTTCAAGAATCTCACGCAAATGACAAGCGTGATCACCCTCGCTCCTTGAATAGATGAGAAGATCGTCAATAAACACAATGACCGAATGATCAAGGAACGGTCTACACAACCGGTTCATGAGATCCATGAAAACCGCAGGTGCGTTGGTCAAACCGAAAGGCATAACCGTAAACTCATAGTGACCGTAACGAGTGCGAAAAGTTGTCTTATGAACATCCTTTTCCTTCACTTTCAACTGATGATACCCGGACTTCAAGTCAATCTTAGAAAACCATGACGCCCCTTGCAATTGGTCGAAAAGATCGTCAATCCTAGGCAATGGGTACCTATTCTTCACTGTCAACTTGTTCAACTCCCGGTAATCCATACACATTCTCATGCTCCCATCCTTCTTTTTGACGAAGAGAACGGGCGCACCCCAAGGTGAAACACTTGGGCGTATGAAACCCTTGTCAAGAAACTCTTGTAATTGCTCCATGAGTTCTTTCATTTCTGGCGGTGCCAATCTATAAGGCGCTTTAGCTACCGGTTTAGCACCCGGCATCAAGTCAATTCAAAACTCTATCTCCCTATCCGGCGGAATCCCCGGTAACTCGTCAGGAAACACATCTACGAATTGGTTCACGACCGGTACATCGTGAATCTCCTTTACTCTTTCATTCACATCCGCGACACAAGCCATGAACGCCTTGCACCCACGCGCCATGTACTTGGTCGCCTTCACATAAGTGCACAACCTTACTTTACCCTTTTTATCACCTTCTATGTAGATGGACTCTCCCGACGGGGAAACAAGTTGGATCGCCTTCGGTCCACATAAAATACTCGCCTTATTCTTTGACAACCAATCCATCCCCACAATAACATCAAAATCTCCCATAGCCATAGGAATCAAATCAATAAAGAAAGTTTCGCCCCCCGCTCTCAACTTACAATCTCTAAAAATGTCAAAGACCAGGAAACTCTTATCATTAGCCGCTTCGATTTCTAAGGGTTCATCTAACTTGCTACTTACAAAAGAGGAATGCTTAACAATTTTCAAGGAAACAAAAGAACGGCTAGCCCCCGAATCAAATAGAACTAGTGCAGGTAATGAGTTAATCTTGAATGTACCTGTCACCACCTCCGAGTCGTTCTTTGCTTCCTCCGCAGATATGTGGAAAGCTCTACCCTTAGGCCTGGGTATCTCAACTTTTCTCTCGCTTCCACCTTGCTTCAAATCCGGGCAATCCGCCCTAAGGTGTCCTGGCTTGTAACAATTATAGCATATACGAATCTGGCTTGGACACTGATTTGCCATATGCCCCGGCTTCCCACACTTGTAACAATTCGACGTTCCCTTTTTACAATCCCCATAGTGCTCCTTCCCACAAACTTTGCATCCTCGAGAAGAGAACTTGGTAAAAGGCTTCTTACTAGGGCTCCCGCCCTTTATCTTGCTCACCACTTGATCCACAATTTCCCTTTTCCTCTTCTCTCCTCTAGCTTCTTGCCTCCTCAACTCCACCTCTCTTTCCCGACACCTGTTTATTAAGTCTACAAGTGTGGTAAATGAGGATGGAGATATGCTATCCCTGAACTCCACCGTCAGCATAGCATAGAACCTATCAATCCTGGCTTTCTCGGTCAACACCACATCTGGACAGAACTTGGCCCGATCGAAGAAAGTCCCAGCTAATTCATCAATAGTCTCTGTCGTCTGCCTCATGAGGAGAAACTCCTCGGTCATCCTGTCAATAGCGGCCTGTGGGCAATGGTACTTTAGGAATGCCGCTTTAAACTCCTCCCATGACATGGAGGTCACCCCTCTTTCACCCCTCTCCTTTCGGAGATTCAGCAGCCACTCCTTAGCCCGCCCAGTCAATAGTGGCACGCTAAACATCACTCTATCCTCGGGCTTACACCTTGTCGTCTCAAAATTTGACTCCATGTCTACCACCCACCTGTGGCTCAGAATCGGGTCCACTTGCCCGTTATATTCCTTGGGCTTGATCACCATGAAATCCTTCAGTGTACAACCCCGAGGTTCCTTATCTTTCTCTTTCATGATCTCCTCGAGAGAGAGTTTAATAGTCCCCCTCATTTCTTCCATCAACAGATTTGTGGCTTGCTCAAAGGCCTTGGCCACCTCCTCTTTTATCAACTCTTGGATCCGTGGATCCAACGGTTCCCGATTGCTCGATTCTTCTGCCATCTCTTAACTGAGAATTAGAAACGAACACCTTAACACCCTTATACTATCAATACCTTAAATACTTATCACACTTACACCCCTATATGTATTAAGTATATGTATACTTATCTACTTATATACATACATACATATATAATCACCTTCACCTAATCCTTGTAAATGTTCATTGTTATATGGTTATTATAAAGGCCCTTGCACATCTCGTCATATTAATCATATTGGCCAGACATGATTAATAACGCGCTATGCCCAATTGCAATTATCATATTCATATAACAAATCACAAGACAAGTTTCGGCACACATAACACTATGCCAATCATTCGTACATATACATAAACTCCATATGGAATTATCATTAATCATAACATTACTAACCTTTCATTTCCGAAAGATCCGAGTCTTAGTCAAGTCCTTCGTGGATTCTCGTATCATTTTCCCCCATATCAAAAGCATCCGGTTTGAGTTAGGTGCCACCCACACCAAATCCCTCAAACCATTGCTCTGATACCAAGTTGAAACACACCACTTTTAAAAACTATACTTTAACACGCGGAAGTCTTAATCCCAGAAATTTTTTTTTTGTTTTACCTCTCGCGTAGCGCGAGAGTTATTGTCTACCTCCCTCGCGTAGCGCGAGGGACCTCTTTTCACAGAAAGTTTCCAGTTTTTCATCAGTTTTCATACTTAGCCATTTTTCCAACTTTTTCCAAAATACAAGACAACAAATTTGGCCAACACATGGGTTTTAACCAAAAACCCCTTCAACAACATGATCACAACCCAAAAACATGTTTTGTTTATCAAATTACAATCAAAAAGAGGGAATTCCACCAAATCATCAAAACATGAAAATATGCATACGAGGATCCGCCAACGCCTTGGACTTGACTTTGACTACCTCGGAACTTTCCCTACATTCACCACACATATCACCATTAGTAATGAAGATAAACATAACCAACAAGTATTTACAACTTGTTTTCACCCTTTTCACCCATTTGACCCGTTTGCCTCTATTTGGTCAATTATGGTTCCATACATTAGCATTTCGTCAACATATTACCATTGTAATGTGTTAAACATAACAAACAAGTGATTACAACTTGTTTTCACACCTTTCACCCATTTGACCCGTTAACACCCATTTGGCCAATTAAGGATTTCATACACTTGTATATCACCTACAAGTTACTTTCATCATTTCATTATCACTTTTCCATTTCCATTATGGCACGTAGGCCATAACTTCATATCCCAAAGGATACGAGATCATAACTCCATAACTAATCTATCCATTATGGTACTTAGACCATAACTCCATATCCATTCTATCCATTATGGTTCATAGACCATAACTCCATATCAACATATCTATTATAGTGTAAATACTATAACTACATTCCTTCAATTATACATACCATTTTATACTCATTCATACCACATAACAAATTATGCAACTTTACACATTATACATACAACATTGCATAAAACTCATTTATCATCAAAACTAAGTAAGTGCAAAAGCACTTACCTTTCGGGTTAGAAGATCCCGCACCGCTTTCAAGCTTTGCAATTTGATTACCTAAACACATTCGCCTAGTTTAGTAATCTAACATATACCAAAATTTCATTACAATTGAGTTCACAACTCAATTTCCCAATTCCAACCCAAATTGACCCGTTTGGGTTATCCTCATAACCAAACACCCTCTTTCACCACAAACTCACCTACTTGAGTTTCATTAACTTAATCTTAACACTAATTCTTCTTTTAAAAATTATTATTAAGTTAATTTGGTGTTTGTTCTAGTGTCTAACATCTTAAAAACACTTAATCTTCATTAATTCACCATTCAAGCCTTATGACCCAAACACCCCCAATTTTCACCATATGAACCCTAACTTCTCATAATCAAAATCAAAGGGTTCTAGGATGTTAATCATCATTCTTTAACTTTAGTTTAGCTAGATTATCAATAATCTAACACCATTTCATCACATGCATACATAATTTCGGATTTCACCCAAAACCTACCAAGAACACATACATGGTGAAATCAAGAGGAAGAGAATCACTTACTTGATGTTAGGAAGGTGTTGTGTGAGCCAAAACCTTCACTAATCAAGCTTCAATTGCACGAAAATGGCTTCAACACACTTTTCTCCTTTTTCTCTCTTGATATGAACGACTCAAAATGTGTAAATGAAGCCAATTTTGACTTCACCAAGTCAAATGGCAGTTTTTTGGCCATTTTACACATTTAGTCCTTCAACTTCCATTGCACCCATTTCGTTCTATAGTTAGTTAAAACTAACATAATCCCATTACAAACTTGAAACCCACTTGTTTCAACTTATTTATAAAATATTATTTCCACCATAATATTAAATATAAATATTTAATTATTTGAAAACGAAACCCGGATTTTGGTTCGTTACAGATGAATATATGAATGCATGATGATACGTGCAAATATGAATTAGTATGATGAAACAAGTCTAAAACCTAAAATAGAGTAACGGAGTACTCACGAAGTGCTAGAGGGATGGTGGATACGCCGCTGGTACTTCCTATATATAAACCCTTCTAATACATCGTGAAGAAACCGTTACAAAGTTTTAAGGTAAAGACTGGTTGATAAATATGATGATACGTGTAAACATGAATGAGTATGATGGAACGAGTCTAAACTCTAAAATGGAATAACGAATTATTCACGAAGTGTCAGAGGGGTGGTGGATACGCCGCTGGTACTTCCTATATTTGATGCGTCGTGGAGAAACTGTTACGAAGTTTTAACGGTGAGGATGGTTGGTGGATAAATCAAGCATACACATGAAATGAAAACAAATGCTTGATACATTTGGGAAGCTGTGAGTCAAAGATACTCAAGGTCCCAAATGGAATGAGATACCCGGACTGTAAGGTGGATCTCAATAAATAAAGTAGAAAAGAAAAGAAAAAGCAAACTCTAGGCCTTCGGGGCTGAAAGAGTAAAATATTCCAAGCCTACGGGGCTAAGGAATAAATGAGTCTTCGTGACAAATGCAAGGATGCCTATACTGACGAGTATAAGGACTTTGCCAATTCTCGGACCGGAGGCAAGGCCTGTGATGGTTGAGAAGGGGTTAGCACACCCATAAAATATACCAAAACGTGGCCGGAGGAACGTCCGGAGAAGGTCACGTGGGCTCGAGAGCCCATAAAACTTGAACAATAAGAACCTAAAGGGTTCATAATAAAATGAACGATGCAGTGTACTTACTTAGCGTAAGCTAATTCAAAAACGTTTTCCAAACACTGCAGGGAAGAAGCACATGGAATAAATCTCCCTGTGGATAGAGCTATCGGAGTTAGAAAATCCCTATGTATAAAGATGTAATTATATCATCTTTTGTAAAAAAATATATTATTATAAATGAAAAAGTTACCTTAGCCTTTATGGCAAGGTTTTTACTGATCTGGGACATGTTTTCCGCAATAAACTCTCATAAAATAATAGTAAGATAAGTAGGATGTTTCAAGTTGGCATCAAAGCATGGTTTGAGGGATTTAAGTATCAGAAAGAGTACTTAAACTCAAACCATAAGTTCTCATGATATAAATAGGGATTCAATCTGAAGCCGTCCAAGGAAGCAGGTATGTTAAATTCCAGTGCTTAAACATAAATGTGTGAGTATATGTGGGCAGAACTTTGTATGAAATAAGCTCCATATGATAGTTGGGAGTATCAGGATGGTAATATACATTACCTTATGCCTAGCCAGTATAAGAGTTAATGCATGGGACCATCATGATATCCCAAACACCATATGATAACTTATGTCAGCAGATAGTAAGCCGGGGATGTGAATATGCATGAGTAGGATATATGCATATGTATGAATACATGAGTATGAACTTTATGTGAAATCCTTGAATAGGATTAAATTGATATGAGGCCTGTAGTATAAAACCCTAGACTATGATTAGGGTAAACGAATGAGAGACTAAGCGATATCGTGTTTCAGCAAATGGCTGAACATCGGAACGACGAAATACGTGATGAGGGAAGCCATAGGAGAACTGAGTCTCCACGTCATGATGAGAATGAAGTAGGAAAAGCGTTCGATGCGAACTTTCCAATCTTACAAGCTGGTTTACATAATTCCTTAGAAAGCTGGTTCGAAAGCCACAAAGACGTTACTCATAATGGAGAAGGAGGGAATCCCAAGGTTGATACAAAATCAACTCGTTGCACGTACAAAGATTTTATGACGTGTAAGCCATTAGAATTTAAGGGAGCTGTTAACCCTTTAGAAAATCAGAGGTGGATTGCCTCAATAGAAAGGGCATTCGATACATGCCACTGTGAGAAGGAGGACGAGGTTACCTTCGCCACCAATCAGTTAAAAGAGAGAGCTGGCGATTGGTGGGGAGTAGTGCAAAAAGAGAAAGGTAGAGAAAGAATTAAGGAAATGAGATGGGAAGAATTCAAAGACATCTTCCTAAAACATTAATGCCCTCGAACGGCAATCGAAAGGATTATTGAGGACTTTCTTCAACTTTGTCAAACAACGGAGACAGTAGATGAGATCACGGGGATCTTCAATAACAAAGCTAGGTTCTGTCCAGCTTTATTAACAAGCCCGGGGATGTGGATGACCAGATATCATCTCGTTTTAAAAACATAAATTAGAGAGTTCATCCATCCATCCAAGTGTGCGAACTTGGAGGAAATGATCGATTGGGCTCGGGAACGAGAAACTGAGCTTAAAAGACAAACAAAGAGAGACGGGAAGAAGAAAGGAGAAAATTATCCCTCCCCTATGCCTCTTAAGAGGTTTAAATTCAACAAACTGGGAGGCAGTTCCTCCCCAAAGAAAGGTATTCAAAGTTACAGGACTTGTGGAAGGAGGCACCCGGGAGAGTGCCGACTTAAAGTGACGAGTTGTCACCGGTGTGGGAGGTCAGGACACACTGCATTACAATGTATGAGTGGCACTCGTTTGTGCTACAATTGCTACAAGCCAGGACATTTTAGCAGGGAATGTCCTGAGTTAAAATCTCAGACAGAAAAGACCGGAGAAGGGTCTAGAGTGGCAGATAACGAGATAAAAAGGATCGAAGCCCCGAAGCCAAGGGGTAGGGATTTTCAGATCACTACAGAGGAAGCGAAAGATGTTCCTGACGTTGTATCGGGTACATTCCTCTTGAATTCCCTACCTGCTTGTGTTTTATTCGATACAGGAGCTAGTCGATCATTTATTTCTATAAAGTATGCAAACTCTAGAAATTTCAATAGAAGTAGGTTGGCTAAGGCATTAGAAGTTTAAATCGTGAGTGATCAAAAATGCGTAGTAACTGAAATATGCCAAGATTACCGAATACTGATAGAAGGAGAAGAATATCATGTCGACTTAATTCCAATGTCGATGCAAGAGTTCGACGTAATCATTGGAATGGACTGGTTATCTTCACATGCTGCAACGATTATATGAAATCAGAAGATTGTACGATTCATGACGCCTATAGGAAAGGAAGTTAGTGTCATTGGTGAACGACGAAACCAGATCACGTTATGTACGATGGTCAAGATAAATAGCTACGTGAGACAAGGTCATCAAGCCTCCTTAGCCAACGTAGCTGTTGTGAAGATGAAAGGGAAGGAACTGGGTCAAGTTCCAGTAGTGAAAGAATTCCCAGAAGTATTCCCAGACAATCTTCCAGGTGCTCCACCTGAGAGAGAGATCGAATTTAGAATTGATTTAATTCCTGAAGCTAAGCCGGTAGCTAAGGCTCCGTACCGGTTAGCACCAACTGAGATGAAGGAATTAATATCACAATTGCAAGAGTTGTTGGACAAAGGATTTATACATCTAAGTGTATCCCCTTAGGATGCACCAATTCTGTTTGTGAAAAAGAAAGACGGTAGTATGAGGATGTGTATAGACTACCGTGAATTGAACAAATTGACTATCAAGAATAGGTATCCATTACCTAGAATTGATGATCTGTTTGATCAATTGCAAGGATCAAGTTGGTTTTCCAAGATTGACTTAAGATCCGGTTATCATCAGGTTAAGGTACGAGAAGAAGATATACCTAAGACGGCATTTAGAACTCGTTATAGACACTATGAATTTGTAGTAATGCCATTTAGAGTGACAAATGCTCCAGCAGTTTTCATGGACCTTATGAATAGAGTATGCCGGCCAATGTTAGACAAATTCATTATTGTCTTCATTGATGACATTCTAATTTATTCAAAAAATGAAGAAGAACATGCACAACACCTTCAGAAAGTACTTAGTACTTTACGAAAAGAGAAACTATACGCTAAATTCTCAAAATGTGCATTCTGGTTAAGAGAAGTTCAATTTCTAGGTCATGTTATAAACGCAGAAGGTATCTCAGTAGACCCAGCAAAGGTAGAAGCTGTAATGAAATGGTCTCCACCTAAGAATGCATCGGAAGTTAGAAGTTTCTTGGGATTAGTTGGCTATTATAGAAGGTTCATCCAGGACATCTCTAAGATAGCCACCCCATTAACTAAGCTAACTCGAAAGAACTCGAAATACGAATGGAATGCGGCACAAGAGAAGGCATTCCAGATGATGAAAGAAAGATTGACACAAGCACTGGTTCTAGCATTACCAGAAGGAGTAGAAGACTTTGTGGTGTACTCTGATGCCTCAAAACTTGGATTAGGACGTGTTCTGATGCAAAGAGGAAAGGTGATAGCCTATGCCTCTCGATAGCTAAAGACGCATGAAGTAAACTATCCAACCCATGATCTAGAATTAGCTGCAGTAGTGTTTGCACTAAAGAACTGGAAGCATTATTTGTACGGAACGAAGTGTACAATTTACACAGAGCACAAAAGTCTTAAGTATTTCTTTGACCAGAAAGAATTAAACATGAGGCAACGACGATGGTTGGAACTGGTTAAAGATTATGATTATGAAATCTTATATCATCCCGGAAAGGCTAATGTAGTAGCCGATGCTCTAAGTCAAAAGGAAGAGCATCATCCTATTCGGGTGAAGGCATATAAATTAGTAATAACTCTTGATTTCATGAGCCAACTTCGAGATACACAAATCAAAGCATTAAAAGGTGAGAATGTTAAGAAAGAAAGAATGGTTGGTCAGGAGAAGTTTCTAGAAGAGAATGAGTATAAAGTCATGACTCGATTTGGTCGTGTGTGGATACCACGATCAGGTGAGTTTATACTTAAGATTCTCGATGAAGCTCATAAATCATGATATTCTATTCATCCGGGTACTACAAAGATGTACCAAGATCTGCGCAAAGATTATTGGTGGCCCGGAATGAAATTTGATATCATGAAATATGTAGCTAAATGCTTAACTTGCCTACAGGTTAAAGCAGAATATCAGAAGCCATACGAAAGGTAACAACCATTAGAAATCCCAGAATGGAAGTGGGAACATCTCACTATGGACTTCATAACCAAGCTACCAAAGACATCTAGGGGTTATGATACCATTTGGGTGGTTGTTGATCGGTTAACTAAGAGTGCTCATTTCTTAGCAATACGTGAGGCATACTCTTCAGAAAAGTTAGTTGAATTGTTCATCAAATAAATTGTTTCCAGACATGGAGTGCCAGTCTCGATTGTCTCTGATCGAGATACTCGTTTCACTTCACGTTTTTGGAAAAAGTTCCATGAGGAGATGGGAATTAGGTTATTGATCAGCACGACATATCATCCTCAGACCGATGGTCAAAGTGAGAGGACGATACAAACTCTCGAGGATATGCTGCGTGCTTGCATAATTGATTTCGGTGGAAGTTGGGATAGCCATCTGCCATTAGCAAAGTTCTCATACAATAATAGCTACCATTCCAGTATTGGTATGCCACCTTATGAGATGCTATATGGTCGAAGATGTAGAACACCTGTATGTTGGGGAGAAGTTGGTCAGAAAGAATTAGGCAGTAAGGGAATAGTTCAAGCCTCTTCAGAAAAACTTGACTTAATCAAGGCACGTTTGAAAGTTGCACAAGATAGACAGAAGTCATACGCAGACATAAGACATAGACCAATAGAATTCCAAGAAGGAAATTATGTCTTATTAAAAGTATCTCCTTGGAAAGGTCTAATTCGATTCAAGAAACGTGGAAAGTTAAGTCCACGATTCATTGGCCCTTTCAAAATATCAAACGAGTCGGAAATGTAGCTTATTAGTTAGAGCTACCTGAGGAATTGAATAAGATACACAACACGTTCCATGTATCTTATTTAAGGAAATGTTTGGCAGATGAAGTTGCACACGTTCCTTTAGAAGAGATATAAGTTGATGATAAGTTAACCTATGTTGAAGAGCCTATCAAGACTCTAGACACAAAAGAGAAGCAGCTACGCCATAAGACAATCAAACAAGTATTGGTACAATGGAAACACAGAAAAGGATCGGAGATGACTTGGGAAAATGAAGAGGAAATGAGGAAGAGTTATCCTCAATTATTTAAGGATTAACAGGTTTCGAGGACAAAACCTATATTAAGGGGGCGAGAGTTGTAACATCCCAAAATTTTAAGGAAATAAAAGTCCAGGGGCTAAAATGCAATTACCTTAAAGTTTGAGGACCAAAACTACAAAATTATGAAAATTAGACAGATAGCGGATCGCTATCAGGTCCATAACGGTCTGTTATGTGTTGGTTAAGGAAATGATGAGAGATTGACACGTGACAGATACGTGTCTGATGATTTAGCCCTATGTCGGATCGCTATGCGATCCATAACGGTCCGTCGCGCCGCAAAGTGGATAGCGGACCGCTATCCCAACAACTAACGGTCCGCTATGTGGACAGCTGGCAGTAAGGCGGTAGCGGACCGCTACCGCCTAGCTTAGCGGTCCGCTACAGGTGGCAGTTTCACCCTACAAATAGTTGAGTTTGCCGTTCAAATGAAGAAACAACAACCAAAAACCAACACACACATTCACGAATACCAAGGCGACAGTTACGAGCACGGCGGTTACGAGTGCGGTACGCTGAGAGTACGGTTCGAGTCAGAGAAACGTTAAATCGAGGACCGAACATAGGAACTATCCGAGAATAAAGTAAGTACACTGGACCCGTACCCTAGATACAGTTATGTGAAATACGTGCTTAAATGATGTGATTATGTGATATGTGTTATGTGATATGACGAGGGTACGGGGTAATAACAGATTAGTCTAGACACTAAACGGGAGTAATGGAGTAGTCAGGAAGTGCTAGAGGGGTGGTGGATACGCCGCTGGTCCTTCCTATATATAAACCTCTTGTGTACTTCGTGATGAAACCATTATGAATGTTTAGGGGTATTGTAAGGCCCCAAACCCGGGAGGCCTCACTTGTTGGATTTACTCATTTACAAACAGTTCTTAAACTTGAATATCAAATAACGCAGCAGAAAATACTTCAATAAAACATAACCATTACATTGTTTAACAAACGGAAGCGTAACATAGTCTATTACATAAACAAAACATAATCTAATCTTAACGGGATGCCATTCTTCATGATCAACCGGGTAACTCTTCTCACTTGCCAAGCATCAGCGTCCATCATCCATACCCGCCTTAACCTGAATGTGCATACTAAAAAGTCAGCTACGCTGGTGAGTTCTAGTTTTCGTTCGATTTAAGAAATGGTTCATCATTCAAAACATTCATTAGGGTTTAACATCACGTATAAGAAAACAGGGCCTTTCGTTCATCATTGAAAACCTTCAAACGTTTTTCCTCATCATAAACACATTGAACGGATCATTTGTTTAAAACATTTAGCATTCATTTAAGTCATACATTACTATCTAAATCTGTGTTACCATTCGTACCGTCATTTCCGTCAATTCCCTTTGGTATTGCCCCCAAGGCTTAACTGCACGAGGACCGACACTACCCATTCAGTTGCCCCTATGGCTCTCATGTCCATAGACCGACAACTTCCATCGACGGCTATGGCACACGGCCATAACACCGTCGGATCATAATTTAACCTTACATAGGGTCACGTTAACCCCTGAGTAACCGTCGTTACTCCCTACCGGTTGTACAACATCAAAACCATTGGCAGGCCACCAAGACACTGCCCCTGTTGCTCTTATGGCAACTATGGCTCGCTGTCCATAATCTACCACAAGGCTGGGAATTACATTCCCAGACTTCATTCGTCAATTCCATTCATTCGACAGATTAGATTTGTAATGACTTCTTTAAAACCTTTGCCCTTTTTCTTTTCTTTTCATAAAACCTTTCATTCATTTTCGAAACCCTTTACCTTTAGTTTAAACCATTTCTTTATAAACATTTCGTTCGTAAACATTCCATTCATAAAAATCTTTTTCCATAAACCGTTCATTCCAAATCATTTCATTTCATAAACATAGTTTCATAAGCATCATTTTATAAACATAGTTTCATAAACATCGTTTCGTAAAAACACTATTTCATATGTATGCACACCAGCCCGAAAACATTATATAAAACATTTAAAAGAGGGCTTCTAGAACTCACCTGATAAGCTAGTCTTGGTTGTCCTAAACAAGGGCCCAACAACGTCACGTACGATCTGAATTTGATAGTTAAATACACATCAAACCCAATCCTGACTCTAACGGTTTAACCATTCTAAACATACTAACTTTACTTAAACAACCTGATACATGCGCACTTAGCAAGTGCGCAGACCCTGCTTCCTGCGTACTTGATAAGTACGCAGGATCCTCTTCCTGTGTACTTAATAAGTACGCGGTGCCCTCTTCCTGCGTACTTGAGAAGTACGCAGGACCTACTCCGTGCGTACTTGATAAGTACGCACGATCTGTTTCTTCGCAAAACCCTAACTTTCGCATTCAGGTCTGATCACGTCAAGATCCCGAACCTGTTTACATTCAAAACGTTTGTTTTCCATTAAGGAACTCAAATCTATGTTTATCTTTCAGTTTCATCCGTGAAAACGTTAGCTTTTCACCCAAAACCTGAAAACCCAAAAACGAACAAAAACTTAGATTTAGGCCCGATCGTTACCTGAATCGAGTTTCTGATCCGGAGGTTCTTCTCACGAGCTGTGGAGCAACACTTTGCTGAAATCTCAGGTCGATCCGCCAACTTTCTATCTCTACGGTTTCTCTCTCTAGAACTTGTAATTGAGAGAAATGATGGAGGTCTAAGCTATTTTAGGGGAGGCTCCCCTTCCAGCCCGCCGGCCCATCCATCCCGACCCGACATGCCTCGTTCGTTTATTTCATCATTTTAACTGTCGTTTTATTTTTGGGATGTTACAAGTCTACCCCCCTTACAATAGGTTTCGTCCCCGAAACCTATCATAAGTCAAATAGATAAGGGTACGACTCCCTCATTTCCTTCTCCGTTTCCCAAGTGGCTTCCGATCCCCTTCGATGCTTCCATTGGACTTTAACCAATTGAATAATCTTATTACGCAAACGCTTCTCCTTTCTGTCTAAGATGGCCACGGGTTCTTCGATGTAGTTAAGGCTGTTGTCGACCTCGATGTCAGTAAGTGGTACGTGAGTTGATTCATCCGCCAAACACTTTCGCAAGTGTGATACATGGAAGGTAGGATGAATCCCACTTAACTCATCAGGCAACTCTAACCGATAAGCGACCTCACCAACCCGTGCCATTATCCTGAATGGTCCGACAAACCTCGGACTTAACTTTCCTCTCTTCCTGAATCGTATGATTCCCTTCCAGGGTGACACTTTCAACATTACTCTGTCCCCAACATCAAACTCAATAGGCCTTCGTCGTTTATCCGCGTAGGATTTCTGACGATCTTATGCGGCCTTCATTCTTGCTTTGATTTGATCAAACCTTTCCGACTTTTCTCTTACGACTTCAAGACTTCCTAATTCCTTTTGTCCAATCTCACCCCAACAAACCGGGGTCCTGCACCTTCTCCCATACAACATTTCGTAAGGCGGCATGCCTATCGTCGTGTGATAACTATTGTTGTAGGAGAATTCGGCTAACGACAGATGACTGTCCCAACTGCCGCCAAAATCGATAATACAAGCACGAAGCATATCCTCCAATGTCTGAATGGTCCTTTCGGACTAACCATCCATTTACGGGTGGTATGCCGTGCTAACATTGAGTCTCGTGCCCATCGCCTCGTGAAATCTTTTCCAGAACCTCGATGTGAATCGTGTGTCCCGGTCAGATACGGTCGTCAAAGGCATCCCATGCCGTGCTACTACTTCTTTAATAAATACTTTCGCTAACCTTTCTGATGCGAACGTCTCACGAGTAGGTAGGAAATGAGCACTCTTCATTAAACGGTCCACAATTACCCAAATGGTATCATGATCTTTAGCTGTGCGAGGTAGCTTGGTTATGAAGTCCATGGTAATGTGTTCCCACTTCCATTCCGGTATATCAAGTGGTTGAATCTTTCCATACGGTTTCTGGTGTTCGGCTTTTATTTGCGAGCAAGTCAAGCACTTGCTTACGTACTTTGTCACTTCATGCTTCATTCCAGGCCACCAGTATTCCTTCCTTAGATCTTGGTACATTTTATTGGTACCAGGATGGATAGAGTACCGAGACTTATGAGCCTCATCCAAGATTTTGGTTCTAAGCTCGCCACCCATAGGTATCCATACCCGTCCAAAACGTGTCCTAACACCAAGGGTGTTATATTCCAACTTATCCTGTTAGCCAACCATCCTTTCCTTCTTTATGTTTTCTTCCTTAAGTGCATCATCTTGAGCTCTTTCAATTTCCCTCATCACATCAGATGTTACCACCAACTGGCAAGCTTTCACTCTAATAGGAGTAGGCATATCCTTTCGGCTTAGAGCGTCAGCCACCACGTTTGCCTTTCCAGGATGGTATATTATTTCACAGTCATAGTCTTTCAACAGTTCCAACCATCGCCTCTGCCTCATATTAAGTTCCTTTTGTTCGAAGAAGCACTTCAAACTTTTGTGGTCGGAGTAAATAGTAAACTTCACCCCGTACAGGTAGTGCCTCCAGATTTTTAATGCGAATATGACAGCAGCAAGTTCCAAATCATGGGTTGGATAATTAGCTTCGTGAATCTTCAACTGTCGTGACGCATACGCGATCACTCTCCCGCGTTGCATCAACACGCATCCCAATCCCTGACCCGAAGCGTCAGAGTACACCACTAGGTCTTCATTGCCCTCGGGAAGGGCCAAGACTGGAGCTTGGGTTAGCCTCTTCTTCAATTCCTTAAACGCCTCATCTTGGGTCAAACCCCATTCATACTTAACCTCTTTCCGAGTCAACTTTGTCAACGGCGAAGCTATTTTCGAGAAATCCTGGATGAATCTCCGATAGTAGCCTGCCAATCCTAAGAAACTGCGGATTTCAGTTGGCGTCTTAGGAATATTCCATTCCTTTACCGTCACTATCTTTGCTGGGTCAACCATAATGTCGTTCGGGTTAATGACGTGACCTAGGAATTGGACTTCCCTAAGCCAGAACGCGCATTTGGAGAACTTAGCATACAACTTTTCCTTCTTCAGAGCCTCCAACACCTCCTTTAAGTGACATGCGTGATCACCCTCATTCTTGGAGTAGATAAGAATATCATCGATGAACACAATTACCGATCGGTCCAGCATCGGTCGACACACCCTATTCATTAAATCCATGAACGTTGCGGGGGCGTTCGTCAATCCGAAAGACATTACGCGGAACTCGAAATGTCCATAACGCGTGCGAAATGCAGTTTTCGGTATGTCTTCTTCCCTCACCTTCAACTGATGGTACCCGGACCGAAGGTCGATTTTTGAGAACCAGCTTGCGCCTTGCAATTGATCGAACAGGTCGTCGATCCTTGGTAAAGGGTACTTGTTCTTTACCGTACGTTTATTCAACTCGCGATAATCAATACACATTCTCATTGAACCGTCTTTCTTCTTCACAAACAACACCGGAGCACCCCACGGCGAGATTCTCGGTTGGATAAATCCTTTCTCAAGTAATTCGTCTAGTTGTGCCATTAATTCTTTCATCTCCACCGGTGCTAGTCGATATGGAGCCTTAGCCACGGGCTGGGCATCTGGTACTAAGTCGATTCGGAATTCGATCTCTCTGTCAGGTGGTATCCAAGGCAAATCCTCTGGAAACACCTCCGGGTACTCGCGTACCACGGGTACATCGTCTAGTTTCTTCACTTCCTTACACTCGTCAATTACGTACACCAGATAAGCCTCGCATCCGCGCCTCAAGTAATCTGCTGCCTTAATCATCGAGATGACGTTTGGCATCGGGGCGTCACGATCTCCAAAAACCTCGACTTTGCTACCATCCGGAGCCTTGAGTCGGATTATCTTTCGTTTGCATATAATTTGTGCTTCATTGGCAGTTAGCCAATCCATACCTAACACGACATCGAACCCACCCAAAACCATAACAAACAACCTGACAGGGAACCTATGACCTTCTATTTTTATCGTGGAGTTGCCAACTACATCGGTCACTCTCGCAGTTCTTCCCTCAGCGGTTTCTACGCTAAAGGCCCTTGCTAGCTTACTGACAGTGTACTTCACTCGTTTACGAAAAGTCGCAGGTATAAAACTCTTACTTGCACCTGAATCAAATAACACAGAAACAAAAGTGTTGTCAATGATGAACGTACATGACGCCACATCGGGGTCTGCCCTGGCTTGGTCTTGCGTCAGTGCGTATGCACGAGTCTTTGCTCGGGGCCTCTCTTCTTTCCTTTTCGGGCCTTTCCCTTTCCCGGCTTCACCCATTCTCGGTTTCGGGCATTCCCTACTCAAATGACCGACATCCCCACAATTATAGCACTTGAAGTGTTGTGGGCACTCACGAGAGTAGTGCCCGGTCTTGCCACACTTGAAGCACAAGTTAGATCCCAGTCTACATTCACCGATATGCTCCCTTCCACACTTCTTACAAACAGTCGGCTCATCCACCCGAGCCATCTTATCACGAGTCCCAAACATCTTTCCACCAATTCGCTTGTTTGAGAAGCTCGGTCTCTTCTTCGGTTCCTCAATGGCGGCATCGTTTAATGCCAGATCATCATACACCACACCACTGAGTTCCACCACCGAATCGAAAGTGGTAGGAATGTTTGCTTTGATAAAGGTGCGGACCTTGTCCGACAGTCCCCGGATATAACAAGAAATCTTTCTCTCTTCAGTAGTAATTAGGTGTGGCACCAGTCGTTCCAACTCATTGTACCGGGTGGTGTATTGACGGTGAGTCATGTTACCAGCCTTTAAATTCAGAAACTCCCTCTCCACCTTCTCAATTTCGTTCCTTGGGTAAAAATTCTTAATAACTGACGCCTTCAAATCATTCCATAACATGGAGTCAACAACTGTATCTCCCTTAGCTTGTCGCACTCCTTCCCACCAATGGGATGCTTCTTCTCTCAAGAAGTTAGCAGCAAATTTCACCACTTGATCCGCCCGGCATTCGCTGAGACGGATGGCAGCCTCCATACGGATTATCCAGTCAAACGTAGCTACCGCGTCTTTCTTTCCAGTCAGGACCGGCGGGTCACATGCTTTAAATGACTTATAGTCGCATCCGCGAGCAGTCGGCGCGTTGTCAGTCTCGTTGTTCTGGGCACCAGTTACTGCGCTTGACCCACCTTCCCCATTAACCTTCTTCAATGCTTCAGCTAACAGACCTGGCAGAGAAGTCTTCATCAACTCGGTGAACTCTCGAGCTATAGCTGCTCTCACTTCTGGTTCAAAAGTGAAAGGTTGTTCTTCAACCAGTGTCTGCTCAGTTCCATGCACACTAAACGGTGGTTCAGTGTGAACACTTTCTTCTTCACTATACTCTTGGCGCGCAGGGGTCCTGCCACGCCCACCATTTCGACCGCCGGTACGACCACCGGTACGGCCCCCACCATGTCTTCCGTTTCCTCTCCTTGCCATTTCGTTCTATAAGACAAGGAATCCAATGTCATCACGCTAGTTAACAAATAAAATTCAATAAGCACTGTAAGATGTTAATATACACTGGCCATCTGCAATTAACCATTACACTACCTTTCGATTTCTATTTGACCACCTTTGTGAATCCATCAGAACATAAGTCCTTACCTAACCCTTTCTAAGGCATACTATACATGTAAATATATACTACCTTCATACCTGATGCTGTGGCTCGAGTTACCCGTACTGGCATCCGCTTTTGGTCCCTATAAATAGTTGAGTTTGCCATTCAAATGAAGAAACAACAACCAAAAACCAACACACACATTCACGAATACCAAGGCGACAGTTACGAGCACGGCGGTTACGAGTGCGGTACGCTGAGAGAACGGTTCGAGTCAGAGAAACGTTAAATCGAGGACCGAACATAGGAACTATCCGAGAATAAAGTAAGTACACTGGACCCGTACCCTAGATACAGTTATGTGAAATACGTGCTTAAATGATGTGATTATGTGATATGACGAGGGTACGGGGTAATAACAGATTAGTCTAGACACTAAACGGGAGTAATGGAGTAGTCAGGAAGTGCTAGAGGGGTGGTGGATACGCCGCTGGTCCTTCCTATATATAAACCTCTTGTGTACTTCGTGATGAAACCATTATGAATGTTTAGGGGTATTGTAAGGCCCCAAACCCGGGAGGCCTCACTTGTTGGATTTACTCATTTACAAACAGTTCTTAAACTTGAATATCAAATAACGCAGCGGAAAATACTTCAATAAAACATAACCATTACATTGTTTAACAAACGGAAGCGTAACATAGTCTATTACATAAACAAAACATAATCTAATCTTAACGGGATGCCATTCTTCATGATCAACCAGGTAACTCTTCTCACTTGCCAAGCATCAGCGTCCATCATCCATACCCACCTTAACCTGAATGTGCATACTAAAAAGTCAGCTACGCTGGTGAGTTCTAGTTTTCGTTCGATTTAAGAAATGGTTCATCATTCAAAACATTCATTAGGGTTTAACATCACGTATAAGAAAACAGGGCCTTTCGTTCATCATTGAAAACCTTCAAACGTTTTTCCTCATCATAAACACATTGAACGGATCATTTGTTTAAAACATTTAGCATTCATTTAAGTCATACATTACTATCTAAATCTGTGTTACCATTCGTACCGTCATTTCCGTCAATTCCCTTTGGTATTGCCCCCAAGGCTTAACTGCACGAGGACCGACAATACCCATTCAGTTGCCCCTATGGCTCTCATGTCCATAGACCGAAAACTTCCATCGACGGCTATGGCACACGGCCATAACACCGTCGGATCATAATTTAACCTTACATAGGGTCACGTTAACCCCTGAGTAACCGTCGTTACTCCCTACCGGTTGTACAACATCAAAACCATTGGCAGGCCACCAAGACACTGCCCATGTTGCTCTTATGGCAACTATAGCTCGCTGTCCATAATCTACCACAAGGCTGGGAATTACATTCCCAGACTTCATTCGTCAATTCCATTCATTCGACAGATTAGATTTGTAATGACTTCTTTAAAACCTTTGCCCTTTTTCTTTTCTTTTCATAAAACCTTTCATTCATTTTCGAAACCCTTTACCTTTAGTTTAAACCATTTCTTTATAAACATTTCGTTCGTAAACATTCCATTCATAAAACTCTATTTTCATAAACCGTTCATTCCAAATCATTTCATTTCGTAAACATAGTTTCATAAGAATCATTTTATAAACATCGTTTCGTAAAAACATTATTTCATATGTATGCACACCAGCCCGAAAACATTATATAAAACATTTAAAAGAGTGCTTCTAGAACTCACCTAATAAGCTAGTCTTGGTTGTCCTAAACAAGGGCCCAACAACGTCACGTACGATCTGAATTTGATAGTTAAATACACATCAAACCCAATCCTGACTCTAACGGTTTAACCATTCTAAACATACTAACTTTACTTAAACAACTTGATACATGCGCACTTAGCAAGTGCGCAGACCCTGCTTCCTGCGTACTTGATAAGTACGCAGGATCCTCTTCCTGCGTACTTGATAAGTACGTAGTGCCCTCTTCCTGCGTACTTGATAAGTACGCAGGACCTGCTCCGTGCGTACTTGATAAGTACGCACGATCTGTTTCTTCACAAAACCCTAACTTTCGCATTCAGGTCTGATCACGTCAAGATCCCGAACCTGTTTACATTCAAAATGCTTTATTTCCATTAAGGAACTCAAATATATGTTTATCTTTCAATTTTATCCGTGAAAACGTTACCTTTTCACTCAAAACCCGAAAAACCCAAAAACGAACAAAAACTCAGATTTAGGCCCGATCGTTACCTGAATCGAGTTTCTGATCCGGAGGTTCTTCTCACGAGCTGTGGAGCAACACTTTGCTGAAATCTCGGGTCGATCCGCCAACTTTCTCTCTCTACGGTTTCTCTCTCTAGAACTTGCAATTGAGAGAAATGATGGAGGTATAAGCTATTTATAGGGGAGGCTCCCCTTCCAGCCCGCCGGCCCATCCGGCCCGACCCGACATGCCTCGTTCGTTTATTTCACCATTTTAACTGTCGTTTTATTTTTGGGATGTTACAGGTATAGACTAATAAAGAATAAAGAAATATAGTAAATGTATGGGAGAACATCTGACCGGTATATAGTTATCTGACAAACGGAATGTCCTGTCTAGGAAAGGGCGATGTATAAATCTCTCTTAGACCCGTCGCTCTTTCCTGGTGACATCTCTGTTGTAGGTACTACTCTGGAAGGAAGATCACCCCAGTTTACAATATTTGACAAATACGAATATGAGATGAATGTATACCATGCATAACGAATGTGAACACATGATGAATATGAATACGTGAAATGTATGATGAATATATGAATGCATGATGAATATATGAATGCATGATGATACGTGCAAATATGAATTAGTACGATGAAACAAGTCTAAAACCTAAAATAGAGTAATGGAGTACTCACGAAGTGCTAGAGGGGTGGTGGATACGCCGCTGGTACTTCCTATATATAAACCCTTCTAATACAGCGTGAAGAAAATGTTACAAAGTTTTAAGTTAAAGACTGGTCGATAAATATGATGGACCGAGTCTAAACCCTAAAATGGAATAATGGAGTATTCATGAAGTGTCAGAGGGGTGGTGAATACGCCACTGGTACTTCCTATATATAAACCCTTCTGATGCGTCGTGGAGAAACCGTTACGAAGTTTTAACGGTGAGGACAGGTTGGTGGATAAATCAAGCATACACATGAAATGAAAACAAATGCTTGATACATTTGAGAGGTTGTGAGTCAGAGATACTCAAGGTCCCAAATGGAATGAGATACCCGGACTGTAAGGTGGATCTCAATAAATAAAGAAGAAAAGAAAAGAAAAGAAAAGGAAAAGGAAACTCTAGGCCTTCGGGGCTGAAAGAGTAAACTCTAGGCTTTCGGGGCTGAAAGAGTAAAAGATTCCAAGCCTACGAGGCTGAAGAATAAATGAGTCTTCGTGACAAATGCAAGGATGCCTATACTGACGAGTATAAGGACCTTGCTAATTCTCGGACCGGAGGCAAGGCCTGTGATGGTTGCGAGGGGGTTAGCACACCCATAAAATATACCAAAGCGTGGCCGGAGGTATGTCCGGGTAAGATCACGTGGGCTCAAGAGCCCATAAAACTTGAACAATAAGAACCTCATAATAAAATGAACGATGCAGTGTACTAACTTAGCATAAGCTAATTCAAAAACGTTTTCCAAACACTGCAGGGAAGAAGCACGTGGAATAAAGCTTCCTGTGGACAGAGCTATCAGAGTTGGAAAATCCCTATGTATAAAGATGTAATTATATCATCTTTTGTAAAACAATATATTATTATAAATGAAAAAGTTACCTTAGCCTTTATGACAAGGTTTTTACTGATCTGGGACATGTTTTCCGCAATAAACTCTGATAAAATAATAGTAAGATAAGTAAGATGTTTCAAGTTGGTATTATGCTCTCCAACTCTGACGCTAGTGGTCCCCGGTTAAAACAACATGGGTTTTGCCTAAGTAGCCTAAAAATGATTTTTAAAAACTCGATATACTGCACATACGAACTCCAATTGAACTCATTATAGCGGCATTGGAACCCGCTCTTAGAAGTTTGCTATCTTAGCTTTTAGGGTTTAGCTTTTGGGTTTTAGCATTTAGGGTTTACTTTTTTAGGTTTTAGCTTTAAGATTTAGTTTCAGGGTTTAGTTTTAGGGTTTAGATTTGTGGGTTTATTTTTAGGGTTTAGGTTTGTGGGTTTAGCTTTTAGGATATAACTTTAGGTTTTAGCATTTTTAGCTTTTAGGATTTAGCTTTTAGGTTTTAGCCTTAGGGTTTAGTTTTAAGGTTTAGGGATTTGTGTTTAGGGTTCGACGATCCGGTTCCAGCGCTGCTGGATTAAGTTCAATCGGAGTTCGTTAGAGCCGAATATTTATTTTTTTTAAATCCATTTTAATCTACTTAGACAAAAAAACTTCTTTTTAGGGGATCCCCCCTCTGTATATCTATACTATATTATAATAATGGGGGCATTTACATATACCCCCTAAAAACTTTATTAATTACATATGTACCTAACTCAAAATTGTATTTACGTATATCCCCTTCATTAACCCAACTGGATGATGAAATCGATCAAAAGCGACGCTGGATGTTGAAATCGATCGGAAGCGGTAATCAATAGTTTAGGGTTGGGATTGATGGAATAAGAATAGTTGTATTTCTTGTAAAGTTAAAAGGCTAATTTTATAAAAAGAAGTGGATATATGTAATTTGAGTTTTGGGTTAGGTATATATGTAATTAGGGTTGAAAATAAGGGGATATATGTAATTCTAACTATAATAAATATTGGAAGGATCAAATGATCTTTTTACCAAATCTCTTAAAATCACGAGTTTTACAACTCTTAATGCATGCATTACAACTCATAAAGCTAATTTCCTTACGGTTTTTAAAAGGCCATAACTTTTTCACACGCTAATATATATATTTTTTAAATTAAAATACACCACAAAAACGAGCATTTTATTCTATTTAATTTGAGTACGGTATTGCTATACTTTTTTTTAATTTAAAAAAAATTAACATGTTATTTGATTACGAGTGTCTGTGTTTCGTGTCGCATCACATGGACACCCCTCTAGTGTGTGTGTGTATATAATATAGTAACTATTAGTATATCAATATTTATATTTACAAAAGAAATTACTCAAAAATAAAAAGTGACTAATTAAATTTTCTTTTTGAAAGGCTTATTTCATCAACAAAACATCCCTCAAATCGAGCGAGCAAAACAAGGAAAAAAACTACAATGATTACATAAACGAAAAACTACACCAATCTACGCAACTAATGTACTTACGCTTAGGCCGATTCGAGTACCAAACCACGAGATTTAATGTTGTGAATAATATCTTCAATGCTGATAGCCTTATTATTGAACCTTTTATCGTTCCTAGCTAACCACAAACACCAACAAGTAACCAAAATAATCTTCTGAAAGACTTTCTTATCCTAGACACCCAACCTACATAATCTATAAAGCTTGAGGATGTCTCTAACCGAGAACGCAAAGATAGGCGGAACCCTACACCGTCTACTAATATGACACCAAACCACCGAGGCCACATAGCACGAAGTAAATAGGTGTTTCGCCGACTCAATCTCCGCCTCACAAAGACTGCATTTGAGGTCCCCAACCATGACATTTCTTTTGGAAAGAGCCAGCATGGACGGAATCCTCTCCGCTTCCGTCCTCCAAGAGAAAATGTTACACTTAAGGGGAACCCATGTACTCAATCTCATCACATAACTCCTGCTAAAATCTTTGTCTATAATCAAAATTTTTCTAAACGAGCTAACCGAAAAGCCACCAGAGCTATCACCCAACCAAGACCAATTTTCGGGACCAGTTGTAACAATCACAGACAGAAAACGAGTGTTGCAACGGTTCCATTCCGAACACTCCATATCCGATCGGGGACGTCTTATCCAGCACCACTGAGTCGATGAAGAACAGCCATCCCAACTAACCCTCTCGCTAACTTTGCATTTTTTTTTAATTCTAGGTTGAACATCGTATAAACCTCTTTGAGAGGCTCCCTACACACCCACGGATCAAGCCATAACCTAATCTCGTTACCGTTATCCACCACCCCTTTGAAAAACTGACGAATGTGCAGCCTCGAAATCAAGACTTTAGACTCCATTTTGGCAGTGTTACACCAATCACCGATGACAAATCTATTATAAGGAATAAAAAAACCAACAATTTTTGCTAATACGGATAGCTTCAATAACCTGCTTCTAAAGATGACTGAGATCAGTTTTGAATCTCCATAACCACTTAGTGAGGAGGGCACAATTAATTCTTTCAGGTTCCGAAGATCTAACCCGCCCATGTTTTTAGGAGCCGTGATCCGCTCATAAGCAACCTAGTGGATCTTCTTCACGTCATTGGAACCACCCCACAAGAATCTTTTTAAAAGACTCTCAAGGCCGTCAATAACTTTCATCGAGGCTTTATACAAAGAAAAATAATAGATTGGGAGGCTCTCAAGCACCGAAATAATTAGAGTGACTCACCCACCAATAGAGAGAAAAGAAGTCTTCCAAAGGGAAACACGAGCTTCCACTTTGTCGAAAACGGGTCTCCAATGAGCCACCCTATTCATGTTAGCCCCTTGTAACACCCCTAGATCCTAAACATAAGTTAGGATAAGTGTCGGTTAAGAAACATAACACTTGAACGTAACCGGACGCGAAAAGGAAAGACGGGTCGACCGGAAACAGCCCAAAACTTCATATAACCATATCTCGGGCTAGAAAATGAGTTACGGAATCTATAATATATGAAAACGATGTTTCTCGACGAGGAAAAGATGAAAATCATATAGGTTAATCCGGTAGCGGACCGCTACCCATAGCTTAACGGTCCGCTACTTGCGAAGGAATCAAAAACTCCGGATCTGACACATGGCATGCTGACTAATCACCCTGAGGCGGTGGAGGACCGCTACCAGAACCCGTAACGGTCCGCTAAGGGTCCAGAATCAGCCTATAAATAGGGTTTGAAGGATTTGAGTTGAGATATCAAGTCCAGTTCTTCGGGAACGCTCTATTTTGATAATCCCGAGCTTGAAATACCCCTTTGGGTGTTACAAGCAAGTCGTTTTTGGAGAAAGGGACGAGGAGAATCTACATCAACGTGCCGTAGATAGTCTTTCGGTAAGTCTTCTCCCTTCGTTAGGAATGGGTAGCCTCCAGGGTTGGCATATAAGGGGAATTCCCGAGAAGTGCCAACTAGTAAAGGCTATACCCAGAGGATTGGCATGGGCATGGGCATGGGCAAATGCCCGAATAATGCCAACCATAGATAGTTATTAGGACAGGGAGGGCGAAGCCTCCCTGGGGGGGATTATATTATCTAAGATATAGACTAAAATAGTATTGTATTTCTATAGGATCGTGTGATTACTAGAGCTAGTACTAGTTCTGCTCGATTGTAGATTTTAAAAGTAGAGACGCTATTAAGGTGAGTTCTATAAGGCCCTTTTTAATGTTTTACTTTAAATGTTTTGGGCCGGTATGCATGCTAGAATGATTCACATAAATGCTATATACCTTGATTTAAATATTTGGAATAACATTCATGTTGCAAGAGGTTATGTATAAATGATGTCTAAATCTTAAAACTAAGTAACGGAGTATTCATGAGATATCAAAGAAGTGTTGGGTAACCATCTGACCAGTATGTAGTTATCTGGCAAACGGAATATTCTGTCTAAGGAAAGAGTGGTGTATAAATCCATCATGGACCAGTCACTCTTTCCAGGGAACATTTTTATTAGAGGTACTACTCTGGAAAGGTAACCACCT
Source organism: Smallanthus sonchifolius (assembly GCA_023525975.1). NCBI lineage: Eukaryota > Viridiplantae > Streptophyta > Magnoliopsida > Asterales > Asteraceae > Smallanthus > Smallanthus sonchifolius. The sequence continues at coordinate 57,527,724 of CM042040.1, forward strand.
TATTTCTTTGATGTACCATGGAGAAACCTTTACGAGAGTTTGAGATAAAGATTGATTTTGAAATAAAGGAATCCTTGTCTTTTGACATGATTTCATTTTGAGAAAGAAAATGGTTTTGACACGTAAAACGTTTTAGAACTTATTATGGTGTGACCAGATAAGTAATGGAAGAGAAGTCAGGGTTTTACCATGACTTATAAAGGTCTTGACAATCATTGTCTTGACAAATAGTAAAGGAAAGGAAATGGAGTTTTGACATATTTTGCTATGTCAAATGTTTTGACCATATTGATCTGTAAAGAAAGGTTTTGCCACGTCTGGCCAAATGCCACATAATATCTTGCAACTTAAGACGTAGACACGTACTGCATTCCTTTGTGTTATATAGTATGGACACCTTGTGCAAGGGTATGTATAAGTGGTGACGACCATTTGGAGGTTAACGTGACCTCGGAAGGAAGACAAGTGTGTAGGTATAAAATATTATGTTTGGGCAAGAAGTTAATGTGATGTTTTACTACGTGTCATATAAACCCATTTATGTATGAGACATAGGTCAAAGATATTTTGACTAAAACTTAGAACTCATCAGCGTAAGCTGACATATGTTTTAAGCATGTGTATCAGGTAAAGATGTAGCTTCCTGTAGTAAAGGCAAGGGGCTAGAGTAGAAACATCTGACAGGCTATCTGGCATTCTCTGATGGGCTGGCATTAGAATCGTTATGTTGTATTTTCTTTAGAATGTACATTAAGACAAGTTTTATGAAATAAATGTAGTATTTTTAAATTCTTCCGCTGTGTATGATATCTGTTTACTATATGTTCATAAGTAAATCCGACAAGTGGCCGGCATTTCGGGTGATCCGGGATGTGGGTGTCACACCTCCACCGTAAGACCAAGATACGAGAACAGAATCAACCCAGAACTGCACTGGATCACCGAAGCAAGCGTTTAATTTATGAAGAGAGTATACAATGTTTTCACGACTGAAGACCAGCCATTCGCACTAGGAACCATCACCACTGACCGCTGACGTATCTAATAAACTCGGCAAGTTCAGAGGTTCATTGCCCGGTTTTGTTATGAAAACATTGGTAGTATATAAACAAGTTAGGAACTAACGTTCTAGGGTTTAAAGATGGCGGGAACTCTTGGCGCCATTACGCGTTCTCTCCCTTTGGCGGGCAATCTCATTCTCACTGCTCATAAACCCTACCTCCATCTCCAATTTCACCCATTTCGACTATCTACCACCATCAACGGCTCATCTAAATCATTTGCATCAGCAATGGCTCAAACCTTCAACAGCAACCCGGAGACCGAAGAACCTACCCTATTTTCAAAGTGAAGAAGTTATCAAACAAAGCCGTCTTGCCTTCCAGAGGCTCATCTCTGGCAGCTAGTTACGATCTTTCTAGGTATGCCAATTGCCCTAACCCTAATATCAATTTCATAGAATGATTTTTGTTTGATCTAGTGCAACCGAGACAAAAGTGCCTGCAAGGGGTAAAGCACTGGTTCCAACAGATTTAAGCATAGCAGTACCAGAAGGAACATATGCATTTTACTCAAAAGTATGTTCGTTTTAGGGTTGTTTCAACAGATTTAAGCATTGGTAAATATTATTCAAAAGTATATTCGTTTTAGGGTTGTTTCAAAAGTGTTCCAATTAGGTATCTCAATACGCATTTTACACGTATACACCATTGGGTATACTATGGTGAGTGACTTAATTGGAACACTTTTGAAACTTGGTTACTATTCAGTGGTGTTTTCCTTTTTTTTTTACGTACGATTTGTAATTTTTGTAGCTCCGAGGTCTGGTCTGGCATGGAAGCACTCAATTGATGTGGGGGCAGGCGTAATTGATGCCGACTACAGGGACCGGTTGGTGTGATACTCTTCAACTATTCTGATGTTGATTTTGAAGTGAAAGCTGGGGATCGAATTGCGCAGTTGATTATTGAGAAGATCAAAACCCCGGAAGTTGTTGAGGTTGATGATCTGGATTCGACTGTTAGAGGCGCCGGTGGGTTTGGATCAACCGGTGTTTGATAGAATTACGCTGTAGGAAGTTTTAATTTTTATAAATTACGGTTGAATTTGATGAAACATATTGTCCAACAATTGATGGGTGTGAAAATGTATGCAGTTTATCAAAATGGTGTTAATTGTGTATTGAAGTGAAAATGGTGTAGACCATAGAGAGGGTCTTCTAATAGGCGAACAAAAACAAAAGGTGTTTGTTTTTGTTCATCGTTTTACTTGTTAGAACAAACACAAACTTTTAAAACAGATAAGTAATTGAACAAGCATAAACAAACGTAAATGAACGAACATAAACAAATAAGCTGATATGTGTTCATGTCTGTTCGTTTAGTTAAATAAACAAAACTTTTAGTTGATGTTTGTTCATTTGTTAAATAAATGAAATCGTAGTCGAACAGTTTATTGAATGTTTGTTCGTTTACGGTTTATCTCCCTAATCCAACATCAATGTAAAGTCCTCATGGGGTTATTTTTAGGGCCTTAGGGTTAGGGGTGTTAAATAGATCTTGTTCACGGGTTGACCCTGGTTTTTACATATTAATACTTGAAAGATACAAAATTTACAACCAAAAAATAGAAATGATATAAAATTATTACGTGTAAACTACAAAGCCATATTTAATTTCTTTTTATCTTTTACAATTAGTTAAGTATGACAAATTCCTTTTAAGAAAATTCATGAAAACAAACCTGTTAAACGGGTCATCACAAGGACCCAACAAGTTGATCTGAAGGCAGCTCGTTTTAAACGTATCCGGTGGTGATCAATGGGTCAAACTCGGAATGGCCCGGGACCCAAACCGAGTCGTCGTTACCAGCGTCCAGCAACAGCGCACGGGGACTTTTTACTAGTTTATCATTATAAGAACATATTGAAAGGAGAAAAAAGAGCGTACCCGGAGCTTGACTTAGCTCTCGTATTTGCGTAGGGTCCGGGGAGGGTCGAATACATTCGCGATTTGATGAACGCAACTTTATCTTACACTTTGTGCGGAAGGCTGTTTTCACGAACATATTGAAAGGAGAATTTTTTAATTTTTTTATTATGTTTATGTAAATACGTTGTTCTAAACATTCAGGTTCAGGTGGAATATCCAAAAGAAGTTAGCGATTGTAAGCATACAATGCATCACATATTCATACTATATAGCATAATGATGATGAACTAGCCTCCTGATTCATGGACTGATGGAACAGCCCAGGGGTGATGAATGATGATGATGAATTCGTCAACCGAAACCCAATACTCAGTGGGTAATCTCGGGTCAGGTCGGGCAAATTCCGGTTACTTGCTCACCCTTAAACCTGTCAGGTTTGACCCTAAATTGGCCCGAACCCGTAACTCAAACCCATGAATTTAATGACAGGTTCATGTTGTATTCGAAATTCATTCTGTTACTCATGTTCAGTTTAAAAAACATCAGTTAAAACTGATAAATCTTTTAAACTCAAGGGTCTAAGTCTTTATTGATTTAACAATATACAGTTACCATGAACAGAAGAAGTTCCATTGCCGGAATCGAACCCGGGTGAAAGGCAGATATCCTAACCGCTGGACGACAATGGAATATGATATTAATTTTCTTTAAGTTATTATATATTGTAAAGTACATGTTTTTCTACTCAAGTTTCTTTATTATGGATACAGAAGAAGTTCCATTGCCGGAATCAAACCCGGGTCTCCTGGGTGAAAGGCAGATATCTAACCGCTGGACGACAATGGAATATGATATTTATTTTCTTTAAGTTATTATATATTGTAAAGTACATGTTTTTCTACTCGAGTTTCTTTATTATGGATACAGAAGAATTCCGGGTTTTATTGTTTTATTATGGATACAGAAGAATTCCGGGTTTTATTGTTTTATTGAGCCAAATCATTGTTTGCATATATTATTCAATCAGGATATCATTGATTATAGATTTATAGACAAACTGCAATATATGATCCGTCTGATTGTTTGCATATATTATTGAAACAGGATATGATTGTGCGTTTTGGTAAGCAAGAGTCGATGCCAAGAGAGTTCTTTGATGATTTTGTGAGAGTCGTCTTGCAGCCCAGCTTGAGGAGCAGGGATCTTTCTCTGGAGCTCTCCCGGATCATGAATCATGATGGTTTGTGGGACTCTGCTGTTGCTACATCAAAATGCTGGCCCCTTGATCGATTATGAACACAATTGATTATGGCTGTTCAACGACTCAGACCCATCAGGAATTGTACCTGACTCAACCCGTAATCGTGGGAGCAATAAATCAATATCCGTGAACCGTATACGGGGAGCATGGTATGGTTACTGTTCTAGCGGGTATGACAGAAACGGGTTCACGGGTATGAGGCTGGACCCGTAAGAGTTTGTGCTTATTACTAAATGGGCTCTACAATTCAAGATGGACGTCTACAGTAGTTTCATCCTATTGGATGGCTTTGTCAGTTTTACCACGTGGCTCGTGATGTGCCTTCACTTTTTTTACTTTTTTAAGCTTGGGTATCAAATAACAGAGCTTATTGTACAGGCTATTTTGGGCATCGTGCTTCGACCGGAAAAACGTTTCTTTGGCCGGAAAACCATTAAACGATCGCACGCGGGTTTCACTTCACAGAAAACCGGAGAGGGTGATGGTTTTTTTTACCGTCTTCTTCTTCATCATACGAGAACTTCCTCTGCAGCTCCGGCGCCAGCGACGACGGGTTTGATGCGTGAGGGACCAATAATGGCGACCAGGTTGAGCTTGGGTGTAGTCGAAATCGAAGCCAAAAGTTGTCGAGAAGTTGCAATAGAGTAACCCTAAAGAAATGGAGAAGAACAATGATAGAGAAAAATCTTTTAAAAAACATTAATGTTTGAAAAGATCATGGATTCAAACACAAATTAAAAAAAAATTCTTTCAAAAAAATAGAAATGGAGAAGTCAGAGGGCCTACAGCTGCTACAGAGAAAACACATCTGTTCAAAAACATGTTTAAATACTAGGGTTTTAGAAATGTTTCACTATAGTCCCTCAATAAACTCATCTAAGATTAATAACTACTTAACTTTATAAATGTTTCAAAATGATCCCTGAACAAAGAACGACCATAAATATTTGTAGTTCTATTTATTTTTTGAATTTTTAACCTTACATGGATTTTTCATCTAAAAAATATTGATTCTCACAAAAAAGAATTAACTGAATTTCTTTTTCCTAGCCTTTTTTTTCGAAACAAACCCTTAGGCCGGGTACATTCATATGTTTTTGTTTTATTTCAAAATACGTTTTATTTTAGGTTACAAACTTTTTTGTTGTTTCTAAATCTTCGTCTTGCATAGAAGAACACAACTGTTACAAAAATGGGTCTTTCAGTATTAGGCGCCATCTCCTCTTAGTTTTAAGTAAGCGGAGCCATTCCGTTTTGGTTTTTCTCCACATTCGCCCAGGTTCGATCCTTAGAAAAGGGGGTTTTAATCCGTTTTTCTTTCCTGATTTTCATTCCTATTTTTTAGTATTTAGTTTATTTTTAATATTTTTTGATCCGGTTTTTTTCAAGTTTGTTCTGTTATTTTTACATTACACATTTAACACTCTTGTTATATTAGCGTTTTAAAATATACAACCACCGAATACGACTATAAGTATAAAAAAATTGTGTTCCCCGCAGCGTAGCGCGGACACTAATACTAGTTTTTTTATAAAAGTATATGGGTTTGGGTTTGTCCTTTGAAATAGGTTGGCAAACAAAACAAGAGCAGCAAGCCAAGATTTGTTGATCTAAATGCATTCATACATACATGATCTAAATGCATTCATACAAAAACTAAATACATTGAAAAAGAGGAAAACCACACATCATATGTGAAGTGTGAATTTGATATAGTTAAATATTATATAATAATATTTAGAGATTGTGGTTTCACGAGATCAGATTTTAAATTTATAAATGATAATTACTTTAACTTAAAACACACACAATAGGAAAGTGTACTTATCGCAGCGTAATATAGTTTAGGTAAGAACCAAGTATCGAACCAATGGACACGGTCGAGTTCCAATACTCAACTTTTGTTATCGTTTATTCGGATTAATTAGTAAGTGAGTTTTGTGTGCTTGTGAAGCAGAATATTAAATGACAGAAAAGTAAATGACAGTAAAGTAAATAGCATAAAAGTAAAAATGTGTGTGATGTGTGTAACAGAAATGTAACTAACAGAATAGTAAATAGCAGAAAAGTAAATATGTCGAAAATGATCAGGTCACGAATAGTATTACTTCTGGCTTCGAATCAGCTTGGTACGTGATAATGTTAAGTTAACTAATTCAGTAGTATGACTACTACAAACTTGTGACCCGGGTCACCACTAGAGTCTCGTCCTCACGACATTTGATTCACGAATTATAATTTTTAAATTAAAATAGTAGTGTCCTCCGTTAAGGACAACAGTTACCCTCAACCCTTCGAATGGTCATCATGGTTTAAGACATCGAACTTAAAATGTTTTATATTAGATTTAAATAGGTGATTATATTTTGTTCACCGGGAGACAATGTAACAATGGGACCAAGCATAAATACGTACCGTTCCCAACATGAGTTCGCTAATTCTTGGTCGCATAATAAGTTCGTATAAAGACGCATGTCCTTAGAAGTATAGATCAAGTCTTGGCTTATCAATCTCTGCTCGTAAAAAGAAGTACGAGTTTCAAACGAAGTTTGATTAAAAAGAGTTTTATGATCTTACTCTTTAAAATCAAGACACTCACAAATATAAATTTAGACAATAATAAAAGCTCACCAAAAGGTGGTTTTTAGAACGAATAATTAAATATATAAACATACCACTAAATTGATGCATTAAACATTAACATGCACCAAACATCATTTTCACCCTAGCAATACAAAGAATCTTTAGCCACAAATGGCCATAATGACTAGCGTAACGCTTCGTAGGCTCCCCTATTGTGGAATAAGGAGGAAGAGTCTTTCTACTCTCTACTCATTACTTTAACTACGAAATAATCTCTCTCTGATGTGTTCTTGAGGTATGGATCGGTGTGTGGAATGAAGAACTTAAGCCCTCTATTTATAGGCCTCAAAATGTGCAATGCACGGACGTGCATTGGGTTGCACGGTCGTGCAAAGGCCTCGGGAATCAAACAGGTTATATAGAGCACGGTATACTGGAGCTTAGAGAGAAAGATAGGGTTTGCTTTGTGCATCCCCCTATTTTCCTCAGGTTTGTCTTTTAGTTGCTTGGTTGACTCTTGTTGACCAATTTTGAGTTCTTGGTGGTCAAAGCTCTGGAATGAACCTTTTAGAAGCTTTAATTCTTGGTGTTTTTGATAAGATTTAGCTTGATTTATATTTTCAACACCGAATAACCTACAATTACAAAATAAAGACGTTTTAAGTATCAATTGCAAATGTATTGTTCAATTAGCACCATACTATGGGGGATTACTATGCATGTGAAACTTGTATAAATGATGACATATCAATATGCATGCATGATCTAAATGCATTCATACAAAACCTAAATACATTGAAAAAGAGGAAAACCACACATGAAGAACAGTGCATCAATCTAGGCTGTTCAACGGGTCAGGCCATTCAATATTTATATATATTGAATTAGGTTATCTCTAAAACTATGCATGGTTCTCATATAATTTAAACTCCCTGACGTTTGTCTATTTTAACTAGTTGATTACCTTATGTTTCAAAACCTCAGTCTGAACCCTGACTTTTCATTTTTGACTCCATTTCAGTTTAGATGGCTAACGTCATTAGATTTAATAGTTATCTTTTTTTTCTGAAATGACCAAATACCCCCGGGACTCAAATGGTTAAAAAACGTTATATATTTTACTATCTCTATGCTCACCACCACGTTTAAACTCCATCACAGATTCCGGTGATAAGCCAAGGAGGCAGTTGCTAATACGTTTAAGCTCCATCACATAGGCAGTGATGGTGGTGGATTGGTGCAGTTGTACAAGGTGGCATGGTGGTTGTTGAAGGACGACTAGCCAAAATGGGTGGCTAGAGTGGTGGTAGAGGCGTCTTGTAATATCTCATATCGGTTGAGGGGAAGAACAAAGTCTTCTTTATAAGGGGGTGGATACCTTCTCTATCAAGACACGTTTTGCCTGACGCGAGCAACACATTGGGTGAAAATAAAACCATGAGTTCCTGGATGGGCAACCCATCAAGGAAAAAGTGGAAAATATCTTGATACACTTTGCTTGGGTTGTTACACGTCCCATGTGGTGAGCAAATGATTATTAAGAAGGTAGTTAAACCAACTCAAGGCATCGTCGAAGAGGCTAAACGAGACCATGGCTGGGCTCGATCTTGTAGAAGGTGTAGTACTTATCGGCTTGTAAAAGCCAATCCAAAGGGTTCGCACCAGACGGTCGGGGGGAGGTTATGTTCTGATGGGGGAGGTAGTAGTGGTGGTGGTGGCGACCAGGGGAGGGGGTTGAAAATATATTTATTAGTATAAGGGAATAGTTACCAAAGAGCTTGTAGTCCAATAATATCCAAGTGTGTTACAATGTTAAGGGTTCGAGTCACTAAATACATAATGTTATAGACTTAGAAGTAGAATCAGATGAGGAGCGTGTTTGCTGTTTAGAAAAAATAAAGATAATTAGTTTTTATTTTTACGACAATGAGTTGTACGTATATCAAACCATTTTCTTTTGAAGTACTTTAATCATAAATTTAGCCAAACATCAAATTAAATTATATAAAAAAATATTAATCTTTGTAGTTTGTAACAGCCCCATGGCGGCTGCCATTGAATCGCCCTCCTTCTCTCTTCCTGAAAAAAAATCTAATTTATGCCCTAATCCTAGATTCACTCCCAAATCCACTAATCTCCTTTTCTAGATTCAATCACACCACACCCATGGCTATCACAGGCAAGTTCTTCTTCGTCTATTTAATCTTAATCTTCAATTTCCCCCTCATTTCCACCACCACCACTGATCCCGATCCAACCCTAATTGTAAACTTATTAAATCAATTAAGTAACCTTGATGAGCTGGTGAAAAACCTTACCGAATTGGTCACTAGATTAGAGTCACGTGTAATGGAACCTCCCTCTGAAATTAACAATTTGGATGATGAGTTTGTTGGAGATGAGTTTGTTTCCAACAAACTCAACGGAAACGAGGATTCTGTTGTAACAGAATCCCGGGTTGAACGGGTGGGTGCCGTGTCTGTTACCAAACATAGTTTATTATGGTCTGAAAGGTTTCAATTCGTTTCCGCTGTGAAACTTGATGCCCAAGCAACCTCCCTCAATGTCTTACCGTTTAAAGACATTGAAGGATTGAGCAAGTATATTGCTGTAGGTGATGATTATGGAAACTTTTATGTATTCACTCGATACGGTGAAGTTATGCTTCTGTACAACACGGGCACGAGTTCCCCAATTACGTCGATGTTGTCTTACCTTTCGGTGTTTAGAAACGAGAGTATAGTGGTTACCGGGCATGGGAATGGTGTGATTTTGGTTCATAAAGTTTGGGAGATTTCGAATGGGGACGAGTTGAATTTGGTCGAGAGGGAAACCGTTCACGAACTTGATCGAGAGATCGGGTCTGCGGTTAGGATTTTGGAGGTTCATCATGTTGGTAGAACAAGGTACATTGTGTCAATCAATGGTGATGGTAGGATCAAGGTTTTTAAAGAGGGGGGTTCGGTTGTTGGGGCCGTTGTTTCTAGTAACCGTCCTCTTGCGTTTTTGAAACAGAAGTTGTTGTTTTTAACAGAAACGGGTGCAGGGTCGTTAGATTTGAGGACTATGAAGGTTAGGGAAGCTCCGTGTGAAGGTTTTAATGGATCATATGGTTTAAACTATGTGTTTGATGCGTCGGATAGAGGGAAGGCGTATGGGTTTACTTCGGGAGGTTATTTGGTGCATTTGCTTATATATGGTGACTCGATGAATTTTAAGTGTCGGGTTAGATCAAAGAAGAAGTTCGATGTAGAAAATGGACCATTGGCGTTTGAGGCGATCAAAGGTTATTTTCTTGTTGTGAGTCAAGAAAAGGTGTTTGTTTATAATGTTTCTTCTCAGCTTTATGTGCGAGTGGGTTTACCTCGGCTCGTGTTTTCAGCCGGGCTTGATGAGATTATAGCATCATTTTTGAACTATCGAGCGATTGGGAGATTAGATGGTAGAAAAGATGGTGTTATACCATTGATCGCGAGTGATCATGAGAAGCTAGTGGTTTTAAGTTTAGGAAGCGGGTATATAGGGATGTATCGGTCTAATCTTCCTGTTACAAAAGGCGAATTCAACACAATGTTATGGAGTACTCCTGTTTTGTTTTTCGTACTGTTTCTTTTCGTCGCGTGGCATTTCTTTGCAAACAAGAAGGAAGCTTTGACTTCATGGGGCTCATATGACCCGTTTGCAAATGGAGCTCCAACTCCGTCTGCATCTGGTCCCAGGGAGAGGTCTTTTGGTGACCCCACTTCAAGAAACCATGATATCATGGATCTGAGAGGCGGAGGCGGAGGTAGCAGCACCAATGGTAATGGCGGCGGTGGTGGTATTAGAGGGCCATCACGAACGTATGGTTCACCAACACGATATGCAAGTCCTGGTATAAATTCGTTTAGACCAACTGCTATTGACCCAAACTCGCGACCTGCTTCAGGGGACTCTGAGTTTAGAGGTTCGGAGTTGAAATATAGAGGGCCAGGTATCGAATCTAGCGGTTTTGGTAACAGAAGAGAGGGTTTGTTTGTAAACAGTCAAGTTGTGGATGATCATCAGGGCAGTTAAGTCCCTAGATTTTGGTCATCCGGAGTTGATTAAATAGGCATATGCATTGTTTTACTATATATGGAGTGTTTTTATGTTTAAAATCAAATGTACCATGATGACTCTTAACAAACAAATTTGACCAAGATGTCACATAGTTGTTCTTTCGAAGTAAGTCGAATTCCACCCAATGGAAACATCTAAACCAACCGTTGGAGTAACTTTTCTATTTTTACACGTTCTTTTTCGCCAACCTTGCAGGCAATGATCTGGCATTTCTGGTAACGTTTCTAATAACTTGAATAGCAGGATCATATTCTTTTCTCTTTCTTCTACTCACACACACTTACAAAAAATATAAAATAATATATAGAGGATTGAGATGGGGTGAATAATGACCCTGGTGGTTATAGTTTTCTCTAAAAATATAGAGGATGGGGAAGCTAACGTGAGCGTAAAATTACATGATTTTTCATGTTTTTTTATAATTTAGAGAAGAGGGTAAAGATGTGAGAGATGATGCGAATCCTTTAAGTGAATTAAACTTGCATAATCTTTTCAAATGACTCAACAAAGCACTAGTACTATTCTTAATTGGTTAATAAACATAGTTTTTCCTATAGTGCTTAACTAGTTGGTTACCACCCGTGCTCCACGGCGGGTTCGAAACGTAGATATAAATAAGTAAATCGAAACGGTATATTCTACGTGACGTTACAAAAAACACGTTGCAGCGGTATATTCGATAGTAACGAAAAGGTTACCTCGTATACTAAAGTGAAGTTAGTATCGAATAAGTTACCTTGTATACGAAAGTGAAGTTATTCGAAAAAAATTTATCATTATATGTTTTAAAACACGTCAAATTCGAAATTTTATAAAACATTATGTTTTAAAAGTTGTAAGTGAAAAAAAAACTATAAAAAATTGAAACCTTGAAGCAACTTTGATAACTCGTACGTTTAATGTTTGTGATTGGATGACCTTATATTATTTTCCCAACTCCATTTTAAATGAAATTTATACCGAAGCGTAGATAAAAATAAGCACGTCGTACCGATATATTCAAAAAAATTTAAAATATCATATTTCAAAAGTCATAAGGAAAAACACAAAATAAGTTCAAAACTAATTATAACAATAATAATAATAAAATAATTAATTATAAAATAATAAATATGTGACGGCGCAAGCATGTTGATATGGATGGAGGACTTGTAATTTCATTTTGGGTTTTATGATATATCCATTAACTACTTGTAACTTATGCATCAAGACTTACCATTTTAGGTTTTGTAACTAACTAGTAATTTTACCCGGCGCGTGTTACGGCGATGTCAAAACGTAGCCTAACTCGAATTCCCGTGATCCGCGGCGTGAAGCGGATCTTAAACGTTTGAGACAGTTAAAAAACGTAGTTAGGTATATAAAAAAAACATATGAGATTATGACTACTCGTTTATCCTTGAAATAAAATGTAAAAAAACAAAAAGAAAAAAAACAAAGTAAAAGAAAAGTTTTGACGTTGACACTAACGTACTAATTACATAAAAATAACGTATAAATTTGAGATGAATCGATATTAAAGATCAAACCATAAATATAAAAATGTATTATGACTCTCATATTTTTGCCTAATAATTAGGAAAGAAAAAACGAAAGTTGGTAGCCATGTTTTGAACATATGACTATTAGACAAAAGAAAGGAGTAGAGCCATTTGCTCCAAACCACTACACCAAAACAAATACATGACAAATTGTGGGAACAGTTAATATTAAAAACATAAATTTCTGGCTTTGTTGGTGCCACCCATTGAGTGCCGACCTTTGGTTTTAAGTTTATTTGGAATTGAATATGTGCCACCCGCACCTCTAACTAGTTATTCCCTAATACTCGTTTACTAAAGTCGGTCAACATAAACCTTTAACTTTTTATAGTTACTAATTAAACCCTTAACTTTCTAATACTTGTATTTAATCCATATATTATGTATAATGCATGCTTTTAACCCCGTTACGTTTTTTACTAATTTTTATTTTCTTCAATAATTTTCGTTAATTAGCTTTTTTTAAACTAAATTTTATTTTCTCTAATAACTTTCGTTTATTAATATTTTTTTAAATCGTTAAATATTCCCGAATACTCATTTACTAAAGTCGGTGGCAAATGTCACCGACCAACATAAACCTTTAACTTTTTTTAATTACTAATTAAACCCTCAACTTTCTAATACTTTTATTTAATCCATGTATTATGGATTATGCATGCTTTTAACCCCATTACTTTTTTTACTAATTTTTATTTTCTTCAATAATTTTCGTTCATTAGCATTTTTTTTAAACTAAATTTTATTTTCTTTAATAACTTTCGTTTATTAACATTTTTTTAAATCGTTAAATATAATTTTTAGGTACCGTTGATTATATCGACTGTCGATAACGTGCTGGTACCTAGAAGAATGAGACCGACACCAAATAAAGAATGTTGGTACCGTTGTATAATTGTGTTTGTTAATACATTTTTAACGAATTTGTCGTTTCAATGTTAAGTTCGATCTGTTTATGTCGCAGCGTTAATTTTATACGTTTTTTTGTGCTTAATCACGTTAATGTGACTGTCTGGTTTAATAATAAACCTCAAACTTTCTTCAATTTCATATACTACCCCTTAACTTTCTAAATTTTAAACATATCTCTCAAATTTCTAAAGTTTCAAGTTTACCTCTACATAAAATTCTCAACTCTACTCCTCAAATTTATAAACTATCAAGTTTACCCCTCAAATTTTGTTTATTTTTTTCTTTTATGTTTTTATATATTCGTTTGTAAAAGTTAGTTTTTTCTATTTTGAATTTGTTTTTTCTTTAAGGAATATGTCGTTTCAATGTTAACTTATATTCGCGCCGCAACTTATATATTTTTTTTATCTCCAAAATCGAGTCGTGGCAACTTTATACATTTGTTTTATGTACTTAGTCACGTTATTGGCGTCGTTGCAACACGCATAACGAGGTTGCAAACACGTCGCATCGCGTGGGTTTTAATTATATACTTAAACACGTTAATGTCACCGTACAGCCCCGCCGCAACGCGCGGGTCATATTTTCTAGTTTTATATCAATTACTACTATTATTATTAATAATATTATTAATAAATATTATCAGAGAGGGAGTCGTTTATTTAGGCGAACGCATTTAGACACGCGGTGCTGACGCATACCGGTTTGGACAGCAGTCGAAACAGGAATTTCATAAAAAGAATATTTAAATAATATTTATTACCGTATCACGTATTTATATAAATTATCAAATAATAATTAGCGGTTTATTTAACGTGACGGAGACTCGAAAGGACACACGACATGCCAACAACCAATGTTGTTACACTTGGACCGGCCTGCCCAACCGGTTAAACTGAGAACCGGCTCGGTTACACGGATTGAACCATTTGGAGGTTAAACCAAGTGGTTTTAATTTGACTCAGATTGAACCGAGACCCGTTTGAACCGGATATTTGAACATGAAGTTTGGTATTATATCTTTATTTAATGGAGAAGTAAATACTGTATGACTTGAAAAGTAAAGTGTGTGGACAATCATATCACGCCATGACTTCAAGTATTATGGTTAGGTGTGGATGGTCACCTCGTTGATGTTGACCTCGCCACGCAGTCGGATAATTTTCCCATTCCCAATCTGTGTAATCGATGCTACCAAGCATCTACGGAAAGCCATGTACAACTTCATGCACCTCATATATTTGTTGAATGTCACTAAAAGTCGGTCTACTTAAATATCTCTTATCGTAGAGATTAATCACACATAAAAACTTATAATAAGTAAATAATAATAATCATAATAATAATAAAAATATATAATAACTATAATATTAATACCTTCACAAAAAAAATATCTCCTGCGGTTTTCCAGACATTTTCAAGTATTCATCCCAAGAATCGTGCGAAGTACCATACCCTAGTTGTCGAATTGCACACATGCATTTTTGTAAAAGTAGTAAAACCAAACTTATGTCTCGCGTCTTGCCTTTGTTGGAAATATTCATACTTTTTTTCTAAATCACCACAAATCCGTAAGAAAGTTCTCGTCTCACCAGCAACCAGAGCCGAAACTTATCTTCATTATACACGGGATGCTAAGAAAAGTTGTCACGTACTAGACGTCATTAGCAGCTTGCCGATCCTTCATTACTTGAACTCGTCGTGTTACCCAATCTGAACTCTCGGCTTCTTCAGCTAGTTCGTACGCGTAACAAATCGCTTCAATCATCACCCCATCTTCTTACGATGAAGATGACCAATCACTTTTTTGTATAGAGAGAATATAAATTTATTGTATAAAGAGAATATATATTTATTTGGTATGGAGAGTATAAATTTTTTGGTTAAGAGAATTGTAGTTTATTTATAGAATAAAAATTAATGTTTTTTAATAATATAGTCGTTGGAACGGCTCGTTTGACCAAGTTCTTGCCCCTTCCCTCGTGATTCCTCTCACGCTTCACCCCCAACGTCCCCATTCACACCCTGGGGGGCAGTGTTCCACGCCCATAATAGGACCATGTGACTCATGCCCCCCGTTTCACGCTTCGACTACCTACAATCTTATAGACATAGACAAAGGATGTCACAATTAGTCGTTGAAATAGATTTTGAGTGCAGAAGCATTAATGCCCACTTAGATGTGAAAGAAATACCTTGCCATGTACGTGCGATTAGGCTTTAAATTCAAGAATTTTCCTTTTTCTGTCTCTGTCATGACATCTAACCTCTCATGTCATGCTGATTGGTGATAAAGACCAAACTTATTAAATGATTGCGATATGTTTGAACTAAATTCTTGATTTCAGTTTGAACTTTGAAGAAAATATAAACTATGACAATATGGGAGGGATTATTTGTATATTCTTTAAATGAAAAATAAAATATACTTAGACGTGATTTTGGTGTAACAAAAATATTAAGAAGAATTTAATACGTATTAAGGATATTCTAATACTATTATCTGAAGATTGACAATCCCTTGTTTTAATAATGATTAGGAATTAGTAACTCATATTATTATTTGTTGATTAAAGATGGTCATATACCACATACATATCCCTATACACTTGATGAATCATTAATCACAAGCTAAACGTTCAAAAATGTTGAAAACGCTTGGTTCAACAAAGTCAACACAAGAAGGTCAAAGCTTAAACTGTCAAATGAGTATAATGAGAATCATAAGAGATTATAAAATAAGTTTTTATATAATCTAAACATGTAGCAAAGTGGGATTGCATCAAATTAATTTCCTTTATGTACCGATCGGATCAATGAGAAATATGTGTTAACTTATGTCATTAAATTATGAGTTAAATTGATTCGTCTATGGTAACACAACCATGACACGTTGGGTGATGTTCTGAAACCCGACTACCTAACATTAGTGGTATATCTGTATCACCGGTGGAATATCGTCGCCCTATTGTTTGTTTGTGTGGTGTTTTTGTATCACATACAAGCATTAGATCTATCCCGTCCTATCCATTTCTATTTGATTTTCCTGATTCCAGTCGTTACCCTAACCGAAATTACATCAATACACTCTGTAGAATTTGAACCCACAACCATAAATTATTTGATCGAGGAGACATCACTTTACCCCCAAGTAAAATTTCTTGACATATATACAGATAAATAAACATAACAAGATAAATAAAAAAATCATAAATTTTTAAAAACTTTTGTCTAACAAATTAAAAAAAAAACTTGTTTATCAAATTAAAATTACTAATTAAGGCAAGGCTATCAACATACCAAGCACTAACAAAGAGTCAACACCATACTTGCCTTTCAAGCTGCATCTCCTTTTCTGTTGAGCTCTCCTCACACACACTACCGACAATTAACACTTTTTTTAGGGTTTCTCACTTCCCCCAAATCTGATCATCATTCTACACATTTGCCATATTTTCGTAATCGTATGCTGTTTTGTGCGAGATTTGGAGAGGCAATAGTCTCCCCAGATCCGAGTCTGTGAACAATGGCGGGACCTGGAAGTCGTAGATCGAATAGCGTCGCATCGCAATCGGCGCGTGGATCTAGAATCGTCGTTGCAATTGTCATCGGAATTCTTCTTGGATGTATCATAGCAGTTTTATACCCTCGCGGTCTCTTCTCCGGCGACTCCTATTCCGCTTCTCAGTTCCAGAGTCGCCGTCTCTCCAAATCGAATCTTCAGGTTCAGTTTTTATGAATTCAGAATTCAGTGTTTATTATGCTTGCTTTAATAGGTTGCTTGAGTTATAATTTGTTGACTGTTTGTATTGGATCAAGTGTTTCTCTTGATTTGCGTGAATTTGTTGAAATTATTTAATCAGGATTATGTTGTTGTATATAAAAGAGATGCACATTGGCTTTGATGTTGAACATGTTAATATTCATCTGTGAAACTAATCTGGTTTATGAAGATTCTAGATGTTTTCATCACCTTAGGGCAGAATTAGGGTTGGTAAGTTGGGTGAAGAGCACCACTGGTGAAAAATTCAGGATTAATGAGTTTGATCTTCAAAATGTTGTTGACTGTTTCTGAATTTGGTAATGATTATGAAACTTCATTCAAGTTATGTTATAGACTTATAGCTGATTTAAGTATTCTCCAACTGGTGTTTTTGATGCATTGTTATAGCTAGACATAAAAGTTACTTGATTTGATTTTGAAGTTCTGTTTATTTTTAAGTTAAATTCTCTAAAGGAATTTCTTTAGGTTTTAGAACGGGGATGTGTCGTTATCATTACTAGTAACCGACTCCACAATCGTAGATTTCCTTTCTTAATTTTTGATTTGTTGAAAAAGAAAGAAACTTGACATTAGTTTTTTTTATAACTTTCTTCTTACTTACTCCAAGTTAGTTATTACTTATTAATTTATAATTTTATACTTATATCTGAAAATCAAACTTAAGAAAGAATATATGGCGTTTCTTTCTTTTTCTTTACAACACCTTCTGATTTATCAGTATATGGCTTCTCTCTTATTGATACTTCATAAATGTGGTTTAATTTGATTATTTGATCATATGCTTCAGTTGTTTAGGTATTCCAAGAATCCTTTCTGAATATCCACTGAATAACTTAACTTAAGTATGCCATGAAATTAAATCGGGTACCAATTCTAAAGTCAACTGCATGACCTCATACATTAAGCATCTTTCTTTTTCAGATTGGATCAACTTCATGTGAATCCACAGAGCGAGTTAGCATGTTGAAAGCAGACATTGCAGATTTATCAAACACAAATGCTGAACTAGAGAAGCAAGTCAGGGATTTAACCGAGAAGTTGCAGGCAGCTGAACAGAAAAACGGTCAAGCTGAGCAGCGATTTGTAGTTGCAGGGGAGCCCCAAAAGGCTGGGCCCTTTGGGACTGTTAAGGGTATAAGAACTAACCCTACTGTTCTTCCAGATGAAACTGTAAACCCAAGACTAGCCAAAATCTTGGAAAAAGTTGCAGTCCAAAAAGAGCTTATAGTTTCACTTGCAAATTCCAATGTAAAATCCATGTTGGAGGTTTGGGTCTCCAGCATCATGAAAGCAGGCATACCCAATTATCTTGTTGTGGCTTTAGACGACGGGATTGTAGATTTTTGCAAAGAAAATGATGTACCATACTACATGAGAGATCCAGATGACGGTATTGATTCTGTTGCTAAAACAGGAGGTAATCATGCGGTTTCAGGTTTGAAATTTAGAATCTTGAGGGAGTTCTTGCAATTGGGTTACAGTGTTCTGTTGTCTGATGTTGATATAGTATACATACAGAACCCATTTGATCATATATACAGGGATTCAGATGTGGAATCTATGTCTGATGGGCATGATAACATGACTGCTTATGGATACAATGATGTCTTTGATGAACCTGCTATGGGTTGGGCTAGATATGCTCACACGATGCGAATATGGGTTTATAATTCTGGGTTTTTTTATTTGAGACCTACTATACCTGCAATTGAGCTTTTGGATCGTGTGGCTGACAGGCTGTCTCATCCACCACCAGCTTGGGATCAGGCGGTGTTCAATGAGGAACTGTTCTTTCCTTCTCATCCTGGTTATATCGGCCTTCATGCTTCTAAAAGAACTATGGATCGTTATCTTTTTATGAACAGTAAAGCTCTTTTTAAGGAAGTAAGGAAAGATGCCAATTTGAAGAAATTAAAGCCTGTTATTGTTCATGTTAATTACCACCCAGATAAATTATCGAGAATGAAAGCGGTTGTTGAATTCTATATCAATGGCAAACAGAATGCGCTCGACCCGTTTCCTGATGGTTCTGATTAAATTCCAGTTGCACTTTTCTTGATCAGGTAATCTTACAATGAGCTCAACCCTTTTGAAAGAAAATGAATATGTAATATGATCAATCACTACACTTGACCTTTCAATACTTGGTTTTTCTTATTTGGAGTACAGTTTGATCTTCTGTTTCATCCCTTTTTTGATTAGTGACATATCGTTTATCATCTACTTCCAGCAAAACTAAAAAAAGCTCTTGCGAATATCGTATTTTACTTATAGTTAGTTTACGTAAATCGTGTTGCTTATTTATTTAGGTTTTGAAATCATAAACAGACTTGTAGGGTGTGAATCGGTTGACGGGTTGGATGGTTGAATCCAAAAGGGATTCATATATTTATTTGTGTCAAAAGTATGAAATCTAGCCCGGACACTTGAAATTGTTGCATTAATCCTAATGTTTAAAGTAAAAGGGCTTAAAGTGTTAAAAGGAAAAGAAGAAAAAAGATGGAGTTTTTTTTGTTTAATTATCTATTATTTAGTTGCTTAAATTAGGAGACCAGGTCTAAATAGCGAATTAAGTTTAGGGTTATTGGTGTGGTTTTTTGTATTCGGTTTAATATAAATAAAAGCGTCGATCTTTTTATTAATATTGTCGGTGTATTTTATTGTTCCAGTTTGACCCGATTGTTTAACATAACTCAGACATGACTAATTTAACTCATTTATCTAAACGCGTTAAACTGGTTGACGTGTTTGGCACGCTATAAACGAGTGGTAATCATGTTCTAAACGTGCTATACAGGATGGTTGGTTGTATTAAATGGCTTAAATGAGTTGACATGTCCACTTGTTTAACTAAACTAGTTGGCATGTTTTGGATTAAACAGGTCAACTAAAATACAACTCGTTTATTAATGGGTTAAATACAATAACTCAAAACCTATGGTTAACTAAACTAGTTGACATGTTTTGGATTAAACGGGTCAATCAGAAGATGACCTGTTTATTAATAGGTTAAATACGATAACTCAAAATCTGGTTATTTTCGTATCTGGTGTAGCAGCCAATCTCCGCACAACCGGAACCGAGTACGAACCGGTTCGTGGCTAGACCAGGTCCAATTAGGACCAGTTCCACAGAATAACCGGGTACGAACCGTAACCGCTTTAAGGATAAATAGACCGTACCCATATGGAACCGGGTAGGTTAGGGTACGAACCAGGTTGGTTTCGGTTCCGGGTAGGAACCGGTACGGCTATAACCCATTTTCACCATTTTTACTCACAATAACACTATAAATACAATTCGATATCAATTATTTTAAACATAAATTTTTTTTCCTCCACTCTAAAACTCACAAAAATTCTCTCCACTTTTTACTCACAAAAATGAACTTTTGGACCGAAGACGAGAAGTACGCCTTGGACCTTGCGATGGTACACGTTATGGCTTTACAAGTGATAAGTTATCGAATCCTGATGTATTATAGGACCGCATTAAAGATGGATTCTACAAGGAAATGGATGGTGATGCGCAGCATACAAAAGCTCAAATAATGTCAAAGTGACGTAGTATATCGGTAGTGGTTGAGATATTTCACACAATCTATACATATGGACGCATTGGAAGATCCACATAATGATCAGAATGTTGTCGAAGAATCTTGCGTTGAATATGCACAAGTACATGGAAAGCCGTTTGAAAGGTTAGCAATTTGGGGGCTTTTAATCAACAATTAATTTTGTAATGTTTTAAGTTAATATATTAAGTTGTTTACAAATATTAATAAATATATATAATACTCACTTAAAAACAACTAACAAATAATATTAATAATACACACTAAAAAACAATAAAATGAGTTTGCATCCAAGCTAGGACTAATTGTTTGAAACCTTCTTCTCGTTATACAACTTGCATTACTTGTCTAAATGTTTTTGAAATGTTGAGTTTGAATCCTTTGAGAAAAACTTCCCACACACAACTTGCAACGAGCCTTGTTCGGCCCGGGCATCTCACTAACATCAAAATATTGTCAAATATCTAGATTTCTATTCGTCGGAATAATTTTTACCACCGTTACAGATGGCTCAACAGCGTTATCAGCCATTTCAAATGGAAGAGAGAGTAAAACGATAATATTTTTTGCGTGTTTTTCGTTTGGTATTGCGTTTTTAAGTTGTGATCAACCAAAACATGAAACAAGTATTTATAGGCCTAAAATATCAAAAACAACGTTTAAACACCGGTTATAACGACTTTATAGCCGTTAAAAAACGGTTATACCGTTCTAACAGTCAGAACCGGGTACTGACTATTGGGTAGGAACCGGTTCCGGTTTGGACCGGGTCAATCAAAGGAATATATAAACCGCTTCGGAACAGGCGGGTTCAAGTGGGTCGGAACCCTTTTTTTTGTGCATCTCTACAGCTGGGTGATGGACAAATGATGCTCTTCTCTAGTGTCACCGAAAGACTTCTTACAAAATAGACAACCGTTAGCCTCGTCGTAGAGAACCTCGGGGGGTGTCTTTGTGATCAACCTCCGGTGTGATAATAAGAATCGGTTGGGGAACTATGAAAATCTGAATTACTAAACTCAAAGACTTAGAGATTTCACAGCAGGTTCTATATATGTTTGTGAGTGGTTCTGCATATCTTAGGGAATAGTTTAAAGTGGTTGTGGGTGGAGGAGAGAGAAAATGTTACTATTCATCTGTATATTTGAAAAACATTGTTCACCTCCATTAATTTTTTAATAATTTTTTGAAAGTGGTTGTAAGTGGATGAGAGAAAAATTAATGATAAAGGTATAAAAACTATTATTAAATTGAAAATAAGAGATAAAATGTAGTGATTTTTAGTGTAATTATAGAGATGAGATAGAGAAGTTGATGTGAATGCTCTTACCTATGGAAAATGATTGAGCGGAGAGAGAGTTGAGAGATTTTTTTTTTATTGTTCTACTTATCTTTTACCTATTATTCAGGGATACATGTATCATACCTCTCTTTTTCTTTTGGCGGGAATCTTCACATTAAGCATTTAATATTTTCACTGTTTGACGGCTATCTTGACGGAGTCACTTCCATGGGCACGTCCATTAACGGCTCTTAACAGTTGGCCAAGAAGATCTTCCTATTCTTCTTTGAGGACATATTTTTTATACATTGAGGTGGTGTAATAGGAACATACAACCGCACATCCAAAAATTCTATGATGAGAAATATTTGACTATTGACTAGATGCAAGTTGTAGAGGAGAGAATTTATGATTTGCACTTCGTCTCATACAAATTAATGATCCGGTATGTAGAATTGGTGAAAGTTTTAAATTTATAAAATAATTAATATCCTATACTACACATACTAGACAAATATACATATTGTGGCTATAGCATAGTTGTAACACCCCGCCCTGAAATAGGGTTGATGTGCCACATTTACAAAAGTCATAGACAAAAAAGAACATAATTTCATAAATACGAGTTAAAGAAGATTTAATCTTAATAATTTAATTACATTACTAATTGTTTGTTAAAGATATACTCCTAGCTATGTTGGTTTTGAATTCTTTCCATCTCCCCTTTTATCGTTTAAACTAGGCCTGACAAACTATGAGGATTGACGGGTTCGGGTCACAGGTCATAACGGGTTCGGGTCAGAACGGGTTGTTTAAAAAAAATGATATTTTGGTTCGGGTTAGAACGGGTTCAGGATGTTGACCAACAATAACTTTTAAAGGCGTTGAAGGATTGACTTCAAAATGTACCAGCAGCAGGTCAATCTCCCCGTTGCTTTTTACTCACCCACTCGCCCTCACCATCCTACAATACACCTCTCCACACCAGAACTCACGCTCCACTGGCAAGTGCAGCCATGAAAGACTCTCGTCTCTCTCTCTCTCTTCAGTTTTAATTGTTAGGGTTTTTTTTCCCCTTTCACCAGCAGCAGTTCAATCTCATCATCTTGCAAACCTTTCTCAAGAGCAACATACTGAATAGAAACATAATACAAGATCAATTTCGATTATTTACTACTTTGATGATGAAATTGAATCTTGGAAGACGAACGGCAGAAACCCTAATGCGAATTCAAGATCTGGGGTGAAATTCGTGCGACGAGGGTGATCGGAACTAGAAGATGAGATGGTTTTGGTTGTGGTTTCGTCAATGCAGCTTGGATGCCGGTAGTCATCGGATTTCTGGGCGGAAAAGAGGGAGATCAGGGAGAGAGATCGAATGAGATGCAAAGGGAATAAATGGATGCCCTGTCTCCTCTTTTTACATGGCCACCCGCCTCTTCTTTTTCTATGGCCCAGTTTGACCCGTCTCCTCTTTTTACATGTCCTAGTTTAACTCAAAGACTTGTATTTAAGTGTCTAAAACAACCCAAATTTAAGTGTTTGGGTAAACTTTACCAGGCCTAGTTTAAACCTGTTGAAAAGAAAAAAAAATACAAAGGAGCAAAATGCCACAAACGAATAGGTTTGATAAAATGATGATTATAATAATACATATAGTTTACCGATATAACATGATTTATAAATTTGTAAATTTGAGAGTAACTTGTAGGCATGTATACGTTAGTAAACAAATCAAAAGGTTCAACTAACAGTTCGTGAATCGTTTAGTGAGAAGTTTGTTTACGTTCGTTTGTTTAATTTATTGAGACTGATGCTTATCAAAACGCTATTGGGATTATTTTGATCAAGACTTTGTTTGATTCAGCAATTTTATTAAGATGGAGTTATCACTCGCCTTTCATTGCTTTAATTCCAAAATATAAAGACCCCATATATCCTTAAGAATTCAGACTATTAGTTTAGCCATCTCCAAAGTTTTAGTTAACCTATAAACATTTATAGTCCGTTTCTTATCTTTATCTTTATAATTAAACTAAAATCATTATTTTTTCTCTCTTTTTTTTAATTAAATAATATTTTTTTGTATCTTTATTATTACTTTTTCTCTCATGCACTCACAACCTCTTTAAAAATATTAAAAAATTTATACAGGTAAACAGTGTTTCCACAAATATACAAAAAAATTCATACATTTTCTTTCTCATCCACTTTAAACCACTCTTTAACATATATAAAACTCACTCACAAACATATACTAAACGGTCAGAGCATTCACATCCTGTTCCTTATCTTCATAATTACACTAAAATCATCAAATTTTTTAAAATATTAAAAAATTTATACAGATAAACAATATTTTCACAAATATAACAAAAAATTATACATTTTTCTTGTCCTCTACTCACATCGCAACCACTTTAAACAACTTTTTAAAATATACATAACCCACTCACACATACCAAACCTGCTTTGAACACTCTAAGGCTGAGGGGAGTACCCCGTGAAAGGAGTGTGGAAGCTGATGTGGCTCCGTGGGTGGCGTGGAACACCACGCCCACCTGCCGTGGTCCACGAGCGTGGAGGGTTTCCGTGGTGATTTGCACGGCGTGAAGACTCCCAACAGCTCAAAATTGTGGGTGAGGTGAGCTTCTGAAGACTCCCAACGGCTCAAATCAGGCTCCATGCTCCTCATACCTTCGGATGAGGACGGAGGTAGTCACCGGAATCCATTTTTGATAGTTAGAGAACTTTCCGATGAGGTGTTACAGAAACGAGATGTTGAAGAGAAAGGGTGTGGGCCACTGGGTGGGTTTATATGTTTTCAAATAGTTTTAGTTATTAATTAAAAAATGTTTTCATTAATAAAATAATGTACGTTTATTAATTAAAAATATTACTTCAGTTTTTATTTATTAATGTTTTTATATTAAATATTAAAACAAATTAATATTAAATTAAATTAGAAAAAGAAAATGATATGGCGGTGTAAAAATGTGAAACCATTTCCCTCAAATGTGGAGAATGTGAAAAAACTGTAAAATATGATGTGGCGCTGACGTGGAGAGGTGTGGAAATATGGAACCACTCCCCTTAGCCTAAATAGGGTTATTGGCAGGTAAATTTATGATGAAAAGTCGTCATTCCTATGTAATCGAAGTTTTCTCAATGGTCCCCTGGTTATAAATGAGGTGATCTCTTGGCTTCAGAAATCCAAATCAAAAGGTATGCTTTTCAAAGTCAACATTGAAAGAGCATTCGATACCCTTAATTAGGAGATCATTGACTCGGTCTTAAGACAACCTTTCCATCGAAATGGTGAAAGTGAAATATAGGGTGTTTATTTTAGGTTTGATTTTTGGTTCTGGTGAATGACAGTCCGACAAAAGAATTCCGTTGTTTCCAAGGAACTGGGCAAGGGAGCATGCTCAATGGGTCTTTATCATGGTATTACCACTACTAATGTGCTCTCTCACTTTTTATATACTGATGACATGTAACTTCTAGGGGATTGGAGAGTGCAAAGAAGTCGTGCAGGATTTTGAAATGTTTTTTTAGCCTCGGGGTTAGAAGTTAACATGGTTAAATTCATGCTATTTAGGGTGGGTGTGGACACTAGAGATCTTCAAAATATTTTCCACTGTAAGCGGGATCTTTCCTATTGTCTTATATGGGCTTGCAAGTTGGTGCTAATATGAGCATTGCAAAGTATTGTACACCTATTCTAGAAACATTCGAGTCACGACTCTCAATGGAAAGCAAAAACATTATCCATCGGGGGCAGGATAACCTAGATTAAGTCAGTGTTGTACATAACCACAAAGTCCACCTCAAAGGTGTGTTTAAAGGAGTAAAGAAGCCAGATTTAGGGAGAAGCGGTAAGACAACCTATCTATATCTTAAACTGTGGCTCTAACCAACTATATACCACATGAAGAGTTGAATGGAAAGAAGCCAGATTTAGGGGTGTTTGGGATTACTTATTTTAAGCTCCTTATTAACTAGTTTTAAAAAGTAAGTCACTCTTACTTCTCAAAAACTTTTTCCCCTCTTAAAAGGGATAGCAAAAGTCATATTCCTCAAACACTTTTTTAAGGTATAAAAGTTAATAAATAGTTTCAAAAACACTCCCTAAAAAGATTTACGTTTTTAGGCTGCATAGCTCATGCAAAGGTCCTACAGTCACACCTGAAGAAGTTAAATGATAGAAACACTCAAATATGAATTAACTAGAACCTAAAGAGGGGTCAAAAGCAAACAGATTATTCAATCATATGTCAAAGTTAAATTATGTAACTTGAGAAGTCAAACTTTTGGAAAGGAGAAAATAAAACAGAAAAAATTACATCATAAAATGGATGAACTTCATTATTTAGGTTAACCAAATTATAACTACACCTACCAATAATAAAACCCAAACAATAAAATATGGAAGCACAAGTTGATGAAACTAGTGTGATAACTTGATTTATTACAGATAAGACAAATGAAAAGGCATCAGTTCTCCAAGGTGATGTAGCATCAAGGAAACGCTTTCCGACGCAATTTGTTAATAGAGATTCATCATATGCCTTGCCTAAATCAACACGCTAAACGTAAAAACATACTCAAATTCATATCTAACAATTAAAAACCCTAATATTTTGATTTAACAAAATACAGAATGACTAAATCAAAACGCTAATAGTAAAAACATACTCAAATTCAAACCTAACAATTAAAAACCCTAATATTTTGATTTAACAAAATACAGACGATTAAGTAGATGAGCGATCGAACCTGTCGGGATTCAGTGTTTAACATCAATCAAAATTTGTCAGTGGATTGACAGACCACTTAATTTTATCGTCACCTCGCTTTCTAATTCTACAATTATGAAACGATAGATTATCGCTCAGAACTTCTTATACTATGTGTAATGGTAAGGTGAAGGTGGTGGATTTTTTATGCCACATAGGCGCCACGTAGACCAGAGCCTCCTTCACCCACACCTAGGTGTGTAATGGTGTGGGTGAGTGTGAAAGCTTCTTAGTGTGTGTGTGTGTGTGAGAGAGAGAGAGAGAGCTTTCTTCACCACGCCTGTGAACAGCACCACCCGCCCCTCACCACGCCCCCTTCACTCCCACCCGGCGCGGTGTTCCACGCCCGTGGTGGGTGAGGTGGCACCACGCCTCTGCCCATTACGCATAGTCTTAGAGGTATTGCTGCCATCATCAACGGGATTAGATCCTGTTTCTGGTGCAGTTATGTTGAAAAAATAGCAAAATTATATTGAAAAAATAGCAGAAAATCTTGATTGCGAAGTAAAAAAAACACAACCACTAGCTTAGCCTAGTGACAAAGGTGTATAACCAAGATTTCATCAAAATGGGGAGGTCTTGGGTTGAAGTCCCACTTATGACAAAAAAAAAAAATAGTCCAATTGAGTCATAGGTTTTTTCACCTACGGTGGGTTTCCTTATATGGGAGTAGAGATGATTGGTGAACCAATGTCAGTGTTCCTAATTGTCGTTCGAAAAAAAAAGTAAATAAAAAACAAATCAAATCGTACTTTACCGATGAGCAACAAAAACGAAAGAGAAGTTAAATCGTAGATACCGGACACGAATGAGAGATCGGTAAAAAGATGAAACTTAAATAGAGTAAAGAAGATGGTCGGTTGCGGTGCTCAAAATTCAAAACCCTAAACTCGTTATTCACACTAGACTAAATTACAATTTTTGTCCTTTATGTTTGCTGAAATTATGGAATGGATCTTTTAAAGCTTTGACTTTCACACATTGTCCTTTATTTGAGAAATTGCTTATGAATTTTGTCCTTTTCACTAACAGAAGTTAAGTTCTTCATTTAAGTCTTCTCTTCATGAGGGCAACTTAGTCATTTTATCTTTACATGACAATTCTTGTAATTTAATTATTTTTTAACTATTTACTATTATTTACCACAATATATTCATCTAATTCATCATCTTCAAATTTCTTAAAAACCCTAAATGACATATTGATGCGCCAACATTTTTTCAGTTCCGAAACCGCCTCCGGTAAACGTACCGGAAACCCTCTAGTAAACGAACCTAAAAACCTTCAAGTTGACGTACCGGAAAACACTCCGGTTGATGCACTAGTTGTTTCGTAAACATGAGCATATTTCCAGTGCGTCAACCATAGGGTTTTAGGTTCATTCGGTATGTTTACCAGAGGCGGTTTCGAAATTGAAAAAATGTAGGCGCATCAATATGTCATTTAGGGTATTTAAGAAGTTTGATCATGTTGAATGAGATTAATAAATCGTGGTATTTATATGTTTTTTTTCAAATATAGTCATTGAAACTACAATCGTTGGAAATATAGTTGTTGGAAATAATAGATGTTGGAGATAAAAAAGACATTAATAATAATAATAAAATTATAATTTTATATTTATAATAAAAAAAACAAAAATTAATTACTTAATAGTATTTATGATAAGTTTATAAAATAAAAGTGGTGAAAAAAAAGAAAAAACAAAGAAAAGTGAAGTAAATAAATTTTTTTTGATGGGAATAAGGATTCGGTGGCTACGTTTGAATGGATCGAGAGGATGAACTTCGTAATCAACATCAGTGAGTGTCGACCGTACCAGGCGGTTAAGTATGTTTCCCATTCTTTCACCAATGAAGCACTAAGTTGGTGGAGTAACATTCAGAGGACAAAGTCACCAAACCCTCTTGTCAGAATGACTTGGGAAGACCTAAATAAGCTGATAATCTAAAAGTTCTGTCCCCAGAACGAAATTGATCGAGTGGAAAACGAATTCCTGAACTTCAAGGCTGGCAGCAAGACGCACCGCCAGTATACTTCTAGGTTCAATGAGCTAGCTCAACTGGTACCCCACCTGGTGGAGACAAAAGAACAAATGATTAAGTACTATGTGAAAGGCCTACCTCAAAGGGTCCGTGTTCATGTAAATGCTAATCTACCATCGACCTTCGAATCGGTAGTCAACCTGTCTGGAATCGTCTATGACGATTATGCTAACGAGGACACAGCTCCCGAAGCTCCGAAACGGAAATGGGAGAACTCGTTCAAAGGAAATGGAAAGGGAAACTACACCGCTGAGATGAAGAAGCATAGGGCAGAAGGGTATGAAGTTTGTAAGAAATGCTCAAAGAAACACCAAGGTGAATGTCTTGTTAGCTCAACCATGTGTTATAAGTGCGGGAGGCAGGGGCATTACTCCCGAGATTGCTTAAAGGACGTCAAGTGCCAAAGTTGTGAAAGATATGGACACCTGACTAGGGATTGCAGGAAAACCAGACAATCCAGTTCGGGAAAGGAAAAGGAAGCTGAAAGGGAACAGCCGAAGGCTAGGACTCGAGCCTACGCCCTGACTGAGGAGGAAGCAAGGGGAAACCCAAATGTTGTGTCAGGTACGTTCCTAGTTAAAATGTAGGCGGTTTCGAAATTGAAAAAATGTAGGCGCATCAATATGTCATTTAGGGTATTTAAGAAGTTTGATCATGTTGAATGAGATTAATAAATCGTGGTATTTATATGTTTTTTTTTAAATATAGTCATTGAAACTATATTTATAATAAAAAAACAAAAATTAATTACTTAATAGTATTTATGATAAGTTTATAAAATAAAAGTGGTGAACAAAAAAGAAAAACAAAGAAAAGTGAAGTAAATAAAAAAAAAGTTATAAATTTCTTATATAAGTTTTACTATTATAATCATTATAACTATATAAACTGTAAAAAATAATAATGATGATAATAATAATAATAATAATAATAATAATAATAATAATAATAATAATAATAATAATAATAATAAAAAAGATTAATAATACTAAAAATGGTTAAAATAATAATAATAAAGTACTAGGATTAGGTTTAGGTAAAAATGGTTCTAATTCTAAGAATGGTGAGAAGGATTTAGAGCCATTAGATCAAATTGTAGAAAAGATTTAATGGTTGAGATTAAATTGTAGGGGAAAAAGTTGTTGGAATGGTATTTTAGTCTTGGCCACTTTTGTTGACTTTTTATCAAGTTCCCCCCTCATTTTTAAACGTTCGTAACTTTTACATACGACATTATTTTTTCAAAAAAATTACACCATAAAAACGAGTATAGTGTCGTTATAAACAAAAAAGTAAAAAAATTTACGTTTTCCACCTCATTGTGTAATACAAGTTCATTGTGTAATACAAGTTCAATGTGTAATACAAGTTCATTGTGTAATACAAGCTCATTGTGTAATACAAGTTTATCGTGTAATACAAGTTCATCGTGTAATACAAGTTCATTGTGTAATACAAGTTCATTGTGTAATACAAGTTCAATGTGTAATACAAGTTCATTGTGTTATACGTATTTATCATTGTGTTTTACGTTTTTTAGCTCATTGTGTAATTAGTCAGGTTATTGTGTAATACAAGTTCATCGTGTAATACAAGTTCATTGTGTAATACCATGTCTGGTCATTGTGTAATTAGTCAGGTCATTGTGTAATACAAGTTCACTGTGTAATACAAGTTCATTGTGTAATATAAGTTCACTGTGTAATACAAGTTCAATGTGTAATACAAGTTCATTGTGTTATATGTATTTATCATTGTGTTTTACGTTTTTAAGCTCATTGTGTAATTAGTCAGGTCATCGTGTAATACAATTTCGTTGTGTAATACAAGTTCATTATGTAATACCACGTCTGGTCATTGTGTAATTAGTCAGGTCATTGTGTAATACAAGTTCATTGTGTTATATGTTTTTATCATTGTGTTTTACGTTTTTCAGCTCATTGTGTAATACAAGTTCATTGTGTAATACCACGTCTGGTCATTGTGTAATTAGTCAGGTCATTGTGTAATTCAAGTTCATTGTA
Organism: Smallanthus sonchifolius; assembly: GCA_023525975.1. Lineage (NCBI taxonomy): Eukaryota > Viridiplantae > Streptophyta > Magnoliopsida > Asterales > Asteraceae > Smallanthus > Smallanthus sonchifolius. The sequence continues at coordinate 57,558,560 of CM042040.1, forward strand.
TAATACAAGTTCATTGTGTAATACAAGTTCAATGTGTAATACAAGTTCATTGTGTTATATGTATTTATCATTGTCTTTACGTTTTCCAGCTCATTGTGTAGTTAGTAAGTTCATTGTGTAATACATGTTCATCATGTAATACAAGTTCATTGTGTAATACCACGTCTGGTCATTGTGTAATACAAGTTCATTGTGTAATTAGTCAAGTCATTGTGTAATACAAGTTCATTGTGTAATTAGTCAGGTCATTGTGTAATACAAGTTAACTGTGTCAAATATTTTTTTAACAGGATATTGCATAGAAGGAGGGGAGTTTTGGAAGAAAACTTGGAGACAACCTTGTTTTCAAAAATTTCGTTTCTTCGGCAATATACACGATGTTCTGCCTGATTCAGCCGTAATTCCTTTGATTAAAGTTCAAGTTTGGGCAGCGGGTAACAAGTCAAGCATATTTGTCACAAACCGGATCATTAGTTGTTGATTACATGGTGATTCGATCCCTTATCTTTTGCCTAGAAATAGGAGGGTCTACACTTCAGGGGGAGAATTACCATGAAAGACTTCAAATTATCAGCAGAGTTATGAAGATGCAAGACAAAGTGAGCCTTTGCTTGAAATTGACCTTTTTTTTAGGGGGAGAGAAGGCAAAAGTTGATCAAGTGTTCGTGAATGTCAAGAATCTTTGTAGAAAGATGGTTATTTACTGCTTAATACTTGGGATTCAAACCTTTATCAATTGCCTACAAGATAGGAGAGTCTACACTTGAGGGGGAGAATCACAACGAAACGCTTTGGATCATCAGTCATTTTATGAAGACGAAAGGCAGAGTCGGACAAGATTTGATAGCATCAGTCTAGGGGGAGATTGTTGGGTATAGAAATGATACTGATGCTGTCAATAGAAACTACAGTGTCGAAACTAGTAGTTTCGGTTGAACTTTTGTTCAATCGAAACTAGTAGTTTCGGTTGAACATTTGTTCAATCGAAACTACCTAGTTTCGATGCCTGTTTTTCAGGCCTGTTTGGCAGGTGGCTTGGAAAACAAGGCACATGAGGCCTCCTATATATAGTAGAATACCCATTAGGAGTGAGTGTGTCTTTAGAGGGAATCACCACCCCAGGGGAGCTCACCCTGGGGTGAGATAATTGTTAGTGTATGATCGAGCTTTTTAATTTTCATTTCAATCAAAGAATCATACGTTTTATGCTTTCAATTATCTGTTCTTTTCATTTTCATATGTTTCTGTTCGTATTTGTGATTCCCGCACCCGTCTCTACCATTTATGATTCGAGAGTGATACCGGATCCAGAGATTTCGCCTCTCGATCCGGACTATTTGAAGAATTTCTCCGCAGATCTGTTCTTTCAGGTCTGCTCAGGACCTACAAGTGGTATCAGAGCCATGGTGGCTCTTATTGCTCTCCAATCTGCTCGAAAATCAGAAAAAACCCGCCATTGAGACGTTAAACATGAAGAAATCGATGTGTAGCAGGTTCGTGACTGCTGTCTATATTTCCACTTTCAAAATCTGAAGATGTAAGGCTTTTGAAGCATTTTTCAGACCTGGATTGGGGGTATCGAAGTAGCTGAAGGTTGAAGATGGTCAATCGAAACTATGTGGCGGCTGAACATTTTCTATCGAAACTACGGGTGTTGCCCTAAATCAGAAGTAGAAGACATCGAAACTAGGTTATCGAAACTAGGCTATCGAAACTAGAGGGTATCGAAACTACTAGTTTCGATTGAAGAATCTCCTATCGAAACTACTAGTTTCGATTGAAGAATCTCTCTATCGAAACTTCTTGTTTCGATACTGCCTCTATCGAAACTAGCCTTGTTTCGACTGAAGTAGATCCTATCGAAACTACAGGCAGAACTGTCCAAGTACTTTAAAAAAAAAAAAGTTTTTTGGAAATTTTCTTGGATAAAATTTTTAATTATCTGTTCTTTTCATTTTCATTTCAATCAAAGAATCATACGTTTTATGCTTTCAATTATCTGTTCTTTTCATTTTCATATGTTTCTGTTCGTATTTGTGATTCCCGCACCCGTCTCTACCATTTATGATTCGAGAGTGATACCGGATCCAGAGATTCCGCCTCTCGATCCGGACTGTTTGAAGAATTTCTCCGCAGATCTGTTCTTTCAGGTCTGCTCAGGACCTACAAATAAAAATCCAAAGTGATCAAAAATCCATTGATCGAGTACACATGTATTAGACAACATATTACCATGAGCCGTAATCAAAGCCTCGACGAAATAAAAATAAAGTACCCCATACGGAAGTCTAATGCAAACAACCGCCTAAAAAAATTGGCTAACTTTGCGCCCAAGTGACTCTACAAGTCTGGTTGGCGCGACCAAACCATGAGCGGGGGTGTCAACCCAAGTAGTACTACTCAAAATTCCCAACGGCTACGCTCAGCTAATTGATTGCCTAAAATTGGGGACTTTAAAGCATTATAAAAAAAATAACTCATGTAATCAATGTATCATGTAACATGTGACTAAAAAAAATGAAACAGTTTTCCCCCAAAAACAGTAAAACGGTAAGTGTGATAACCGTGACTTTTACGGTCAACACCTGTGTTCGACGAGTTCGTATAATAATAGTATTATTATTATTTTGAAATATACTTTCATACGAAAGGAACTCGTTAGTGAACGAAAGATAATAGAAAGATTTATTTTGGTGTTATAATGTCAAAAAGTTAATCAAGTTCAGGTCTATACGTGTTAACACCTAAGTCGTGCAGTTTCGTAAATTTTAATTTAAATCCGAAAGGATATATATTTATGAGACGCAAGGACTCGAGGGAAAATAATAAATTATAATTAGTTATTTTTGGATAAAATAACGCCTCTATTTTTTTATCGGGTTCGTTTAAGCGAGAAACCGACACGCGATCGGAGACCACGAGGTATATAAATACCCCACTACCCTCTTTTTCTCTCATTTGATCAATTCATTGAGAGAAGTTAGAGAGAGAGGAGAGGGCTGGAGAGAATTCAGGTGGTGGTGGTGGTCCGGTGGCGGTCCGCGGTGGTCCGGCCGTGGCCGAAGGTGGTCGGAGATGCGGTTTTTCACCCGGAACCATTTCTCGATGCTACGAACACAATGGTAAGCTCAGATTTATCTAAATCATTGCTTAAATTCATGAAAACGAGTTTTTAAAATCTGTCCAGAAAGTTTTATGCATGCGCAGTTTTAAAGATCGGACGATCCCCGGAAATCCGACCGTTAGAAATGCATGAATTTTGGATATGATGTTGTCAACACATAGACGCAAAACCCTATTGGAGGAATGTTTGATCAGAGCTCTCTAGGTATGCTTTTCATACCCTCGAATGTGACTGATCGGATTTTCGGATTTGAAAAACTGGGTCTCAAAGAATCGTCGATCCCCGGAGATCCGACCGTTGGATCGTGACGATTTTTGGAAATTAGTTTCTTAGCACAATATGAATGTTTTCACCGTAGTAATTTCCGATCAGATCTTGGGAGCGATGTTTTTGAATACGAACAGATCGTAACAGTTTACATGACCGACACAGGAAATTGATCGGGTTGCATGGCCATCGAAACGGCATTGCATGTCAATTTTGAGTATGTGGGAATGATCGGGAGATAAAAACGATCCTAATGGTGTTTTTGGTTCGTATTGCATGTGTCACACCCCGACCGACGACGGAATCATCAGGGCGGGACATGTAGACTGTTCATGAGCTCAAGGTTGACTAAATTGTAATATGTTAAATCCATTTCCATTCAAACACACATGAATCAAGTTCCAAGTACATAATGAAGTACACTTTGTTTTTGAATTAAGATTAACTAGGTCCAAAGCTTATGTGTAGCATGTCTTGATCAAACTCATATGAAAGCACCTGAAACATGAATAAAATAAGGTCAACTAAAAAGTTGGTGAGTATAACACATGTTTGTATATAGATAGCATATAGTTTGTAAAACAAATCCTTACATAACATGATAAATAAGGCATTTATGGGGAGCAGCTATTGTGTAACCAAGTACAATCAAACCTTTGTAACTAGCATGCAAAATTGTGTTGTCGGTATCAATCACCCCAATCTGGGTGGGTTTGTTAGACTCAATAGATCTATCATTGAAAATCGTCGGCTTGAATAGTTAATGATTGCACATAATCGCATACAAAAGTTAGCACACATAGCACTCGAGCATAAAGCTTAAATTTGTACACATGAATGTAAATAGGATTTGTACTTGTGTTGTTTGTGTAAATGTAAACATGTAATTTGAATAGTGTTCATGTTTCACCCCAAAAATGTAAAAGAGTAAAAGGGGCTATGTATACTCACTTGATTCGAAGGCGTAGCTAACACGAGATACTAGATAGTAATGTGATCCTTGTATTGCACAATGTTAACCTAGAGTGTAATGTATATTGCATTAATACTGCATAATAGTCTAAGTCTATATCTAAAGTTAAATTGGATAAAGTTAGTGATAGGTACTTGAAAGTATTGTATAAAATGGAAGATTTGAAATGAATATATTTAGAACATTTTTTAATAAGGTTTGAGTTTGAAATAATTAAATATGTAAATTAAATAATTACTGTTTATGAAAATAATGTAAGTGTTAGATGTAATTAAGTATAACTAAATAAATGTTTTTGTTTAATTATAAATCAAATAAATAATTATTACCTTATTCATTTATTTATATAATGTAATTTAGACATTAAAATATTATTTAAGTGTAGGGTTTATAAATTAAATGTTGAACTTTAAATAATTTCTATTTATTTTAAGATTAAATATTTGATCTTTTCTAAATAAAAATAATACAAATTTTTATAAATTCAATTATTTTTATTTTAGAAATTAATCAGAAATACTAATTGTTTAGAATTATAAACATTCTGCCAACACACACGACCGTGCCTAGGGTAGGACGCGACCGTGTTGGTCAAACAGAGGACAACTAGCCAAACCGTTAGGCACGACCGTGCCTTCGATAGGCACGACCGTGTCTATGCTTCTGGGGTACGATCAAGTCTAGCCAACGAGCATGACTGGGTCTGAGCAGGAGGCACGACTGCGCTGGAAGGCGACACGACCGCGCTAGATGATTAGCGCGACCGTGTCTCTTTCAAAACAGGAATGAATTGATTGATTCTTATATTAATAGTGCTAGAATGTATAGGGCTTTCATTCACAAGGTTACTACGAGTCTGTTGGTGTAGATTAATTGTGTTTAAAAAATGTTTAAAGTTGGATTCGGTTAAACCATTTTTAAATGAAACTTAGGATCAGGTTCGAGTAAATTTCGATATTGAGAGTCTAAATTGGATTAGGGATTTTGATCTATAGAATAAATAGATAGTTTTGAAAGTTTCAATTACCCTGTGAGACGATGAATTGATGGCCTACGGTGGGGACGAGTTCCGGCTATGACGGGTGTGGTCTCCGGTGCTTTCTGCTACAACTCCGGCCCAGTTGATGTGTTCTGGAGCTTTAGGGGGAATCGACTAAGGTGTTGGTTTGTTTGGTTGAGAGAATTTACAACGAAACGATGAAATCGATGGTCACAATGGAGGATATAGATAGTTTAGGAGAGGGATCGACCAAAATGGGTTTATTTGTTATAATTAAAATGATTAAACTCTTAATTGGGTCTGTTAATACGAGAAACGTTTACGAAATCGAATTGTCTTGCGATTAAAGGCTGCATTTACGTTTTAACTGATGTGAGGCGCGACTGTGCCTATAAGAGGCGCGAACGTGCCAACAATAGGAGCGACCGTGCCAGACGAGGCGCGACCGTGCCAAAACGTGGCACGACCGTGCCTACTAGGGTTTCTGGTTATTTACAAATTCAGCCGTTGCAACTTCAGCTTTGACAGAATTAGCTTGGTCAGGATTTAACAGAACACCTAACGGGATTACTAACTGGATTAACTCTAAGAGGTGTTGCCACATGATTATGAGTTCTAAATCTTTGAATTGAAGACGATCGGCTAACGATTAATGAGGTGTAGGTTTGAACAAGTATAGGGTTCAATGTCGTGTTGTTATTTTATTAGTTAAAATGAATTAAAATAGGGTCGGAAAATCAGAGATGTTACAGCATGTGATACGGGAGGTTCCGCGTACGCGAACCATTTATACGAAAGGTATAAACTTTACCCGTTAAGCTTTGATTTTATGTTAGAATAAGTTTTATTAGTCATTGGTTGGGAATTGAACTAAAAAATATTTAGTATTGAGATATTTGGTATTTTTAGTGGTTATTAGGTTATACACCCAACCCCGGTTCACGTGGAACAAATAATGGAACTAATATATTTATTTTTATACAACAATTGTTTTGATGGATTTTTATGAAAATGTGATCTAACACCCAAATTTATTTATAAACAGTAGTATTTATACAAAATGTTTGATCTGGAAATTTTGGTAAACAAAATCTTTATAAATTATTTATTAAAATTACTACAAGTTTAATACATGAAAATTGGGAAAAATACTTCTGAGTATTGAAAAATTCTGGAAACTAGACAGTGATTGTTATATGATGAACTAAGACTCCTGTCCAAATTTTATGAAAATTGGAGTTGTTTAAGTATGTGTTTAGTATTTATAAAGTTTAAACGGATGATTTAGGATTTGTATACTTATGGATAAAATCAGGACTTGAAACTTGGTATGGGATCTTATATTGACTTAAAACTAATATGATAAAAAGTTGGTTAAGTTTTAATGTGTTTAACTAGTTTTCTAGAATTTGTAAAGTTTTAACAATATTAAATTCATATTAAATAATCTGGATATTGGAAAAATATGAAAATTAGTCAGAAATTTTTATTTATATATATGATCATTTGGTATAAATTTCAAGCAGTAACTTTATGTCTATATATGGTTTTGGAATTATGGTCTATTTAATATTTATAAAAAGTTATTAATTTTGAAAATTTTTATATAAAATTGATTTTATAAAAATTATAGGGGATTTTGGACAGAAGTATAACCCCATTTAAAACATAAAATTTTACTTTTAATTTGGGTGCTAAAATCACACTAAAACCCTAATTTCGGATGAATCAGATTTTTAAACCGTAAACCTTATTTTACGCGCATAATCGCGTTTTTGGTCAAACAAAACTGTGACTTTATATTTTATCATATATGTTATTATAAATACTGATATTCATTAATAAAATCTAAAACTTAAGGTTTCAAAGTCACGAATTTATATAAAAACCGGTTTTACAACTTTTGATCGGTTCGTACGTGTGTGCACGGGTTTTGGGTATGCAACCAACTACATAGCCACTTTTGAGTATTAGACTCAGTTTTATACTTTAGGCGTCCTAAATGCTATTTTTTTATGTCTACTTGGTTAGTAGGACTCGGTTAGGACACCTGTTTTTGCGGTTTTTGCGGATTTAGCCGTACATTGGTAGCACCGAGTTGCTAGCCACACTTTGCTTGCATTTGGCTGCTGGCCTTTGATAGAATTTGGATGTTAACCGTACTTTGTGATTTTTATTGACTATGTCACACTTATCACCGACGTTGTTCAAGTGAGTTTCGCGACACCACTTTTCAATTTTTACTGTTTTACGAGGGAAAAGTTGTTTCACTCTACACGTTGTTACTTGGGATTAGGGCTACCTGGGTTTACTTATGGATGTATTAAGTCCCCACTTTAACGCAATCAATTATCTTGGATAGCCGGTGGGAATTATGAATAGTACTATTTGGGTTGACACCCCCGCCCAGGGTTGGTCGCGCCAACCAGACTTGTAGGGTCATTTGGGCGCATAATTAGACATACTAGGTGTTCACATTCGACACCTGGATACAGGTGCAACAACTAGTCTGACGGTTTTGATTGTGGCTCAGGGTAATTATATCTTAACACGTGTACTTGATCATCTGCGGATGGTTACTATTACATTTTGAAATTTATTTACTTACTTTTTATAGAGTCGCAAAACCTGCGTGCTCACCAACTATTTTTATAGTTGACCCGTTTTCGAAACATGCTTTTCAGGTAAACAGTTATGGGGATAACGAGCTTTAAACGTCTTGCTTTTGGAAAGAGTTATTATTATGTACTTTTGGTTGTAGTTGGGCATTTTAGACCCTTTGTATTGATTCAGGATTTTCATATATTCGTACATTCGTTAGAAGCATGTAGTATGGTTCAATGTAATGCACAATTTTCCTTTTAGTTTCTCTTGTACTTGTGTTCAATGCGATATACCGGTTCCACTCCGTGTTTCCGCCTTCGGCGGGGTGTGACAGACTTGGTATCAGAGCACTGGTTATAGAGAATTAGGTTTACTCGAGACTAGACCTAGACTATAACTCTAAGTTTATTGCATTGAACCATAGGAATTATATGTGCATTGCATACTACCTCTTGCTTATCTACGACAAAGTGCTTCGTCATAATCATGTCGTCGTCACAGCACTACGCGTACTTTTTCATGATTCCGGTTACGTTTGCGATAATCTATATCCGCCTCTATCTGTCTTGGTGTTACCTCGAGTTGTACCTGTACCTACACCGCACCTGCATCTACTCCGGTTCTGGAGTCGATTTTCTTATTTGACATATATTGTTTTCACTTTGTGCGGTATATACTTGCTTTCGTGATCTGCTGGATTGGATGGCTAGAACTTTTGCCATGAGATATGGCAGATAGAATTGCTCGATCTAAAGGGAACCCGAGGTGGAGAAGCAGGACTAAAAGGGAGAGAACTCTACGGGTCAGGATATCCATTGACTCTTTTTGTTTTGTTGGATCATTGGATCCACGTATGTGTACAAATTTGTAGCATGACTTGCTCTACTCTGATTTGGGGATCACTGCCCTATTTTTACTGCCTGACATCCACCACACACTTTTTATTTTATTAGAGGACATCGGTTGTTCCCCTCTATCATTACCTCCATCCAATAACAACCTTAGTCTGCAAATCCATGAGTATTGGTACAAATAATTAAAAGTAATCAGATAGAACATCCACACTTTTACGTGAAAGTGCAACACGATGGCGTGATCCAATGAACATTCCAGTTCCTTTTTTTAAGTTGAGAGCTTGAGATAGAGGAAACACTGTAGGGACCATGTAAAGTAAATTATCATTACGGGTGCACACGTAATCATAATTTGCAGTGCATAAGAACTCTAGTGAGTCTTACTGTCCGAGTTAATGTTCATGATTTATCTGTATTTCTAACCCCGATTCCCATTCATTCGAATATTGATCGAAACTATCGTCACCTTAGGGTTGAGCCAAAGACATCAAATGATGCGATGGGCTACCTCATGTGACATGGGAATTTATATCGTCTTTTATCGTTGAATCGTAATGGATCCAAAACTCTTATCAAGGTTTCTTTTGCATAAAAATTTAGACCGAGACACTGAAGAGATCTGTTCTCAGTTGATTTAACCTCAGTATTTGGACCGAATGACAATTATTTGTTAAGTATTGCTTCACATTTGAGATCCAACTAAAGATTCTCTCATTTCAATTTTGCTATATGTTTATCAACGCATGTGAAGACTCTCGGTCTAGCGTGAATTAGACCTCGACACTTCTGACTCCCCTAATAGATCTTCATGTAACGTTCTCGCAGTTCTGAAGGAACAAGAGAAATTCGAATTTGATCTAATTAACTCCTTACTGAATCTTGAGCAACGGATATTTTCTCTCATCTATTTTACTTGCTAAATCATTTCCCTTGAGATTTTACTGGCCACGTAAATTCAGTATGAGCCTTTACAACGCTCGACACTTGCAGTAAGTGTACGACTATCATCGGAGGTCTCGGTATAATCTCGTATTTTATCTTATAATCCAAATATACTCTAACATCGATGGAGTAACAATATGATGGAGAAATTCCTTAAAGAAATATAAACTTCTTTTTCTTAGACAATATAAGCTTTCTATACGATCGTTCGTATAAATCCTCATTTCGATGTTTGTCATTTTCACTATACTCCTGATAAATATTTTTAATAATTCAGTCTTATACCTACTTGAAATTTCCATTGCAAGTGCTCTGCACTCACTATGGTAATTTGGTACACTCAATCCCCGATTCTCTTAACCGCGACGCTCATATTGTGGAACCTAACTTGAGAAACTTGTTGCTTAGGATGAGCCATCTTTACAACGTTCATTGTCGTGTTTATTTCTATCATCTGTATTCTTACTATGATCACTGAGCGGCTTGTGCTCAGGTTTCTTTTGGTTGGATTTATAAAAAAAAATCATTTTTGGGATAACTATGGCTTAGTATGAAACTAATGCCCTTTTTTGTGAACATTGCTACGTATGTTTTGCAAATCTTGATTTCTCCTGGTGCTTCAATGCCTTATTGAAAACTATTTTAATGGAGAAAATGAAACTTTATTTTGCAATGATTCTTTGTGTACCGAAAGTTTTATTTGTAATCATTCAAAGTTTATTTATGGTGATTATCGCTATTTGTTACTCTTCGTATACTGTCCTTATAGATCCGAATAGGATAGTCTCATATCCTTTCTGTACCTGCTCTCCCTCAAATGTCATTTTGCTGATTGACTTTCTGATTTCCAACTAGGTAGAGACGTATACACATCCCTTACTCTCCGTCACCTGTAATTAGAAAGCCTTAGAGCAACTACTGTTTAGAAACGACTTCTTAACACGTGCCCTGAAGGAATACGGATCTATGACATTCAAACACTCATTCCATCAAATTTATAGCTTAAACCCTCATGCAAAGGATTTTAGGCTATAACTAGTATGAGTGAAATACGAAATGGTAAGTCATAGTGGTACCGTTCGAAAGCCAAGAAAGTTGCAGGCATACTGTACTACCAGTTATTGGCAGATAATCAATTCGACCCTCTTCAACGTGAGATCTAAGGACAAACCCTGAAACCTTATGGTCCATTTCCACCGAATTTAATGGAAAAGTGTAGAGTCATATCTTATGTATAAGCTGTTGTCATTTATTGTATGTTTAAACAGTTTTAGACTAGTTTACTTTATGTCATTTCATTAAATGTAATTTCAGTTTTCTGTAATTTACTGCTTTATTAGCTAAGTCTGGGCCATCGAAACTACTTAGTTTCGATTGATTTTGTTCAATCGAAACTAGTAGTTTCGATAGATGGTAGTTTCGACAGTCTGTGTATCACTTGTAAATGGTCAATCGAAACTAGCAGTTTCGATACCTGTCACTACTATAAATAGCCTAGTTTGAGAATGTTTAGGGTGTGAGTAGCGGCTGTAACCCTGAACCTTCTCTTTCACATTGTTCTTGAATCAATACAATTTGCAGTTGTTTATTCACTGTGTTCTTACATTTTCATACCATTTGCGTGTTGATTCATAGTGTGGTTAGCCTGTTATCTTCACCAACACTGTTTCTATCATCTGCTTCACCACCATACACACAGTTTCCGCCTGTGTGTGTGTGTAATCGATCAAATTAGTGATTTCAAGTGAAATCTGGACCTACAATTGGTATCAGAGCATTATGCTCTAGTGTTTTTGAGTGTTATCAGGTTTATTGATCGATTCTAGGTGTTTACTGAGGGTATTCGAAGCTTATTTTGGGTTTTTGCACATCTATTCTCGGAAGTACTGGTTTATTGATTAAAGGTTACTGTTTCATCGATTTCCAAGGGTTTTTGCTCGTATTTTCAGAATCGGAGGTTGGATTAGTGATCAGGAGTGTTAGACGAAGGTTTTCGCTGGATTGGTTTGTTATTTCTGCACTATTGATTTCTAGAGCTTGTCATTAATGGAGTATTTCTGAGCTTGGAGAAAAGGCATCGAAACTACAGGGGACAGTTTCTGATCTCTGTTGATCATCGAAACTTCTTGTCTACATTTTGTCAGAAGAAGATACTATCGAAACTAGATTTTTGTCTTATCTCTATCGAAACTGTGGTTATCGAAACTTGCCTGTGAAGTTTTCAATATCGAAACTAGTTTTTTCGATAAAAGCTGTCCTTGTTTCGATAGAAGTTGTTGTAATCCCCGAGGAATTTCCGACCTTATATTAACTTGTCCGGCGTTGTAACTTATTTAATGTTGGGAATACATTTATACCGTTCAATAAATTTCTTGAATTCTTTTATATACTCATATTTAATTTCATGAATTAATTTATTATTATCTTAATAAATAAACATATACATTTATAGTTATGATAATACAAACTTATTACAAAAATATTAAAGTATAATTATTAAGTAATAAATTCATTTGAGAAAAATAAGAATTTACAATTTAAAATTTTAAATAATTAATGTGAAGTTATAATTTAAAATAAATTTATTACTTTTAAATAACTTATATGAATTTTAAATATTTATAAATTTTCAAGTCTAATTAAACTTTATAAAAACTTAGGGATTTATTTTATAAAACCTTGAAACTCAAACTTAAATAAAAAAAAACCTAACTTCTTACATAAAATAATAAAACCTGAAAGTCTAAGGACCTAATTTGTAAATTCTGAAACTTTAAATCTAACCTAAAACTAACTTAATGCTGGAAATGAAAACATTTAAAACCTCAGGGACTTGTTCTGTTGATTTCTAATTCTCCCTTTGCTCAAAACCGATCCCGGGTTCGACTCTGGCGGAAGCCGGTTTTGGAGCCAAGAAATCGATCTCACGACTGAGGTAATGTCAATCGAAATCGAAACCGGCATTGTGTTCGCGAGACCCAATCGACCCATCTCCCTGTCTTTAATCGAACCATTATGAGCTTATCAATGGCTAAACCCATAACCGTAGCTTCTTGATTATCGGCGACTCAATCGATTCATTTCCGAATGAATTGGCTATAAATAGCGACTCTAATACGTCGTCGATACACACTACAGACTCCCTACGACCTTAGAACCATCGTTAAACACCGCCGGAGCTCAGATCAGTCAAAGGAACCGCCGCGATTTGTGGCTCAGTCGACCCCTCGATTTACGCAACTAACTAAGGTAATAATCATATCAATCGAATCATACCAACCCAGGGAGTGAAAGCCCCATGAAATCGAGGCCGGCTTTAGCCGGATTGAGCGAATTGCTCGGCTAGGGTTTCGGGTGGTTTGGGGAAGAAGATGGAGGCCGGGGATTGCGGGTTAAGTAGAATCGAAACCGGCTTAGACCAAGGCATCATGCCCTGGTCTAACGGTTGAAGTGTGTGTGTGTGTGCGGCCCGGTTAGGTCGCCGGTTCGAGCCTAGGGAAGGGGTTTTTCCTATTTTATTATTTTTTTTAAACCATTCTTTTTACATTTTAAACATTCCAAAAATTCAAAATAAAATTTATATAAATTCTAAAACTATAAAACAATAAAATCTAAAATTTATAAAATTACTTTTATTTATTTTGGGTTACTTTTTAAGCTTTTATATATTAACTAAATATTTAGAAATCCAATTAAATCCATTTTTTTTTCAAAAATTATATTAATCTTCTTTTTATTTGAGTCCATGAAACCTTGTATTATTTAAACTTCTAAATAAATATATTACTTAGACGAACTTATTAATCAACCCTATAAATTAAAAATGTTTATTATTAAGCGTTATTAAAATCTTTTAAACATAAAAAAATAATTATTTGACAAAGGACAATTATTTAAATAATTAAATAGTTATTTTTAAATAAATAATTATACAAAAACTCTTTCATTCATTTAAAACCTAATTATTCTATAAATTCTTGGTAGGGTTATCTAATTATTGTTTATCAACTTAATTATAAATACTTTAATCAAAAATATATAAATTGTGTCATCTCAACTATTATACATATAATGGCAACCTTAAACAATCTTCTAAATTCCAAAACTTATACAAACTTATCTTCAAACCTCAAACCTTATTATCTAGTACAACCTATCTCAAATCCTAGAATTCAAATCTATCTTGTAGGTTTGTTGTGAGTATTCCTCATAATATCCATCCAACTTATCAAACTTAATCATCTTCAGCTCTACATCCAAGTGAGTTTTCATAGCCCCTTTTACTGCTTTTGTTTTGGGGTGAAACATGCATTAACTAAACTATCTTATCTACACGATTCATTAACTTGATTCTATGCTATGTTCTACATGCTTTATATCTTTAGCTATTTGGTGACCATTGCATGAATGCATGCCAGTACGTTCATTAACTTGTGTTGCAAGCCTAAGGTAGTACCTAACATGATCATTTATAGGGGAAACCGAAACTAAACTAAACTTACCACATAACCTTGGCGGGTTGTTGTTGGTGTGAACCATCATCATGGGTGTATCTCCTCATGTTGGATGTGAACTATTGTCATGGGTGTATCTCCCCATGTGAACTAAAAAACTTCGGGTGTTATCTAACCTTTTTTTATCAAAACGGCAATCCGTGGGATTGTGGCAGCTATATTTCATTACCAGGGTTAAACTGTACGCTTGGAGCCTTATGTGTTATTATATATGCTTTAGATCTGCATTAGAATCTTTTGAATCGTAAACTTTATCTAAACTTTGGTATTGGTGTCAAAACCTATGTTGCTCACCAACTACTTGTAGTTGACTTTTACTCGCATGTTTCAGGTGCTCCTGCTTAAGGCTCTTGCTGCTCACGTAGGACTTGGACCTAGAAAATAAACTGGAACTTATGTTATGTTAAATCTTGTCTTTTCATTATTCTTGTAACGGATCATTTAATATGATTAATAAATATCTTCGCATTAATTAGATGATCATGAGCTTTTGAACAACCGTGTCAGCCCCGATGTTTAATCCGCCGCCGGTTGGGGTGTGACAGATTGGTATCAGAGCCATGGTTATAGGGAATTAGGTTATTAGACACATGACCTAGACTATAACCTAGGAGTCCCAAACATGAGTTTAACTCGTGTATATCCTTAGGAACTCCTCTATGCCATACTTATCTACAACTATCTATTTCTAGCTACCTGATGCAACTACGTGAACTACAAGTGAACTATATTCTTAGACTGGAAAGTCTAATCCAAACAAAAACTCTCAAAGGTATGTGGGTTCTAACTAATGAATGAGGACTTGTGCAATCCGGAAGGGTGGGTGCCTGTATTCTGAGAATTCTGTCTAGGAAAGCATTTCGTATAAATCCAAATCAACCGATGGACCAGTTATGCTTTCCTGGGAATTCTTGGGATGAGTGCCCACTTATAGGCTAAAGCATGACTCCTCAGACATTAAGATGAGCCTACAGAGCCTTGCTAAGTCAATGTGCCCACTAGGGTGCCATCCATGTTTAACTATTAACTTGCAGCTTATGTACCAACTCTTGAACATAACTCGTATCTTATGAACTCTCTATTCATCCCTTGTAGAATGCCTCCCCGTCGTGACCGCAGAAACAACCTTACCGACAGGATTATCCAGCAAATGGCTACTATCCTGCCCACCATGGTGAACCAGCTGAACCAGAATGCTGCACCCAGAAATCCGGTGTGCACATTCAAGCATTTTAACTCTTGCAACCCTACAAAGTTCTTCGGAAATGAAGGAGCCACTGGACTTCTCCAATGGTTCGAGAGCATTGAAGGAACTTTTATCAATGCAGACTGCCCTGAGAACCTAAAGGTTCGCTATGCTACCAGTGTCTTCCAAAAGAGGGCACTTACCTGGTGGAATGGGGAGAAAAGAAACCGAGGAATGGAAACTGCACTAGCCCTATCTTGGGCTGAGGTCAAGGCTCTTATGACAGAAGAGTTTTGCCCCCGGAACGAAGTTCAGAAACTAGAAGCTGAGTTTTGGGACTTGAAGCAAGACAGTGGTGAAAGTCTTGCCTACACCACTCGTTTCCACGAGCTCAGCCTACTAGTGCCTCACATGGTCACTCTTCTCTCTCGAGCAATCGAGAAGTACATCAATGGCCTGCCAATGCAGATTCAGGACACTGTCCTGGGAAGCAAACCGGCAACCCTTGAGGAGGCCATTCGTCTTGCTGCCACCTTATCTGATAACCATATCAAGGCTGGAACTCTATCCAAGAAGGGTGCCAAGAAAGTGCCTGAGAAGGTCACTGCTGAATCTTCCAAGGAGACCCGACCTGGGTCTTCTTTCAACAACAAAAAGAGGAAGGGCAAAAACTTTGCCATTGTTACTCCAGTTGTTCCTTTGGCCCAAGTAGCCCCAACTACCTCCAACCCCAACAAAAAGCAATATGTGGGAAACTCACCGCTGTGCAACACCTGCAAACTACACCACCCTACCCAGTCTCCATGCCGTGTGTGCACCCTATGCGGGCGTTATGGGCACTGGGCAGCTACCTGCCGCATCCCTCCAGCACCGCAAGTTTACCAGCCTGCCGTTCCAGTTCCTGCTATCCCGGTTCCTGCTGCTATCAACCAGGGTCGTGCTTGTTATGAGTGCGGTGACCCGAACCACTTCAGAAACCGATGCCCTAGGTTGGTCATTGTAAACCAGGCCAACATGAACCAAGGTAACATGGTTCAAGGGAACATAAATCAGGGAAACATGAACCGGGAATCGTGAACCAAGGGAATGCAAACCCCGCAGCTCGTGGACGTGCCTTCAACATTAATGCTAATGAGGCTCAAGCCAACAACGAGGTGGTGAACGGTACGTACCTAATTAACCAGCAATATGCCTCTATCCTATTTGATACTGGTTCAGATAGAAGCTTTGTATCTTTTGAATTTGAACCACAACTTGCCATGAACCGAGCTAAACTAGACAAACCATTTGACATCTTAGTAGCAGACGGTTATTCTGTCTCGTGTGATTCTATCATTAGAAACTGTACTCTGAACTTGAACGATCATGACTTCTCTATCAACCTTATTCCTATGGCGCTCGGAGGTTTCGACATCATAGTAGGCATGGATTGGCTGACTGAGCATCATGCTGAAGTTATCTGCTTTGACAAGTATATTCGTATTCCCCTCGGCTCGGGTGACATCCTGGAAGTCTACGGAGAGAAGCCGTCGAATGGGCTAAAGCTTATGTCTTGCACCACCGCACGGAAGTGCTTACGAAAGAAATGCGTGGCGTTCTTGGCCCATATTATGGATAAGAAGAGCAAAGACAAAAGTCCTCAAGATATCCCCGTGATCAAGGACTTTCCGGAAGTATTTCCCGAGGACTTACCTGGTCTTCCTCCGGTACGTCAAGTCGAATTTCGCATTGATTTAGTGCCTGGAGCAAATCCTGTAGCAAAGTCTCCTTATCGTCTTGCACCGTCAGAAATGCAAGAACTCGCAAGCCAACTCCGGGAACTTTCTGACAAAGGGTTTATCCGCCCTAGTGTTTCTCCTTGGGGAGCACCTGTGTTATTTGTCAAAAAGAAGGATGGTTCGTTCCGGATGTGCATCGACTACCGGGAGCTCAACAAGCTTACTGTGAAGAACCGTTATCCGCTCCCAAGGATTGATGATTTATTTGATCAGCTTCAAGGCTCGACTTATTTCTCGAAGATTGATCTTCGTTCTGGTTACCACCAGTTACGAGTCCTCGATTCTGATATCCCGAAGACAGCTTTTCGTACAAGATACGGCCATTATGAATTCATGGTTATACCCTTTGGTCTAACCAACGCACCCGCGGTATTCATGGATCTTATGAACCGCGTGTGTAAGCCGTATTTGGACAAGTTCGTGATCGTCTTCATTGACGATATCTTAATCTATTCAAAATCAAAAGCAGAGCACGAGAAACACATGCGTTTGGTTTTAGATCTCTTGAAGAAGGAGCAGTTATACGCTAAGTTCTCCAAGTGTGAGTTTTGGCTAAAAGAGGTCCAATTCTTGGGACACATAGTCAACGAGAAGGGTATTCACGTGGATCCTGCTAAGATTGAAGCAGTGAAGAACTTGCAAGCTCCAAAGACCCCTACCGAAGTCCGTTCTTTTCTTGGCTTAGCTGGCTATTATCGTCGTTTCATAGCCAACTTTTCCAAAATTGCGGTGCCACTCACTGCCTTAACACATAAAGGCAAGCCCTACGAGTGGGGACCAAAGCAAGAGAAAGCCTTCCAGACTCTAAAGCAGAAATTGTGTGAAGCTCCTATCCTAACTCTTCCCGACGGAACTGAAGATTTTGTCGTCTACTGTGACGCTTCTCACTTAGGCCTTGGTTGTGTTCTTATGCAACGAGGCAAAGTGATTGCTTACGCGTCTCGGCAACTCAAAATCCATGAGAAGAATTATACGACGCACGATCTTGAGCTGGGTGCGGTCGTTTTCGCTCTCAAGATTTGGAGACACTACCTATATGGTACTAAGTGTGAAATTTTCACCGATCATAAGAGTCTCCAACATATCTTCAATCAGAAAGAACTCAACATGAGGCAAAGGCGTTGGGTTGAACTATTGAACGACTACGACTGCAACATTCGTTACCATCCTGGTAAGGCGAATGTCGTGGCCGATGCTCTTAGTCGTAAAGAACCTATCAAGATCCATAGCATTCGTATCCAAAATGATATTCAAACCCGTATCCTGGAAGCACAACATCTTTCGGTCACTGAAGGAAATATGTACAATGAAATGTCATGCGGTGCAGAACTCCAGCTTGAAACTAAACCCAATGGGTTACTTTACTTTCTAAACCGCATTTGGATTCCTGACCGTGATAATCTCCGCACTTTTGTTATAAACGAGGCTCACAAGACTCGTTATTCTATCCATCCGGGTGCAGACAAAATGTACAAGGACCTTCGTACCCAATACTGGTGGCCTGGTATGAAAAAGGATATCGCTCTGTACGTGTCCAAGTGCCTTACTTGTTCGAAGGTTAAGGCCGAGCACCAGCGTCCATCTGGCTTGCTTGAACAGCCCGAGATACCTGTGTGGAAGTGGGAGTGTATTGCCATGGACTTCATAACTAAACTCCCACACACGTCTCGTGGTCATGATAGCATATGGGTGATCATCGATCGTTTGACAAAATCTGCCCATTTTCTGCCTATCCGTGAAGACTACCGAGTTGAGAAGTTGGCTCGAATCTACATTGATGAGATCGTTAGTCGACACGGTGTACCTCTCAATATCATCTCTGATCGTGACGGACGGTTTACTTCTCGTTTTTGGCAATCATTACAATCAGCTTTGGGTACTCAGTTGAATCTTAGTACGGCTTACCATCCGCAAATCGATGGTCAGTCCGAACGAACGATTCAGACTCTCGAAGACATGCTTAGAGCCTGTGTCATTGACTTCAAGGGTAATTGGGACTTGCACCTACCCTTAGTGGAGTTCTCGTATAATAACAGCTATCATACGAGCATCGACATGGCTCCCTTTGAAGCACTTTATGGCCGCAAGTGCCGCTCTCCTATATGTTGGACGGAGATTGGGGAATCACAGATTACTGGCCCCGAACTCATCCAAGAAACATCTGACAAGATCTTGCAAATCCGAGACAACCTTCTGGCTGCAAGGAGTCGACAAAAGAGCTACGCTGATTAACGTCGAAAACCCTTGGAATTTCAGGTCGGAGATCTAGTCCTTCTTAAGGTATCCCCTTGGAAAGGAGTAGTCCGTTTTGGAAAGAAAGGGAAGCTTGCACCGAGATTTGTAGGCCCTTTTAAAATCCTGGAGCGGATTGGGAAGGTAGCTTACAAGTTGGATCTACCAGAAGAGCTTAGTAACATTCATCCGACTTTCCATATTTCGAACTTAAAGAAGTGCTTGGCTGACGAGAATCTCCAGATACCGCTCGACGAGGTGCACGTTGACGAATCAATGCACTTCGTAGAGAAGCCCGTGGAAATCATGGATCGGGAGGTTAAGCAGCTCAAGCGAAGCCGAATTCCAATCGTGAAGGTTCGACGGGAATCCAAACGTGGTCCTGAGTTTACTTGGGAACGTGAGGATCAAATGAAGGCCAAGTACCCTCATCTATTCCCAGGACCCTCCTCGTAGTGAAATTTCGGGACGAAATCTCCTAAAGTAGGGGAGACTGTAATCCCCGAGGAATTTCCGTCCTTATCTTAACTTGTCCGGAGTTGTAACTTATTTAATGTTGGGAATACATTTATACCGTTCAATAAATTTCTTGAATTCTTTTATATACTCATATTTAATTTCATGAATTAATTTATTATTATCTTAATAAATAAACATATACATTTATAGTTATGATAATACAAACTTATTACAAAAATATTAAAGTATAATTATTAAGTAATAAATTCATTTGAGAAAAATAAGAATTTACAATTTAAAAATTTAAATAATTAATGTGAAGTTATAATTTAAAATAAATTTATTACTTTTAAATAACTTATATGAATTTTAAATATTTATAAATTTTCAAGTCTAATTAAACTTTATAAAAACTTAGGGATTTATTTTATAAAACCTTGAAACTCAAACTTAAATAAAAAAAAAACCTAACTTCTTACATAAAATAATAAAACCTGAAAGTCTAAGGACCTAATTTGTAAATTCTGAAACTTTAAATCTAACCTAAAACTAACTTAATGCTGGAAATGAAAACATTTAAAACCTCAGGGACTTGTTCTGTTGATTTCTAATTCTCCCTTTGCTCAAAACCGATCCCGGGTTCGACTCTGGCGGAAGCCGGTTTTGGAGCCAAGAAATCGATCTCACGACTGAGGTAATGTCAATCGAAATCGAAACCGGCATTGTGTTCGCGAGACCCAATCGACCCATCTCCCTGTCTTTAATCGAACCATTATGAGCTTATCAATGGCTAAACCCATAACCGTAGCTTCTTGATTATCGGCGACTCAATCGATTCATTTCCGAATGAATTGGCTATAAATAGCGACTCTAACACGTCGTCGATACACACTACAGACTCCCTACGACCTTAGAACCATCCCTACGACCTTAGAACCATCTAATTATTTTTTATCAACTTAATTATAAATACTTTAATCAAAAATATATAAATTGTGTCATCTCAACTATTATACATATAATGGCAACCTTAAACAATCTTCTAAATTCCAAAACTTATACAAACTTATCTTCAAACCCCAAACCTTATTATCTAGTACAACCTATCTCAAATCCTAGAATTCAAATCTATCTTGTAGGTTTGTTGTGAGTATTCCTCATAATATCCATCCAACTTATCAAACTTAATCATCTTCAGCTCTACATCCAAGTGAGTTTTCATAGCCCCTTTTTACTGCTTTTGTTTTGGGGTGAAACATGCATTAACTAAACTATCTTATCTACACGATTCATTAACTTGATTCTATGCTATGTTCTACATGCTTTATATCTTTAGCTATTTGGTGACCATTGCATGAATGCATGCCAGTACGTTCATTAACTTGTGTTGCAAGCCTAAGGTAGTACCTAACATGATCATTTATAGGGGAAACCGAAACTAAACTAAACTTACCACATAACCTTGGCGGGTTGTTGTTGGTGTGAACCATCATCATGGGTGTATCTCCTCATGTTGGATGTGAACTATTGTCATGGGTGTATCTCCCCATGTGAACTAAAAAACTTCGGGTGTTATCTAACCTTTTTTATCAAAACGGCAATCCGTGGGATTGTGGCAGCTATATTTCATTACCAGGGTTGAACTGTACGCTTGGAGCCTTATGTGTTATTATATATGCTTTAGATCTGCATTAGAATCTTTTGAATCGTAAACTTTATCTAAACTTTGGTATTGGTGTCAAAACCTATGTTGCTCACCAACTACTTGTAGTTGACTTTTACTCGCATGTTTCAGGTGCTCCTGCTTAAGGCTCTTGCTGCTCACGTAGGACTTGGACCTAGAAAATAAACTGGAACTTATGTTATGTTAAATCTTGTCTTTTCATTATTCTTGTAACGGATCATTTAATATGATTAATAAATATCTTCGCATTAATTAGATGATCATGAGCTTTTGAACAACCGTGTCAGCCCCGGCGTTTAATCCGCCGCCGGCTGGGGTGTGACAGTTGTCCTATCGAAACTAGTTGTTTCGATAAAAGTTGTTCAATCGAAACTAGTTACTGTTTTAGTTTCGATTCCGAATATTATGGCCACTTCAAGTTCAACGGAACATTCTGGGTTGTGTCCACAAGAGAGTTTGATGACTGGACTAAAAAGATGAAGCTTTTATTTCAATTTCACGATTATACATTGTTGAGTTCTATCACCGATGGCCCCCACAAGCCCGTAACTACCACTGCTGATGTTCAACGTCCTAAGTTAGTATCTGAGTATGATGAGAAAGATCTTGCCTTGATTGCCCGAGACAACAAGGCATACGGGACTATTGCCATGGCTCTTCCTATGGATATTTTCAACATCTTTGCCAAGTACACAACTGCCAAAGACTTATGGGCTGCATTGTGCACAAGATATGAGGGAAGTGAGGATGTCAAGGAAAGCAAAAGTGATATGATCAAGAAACAATATGCGATGTTCAGCAGTGTAAGGGGAGAATCAATAGCTGATTTGATCAACCGTTTCTCAAGCATTGTATCAAGGTTGAAGGTAATGGGAGTTGAGTACCCTACTCTTGATCTAAACAAGAAACTCCTATATTCTCTTCCTGAGGAATGGAATATGTATCGAATCATGATCAAAAAGACTGAGAATCTGAGTGCTCTGTCTCAACAGGAAGTCTATAGCATTCTTGAATCTTATGAAATTGAGATTAAGAAGGGAGCAGTCACCCCGTCAAATCAGTCTGGAAACATAGCTCTAATTGCTGGATCAATCTCATCCGGTAGCCCATACTTTCAGACTGATGTCCCTCCTTCAGCTGCTGTAATTAATTCTACCAGCTCCTCTGCTCCTCAAAAGACTGTCACCATGATTCCTGATGATTATGTCCCAATCATGACTGCTTTCATGTCATGCTATGATACACTGATTTCTGGAAATCTAACACCGGTTAGCTTTCAACCTGATGACCTGGAGCAGATTAATCCTGATGATTTGGAGAAAATGGACATTGATTGGTGCATGGTCATGTTGACCTTAAGAGCCAAAAGATTCATCAAAAGAACTGGCATAGACAGATTCAAGCAGGGAAAGACACTTGGGTTTGATATCAAGAAGGTGAGATGCTACAATTGTGATCAGCTGGGTCACTTTGCCAGAAACTGCAAGGAGCCGTCCTCCAAGGATCATCAAGAAAAGAAGATTTCCTCTGGAAAACAAGCTGCCAATCCTCCAAAGACAAACACATCTTCAAGTTCCACAGCTCTTGTGTGTCAAACTGATGGACATTATCATTGGGGAGACCAAGCTGAGGAAGCTGCTGATAAAGCCTTGATGGCTGATGTGGAGGACATGGGCAAGTGTGTCATGATTGAACATGCTGAGGATCTCACTGCTATGCCTGCTGAGGTTATTTCTAAACTGTGTAATTCTAGATCTTGCTTGAATGACATTCAAAAATACAGATTCATCAATCAAGCCTTGATTGATGAACGAAATCATATTAAGGTGATGTATGACTCTGTGGCCAAAAATGAGAAACTTTACCTAAAGAAAATTCATGATATTTCTGGTGAAAATCGCTCTTTAATTGTGCAACTCAATACTCAAACCATTAATAATACAATCTTAACTGAAAGAGTCCAAAAGGCAGAAAAAGCCAAATTACAGGTTGACCACATGGATATGGATCAGAAAATTCTGTTTGGAATAATTGATAAACAATTTAATAGAAAAGGCACAGAAGGTCTTGGGTATAACTCTCATCCACCTCCTTATTCTAAATCAGGGAGATTTTCTGATATGCCAACTCCACATGTTTCCACACCTTTTGTTTGCACATTATCTCCTGATGATTACATTACATCATCTGATTCTGACAGTTTTGCTTCTTGTGCAGAATCTAATTGTGTAAATTCCGAAGATGATTGTGATGAGAGTACCAATGACAGAACTATTTTAAAAGAACTTGAGTCGGATGAATGTAATAATATGTCCATGTCTAAACTAAATATTTGTGAACACGTTGAAAACTTGTATTTTGATTCTATGCCTGCTGAGCATACGGGTTTGGGATATGATGTTTCTAAATTTAAAAATGCTTTGCCTTTTGTTCCTAAATCTTTTAATGTTATGCCATGTGTTACCAAGTTTAAAAGTGCAGGAATTATTGTGAATGATGTACCACGTGAAACCATGAGCAACATGGACTTTTTCAGATTAAAGGAAGCACATCGTCTTCAAGACAAAGTTATTGATGAGAGAACCATCTCATGTTCAGATTCCTCAACATCACAATCATCTTCATCGTGTGATGACTATTATCAGGCTAAGATATCTTGTGAAAACGTTTGTTTTAGTTGTGGTGCCTCAAATCACGTTTCAAAAAGTTGTAAATTGACAACCACAAATTCTAATGAAGAATCACCTTCCAAAAGTTCATTAAATTCATATGTGTTGCCTAAGTCTTCTCACAGTAGGAAATCTAGGCATAAAAGAATTAAAAATGCTAAAAACTATTTAAAACGAACTTGGAAAATTAAAAATAATGTTCTATTTGATGACCATGCTTCATCAAAGGATGGTTGTAATTCTGATTCCAATGAGAGGTCATATCCTGACACTAAAATCTCTTGACTGAAACAATATTGGTCAAATCGTATAAATGGTTCGTTGTGTATAGGGTCAATCAAGAAGAACCGGCGATAACATCTGGCATGTAGATAATGGATGTTCAAGACATATGACTGGGCACTTTAACTTGCTGCAAGATTATCATCAAATTGATGGAGAGTATGTTGCTTTTGCTGGAAACCCAAGAGGAGGAAAGATTGAAGGACAAGGAACAGTATCAAATGGAGTAAATAGTCTGGAATTTGTCAACTTTGTTACTCAGTTGAAATACAATCTGATGAGTGTTTCACAGATTTATGACAAGGACTTTTGTGCCTTATTCAATTCAAAAGAATGTCTTATCTTGAAGCCGGGAGTGGTGATTCCGGAAGAACTTATTCTCATGCGTGCTCCCAGAAGATACAACACATATAGCTTGGATATGAACAACCCATCGGGCATTGAATCGTGTTTTCTCTCAAAGGCTTCTAAAGATGAATCTTTCCTATGGCATAAGAGGTTGGGACATGTCAGTTTCAAAACAATGAATCGACTGGTTCGAGGCAACCTAGTCACTGGATTACCTCTCAAAGATTTCACTCCTATAGAACACTGTATCTCATGTTCCAAAGGAAAACAGCACAAATCTTCACATAAGCCTAAATCCACCAATTCCATTGACTCTCCTCTCCAATTGCTTCACATGGATCTTTTTGGTCCGGTGAATGTCATGAGTCTTGGACGAAAGTCATACTGTCTGGTGGTAACAGATTACTTTTCTCGATTCACTTGGGTGTTTTTCTTAGCCAAGAAAGATGAGACGCCAGGGATTTTAAAAACCTATCTGCTTCAAATTGAGAACCTTTTCAATCTAAGTGTGAAGACTATTCGCAGCGATCATGGAACAGAATTCAAAAATGCAACTCTTGATTCCTTCTGTGAAAGCAAAGGAATTTCTCAACAATTTAGTGCACCTCGTACTCCTCAACAAAACGGTGTAGCTGAAAGAAGAAACCGCACTTTAATTGAAGCTGCACGAACTATGATTGTTGACTCTAAGCTTCCCGTGACTTTCTGGGCTGAGGCGGTCAACACTGCATGTTTTGTGCAAAATCGGGTTCTTATCACTAAAAGTTGCAACAAGACACCTTATGAGATCATGTACAAGCGCAAGCCAGTTATTGATTTCTTCAGAAAATTTGGGTGTGTATGCACAATGCTAAACACTTCAGATCAGCTCAACAAGTTTGAAGCCAAAGCTGATGAATGCTATTTTGTTGGTTACTCATCCAATCAACGTGCTTTTCGTGTCTACCATAAGAAGAAAAGGATAATGATGGAGTCCACTGATATCAATTGGCATGAAAACAATCATACGGACGCAGGAGACGGTCCCAATTGGCTCTTTGACGTCGATTCAGTTTTTAAGTCATTTAATCTTCCTGATTTCTCTATTAAATCAACTCATGCTAATCCTTACTTCTCTGTGAACAATCTAGGGAACATAAATGATCAAGGCTCTTCCTCATCTGCTCAGGTTGAAATTCCTGTGGTTGCTAATGCTGAATCTAATATGGAGTCTTCCGGTTCTGGTGCAACAAGTGAAACTGTTGAAGACAACTCCATTCCAATAGTAGATGTTGCACCACAATCACCTGCTGAAGATCCTATTAATGATATTGTCGATCCTCCTGCTGAAAATCTTACCAGTTTGGAAGAAGTCGTGAAAGAAGATGAAATTCCTCAACTGCGAATTCACAAGATTCATCCCACCAATAACATCATTGGACCACTCAATGTGGGTGTTAGTACCCGAAGTGCCTGTGAAGCATTTGAAAACAGCATGTTTTCTTACTTCATCTCTCAAGCTGAACCAAAGAACATCAAAGCAGCTCTTCTAGAAAACAGCTGGGTGGAAGCAATGCAGGAAGAGCTACAACAATTCTCAAAGCTGCATGTGTGGAATTTGGTAGATCTTCCCAAGAACAAAGTTCCAATCGGCACTCGTTGGGTTTTTCGCAACAAAAAGGATGAAGGCGGCACTGTGATTCGAAATAAAGCTCGTCTGGTGGTTCAAGGTTTCTATCAAGAAGAAGGGATTGACTATGAGGAAGTCTTTGCACCAGTGGCTCGTTTGGAAGCCATCCGAATGTTTCTTGCCTATGCAGCCTACATGGACTTCACCGTCCATCAAATGGATGTCAAAAGCGCATTTTTGTATGGCAAAGTTCAAGAGGAAGTATATGTCAAGCAGCCGTCGGGTTTCATTGATCCTAATTTTCCAGACCGTGTTTACAAGTTAGACAAAGCATTGTACGGTCTTCACCAAGCACCTCGTGCGTGGTATGAAACTTTATCAAAGCATCTGCTTGAAAATGGTTTCACACGAGGAGCAATTGACCAAACTTTGTTCAAACGGAAGGATGAAAAGGATACAATCATGGTGCAAATTTATGTGGATGATATCATTTTTGGATCTACAAATTCCCGTCTTTGCAAAGAATTTGAAGAAGTGATGCGATCTAAGTTTGAAATGAGCTCCATGGGGGAAATGAAGTTCTTTTTGGGACTACATGTTGATCAGTCTGAGTCAGGAATCCTTATCCGTCAACAAAAATACGTAAAAGAAATCTTGACCAAGTTCAAAATGGTTGATTCCCATCCGGTAAAAACTCCTGTGGAAGTTCGACATTATTTGACTCCTGATGTGGATGGTGAAAGCGTTGATCAGCATCTCTATCGCTCTATGATAGGATCTCTCATGTATCTCACGGCTAGCAGACCCGACATCATGTTTGCAGTGTGCTTGTGTGCACGTTTTCAGGCTAATCCTAAACTCTCTCATTTATCTGCTGTCAAACGTATTTTTAGATACTTAAGGTATAAGCCAAAATTAGGTCTGTGGTATCCTAAAACTGACTTGTTTGATCTTGTGGCTTATTCAGATTCAGACTACAGGGGTTGCAACTTAGACCGAAAATCCACTTCTGGAGGTTGTCAATTCCTTGGCAACCGCCTTGTCTCATGGCAATGTAAGAAACAATCAACCGTTTCCCAATCCACCGCCGAAGCCGAATACATTGCCGCAGCCCTCTGTTGTTCCCAAGTCAGATGGATACACCATCAGATGCTTGACTATGGAATCACATTCCATGAGACACCCATTCTGTGTGACAACACTGCTGTTCCCCATATCACCAAAAACCCCGTTCAGCATTCCAAAACAAAACACATTGAAATCAAACATCATTTTATCCGTGATTATGTGGAAAAGAAGCATATTCAAATTGTTGAAGTCAAAACTAATAAACAAACCGTAGACATCTTCACAAAGGCTTTTGACTCTACCAGATTTGCCCAACTGGTGGAGATGCTTGGAATGATCAACTTTCAGTAAATTGTGTAAATAATTTTTTTTAATTAATTCTGTTTAAATTGTCTAAGAAAATTCTGAAAAGATTTTATTTTTATGTACAGTATCCACGCAAATATTTTGGGGGAGAAATATAATATTTTAATATTAAAAAGAATTGCTGTGTATATAATCTTACCAAAAAAAAATTGAATCTGACCTTTAAGAAATGATAGTGTCTGATCTCATCTCTTGGACATGGAATAGACCAAAAGCGATGGTGTTTACTAAGGTACAGCTGGTAGGCCCGACATATGGTTAAAACTTGTAAGTAGTGTGAAAACCTAATATATATCTCATACTTGTGTGTTTGAATCCATTATTGAAACATCTAACCCATTTTTATATCTAAGAAAACCGATTCAATCAGATACAGGCTTACGTATTGGATTCCTATTCATACGCCAAGTGACCGTCAATATAACGATATTTACCACCGATGACCCCGTATATTTTGCTTACGCAAAGATCTCGGGTGCTCATCCTTTTCCCATCCACTTGGATGATTTGACCCCGTCTGTTTTGCTTACGCAAAGATCTCGGGTGTTCAACATTTTTCTATCCGCTTGGATAATTTTACGACTTCTTCTGTTGTGCTTACGCAAAGATCTAGAATGCTCGTACCTTTTTAATATCTACTTGGATATATTTTATTTTAATTTTCTAAATCCACTTGGATATCTTATTTTATTTTGGTGGTACCTTGACATTACTAAGACGGTACCTTGGTTAATCAGAAAGAGATGATAGGATGAAGATGGGTACTTCTTGAGGATTGATAGGTTTTCAAAATCATTTTATTTTAATATGTGGGGTACACCTTGTATATTGCTTAAATGGTACCTTCTAATTACATGAAATCTTTGTACAAACAAATGTTCGGGTTTACTTTGCACAAATACCAGCTATCTTCAGGGACTCACAGTAGTGAATTGCAAAAGGAAGTGTTTCAAAAGACTTACCAGATCTGATCTCATGTTGGATCTTTTTCAAGAAGAAAAGTGTAAATATCTTGTGTATAATTTTATTTATTAAATATCGAAACTAGTTGTACATATCGAAACTACTTTGACCTATCGAAACTAGTTGTACATATCGAAACTAATTTGAACTATCGAAACTACTTTGAACTATCGAAACTAGTTGTACATATCGAAACTAATTTGAACTATCGAAACTACTTTGTGCATATCGAAACTAGTTTGTCCTATCGAAACTACTTGTTTCGACAGGGGCATTTTTGTCTTTTGTCTCACGAAAATTAAAAGCCTTCATAAGCAATCCCTCCCTTCATACTGTGATTCACTCGACTTTTTCAAACCCTCTTCGTCTTCTCTGTCATTCACAAAATCTCTCAAACCATCGGTCTGAGTTGCAAGATATCAGCTGATTTCCCCCGTTGTCACTATCGTCTCCATCATCAGGTAACGTCTCACTAATTCATTTTGGATGATTTTTGCAAATCGGCAGACCTAGGATTTCAAAGTTTAAAAATTTGTTCGACTAAATCTTCATAATAACAGTCGTTTTTGTGCTTATCCGTGTTTGCATACATCTCTATCATCTTTGAACTCACGATTAATGTGTATTATTGCAGATAACAGTCTCACAATCAGTAAGATGAAGTTCCGTCACTTACAGGCCACTCTAAACCCTTCATTAAATTTATATATATATATATATATATATATATATATATTAGTCTGAGTATAATGAATCAGAGGGGTTTGGGTTTCAAAACCAAGTAGTTTCGACAAAGGGGTTCAACATTTTAAAAAAAAAAAATTCTCAAAAGTTTTTCAATCGAAACTACTAGTTTCGACACCCAAACTTGCCCTAGTATCTCTGATCGAAACTAGATAGTTTCGATAAGTTTATCTCCATCGAAACTAGTTGTTTCGACAGTGTTGATTTAAAAAAAAATTTCTAAGTGTTGATCAAAGCTTATAGTCTCTATCGAAACTACTTGTTTCGATAAAGCTGTTTGTTAAATTAACTAAGTTCATCTCAAATCGAAACTAGTTGTTTCGACAGTTAGGACTTCAAAATTTTTCTAAGTATTAATATACCTTGTTTCGATTAAGTATTTTCAGAAATCTTACTTATTGTGCAAAATTAATGAGTTTTACAGGTATGGATCTCTTATTTGTAAAAAGACACAATGTCTGTCCATTCCTCAATGCCAATGATCCAAAAGCTGCAGAGTTCATTCCTGTCTTAAACTTCCTGGCAAACTCCAACATTAGCTTTGCCATCAGCAACAATCTGCCGGTGTTTGAGACATCTATAAGAGAATTTTGGGAGACTGCAGAAATCATCACAGTTGAAAATGTGGAGCACATTAGAGCAACTGTGCTTTGCCAAGAAGTCTTATTTTCTGAAGCTATAGTTAGAGAGGTGCTTTAGTTTAATGATAATCCAGATCACCCATTGAATTCCCAATCTTCTATGTTAAAGAATGCTTCAGAAGATTGGGTCATCCAGATGAATTCAAAAGTGGCCAGATAATCAAGAACTCCTTACCAAGCCACTGGAGATACATAGTGAACGTGTTTATTCACTGCCTATCAATCAGAAAAGGAGGGTTTGATTCAGCAAATAGCACTCTGGGCTCAGCAATTTTGGGGATAATCAAGGGAAGAGATTACAATTTTTCTGGCTTCATCTTCAGACAGTTAAAGGACAATCTAACAGGAGCTGTGAAGGAAAAATTTCTTGCATATCCAAGATTTTTACAAATTATCATCAATCATCTTCATCCTGAGCTGCAACAAGGTGGGAACACCTTCGTGTTCGACCATATGATTGCCAAAACTCTCAGCTATATGAGAAGTACTAACAAGAGAACCAACAGGGCTATAGCTGACGTTCCCCTGTTTGGTCATATTATTGGTGAAGAATAAGAATTTATCCCTGATCTTGAAGAAGAGAACTTATCATCTGAAGAAGAAGAAATGGAAGTTGAGCAAGATCAAGGTAATGCACCTATTGATGAAGCTGAGATTGAGATAAACGTCCCTAATGTTCAAGAACAAGAACAACCCATCATTGAGCCTGTGATAGAGGCTCCTTTTGTTGAATAAATACAGATAATTCAAGAGCCAGCAGTTAATGTTGAAGCTGGCATGCATGAAGTTGAGGAGGAAGTTGCAGAATCAAGTGGAACTCTGGATGCAGGAATTTATGGATCTGACTACTACAAGTCTGACTCGGATGATAGAACAAAGCATCTTGCATCTTCCTCCAAACGACAAGTTGAGTCAGGTTCTGATTTTGAGGAAGAAGAGCCTAAGGCAAAGAAAATCAAGACTAGATTTGAAGACTTGTCATCCTCATCAGATTCTCTATTAGCTACTCCACAACCATCTCCACAACCCACTCCACAACCATCTCCACAACAATCACCCATCCATACTACTCCCACATCACCAACTCATGATTCAACCTCTCCTGTACCAAGAGTTAAAACTTTAAGCCTTGAACTGAAGAAAATGCAGGATAAGATTCAAGAGAAAGATGAAGAAATTGAAGGATTAAAAACTAATTTGCATGATGTCCAGGAAGAGGTTAAAGACCTGAAGCTGGAAGTTGGGGGTTTACATACTCAGATTGAGATTCAACAAACTCAACTTGAAACACAACAGAGACTAATCTCACAGCAAAAAGAAGAATTCAAGGCTTTAGCTAAAGCAGTGGAGCAGCTCAAAGCCTCAATGGTTAAACCTGTGCAAAAACAACCAACTACTTCAACAGCTCAGGGGGAGACCACATCTGTAGTTGAACCATCATCTCCTGACCTTGTGACTAATCTAGAATCTACACTAACTATATTTGCTGGCCATACTGAAAAGACAAAAGAGGCAGTTGAAGTCAAAGTTGAAGAAACAGAACTAAACCTTCCCTCAGCAAGTGAGAGAAGAGATGCAAGGAAGAGAGGGAAAGGGACTGCCACTGAAATAGAAACCGTGATTCTTGATGAAGAAGACATCCCATCTGATGATGAGCTGAATGCCCTTTTAGATGACATTGAAAACTATGGATATAATGATCTTTATCCAGAAATCCTGACCACTGAAGAAAAAGAGACTGAGAGAACTAGATACTTTACGGAAGACGGAGATGAAATTCAAACCTTATCTGACGAAGAAAAAGGTGAAGAAGATGTTCAGATTAATCTTATCAAAATAGTCACTCCTGAACCAACCACTACAGTCTCCGAATCCAGTCCAGCACAAGATCCACCTTCTGTTGCACCTGAACCTCCAATTTCAAGAAAGTCTTGGTTTAGGAAGATCATTCAGGAGGAAACTCCTAAAACATATGAATGGATAGCTGAGCATCAAGAACTAAAGAGGCCTCCAATTGGCTGGAGGTATGATGCTGAAAGGAAGCTCTTTATTATAAGAAGATATAGAAGGGGAGTTCAGCACTTTAAAAATATGACTGACTTCCAGACCCTTCCTTTCTATGACCTCAGGGATTTAGCCAAACTTCCCCTTCAAAACCCTGGGAAGGTCATGATGGCTTATGACTTTGAGAAATTTCTGCATTCTCAAGTCAATAATGATTTCAAAGGAATGAAGCCTAGGAAAACTCAAAAGAAAATCTCAAAGACAAGGTTTCATCCTAAGACTAACAAGCCATATGTGTTCTTAAGATACAAGCCTGCCCAAACTCACAAGACCATCACCATTCCAAAATCTGTACCTGTCCAGCTACAAACTTTCAGAAAGTGGTACTACGTCCCAATCATTGGCAGTGCAGTGATAGAGTGTGAGGGAAAGGAAGACATCACTATCTTTGAGCCTATGGAGCTGTTGAAATTTCAGCCTGAAGATCTAGAGATTCTTTTTCAAAATCACATTCAGGCATACAGTGATGAAGATGAAGCTGATGCTAAGGCCTACCAACGGGTTGTATCTCTCCATGTTAAACCTTTTATACCAAGGACAACTGAAGGACCAGCTGCTTGATGAAGAGCTGAAGACAGTAATGCAACAGCTTAGGGGGAGATTGTAGAGTCATATCTTATGTATAAGCTGTTGTCATTTATTGTATGTTTAAACAGTTTTAGACTAGTTTACTTTATGTCATTTCATTAAATGTAATTTCAGTTTTCTGTAATTTACTGCTTTATTAGCTAAGTCTGGGCCATCGAAACTACTTAGTTTCGATTGAGTTTGTTCAATCGAAACTAGTAGTTTCGATAGATGGTAGTTTCGACAGTCTGTGTATCACTTGTAAATGGTCAATCGAAACTAGCAGTTTTGATTGAACATAGTTTCGATACCTGTCACTACTATAAATAGCCTAGTTTGAGAATGTTTAGGGTGTGAGTAGCGGCTGTAACCCTGAACCTTCTCTTTCACATTGTTCTTGAATCAATACAATTTGCAGTTGTTTATTCACTGTGTTCTTACATTTTCATACCATTTGCGTGTTGATTCATAGTGTGGTTAGCCTGTTATCTTCACCAACACTGTTTCTATCATCTGCTTCACCACCATACACACAGTTTCCGCCTGTGTGTGTGTGTAATCGATCAAATTAGTTATTTCAAGTGAAATCTGGACCTACAAAAAGCGAGGACCTAAGTTGAAATTTGAAAACATTTTCATTTGAAAGATGTGTCCTAAAATCATAGGAGAGAAATTTTGAATTTATTTATGTGTTTTACGATTCTTAACCAATTAAAGTTGTACACTACCAGGAAGAGGAACAAGTTGCGAATCATAGTTGACTCTGCTCTCTTGAAGATCCGCTTGGGATTGCATTATCTTTAAGGGACCTATGAGCATGACGTCCTCACATTTGGCAAATTCCTAAAGTTTTACTTGATCCTCTCCTATTTTCTAACGTTTACTTTATGAGAATCAAACCCCATGCTAAATTGACAATGATATTACATCAAAGTCTACCCATTTTGTGGGTTAGCAAACTCATAATCATTTTCGGGAGACACTATTTTTATGAGATTATTTCCACAATGTGACTGTTTATTTCCGCATCTAGCTGAATAGCGGATTACTTCCGAATCATTTCAATACACATCAAGAAAGATGCAGACGTCTAATGTTATCCTATCAAATTTGGCCGACTCGATGTGAGGAGTAGACCATATTTTTTATATGGACTTCTTGTTAAAATTTCAGAATTCCATTTCTGACCGTTAACCAAATTCGATTTTTGGTGGTAGTCAATTTAATGTCCAAATATGGAACTTGCACCTAGTCTTTTAACTAATCTACTTGACTAGATCGTTCTGGATCTTTAGTCACTTTCTATATCTAGATCTTGTGGAGATTTGATTTTTAGTATAACTTATTGCTAACCTTGGGCAATATGTATGCGAACCTTTAGTTGAAAATCATCAAACATGGTTATATTATATCGAGACTAACACGCGAGTTAGTACCGAATCCTAATGCTTTGTGGTTAGGTTACATAGCATCGGGTCATCGCTGACATCTATTTTATGATGATGACTCATTTGCTATAACACTTCATAGGATTGAGTAAATTTGACTCTTAGCAAATTTATATCGACAGAATCCTAGTATAAACTTCTATGTTTGTTAATCTTCGGTTTAACGACTCGAGTTTGGTACAATCATATTGGTACTCATTATATACTTGCTTTGTAAACCTTTAAGCTCGGATTACTCGTTATTAATTCACTCTCTAATGGCTAATCATCACTCTTCAATTCTAGTACAAGAAGTGTGAATCTCGTCCTTTTGTTATGGTGATTTTCAAAATTCCCTTCTATCTACTTATACGGTTATGTTGTATACACACCAACCATGTTGTGTCGCCTTATAACGCAACAACGTACTGACCATTATGAGTAATTACTATTACTAACAATAAGTACATACAACAACCTGAGATTCCACAAAGGGATGTGGGAACAAATTTCAATAGATTTCATTACTAGGCCTGCCTAGAACATTGGGCGGCTATGATTCATTTTGGGACATTGTTAATCAATTAACGAGCTCTGCGCATTTTCTACTTATCTGAGAGGAGTTCTAGATAGAAAAGCTAGCTCGACTGTATAGTAGTGAAATTGTAACAAGCATGGAGTGCCTGTTTCCTTTATCTTCGATACGGATAGTCGTTTTACATCCCATTTTCGGCAGACACTATAGAAAGCTTTGAGAACGCGCTTAGATATGAGCAGCGCTTACTATTCTCAAACTGACGGTCTAAGTGAACGAATTATTCATACCTTGGAGGATATGCTCAGGGCTTGTGTGATAGAATTTGATGGTAATTTGGATACTCTTTTACCTTTGGTCAAATTTCCTTACTCTAACAGTTATCACACTAGCATTAAATGAGCGCCATTAGAAGCTCTGTTTTGACACAAAGGTTGATCACCATTTTGTTGTGTTGAGGTTGGTAATAATCATTTGATTGGTCTTGTTGTGTACAAACTGAAACTACCTCAGGAGCTTAATGGTATATACGATGCTTATCGTATATCGACTCTCAAAAGTTGTTTAGCCGACGAATCCGTAATTATACCACCTAAGGAAGTTCGTATTGACGAAAAGTTTCATTTTAACGAGGTGTTATCTATCTGTATTCTAAGAACATGATATGATCATCCTTCATAACCTATAGTATTTGTTATCGCTGTGACGCGTTTTTATTTCAATGAGTCGTGGTGATTCTACCGATTCTTTGAACCTTAATAGCAACTCTCCTGTTAAAATTTTATGGTTACTATTTATAATAGTATTCCTTAATGGAAACAAACCGAATGATACTTTTCCTTGCTTATAAAAGGATACTAAATCACCGGGATTTTGTAACATAACATCATTCTAGATTTGTACCAACTTTGTATACCTGTGTAGATCAATCCTTTGGCGAATTTCTTAATATTCCGAATAACATCAACAGTGTACCGTTTGACTGATTCAGTAAATCAATGATTTATAGATTCTTTGGAATTCGAAGGATTTTTCTCTCATTATTATTCAATTTGCTTTTGAGCCTAACTAGATGTAACCTACTCTCGGTTATTCTTAGATCTCGATTTGTCAAATCTCCATGCTATATCTAGAAAACTAGATTTCCCTTGATGATCATACATGAATCAAGTTACGAAAAAGAACTTGTCAACTATTATACCAGTTGAATTTCGGGACGAAATTCTGTTAACTGGGGGAGAATGTGACAACCGTGACTTTTACGAACAACACCTGTGTTCGACGAGTTCGTATAATAATAGTATTATTATTATGTTGAGATATACTTTCATACGAAATGAACTCGTTAGTGAACGGAAGATAATAGCAAGATTTATTTTGGTGTTATAATGTCAAAAAGTTGATCAAGTTCAGGTCTATACGTGTTAACACCTGAGTCGTGCAGTTTCGTAAATTTTAATTTAAACCCGAAAGGATATATATTTACGAGACGCAAGGACTCGAGGGAAAATAATAAATTAAATAAAGTTATTTTTGGATAAAATAACGCCTCTATTTTTTTTATCGGGTTCGTTTAAGCGAGAAACCGGCACGCGATCGGAGACCACGAGGTATATAAATACCCCACTACCCTCTTTTTCTCTCATTTGATCAATTCATTGAGAGAAGTTAGAGAGAGAGAGGAGAGGGCTGGAGAGAATTCAGGTGGTGGTGGTGGTCCGGTGGCGGTCCGGCGGTGGTCCGGTGGTGGCCGACGGAAATTCAGGTGGTGGTGGTGGCCGAAGGTGGTCGGAGATGCGGTTTTTCACCTGGAACCATTTCTCGACGCTACGAACGCAATGGTAAGCTCAGATTTCTCTAAATCATTGCTTAAATTCATGAAAAAAAATTTTAAAATCTGTCCAGAAAGTTTTATGCATGCGCAATTTTAAAGATCGGACGATCCCCGGAAATCTGACCGTTAGAAATGCATGAATTTTGGATATGATGTTGTCAACACATAGACGCAAAACCCTACCGGAGGAATTTTTTATCAGAGCTCTCTAGGTATGCTTTTCATACCCTCGAATGTGACTGATCAGATTTTCGGATTTGAAAAACTGGGTCTCAAAGAATCGTCGATCCTCGGAGATCCGACCGTTGGATCGTGACGATTTTTGGACAGTAGTTTCTTAGCACAAATATGAATGTTTTCACTGGGAACGATATTTAGGGTTTGTATACTTCTGGATAAAATCAAGACTTGAAACTTGGTATGGGATCTTATATTGACTTAAAACTAATATGGTAAATATTTGGTGAAGTTTTAATGTGTTTAACTATTTTTCCCGAATTTGTAAAGTTTTAACAATATTAAATTCATATTAAATAATCTGGATATTGGACAAATATGAAAATTGGTCAGAAATTTTTATTTATATATATGATCATTTGGTATAAATTTCAAGCAGTAACTTTATGTCTAAGTATGATTTTGGAATTATGGTCCATTTAAATTTTATAAAAAATTATTAATTTTGGAAATTTTTATATAAAATTGATTTTATAAAAATTCTAAAGGATTTTGGATAGAAGTATAACCCCATTTAAAACATAAAATTTTACTTTTAATTTGGGTGATAAAATCACACTAAAACCCTAATTTC
This sequence comes from Smallanthus sonchifolius, assembly GCA_023525975.1. NCBI lineage: Eukaryota > Viridiplantae > Streptophyta > Magnoliopsida > Asterales > Asteraceae > Smallanthus > Smallanthus sonchifolius. The sequence goes on from CM042040.1 coordinate 57,596,105, forward strand.
GGATGAATCGGATTTTTAAACCGTAAACCTTATTTTACGCGCATAATCGCGTTTTTTGTCAAACGAAATTGTGACTTTAGATTTTATCATATATGATATTATAAATACTGATATTCATTAATAAAATCTAAAACTTAAGGTTTCAAAGTCACGAATTTATATAAAAACCGGTTTTACAACTTTTGATCGGTTCGTACGTGTGTGCACGGGTTTTGGGTATGCAACCGACTACATAGCCACTTTTGAGTAGTAGACTCAGTTTTATACTTTAGGCGTCCTAAATGCTAATTTTTTTATGTCTACTTGGTTAGTATGACTCGGTTAGGACACCTGTTTTTACGGTTTTTGCGGATTTAGCCGTACATTGGTAGCACCGAGTTGCTAGCCACACTTTGCTTGCATTTGGCTGCTGGCCTTTGATAGAATTTGGATGTTAACCGTACTTTGCGGTTTTTGTTGACTATGTCACACTTATCACCGACGTTGTTCAAGTGAGTTTCGCGGCCCCACTTTTCAATTTTTACTGTTTTACGAGGGAAAAGCTGTTTCACTCTACACGTTGTTACTTGGGATTAGGGTTACCTGGGTTTACTTATGGATGTATTAAGTCCCCACTTTAACGCAATCAATTAGCTTGGATAGCCGGTGGGAATTATGAATAGTACTATTTGGGTTAACACACCCGCCCAGGGTTGGTCGCGCCAACCAGACTTGTAGGGTCATTTGGGCGCATAATTAGCCATAGTAGGTGTTCACATTCGACACCTAGATACAGGGGCAACAACTAGTCTGACGGTTTTGAGTGTGGCTCAGGATAATTATATCTTAACACGTGTACTTGATCATTTGCGGATGGTTACTATTACATTTTGAAATTTATTTACTTACTTTTTATAGAGTCGCAAAACCTGCGTGCTCACCAACTATTTTTATAGTTGACCCGTTTTCGAAACATGCTTTTCAGGTAAACAGTTATAGGGATAACGAGCTTTAAACGGCTTGCTTTTGGAAAGAGTTATTATTATGTACTTTTGGTTGTAGTTGGGCATTTTAGACCCTTTGTATTGATTCAGGTTTTTCATGTATTCGTACATTCGTTAGAAGCATGTAGTATGGTTCAATGTAATGCATAATTTTCCTTTTAGTTTCTCTTGTACTTGTGTTCAATGCGATATACCGGTTTCACTCCGTGTTTCCGCCTTCGGCGGGGTGTGACAGTAAGTAAAAAGGGGGCCGCGAAACTCACCTGGACAATGCGGGCGAGTGATGCGACACAGTCGACAAAAACCGATAAAATCCGAGTCCTAACAGGGTCCTACTAGTCAAGTGGACACAAACAATGCATTTAGGACTCCTACATGTTGTGACCAAGTCAACAAAACAAAAAGTGGCTATGTAATCGGTTGCATACCCAAACCCGTTGTTAGAAATTGTAAAACGACTTGTATAAAAATTTGTGACCTTAAAACCTTAATTTTTAGATTTTAATAAAGAACATCAGTAGTTATAAAGTCATATATAATAAAATCTCAAGTCAAGGTTTCGTTTGATCAAAAACGCGGTTACGCGTGTAAGGTTCGGTTTACGGTTTGAAAATCCGATACATCCGAAATAGGGTTTTAGTGTGATATTAGCACCCAATTTAAAAGTCCAAATTTATGTTTTTAATGTGATCATACTTCTGTCCAAAATCCCCTAAAACGTTTTATAAAAACAATTTTATACAAAAATTCCCAAAAATAGTAACTTTTTATAACGTTTTAACGGACCAAAATTTTAAAACCATACTTAGACATAAATTTACTGCTTGAAACTTCCACAAATTGATAATATACATAAATAATAATTTCTGACCAATTTTCATAATTTTTCAATATCCAGATTATTTATTATGAATATAATATTGTTAAAATTTAACAAATTCTGGAAAAATAGTTAAACTTGTCAAAACTTTACCAAATTTTTACCAGATTAGTGATAGTTCCATATGATATTTCATTAAAAGTTTCAAGTCCTAATGTTGTCCAGAAGTATATGATCCCAAATTCAATCGTTAAAATTTCATAAATACCAAACACCTACTTAGACAACTCCAAATTTCACGAATTTTGGACAAGAATCATGTTTTATAATAAACTAGTTACTGACCAAATTCCAGATTTTTCCAATACTCATAGGTGTTTTTCCCAATTTTCATGTATTAAACTTGTAGTAATTTTAATAAATAATCTATAAAGAGTTTGGTTATCAAAATTTTCAGATCAAACTTTTTGTATAAATACTACTGTTTATAAATAAATTTTGGTGTTAAATCACATTTTAAGAAAAAAATTCATCAAAATAATTGTTGTATAAAAATAAATATATTAGTTTCATTATTTGTTTCACGTGAAACAGGGTTGGGTGTATAACCTAATAACCACTAAAAATACCAAATATCTCAATACTAAATATTTTCCGGTTCAATTCCCAAACAATGACTTATAAAACTATTCTAACATAAAATTAAAAGTTAACGGGTAAAGTTTATACCTTCCGTATAAATGGTTCGCGTACGTGGAACCTCCCGTATCACATGCAATACGAACCAAAAACACCATTAGGATCGTTTTTATCTCTCGAGCATTCCCACATGCTCAAAATTGACATGCAATGCCATTTCGATGGCCATGCAACCCGATCAATTTTCTGTTTTCGATCCTAGAAACTGTTACAATATGTTCGTATTCAAAAATATACTTCCCAAATCTGATCGGAATTTTCTTTGGTGAAAATATTCATATATGTGCTAAGAAATTAATGTCCAAAAATCGTCACGATCCAACGGTCGGATCTCCGGGGATCGACGATTCTTTGAGACCCAGTTTTTCAAATCCGAAAATCCGATCAGTAACATTCGAGGGTATGAAACGAATACCTAGAGAGGTCTGATCAAAAATTCCTCCTGTAGGGTTTTGCGCCTATGTGTTGACAAGATCAAATCCAAAATTCATGCATTTCTAACGGTCGGATTTCCGGGGATCGTCCGATCTTTAAGACTGCGCATGCATAAAACTTTCTGGACAGAATTTAAAATCTCTTTTTAACGAATTTAAACAAGGATTTAGACAAATCTGAGCTTACCATTGCATTCGTAGCGTCGAGAAATGGTTCTAGAGGAAAAACGGGCTTCGGCCGCCACCGGCCATCGCGCCGAACCACCGTTGACCGCCACGCACCACCGCCGGACCACCACCACTTCGCCGGAATCTTCTCCAGACCTCTCCACTCTCTCTCTAACTTTTGCTGATTTTTTTACAAAATGAGAAAGTGGATGAAGATGGGGTATTTATAGCCCCTGTGGTCTCCGATCGGGTGTCGGTTTTTCGCTTAAACGAACCCGATAAAAATAGTGGCGTTAGAATTTAATATTTTCTCTCGAGTCCTTACGTCTCGTAAATATATATCCTTTCGGATTTAAATTAAATTTTACGAAACTGCTCGACTCGGGTGTTAACACGTATAGACCTGAACTTGATCAACTTTTTGACATTATAACACCAAAATAAATCTTGCTATTATCTTCCGTTCACTAACGAGTTCCTTTCGTATGAAAGTATATTTCAACATAATAATAATACTATTATTGTACGAACTCGTCGAACACAAGTGTTGACCGTAAAAGTGACGGTTGTCACAAGAAGGACTGAGGTGATAGCGGTCTTCAACAGCGTGATATCCAGACATAGATGAAAAAGGGTGGGGATTTGTGAAACCTAGAAGGGGATGGTTTGACTGGGTTTCAGATCCCTCTGGTCTATTTACTCTAGATCATTCAAAATCAAACCCTAATTTCACATGAGTTTTTTTTTCGCCGGCTAACGGTCAAATGTAATTAGGGATTCATACGATTTTCGCTGGACGGAAGTAGTTTAGGGCATGATGACTTCCCTGGTAAGTTAGATGCCATCAATTTCGTTCGGGATCCATGTCTGGTGTTGAGCACGGATCCGAAGCCTCGTCTCCATGAGAGATTTGCCGATGCCGTCACTCAGCTCGGCCTAACAGTTGCGAATCTCTATTTTTGACTTTTAGGGGTAAAAAGACTAAAATACCCTCATGTGCGGTGCACATGAGGTGAGTTAACTGAAAAACTTAACACCGGTTAAATAAAGGACAAAAAACAAGGGAATTTTTCAAATAAAGGACAATAAGTGAAAGTCAAAACTTTAAAGGACCCATTCCGTAATTTAAGTTAACATAAAGGACAAAAATTGTAATTTAGTGAAAAGATTTTGAGCCCAAAATTTTTTCATATAGACTAAATTACAACTTTTGTGCTTTATGTTTGTCTAAATTATGAAATGTATCATTTAAATAATTGACTTTCACTTATTGTCCTTTATATGAAAAGTTCTCTCATTTCTTGTCCTTTTCATTAATGGTCGTTAAGTTTAGTCTTTTTACCATTAAAAAATAATTTTTGTAATTTAATTATATTTTATAAATTTAATAAATTATTTTATTTATTAAAATTCATTTTATTATATATACACACACATATTAGATTAAAGATGTACTGCACCAAGTCCACCATCACCATTTACACTAACTGCACCATCACCCTTGCAAATCGCCTTCATCATCACCGCTGCAAATAGTCTCCACCATCACCACTGAAAAAAAAATATCTTTTTACCCTTAAACCTCCACCCTGCAAATCACCTCCGCATTGCAAATCGCCTCCACCGTTGCTCTTATCCCGACATCGTCCATTACACTATCTCCACCATCACAGCTTACAGCTTGGATAGCACCACTGACGTCGCCTGTGATGGATGAAATCGAAGGTAGTGCCGGAAACGAGCCATGGATCTGAACTGATGACGACTGTGTTGTTCGAATTAGGGTTTGGGAGAGGAAACGATCGCCGGGAAAATACGAACAAGTTTGGTCGGAAGTAGCTGGGTCGCCAAATTAACCCCATGACCATTCATTACCATGTCTGCAGATCTCGTAAGCACATATCGAGGAAAGGGTTCTCGAATTGAGGCCATGGTTGTCAGTGGTTAAGTAAGGAAGAAGACAAGGGGGTGAGGGAAACTGCCGGTCACGAAAGGTTTTAGATCTGAAATCGCGGTGGTGGTGGTGGTGTGGTGGTGGCGGGTGCCGGCAGGATGAGGAAGATGACCGGACCGGGGGGGGGGGGGGGGGTCTTTTCAAGAACTTGGGTATAATTCTGGTATAATACGTGTGTATAATATATATGTATATTACAATAAATTTTAATAAAATAATATAATTTATTAATTTATAAAATATAATTAAATTACAAGAATTATCCTCTAGTGTAAAAAGACTAAAATACCCTCATGTGCGGTGCACATGGGGTGATTTAACCGAAAAACTTAACGACCGTTAGCGAAAAGGACAAGAAACGAGAGAACTTTTCATATAAAGGACAATGAGTGAAAGTCAATTCTATAAATGACACATTCCATAACTTAGACAAAAATAAAGAATAAAAATTGTAATTTAGTCTTTCATATATATATATGCATAGTCCAATTCTACTTTAACGAACCATTTTTTGTCTCATTGAAAGAAAAAAATCTTAGATCCGTCACTGTTTATAATCATGACAGTTGAAAAAAGGCCTCGAGATTTTACTTCACCTCGAGATTTTACTTCACCTTGGGCCCCAAAGTAATTGAGTCGCCATTGAGTGCCTTGGTATAGAGTGATAGCTACAAAAGATTAAGATGGATTGGGTTGGGTCCTTGAAGGCTGCAAACATATGTATGCACGCAAAATGATGGTGACGGTTTAAGGTTGAGAAAAATAATCTTTGGCGTAAATACATCATAACTTGAAGTATTACATCATAACTTGAGAACTTGGAGCTATATTCCTGCCAAAATCTCCGTCTTGGGTCCTTGGAAACACATCTCTAAAACTCAGGGCCGGCCCCGAGAAATTAAGTATCCGGCTCGACATAAGAAAAATGCCCCCATTCCCTGCGTCCGTTCGCACTATCAGCCTCCTCACGTCTTTTCGTTTTCAGTTGTTACGTCCGTTCACAATTCCGATTCTAATCCCTCGCTAAGTTTGGCCGGCCCTAGATTCACAGATTCATTGTTTTGCAATTGGTTATTTAGGTATTATGTTTGGATCATTAGATTGGATTTAATCACTTGAGTTTTAAAATACAAATATGAACCTAGTTTAAAAATTAAAAAGCTAAATTTTAAACTCTTTTGGGCCCAAATTAAAACACAAATATTTTCTAGATTTATAACTTATTTATGATTTTATAAGGTTTTTAAATTATTTTTTTATAATATATATAAAAAAATTATAAAATATATACCCCACTCATAAACATGCCACATACAATGGCTCAACTTGCACCCCTTATTGGGCTGGCCCTGCTAAAACTGGTCCTGAATTGTTACAGGTAAATGGTGATTTCAAGTCTGTCAAAAGTTTCATGTCCTGTTTGAATTGGAATTGGACAAAATGTGCAAAGTGGAGGAGTGCAATATAATGGAAAATAATTCCATTTCTTGAAGATGGAGGTGGAAAATAGACTTTTTGGAACCTATGGAGCTTCATGAATTGCACCAATTAACTGTTTTACTTCATACAGTTGTTTTTTTTTTTGAAAGGCAAATTAAGAATTTTTTTACCTTTTTAAAAGTTTAATTGTAGATTGGCTATTTCAGGGTTCCATGCCCATGGATTGCCTTATTATAGCTTTTTTGATTCGTCGGGTATGCCGGCTAAGAGAATCGCTTCTCATTCAACCAAAAATGCTAGCTAGGAACTAGCCCAAACAACATAAAAGAACAGAAACATGGAAGATCTAGACAAGAAAGAAAAAACAGAAGAAGAAAAAGAGAATACAAAACATGAGAAGGAGCTACTAAAGTCTGAATTTGCACCAGCTTTCCTAGTCCAGGATGTTTATTTTTGATCTGTTTTTAACTTATAAAAACCCCAATGTTTTGATTTATTCAATGATTCTTGCAATAGATACCACTTGATTTTCAAATAGATATTTGTTTCTAGCTTTCCATATTTCCCAACAAGCCAACAGTATAATAGATTGCACCATTTGTTTTTTTAGATCACTTAGCCCTCCATGTAAGTGTAACCGAAACAGATCCAATATTGAAAACGCATATATCGAAGGAGGCTTACACCAGATTGAGATCTTCTGTCATACAATTGTTGCAACGTAGCAGGTCGTGAACACATGATCTATCGACTCCTCTACTTTCCCGCAGAAAACACATGTCGTTGATGATACAAAGATGTTTCTTCGTTGAAGCGCCGTTTTCGTTGGAATCCTTTCTTCCTTAGCCATCCACCCGAATATTAATTTTGAGCGGAAGCCAATTATTCCAATTGAAGGCTTGAATTGGAGTTCGCACCCGTTGTTTAGCAAATGACGTTCTGACCACTTTGAATGAGAAGCTTCCTTCTGAACAGCCCATCCATAACCATTTGTCCGCTTGATCGTTGAGTTTAACTTGATTTATGTCACACCCCAACCGACGGCGGATTATACGTCGGGGCGGACGCGGTTGTTCAATAGCACAAGGTTGACTATTAAAGTTTCAATATTTCATTAATGAATAATTTAAGATTCAATACGAGGAAGAATAATACGAATACAGCATTTAATTTAAGTAGTCTAGGTCCAAAGCATCCTATGTGATCACGAATAAGTCTCATGATGTAAACCTGAAACATGTGAAAGAATCTGTCAACTACAAAATAGTTGGTGAGATACAAAGGTTTTGACACAGTTTAACAAGTATTTAAAAAGTATTACAATTCACTATGATTTGTGCATTCTATAATGTAAGTATGAGAAAACAAGCATGTTAGACATTGTGCACATCAACCCTCCGACCAAGTTTAGGCATAACCCGCAGGTTACCCTTATAAGTCTCAAGTTTAAAGTTTAATGTAGTAACAAACACCAAGGGCTCCCCCCCAAAGGGGTCAATCAATCAAGGTGGATTGGTCAAATGCAATAGATCTACCATTGTTACTATCGGCTTGATCAAAGCTAATGAATGTGCTAGTTTTAAGTTTAATCTAAGCATACAAGTCTCAAGTTTAATATAAGAATAAACACGTAGTCATAGTTGTACAAGAATTGTATAAGTTTAAGAATTGTGAACATGTTTCACCCCAAAAGCATAAAAGGAAAAAGGGGCTAAGTATACTCACTTGGATGATGAATAGTATCCGACACGGATAAGTATTTGCAAGCTTTGGAGGGAGAATATCCTCACGATAAGCCTAAGTATGCAAGTTTAAAGATTTAAGTATGATCCTATAAGTCTATGGTAAGGATCTAGGATTTCGAGATTCGACTAGGGTTCCAAATGGGAGGCGGGAATAATTTGTGTTCATAAAATCAAGTTTAAGTAAAGGTTTTAAATGGATGACGCAAGACTTGAGTATCGAAGTTTAACATAGCTTATAGTTTAGAATAATTAAGATAATTATTCAAAAGCTTTACTACTATTAATTACACATGTTAAAAAAATAATCAAAATAGTTTTCTAAGTATTCGTGAATGGAGTTGAAGTATTTGTTAAATGGAAGACTAAATAATTATTAAGGTTTAACCATAATTATTCAAAGACTAAATAATTATTAAAGATTTATAATAATTATTTAAAGAATATATAAAATGATAATTATAATAATTACTTCAAGAATACATGACTATTAAGGATAGATAATTATCTAAATATTTATCTAATTAATATAAATCATTTAAGATTTATCAAAGCATTTAGGTATTAAATATTTATTATCTTGTAGTTTCAATAAGATAATATATATATTTTTTTAAGTTATAAGTTTCAAAGTTTACAAGTTTATAAAGTTTTATAAGTTTATAACTAATTAAATAAATGAAGTATGAATAATTCTCTTTTCAAATTGGTATTTTGACTATAAGTCTTTAAAGTTTAAATAAAATTATAAGTTTATAATGTTTACTTCAATTAGTAAGTTTATAAGTATAACTATTTAATTCAAAGTTTATGTTTTTAAAAGTATAAAAGTTTTAAAGTCTTTATGAAGTTTATAAGTTTAGAACATAATTAAAGCATGTTTATTTTCTCACATTTTATATAAACAATCGGTTTATGTTTATATAAATTTTATAAAGGTTTTAAAAGTATTTTTATGGATTTAAAACCAAAATTAAAGATTTAGTTAATTATAGGTTTAACTAAATTTTATTTAATTAAAAATGTTCCCAAAAGTAAAAGTGTAATTAAAAATTGGGTTTAATAATTTATAAAAATTATAAAGGTTTAAAAACTGTTTTTAAAAAAGGCTAAAATAAATAAAGTGGGCAAAACCGGTTCCCCCGGATTCGAACTCGGGTCTGGGACCGGGTCGCAAATCACACACACAAGTCTAACCACCCCGCCCATGGATCTACTGATGTTGTAAACTGGAAAAATAAAATACTTAAACAGATTCTCAAAACTCCCCCATTCTCCTTATGAACCCTAGAAACGGATTCCCAAAATTCGATATGTTAATCCCTATGTCTCTTGCAATTGACAGAGGGCAAATGATGCTAGAATGGAGACGAGAGGAATGGACTCAAGAATTACCTGAATCGGTCTTAAATCGGAGGAGAACTGGTCGGTCTCGTCGTCGACGGTCCTCGAGTTCGAACGGGCAATTGCCGGTGCAAGACAGTGAAATTGGATGCTCAGTGAGTTAGAGTGGAGTAATGTTGAGGTGTAGCAACTGTTATTTATACTCGATTTCTTCATTTAATGCTAAAACCGTTGAGGGGATTACGGTTGAGCCGAAAGGGTTAAATCGCGAGTCACGCGGGTGCTAGGCTCGAAATCGAGCATCGAATGTCCTCGGGGTTGGGTCGCATGCGCGAGATGAACCCGAGGTTCATCGAATCCGGACGGGATTCGTGTTTTCGGAGGAAAAGGGAGTTGGAACCGGCTGTGCGGGACTCGAACCCATGACTGATTTCTGGGTTTCGGGTGTTTGGGTTTAATACGGAACATACCCTGTAGTTTGGAAGCTTTAACAGTTTATGTTAAGATATAGATTTAGTTTAAAACAAGTTTCGAAAGTTAGCAGTTCCGGTCCCTTGACTTTATTTATAAAACAAATATGTTTTATTTTTATAAAACCAAGTAAGTCTTATAAGTTTTGTCATCTTTTACTATCTTATAATTTTATAAAATAATTTATAGGATTTGTAGTCTACATGTTCAAGTATTAGAAGTAAGATTTAAAATTATAGTATTTATATAATTATAAATCTATAGTGTTTTAAGAATTTAATACTTTTTATCCATAAGATACATATATATATATATATATATATAAGCATGATTATATAAATTAGATAAATACAGGTTCTAAATATTTGTGTTTATAACGGATTTAGAAAAGAAATTTCGTCGAAAAATCTTGGATATTACAATTTAATAGTGCCCGACAACTATCCATTTCCTGCATTTCAAAAGGAAGAAAAATGTTTCGTTTCCAAGACCAATGTAAAGTTAGATAGTTACCCGACATTCGACACCGGTCCCGGACAAGGCATGATTTTTCTGACTCAATTATGAATAGGGCCGGAAAGAAACCATTAACGGAGCCGAGCCAACCCAATGATCTATCCAAAACCTTATAGTCTCGCCATTACCCAGCACCCCAACAATTGAATCAGATAAAGTGAGGCTTGATTTTGTTAGTGATAAGCTTATGTTAGCAATTGACCTCCACACCCCTGATTGAGAACTATTGCTTGGGATAGACTTCCAAGAATTCGGTTTATCATGAATCGAGAATGTTAACTTTCTTTGGGGCAGTGACCTTTTCCCAATTAAACCAATGAACTTTCTTTTTTTCTTTTGACCCTCCCCAAAAAAATTGTTTCCTCAAACTTTCAATTTTTTCCAATACTATTTTTGGTGCTTTGTATAGGGAAAAGTAGTAAACCGGGAGAGCGTCGAAGACCAATTTCAATAAAATGACCCTCCATCCTATGGATAAGGTAGACGCTTTCCAAAGGGAAAGTCGTTTTTCTATCGTTGATAAAACTAAGTCCCAAGCCTTAACCAAGGTCATGTTATTGCCCACTGAAATTGAGCAACATCTTCAAATTTAGTTAGAATAAATGGATCCCAAAGAAAGTTAACATTCTCGGTTGGCGAGCGGAAATTGAGCGAATTCCTACATTATCCGCCCTAACCAAGAGGAATATTTGAATCGAGTCCACTCTATGTGTTATATGTGGTGAAGTTAATGAATCTTACAAATCCCATTTGACATCACATTGACAAATGGTGTAACATTCCTTATATATGCTTTTAATATCCGTGACATGATGAATTTACACAAAAGTTTACATGTTACCAAGATCAAAAAAGAAGATGGTAGATGTTGTTATTCTCATAACATGTTAATGCATTTGAAAAGCTTGTTCAAAAAAATATACATTTTATGTAAAATTAACAAAATAAATTAAAAATATATATTCAATTATAAAAATATACATTTATTTATTTAAATATTTTTTAATTATTTTATTTTATTTTTTTATTTTTTTTACTTTTAAAAATAAAATCTCCGACCATTAACTTTTTATCCGATCAAGAAAAGTGGAGAATATTAAACATAAAAAATCATCAAAGTGGATGATGTAGTTGACTGATTAATGTACATGTGATTTCAAGGTTTTGCCTCACTTACGGGGAACATGGCTTTCCTTTTTGTCTCTTCACAAAATTCATCTTTTGACTAACCCATTGGATAATCTATCCCATTGGATAATTTATATACATCATCTAATTAACCATTTAATATCATTTAATGTAACTTCTTTGTTTTTGTCATGATCATAAATCATCAAATAAGTTAAATCAATCTTTTTATTAATAATTTAATTTAACTAATTTTTATTTTTTTACTATAAATTTTGTCCATTATTATTTAGTTTTTTATTTTTTATTTTACTCTAAATTTTGTATAAAAAAACTTAATATGTTTAAAAAAAAATTAAGTTAACTATTATTTTTATTAGTTTAAGTTAACTATTTTTTTTATTTTGTATGTAAATCTCAAAAGAAAATTAATAACAATAATAAAAATTTCACTAACAAATAAAAAATAACTTAATATATTTAGATATTATATAATGTTCAAAAATATAATAAATAGTATTATTAGATCGTTAGAAACTTGAAATTGTCATAATTATATAATTGTTAGAAATAACGTCATGCAATTCTAGACATCTTCATGTGCCGGTGCATTTATTCTTACCGAATATAGACGTTTTCAAAAGATTCTTATAACCGTTTGAAAATTCTCTCGCTTATTTTTTCGTGAGCCCAAACTATACCAAATAAATAAGTAATTGATTGAAAAAAAATCACTTATTGTTTCTCAGTTATTATTATCTTCGTTGTGAATATATTTATTTTATGAATATTTCATTTACTTAATATTTATTTTTCTCAACTATTTGTTTTGTTTTTTCTGTTTATTAATAACTATTTAATATATTTTTTAAAATACCGCTTCGAGTCGTCGAAAACCATAAGGCGAATACCGATACAGATTCCGAAAATACCAATATCGACAAGGATATTGTTCACCCATAATAGGTTCGACCCGTAACGGTATCACAACCGTAAGGACATCATTGCGCGCAACTCTCTCTGAGTGGTTAGTTACCGTTTCAACCCCTTCTAATATATATTTAACTCTTTTTACCAGCGTGATTTTCTATTAATATTGTTTTCCTATAATATCTTTCTATCGTAAAGTTAAAAAAACAACGGAACGTGCGACTTATTTTTGTTTTGTTTTTTTAATTTGCAAGTATAAATATTTTTAATTTAGTAATCAAAACTATTACTCATTGGCTAATAATAATCCAAACTAACAGTTTTACTAGTGATAATCATAACTTTCACTTTTGTTGTCAATGGCAGCCCATGTAACATAATCATCATAGATTTACACTTATTTTTGCTAAAAATGACGGTTTTAAATGAAAAATAGAAAATGTACAAGCGAAATTGAGTGGCAATCAAGTGTAAATATATGACAATTAAGCTGTTGGACTGTCATTGACAACAAAAATGAAAGTTGAGATTATCACCAACCAATTTGAATTATTATCAGCCAATACGTTATAGTTCGGATTATTAAAAAACAATTTGCCAAAAATAAAATAAACTTAGGTATTTTTTAAAATACAACTATTTATTTAGTAAATTGTTATAAAAACTGACAATTTTAAATGGTTGGCTTTTTATTAAAAAAAATATCGCTTGGGTTTTATATAAAAAGGAAATTTGTTTTTTTATAAAATTATTTTTTTCATATATTTAAATTACAAAATAACCTTTAGATTCTTATAAATTTAAAAAGTTTTAAAATATACCTAGTAATATACAACAACACATCAGTGCAATCAAATTCAATTTTTTGAATTTTTTAATCATCATTTACTTTTCTTGTATTTTTTATCCTTAAAAACTTATAAACAATAAAACGGATTAAAACATTACAACACCATAACTATTTTCTTTTAGTTCATAACATTTATCTTTATAAAATTGATAACAACAATAAAAATTTCACTAACAAATAAAAAAATAAATAAATTTTAAATAAGAAAATAAACAATCAAATTTATTAATAAATAAAAAATTAATTTACAACTACATATTTAGCAGATTTCTAAGCAAATTCCGGTTCACAAACCGGTTTTTCACAATATATATCCGTTTATGCAGTGACGGAACTAGAACTTTTTTACTATGGGTCATAATACAAAAATCTATAGTCAACATAAAAAAAGTTGTTTATTTACACAAAAAAAACTTACTAGTGAAGTATTTTTCTAAAGACTAAAAAGGTTTTTTAGTTATATATGTTCATAAATTAAAAAAAAGATTAACTATACATTTTTATTAAATAAAAAACTATACGATGATAAATAGTATATTGATAAATCCTAAATCAAAATAAAATTATAATTAATTGAATAATATAAAATAAAGCTACACAAACTTTACAATCTTTATAAATCAAATGAATAATATAAAATAAAGAGATTTGTATTTTATCTCTTTATTTATTCATTAAAATTAAAATAGAGTGAAGAAAATGAGATGACAATGCGTATGAATGTAATGATTATGATTTGATGTTTGGGTAAAAAGTAAAATTAATATGATGTATTAATCTTAAGTGGTGTATTAAACTTAATACCCTAATCTAATTATCACTAAACCTTAAATTATTGGGATAACAAATCATCAATTTAAAACCATAATCATAGTCATGTTATTCATCTTATTTATTTGGCAATCATATATATCATGTCTTAGACCATTTGTTGTCTAGACCTATTTTCTTATAAAATAACATGATTCTATCTTGGATAGTTGTCAATTATTACACATGTACTAAGAGGGATCCTCAAATTAAACTATAAAATAATTAGAAACTAAAGTAAGTAGTCTTTATCCCGGATTGGTATTAATATTTGAATTGAACTCAAAAAACTTGAAATTATAAGGAAACCAAATTCAAATAATAAATTCGAATAGCGTTCTTATTTGAACTAGATTCTGAATTCGAACCAGGTTATTCAAATTCAAATTATATAATTTTTTATTTTATTTATTTATATGCTCATAGTTGGAGTTATTCGAATTAACTGAATTTGAACCGAATTAAAAGCCAGTTTCAAAATTTTTAATTTGAATAACTAAAATCGAACACAATTAAGACCCCTACTTGAATCATATCTAAATAAACGAGTAAAATCTTCCTCTCTTATGCATTTTTTACCTCATGAATCGTGACCTTTCCTTATGTTTGCTCTATGATCAAATGTGGTACATTTAGTTATTAGTTAGTTAATGATTCTCATTCTAGCAGCTGTAAAACCATAATTTGTAAGAAAATATTCTTAGGTCCTTTGAGGGGGCAAAGAAATATGTAAATAGAAAGAAAAAAAAACGAACATACAGGAAGACACCATCAAATTTTTTTTAACGGCTAACTCGTAATCCTATGGAGGGTACCAGCAAAATTCTCCTTGTCAGGATTGGAACCCATGACCTCCCTAGGAGGAAACCCTTTACAGGAAAACCACTGACCACCGGAAAAGAAGACACCATCAAATATCCACAAGAAGGTAATGAAAGACTCCGGAAAAATAAATTTAATCAAAAATCATAATAGAACTTCAAATTTTCCAACCCTTTTTAACATAGATTAGGAAGAAATTAATTGGCATGCTAAATTGCCAATCTCTTAATCACTACACTTGAAGAACACCAACATCATTTAGCATTACCACTTCCAAGAGTAAGTTCAAGATCATCCAATCCCATCTCATGAATCCTTTCACCTTCCCATGCCTTCACTCCACCATTCTCAAATTCCATTTCTACCCCTTTTCCTTTATCCAAAACCACACCACTCATTGGCTTGACCAGGTGGAATGTGGGTGAACCAGGGCTCACCCATTGGCAAGTTTCAATAGTGGAGCAACCAGACTCATCACATTCTGGTATAGTCATGGGTTTGAACCGCTGATACCTTGTCGGGCTCGTGGGGGCAGAACAGGAAACCATGAAGTTTGGTAAGTTGAAAGAGGATATTGATTGATTGGTTAAAGATTCCCAAATGAGATTGTTGTTTGGTTGAGTCTTTGAAGTTGGGGAGGCGATTGGCGGGGTTACAGGCGCGCTGTTGGATATTCGAAGAGGAGGGAGTGATGATGGAACTGAATCATGAAAAAAGGTGAAGTGGTGGTTAGATGGACTTGACTTTTGGGAAGAACATGGTGTTGTGTTGGCTGATATGCTTCTGATGTCAAGAGAAGGTGGTGGCTTGCATCCCTGCATATTCAAATCAACATGGAAACACATCATTCATTTCTACAAGTTTCTGTATCTTAAGTTTTTACTCTTTCTGCAAAATGCAGGTTCATAAATTAGGGGAATTTATATCTGTTCTCTGCACAAGAGAAATCCATAAATTAAACCCTAGAATAAAGTTTTTTTTAACGTCACCTAATCTATTCTTATTAACTAAACCCAGTGTTGTAAAAATCGGGATTAATCGCTAGTCGCAAGGTCCACTGCTGCGATTTCACATGAGCGGACCATTAATCGGTCAAAGGTCAAAATCGATAAAAAATCAGAGAAAATTGGTCAAAGGTAAAAATCGGTCAAAAATCAAAGAAAATCGGTCAAAATCTTTGAAGTATTTGAAAATTTGAACTTATTAATCCAATCCAATTAATAAGTTTGAAAAATATTGTACATATATAAGTTTGAAAAGTTACGTATAAAGTTCCAATCCGATTAATCCCTACCCGGTACTCCATCACCCGACTAACGCCTAGTAATTTTTACTTAGTTTAAATCATGCAGGGTATTAGTTTTAGTGTATTTATCCTAGAAATCTAGGAATTGCTATTCAAAAAAACAAAAAAAAACCTAAACCGACCAAACTGCACAAGTGCAGGAATACAACCTGAAAGAATACACCATTTAACATCAGGATGTCACACAAGAAATTAACAGTTAAAAAGAAGGAATTCGAAATAAAATTTTTTTTTAACTAACTTGAAACTTCCAGGTATTTTTTTCACGAATCAAAACAAAGAATTTAAAAAGGGAAAATCACAGTTTAACAAACCCTGGATCCAAGCAGTCACCATCATTTTTATTTTGGAGAAAAAATATACCTTACGAAATGTGGTGCCATCAGGAAGAACAACCCAACCAGCTTCTTTACAAAGAGCCTTAAGAACCTCATTGTTATCACAATGTTTGGGCAAATCGTAGTTCCCCTGAGCCCTCAATCCATTATAAATGTTAGCTGCAATTGCTCTCCTCCTTCTCTCTCTCCTCCGATTATTTTCTCTCTCTCTCCACGACGGCTTCCTCCTCCCTCCTCCGCCTACGTCCGCCGCCGCCACCTCCGTCGATCCCCCCTCCCACATCATCTCTCTGTTCTGTTTTTAAACAAAGTGAGTGAAGTGAAGGGAGGGCAATGCTTAAGGTTTTTAAACAAACGGAGTTTGGTTGTTTGTGTTTTGTGGTTGTGTGTGAATCGTTGACGTCAAAAGTGTGTAAATACTGAAAGGGAGCAGAGAATCATGTGTTTATAACATCATCAACTTTACTGTCTGCTCAATGATTTCAAATAATTGGAGCCGTCGATTTCATTTGGATGATTGATCATTCATGTGTCGCTGTCACTTAATTTAATCGATGGTATTTCACAATTTTTTTAAATGTAAATTTCTTAATTCATGTTACGAGTGGGACTTGAACCCATTATCTTCTTAAATCATGGTATTTTTAGATGATTTTTCTCTACCATTAGGCTACTTACCCCAATGGTAATGATATTTCACTATTTGCTTTGGTTTTTATATTAATTATACTAATTAATTCTTTTTTTATATTAATTACTAATTAATTCTCTTTTTATATTAATTACTAATTAATTATCTATGACTACTAATAAATAATAACTTTTTTCAGTGTTGAAAACATCTGCATAGGTGGCTGAGTACTCGGTATTCGGTAGAGTGTCGAAGCGATTTTCATTCAACTCGGTTAATATTACTTGTAATCGGTCAAACTCAGAGCTAGTCGGTCCAACTCGGTCAAGTCGGTTTTTCGCTGTTTTTCACCGATTCTTATTGGATTTTCGTTGTTTTTCACGGAAATACCTTGGAAAACGAGAATTAAATGATTATTATGTTTATAGTATTAAAAATTAATATCAATTTTTGAAATACTTTAGTATTTGAACATATATCATATTGATTTATATTATTATTTACGTATTTTGTTATAAATATTAGTAAACTTATGATATTTGAAATATACATAATTTCCCAAAAATTAATTTCTTTATAATTTGCCATGTCTGAGTACTCCCAGAATACTCTCCGCTTAGGACGAGTAGCCGCAGCTCCACAGACGACCGACTTGACAACGCCTAACGATTTCTGGAACATTGACTTTTTCTTAACAACAATTTTTAGATTTTAAAAATAAACTAGGAATTTTACCCGTCTCGCGTTGCTGCGGCGTCGAAACGTAGACTAACTCGAATTTATACGACAGGAAGTTGAACCTAAACGGTTGAGTAAAAAAATTTACTATTCATTTCCTACGTAAAATTTCTTTCTAACTTGCCATGTTCGAGTACTCCCCGAATACTCTCCGCCTAGGCCGAGTACTCGCAACTCCACAGACGACCGACTTAACAGCGCCTAGCGACTTCTGCAACATTGACTTTTTCTTAACAACAATTTTTAGATTTAAAAAAAAAACTAGGAATTTTACCCGCCTCGCGTTTCGGCGGCGTCGAAACGTAGACTAACTCTAATTTATAGAGCAGGAAGCTAAACCTAAACGGCTGGATAAAAAAATTACTATCCATTTCCTAACGTAAAATTTCTTTATAATTTGTCATGTCCGAGTACTCCCCGAATACTCTCCGTCTACGCCGAGTACTTGCAACTTCACAGACAACCGACCTGACAGTGCCTAGAGATTTTAAAAATAAACAAGGAATTTTACCCGCCTTGCATTGCGGCGGCGTCGAAACGTAGACTAACTCAAATTTATACGACAGAAACCTGAACCTGAACGGTTGAGTAAAAAAAATTAGTATTAATTTCCTAAGGTAAATCAATAATAAGAAGAATACATCACAATCTCTTTCATACAAGATTTATACCCACAACTTTTTTATTGTGTGGTATACGCCTTACCCACTGAATGGACAACTAAAAAATAATAGCTAATTGTATGTTTACTTCATCGTATATTTATGCTATTATTATCATTATACATCTGTTATAAATTACATGTAGTTGTTAATATTTAAGACACATAAATACAATAATAAATAGAAAATTAATGAAATAAGAAAAGATAAATAAATAAAGTATTACAAATGTTTGATGTAAAAGTTAAACTTTAAGATAAAACTAGTTAGTTGAACCCGCGTGCGGGTATTAGAGAACAAGACATCTTGACGGTATATTTAGAAAAGTTAGCAATTGAGCCCGTGCGATAGAAACCTATGAAATTAATGTAAAAACAAATTAAAAATATGAAAAAGTAATTTTTAATGAAATTTGAGGGGTAAACTTGAGAGTTTAGATATTTGAGAAGTAGAGTTGAGAATTTTATCCAGTGATAAACTTTAAACAGTTGAAACAGTCACATTAACACGGCTAAATATTAAAAAACGTATAAAATTAACGTTGCGACGTAAACATGACTTAAAAATGACACGAGAAACTCATTAAAAAAATTAGTAACAAAGGCAGTTAAAAAATTAGTCTCATTCTGCTAGGTATCAGCACGTTACCAACAGTCGATATAACCAACGATTCCTAATATATATATTTAACGATTTAAAAGAAAAAAGTTGACGAAATTTATTAGAGAAAATAAAATTTAGTAAAAAAAGTAACGTGGTTAAAAGAATATATTATACATAGTACTGTGGTTTAGTAAAAGTTTTATAAAATTGAGGGTTCAGTTGGTAAATATAATTAAGTTGGAGGTTTAAATGTGGTCTTGCCACGGGCGTTGCAATTTAAGAGTATTAAGAATACTCCAGATAAATAGTTTAAGGTTAAAATAAACTTTATAAAACTTGAAGGATTAAATCGTTGTTAATTCTTGTGATTAAGATTTAACATGTGATAGGTAAAAACATTATTTTAAAATTGAAATAAAAGTATTAAATAAAAATATTAAATGGTTAAAATGAAACATCAATAAACTTTTAGGGTTAAGGTATCAATTGTTAAACCTTTTAGTTATTTATTTATTTAATAAAAATAGATTACAAACTTCCTTATCTGATTTCTTAAAAATTAATTTCTTTCTTAAATTGATGTCCATATTTGATCATTTATTTTGTCATCCAACTAAAATAATTTAAATTAGATGGTTATATCGACACTTCGCGGCGGGTGTTGGGTCTGATACCAATCTGCATGCATACTACGTGATATTTATAAGTCATAGTCTAGGTTTATCTATGGAAAAATCTAATTCTTTATAACCATTGGCTCTGATACCAATCTGTCACACCCCACTAAAGCGAAAACACGGGAATGAGATGAAACTGAATATCAAGAACACAATGCGTTCCTGACAAATACTACTTAAATATTACAAACCAAAATGTAGGTAATATCTTGTCTTAAGTACATATTTAGAAGATTCGCAAAATATAGCCCATCGCCTAGACAATATGTAGAAATCTTCATCTGTACTCTTATTTCCATGCATGCCATAGTAGCTCTTAGTTGTTACCTGAGATACATGTTAAAAAGTGTCAACTAAAAAGTTGGTAAGTTCATAGGTTTTGTGACTCGATTAAATATTGATTGATAAACGTTTATTATTCAACATGTAAATAGATGCAATCTACTTGAGTCCACAACCAAGCTTAGTGACGTCCTTACATGCCCTACTGCTAATGCACTATCACGATACATTAGTTCTTGTTAGAATTAAGCATTCATTTAACAATGTCGCCATGGTCGGTGCTACCAATCCATGAATGGGAGTTTGTCAAACCCCGATAGTACTATCTATATTAATCAATTGGCTCAAGTCCCTGAGTTAACCGGTCATGTGGGTTCCTAGGGCCTTAATGTGATAAACTTGTCTCAAGCAAGTTATAACATGTAACAAGGGCGAAATATAAAATAAACGTAAATTTTGTAGAGAGTATGAATCTCCAAATCTTGAAACATGAATTCCCCCCAAAACAAGTAAAAAAAAGGGGCCAAAGAGACTCACTTTATCTTGTCTTGAAAGTGGATAGAGTGTTCGCAACTGTTCGGATGGTACCACTTGATTACTACAAGTAAATAGATACTATTGAGTTCTATTGACAATGTCCAATGAATATTGTACAACTACTTGTGTCACTAGTTTCTTCTATTGTGCGTGATAATGATGATTATGTATGATTGTGCCTAGATCTTCTTTAATGATTAAGTGCATATGCTTATATATATAGGGGATGTTTTTCTTAAGAAGTGTCATTTGGCTAACAATCCTAAGAAGTAATCTCATCCATTGAATTAGATGATCAATGGTAGAGATCTAAGTATAGGAAAAACAAAGGGTGGACGGACATTCTTGGAAAACCCACAATTGTTGACCTTTTTCAAATCCCTCACTTTTTTTAAACGTACATAACTTTTTCATACGACCTTATTTTAAAAAAAATGACACCATAAAATCGAGCGTTTTTTACCTTTAATTTATGTATAGTATTGCTATATTATATTTTTTTATAAAAACAAGATCGACACTTAATGAAATTGTGCTGCTTTACATAAATGTGCTGGTTTCTAGTAAAAAAACACAATTAACTGTGATACGTTGTAAAACAACACTATTAATTGTGATGCTTTATCATAAAAAAAACCAAACATAACAATTAATTATGTTGTTTTACTATAAAACAACATCAAAACAACACGGTTAATTGTGTGACTTGCTCTTCTTAGCTAACCCAGCACAAATAAATCCAGCATAACAAAACTAAGTTTTTAAGATTGTATATCGAACCAGCACAAAACAAAGAACACAATTGGAAGTGACATGTTATAATCCTAAAACCAGCACAAACATAACTCAACACAAGCAAAACCAGCACAAGTAGGCCATCATAAAAATGAACAAAACACAACAAAACAAAACTAAGTTTTTAAGATTGTATTATAAACAAAAACATTTGCAAATTAGATTTTGGGTTCTAGCCCAAGTTTAATAACATTCACATGAAGTTTTTTTAGTTCACTTTCTTGTATTTTATAGTACATTCTTTTTCCTACAACAATAGTTACCAAAAAACGCAAAAATAAAGTACATTATTCTTTTTATGTTGTTGAATGTCAAAACTTAATTACTTACATTCTTCTTTTAAGATGATGACTTTTATTTCAGATTTATGATTTTGTAAAATTACCTATGTTGTTTTTGTTATTGTG
Source organism: Smallanthus sonchifolius (assembly GCA_023525975.1). Lineage (NCBI taxonomy): Eukaryota > Viridiplantae > Streptophyta > Magnoliopsida > Asterales > Asteraceae > Smallanthus > Smallanthus sonchifolius. The sequence goes on from CM042040.1 coordinate 57,618,192, forward strand.
TTGTTTTTGTTATTGTGTTGTTTTTATGTTGTACTGATTTGTTTGTTGTTATGATATTTTCATGTGCTGGTTTGCTGTTGTTTACTAGAAAACAGCACAGATTCCATTATCAGTGCTGTTTTATCGAAGCTGTTGTTTACTAGAAAACAGCACAGATTCCATTATCAGTGCTGTTTTTTCAAAAATCAACAAAGATTTTGATTTTTTTTAATCATCGGTTTTTATATATCAACATTATAGTCAAATTAAAGAGAAAAAAAATGCTCGATTTTATGGTGTAATTTTTTTTAAAAAATAATGTCGTATAAAAAAGTTATGAAAGTTTAAAAAATGAGGGGGAACTTGAAAAAAGTCAACAAAAATGGCTATTACAAAGATACTCCTCCAACCTTCTTTTCTTTCCCACTTAAATCTCATCCCTTATTAGGAAATGGATGACTAAGATTGCTTGTTAGGCTTCTTAGCCAAATTACACTTCTTAGTTGATCCTTCTCCTATATATATATATATATATATATATATATAAAAGGGATCTAGTGTAAACCATTTTTAAATGTGTACACCATTTAACCAATTTTTGATCATTCATTTAATTACAACATTGTTTAATGAGTGGCTTAGATTAAATTTAATTTTTTATTTGAATGAGTGGTTAAGAATGGTTGAGGGGTATTAAGGTAATTAGATTTGTTTTCTTTGAACGATCCATTCTTCCAACCAAAATCAAATTCATCATTCAAAATCAAAGATCCATTCTTCCAACCAAAAAACCGATCGTTCTATTTTGCCAATCGATTTTTCCAACCAAAAACCGATCGTTTGTGAAGTCCTTTATCCTCTCATGGTCTTTCTATTTTGCCAATCGATTTTGATGCACCCATAAGCTATTAAACCCATATGCCAACAACAAGATTGAAGGGAGACTAGGAAAAGAAGCTTCATGCTTATGAAATGATTACATCTCATCAAATTTGTACCAATCAAATAAATGAAGCAAATACATGGATGTTTTCTCCTCACGAGACTGAACCAAGTGCTAAACGCAAACCGAATTGCTGATATTTATTAGGGTCCAAGGAAGATGATAAACAATGATTTCAGCTTCAAAGGTAAGTGTACAAACAACTATTCATTTTTTAATAAATCTAGGTGATGTGATAATTTTTTTTGTTTGAATCCTAATTACATATCTTGAATATGTATATTGACTGTGAATTTGTGATTTTGGTTTTGGATTAATTAGAAACCGTTTATATTTTTGCTTAATCCAGTAATGCACACCAGTTGTTTCATAAAATGTCCAAGTGAAAATTTATACTGATTTTTGGTGATTACTATATAAAAAAGAAGAAACAAAATAAATGTTATTAATTTTTTTATTTCTTACAGATGGTGCAATGGTTTTTGTATCATATTGATGTGCATTCAATTACATATACATGTTCATAATTTTATTATTATTCTGTTTATTACATGTATGTAATGAGATGTTACATATATGTAATAAGATCTTATATGTATGTAACAAAATAATACATATATGTTACAACATATTACGTATATGTATTAATTCTTGATTGATTTGGGGCATATATCTATTCTTTCACTTGCATTGTTGGACATTAGAAACTATAAATTGTATCTCATCAGGTTTATGTTTTGTTTGATCTAGTTTGAAAGCTGGGATGATGAAGATGATGAAATCGGGTTCAACAAAACGATGAAGATGGTGAAGAAATCCAGGTTCGATGATAATGAAGAAACCCGGGTTCGATGAAGATGATGAAATCAGGTTCAAGAGGACAATAAAGACAATAATGATGATGAATAAAGGTTTGATGAAGAAGGTGAAATCAGGTTCAAAAAGACATTACATATGAATAAAGGTTTGATGAAGACGATGAATTTTGCTGGAAATTTTGGATTTTTTGTATTCTTAGTATTACATGTATGTAACAATAAGACATTACATATATGTAATATATATTACATATATATAATAACATGTTACTTATATGTAATAGGATATTAAATAAATGTAATTTTTTTCATTTTACATACTATGAACAATTACATGCATGTTCATATTACATATTACAAATGTCTAGGTTTTGTTTCATATTACACATTACATAATATGAACAAATTACATATATGTTCGTATTACATATTACATAATATGAACAATTAAATATAAATGTATTTTTTTTTTATTTACATAATATGAAATATTACATATATGTTTGTATTACAAAGTTCTAGGTTTTGGTTTTTTTGGACAAACAAGTTAAATGAACAACTATTCATAATATTATAATATATATGTAATAGGATATTACATATATGTAATATGAACAATCACAAATGTATTAAAAAAACAATACAAAAAATTACATGGTAAAACTATAATCGAATTAAAGATAAAAAACCGTTCTATTTAATGGTGTGATCTTTATAAAAAAATGACATTGTGTAAAAAAAGTTATTATTATTCTAAAAAAAAGGGGAATTTTTTAAAACAAAGGAGGGAAAATTTGAACATTTACATTTATGTTTATATTGCATATATATAAGTGTTCATTACATATATGTAATAACAAACATTTAAATTTTCTTTTTTTTACGTAGCAAGACTATACTAGAATTAAAGATAAAAAAATGTTCGTTTTTATGGTATAATTTAAAAAAAAAAAAATTGTAATAAAAAGTTATTAGAGTATAAGAAAAATGGGAGGAAAGTATTTTAAATAAAACTAATTAAAAAAAGGAGCAAATTGACTATTTTACCCTTCTAGTAAAAGTCAAACTAGTGATACATGACATTTTCTGATTGGTTCAAATGGTTTTTTGGTTTACACATGAATAGGTGGTTTACAATTGATCACTACCCTATATATATATATATATATATATATATATATATATAGGGAGGTTCAAATAAGAAGTACGTGGTTTACAATTGATCACCTACCCCCTCACCCACCCCCTAAAAACCTAAACTCCCCACCCACACCCCCCCCCAAAAAAAACCTAGACCCCCACTCCACCCCACCCATCCAAAAAACGTAACATTAAAGCTAAACTAAACCCAAAAAACTAAACCCAAAAGCCAAACCCACTACTTTTCGAGTTTTTTTTTAACGAGGACGACGTGGGAAACAAGGGCTCCGAAGTAGTTTTTTAATTTTTGATTTATTTTTTGAGTTATGATTTTTTTTTACCTTAAATAAGTAGTTTTTTTTGTTTTCTCATGAACGTTGAGTTTTCTTATGATTCTTCCCCTATATATATATATATATATATATATATATAGAGGGAGATGTTCATATCAAAACCCACTTTTTATTTAAAAACCTTAAAACTCAATCTCAATGATTGATGATCTTTACCTTCATGATTTTATGGTCTTGAATAAATGAGCTAATTAAAATAAATGCTAGAAATTTAACTTTGTGTAAAAGGGTATTATAGTCAAAATATATTCCTAAAAGTAAATGAAAAGTCTGATCCTTATAAAACCCTTATCCTCTAGCACTTTCCCTTTCCCCAAACCATGTGCTCATAAAAACCATTTTCTCATAAAAACAAAGCATTAATCTCTGGTTTTCAAATCTCGTAACTCACTGACGAATTCTGCAAATCCATGGTTCTTTTCAAATCTCGTCATCGATGTGAATAACGATGAAGGCAACGAGAGGTCGAAGTGAGAGAGGAAGCCGAGAGACTGATTGGAGATGGTGGGTGATGTCTTGGTGGTGCGAGCAGTGGTGGTGGCTAGCGGTGTTCGGTGGTGACGGTCTAATTGATCAGGGAGAAAGGACGTCGAGACTTACTCATCTGTATTCCTTCACCCTTCATCTTCATCAGAAAATCCCCACCCCCTTTTGCAAACCCTAAAAACCCAAATCACACACTTTTAGATCTGTAATGATTCAGGTGGAAATAAACCATCAACAAGACTTGGATGTTTTTCTGTTGTAGATCTTACCGGGTATGTGTTAAGGTTTCTATTTTCTAGTTTGGTAAAGTTACTCTCTTTTTGTAGTGTTTCTTAATTAATGTTTGAGTTCTTGAATTGGATTTATGTTGCAATGATTTGGTGTCTCAAACTGTGAATTTAGTTGTTGTGATTTGGTGATTCAATTTTGATTTGTGATTTTTCTTTCCGACGTCCCAGGAGACCTATTTTTTTTTTTGTATTATTAGCATTGTGATTAGCTTACAGCTCCTTTTAAGTACAAATGATTGAAATATTTTCCCACCACTTCTTTAAAAAGTAAATTCTAATTCTTTAAGCAACAGGGTAATATGATATGTTGATCCTTCTCTGATTATTGTTATACCAACTTGGAGAATTGTGTATCAGGTGGTAAATGCTATACCAACCCATATGAAAATTGAAATCCTCACAAAATGTGATTATTCTGATCACATCCAACGGCTGCTATTGGTAGGTTTTATTTTTTTATAAATTTTAAATCCCTGAAAATTTGACCATTTTGTGACATTTTTACTCTTTCTTCCTCATCTCATATGTTATAACACAAATATGTTATAACGCGAATGCAATTTTTTGTTGTTTTATTCGTGACACTAATGTAACTAGATTATTACAATAATGTAATCATTTGTTTACAATGATGTAATTACGAAAACCTTAAATTTTTTAAATGTAATTAGAGTATTAAAGCAATGTTGTGGTGGTAAATGGCGTCTGATTTAATTCATGTTCCTTACACCAGTGTAACTGCTAGCTATGATGATGTAATTTAAAGACGTCTGATTTACACCAGTGTATCTAGTAGTTATAGTGATGTTATACCATGTTCGTTACACCAATGTAAATGTTTGTTGCATTAATGTAATAAACGACGTCCGAAAAAAAAAATTCAAGACTTATAATGGAATTACAGAGAAAAATGTGATGAGTTTAATGGTATAGTTTTTATAAAAAAAATAACAAAGTATAAAAAAGTTATGAAGGTTTTTAAAAAAATGAGGAGAATCTTAAAAAAAAGTAAATGAATTGTACTTTAAAGGTGACACTTGTCAGCTTCATATTAAATCTGATTTTCTGGTGGTGAGTAAAAAGTTTGATTTACTTTTCTAATCTTTTTTATTAAAAAAATATAGGTGACACATGTCACCATCTTATTACATCAAAATAATCATCCACCATTGAGATAAGGTTTTAAGGTTTTCACATGAGGAGTGGGGTTTGATAGGAACCACACCATATATATATATATATATATATATATATATATATATATATATATATATATATAGTATGGTTATAATGCAAACCCTTGTGAGTAGAAGAAACCCACTAAACCTCATCACTACCATTCATTTTTCAAAATCAAAGGATGAGATTGATTCTTTCAAAAAAGTATGTTGGAACCTAATAGTCCATAGAAATCAATTAGGTTTTAGAAGTATAACTTTAGAGTTTTCGGTCGAAAACTTTATGTTTTCGGTCAAAAACATTTTTCGATCAAGAAGATTTCGATCGAAAACTCTCTAGTATAAATAGTTGTGTCTTTTGTATTTCAAGTAACTTTCTCATTTTTGTACTGTGATTTTACAAGTTAATCAAGAGAATTTCTGTGTGTTTCTGCTGTTAATACTTGATTACATTACTTGATTAACGAAGCTAATCATCATGAAGTATGCATTTGGTGTGATTGATAGTATTGAGATTGTTCTTCTTTGATTTATTCATTTTGATGTGGATTTGATTTCTAAATTGATTCCGCCAATTCAGAGAGTGATTGAAGACTTTATTCTTGAATATCAACATATATGAGGGAATCAAAAGTGGTATCAGAGCTGTTGGTTAATAGCTCTTGGTATTCAAGAAGATTTTAAGTCAAATCTGATCAAATTGAAGTAATTTGGGTGCCATTGTTGCTGATTTGAAGCTAGTTTTGATGGAGATGAAGTTTGCATCAAGTTTGAAGATTACTGGAGCATACCTTGTATGCTAATCAAGAACACAACTCCAGATCCGAAGAGTAAAACACTTGATGATATTATCTGTTTACTCGAGTCTTATGAATTGGATGCAAAGAAGAGAGAACTGAACAACAAAGATAAACAAAATAACTCAAGTTCAACAAATGCAACATTATTTTCTGGAAGTAGTGAAGGAAATAGTGGAACAAAACCTGAGAAAAACAAAGGTTGTTGTGAACACTCCTCTGGTGAGAAAGTCAAGTCGTCTGGACAAATCCCTGAAGATCAGATTGCTCTGTTCGGAGCTTTTATGAGCAGCTATGATGCACTGGTGACAGGAAAGTTATAACCTGCCGTGCATGATGTAGAAGATCTTGTTCAGATCAATCCTGATGACTTGGAATATATAGACTTGCAATGGCAGATGGCCATGATAGCTGTAAGGGCTAAAAAGTATTTGTAAAAGGTTGGGAAGGATAAGTTGCAGTTTGGTAAAAAGGTTGGTTTTGACAAAGCTAAACTCAGGTGCTACTTCGCTCGTGAGTGTACTAAGGACAAGAAAAAGAAGGTTGAGGGAAGCGGGGTTAATATGGTGGAAATGATTGATGAATCTAATAAGTCAAAGAAGGCTCCAACTGCACTCATGTCCAAACAGCTGAGTAATTGTGAATGGGAGGATGAGATCGAAGATGCTGAGGATGAAATGGATGAAGCCTTGATGGCTGAAATTGAAGATTCAATGAAACCAGCTGATATTGCCAGTGACTGTGTGATCAAAATCGATTATAAAGAAAAGGGCAAAGCTGCTGTTTCTGATGAAACTTCATCTGAGAATGAGGTAAATTCTGAAAATAAATTTGATATATGTTCCTCATTGTGTGTAGATCGAATGCAAAACTATCATGCATCAAACATTTTTCTGATTGCTGAAAATGATAAACTAAAAAGAGTAAGCAAAGAATTGAAACAAAATGAAGTAAATTTTACAAGAAAAATTAAAGCATTATTGAAAAATAATGTAACATTTAAAGAATATTTGGATTAAAAGGACGTTTTAATCAAAGATCTTTTAGAAAAACTTATCAAATCTGAAACTGATTTAATAAAAGAAAGGGTAATTGTTTCAAAGTGGAAGATGCAACAAAATGTCTTTGATGAATGTGTGAGCAAACAGAGAACTTTTTATATCAAAGACGGGTTGGGTTACAACAAGGTTCCACATCCTGAGAATTTTGTACCTTTTCCTAAACCGCATGAATCGAATGAGTTGATAAATGTCGAAAATTCTAACTGTCATGATATGTATATTAGTGCAGATATAAACTCAGGGTGTGTGGATGATGAAAATGAACTTGATGGAGTGAAAAGTTTTTCAGCTTTCAATAAACAGTGCAGTGGGGAGTTTATTAGGGACTGTAAACAGTACCTAGATGTTGACTGTAATCTAGATAAATTTGTTTCAATTTCTAGTTTAAATGCTGATGCAAAAAATGTTAATGCTTCGGATTCTGATTATGATATTTCTTATGTTTCGGCATGTTCTACTAACGGTTGTGTTGAGTTTGATTGTGTGTCTGAAGTGTCATCAACTTTCTTTGATAAAGTGGTGCATACAGCTAGAGATTATGTCTCACTTAATAAACTCTCTAGTCTAGTTGGTGATGTGGTCTTAGATGAGTTTGGAAATCCTCTGATTCAAGAGTATGATTTGTCAAGTGAGAGACCAAAGAAAAATAATGTCATAGCACCAGAGAATCATATTCTTACAAGTGAGACAGATAACAATAAAGTTGTCAAAGTTAAAGTAAGTGTACCAACAAATGTCCAAAGAAAGTCTTGGTGTGTCAAAGGCAAAACCATTGATGTCAACGACAAGTTCATTGATGTCAAAGATAAGTCTATTCAAATCAAAGAACAATTAAGAGAGAAAAGTTGTGGCATAACGAGTGAAGTAGGCGAGTGTTCAAAGTCAAAGTCAAAGCCTAAGAGCTACAATTGCTTTGTGTGTGGTCAGGTTGGTCATTTTGCGAGAAATTGCAAACACAACTCTAGTGAGTCAAGGTTCACAAAGAACAAAGCGAAAGTTAAGAGCAACGTTAATCAACATTTCAAGCGAGCGTCTGAGAACGACAGTGTGTCAGAGTCCGGAGTGATACAAAGATACAGTAGTGATTACTTGCTTTCGAGAAATTATCATGCTTTATATTCTAATGTTTGCCGTGATTATGTGCTACCAAAGTTTGGGAATAAACGTGTCCCAAAAGGTTCACAATATGTGAAGAAATTTAACCAACCAATCTATTTTGCTAAAAAAATTACTATGAAATATACGAAAAATGTTGGTTATGTTTGGAAAGTTAAAAATGAACAATCTTCACATATGGTTAGAATAAAGAAAAATATAAAATTGAAAGAACAAGATGTTAAGACTGTAAAAGGTAAAAGTCAGCTCGGGTCAAAGATGATCTGGGTACCTGTTTATCATTAATTTTGTCTTGAATGTGCAGAGTTTAACCTGGAGGACTATTAATAATGCTTGGTATGTTGATAGCGGTTGCTCAAGGCACATGACTGGACAAAGAAAAATTCTGAAAAATTTTTGAACTTTTGATGGAGGTTTTGTTGCATTTGTTGGAGATAAAAAAGGAGGAAAAATAACTGGTCAAGGAACAGTGTCGAATGAACTCATAACATTAGAAAAAGTAAATTTTGTGTCTCAATTGGAATTCAATTTACAAAGTGTTTCTCAAGTTTGTGATAAAGACATATCAGTTCATTTTTACTGCAAATGAATGTTTGTTCTTAAAGCCTGGATTGGTTATTCCAGAATAAATGATTCTGATGCGTGCTCCAAGGAAATTCAACACATATGTGGTTGACATGAATGATCATACTACAGCAGTAAACGTTTCATGTTTATTATCAAAGGAAACTGGTTCAGAATCTTATTTGTGGCATCGAAGAATAGGTCATGTGAATTTAAAGAACATGAATAACTTGGTGCATAAAGATTTGGTGTGAGGATTGCCAAAGAAAGAGTTCATAATTGAAGAAAATTGCATGTCATGTGCAAAGAGAAAACAGCACAAGAAGTCCCATCCAAGAAAAATCATAACAACTTTTACTAGACCTTTATTTCTTATTCATATGGATTTGTTTGGTCCAGTTCGAGTTAAAAGCATTGCGAAAAAGTCATATTATCTTGTTATCACAGATGATTTTTCAAAATTTTCATTGGTGTTTTTCCTTGCAACAAAGGATGAAACACCTGAAACAATTATTGATTTTGTCAAACGAATAGAAAACATCTGTGATAGAAAAGTTTCAATCATTCATAGTGACAATGGAACAGAATTTAAAAATAAATTGATAAGTTTGTTTTGTGCAGAAAAAAGAATAACACATCAATATAGTGCTGCAAGAACACATCAACAGAATGGAGTAGCTGAAAGGAAGAACAGAACTTTAATAGAAGCTGCTTGAACAATGCTTGTCGATTCCAAGTTGCCCATTATCTTCTGGGATGAAGCAGTAAACAATGCATGTTATGTTTTAAACAGAGTTCTTATGGTGAAGCAACTTACAAAGACTTCGTATGAACTATTCTATAAACGAAAGCCATATATCAAGTTCTTCAGAGCATTTGGTTGTTCTTGTACATTGTTGAATACACAAGATTCATTGCCAAAATTTGCAGTTGTCGGTGATGAATGCTATTTTTTGGGTTATTCTATATATCAGAAAGCTTATAGAGTGTACAACAAAAGAACCAAAATTGTTCAAGAATCGTTTTATGTGGAGTGGCAAGAACTAAATACTCTTACAGATCAAAATGGACCTGGCTAGTTCTTTGATGCTGAAGTAATCTTCAAAACTTTTGATCAACAACTTCAAATGGATTCTAATGAAGCAAGTACTTCGGGTACTGTAACTGAGTCTTCTACAAGTAGTGATCTATCTGTTGGAAAGTTTTTGGTTGGGCCATAGAATTTGATGATTCAAAAGGAGATGTCTGAGAATGATACTACATCAACTCAAACACAAGAAGATCTTGTTGATAACTCTGTCACTAATGTTGATTATGAAGTACAAGAAATTCCAAGTACAAATGATGAAACAGCAGTTAATGAAGTTCAGTTGGATCCTGTAAATGATCAGACTGAGGATGTAATTCAAACAAGTTCTTCTAGTGTTGAAGATTCAAATGATCAATTACCAGATTTGAATGATACAAACATGCCAGAATCTGTGGAAGTTGAGCATATTCAAAATCATTAAATTCATTCTGCTCATCCAGTTGAGAATATTATTGGATCTCTTGAAGATGGAGTAAAGACAAGAAGTCAAACTGGAAATATAAATGTTTGTTTATACTCATGTTTCTTATCTCAAGAGGAACCAAAGAATGTTAATGTTGCTTTACAAGATCCAGGTTGGATTGAAGCTATGCAAGAATAATTGCTTCAGTTTAAGAAGTTAAATGTGTGGCATCTTGTGGACTTACCTGAAGGAAAATATCCAATTGGAACGAAGAGGGTCTTCAGAAACAAAAAGGATGATCGTGGGATTGTAGTTCGGAACAAAGCTCATTTGGTTGTACAAGGTTTTTATCAAGAGGAAGGACTATATTATGATGATGTCTTTGCTCCTGTTGCACGAATTGAAGCCATACGAATCTTTTTGGCTTATGCATCGTACAAGAAATTTAATGTATATCAAATGGATGTAAAAACAGCTTTTCTGTATGGGGTGGTAAAGGAAGAAGTTTACGTGAATCAATCACCAGGTTTTGAAGATCCAACTCATCCATTTCAAGTGTATAAGCTTGATAAAGCATTGTACGGGTTACATCAAACGCCTCGTGCGTGGTATGAAACCTTGTCAATACATCTTACATCAAATGGCTTCGTTCGTGGAACAGTTGACAAGACCTTATTCCTGAATAAATATGATGCTGATTTGTTAATTGTACAAGTTTATGTCGATGATATTATCTATGGATCAACAAATGAAGCTCTTTACAAAGAATTTGAACAAGTTATGAAATTAAAGTTTGAAGTGAGCTTGATGGGAAAAATGCAGTTTTTTCTGGGGTTACAAGTTGAGCAGTCTGAATCAGGAATTCTTATTCATCAGGCCAAATATGTGAAAGATATTCTTACAAAATTCAAAATGACTGATTGAAAATCAGCTTCAACACCAATTGCTCCTCATAAACCTTTAACTGTCGATGCGTCTGGAGTTGAAGTAAATCAAAAGGCGTATAGGTCAATGATTGGCTCGTTGGTGTTTTTGACTACTAGTCGACCAGACATCATGTTTGATGTTTGCTCTTGTGCCAGATATCAGGCAGCTCCAAAAAAATCTCATGAATCAGCTGTTAAACGAATTTCCCGATATCTTAAGGGTCGCGTAAATTTAGGTTTATGGTATCCTTCTGATTCTGAATTTAATTTCTTTGCTTACACTGACAGTTATTATGGAGGTTGTAAATTGGACAGGAAGTCAAATTCAGGTGGATGTCAATTTTTGGGGGAGAGACTGGTGTCTTGACAGTGTAAGAAACAAACGAATATATCCACATCAACTGCTGAAGCTGAGTATACTGCTGCCTCGAGCTGTTGTTCACAAGTTATCTAGATTCAACATCAAATGCTAGATTTTGGAGTAAATTTCCTGGAAACTCCGATTTATTGTGATAACGAGGCAGTGCTCGGAATAGTAAAAAATCCCATTCAGCATTCCAAGATAAAGCACATTGCGATCAGGTTACATTTCATTCGTGACTGTTTTGAGAATGGGCTGATTAAAGTGGTCCATGTCGATACCCTAGAGCAAAAAGCCGATATTTTTACAAAAGCTTTTTCAACAGATCGGTTTAACTCTTTGGTTGAGATGTTGGGGATGATTTCATTTAAAAAAAATAAAAAAATAATAATAATTTTTTTTAATAATAAATAGTACATTTTTGAAGTGAAAGACCTTAGAAATATGTTGGTCAAAAATATTTTCTTTTAAGTGTTAAAATTGTGTTGTGTACGCTTTATATGTGTGTTAGCTTAATGAATGTTTGTTCGTGATATAATTAGTAAATAAAGTCACATCACAATTTTAGGGGGAGAATAAAAGAAAAGAAAATTTGTGTGTCTGAATGATGTATATATAGGAAATAATAGTACAAGTGTGTGCTGAGCTTATACATGAATTGGATATGATGGTGACATCGGTTATAAGTTTTGATATGCTGGTAAGCTCTGCATATGTAAATTAGGCGATATTTGTGTGATTAACTAAATATCAATCTTTGTGTTTTACTCACATCGAATATCGGTACTTTCATCATTCGAATGCAAAGTGAATCTAGTCATACCATGAGACCAGGATCTTGATGAGTTCTTAGCACAATTTGTTTGCTCTATTGACTATATACGTCAAATATATGATTTAGAGTTAAACACCTTCATACAACTGATGGTCCTGGTGAAAATCTCGGATGAAAACCAGGAAGTCAGTCTGTTTCGCCCATTGAATCATTCGTGATTTCAATTGACATATCCAATATCTTACGGATATCCGCATACCCAAATCATTCATGATTCTTCACATCTCATATGAATAATAATGATTCTGTACTATCTCAGAAACCAAGACAATGAATCAAAATGATTCTGAATCAATATGACTCCAATCAAATCCACTTGGATTATTTTTCCTGTGCTAAGAACGCTACCTTCATACTGGAGATTGGATCATGATCTGGTGAAATTTTGTGTTAATTCTAAGTTCATTCCATCTCGATTGTGGGGTACACACTGTATTGATTAATATAACCTTAAATGTCACACAGTATTTGCTGAAACGTGATGCATGAGTTTATGTGGATAACAATACTGGCATTCAAGGTTGAACTGTTTAGATCCTGATTTGATATGTAATGTAGTTAAGACAATATATATTTATGATCCTATGACATTTCAGTTCATCAAAAGAAAATGTCTTTGAATAAAGTAGTTGTTATGATTTGGATTTTATGTTTAAAGTTTTTTTTTTTTGTTTTTTTTTTTTGTGTGTATGAAAAATAAAGTTCTGGAACAGGTCTTAATGATGTCAAAATGGACTTAAATATATATATATATATATATATATATATATATATAAATTGATTTGAAAATTTTCAAAATTTATCATGTTTGGAGTTTTCAGTCAAAATCTCTTGACCGAAAATAAATCATCTGATAAAGTTTTCGATCGAAAAGTCATGACTGAAGTTTTCGGTCAAGATTTGAAAAGTCTATATATTCAAAATTTTCGATTGAAAAGATATTTCCCACTTGTATTTTTCTCTCGACCGTATCATTTCAAAGTTTTCGATCGAAATGTCCAGAGTTAAGGATTTTTCAGAAATTTTCTAATTTTATGTGTTTGTTCTTTACAGATATGAATCGTTTAAAATTTGAACACAAGCACAATATTTGTGCGTGCTTAACCATAAACACCAAGAAAGCACGTGGTTATGAAGAGATTGTCAGGTTCTTGATAAATTCCAGAATTCACATAGCATAATCCACACAAGTTAGAGTGTTTGAGAAAACATGTGAGGGAGTTTTTAGACAATGTAGAATACAAGAACGTAAACAAGGAGATCTGGATAGAAAGCTTTGTTGGTGGAAATACAATAAAAGTTACAAAACAAGTTATTCGTGAAGTGTTAAACTTCATAGACGCAACTGATTTTCCTTACAAAATTAATCACATTGCAATCTCAGGGATAATTCTGAGTATGAGATGTGAGGGAACGTTTCTAAGAAGACAGATGACTAAAACTATGTTTGCAAAACAATGGAGATACCTTGTCCATGTATTAATTCATTGCATGAGTCTCAGAACATCTGCTTTTGATCAAATAGGTGAAGTATTCAGCAGAGCTTTAGTGTGTCTAGCAACTCATAGAAGATTCAAATTTTCAAGAATGATATTCGAGACAATGATTAGTAACTTCATGGGACCAAGGCAAAACTACAAGTTTCTAACGTACCCAAGATTTGTACAAATGATTATTAATACAATGCTGCCGAATCTGGAAAACGATGGTGTTGAACTGCCTTTGGATTCAATGAAAGAAGCAATCTTCAGCATCATGAATAATGTGAGGAAGACAAACAAATTTAGTGGTACTGTGACACCACTATTTCCTAATATGCTTGAAGAAAATCCTAATCCAGATTTTACTATTGAAGATGAAATCAATGACTTAATAGCAGAAGATATAGAAGATGGAGTTGATAGTGACAATGATGAAACTAACCAAGTGCAAAATAATGATCAGGGAAATGATAATGATCAAGGTCATGGTGGTGGTCAAGTAAATGTTATTCAACAGGAAGGTCAAGTTCAAGTTGAAGAACATGATATGTTTTTTGAAGAACACAGAGTTCCTGAAGTAAATGAAGTTACTGAACCATTACTAAGTCACACAGAAGAATTTATTGTTGAAGCTGACGATGTCTTAAGTGTGAACACTGAAGTGTTAGAAATTAATGATAAACAAATAATTGTCACAGCAACAACCCCATCAAAGAAAAGAAAAGAAAAGAAAAGAACTTGAACAAACAAAGACCGTACCTTCTAGACCTCCTCCGTCTAAGGGTATTGTATTTACTTATCCAGAATTACAGAAGAAAGAGAAAACTACAACAAGACTTGATAAAGGCAAGGGTAAAGCTAAAGAGATACCAAAGAAGTATAAGTCCAAAAGATCTAGAGATTATGAGTTGGTTGATGAAGAGTTTCTTAACTATGCAACCAGGGAAACTGCAGATGTTGTTAGTCAATTGAAGACTCAGATCTCAAACTTGCAAAATGGACTTAAATATATATATATATATATATATATATATATATATATATATATATATATATAAATTGATTTGAAAATTTTCAAAATTTATCATGTTTGGAGTTTTCAGTCGAAATCTCTTGACCGAAAATAAATCATCTGATAAAGTTTTCGATCGAAAAGTCATGACTGAAGTTTTCGGTCAAGATTTGAAAAGTTTATATATTCAAATTTTTCGATTGAAAAGATATTTCCCACTTGTATTTTTCTCTCGACCGTATCATTTCAAAGTTTTCGATCGAAATGTCCAGAGTTAAGGATTTTTCAGAAAATTTCTAATTTTATGTGTTTGTTCTTTACAGATATGAATCGTTTAAAGTTTGAACACAAGCACAATATTTGTGCGTGCTTAACCACAAACACCAAGAAAGCACGTGGTTATGAAGAGATTGTCAGGTTCTTGATAAATTCCAGAATTCACATAGCATAATCCACACAAGTTAGAGTGTTTGAGAAAACATGTGAGGGAGTTTTTAGACAATGTAGAATACAAGAACGTAAACAAGGAGATCTGGATAGAAAGCTCTGTTGGTGAAAATACAATAAAAGTTACAAAACAAGTTATTCGTGAAGTGTTAAACTTCATAGACGCAACTGATTTTCCTTACAAAATTAATCACATTGCAATCTCAGGGATAATTCTGAGTATGAGATGTGAGGGAACGTTTCTAAGAAGACAGATGACTAAAACTATGTTTGCAAAACAATGGAGATACCTTGTCCATGTATTAATTCATTGCATGAGTCTTAGAACATCTGCTTTTGATCAAATAGGTGAAGTATTCAGCAGAGCTTTAGTGTGTCTAGCAACTCATAGAAGATTCAAATTTTCAAGAATGATATTCGAGACAATGATTAGTAACTTCATGGGACCAAGGCAAAACTACAAGTTTCTAACGTACCCAAGATTTGTACAAATGATTATTAATACAATGCTGCCGAATCTGGAAAACAATGGTGTTGAACTGCCTTTGGATTCAATGAAAGAAGCAATCTTCAGCATCATGAATAATGTGAGGAAGACAAACAAATTTAGTGGTACTGTGACACCACTATTTCCTAATATGCTTGAAGAAAATCCTGATCCAGATTTTACTATTGAAGATGAAATCAATGACTTAATAGCAGAAGATATAGAAGATGGAGTTGATAGTGACAATGATGAAACTAACCAAGTGCAAAATAATGATCAGGGAAATGATAATGATCAAGGTCATGGTGGTGGTCAAGTAAATGTTATTCAACAGGAAGGTTCAAGTTGAAGAACATGATATGTTTTTTGAAGAAAACAGAGTTCCTGAAGTAAATGAAGTTACTGAACCATTACTAAGTCACACAGAAGAATTTATTGTTGAAGCTGACGATGTCTTAAGTGTGAACACTTAAGTGTTAGAAATTAATGATAAACAAATAATTGTCACAGCAACAACCCCATCAAAGAAAAGAAAAGAAAAGAACTTGAACAAACAAAGACCGTACCTTCTAGACCTCCTCCGTCTAAGGGTATTGTATTTACTTATCCAGAATTACAGAAGAAAGAGAAAACTACAACAAGACTTGATAAAGGCAAGGGTAAAGCTAAAGAGATACCAGAGAAGTAGAAGTCCAAAAGATCTAGAGGTTATGAGTTGGTTGATGAAGAGTTTCTTAACTATGCAACCAGGGAAATTGCAGATGTTGTTAGTCAATTGAAGACTCAGATCTCAAACTTGCAAAGTAGAAAAGCTACTAATTCCAGAGAGATCAGAGAGTTAAAAATTGAAAGTACTAAACAAAAGAGTGTAATAGCTCAACAGCAGCAACAGATTGATCAACTTCAGAAGATGGTACATGATTTAATAGCTCTTACGGGTGTTCAAACTGGTACAAACCTAGCAGAAAATGTTGAAGAGATTCATAGTCCAGCAGCCACTGAACCAATTTCTTCTACTAGTGAACAAGTTCAAACTCTAGTTTATGAAGCAACTATGTATGAAGACAACATGTTATTTGATGTTGATATGCTTCTCAATGATGAAGGTGAAGGATTGAAGAAAATTAATGAGAATCAAGAAGAGACAGAGAAGGAGGAAGAAGAAGAAGATGATGAAGAAGTGGTGATCACTGGTGAAAGAAAAGATGATAACAATTCTTCAGATGACGATGATAATAGTGGTGGTACTGGTGGTGGAAGTGGAAAAACAATTGAAGATACTGAACAAGAAACTCCAACCAACACTATACAAAAAGTATGAATATGAACAACAGCAGACGTATGTTGAAGAAGATGGTTCAGTGATTGGTAAATTGGATAAGCTTATAGATGAAAGAGAGCCATTTACTGTTTCTGAAGATATTGAATCACCATTTAAAAGGCCAAAGATTTCAAAGATTGACAAGAGTACTTGGTGGACAGTGACTGAGAAGCCATCCATTGTAGAAAAGATTACACAGACAATAAAGAGTCCAGAACAAGCGTTAACCGGTGAAATATTAGCATGGATGTATGATGGTGAAAAGAAGATGTATGTAATAAAGAGATGTGATGGGAATATTCAGTATTTTGACAGAAGTTCAAAGTTAAACACATTGCCATACTAGGATATCCGAGAGCTAAGTCAACTGAAGATGATTAATCCATCGAACAATTCATTTGCTGCTAATTTTGAAGAATTTTTAAAGAGGGAGTGTGGAAAAGCTAAATTTGAAAAATTCAAACCACAGGTGCCTGAATGCAGAAAGTTGAAAAGAAATGATAAAGACGGCAAAAGAAGGTTTAGATACATTGTGAAGCCTGCTGATACAGTTTCAACTTTTTACATTCCAGCATGTAAAGAGACATTCATTAAAAGCTTCAAAAAGTGGGTGTATGATAACAAAACATATGAAGCTGTGATTATACAGGATCATTTACCAGAAGTCAGAGTTTTTGATCCAGAGGATTTGTTTAGCTTTTCTGATGATGATCTAAAGATTTTGTACAATAATCCTATTAGATGTAATATGAGCACGAAGATTAAAACTGAAGCAAAGTTGTATATGAGAGTTGTGGCTCGATGTTTGTTAAGAAGACATGAAGCTGAAGTGATTAAGAGACTTGCTGCTCTGGATGCTAAGAAGCTAAGTGTTAAAGTCAAAACCAAGCCTGCAAAAGACAACTTTTGAAGAATTGATGTTCTGTGGACTAGGGGGAGATTATTGGAACCTAATAGTCCATAGAAATCAATTAGGTTTTAGAAGTATAAGTTCAGAGTTTTCGGTCAAAAACTTTATGTTTTTGGTCGGAAAATGTTTTCGGTCGAAAACATTTTTCGATCAAGAAAATTTCGATCGAAAACTCTCTAGTATAAATAGTTGTGTCTTTTGTATTTCAAGTAACTTTCTCATTTTTGTATTGTGATTTTACAAGTTAATCAAGAGAATTTATGTGTGTTTCTGCTGTTAATACCTGATTACATTACTTGATTAACGAAGCTAATCAACATGAAGTATGCATTTGGTGTGATTGATAGTATTGAGATTGTTTTTCTTTGATTTGTTCATTTTAATGTGGATTTGATTTCTGAATTGATTCTGCCAATTTAGAGAGTGATTGAAGACTTTATCCTTGAATATCAACAGATCTGAGGGAATCACAAAGTACTTTCTAAATAATATTTAAATCTTATAAAAGTACATAAAGAGCAAAATAGACAATTTGACTAAACAAAATCATATCATCTCTCTCCTAGTTTATTAAATTATATATTCTCTCTACTACTTTTTTAATATATATTATTATTATTTTTAATTAAAAAGCTACTAATTAAAAATGAGAAAACTACTATTTTTATTTAAGAAAACTACTATTTAAAATGTGATAGCAGCATACGTTTGTTATATATGTTAAAGAAAACTTAAATATTTTAAAAAATGATCCAAAAACTATAATAATCTAGCATATATGTTGTTACATATGTTAATACAAACTTAAAACTATAAAAATCATTACAATCAACATTAAAAACGTAACAAGATATTTCATACAAACTTAAATATTTAAAAATGATCCAGAAAGTATAATAAACTAACAAAAAAACATAAAACCTAAATAGGCTTAATTTCTTGATAATCATCTTCATCTTCGACACAAAAATCTTTCACACACGAAGAAAACAAATTCATCAACTTATATATGTAGATATATAATAGGTATAAAGTAAATTAGAATTCATGTAACACTTATAACATATGTAAGGTTACATATGTTATAATAGAACTTTTATAAGTTTATGTATGTAAATTGTCAAAAATAACAAGTGGTCATGTAAAATTACATATGTAAATTTACAGGTTGGATTAAATAAGTAACCAACAAATGTAACATATGTAACTATATATGTTAAAGAAACAATATTACCTGATTGTAGTCTTCATGTTGAGCGCGTAGGAAATGAGCTCAACATTTGTACCCGATTGTAGTTTTCCTATTGAGCACGTAGGATTACATAAACAACCAACAAATGTAACATATGTAACTATATAGATTAAATACTAATAAGTTGTTTTAAATGATGGTTACGATGAAGTTATGAGTAAATGATGGTTAAATGCTATGAGGTATTATATCATAGTGTTTTAACAGACCTTCCAGCAAGGCAAAAGAGAACGCAAAAATCAAATGTTACGTAAATGATATTACATATATAACTAGCAATTGTTACATATGTAATATCAAATGTTACATATGTAAGAACTAGGACAATCATCTATCAACGACGAATAAGAAGTGTACCGAACAGAACTAGCTAGCTTAACATGCATCCTTATCTACACCTGGTGAGTTAACTACCATCAATTGTTTTGACAAAGGTTGTTAATTTCTATAAAAAGGTAACAACTTCTAAAGAACGTACCTCCACGATAACTTCTAAAGAACGTACCTCCACGATAGCTTTTTAAAACTCACATCAAAACATCATCTAAGAAAAACCACTCGAGTTCTAAAGAACGTACCTCCACGATAGCTTCTTGCCACATTCCATTGTAGCAAAGATTTGAAGGGTTTCATGGGGTCTCCTTGCTTTTCCTAAAACTAACGAGAGTTTTGTGTACACAAACCTACAGAAGCCTAATAAGACTGATGCTACCTTCCAAACATAATTCATATAATATGTAAATCCATTGGTTAAAATACATGAATTTACTAGGAATTACACAGGCCAAAAAGTTAAAATATGTGACTTGTGACCTGAACAAAAAAATTGATTACTGAAACTACTTTTAATGATAGATAAATCACTAAAGCTTGTGAATTTCTAAAAAAGAAACTAAATAACGCAAAATGTTCAGTAAATTCTGTTTATTTACACAATAATTGATTACTGGGCTAGTTTTATAAACGTAAATAGTCTTATAAACTGATGGATTTACAATGCACACACTACTACAAACCAAAGACAAGAACTCAGCAAAATTTGGAACGAAAAGAGCTGGAAAAACGGAAATCACCTGAAATCGATACGGAGCCGGAATTCTGAGCCCTTTTTCACCCCCCTTTTCCGGAATCATAGCTTAACGGAAGGAGGACCAGCCCTAGCCGCCGACTGCCAGTCCCCTCTTCACCATCGTCTCTAACTGTTGTCGTCTTGCCGGAGGGGCCTCACGCCGCCGTATCCACCATCACGAGTTGCAAAGATCCTGTCGTGGTTGATGTATCAGGTGCGTTTGAAGGTGCAGGGGAGTCCGAGAATGCCGGCACCGCCGATGGCGATGAAAACGTTGGCGAAGGTCTTGAATTGGGAGGATCGGTGTGAGGATTTTGAATCGAGAAGAGGAGTTTGAGGGGCAGATTAGAGCTGCAGATGGAGGGTTTTCATGAGTTAGAAGGGGTTCAGATATTGAGTGGAAATTACTAATTTACCCCTTACCATTAAAATAAGATTGGGACACGTGGTGCATTATAGGTCAAGAGATCGGGTTTATAAAGTTTCTTCAACTCAACAGGGTTTTCATTCTACCCTTTCCCTATCTATACTATATAATAAACAAGTAAAATAGTAGGACACTTGTCACAATTCTAGGCCCACTCATTCTCATTTTTCCGCTTCTCTCTCCTATTAATAATCAACTCCAGTATTTTAGGTAACTAAATAAATTATTTGTTTCATTTTTTATCTACATATTTTTTAATTTAAAAATGTGTTTATTTTTCAATTAATTTGTTTAACAATATTTTTATGAGCTCTACAAACTGAAAATAATTTTATAGCCAGCTATAATTCAAATAAAAAACTTTTAATCATATATTTACATATTCATAATGTTTCATTTTGACGAGTGTATATGTTAACAGATTACTAATATTTTGTTCAACCCATGTAATACACGGGTTTATTCAACGCGTGTATTACACGCGTTTTAAAAACATAAATTTTTTATTACTATGTATTGAATATTACATTTATTCAACTCGTGTAATACACGGGCTTCTAACCTAGTATATATATATATATATAGGGGATGATTCCCCTAAGAAATGCAATTTGGTTAAGAAGTCTAAGAAACAATCTCATCCATTTAATTGGATGATCAATGGTAGAGATTTAAGTGCATAAAAAATAAAGGGTGGAGAGTATTCTTGGAAAACCCACAATTGTTGATTTTTTTCAAATTTCCACTTTTTTTTAACCGTACATAACTTTTTCATACGATCTTATTTTAAAAGAAAAAATTTACACCATAAAATCAAGCTTTTTTTACCTTTAATTCAAGTATAGTATTGCATTATTTTTTTGTAAAAACAAAATCGACACTTTATGAAATTCTGTGACTCTATGTAAATGAGTTGGTTTCTGGTAAAACAACACAATTAACCGTGTTGCGTTGTAAAACAACACTATTAACTGTGTTGCTTTATCATAAAACAACATCAAACATAACAATTAATTGTGTTGTTTAACTATAAAACAACACCAAAATAACACGGTTAATTTTGTGACTTTCTATTCATAGCTAACCCAGCACAAACATAACCCAGCACAAGCAAAACTAGCACATGTATCACAAAAATGAACAAAACCCAACACAACAAAACTAAGCTTATAAGACTGTATTATATACAAAAACATTTGTAAATTAGATTTTGGGATCTGGCCCAAGTTTCATAGCATTCACATCAAGTTTTTTTTAATTCACTTTATTGTATTTTATGGTACATTCTTTTTCCTACAAAAATAGTTACCGGAAGACGCAAAGATAAGATACATTCTTCTTTTAATGTTGCTGAAGGTCAAAACTTAATTAATTACATTCTTCTTTTAAGAGGATGACTTTTATTTCAGATTTTTGATTTTGTAAAATTTTTAGCGTTGTTTTTGTTATTGTGTTGTTTTTTATGTTATACTGATTTGCTATTGTGCTGATTTTGTTGTTGTGCTATTTTCCTGTGATGGTTTGCTGTTGTTTACTCGAAAACAGCACAGATTCTATTATCAGTGTTGTTTTTATCGAAAATTAACACAATTTTTTTTAAATCATCGTTTTTTATATATCAATATTATACTCAAATTAAAGAGAAAAAATGCTCGATTTTATGGTGTAATTTTTTTCAAAAAATAATGTAGTATAAAAAAGCTATGGACGTTTAAAAAATGTGATGGAACTTAAAAAATGTCAATAAAAATGGCTATTCCAAAGATACCCCTCCAACAATTTTTTTTCACCACTTGAATCTCATTTCTTATTAGGAAAATGGATGGCTAAGATTACTTTTTAAGCTTCTTAGCCAAATTATATTTCTAAAACTCACTCGACGAATCTGACTTTTAGTATGCATATCAAGTTGAGTGTATGCTGAATGTTTGTTTATGGATGTCGGGGTTGTGCTGAGGAGTTACCCAACCAGAGAGATCTGGCATCCGATCATATTTATATTTCAAACTATGGTTAATGTTCTTTTTTTGTTAAGAATAAGTTTTTAATTTGAATGATATTTCCATTGCTTGTTATGATATCTTATCTAAGAACTATGTGTTGATGAGTAAATCCAACGTTTGAGGTCTCTAAGGTTTGGAGCCGTACAAAGCAACCTCTCGAGATTTCTAATCTAAGTAAGTTGGGGAATTTTGACATAAAGGCTCGCTTTCAACCCAACCTTCAATCCATAATTTAATACTTTGCCCATCCCCAATCACAACCTTGTTCAGACGGTTTAGTGGAACATTTTCGAAATTAATTATGCTCAACCTTGAAAATATTGTTTCTTACACCAGTAGTATTCTTATTTACTAATATTATTGCTCGATTATTTGGTCTATAATGTAATGTAGAGATGACCTTGTGCCAAAGGCTTCCTATTTCAGTTTTAAACCGTCACCACCACTTTACAAGTAGACTTATGTTTATATCTGTTAATGATCTAAGACCCAACCCACCCTTTGTTTTTGGACCAATCACCTTATCCCAATTAATCAAATACATTTTATTCTTTTCATCACTCCATCCCCTTAAAAAATGTCCTCAAGCTTTACGACCAATCAATAACTTTAAACAGGGCTTTGTATAATGAGAAATAATATAGCGGAAGGCTATCAAGAACCGACTTTACAATAATAACTCTAACCCTAATGAAGAGAGTTGAAGCTTTCCAAAGGGATTGACGAGCCTCAAAGATATCAATCACGGCCCCCCAAGTCTTGATTGGGTTCATATTTGCACCCACTTTTAAACCTAAGTAAATGAAGGGTATTATTCCAATCATACAATGCAATGTGGTAACCAATTCCAAAAAATAAATAAATTATAATCAAACAGGAGATTTCGTTTTAAGATTTAAAGGTCATGAGGAGATTTTGATAATCAGTAAATGGAAGATTCAATCCATTATCCACAAATCACATCAAGTAGGAGATTTTTAAGGGTCCCTTTTTAAAAATCACACAAGACACCTGAATTCTCAGAGACGAACCTGGTTGTGTCCACATCATCCCCATATAAATCGGATTTATTTAAAATAAACCTTTAATGCTGACACCAAATAAAAACACCTCATTAGTCTAGCAATATTTATAATGTTTTATGAAAGTATTTCTTCCCAAACTTTTTCCTTATTCAAAAGAAAGTCTTTAGCAACACTTACGGCCACGAAGGTGGCTATCACGCTCATCCTGTCGATGTATCTGACACTTCCCTCTTGGGCTTTGGTTCATCGGGTATCTTCCTCTTCCTACGTGAGACTTCTCCGTCATTGAGGGTAACTTGACTATATGAAAAAATTAATTTGTTGTTTAGGGCCCTTAATATTTAAAGGGCCCCTAATTTAGGATTTAACTTTGATTAATTTTCAGGTATCGACAAGGAAAATATAAAATCAGTATACTTAGAGAAGTTTTCTTTTTTAACTAAAATCAGGGCCGTCCTTGAAATATCGGATGTCTTGTGCGGCTAGTAAAAATGGGCTTGTGCGGCTTGTAAAAATATACATATTTTACATAGTTAAACGAATCGTGAGGCTCTCCTAACATTTTTAAAAGCAAAGTTGTTGATCGGCTTTTCCTAATCCACACTCTCTAAATAATCGTTCTCAATAGCTATCATTACTAATTCATTAAGTCTTTCTTGTGATATTGTGGATTGTAAATAAATTTCAACAACTTCAATTTTGAAAAGATTCTTTCTGCATATGACACCTTACTACAATAGTCAACCAGACTCTATATGCATTTAATGCATTAGGAAAATAATCGAATTGTTTCAAATATTTTAAAACATTAGTTGTTTTTTTGTATGGAACAATTTTCAATCGCCAATCACAAACAGTCTAGTTTTTTGGGTCAGCTCAGTTTTTTGGTTAAAAAATTGAAAACTTAAGCAAAGAACGACTTGGGTTGGAGTTTTAAAATTTTATTTCAATTGGATTTAGTTAACATGAACACCAAAAGTTGAATGCATTTTATCAAAACGCTCATTTTATAACATATTAATCCTTTGGTGTTTTGTTTATTTGTTAAATTTTAAGACACTTAAGAACATCTATACTACATTTGATACAAGTGTTGATGCATCAACAACTAGCCATTTACAAGTTTGTCCTTCTTGTTTACAAATCTATGTCCATCCCACATCGGATTAGAAAATAAACATGGATGAAAAAAATGACTATAAAATGACCTTTTGGCTTTTTCTTTCAAAGAATTCATCTATTTCATTGTTTCTTTGTCCCATATCGATGAAGAAACAAAAGTAGAGGGATCACATACTCTATAAAGTGGAGGCCCTAACAAAAAATAACACATAAATATTTGGTTATCTATCTTTAAAAACAGACTAGCTTCGGTTAGAAACAATTCGGTTATTCAGTTTTGAAACTTAGGTCAACTCAGTTTTTGGTTAATAACTAAAAACTTAAGCAAAAGAAAGACTTGGGTTGGAGTTTTAAAATTTTATTTCGATTGGATTTAATTAACAAGAACACCAAAAAGTTGAATGCATTTTATAAAAACGCTCATTTTATAACAAATAATCCTTTGATGTTTTGTTTATTTGTAAAATTTCGATTTCTATAACATACCAAACCTACCTATAACTTTAAAGTTTTGAATCCAAGATTAAAGATGGTCGGGATCAATCCATCAACTTGATATCAATTGAATCATATTGATTTTAGTGAGAGTGTAAGACTGGAAATACTAAACCCAAGAGTAATGTCGTGGTATTTCACACCCGCGCGGGTTTCCCTACTTTTTAATCTATATCTATACCACCTTATAATGCATATTGGGTGGGTAAAAGGGTAATTTTACCCAATTTTTAGACACCATCTTAAATACCACTTGATAAACACAATATACAAGTACATCAAATCCTAATCTTTTGAAGCTAAACCAATTTTTTTTACTTTGTAGCTTGTCCCGCATTAGTGATTTACCCGATCTAATCATACAACAAATCACTATAAATAGAGAAGTCTCCTTAGTCCTTACTTGAGAAAATTGAATCATGTGCATGCCCTTTTTGGCTAAGTTGGGTAAACAATGAATATTTTTTTAGTGCAAAAATTTGGATACTTAACTGAGGTTTGAAGCTTGTTTGATAAAAGCTAGGGTTGAAATCGTTCCAGTTGCAATCAATATTTAAAGCAGGCCAAGTTAGATTGCACTCTTAAAAAGAGACACGATGACACCCGCCGCTTTGCGGGGCCAACTCACTAGTCTAATTGGTAAACAACTTGACTTATTGGGCCACGTCTACAATACCCTTTCAACAAAAGCTCCATTTCAGCAAAAAAATAAAATAAAAAACTATACTTACTGGACACCTCTTAAACATGTAATTACTAATATGTTTATAAATACTAGGTTATAGTCCCGTGTATTACACGGGTTGATAAAATATAATGTTAATAATACAAAATTTATATCTTAAAAAACCCGTGTATTATACGGGACGAATAAAATTTTAAAATATTTATGTACATTTTATAAGTAAAAAATGTATTATATATACTAATTATTTTTTTAAGTTTAAAAATTTGTAAAAATTAATATATAATTTTGTTTCGAAAATATATTAATTTCTACCTAATATAATTTGAGTTACATTAACTATTTGAGTAAAAAAGTTACATAATTAAGTTTTAGAGTTTCTTAAAATAAAAGATAAGTTAAAATAAATGTATTTTATTAATATAATTAATATTTTTTTTAAATAAATCATTACTAAAAAAGAGATTTATAATTAATAAGAGAGAGATGCGGGAGAAAAAATGTGAGAAGAAATATGGAGGTGACACATGTCATAGAGATTTTTATTTATTATATAGTATAGAAAGGTTAGAAACCCGCTATATTAGACTGGGTGAATAAATGCAGTCTTATATATACTTAGTAATAAAGATTTACATGTTACATATTTATAAGATGAAACACCCTACTTATTTTTTTTTTTTTTTTTTCAGAGTTTAATGCGGAAACATGTCCCAGATCAGTAAAACCTTGCCATAACGGCTAGGGTAACTTTTTCATTTATAATATTACTAGGTTATATACCCATACATGGGCTAGTTTAATAGAAAAATGAATGTATAATACTATGTAAATTTTTTTTTAAATAATATGTAAAACAAAAAATAAAATTCTTTGTTTTCTTAATTAAGTAATAATTAGAATTCAAACTTTATATTATTTTTTCTAAAAACTAAAAACATTAGGATAATTAAATTTCAAAATTCAAACTTACTTAAAATTTAGAAAATTAGAAGATTTTAATGAGAAAAATATGGTGATAACACGTGGCATTCTTCGGAATCATTTATTAGAATAAGGATATTGTTTTACAAGGATAATATATTTACATTATCCAATATAGGGACTTTTCATCTCTAATAGCTCTGTCCACAGAAAGCTTTATTCCACGTGCTTCTTTCCTTCAGTGTTTGAAAAACGTTTTTGAATTAGGTTACGCTAAGTAAGTACACTGCATCGTTCATTTTATTATGAACCCTTTAGGTTTTTATTGTTCAAGTTTTCTTAGGCTCTCGGCGCCCACGTGACCATCTCCGGACGTACCTCTGGTCACGCTTTTCGTATATTTTATGTGTCACACCCCCAATTTCAACTAACGGAGTTTTACCGTTTGGGAAGTGACAAACCAGGATCGCAGTCATTAGTTACATTGAACGACACTATATGGGACTACAATAAAAATATATAATAAATGATCAAAGTAAGTGCGGAAGTGTAAAACTAAAGTAAATGCGCAAAACAAACGCGCCCAAGAAAAGTCTCAAAGTGTCCGGTACAAACGAAGTCCAAGAACAAAGTACAAGCAATTCAACAATATTAATTTATAAATAAATCATAAGACTCCATGCATGCCCTATGCGTGCACCTATGCCTTATCTTAAGCGACCTGAGAAAACATGTAAGAAAACGATGTTAACACGAGGTTGGTGAGTTCACAGGTTTCAGTATATTACCAGATTTATTGTACAATCAGCATATATATATCGACGGGTAGCTAACCCATGCTCATGTTTGCTATTACGCTCGCAACCGTAAACTGACTGTTTGAATGCCTCCCACTAGGCCTATCAACCATGGTGCACGTTTAGATCAATATTGCACCCTTTCGGTATCCAATCGAGTTAGCGCGACTAACACGGGTGAGGTTTGTCAAACCCAGTAGTACTACCCAACATACCTCGCTATTCTCATATTTAAACTGTTCGATGTAAGGACTTTCATGATAGAGTTTACGCATAGTCATAACAAGTGATACATAATGAAGTACAAAAATCAAAAAGAGTTTGCGTCATGTTATCTCCCCCAGTTTAAAAGCAGTAAAAGGGGTCGTGAAAACTCACCTGAACGACGTAGGTAGTGATCACACAAGTACGAGATTGAAATCTCAAGCGTTTGCCTGACACGTCTCACGAATGCCCTAGAATTACAACATAACAGTTAAGGACTCAATGGGATTTGTGACGACACACGGAGGATTAGAACGTCTTTAAACATTCTAAAGATTAATGGGAAAACGAACGAGTTTACGGAAATACGGATTTTTAAATTAGTATAAATGCGTTTCGCGATAAATGACAAATAATATATAATAATTATTGTTTATAAAAATATAATAAATAAATCAAACATTCTGACAAAAGGGTTTACTCACACACGACCGCGCCTAATGCAAGGCACGACCGTGTTAAGGTTACGGGCGTGACCGTGTTGATCAAAACAGAAGACACAACAAAGCTGATCACTAGGCACGACCGTGTCTGAGCCAGGCACGACCATGTCTAGGGTTCTGAGGCACGACCAGGTCTAGCCAAGAGGCACGACCGTGCTAAAACTCGGCACGGCCGTGTCTCCTGGATTTACAGACAAAGTTTAACAGAATAAGCAAACAAGTCCAAATCCGTTTGGTTTCGATTGCGAATAACCAAAAGGAGGTGGGGTTTTTACAAAACAGAACTTTGTGAATCTAACAGTATATGTTAATTTGATTGAGAACAGGTTTAAGATCAAAACCCCCAAATCGTTTTTATGAACGAACCCTAGATCAAGATCATGACAGATTCGATGTTATACAAATAAATTAACATAGGGCTTTCAATCTAGATATAAAAACGAAGCTATGGATGTGATTTATTACCAGAATCCGATAGGAATTGAAGGGACACGACTAAAACCCAGTTCCGGCGATGAGCGCTTGATCTCCACTTACTCCGACTTCGTCTCCGATCCGACTGGTGTGTGCAAAAGTTTCTAGAGAGTGTGAATGAGGTGTCCAGTGTGATTAATCGTGGAGTTAACACGAAACATAAACGAATTTGATGGTTGAACGATAATGGTCGACGGTTACGGCTTTGATTGCCCATAATTGGGTTTAATTCGTTGTAATGAAGATGATTAAAGTCTTAATGATGCTCGTTAAAGGTAGGAACGTGCAGAACGGTTACGAATCCGAACGAATTTGCGATTAAAGACTGCGTTTACGTTTCAACTGACAAGAGGCGCGATGTGGCAATAAGAGGCGCGACCGTGCCAAGGCACTTGGCACGATCATGCCAAAACAAGGCGCGGCCGTGCCTACTAAGGTTTCTGGTTATTTACAAAACCAGCCCTTGTAACTTCAGCTTTGACAGAAA
Organism: Smallanthus sonchifolius; assembly: GCA_023525975.1. NCBI lineage: Eukaryota > Viridiplantae > Streptophyta > Magnoliopsida > Asterales > Asteraceae > Smallanthus > Smallanthus sonchifolius. The sequence continues at coordinate 57,647,657 of CM042040.1, forward strand.
TGATCCATTGGTTTTAGAATTGGGTCAACTTGGTTAGGATTTAACAGAATATTTAACGGAATCACTAACGGGATTAACTTGAAAAGTTGGATTGTCACATCATCCCCTAGTTGAATAAATTTTCGTCCTGAAAATTAAATAATAATAAAAATAATAATAAAAAAAATTTCTGGATGTTACATCATCCCCTAGTTGAAAGAACTTCCGTCCCGAAAATTAAAATAGTACCTTAAGAGCTTGACGTGGAGTGCTTGAACATATTAGGATACTTGCGCATCATTCGATCCTCACGCTCCCACTGAATTCCGGTCCGCGTTTCGAGTTCCAACGGACTCTGACAATAGGTATTTTACTGCGCTTAAGCGTTTTGACTTAAGCTTATCCATTTTAGAGATTGGCTCCCCGTGTCGAGAGACTACTTCTTTCAAGTAAATACGAGTAAGCTTATCCATTTTGTCTGTTTCCTTGATTGCTAAGAAGTGAGCGGACTTTGTTAAACGATCAAAGATTACCCAAATGGTATCACATCCGGTAGGAGTTCGTGGCAGTTTTGTGATAAAGTCCATGGATATCTGCTCTCATTTCCACATTGGAATCTCCGGTTGCTGGAGAAGACCAGAAGGCTTTTGATATTCAACTTTGACCTTCGCGCAAGTCAGGCACTTGCTCACATAGGTGGCTATATCGGCCTTCATCTTTGGCCACCAATACAGCACCTTTAGATCATGGTACATCTTGTCTGAACCTGGATGAATAGAGTAACGAGATTTATGAGCTTCATCCATGACTAGTTTCCTTAAGTTTCCGAATACTGGAACCCATATTCGCTCGGCGAAGTAGCGAATACCGTCAGATTTGACCTCGAGTTGTGCTTCCATACTGCGTGTACCTTCCAGCGGTAGGTTTTCCCCTTTCAGGGTTTCAAGTTGAGCACTACGGATTTTGCCAGGTAATCCGGGGTGAATAGTAAGCTGTAGCGCTCGAACTCGTTTGGGCTTGGATTCCTTTCGACTTAAGGCATCAGCTACAACATTAGCCTTACCCGGATGATACCGGATCGCACAGTCATAATCATTCAAGAGTTCGACCTAACGACGCTGTCTCATGTTTAGCTCTTTCTGCTCGAAGATATGCTGAAGACTCTTGTGATCGATGTAGATGGTGCACTTGGTACCGTACAAGTAGTGTCTCCATACCTTAAGTGCGAAAACTACAGCTCCCAACTCTAGATCATGAGTGGTGTAGTTTTTCTCGTGAATCTTTAGTTGATGCGTAGCATACGCGATCACCTTTTCTCGTTGCATAAGAACACAACCCAAACCCTGAATGGATGCATCACAATACACCACAAAATCATCCGTTCCCTCCGGAAGAGCTAGAATAGGTGCGCTGCAAAGTTTCTGTTTAAGGAGTTGAAATACTGATTCTTGGTTATCACTCCAGTTATTGGCTTTACCCTTTTGAGTTAAGGCAGTGAGAGGTTGTGCAATTTTTGAAAATCCCTCGATGAATCGACGGTAATAACCAGCCAATCCCATAAATTGTCGCACCTCAGTCGGAGTCGTCGATGCTGCCCAATTCTTGATGGCCTCTATCTTTGATGGATCGACATGTATTCCCTTCTCGTTAACCACATGTCATAAGAATTGAACTTCCCGGATCCAAAATTCACACTTGGAAAACTTAGCATATAGTTGCTCCTGCTTAAGTACCCCATTATTCCATTTTAGGGTTTAGGGTTTAGACTCTGTAACATCCCAAAACTCCTAAACATAAGATGGGACACGTGTCGATTGAGAAACGTGGCCAAAGAACCCAACCGGGTTCGAAACTGGAAGACTATTCGCCCGGAAATAGCCCAAAACTTTGCATAAGAATATCGCGGGCTAGAAAGTGAGTTACGGGAGCCATAATATATGAAAATGGGGTGTCTCGACGAGGAGAATATGAAAATAAAGTATGTCGGACCGATATCCCAAGCATAACGGTCCGACGTGTGTTGCTGAAGCAAATCAGGAGGCTTTGACGCGTGTTTGGTGACTCAAATCAACGGGAGCCATAATATATGAAAATGGGGTGTCTCGACGAGGAGAATATGAAAATAAAGTATGTCGGACCGATATCCCAAGCATAACGGCCTGACGTGTGTTGCTGAAGCAAATCAGGAGGCTTTGACGCGTGTTTGGTGACTCAGATCGACGTCGGATCGACATGGTTTTAGACGTCGGTCCGATATGCGGACGTCGAACCGATATCGTTTTAGACGTCGGTCCGACATCGGCGCAGTTTCAGCCTATAAATAGAAATCATTTGCCGTTCAAATTTGAAACACAACAAAACACACACCAACACCATTACCACACACACACTCTCTCTAAGGAGGATTAGAAGACCCGGTGTGGCGCGTTTAAGTGCGAGAGCGGTACGCTAAGAGTGCAGTTCGGATCCGGAGAGATGTTTAAGTGAGGAACGAGCGTAGGAAATGACCCGAGACTATCGTAAGTACACTGGACCCGTACCTTAGATAAATGTTTATATGAATTATGTGATTATTTGTTATGTGCTATGTGTGGAACTAAGGTACGGGGTAATGACGAATTAGTCTAAATACTAAATGGGAATAATGAAATAGTCACGACGTATCCAAGGGGTGGTGGATACGCCACTGGTACTTCCTATATATAAACCTCTTGGTACTTCGTGATGAAACCATTATGAATGTTTAGGGGTATAGACTAAATAAAAGTAATAAGAATATAGTAAACGTACGGGAGAACTTCCGACTTGTATGTAGTTATCTGACAAACGGAAATGTTTTGTCTAAGGAAAGAGCGTTGTATAAATCTCCCCTAGACTCGTTGCTCTTACCTGGGAACATGACTGTTGGAGGTACTACTCTGGAAAGATAACCATCCTTGTGATTAAGATAATGGATTTAGTATCTAAGTCTTGAATGAGACGAATACTAATATGATAAGATTGCAAATGTCTGGAGGAAATAATGTACCGTATTATGATCCTAATCGTCCTATTAAGCAAGAATCTTCGGAATATCATCCATTAGGTTCGCAACAGAATCCTATCTGTTCACCATACTATAATGACGACCCGATTGCTGTATTCCTTAATTCTCCCGAATACCACCCTCAATCCCAACACTCTTCCAGCCAATGGATGGATGCTGGATCAAATTTTAGCAACTGGAATACTGTTGCCCAGTCTGTACAAATGAATGAGGCACAATCCAGTCAGATTCAATCATCTGAAGAAGATCCTTTCGAAGATCCTCAATATCAATCTGCTTCTGAAAACCCTAATGATTATCCTTTCAATAACCATATCTCAAACAATTATGATTATCAATCATATGACTCTGGATCCCCGGTCACATATGATCCATATGTTGATCTTTACCAAGCTTATTTTCAATCACCACCCGAATGTCATCATATTTACAACGATATGTTAATGGACATTCGTGATCCTCCTCCTAAATATGGTTATAAGTATACCATGCCTTCTTCCCATCTCGAATGTTTAGATCGTTCGTTACGTCAAACGGACGAGATAACAAAGAAGAACATCATGGATAAGAAAAGTGTAACATTTCTGATTTTTAGTATCCGTATTTTCAATTCAATATAATGCATTTCAAACTCAATTCTAGTGCACTGTTTTGTTTCTTTTCGTACCATCAATTTAATACTATATTTCAATGCAAATCCGCAAATTTTACCCGGTTATATCCTATTAAAACAATACATAAGTATCTAATTATACAAACAGGACAAAAGACTAAAGTTACAAGGTCTGATGTTCAAAAGTAGCAAGAAACCCTAATAGGCACGGTCGCGCCTCGTTCTGGCACGGTCGCGCCGAGTGCTTTGGCACGGTCGCGTGACTTGCTTTGGAACGGTCGCGCCTAGTACCAGTTGAAACGTAAATACAGTTTTAATCGCCCGATCGTTGAGTTCCGTAACCGATTTACACTTCATTACCATTAACGAAAGCAATAACATTTTCAATTACAACAAACGTCCCAGTTTAATTCCATCAGACTAAAAAATCTCTCAAGCATTTCAAAGAAAACACAAACCCTCCTTTCGATCCGAATTCTCTCAATCAAGCAAAAGAGTCACGCTACTCGATTCTCCCTAAAACTTCTAGACTCTCTGGTTTAGCCGGAATCGTAGCAGAAGACGACGGAAGCCACTCTTGTCGTCGCCGGAACATAATTTAGAAAGATCAAATATTTAAGTTGAGCACTACGGATTTTGCCAGGTAATCCGGGGTGAATAGTAAGCTGTAGCGCTCGAACTCGTTTGGGCTTGGTTTCCTTTCGACTTAAGGCATCAGCTACAACATTAGCCTTACCCGGATGATACCGGATCGCACAGTCATAATCATTCAAGAGTTCGACCCAACGACGCTGTCTCATGTTTAGCTCTTTCTGCTCGAAGATATGCTGAAGACTCTTGTGATCGGTGTAGATGGTGCACTTGGTACCGTACAAGTAGTGTCTCCATACCTTAAGTGCGAAAACTACAGCTCCCAACTCTAGATCATGAGTGGTGTAGTTTTTCTCGTGAATCTTTAGTTGATGCGAAGCATACGCGATCACCTTTTCTCGTTGCATAAGAACACAACCCAAACCCTGAATGGATGCATCACAATACACCACAAAATCATCCGTTCCCTCCGGAAGAGCTAGAATAGGTGCGCTGCAAAGTTTCTGTTTAAGGAGTTGAAATACTGATTCTTGGTTATCACTCCAGTTATTGGCTTTACCCTTTTGAGTTAAGGCAGTGAGAGGTTGTGCAATTTTTGAAAATCCCTCGATGAATCGACGGTAATAACCAGCCAATCCCATAAATTGTCGCACCTCAGTCGGAGTCGTCGATGCTGCCCAATTCTTGATGGCCTCTATCTTTGATGGATCGACATGTATTCCCTTCTCGTTAACCACATGTCATAAGAATTGAACTTCCCGGATCCAAAATTCACACTTGGAAAACTTAGCATATAGTTGCTCCTGCTTAAGTACCCCATTATTCCATTTTAGGGTTTAGGGTTTAGACTCTGTAACATCCCAAAACTCCTAAACATAAGATGGGACACGTGTCGATTGAGAAACGTGGCCAAAGAACCCAACCGGGTTCGAAACTGGAAGACTATTCGCCCGGAAATAGCCCAAAACTTTGCATAAGAATATCGCGGGCTAGAAAGTGAGTTACGGGAGCCATAATATATGAAAATGGGGTGTCTCGACGAGGAGAATATGAAAATAAAGTATGTCGGACCGATATCCCAAGCATAACGGTCCGACGTGTGTTGCTGAAGCAAATCAGGAGGCTTTGACGCGTGTTTGGTGACTCAAATCAACGGGAGCCATAATATATGAAAATGGGGTGTCTCGACGAGGAGAATATGAAAATAAAGTATGTCGGACCGATATCCCAAGCATAACGGCCTGACGTGTGTTGCTGAAGCAAATCAGGAGGCTTTGACGCGTGTTTGGTGACTCAGATCGACGTCGGATCGACATGGTTTTAGACGTCGGTCCGATATGCGGACGTCGAACCGATATCGTTTTAGACGTCGGTCCGACATCGGCGCAGTTTCAGCCTATAAATAGAAATCATTTGCCGTTCAAATTTGAAACACAACAAAACACACACCAACACCATTACCACACACACACTCTCTCTAAGGAGGATTAGAAGACCCGGTGTGGCGCGTTTAAGTGCGAGAGCGGTACGCTAAGAGTGCAGTTCGGATCCGGAGAGATGTTTAAGTGAGGAACGAGCGTAGGAAATGACCCGAGACTATCGTAAGTACACTGGACCCGTACCTTAGATAAATGTTTATATGAATTATGTGATTATTTGTTATGTGCTATGTGTGGAACTAAGGTACGGGGTAATGACGAATTAGTCTAAATACTAAATGGGAATAATGAAATAGTCACGACGTATCCAAGGGGTGGTGGATACGCCACTGGTACTTCCTATATATAAACCTCTTGGTACTTCGTGATGAAACCATTATGAATGTTTAGGGGTATAGACTAAATAAAAGTAATAAGAATATAGTAAACGTACGGGAGAACTTCCGACTTGTATGTAGTTATCTGACAAACGGAAATGTTTTGTCTAAGGAAAGAGCGTTGTATAAATCTCCCCTAGACTCGTTGCTCTTACCTGGGAACATGACTGTTGGAGGTACTACTCTGGAAAGATAACCATCCTTGTGATTAAGATAATGGATTTAGTATCTAAGTCTTGAATGAGACGAATACTAATATGATAAGATTGCAAATGTCTGGAGGAAATAATGTACCGTATTATGATCCTAATCGTCCTATTAAGCAAGAATCTTCGGAATATCATCCATTAGGTTCGCAACAGAATCCTATCTGTTCACCATACTATAATGACGACCCGATTGCTGTATTCCTTAATTCTCCCGAATACCACCCTCAATCCCAACACTCTTCCAGCCAATGGATGGATGCTGGATCAAATTTTAGCAACTGGAATACTGTTGCCCAGTCTGTACAAATGAATGAGGCACAATCCAGTCAGATTCAATCATCTGAAGAAGATCCTTTCGAAGATCCTCAATATCAATCTGCTTCTGAAAACCCTAATGATTATCCTTTCAATAACCATATCTCAAACAATTATGATTATCAATCATATGACTCTGGATCCCCGGTCACATATGATCCATATGTTGATATTTACCAAGCTTATTTTCAATCACCACCCGAATGTCATCATATTTACAACGATATGTTAATGGACATTCGTGATCCTCCTCCTAAATATGGTTATAAGTATACTATGCCTTCTTCCCATCTCGAATGTTTAGATCGTTCGTTACGTCAAACGGACGAGATAACAAAGAAGAACATCATGGATAAGAAAAGTGTAACATTTCTGATTTTTAGTATCCGTATTTTCAATTCAATATAATGCATTTCAAACTCAATTCTAGTGCACTGTTTTGTTTCTTTTCGTACCATCAATTTAATACTATATTTCAATGCAAATCCGCAAATTTTACTCGGTTATATCCTATTAAAACAATACATAAGTATCTAATTATACAAACAGGACAAAAGACTAAAGTTACAAGGTCTGATGTTGAAAAGTAGCAAGAAACCCTAATAGGCACGGTCGCGCCTCGTTCTGGCACGGTCGCGCCGAGTGCTTTGGCACGGTCGCGCGACTTGCTTTGGAACGATAGCGCCCGGTGCCTAGGCACGGTCGCGCCTTGTTTGGGCACGGTCGCGCCTAGTACCAGTTGAAACGTAAATACAGTTTTAATCGCCCGATCGTTGAGTTCCGTAACCGATTTACACTTCATTACCATTAACGAAAGCAATAACATTTTCAATTACAACAAACGTCCCAGTTTAATTCCATCAGACTAAAAAATCTCTCAAGCATTTCAAAGAAAACACAAACCCTCCTTTCGATCCGAATTCTCTCAATCAAGCAAAAGAGTCACGCTACTCGATTCTCCCTAAAACTTCTAGACTCTCTGGTTTAGCCGGAATCGTAGCAGAAGACGACGGAAGCCACTCTTGTCGTCGCCGGAACATAATTTAGAAAGATCAAATTTTTGGCAGAATTATAATTTTATATATTTTTCAGACAATAAATATTTCTGATTAAATTACAAAATAAAAATAGTTGATTTTTATAAAAATACATTTAATCCTATTTAGAAAGATCAAATATTTAATCTTGGAATAAATAGAAAATTATTTATTTAAAGTTTATAAAAATTAAATTTACAATTATTGCTAAATCTTTCATTTAAAAAAAAGTATTTAAATGGTTAAGTTACATTTTATAAATAAATAAATAAAATAATGATTATTTATTTACTTTATATTTAAACAAAGACATTTATTTATTTACACTTAATTACATTTAACACTTACAATATTTTCACAAACGATAATTATTTAATTTACTTAATTAATTATTCAAACTCAAACCTTAAACAAAATACTTCAAAAATGTTTATTTCAAAACCTTATATTTTATTCAATACTTTTAAGTACAAATCAATGGTCTTATACACAAATTCAAATTCAACTTTAAACTTAAACTTTTGTGCACACTATTAATACAATACGCATTACGCACTAGGTTAACTTATGCATTTCAAGGATCCTTATTCTATCTAGTATCTTTGTTAGCTACGCCTTCAAACCAAGTGAGTATACATAGCCCCTTTTACTCTTTTACATTTTTGGGCTGAAACATGAACACTACTCAAATTACATGATTACATTTACACAAACAACACAAGTGCAAATCCTATTTACATTCATGTGTGCAAATTTGAGCTTTATGCCCGAGTGCTATGTGTGCTAACTTTTGTGAACACTTATGTGCAATCATTAACTATTCAAGCCGACGGTTTTCAATGATAGATCTATTGAGTCTGACAAACCCACCCAGATTGGGGTGATTGATACCGACAACACAATTTTGCATGCTAGTTACAAAGGTTTGATTGTACTTGGTTACACAATAGCTGCTCCCCATAAATGTCTTATTTATCATGTTATGTAAGGATTTGTTTTACAACTATATGCTATCTATATACAAACCTGTGTTATACTCACCAACTTTTTAGTTGACTTCATTTTATTCATGTTTCAGGTTCTAATGTGTGAGATTGATCAAGATGTGCTACACATAGGCTTGGACTTAGTTAATTTAAATAGAAGAACTCTATGTATTTCAATTTTGTTCTATCATGGATTTGGTTGTGTTTGGACTACTTGTTATGAAATTTGATGTTTAATATATTCAATCTAGTCAACCTTGTGCTTATGAACAGTCTACATGTCCCGCCCCGATGATTCTGCCATCGGTCGGGGTGTGACAGATTGGTATCAGAGCCTTAGTTATAGGGAATTAGGTTATTAGACACCTTGACCTATACTATAACTTTAGGACACCTATTTATGCTATGTTTCATGATTATGTGCTATGTGCTACATGCTTACTATGATTAGTTATTATTTTATTTGATGACTTATTTGTTAAAAAAATCCATGAATTATTAGTATATACTTAAATAATAAATTAAATAAAGAATATCCTTTTCTATAGCCTAAAACCTCATAATATCCTTATCTTCTTCTCTATCTTTATCTTTCTAAGCATGTGGAAACTTCATGAAGCTAAATCCATAAAATTTCTTTATTTCCTCGTTAAGGTTTTTAAACTTTGTTAATTATTTGAGGACACGTGCAATCTGGAAGAGTGACACCTGTATTTTGGGTTTTCTGTCTAGGAAAGCATTTCGCATAAATCCCAATCAACCGAGGGACCCGTATGCTTTCCTGGGAATTCCCGAGATGAGTGTTTACTTATAGGCTAAAGCATGTCTCCTTGAAAATTATATAAGTTTAATTAACCTTAATGTGTCATAGTATTCGAGTGATTATATCACTATTTGAGTACAATCCAAACTATGATTATCTATTTATTTGGTTATCTTATTCTATTAAATCCAAACAATTCTCATAAGTTCTTACATCTTTTCTTGTCTTGTGAAAATCTGTAGAATGCCTCCTCGTCGTGCTCCCGCGGCCAACACCAATACCGACATTGCTACTATTCTTGCACAACTCGTGACACAACTCACTCAAGCTAATAGTGCCACCAATGGCAACAATGGCGGTAATGGTAGTAATAGTGGTAATGGTGGTAACAACCCATCTCAATGCACTTTCAAGCATTTCAACTCGGGTAACCCCCCCCCCCAAGTTCTATAGTACCGAAGGAGCTACTGGACTCCTTCAATGGTTCGAAAGCATTGAGAATACCTTTCTCAATAGTGACTGCCCCGACAACCTTCGTGTTCGTCATGCCACAAGTGTCCTACAAAAACAGGCACTCACATGGTGGAATGGGGAGAAAAGAAATAGAGGTGTGGATGTAGAAATGGCCTTAACTTGGGATGAAGTTAAAAGGCTAATGACCGAGGAATTCTGTCCTCGAAATGAAGTGAAGAAACTTGAAGCCGAATTTTGGGATCTTGCCCAAGATAGTGGCGAAAGCTTGGCATATACAACTCGGTTTCACGAGTTAAGTCTTCTCGTGCCCCACATGGTCACTCCTTTGTCCCGCTGCATTGAAAAGTATATTGGGGGACTACCTAGGCAAATTCAAGATACTGTCCTAGGAAGAAATCCTGCAACACTTGAGGATGCGATCCGTTTGTCCGCTACCTTAACCGATAATCATGTGAAGGCGGGGACTCTTACTAAAAAGGGCACCAAGAAAGTTTCCGACACCATAACCCCTCCTACCCACATCAAAGAAGCCACATCTGAACTCTCTCGCAATAATAGAAAGAGAAAGACTAGAAATTTTGCTGTGGTCACTCCTGCTATTCCTGTTAACCAAGTTTCACCTATGGTTCAAGCACCGGCCAAAAAGCCATATGTTGGAATCTAACCACTTTGTGCCACCTGCAACTATCATCATCCCCAAAGCATCCCATGTCGCCTTTGTACTCATTGTGGGAGATATGGCCATACGATCAATGTTTGTAGGGCCAAAGCTCTTGCGGGCCAAGTCAACCCACCAAACCAAAACAACACCCAAATGACTAATCAAGGTGTTCCCGCCATAGCAAATGGGCGTGCTTGTTATGAATGTGGCAACCCAAACCACTTCCGTGACCAGTGCCCAAAGTTTATCAATGCTAGACAAGGCGGAGCTCGTGGTCGTGCTTTCAACATAAACGCCAATGAAGCTCAAACCAACAATGATGTGGTCAACGGTACGTTCCTTGTTAATAGTCAATATGCCTCCATTTTATTTGATACCGGTGCCGATAAAAGTTTTGTGTCACTTAATTTTGAGCCTTTACTTGCAAAAACACGATCCCAATTAGAGAAAACCTTCATTGTAGAAGTAACAAATGGTGACTCCCTTACAATAGACTCCATTATCCATGACTGTTCTCTAGAACTCAATGATCATGCATTCCCAATCAACCTTGTTCCAATGCCACTAGGAAGTTTTGATATCATCATAGGCATGGATTGGTTGTCAAGTCACCATGCCGAAGTAATCTGTTTTGAGAAGTGCATCTGAATACCCCTTCCGTCAGGGGAAACGTTGAGAGTCTTTGGTGAAAAACCCTGCAAAGGACTCAGATTGATGTCATGCACTACTGCTCAGAAGTACTTACGAAAGAAGTACGTGGCCTTCTTAGCTCATATTGTCCGAAAAGATGTCAAAGAGAAGAATATTCAGGATATCCCCATCATTCGGGACTTTCCCGAAGTATTCCCCGAAGACTTATCCGGTCTTCCACCCGTCCGGCAAGTAGAATTTCGTATTGACCTTGTACCCGGAGCTAACCCAGTGGCTAGAGCTCCATACCACCTTGCACCTTCTGAAATGCAAGAACTTGCAAGCCAGCTCCAAGAGCTCTCCGACAAGGGCTTCATCCGTCCAAGTCATTCACCGTGGGGTGCACCTGTCTTATTCGTCAAGAAGAAGGATGGATCATTCCGCATGTGTATTGACTACCGCGAACTAAACAAACTTGCCATCAAGAACCGTTATCCATTGCCTAGAATTGATGATCTCTTCGATCAACTTCAAGGCTCCACTTGCTTCTCGAAGATTGATCTTCAATCTGGTTATCATCAACTCCGTGTGCAAGAAGACGATATTCCAAAGACTGCCTTTTGAACAAGGTATGGTCACTACGAGTTCATGGTCATGCCTTTTGGACTAACCAATGCACCCGCAGTTTTCATGGACCTCATGAATCGTGTGTGCAAACCGTACCTTGATAAGTTCGTAATCGTTTTCATCGATGACATTTTAATCTATTCCAAGACTAAAGCTGACCATGAGCAACATCTTAGACTGGTTTTGGATCTCTTGAGGAAGGAACAACTATATGCCAAATTCTCCAAATGTGAATTTTGGCTAAAGGAAGTTCAATTTCTTGGTCACATCGTTAACGACAAGGGTATTCATGTTGACCCTGCTAAGATCGAAACGGTTAAGAATTGGAATGCCCCGAAGACTCCTACTGAAGTTCGTTCATTTCTTGGTCTTGCGGGATATTACCGTCGTTTCATCTCAAACTTCTCTAAGATTGCTGTCCCTCTTACCGCCTTGACCCACAAGGGTAAAACTTATGAATGGGGACCAAAACAAGAAGAAGCTTTCCAAACTCTCAAGCAAAAGTTGTGCAATGCTCCTATCTTGACCCTCCCTGACAGGAATGATGATCTAGTTGTCTACTGTTATGCTTCCAACCAAGGTCTTGGTTGTGTCCTCATGCAACGAGGCAAAGTAATCGCCTACGCATCAAGACAACTCAAGATTCATGAGAAGAATTATACGACGCACGATCTCGAGTTGGGTGCGGTCGTATTCGTATTGAAGATTTAGAGACATTACCTCTATGACACAAAATGTGTGGTGTTCACCGACCACAAAAGTCTTCAACACATCTTCAACCAAAAAGAACTCAATATGAGGCAACTACGTTGGGTCGAACTCCTTAACGACTATGACTGCGAGATTCGTTACCATCCTGGTAAGGCGAATGTTGTAGCCGACGCTTTGAGTCGAAAGGACCATATCATGTTTCAATGTGTCCGAATTCGAACCGACGTCCAAAATCGTATCTTAGAAGCTCAACACGTCTCAGTCACCGAGGGTAACATGTATGAGGAAATGTCATGTGGTGTTGAACTTCTGCTTGAATCAAGACCCAATGGCTTACTGTATTACTTGAACCGTATTTGGGTCCCCGATCGCGATGATCTCCGTATATTTCTCATGAACGAGGCTCACAAGACTCGTTATTCTATTCATCCTGGTGCGGATAAAATGTACCAAGACCTTCGCCAACAATATTGGTGGCCCGGTATGAAGAAAGACATCGCTCTCTATGTTGCCAAATGTCTAACGTGTTCCAAAGTCAAAGCCGAACACCAAAGTCCTTCCGGGTTACTTGAACAGCCGGAAATTCCCGTGTGGAAATGGGAGAACTTAGCTATGGATTTCATTACCAAACTCCCTCGCACCTCAAGTGGTTATGATAGCATTTGGGTGATCATTGACCGTCTCACCAAATCTGCTCATTTCTTGCCCATCCGTGAAGACTATCGGGTTAGGAAATTGGCCCAAATTTACATTGACGAAATCGTGAGCCGTCACGGTGTTCCATTAAACATAATCTCCGATAGAGATGCTCGATTCACCTCACGGTTCTGGCAATCTCTCCAAACTGCCCTTGGTACACGATTGGATTTAAGCACGGCTTACCACACCCAAACTGATGGTCAGACCGAGCGTACAATCCAAACTCTTGAGGATATGCTTAGGGCTTGTGTAATTGATTTTGGTGGCAATTGGGATTCACATCTACCCCTAATTGAATTCTCTTACAACAATAACTACCACACAAGCATCAATATGGCCCCATTTGAAGCTCTCTATAGCCGTAAGTGTCGTTCTCCCATCTGTTGGAACGAGATTGGTGAAGCACAAATCACCGGTCCCGAGCTAATCCAAGAAACATCCAATAAGATTATTCAAATCCGTGACAACATTCGAGTAGCGAGGAGTCGGCAAAAGAGTTATGTCGATAAACGACGGAAACCTTTGGAATTCCAAATCGGTGACCTTGTTCTCCTAAAGGTGTCTCCATGGAAGGGTGTGATCCGTTTTGGAAAGAAAGAAAAATTAGCACCTCGCTATGTGGGCCCATTCAAGATCCTTGAAAGGATTGGGAAAGTGGCTTACAAACTCGAGTTACCTCCATCACTCGGCAATGTGCATCCTACATTTCATGTGTCCAACCTAAAGAAATGCCTTGCCGATGAGAATCTCCATATACCTCTTGACGATGTGCGTATTGACGAAACGATGCACTTCGTGGAGAGACCAGTGGAGATCATGGGTCGCGAGATCAAGCAACTCATGCGAAGCCGTATCCCTATTGTCAAAGTACGATGGGAATCGAAGCGTGGACCTGAATTTACTTGGGAACGTGAGGACCAAATGAAGCTCAAGTACCCTCACCTCTTTGCTGATACAGTCGCCCCAACTAGCTAAATTTCGGGACGAAATTCCCCCAACATGGGGATACTGTAACCTTTCTGATTTTCATGATTTCATTTTGTAACAATAAAACATGTATAAATTCCGACCCTAGTGCAAAGGTCATGTCAAACCCTAAGAATCAACGCAATTCATGAAATTCTACTTCTCGTTTATTTTAAAGTCATCATTATATATATATATATATAAATATATATATATATATATATATATATATATATATATATATATATATATTCATGCATTATACAAGCACATACACGTACATACCCTCCATTAACAATTAAATTGAACCCTTAACCATTTGAACTCTCAAGCATTGGACCTACACTTCTAATTTTGACTATAAAAAATCGATTTTGACCTTGTTCTTGCCAGTTGACTTACAAAAGTCAAAGCAGGCCAAATCGCGAGGATTCAAGCCTGCCAGCAGCTGAATTCTTGTTGGATTGGAATTTTTGTGGCTACACTAACGACAATCGACCCAAACCAGGCCCAATCATCAAACCAATTCAACCCTTCACGCGGCGAATTCGAAATTCGAACAAATTTGACTATCCTAAGTCAAATCCGTATCAATGACCATTCAATACGTGAAATTGACGCGTCTCAATCCCGCAAATCACTCGCAGGTCAACCACGTGTGTACCTAGATTGTTAACAGTACCCGATTCACTCCCAAATCAGTGGATTTACGTGTAACTAGTCATCCGCGGCCTTCACTGTCAAACTTAAATCAAATCGGCTAATACAAACCAAATTTAATGAATTTGATCTCCCTATCACCCGCGTATACGTCCACACAAACCCTCCCAACCCTTGAACAAGCCGCATTTCACTTCTAGAACCGGATCAAGCATCAAGAACATCGAGTCCGAAACTGTAGCCGACCGCATTCGTGCCCAAACCAAAACAGGTAAGAATACTCTCATTCGATTCGTGTTTGAACCCTTGTCAAAATCCCCTTACCAATTCGTGTCCACAGAACACATCGAGACCGATTGGGGGCTATGGTTCATGGCGGGTTGATCGTATTCGAATTCTGCTTTGTGTTAACATCATGTTTTAATCAATTAGAATCTGTAGTTATTCAGCGAAACCACCTGGTCCGGCCGGTAAGTCACTGCGCCGCCGAACCAGGTGGCGTGGGTTCGAAACCCACCAACACTAGGCCTTTTTGCGCAACCCTTAGACCCTAACCCGGTTTCACTTTAAGCTCATGTTAATACGTTTGGAAACTGCTCTGTTACACGGATGAGTCCCCTGGTCTAGTGGTGTTTGTGCGCCATTCATACAGAAACCACCCGGGTTCGAACCGGGTGGTCTGTATTATTTTTAAAAACAGTTTCTAAAACTCCAAAAATTTTATAAAAATTATTTTATAAAACCTCACAATATTGTTAACAAAATAAATCAGATCTATATATTTCTAATATAAATTCATTTTTATTATGAATTTAGGACTACAAAAATAGTATATCAAATAATTAAAACAAAAAGATTAGGCATTTAAATTAATTTCCAAATAAAAACAATTGAATTCATAAAGTTTATAAAATATTAACTTATTTAAAGCAAACTAGTATTTATTTTAAAGATGATAAATAAATGAAATTTATTTATTATAACCCACAATAAAAAGTTGAACATTTGATTTTATACCTAAATATAATTTACACAACTTTATATTTTTTTAAACATAAATAAATAAAGTAGAAATCATTTATTTAAATTAAACACTAACTACACAAATAAAATTTCTTTTTCTAGATATAAATATATATTTACATTCTATATATTTTAACAAATAAATAAATAAAATTATTTGTTTATTTTACTTATTTAAATTAAACCCTATCCACATAAATAAAATTCTTTTTCTAAACATATATTTACAATTCATATATTTTAACATATTTTTCACAAATAAATAAATAAAAATTATTTATTTATTTAATTTAATTATTTAAATAAATAAAATTATTTATTTATTTTATTTATTTAAATTAAACATTATTCACATAAGTAGAAACTCTTTTTCTAAACATATATATATTTACACTCTGTATATATGTTAGCATATTTTATTTATTCAAACCCACCCAGATTGGGGTGATTGTTACCGACAACACAATTTGTATGCTAGTTACAAAGGTTTGATTGTACTTTAGTTACACAATAGCTGCTCCCCATAAATGCCTTATTTATCATGACATGTAAGGATTTGCTTATTCATATTTATACACTATCTATGTACAAACCTATGTATGCTCACCAACTTTTTAGTTGACCCTATTTTATTCATGTTTCAGGTGCTAACATGTGAATTGAGCAAGACATGCTACACTTAAGTTGGGCCTAGTTAATTTAAATTCAAAGAACAATTTGTATTTTTATTTATGTACTTGTTGAATTTTGCTATTTGTGTTTGAATGGTTGGAAATGAAATTGATGATTAAATATTGAAATCTAGTGAACCTTGTGCTCATGAACAGTCTACATGTCCCACCCCGACGTTTCCGTCGTCGGTTGGGGTGTGACATTTAAGTATCAGAGGGGTACTTAAACTCAAAGCATAAGTGCTCGTGATAAATAGGGATTGCCGTCCAAGGAAGCGGGTACGCTAAATTCCAGTGCTTAAAACAGAAAATGTGTGAGTATACGTGGGCAGAACTTTGTATGAGATAAGCTTCATATGATAGTTGGGAGTATCAGGATGGTAATATACATTACCTTATACCTGGCCAGTATAAGAGTTAATGCATGGGACCATCATGATATCCCAAACATCATATGATAACTTATGTCAGCAGATAGTAAGCTATGAATGTGCATATACATATTTAAGATGTATGATTGAATGAATATGTGCATATATGTAAATGTATTGAAGGGGCCTTATATAAAACCCTAGAATGCTTAATTAGGGTTAGAATAGTATGAGGCCTAACCCTAGAATATAATTAGAGTAAATGAGCGAACGATTGAAACGAAACTTATGTATTAGCAACGATGGCTGAACGTCAGAACAACGAAGTACGTGGCGAAGGGAGTCATAGGAGAGCTGCATCTCCACCTCGTACGTTTACTATATTTCTTTATTCTTTTTCGCCAATCGCAAACAGCCTAGTTTTTTATTTATCGACATTCGACTATCGTGTTTTTTAGTGTATCGACTATCGCTAGACGACCATCACAGTCTCGAATCCTGTAGTCTATCTCCTTTTAATCTAATTGGTAAACAACTTGACTTATTGGGCCACCTCTACAATACCCTTTCAACAAAAGCTCCATTTAAAAAAAACTATACTTATTGGACACCTCTTGAACATGTAATTACTAATATGTTTATAAATTTTTTTATATAAATTAATCGACTTGTGGTACCTAACGAGAACAAAAATTTCAGGCCCCCTCTCGCTCACCCTACACACCCTCAAAGCCTCCAATGCTAAAAACTCACTCGACTTTTAATGTGTGGTTATGTGCCTTTTATAAACTGTATACAAAAATTATGAATCATATATATTTACATGTGTTAGAATTCTAATAAAAAAAATATTTTTTTCTTTGAATAGGTCATGATTTTAGAATTCGTTTAGAATTCGTTCTAAGCCCCGGGTGTAGAGGTGTTCAAAAGAACCGGATCCGAATCCGATCCGACGGATTATTCGAAACCGGATCCGGCTAGAACCGGTTTTTTTAAAACCGGTCCGGATTTTTTAAGAACCGGCGGATCCAGAACCGGTTTAGGGGTTTTTGACGGACCGAATAAAAATCGGATATTTTGGAACCGGTTTTTTCGGACAAAATAGAACCGGTTAGAACCGGTTCTAACCGTTGGGTTAAAAAAAACGGCTATATAGCCGTTAATATGGCCGTTTTTTTATTTTTTATTTTGTTTTTGAGGCTTGAAACTTAGTATAAATAGGTATTGGGTGTATGGGTTAGTTCACCACAACATTCTCGCTCTCAAAACTCAAAAACGCTCTCAAAACGCAAAAAAAACGCTCGCTTTACGCAAAAAAAAACGCTCGCATGGCTTCCGCTTCCGCAAGCACTCAAAATTCGGTTGGTGGTTCTACTAACGATGTCACGGTGGTGACAGTACTTCCTTGCTCCCGAAACCAAGAGATATGGGCTTATTTCGATTTATGCGAAATGTCGAACGGTTCGCAAAAGGCTCGTTGCAAACGTTGTGGTAAAATGTTGGGTGCTGCGGGAAATAGCACTTTGAGGAAACATATTGGTAGTCACGCAAAACACAATCAAGGTGAAGATCAAACTCAAATTGGTAGAGATGGAGGAGTTTGACAATACAATGTCGAGAGGGTTCGTGAGAGAATGACACATTTCGTCATTCAAGAAGGTTTGCCTTTTGATCATTTTGATAATATGCGCTTGACGAGGATGATACAAGAGACGCTTCAACCGAGTTACACAAATGTAAGTCGTTCTACTTTGAGAAGAGATTGTTTAAAAATGTGGAAAAGAGCTAAAAAAGAATTAATTTTAGGTTTTAAAAATTTAAATACCGGCATTAACTTAACAACGGACGTTTGGTCCGCTCCACATGGTTTACCTGAATCGTACCTTTGCGTTACCGCACATTGGGTTCAACCGGAGTCGTGGCAAATGATGAAGCGTACGATTGCGTTTGATTATTTTGGATATCCACATACCGGTGAAAACTTATTTTATATTTTAGACTCGGTCATTCAAACTTATAAAATTCAACCAAAAATATTTGCAATATCTTTTTATAACGCTTCAAATAACACAAACGCGGTGAAAAAATTAAAAATAAAATATGAACTGCCTTGTAATGGTGTTTTCTTTCATAGTCGATGTATTGCACACATCATTAACTTGGTTGTGCAAGACGGTCTAAACGTCCAAGAAATAAGAGACGTAAAAGAAAATTTTAAAGTGATGTTTTAGCACAAGCAAAAAAAGATATATAAACTATAGAAACTTGTGCCAACAAACGGATTCCATCTTTTTAGGTCTGAATTGTGACGTACCTACTAGATGGAACTCGACATGGAAAATGTTTGAATCGGCCTTAAGGCAAAGAGTTACTTTAAAACATTTCCATGATGAACTTGTACAAAAGAAACGTTATTCACAAAAAATTGATAATATAAGTTGGGATAAGATCGAGAAACTAACTAATTTGCTTGAGGTTTTTAAAAATGCAACAACATGTTTATCGGGAGTTTATTATCACACGTCTTCGCTAATACTTCAACAATTATACTTAATATGTAATAAATTAAAAGAGTTTGAATATCACGGCCCTATTTTTGAAAAAATGGTAAAACCTATGAAAGCTAAATTTAAAAAATATTTTTCCGAAATACCGGCCGTTGTTACATGTTCGGCCGCCTTAAACCCAACGATTAATGTAACCGGTGTTGAAACATTAATTGGATCAATATCGGATGATTTAAATATGTTCGAGAAAGACCCAAATTTTGAATCAAAGACAATAAGAGATTTCAATTTGGTTTTTAATAATATGTTTGATTATTATTTACGCAAATATGGTGGAATTGGTGATCCATCAAACATACGTGAATCAATGGGTTCGGGTTCAAGTTCTAGTAGTTCAAGGAACCCGATGCTAAATTTATTTAACACTTTAAGAAACGAAAATACTAAACGAGCTCGTGGAAGCACACCAAGTAGCGAGCTTGGGAGATATCAAGCAACCGACTTTATTTCAACTCTAAGATCCGAAGAGTTTGAAAACTTTGATATCTTGAGTTGGTGGCAAGGAAGGGAATCCCAATATCCCGTTCTAGCCGCAATGGCCCGTGACCTACTAACCATCCAAGCTTCCATGGTAGCTTCGGAATCTGCTTTTTCTCTTAGTGGCAGGGTTTTATCTATTCGAAGAACGAGGCTTACACCGGAATCTATGGAGATGTGTATTTGCTTGAAGGACCATTTGGATGCCGCCGAACGTGTACAACATGTTGCAAAACTAGAAGGCGAGCTTGACATTGAACAAGAAATACATGAATTCGAAGTAGAACAAGGGGCGGCGAATCCACTTTCTAACGAAGAACAAGCTTATGATGAAGCCCAACGTATCTCAAACGAAGAAGATTGAAAACCGATGTTACGAAGACTAAGACGAGTAGACGACGAATAACGAGTCATAATAAATAATATATATTTTGTAATTCAATTATGTTTTTTGTAATTTTTTTGTATGAACAATTGTTAAATCACTTAAAAAAAAGCTAAAAAATAAATAAAACATGTATTTTATAGTGTATCTTTGTTAATTTAAAAAAAAAATTTTAAAAAAAAATCCGGTGGAACCGGTTTTTTTTGTCCGGTCCGGTTCCATAAATCCGGTCCGGTCCCAATAGGTTCCAACTCTCCACTCCCTTAACCGGATCTGATCTGAAACCGGTTCTAATGGATCCGACCGTTGACCATCGTTGACCAAACCGTCCGGATCCGATCCGGATAAAAAAAAAACCGGTTGTGCACCTCTACCCGGGTGAACCGAGCATGTTGCCATCCTTATGGGTAGGTTGGAGGAGCCTTTAATAGAACATAAATAGCCTGACCAGCTAATAAATAATAATTATTAATTGTGTGTGTATCTTATCATGATCACATTTATGTTATTATTAACTTTATATTATAGTTTATACATCTTAGTTTTGAATTATTTATTGTTATTAATATTTAAAAGAAACATAAAATACACTAAAAATAGAAAATATCATCAATGAAAGGGGTAAAAAAAAGAAAAATAAACAAACTGTTACAAATGTTACATATAAAGGTTAAACTTTAAGATAAAATGTTATAAAAATAGTTTAAGGTTTAACTAAATTTGATAATACTATAAGGATTAAATCGTTGTTAATTGTTGTGATTAAGATATAACATGTGATAAGAGGTCGAAATATTATTTAAAAATTAAAATAGAACTATTACATAAAAATATTAAAATAAAATGGAAAATCAATAAATTGTTGGGTTATGACATTAATTGTTAAATCTTTTAGTTATTTGTTTACTTAGACACCGTGTACTACATGCGGGTGAAAAAATATCAATATATAAAATTTCTTAAATCTTTGTGTATGTTACAAGTATAAAAATGTATTATATATACTAAGGGTATAAATCATAAATCAAAATATGTAAAAAATAATATATAATTGGGTTTCGAAAATACGTTTATTACTATTTAATTTAATTTGACTTTCATTTACTATTTGATTGAAATAAAAGTTACATAATTAGATTTTAAAAAAATATTATATTAAGAGATAATTAAAATAAATGTTTTTATTACTATAATTAGTATTTTATTAAATATATTATTAATAGAAGATGTAGGTGTATTTAATAGGAGAGAGGCGCGAGAAAAAAATGATAAGAATGAATATGAAGAAAACACGTGACATTAAAAAATCTTTATTTATTATATAGTATAGATTTTAATAATAGTATATTACAAATTTCTTACCGTGATTTCTTAAAAATTATTTTCTCTCCTAAACTAATGTTTTATGAGATGTTCATATTTAATAAATTATTTCATCATCCAACTAAAATAATTAAGATGTCTTCGTTTTAAGCTTTCTTGGTAGTTTTTTAGGCATAAACTTATAAATCAACAATGAAAATAATACAAAATTAAATTTCATAAACTTTTTTTTTATCAAAAACATAAATGAATACAAATCAAACCTTAATATTAAATCTAATATGTTAATCATATTTATGGAAAAACAATCAAATAAAAATACTGAAAACCCTAGTTATTTTACTCGCATATAATTGTTTAAATCTGAAAATAGTATAGAGAAAAATACCCAAAATAAATGTTACGTGTACATTATTTGAATATTTACTTTATGACTCGCGTATCATCAACAAATATATGTTATACCTCACAATGTGTGTACCGTCTACAAGATGCCTAATCATATACATGTTATGTATTTTTTTGAACGGCAACACCTACATATATCGTAGGATAATTGAGTTTCCTCGAAACAACACCTAGAACATTCAGGACAACACATCATAGGAAGAACTCCATTTGGGTATACATGTTATGCATTTGATAGGAATTGTTGGTTTATACTCATTATCACATGTTATGATCATGTTATTATATTTCACTGAGTTATGGCAATGTCCCCTGTAGTATTATTGCACTTATGTGTAAAGACAGAACGTCAAACAAATGAAAGAGAGAAGAGAGTTGAAGACACTTGCATGATGAACACATGAAATGACAAAATCATCCTTATGTTCAACTCTGACGAGCATCGCATCAAAAAGTAAAAGTGTTACAACACGATAAACAGTTGGCACCAAAAGGTAATTTGTCAGTTGACAAAATCCATAAATCATATTTATGGCTAATGGTTTCACTAATTTAAACCATTAATTATTTTTTATGTTTTTCAGTAGTATGTATTTTGGTTTCAAGATTAAAAATGTAAGTTAAATAAAAAATAGAAAAAGAATTAAGCGTGGTTTATATGTTTTAACTAGAAATTATACCCCGCGCTTCACGGCGGGAACCGGACCTTAAACGGTTGAGGAAGTGACATTAACGTGGCTAAGTACAAAAAGAAACTTGATTAAATAAATTTTGTCCAGCACTCCACGGTGGGAGGCGGACCCTAAACAGTTGAGGCGGTGACATTAACATGGCTAAGCACAAAAAGAAACGTAGTTAAATACATAAAAGAAACATATGAGTTACGACAACTCGGTTGTGAATGTTGAAACATAGAAGAAAAAAAAACAGTTAGATAACGATACCGAAATTTTTTAGTTGGTATCGATCTCATTATTCATGGTTTTCAGTCGAAATAACACATGATACCTAAAAATACTATATTTTGAATACGACTCCGTTTCTAATAAAATTTACACAGGGACTTCAACAAAAAAGATAAACAAACAAACGTAAAAGTTACCGAGGAAAAATCAGATTATATATACTACAGGGGTAAACTTGAAACTTAAAAAACTTAAGAGAGCCAAAATTAAACTTTAAAAAATGGACACTTTCGCCATTCAACCAAAGTTGGTCACCGACCTTCCATTTAGGAGTACTTAAAATTATGTTGCTTAATCAATAACCAAAATGTTATGAAAAAACAAAAATAGAGATATGGTGTGATCATTGGCATCCATCCACTAGGTAGGTAGTGCAAGTGGCTATCAATTGATAGGATGAGATTTTATTTATTTATTTATTTATTTATTGTTATCGCATTTACTATTTTGCACCCTACGTTCCCATGACCTAACAGATATTTAGGCTGGCTAATCCCCATTTGTTGATAGAATGCACTTGCACTGAAAACAAACATGAAATCTATGAGTTTAGTTGATTCATGGGTTCAATCAATGTTCCGTGTTTAACGGATCTTCATCATCGTCCTCATTCATCGGCACAACACCCATCAAATGTAGTAAACCCAATTTCAAGATTCATCAAAGATCCAGGATTTCTGCGGCTGTTGTCAAGGAAGAACAAATTTTGGTACAAAATGACCAAAAACCCAGCTTCAATTTCAACGACTACATGGCGGAAAAGGCTCATTCGGTTCACAAAGCTCTTGATCAATCCATTTCAATCAAAAATCCATCCACCATCCATGAATCTATGCGGTACTCCCTCCTCGCGGGCGGGAAGCATGTGAGACCCATCCTCTGTATCGCTGCCTGCGAGTTTGTCGGAGGACAAGAATCCACCGCCATGCCCGCGGCTTGTGCTGTCGAGATGATACACACCATGTCGTTGATCCATGACGACCTCTCGTGCATGGATAACGACGATTTTCGCCGTGGAAAACCGACCAATCACAAGGTTTACGGGGAAGACGTCGCGGTTCTAGCCGGCGACTCGCTTCTCGTGTTTGCTTTTGAACATGTTTCTAGCGCCACTGTTGGCGCGACGCCTGCACGCGTTTTGGCTGCGATAGGGGAGCTCGCGAAGTCCATTGGGACTGAAGGGTTGGTGGCGGGTCAAGTGGTGGACATTGTTTCAACAGGAGGTAAAGATATCGGATTGGACCAGCTGGAGTTCATCCACATACACAAGACTGCGGTGCTGTTGGAGGCATCGGTGGTGTTAGGCGTGATATTGGGTGGGGGGAGTGAAACCCAGGTGGAAAAACTTAGGAAATTCGCAAGGTGTATTGGATTGCTATTTCAGGTGGTGGATGATATACTAGACGTGACCAAGTCGTCCGAGGAATTGGGGAAGACCGCGGGTAAAGATTTGGTAGTAGATAAGATGACATACCCGAGATTGCTTGGGTTTAGAGAAGTCACGGCAGTTTGCAGAGGAGTTGTTGGCAAGGGCTAAACAGCAGCTAGAGGAGTTTGAATCGCCCACCGCGGTGGCTCCGTTGGTAGCTCTAGCGGAGTATATAGCCTACCGCTAGAACTGAAATTATAGTATTGAAACCTTAGCAACTGTTTGTTACATTACTGTATTGAAACCTAGCATTTTATTCTCATCTGTTTGTAACAGGTATTGAAATGGGGTCATTATTAGTTGGATGAAAATGAGTCTGACCCACAGAGCCTAAATTTGAAAAGTTTTGATAATTATTTATTAAAATAATAATACTAATGGCTGCACAAAAAGATTTAAGAATCATTCATTAAAATAGCCTTCTGGTGAGTAAGTAACTATCTGAGTCGGGTTCTCTGGGAGCAACCTCTTTATCATATTCTTACACTTACCAGACGGCCAGACCCCACCTGTTAAAGTGGGCCCGGGTACGTTTGTTTACAAGTTACGAACTATTCAATTCACTTTTACCAGTTTCACTTTTGTTCTTAGCTAAATTTTACAACTCAACTGTTTTGACAACCTATTCGTTAGTAAACATACATTGGTAATTGTGTGAAGGCAATCCCACAATGTTAAAAGACTTATTGGTCTTCCCTTGAAAAGTATTTTGAGTCTTGAAATCGAAGCGGTTCGTTCCCCCAAGATGTCCATCCACCTAACAATTCTCTAGCAAACAGTTCAAGGCAATGAGCAGGTTCTAAACCAGGTATGTACTCCCGTAGCATCTCTGATAATTTAGAAAAAAAATGATATTATGGATGTTTGGCGACTTTAAGAGTATAAAACCAGGCTAATACCTCCAATTGGGGGTTTCCTTGAATAATCCCCAGGGATGCTGATGAACACTTGACAATCTGGAATGGATTTTAGTTTTGAAAAATACTCAGAATCTTCATCCTGTATATCACATAAAATATTTAATATTAATTAATGAAAAAGGTTAAAATATAAATTATAAAACATGTTAAGAGCTTCTTCACCTTTCCATAGCAGTAACCAAGGACAAGACATTCATATGGTCTATGATGAAAGAGATCCAATTCACTAATCAAAGAACCATCTGCTTTCACCTGTAATGGTCAAGTACATCAAAATAACGGGTCGCGGGTCACTCCCTTGGTTCCACGATGATAAAAGAAAGGGGATTTTTTTTATTAAAAACAGAGCCCCAAATCACTTGAAGGATTGTTAATACGAGAAATATTAATTTCTTTTAGAAAATCTCAGAGATATAGGACAAATCACCTTTAACCAATAATGAGTTGCAATGTACTTGACTCCCCATTTCGGGAACAGATCTTTTTCAACAAATATCCGCAATTTCTCCTTGTTGGTTACCCACAGAGCTACCAACGCTCCATCTGCGTGAGCAAGTCTTTTAATAGGAATAGACAAGAAGTATCGATTGGGCAAAGTCGGGTATCTAAAATCATGAGAAACACGAATCAGCAAAAACTGCAGATTGCAGAATTTAGTGTAAAGATGTAAGAATCTCTGAGAATTCATGATTATGAAATTATGTACAAGTAATCAAGTAGGAGTGACCATGAGCATGAATTGGATAAGAATCATACATTAGTGCTAATCTAATACGTTTCTTCCGCGGCAAACATAGGCTTGCAACGGTTTTTGGGCAATTACTTTTCAGTCAAGCCAACTTATTTAAGATGTATAAGAAATGTAGTTAATTCTACAACTTATATAACTAATTAGGCACCCTTTGATGTAGGCAGTATGTAGCATAGTTGCTAATAACAAAATGAATACACTTACTTCAATTTTTGGTTAGCACTGCCATTCTCCCAAGGTGGATCAATCACAATAAGACTGAATCCATGTTCATTTTTCACTGCAAGAGTATGCAATGAAGATTCAAAATTTCATGTTAAACAAACCTTAAGAGGTGTTATGTACAATTTTGAATTTACAAATAAGATAAACAAATGGCAAGTAAAATATGAATATTGTCATATACAAGAATGATATAACAAAACAAAGAAATGAATTTTCTAATTTCCACAAGGAAACAGCTAAATCAGCAAAGGAAAACCATGTGCATATGATCGTGCGATCACTAGCCAATTCATAATAGTTAAACCATATTTGACGCCTTGGTTTAGAAAAGCGTGATGCGCTCCGAGGCGTTTCGTCCCAAAAGCCAAGTCACGAGGCGCGTAACATCTATGTACAACCAAATAAGCTTTATTTACAACAAGAAGTCATGCCTCTCTTATCTTTTTTACATATCAACCTACTTATCAAGTAAACCTTTCATAATTTCTTTATCCATTTGGTTGTTTTTATATATAAACCTCCTACACACCAAATTTTGACCCAGAACTAAGTGAGTTCTGCCTTTTTGACCCAGCGTTTTCCTGGGCGCCTTACACCTCAGGTGCGCCTTATTAAACCAAGATTAACGCATCAATCTGTTCAAGCTTATTATCAGCTCATGACTGACATGTAAATAAAATGTGGGTTTTGTTTAAAGCATTACCAGGGATTAGGCCATGAATCTGCTTCAAATCAGACTTCCACATGTGAATCAAGCAAACAAATAAAGATTGTAAGACAAAGCTGAATAAAGTGTTCGAGCAAGTTTACCAATAATAATGCAACTTTGAATCAGTTGCACCAATTTGTAGAGCATTTTTCTTAATAAGCAATACTTTTGGTTTCCTTCCGCCTGAGGCGGTGGAGGTTCTTAGTCGTGTCCAACGGGTTATGCATAGTTTTGTTATGATCCCAAGATCTATGAATGTAGTTTTTAAAAGACTTGGTTTTGCTATCCAAAAAGGGCTTGCGGCGCAGCTTGTTCCCCGTTTGCCTTCTATTTCGATGTAATTTTTAATGTTTCTAATAAAGAATCGGATACTATACTGTTTAATAAATAAGATCCATAAAAACACGTATGCGTACCATGTAGAAAGAACTCTGTTTAGGTATTATGTATTCGCGATTTAGAAAATTCGCCACCATGTCACTGTTTGTTTCATTTACAGCCAAACTCCCAAACGCCGGAAGATTCCTTTTTTCACAGTTTTGAACACCTGAGGAACCAATAAACAAGCAATGTTAGAAAAATGATCATCACTTCAATTAACAAACTCAAATCCTGATTAAGAAAACATAAGTGTAATGCAAATTAGAGCAACAACCTTGAGTTAGCCTATAATCCTGATTAAGATGCAAAGAGATTTCAAACAATGGAGCTTGCCATACACTCCCAAGCTCAACAAACGATTGTACATCCGTCGAATTTGGATCAAATGTTCTACTATCATCAACTCTCAATTTCCCCATATTTATCAAAAGATCATTTGCTCCGAGCAAACATTCGTGCGCCTTCAACAACAAAGGTTTCACTCTCTGCAGCAATTACGCAGCCACAGAATACAAAATTGAAGGCATCGGCTATCTACATTAATTATCAATGGAATTTTTCGAATTATTACCTGATGGCGTTCGTCGGCTGCTTGTTCTCTTTCGTTAAGCGGATGAGGTGTTTTCTGTTTACGTTTCCGTTTTCTTTGGATTTTGGAAACCCTAGGATGCGAAGGAGTCGGTTCGAAGAAACGAGAGTAGTAAGAAGGCGGAGTAACCCTAAAATGCGAGTAGGAGAGGTTAAGGACGCGAACTGGATCCACGAATACGGTGCTTGAATCTTTGAAGCGATAAATTCCGGACTTCATAAAGATTGATAGCTTCTGGTTATTGTATGGTTTATCTTCTTCCGCCATGATCGGAGTTTAACTTTTCGGCAGCCGGACGAACACTTTTTAAGCTGATACCGGAATTATAAAAATTTTAAATTATTGAGAGTTAAAATTTTAATACTGATTATGACATCAACATATTGAATTGCTCACGTCATTGAACTAGAAAGGGTGTAAGATGGGTCCCGCGGGTGGGGGTGTGGGGACAGTTTCTCTAAAACGAGTTATAAAACCACTAACTAACTAGAAAGATCGTAAGAATCGCTTTCTTTTAAAAGGATCATCTAGAAAGCGAAAACTTGACTTCTGAATTCTTATCAATAGTTGAAGAAATCAAATGAAAAGTATTTTATTTTTCAAGTGTATTATAAAACTGACCAAATTTTTTTGTATATAGCGGTAAAATAATACAATGATTCGTCATGACGGTTGTTGGTTGAAACCGGTCATAACCTTTAACCTTAACCGCTGTCAATCTAGTCTGGATGACCACCTTTACTCCGTACAACCAATTTTACTTTGGCCGACCAATTTTACTCCACGGGTAAAATTCTATGCATGAGTAATGTCCAACAATTTTCACATCCGCATCAATTATTGATGAATGACAAAACATGAAAAATAAAATTGGTCCTTGCCCCTATGACCCGAGGGGCTACCACCCCTCATTTTTTTACCGCCTTTTAAGAGGAAGAAGCAAAATAGAATCAACTTTAATTTGGGACCATTATTTGAAATCTTAGTGAAACAATTGATTTGTTATCTCATGTCTGCTTTTCGTGAAAAAAAAATAATAATATCAATTGAAGTGGAGGTTTTTTTCAAATAACCTTCAACAGTACAAGTGGCACAATTTACTGATCATAAATTTATTCTTCGCAATGCATCAGGGTTTCTTCATTAGTGGCCGTTAGTATTTTATGTATGTTTTGTATCATGAGATCCAACATGACTTTTTCCGTAACACATTCCCTTATAACTTCTCACTAAGCATTTTTATCATAATACGCAACACACTTCCATTTGAGCTAGATCATGATCAAACTAACAAGCTGGTTGTATTGTTTACGGATAAATTACATTACATTTCATGTTATTATATAGGCAGACGATACATGTTATGTGCACATGGGAGAATTATGCACACATGGTAACTCCACTCCTGGTAACGAGGTTCATCCTGTCTCAAAAGTTGGGGAATCCAACTAGCTTATCATGTTGAGTCCTAGTTTGTTTCAGTTTACGAGCTCGTCAACAAAGGACTTCATGCAAAGCTAGAATAAATGTCACACGAGTTATAGATTTGAAAACAAAAAATATATATATATTCGAAGACAATAGGTTCGGTAGGTGATTTAAAAACACTACTTCCTGGGGCCTTTCAACGGATTACTCGTCGGAAACACTTTCCAGACAATTGAGCGGGTCGGGAATCTTTTTTGAAAATGTCTATGTGCGGGAACTATTAGATTTAAGTTACCTACGGATTACCGATGGCACATCAATCCTTCGATAATTACCAACGTGTCCACCAAAATCCATAAAATAGTCGGTATAGTACCGACGGATTGATCCATCAGTAAATATTCGTCAGTGATACTCGTCTTTTCTAGTAGTATATAACATCACATTTAATTACTATATTTTATAATGTGTCCAGTTACTATATTTATATTTTATAATGTGTCCAATTACTATATTTTGATTAGTTTTAGCATACAAATCCAAACTATATATCACACACTAAAAAGTGATGGTAATTTTTAGAACATAAATAAAGTAGTGACCCATTAATGGTATAAAAATCTATGATAAAAAGATGGTATAAATATAAAAAAAATTAAGGGATAAACCATTAGGAATAAAGTTCAGGAGTTAATATGATATTTTGAAATATTTCATGTTAATAGCTAGTTAAACTAAAATTTCAAATAAAGTTGTTATAAAAAAATTTAAGTTACAACAACATTTTGATAAAACTTTAATATTAAATCATTGTTAACCATCACCTTACAATACCTTATAAGTTCTAATGTACTCAAATACAACAAAGAGCGAAAGGATAAACATTTCATGAACTGCACTACGACTATTTTGATGGTGTGTCCTTCGATAATAATGCTCAAAAATGAATATAAATTACATAAAAAAAAACAAAAACAATCCATCTACCAATATACAAACAAATGCATTATTAGAGTGTTATGCCAATAAAAAATCATTATTAATTATTTAAAACTGACTTGAGATGATAATTATTCAACCATTTCCCCCATACCACATTGTTTCATCAATCCATCTACCAATATACAAACAAATATGCACAATGTATAACAAAAGATGCACAATGTACAACAAAAGAAGCACAGTTATGGAAGGCAACCCTTCTTTTCATATTAGGAAAATGGTTTGTAATTGCAAGGAAATGTTAGCCCACTCCCCTTCCATGTTCTAAAAAACTTTTGTTTAGTAGCTTCTTAAGATCTTGGAAGCCTTAAAAAACATAGTTTGGAAAATCCCAATGTAATCTAACAAGTCTTTCCCATCATTTAAATAATCAATATCCGTTTAAGCACAAACTTTTTTTAACGAACAACGAATACTATAAACCCGGCTACATGGGTAAACCCATTGGCGAACTGCCACCCACGCCCGCGAACGTAGACAACGCGGGTGACCCTGCCCGCCCACCATTTCAGGGGAAACCCACCACCGAAGACCCATTGTGGTAAAAACTCATGCCCCACCTGATCATATTGCACCAAGTGAGTCTCGAACCCATAACCACCATATTAAAAGACTATGCGGATGACTCCTTCCAAAATAATTGATCTGGGGCTCGTTTAACCAAAAACTAATGATGGAATATTAATAAACTAAAAGAACATTAGTAAAATTCAACTCAACCAAAAACAAAAATTAAAAAAATATGAAAATAGAACACCAAGAAGAAGAAGATGCAATAGAATGGATCTCTACGTATCTAGCGCTTCCTATACACATGACAACATTCTACCAAATTAATGCATAGTTTGGTTGAACATTATCAAAGGCGGATCCGGTGGAGAGTCAAGAAGGTCTATTAATCATACAATGAACCGAATTTATCCTTCATTTTTTTAAAAACAAAACATGCGTTTAACCTCTTAGTTATAGTTAGTAAAAAAAAAGGACAACATTATAATAAAAAGTTCTGGTTCTACCGGTGATCGATCAATTAATACTCATTCGAATCTTGAATCTGCTTCTTCCCAGAAGTGGCTTTATTATTAGGTTGCCCGCAACGCCGTTGCATACTAGGACTACCCATGCAATTTGCCTGGGATGAGGGCTTGTCGCCTGTGATGAGTTGCCCACCCCCATGGGCTGCATTTATGTGAAGTTGGTGGGCCAACTTGCAATAACTTGTTTTTTTTTATTTTCAAACGTATAGATTTAGTTTTTTTTACTTTTTCCTTTACTTAATTATTATGGTATTTAAAACTTAAATTAAAATTCATTTACTAACTTAATTTAAAACTTAGTTTAAACCTAATTAAAATTTATTTAAAACTTAATTTAGGTTTTTTTGTATTTTTCGTAACGGCTAGTTTTTTTTTGTATTTCTCCTAGAGGTTTTTTTTTGTATTTTTCTTAATAGCTAATTTTTTTTTGTATTTTTCTTAACAACTAGTTTTTTTTTGTATTTTTTCTAATGGCTAGTTTTTTTTTGTATTTTTCCTAACGGCTAGTTTTTTTCCACTATAAATACATCTAAACACCTAAACCATTTTCACACCCAACCATCTCAAACCGTGTGAAGAAGCAGGCGATCGAGCAGTTCAATCAAAAAATTGATAAGTTCTACGAGTTGGAACAGAGAAAAATTATGGTAGAAGAAAAGAAAATACTTTTCATCGACACAAGCCATATGGATCAATACCAACGAGCAGAACATGAAACTTTGTGTAACGAGATCAGAGAGAAATATAACATGGCTCGACGCAATTAGTAGTTTCAATTTTTAGGTTTAATTTATTTGTTTTTTTAAATTATGTATTATTGTATTATTGTATTTTTAGTTTATTAACTTTGTACTCTTGTTTGATTTTATTGTTTTAGGTTGTTGTTGTTTTTATTTAATTTACTGTAATTTTAATTTTTGTTTAATAATTTACTTATTTAATTTAAGTTATTAATAGTAATTTAAATAGATAAATGAAAATAAAAAAAGATGATGTGGAAATAATGAGGTTGTTTGTGGGATGAATGAGTATGGTAGTGTTGGGGTAAAATGAGTTTGTGGAAAGCATGAGAGAAAAGCTTATGTGGCATGCTGACTAGGACTGTTTATAGAATGGATAACTGTTAGCGTTGCGGAGAGTCTTATGCATCCAAACCTTGAATACTTGTCTTTTAACTCCTGCCTCTGAGCAAAGCCTTTGAACTTGTGGATCATCTTCTCTAGGGATTCTCCACCCCACTTTCTCAGCAAATTCAAACATCTTCTCCTTTTGATCTTGAGTAAACTTTGTTCTAAATCTCTTCTTCGCCAAATATCACCGGAGGATTCCCCGCCAATGCTGCTGCCCCTGAACGCCATTTTGACCGGTGAAGCCCAGTTGGTGTGGTGGTGGAGGTGATGGTGATGGTCCAGCGGTGGGAGTGGTGGTGATAGGATATTCTTTGCGGTGGCAGTTACATGCCGCGCATTTAAGTGATTCACCGGATGGCATAAACTCGCCGCATCCGTCTGTGATGTTTCCACCCATGTTGGCAGCATGGTTCTTGAGGCATTCCTTGTACATTGGAATTTGAATCGGTGAGTTCAACAGCTTAGATCCGACTGAAATCGGTGCTGGATCCGAATCATGATCCACAGTTTCAGATGATGAGTCTCTAAGGAGGTGAAGTATGCATTCCTATCTCTTTCTCAAACCCTCACCTTATGGTCGATGCCACATTTTAATGGCTTCTCACGCTAAAATACATATAAATAACTTTTATATATTTAATTACTAGTTTAGATCCTTTGTCTACACGCGCCGTGAAAATTGAAAAATATTAATATATAAAATTTTTAAATATTTATGTATATATTTTACATGTGTAAAAATATATTACATATACTAAGGATAGAAACAAACCCAAAATATGTAAAAATTAATATATAATTAGGTTTTGAAAATACGTTAATTACTATTTAATGTAATTTGACTTTCATTTACTATTTGATTGAAATAAAAGTTACATAATTAAATTTCAAAATTTCTTATAAGAGCATTCCTATCAGTTTCCCTATCCCCATATATATATAATTATATTAAAAATCACTACATTTTCTTTCTCCTTTTCAAATAAATAATGCTTTCTTATACATTTATCTTTACATTTTCTCTCTCCTCCACTCACAACACTTTCAAAAAATATTAAAAAATTTATGCAGGTAAACAGTGTTTTCCTCAAATATACAAAAAAATTATACATTTTCTCTCACCTCCACTCACAACCACTCCTTAAAATATAGGGAATCCCACTCACAAATATATGGGGAACCTACTGTGAATGCTCTAACAATAGATAATTTAAAATAAATATGTTTTATTAGTATAACTAGGTTAAAATCTCGTGTATTACACGGGTTAAATAAATATAAGGTTATATAATTAGTAATAAAAAATTACGTTTCACGGGTTGAATAAAATATAATTTAATATTTTAACACATACACTCGTCAAAATATGTCTACTTTAACGTTACAGGTTAAATTATATTAAGTTAATTTTTAAAACATTTTCTTAACTTGGTATTAATTTAATTGATAAATGGTAATCCATATTAAATAATTTGTTTAATGATATAATAACAATCCATAATTAAATGAAAAGTATCCATAATTAAATTGATATTAAATATTTAAAAATATAGTATTTAATAGGAGAGAGAGGCGGGGGAATTATGCTAAGAGTGCATCAGAAAGTGACACGTGTCCCATATTTTTACTTGTTTATTAAGTAGTATAGATTAATATTTTTTTTAAATATATATTATTATTAAAAGATAAAAATGCATTAAATAAGAGAGAGACGAGAAAAAAATTATGAGAATGAATATAGAGGCGACACGTGACACTAAAAACCTTTATTTATTATACAGTATAGATTTTATTAAATGATTATACCATAAGATTAATTATTTCATAATTTTTTTAGTTCGAGTATAATATTTTTGTAATAAGAAAACTTATTTTAAAGTGTAGATGGTATCTCTCTTTTAATAAAAAAAAAGCTAAATGGTTTTGACACTTTACATAACCATATTTAATTTCATAACTTTTCCCCCAAAGACACATTTATATCCTCCATTTAATACTTTTATATTTGACCTTTTTTTAAAAACAATTTACATAAATAAACATTTTCATCATTATTACCACTTGCTCACATTTATTTAAAATTATCAAATTTGTATAAAAAGAGTTATTAAGATATTTATATAATCTTAACGTTTCAGCCCGTGTAACACACGGTGTTAAAGCTAGTACACAATATACACAATACCTATAACCGATATGACTATTTGTGAACTTCATGTGTATTTGCTATCAGAGTTTTACGATTTTCCTTGGACACAATTGTGCCCTCACCTTAAGGATCAATTTTAAACACTAAATAAGTGAGATAATACGAATATTCATTGATATGTCCTAAATTATATATGTTTTGCATGCACGGCCGTGCATTACCTATTTTGAAGACTATAAATAGATGGTTTGGGTTCTTCATTCCACACACCTCAAGATACCAATTCTGAGAGAAAGTTACATTGTTAGAGTAGTTTAGAGTAGAGAGTAGAGAGACTCTTCCGCTCTATCCGCAATAAGGTAGACTACGAAACTCAGCGTTATGCTAGTTAGTATGGCCATTCGTGGCTAAACTCTTTGTATTTCTTGGGTGAAGATGAAGTTTGGTGTATGTTAATGTTTAACTCATTAATCTAATGGTATGTTTATGTTCTTTAATTATTCATTATTAAAACCATATTCATGATTGACTTTTTATTATTATCTAAATTAGTCTTTAAACTTGTTCTTGATTTTAAAGTGTAAGACCGTAAAACCTTTTTAATCAAACTTCTCTTAAAACTTGTACGTCTTTATACAAGTAGATTTTGATAAGTCAAGGCTTGGTTAATATTAATAAGATCGCATGTCTTTACACGAACTTGATATGAGAACAAGAATTGGTGAACTCACGTTGGGAACGGTACGTCTTTATATATGGTCCCATTGTTGCACCCCATCTTGATGAACAAAGTCTAATCACTCTTTTAATAAGAATAAAAAGTTTTAAGCTTTATGTCTTAAACCAACTCAGAGATAGTATCGAAGAGTTTAGGTAACGACGTCCCTAGTTGAGAGTCCTACCATTTTATTATTAAGGAACATAATTCGTGAACCAAATGTTGTGAGAATGAGGCTCTAGCGGTGTACCGTTCACACATTTGTATTAGTCATACCACCAGATTAGTTAACATAACATTATCATATACCAAGCGGATTCGAAGTCTAAAGCAATACTCGTTGTGACCTGATTATTCTCGAGCTATTTACTTTCTTGTTATTTACTATTCTGCTATTTACAATTCAGTTACACACTTCACGCATGTTTTTCATTTTCTGTTATTTAATTTACCGTCATTTACTTTTCTGTCATTACGTTTCCGCATCACAAGCAAACAAAACCCACTCAATAATTAAACCGGCTAAACGATAACAAAAGTTGAGTATTGGAACTCGACCGTGTGCATTGGTTCGATACTTGGTTCTTACCTAAACTATATTACGATGCGATAGGTACACTTGCATATTGTGTGTGTTTTAAGTTTAAGTATTTATCATTTTATAACTTAAAAACCTGATCTCGTGAAACATTTCTAAAACAAATATATATTTATTGATTATATCATAACACACACAGCATTCATCTCAACCATTTAAATAGTATCTCAAATCAATAGTGTCGTGAAACTCTTTCTCATCCTCTCGTCTATGCCTCTTGAAACCATTCAAATTTGGCTTCTACATCTCTAACATTTTTTAAAATAATCTCTTCGACATCTGAAACCTGTCTCGAAACGTAAGTGTATCGTATTTTGGATTTTCATTAACGAAATAATCTTTTATTAGACTCCAGAACTTGTTCACGATCACGTAGAACATATCTTTTTCTATAATTTTTAGTGTCTTCATCTTCGGTTAGGGCGACAATATTCATGAGAAATTGGAGACTACTAGACACGCCCTCGTTCAAGTCGAATCCGATGAATCGGCCGTAAGTAATAAATTACGATCCATATTCTAGATAGCAAAAAATGAGAGGATGAATAGGTATTTTGAGTGTAAAAAAATGAATGGAGATGAGTTTATTTTGGTGTTATTTATAGTTTTTAAATTCAACTTTTTATTTAAAATTCCCTCAATAATTCCGTTGTACGACTAGTCCACACCCTTAGCACGGTACTTGTACTCGGGAGCTATACCCGCCACATGTACTGGCTGTTGGAAATTATGGACCCGTATTCGCGTGTAGATGAATATGGAAGGACCGTATTTACGTGTTGGTAAATATGGAGAAGCTAGTTTGACAAGTTGTTGTTAAATTAGTTAAGTTTCCTAATAGTATTATAATTAGTATGGTAATGTCTTCGCTAACAAATCAGGGTTAGTCTGTATAAACCATGCTTAAGTTGACATTGTAATTAAGTGTTAACCGTGTTAGGGTTTCATCATGAGATGTGAGAAAGAGATAATTGTAATTGGTTTTTGAGTGATATTTTTTCAATTATAATAAAGGAGAGCGTATTCCTAATTGTTCTTGTTTTAATTGATTCTGTGGGCTTGACCCACAAGGCTTGCGGCGGTGTACCCATGGTACCTGTAACACCAGGCCAAATCTGAGGTCCTCAATTGCCAAATTTGAAACACTAGGGGTTGGAATTGCCAATTCCCCAAAGATCAATGGTTAAAAATGAAAAATTAGGAAAACTGGTTGGTAGCGGACCACTACCGTATTCCATAACGGTCCGCTACAAGCTTCAGGGTTGGGTGGCGGACCGCCACCACTTGGGTAACGGTCCGCTAGTCGCAATCCCTCTAGCTGACACGTGTCCGATGACTAGGCATAGAATTCTGACGCGTTTACTCGTGGCAGACCGTCACACCCTCCGTAATGGTCCGCCAGTCGCATTCTGAAGTTTGGTCCAATCAGGAAACGACTCGTAGGGCTGACGCAAGCCCTGGGCGGTAGCGGACCGCTACCCAGGCTAACGGTCCGCTACGGGTGCCTTCAGGCAACTATAAATAGAAGCCAACAGCTTCTCATTTCTACACACAACCAACTCCAACCAACTTCCAAACTTCTTGGAGATCGACCTACCTCGGTTCTCGTGCTCTCGTTTCGGTAAAATATATGACTTTCGCTTATTTCCGCACTTTCGTTTATTTCCGTATTCATGCGTTAAGACTCTAACTTAACTTAGAACTTGCTCTAAGGTTTACACTAAGCTTATACGGATTACATGAGATAAGACCAAGCTACTGTTAAGGTGAATATGTTTATCTGTCTTTTATTTTCAAAACTTTGAAAGTTTTACGTTTACGAAATGGCAATACTGGTATTCAAAAGTTTGATGCATAATGGCGTCTACGTAAAACATTCAGGCCATAAGTATACGTAAAACTTGATCAAGGGATACACGCTTTATGGGTGAAATTCCCATATTGGGGCTGATAATTGTCTGTAACTGGATGTAAGACGGGGTCTCAGTTAAGTGACATCGCAGTAAGTAAGTCTGGTAATGCCAACAGTCCTTTTACGAAAATTATTGGTGTATGAAGTGGTTGTACACTCAGATGAAATAGTTCTGCTGGATGGTAGGTTGTGCCCACATTATGGTTAAATGTTTTGATACTGTATTTGCCAAATGAAACTGGTCATGATAATCATGTTCGCCAGCGTTCGCGCTGACGTTTTATTTTCCAAATGTTTTTCAGGTAATCAATGATTATCTAAGGCTAGTCCTACGGGATAGTCTTGGGGATAAAGGTGTACATAAAATATTTTGACAGGGTTATGTGCTAATATCATGGAGATAACTCTACAGTGATAAGAAACAAGAGGAGATATATAGGATGACGATTTCCTAAATATGGATACTCCCTTGTACACAGGATTAGGTGCCAGAAGGTAAAACCCTTAGATACCAATGCTGGTATAGCTTGGTATTGGACATGGTTAACTCCCAAGGCACAGGCCAACTAACTCATGACTCTAGTTTTACCCTGCTTACGCAAGCGATATGTAAATGGTCGTGGACCATGGTTTTGTACAAAAAGGGGTATTTAAATCCCTAGTGAAATAAAACAATATTTTATTATCCCCTGATTTGGAAAATATACAATATCAACCATCGGGTTGAAAGTTATTACAAGTTCGATCCAAAATTATTCTCGTTGCTAAACTAACTCTGATTTTCCAAGTAAAATAAGATTGGAGGTGCCAATTTGGTCACACGCCCAGGGTGTTCTGAAACCGGGGTGTGACAGTACCCGCAAATGATACCCAAAATATGCCCCCTATACCGTAAGTATACAACATTACCTTTATTTAATTCATGTAATAAAGACATGGGTGACTCCATCACAACTGGAGACTCCTGTAACCTACAGGCGGCGCAAAGACATGGGCTGCGCTACACAACCTCCACCAAAACCGAAGGAAACCGGACCATCAACTGTGCAATGTCCAATGTTGTCCTCCACGAATTATACGGTCTGGGCAATAAGGATGAAGGTGGTCTTAAGAGTGTAGAAGGTATGGGAGACGATTGATCCTGGTTCTAGTGATTCCGATAAAAACAATATGGCTACAGCCATTTTGTTTCAATCAATACCCGAAAATTTGATCATGCAAGTTGGCAACCAAGATACAGCAAAGGGTATTTGGGAAGCAATCAAAAGCCGCTATGTGGGGGCTGATCGAGTCAGGGAAGCACGACTCCAGACTTTGGAAACTGAAATCGATAACCCGAAGATGAAAGAGTCAGACACCGTGGATGAATTTGCGGGAAAACTATCAACACAAAAGTCAATTTGGTTTAATTCTTCTGTTGCTCTCGAGGGATGAGTTGGTTTGATTTTTTCTTGAATTAAGAATTAAAAAAAAGAGAATTCAAAGAAAAAAGTATAACAAGTTGGTTATTTTCCTTGGTTCAACATTCTTGCGACCTTGTACTCTAGAATGTTCAAGCTAGGAAGGAGCCGAATAACACAGCTAGAGATCAAGATGAGTTCTAAGAGAATCAAGGCAAAGAAGGCATGTTTGATTTTGAAGACTTCTTTATTTTGAGTCGGAAATTAGAGGGTGACTGTTGGGCTCATGTACCTACTCAAACAAGTCGGTTTGGGTTCGATTGGTCCAAGCTACAAGATGTTAGCTTAATCTGCAAGATTGGCAGATTACTTAATCTACAAGCTAGTGGATTACTTGGAGTCAAAGATTTGTCCAATACGAGTCCAAAATTACGGGGGTGATTGTTGGAAATTATGGACCCATATTCGCGTGTAGGTGAATATGTAAGGACCGTATTTACGTGTAGGTAAATATGGAAGAGCTAGTTTGACAAGTTGTTGTTAAATTAGTTAAGTTTTCTAATTGTATTATAATTATTATGGTAATGTTTTGGCTAACAAGTTAGGGTTAGTCTGTATAAACCATGTTTGGGTTGACATTGTAATTAAGTGTTAACCGTGTTAGGGTTTCATCATGAGATGTGAGAAAGAGATAATTGTAATTGGTTTTTGAGTGATATTTTTTCAATTATAATAAATGAGAGCTTATTCCTAATTGTTCTTGTTTTAATTGATTCTGTGGGCTTGACCCGCAAGGCTTGTGGCGGTGTACTCATGGTACCCACAAATGATACCCAAAATATGCTCCCTATACCCTAAATATATACGTTACATTTATTTAATTCGTGTAATATACGAGATTTTAACGTAATAAAAATAAAAGACAACACTCTTTTTTAATCGACCAAATTTCTTTCAAATTCCTTATAAGCGCCATTGTGTAAAGCCTAGGGGTAAAACTTGTAACTTTGCAATAAGATGCCGTAATGGGCAAAACCCTAGCAAAAGCCTTCACTCGCTCCATAGTGCTCTGATCTCTGGACTCAACGAAATCGGAGCTCTCTGCTTCATTGCTTTCCGGTGAGAATTTGTACATTCATATGCAAAATTCATCTTTATATTCACGTATGTATTTAACCGACTAATATGTTTAATTTTGATTTCATCTGTCGTTGTAAAAGCAATATTATCGACAACAATGAATCTTAAGCACTTGTTATCGAGACTAACAATCAACAAACTATCGAAGCTTAATCGTAGAAGAACTCCTTCATGGAATTACAGAGAAATTTGCACCAATCGTTGCATTTCACCTCCGCTTTCTGTAGATTTAATCAGAAACCCTAACATTGCGATGGCAGATTCGATCTTCCGTAGATTTATTCACTCTAGTCAAGAAACTGTGTTTAGTGGTGCCAAAGGTGTGGAGACTGTTTCTCTAGAATCAGAGGATGATGATGATGCTGTTATTAATGAATTCTTATCTCGATTCGTCTGGATTATGCGTGGAAAGCTTACTGAGGTTTATACAGAGGCCGATAAGAAAGAAATTGATGCTATGCTTCATGTAATTGTTGGGAAGGTTGTATCAGAAATGGAGGAGGATCGTCTAGAACAGTTTATTGACTCAGGGTCACAAGATTTCAGTGAGGATTTGTGGACAACAGTGAGGGAGGTTAGCAGTGTGGTGTTGGAAGATATGAAGAAGGCGAAGAAGAAGGAGAAGATGAGGAGTTTTCTTCAGTCTGAAGAAGTTAAAGAGATGACTAGATTTGCTGGTGAAATAGGGATTCGTGGTGATATGTTGAGGGAGCTTCGGTTTAAATGGGCACGTGAGAAATTGGAGGACAGTGATTTTTATGAGTCGTTGGAGCGTATGCGAAAAGAAGCGATGGAACCAGAAGTAGAATCCCAAAGTCATGGAAATGATGAAGATGAAGATGATGATGATCAAGTGGTTTCATTGCCTAAAAGGAGTGGGAAGATAAAGTATAATATCTATGGGCTTGATCTTTCGAAACCCAAGTGGGCTGAAGTGGCAGAACAAATCCATGAAGCTGGAGGATCTATATGGCCTCAAGAAGCAAAACCGATTTCTGGGAAATGCAAAGTTGTTACAGAGAGAATAGTTTCATTGCAAGTGGATGATGACCCTTCCCCTCTGATTGCAGAATGGATAGAGCTGCTACAACCTACAAGGGTTGACTGGGTTGCACTGCTTGATAGATTGAAAGAGCAGAATGTTCAAATGTACTTCAAGGTACTTGCTTTTTGTCTCCCTCTTTGTGTTTCTTATATTATGTATTCTTGTTAGACTTACCAGTCAAAGGCTCAAGGTGCACTCAAGGCGCGATGTGTGAGCCTATGGCCTAGGCACAAAGCGCTTAAAAAGCAAGGGCTTTTTTTAAGCAAGGCGAACAGTTTAAAGACGCTATTTTTAGGGGTTTTACACGTTTTAGGCTAGTTTAGCATGTTCCAGCGCATTTTTTTGATCTTCCAGACCATTTTTAGATGTTTTAGACAGTGCTGTCAAAAGAAGCGCAGCGCAGCGCAGCTTGTGTGCCTTGCGTGGATAGGCGCAGTTTCAGGCTCTCAGGCGCAGATTCATGTCATTTTCCAGCCAAATTCAGGCTAAGTTTCTGCCAAAAATCATCTGAAACGGATCTAAACAGCCTAAAACAGCGTACACTAGCCCTAAACAAGCCTGGAATCAACCTAAAACATGTCTAAACTCCCTAAAAATGGTATTTTTATACTATGCGCCTTGCTTAAAAAAGCCCTTGCTTTTTTTGGACCTTGCGACTAGGCTTCGAGCGAGGCCTATGCACCTTGATAACTATGGTTTCAGACCATTTTTAGATGTTTTAGGCGAGCGCCTTTCGTGCGCTTTTGACTACTATGATATTCAGCATTGCCAAGGAATAGATGGAATATTTTGTCTCTTTTGATGGGAATGAATTTCTGTTTTAACAATTTCTTGAAGTTATGTGCCCGGTCAAACATTGTAGATTACTCCATTATTGTTTACGGTGCCTATGAATGTTGCATGCAGAGTAAGATTTAGAATGCACCTTCATCAGTTTCAGTCGTTTATATGTTCTTGTTCTTATGCCTTGAATCTTGATATATGGTTTCATTGAACAGTTTGTCATTATGTCATGTTGGGAGCTAGACTAAAGTAATAGTAAAATTGCAGTCACTGACACTAAGTTTTGTAGGTTGCAGAACTTGTACTAGATGAAGAAACCTTTCAAACAAATGTAAGAGATTATTCACAACTAGTTGATGAGCATGCCAAGCATAACCAGTTAGATGACGCTGAAAGAATAATTCAGAAGATGAATGAAAAGGGCCTAACACCCGACATCTGGACAAAGACCACTATGGTTCATATGTATAGCAAGGCAGGCAACCTAAATCTTGCAAAACAGGCTTTTGAAAGCTTGAAAAGCCAAGGCTTCCAACCAGACCATAAAGTTTACAGCTCAATGGTCACGGCTTATATTAATGCTGGTGATCTGAATTCAGCAGACTCTTTACTGAAAAATATGGAGTTAAATAAATTCAATCCATCTGAAGACCTTTATTTAGCGTTACTTAGGTCATTTGCTCTGAATGCTGATCCGACTGGAGCCGACCGGATCTTGACTCAAATGGAGTATCGCGGTTATCAGTTGGGTCTCGAGTCATACACATATCTTATTGAGGCGTACAGTAGAAGTGGAAATCCGTATCAAGCAAGGAAGTATTTTGATGACATTATTAAACATGGATACAAGCCTGATGACAAATGTATTGCTTTAATGATCGCCGCTTATGCTAGTAAGAATTTATTGGATAACGGGTTGCAACTTTTACTGCAGCTTGAAAAAGATGGAACCGAGCTTGGTCTAGCCACTTACGCTGTGCTCATTGACTGGCTCAGTAAACTGCAATTGGTGGATGAAGCTGAAGATTTGTTGGAAAAGTTCACTGAAAAAGGTGTTTCTCCTTCACTTGATGTTCATATAAGTCTTTGTAATATGTATGCTCATGCTCGCGAAGAAAAGAAAACCCTTCAAGCCCTCGGGGTTCTCGAGGCCAATAAGGACAAATTGAAGTTTGTAGATTTTGAGCGCGTTATAAAGGCGCTCATAGCTGGTGGGTTTTGGCAGGATGCTGAAAGAATGCATAAGTTGATGACGGATCAGGGGTTTAAGTCCATACCGCTGAGTATTTCCCTACAAGCTTCTCAAACTAGCCGGACGCGGGCATTTATAAAATAGTTTTTCTTTTTTTTTTTTGAAAAAGTTATGTTGCTGACTGTCATGAAGAATTTGTTATCTGTTAGAACTAAGGTCAGGTTTGTATGGGAAATTGGTTATAACCTTGCAGCATGTGCTCTTTGTTCTAGAGTAAAGACTACTTCCTTCTATTTTTACATCCATTTAATAATGAAAATTAGTGTTAATTTTTGTAGCATGTGGTGCTTTAGTTACCCTTCTGCTACAGAAGC
Source organism: Smallanthus sonchifolius (assembly GCA_023525975.1). NCBI lineage: Eukaryota > Viridiplantae > Streptophyta > Magnoliopsida > Asterales > Asteraceae > Smallanthus > Smallanthus sonchifolius. The sequence continues at coordinate 57,691,542 of CM042040.1, forward strand.
CAAGATGGTTTGGAGACGGTTTTAAATCAGGTACTCTATTAATTTAGTTTTTGGGCATGAGGCACGAGAGGGGTGAGGGGGTCACGCCGTGAACATCACAACCACACCGCCCCCCTCTTGCGTGGGTGGGAGGGGGAGATGGTTCCACATCTTTACATTGTCATGTTATTTTCTTTTTTTAATTTAATTTAATATTAATTTGTTTTAATAATTAGTATAAAAGCATTAATATTAATAATAATAATCATCGGAGAATAAAATAATTTTATGTTGAATAAATAAAAGGCTTTTAATTGGGCTTCATGGCCACCAAAACGCCACAAAAACCCTAAATCGGTCTTTAAAGAAAACCAGAAGAAGCGTTCATCGGAGAAAAAACCCAGAAGAAGATGCTATGGCGATCTTCACCGAAGAAGAAGCTGACCGTTTGAGACCCACCACCAACGGCTACAAGTCCATTTCCATGCTGTGGAGATCTTCACGAAGGGGCTCCACGATCGTGGACCACGCCAAGGGGGCGTGGTGTTCCACGCCGGCCACGCGTGCCAGGTCAGATCCACGACGTTTTCACGGGGGTACTCCCCTTGGCCTTAGAGGCGGCACAGATAAGCGGGTGTGATAAGGAGTTCGGGTTAAAACATATTGTTTTTTGGTCTAGGTCAAAACAAGTTGAATTGATGTGTAACAACTTAGTTTTTCTATTTTTGGATTCTTAAGTAGAGGTGCACAAATCGGGTATTTTCAAGAACCAGGTCCGGTTCTTGGTTGAAAAACCGGACTCTATGTACCTGGTTCCGGTTTTTCAAGAACCGGTTCCTGTTCTTACCGGTTCCGGTTCCTATATGTTCCGGTTCTTACCGGTTTTGGTTTCTACAGGTTCCGGTAATTCAAGGCGGATATTTCAAAAACCTATTTCCAATAACATTAAAAACTTAGTTAAACATATAAATAACTAACTTAAAAAGTCCAATAACATTAAACACTTAAAATGTTACAAAATAGATAAATGTATAAAACACTCATAAAACATAGATAAACTATATAAGAAAGCTAAATTGTCTTCGTTTTTCTCTTCGCGATTTCGTTTTTTGATCATCTCCGTGACTTTATTTGGTGATTTATTAATTTTATTCTAGTGGGCTATAACAACTATATTACCGTTATAAAATGGTCAAAAAGGTTCCATCATTTTTTCGGGAGAGAACCGGTTTTAGAATTGGTTTTGGGAGAACCGGGTTTGGGAGAGAACCGGTTTTTGTAGGAAACGGTTTTGGGTATTTTTAGAACCGGTTTTGACTAGAAATACTGGAACCTATCCAAACCGTACGCGTAGGGTCGGTTCCGGAAAAACCGGATTTTAAGAAGAAACGGTTCCGGTTCCAGTTCCAGTTTTTTTGTTCACCTCTATTCTTAAGTGATGGTGTTGAGTCATCCAAATTTCGCATTTACTCTAATTTATTTATCTTTATCATTAAATTGTAACTTTGTTGTTATTTGTATCTTTTCCCAAATTTGTTTTGGATTATATATTTGTTTTGGATTATATGAATATCGTTGCTTAAACATGCTTTTGTAGTTTTAACTAGTTAAAGTAATCCGCGTGTTGCCGCGGGAGCATTAAAATCTATAACGCTCGGTCTCGAAGACATGTATACTGCCAAAAAAAACTTAACATCCGTTAAAAAAGAATGTCGCAACATACGTCAGCGTAAAAAGTGAATGTTAATAGAGATGCAAACGAATTTAGAAAAAAAAAAGATTATATCATATTTGACCCCGTTCGTTTTTAAATAAAATATACGTCGAAGCTTTGACAGGCTCAGTTTTAAGTAAAATTTATGCGGGCACGTAGATCCACGCTACATGACGGGAATTCGTTCGTTATTAGTTCGGTTTATTTGCAGTGGCTTGTTTTTAAAAATTGTTGTATATAAAAAAAGCATCGGGACGATATATTAACAAATAAGGAAAATAATAAAAGGAAGTTTTGTTACGTAGCAAAAGAAATAATACCAAACTAAAATAAAAAGGAACTAAAGAAGATAAAATTAACAAAGGCAAATGAGGAAAGGAAACTACAAAATTGAAAGAAGAAAAAACAGCGGAGGGGAGAAAAAGAGTCTAGAACTGTAGCATGTTGATAAAGGAAGGTGGTATCTAACCATTAGGCTAAGAAATTGTTTTTTTACCATCTATACAATATAATAAATAAAGGTTTTCTATCCCACGTGTCGTCACCATATTCAATATTATCATTTTTTTCCTCCTTTCTATCTTATTAAATGCACTCATATCTTTTAATAAATTACTAATTATATTAATAAAACACATTTATTTTAAATTGTCCTTTATTATAAAAATTTTTGAAACATAATTATGTAATTTTAATTTTTAATCAAATAGTAAATGAAAGTCAAATTACATTAAATAGTAATTGACGTATTTTTGAAACCCAATTATATATTATTTTTTACATATTTTGAATTTTGTTTTCTATTCTTAATATATGTATAGTATTATATTTTTACAACTGTAAAATACATAAATAAAATTTGAGAAATTTATATATTGATATTTTCATCCCATGTGTATTACACGGGGTCTAAGCTAGTTCTTAATAAAGACAAAAGTGTTTATGAAAAAAAAAGGAAAAGAACAAAACAAACGGGTGCGGTCATGTTTGGACCAATAGCAACACCACACGTAGCAAGTGCTGGACCAATAAAATCACATCTGATGAACAGTACAAACCGACTTTCCAAATTGTTATGTTTGAAATAAGTTTTTTTTAAAAAATTATCAAAATATACATTTGATGAAGCAATTTTCTTAAAATATACTTTGACTTTTAGCTTACCACACGTAGCAACAGCAACACCACACGTAGCAAGTGCTGGACCAATAAAATCACATCTGATGAACAGTACAAACCGACTTTTCAAATTGTTATGTTTGAAATAAGTTTTTTTTTTAAAATTATCAAAATACACATTTGATGAAGCAATTTTCTTAAAATATACTTTGACTTTTAGCTTACGAATTTATAGACGTTCTCTTAGAACAGACGGCTAAAGCCAGCTAATTAGCAGACCTAAATTTCAGTGCATAACAGAGTTCTGCTCCAATGAAATTTCGACACGTGGCTTAGCCGCCAGCTACGTGCTTTATCACGGACGACTAAACTTATAACGGCCGGCTAAGCCGGTACCCAGACTCATGGCTAAGGCTAAGCCGTCGTCCAGGCTCATGGCTAAGGGCCTTATAATGGCCGGCTAAGGCTAAATAGCCTAGACTTACCGACTATTTTTAGCCGTGAAATTTGTCACATGTCAAGTTACTTGGACCAGAACTCTGTTGTGCACCAAATTTTAGGTTGGCTAATTAGCGGCTTTAGCCGTCGGTTTAGAGAGAACGCATATGAATTCGTAGGTTAAAAATCAAAGTATATTTTAAAAAAGCTGGTTAGTCAAATACCTATTTTGGTAATTTTCCCATTCTTAAATTTAATTAATATTCTAAAAGGTTTTTTTTTTCTTTTTTTTATGGTACTTCAAAACATTATATCACCAAGCTGGCTTGCATGAGTTTTAAATGTTATTGCAATTTTTCTTCGGTATGCATTTTTTCTTGGGGGTAACTTTGTAAAAAAAAAGTAATGAAGTTTAGTGTTTCAGTTAGGTCACTCAAGTTTAAAAAATATTACAATTAAGTCACTCAGCTTTCATTTTTTATTTAAATTATATGTTTTAACATGTTTTTTTATCATGTTCTTTTTTTGTTTCAATTAGAAATACTTTTATCTTTTTTTTATGCTGATGTGGAATGGTGACGTGGATTTTAGATTATTTTTTAATTTGTTAATATAATTAACATTTTTTTTAAATAAAATTACATATATTAGAAATCCCGACCCATACATCTTTTCCCCCATAAGTTTCTTGACACATTTCGTGTTTCGATGATGGCTTGATTTTAAGGTTTAGTGACCTAATTTAGACAAAAAATACATGAGTGACCTAATTGAAACACATTTAAAATTTTATTACTATTATATGAAGTTTTCGTTATCTGACAATGAGTTTTAGTAACACCTAGACATATATAATATCAAAGTAATTTTATAAAATCTTTGTAAAAATCATTTCTAACAGGGTTGTTAGGATCTTACAAGTGGATTGTTGTATCTAACTTAGTCAATGATATCAGATTATGCAGCGGAACTTCAAAAAATCAACCAAGTTACCGTTTGATTGAATAAGCAATAGTAACACAAGAACAGAGAAAATACACCAAACTCCAACTGTATTACTTGCACTCGTTAACTCGTGTTCTCGTTAGAGTTACAATACGATAATACAAATCGAGAATGAAAACGGTTATAACCCACTAACTCTATAGCGTTTGCAAACATGTGACAGTGAAATACTCTCCAGATTTTTTTGCCATAACTGAAACACCCTACTTTATATTTACTTATTTTATCAGAGTTTAATTGCGAAAAACATGTCACAGATCAATAAAAAAAACCTTGCCATAATGGCTAAAGAAAATTTTCATTTATAATAATATTCTTTTTACAAAGGATAATATATTTACATTATCATATATAGGGATCTTTCAACACCGAGCAGCCTCGTCCATAGAAAGCTTCATTCCACGTGCTTCTTTCCTACAGTGTTTGAAAAATGATTTTGAATTAGCTTAATCTAAGTAAGTACACTACATCATTCATTTTATTATGAACCCTTTAGGTTCTTATTGTTCAAGTTTTCTCGGGCTCTCAGCGCCAACGTGACCATCTCCGGACGTACCTCCGGTCACACTTTTTGTATATTTTATGGGTGTGCTAACCCCCTCGCAACTATCACAGGTCGTACCTCCGGTCCGAGTATTGGCAAAGTCCTTATACTCGTCAGTATAGACACCTTGCATTTGTCACGAAAACTCATTAATTCCTCAGCCCCGTAGGCTTGGAATCTTTTACTCCTTCAACCTAGTAGGCCTAGAGTTTACTCTTTCAGGCCCGAAGGCCCAGAGTTTTCTTTTCTTCTTTATTTATTGAGATCCACCTTATAGGCCCGGTATCTCATTTCATTTGGAATCTTGAGTATCTTGGACTCACAGCCTCCCAAATGTATCAAACATTTGTTTTCATTTCATGTACATGCTTGATTTATTTACCAACCAGTCCACGCCTTAAAACTTTGTAACGGTTTCTTCACGATGCATTAGAAGGGTTTATATATAGGAAGTACTAGTGGCGTATCCACTACCCCTCTAACACTTCGTGATTACTCCGTTATTCCATTTTAAAGTTTTAAACTCGTTCCATCATACTCATTCATGTTTGCACGTATCATCATGCATTCACATATTCATCATGCATTTCACGTATTCGTACTCATCACGTGTTTACATTCATTATGCATGGTATACTTTCATCTCGTAATCGTATTCGTCATATATTGTAAACTGGGGTGATCTTCCTTCCAGAGCAGTACCTTCAACAGAGATGTCCCTAGGAAAGAGTGACGGGTGTAGGAGAGATTTATACACCACTCTTTCCTTAGACAGGACATTCCGTTTGTCAGATAACTACATACCGGTTGGATGTTCTACCGTACGTTTACTATACCGGTAGGGAATTTAAGAGGAATGTACCTGATACAACGTCAGGAACATCTTTCGCTTCCTCTGTAGTGATCTGAAAATCCCTACCCCTTGGCTTCGGAGCTTCGATCCTTTTTATCTCATTTTATGCCACTCTAGACCCTTCTCCGGTCTTTTCCATTTTAGTTTTTAGCTCAGGACATTCTCTGCTAAAGTGTCATGGCTTGTAACAATTGTAGCATAATTGAGTGCCACTCATACACTGCAATAAAGTGTCCTGGCTTGTAACAATTGTAGCATAATTGAGTGCCACTCATACACTGCAATGCAGCGTGTCCAATCTTTCCACACTTGTGACAGGTTGTAGACTTGAATCGACACTCTCCCGGGTGCCTTCTTCCACAAGTCTTACAAACTTGAATACCTTTCCTTGGGGAGGAAATGCCTCCCATTTTGTTGAACTTAAACCTCTTAAGAGGCATAGGAGAGGGATAATTTTCTCCTTTCCTCTTCCCGTCTCTCTCTGTCTGTCTTTTGAGCTCTGTCTCACGTTCCCGAGCCCAATCAATCATTTCCTCCAAGTTTGCACACTTGGATGGATGAATAAATTCCCTAATCTCTGTTTTTAAAACGAGATGGTATCTCGTTATCCACATTTCCGGGGTTGTTAACAAAGCTGGACAGAACCTGGCTTTGTTATAAAAGATCCCCGTGATCTCACCCACAGTTTATGTTATCTGACGGAGTTGAAGAAACTCCTCAGTAATCCTTTCGATTGCCGCTCGAGGGTAATAATGTTTTAGGAAGATGTCCTTAAATTCTTCCCATCTCATCTCTTTGATCTTATCTTTGCCTTTCTATTTCTGCACTACTCCCCACCAATCGTCGTCTCGCTCTTTTAACTGATTGGTGGCGAGGGTGACTTGGTCCTCCTTCTCACAATGGCATGTATCGAATGCCCTTTCAATGGAGGCGATCCACTTCTGACTTTCTAAAGGGTTAACAGCTCCCTTAAATTCTAATGGTTTGCAGGTCATGAAATCCTTACACGTACAACGAGTTGATTTCGTATTAACTTTCGGATTTCCTCCTTCTCCATTGTGAATAATGTCTTTGTGGCTTTCAAACCAACTTTCTAAGGAATTTGTAAATCCGCTTGTAAGATCGGAAAGTTTACATCTAATGCTTTTCCTACTTCTATCGCAATCTATCTCCGGATGTTCTCCGGGACTTGTTCTACCTCATTCTCATCATGACGTGGAGATTTAGTTCTCATGTGGCTTCCTTCATCACGTATTTCATTGCTTTGATGTTCAGCCATTTGCTGAAACATGATGTCGTTTTAATCTCTCATTCGTTTACCCTAATCGTAGTCTAGGGTTTTATACTACAGGCCTTGTATCAATTTAATCCTAATCCAGGATTTTACATAAGGCTCATACTCATGTATTCGTACATATGCATATATCTTAATCATGCATATTCACATCCCCGACTTACTATATGCTGATATAAGTTATCATATGGTGTTTGGGATGCCATGATGGTCCCATGCATTAACTCTTATACTGGCAAGACATAAGGTAATGTATATTGCCATCCTGATACTCTCAACTATCATATGGAGCTTATCTCATACAAAGTTCTGCCCACGTATACTCACACATTTCTGTTTAAGCACTGGAATTTAACATACCTGCTTCCTTGGACGGCTTCAGATTGAATCCCTATTTATATCATGAGCACTTATGGTTTGAGTTTAAGTACCCTTTCTGATACTTAAATCCCTCAAACCGTGCTCTGATACCAACTTGAAACACCCTACTTTATATTTACTTATTTTTATCAGAGTTTAGTTACGGAAAACATGTCCCAGATCAGTAAAAAAACCTTGCCATAATGGCTAAAGAAATTCTTTAATTATAATAATATTCTTTTTACAAAGGATAATATATTTACATTATCCTATATAGGGATCTTTCAACTCCGAGCAGCCTCGTCCATAGGAAGCTTCATTCCACATGCTTCTTTCCTGCAGTATTTGGAAAATGATTTTGAATTAGCTTACGCTAAGTAAGTACACTACATCGTTCATTTTATTATGAACCCTTTAGGTTCTTATTGTTCAAGTTTTCTCGGGCTCAAGGCGCCCACGTGACCATCTCTGGACGTACCTCCGGTCATGCTTTTCGTATATTTTAAGGGTGTGCTAACCCCCTTTCGCAACCATCACATGCCGTACCTCCGGTTCGAGTATTAGCAAGGTCCTTATACTCGTCAGTATAGACCACTTGCATTTGTCACGAAGACTCATTCATTCCTCAGCCCCATAGGCTTGGAATCTTTTACTCCTTCAGCCCCGCAGGCCTAGAGTTTACTCTTTCAGGCCCGAAGGCCTAGAGTTTTCTTTTCTTCTTTATTTATTGAGATTCACCTTATAGGCCCGGTATCTCATTTCATTTGGAATCTTGAGTATCTTGGACTCACAGCCTCCCAAATGTATCAAACATTTGTTTTCATTTCATATACATGCTTGATTTATTTACCAACCAGTCATTGCCTTAAAACTTTGTAACGGTTTCTCCACGATTCATTAGAAGGGTTTATATATAGAAAGTACTAGCGGCGTATTCACCACCCCTCTAACACTTCGTGAGTACTCCGTTATTCCATTTTAGAGTTTTAGACTCGTTCCATCATACTCATTCATGTTTGCACGTATCATCATGCATTCACATATTCATCATGCATTTCACGTATTTGTACTCATCACTTGTTTACATTTATTATGCATGGTATACTTTCATCTCGTAATCGTATTCGTCATATATTGTAAACTGGGGTGATCTTCCTTCCAGAGCAATACCTCCAACAGAGATGTCCCTAGGAAAGAGTGACGGGTCTAGGAGAGATTTATACACCACTCTTTCCTTAGACAGGACATTCCATTTGTCAGATAACTACATACCGGTTGGATGTTCTCCCTTACGTTTACTATATTTATTTATTTATTCTTTATTAGTCTATACCCCTAAACATTCATAATGAAGTACACAAGAGGTTTATATATAGGAAGTACCAGCGGCGTATCTACCACCCCTTGAATACGTCGTGACTACTCCATTACTCCCATTTAGTGTTTAGACTAATCCGTTATTACCCCGTACCCTCGTCATATCGCATAACACATATTACATAATCATATCGTATAAGCACGTATTTCACATAACTGTGTCTAGGGTACGGGCCCAGTGTACTTACATTATCTTCGGGTAGTTCCTAAGTTCGTTCCTCGCTTTAAACGCTTTGCGGAACTTAAACCGCACTCGTAGCGTACCGTACTCATTCTTAAATGCTCTCGTAATCGTCGTTCGGGGCTCTTCGGGAGTCGTGTGTGTGAAGGTGATGGTTTTGGTGTTGGTGTGTGGTTTTTCAAATTGTGACATCCGGAATTTTTTTTTTCTTTTTATTTTATTTAATTTTCGGGACGAAAATTCTTTCAACTAGGGGATGATGTGACAATCCGACTTTTCAAGTTAACTCAGTTAGTAAATTCCGTTAAGTTTCCTATTAAAACCTAACCCAGTTAACTCAATATTAAATCCCAAGGACAAATTCTGTCATTTCCTGAACCTCAAACTTCAGTGACTTATCCTTCAAAATCCCTAAACTGAATCGGTTGACTATAAAAAGTCAAAATTGAAAGATTTGTTCCTGTTGATTTTCATAAAGTCAAAATTCACAAACATTGATCTTAATTCACAAATTGTAACCGAACTTTGCATAATTTCGTAATTGATTTGATAATTTTTAACAGTTCCGACATCTTTGAGCCTTAATCATTGTCATTACTTTCGAATAAAACCCAATTATGCTCATTAAACCCGTAACTGTCGTCCCTATCATCATCGATTATCAAATTGAACAAATTCATGTATTACTCTCACAAATTGAACTCCTGCACACGACAAACAAGACCCTGCGAAGCTTTTTCACATATCACATTCGCCGGAGACGCAACCAGAGCCGTCGGGGACTAAGCACTTCGAAGTCGGAACTCATTCTAGTTGGGAACCTACAATTCGACATCAATTCTGGTAATCTCTTACACCCTTACCTTCGTTTTCTTCTGTTAATTGAAATCCCTAACATTTCCAGGGCTTACAACACCAAATTGATTACGAACGAATTCTAGGGTTTATAACCATTTCAGTTTAATCGAACTCCAACCTGAACACGATCTAAATCCAATTAAAGGTCATGGTCAGGTTCGCAAACATCCACTCATCGAAAGCCCTATGCTAATTTGATTTCATCTCATCGAATTATTCAAAATCCATAATCTAGGGTTTGTTCTTGAAACGATTTGGGGTTTTTGATCTTAAACACATTTTTAACCTAATTAAACTATACAAACAGATTCGCAATGCTTCGATTTGTAAAAGGCCTATGATTTCTACTAGTTCTATTATCGAAATCAGTCGATTTGATTTTGTGTTCATATCTTAGGGTTTTTATGTCCAAACACGAAATTAAAGGTCTTAAACTTAACGATTTTAGAATTAAAACACATCCACTGACTAGTAATCGACTGACGAACAAAACCCCTATGATGTTTTGGTCGATCATCATCGAAATCGACAGATTTGGGCTGGTTTAGTCGCGTAGTTATATGGGAAGGGGGATACACTAGACTTAATTGATAAAACCAAACAGAACCGGGTATCTAACGTGATACCTTAGCCGGCGGGATTGGTTAAGACAGTGTGCGTGGGTGGGAGAGACCCAGGTTCGAGACCGGGCTCCCACATTTTATTTGAGGCACTTTTTAGTTATATTAAATTATTAAAAATCAAACTCTATATTATTATAATATTATATTAATATTTTTTAGCACGGGGAACCACCCGTAGGCTATGGTTTGGATTTATGTTCTATTTTCATTATTAATTCCACTTTTAAAAATAGTATATTTATATTGTTTTCAAGCCATAACCTCGTATAAAATAATATATTTATATTATTTTCAACCCGTGACTCCTAGTATAAAATAATATATATATTTTTATATTATTTCGCCTCGTTTACTAGTTTCGTGTAACGTTTTAAATAAATAATGTAGTTATTTATAATATTTTACACTCGTTATTATCTTCGAATAAAATAATAAATTTATTATTTTATCGCATAATTAATTATTGTAATAATATATGTATTATATTATTTTCGTAGGCCATTATGTAATGACGAAATCGCTCGAATATAATTATTATATTATTTTGTCATCTGTCGCGTAACGTATACATCTTAATTATTAATTAAAGAATTCTTATTCTCGTTGACACGTTCGTCTACTCTTAATCATTAGAGCGTTTCCTTAGGATGTTCAATCCTCCGTGTCGTCGTCACAAATCCCAACTTGTCCCTAATTTATGTGTTTATAATTTTAGGGCATTCGTAAGTCGTTTGAGACTTACACTCGTGGTTCCAACTTATCTCTTGTGTGATACTGCCTACGCTATTCAGGTGAGTTTTCACGGCCCATTTTTACTGTTTTAAACTGGGGGAGAAAATATGTCGTAAATGCTTTTGATTTTTGTAATTCATATATGATATCACTTGTATGACTGTGCGTACACATTATCCTTTAAGTCCTCACATCGGACCGTTAATATGAACATAGCGAGGTAATTTGAGTAGTACTACTGGGTTTGACAAACCTCACCCGCGTTAGTCGCGCTAACTCGATTGGAGGTCGAACGAGTGCAATATTGACTTAAACATGCACCATGATGGTGGGAGGCACAGGTGCACATTAGGACATGCATGAGATTCTTCTATTTGATTATTGTCTTATTAAATTGTTTGGACTATTCTGAATTGTGTCTGGTTTGGACGTTTGGACTTTTGGGCGCGTGTGTTTTGCGCATTTACTTTTCTTTACGCTTCCGCATTAAACTCTGATTGTTATGATATTTTCATTTGAGTCCCATGTAGAGTCGTTCAATATAACTAATGTCTGAGATCCTGGTTTGTCACTTCCCAAATGGTAAAACTCCGTTAGCTGAAATTTGGGGGTGTGACAGATTGGTATCAGAGCCATTAGTTATAAAGAACTAGGATTGCATACTAGACTATAACCTCACACATTAATTACATGTCATAAACCTTGGATATTTGGCACTTATATGTTATATTATAGGATCATGTCGTCAACTCCACCACCATCACCTAAGGCACCAGGACACGATGTACCTATCTTGTCATCCCTGGAGCCCAAAAGGCGCCGGACTAGTTCTAGTGACTATTCGGTTGATCAGGGTGAATCGAGTAGCGCGCAAGCAACGAATCCTGCTTGCAATTGGAATGCCTACCCGCAAATGATCCAAAGATGGATCGAAATGGGAAATGTCCCATCACCCTACTTTGGTTCCGCTTCCTCATCATCTACTTTACCTAGCTTGCCATGCACTATGGAGCAAGCTTTTGCAGCTTTTGTATTTTACATGTCTAGGGAGTTGAGCATTGTGAAAGATGCTACTGATGAGATACCTGACATTCTGCAACGAGAGTCACAAATAGAGGATAACAAGGTAGGAATTGAGCTTTTGACTACTGAGCTAGCAGTGACGGATCAGGTCCATAATGTTTTGGTGGATCGGGTGACACATTTGGAGACGAGGGTGGACGCCTCGAACCTTGATGTAGGAGGGATTCCGGAGAGAGTGGCTAATCTGGAAGCACAACTGCAAGTAGCAGACCATGCTGCTGAAGGACTTCAAGAGAGAGTGACTCACTTAGAAGCTCAACTGCAAAAAGCCCTATTTCCTGAGGACATTCCACTTTCAGACGGCGAGGAGGAGCCACCCGAGGAGGAACCAGTGGAGATCGACGATGCACAATCATACGTTTCTTCCGATGACGAGGATGTTTGATGATCTTTCTATTGTATCTTTCCTTTTCATTCATGTTTTGCTTATGTTATTTCTCTTTTCAAACCTAGATGGGTAAGGTTGTTCCCATTCAATAAAAGCATGAGAAGTTTAATGTTTGAGTTATTTATTTTGTAGCCTTACAACTTATTTAATTTTCAAAATATTAGATGTTGTATTTCCTTACTTGTACATAAATAATGTTCAATATGCGATATATTTCTCATTGTTTTGTATTGATGAATGTGAAGAATCATGTCAGGAAGAGGACGTGGAGGTCGTGCTGGTGGCCGAGGTACCATCAACATGACAGCAGCGGAGCTGGCGGCACTAATCAACAATAGTGTGGCTGAGGCTCTAGTAGCACAGAATGTTGCAGGTAAATGCTTTAACTATTGACTAATGATGTCAATTCATCCCTTAAAGCGCCTTTCCTAAGCTCTATAATCCTAATCCTATATTGTTTCTAAATCCAGGCCAGCAAAACCAGCAGAATCAGCAACCAGCATGCACGTTCAAAGCATTTATGGACTGTAAGCCCCACGCTTTTAGTGGAGCTGAAGGAGCTATCGGACTACTACGGTGGTTCGAAAAAGTAGAATCGGTGATTGCCATGTGCAACTGCCAAATGGCCAATCAGGTCAAGTTCGCCGCTGGAACTTTGGAGGGCCCGGCTCTCACGTGGTGGAACGCCCAGGTCCAGATGTTTGGTCTGGCCATGGCAAATGGACTCCCGTGGGAGGAGTTTAAGACGATGATGAAGGAGGAGTACTGTCCTCGTGATGAAATTCAAAAGTTGGAAGGAGAATTTTGGAACCTAAAGATGGAAGGTTCTAAAATTGAGCTTTATACCACTCATTCACATGAACTTGCTACCATGTGCCCACATATGGTGACTCTTGATTTCAAGAGGATTGAGCTGTATATTGGAGGCTTAGTACCACAGATTCAAAGTATGGTTACTTCGTCCAACCCTTCTAACATTCAGTAGACTATCAGACTTGCCCACAAGTTAACTGATCAGGCGGTAACTCAAGGGACTCTACCCCCGAGGGGTTCAGTTTCTAAAGCTACTGATAATCATAAGCGCAAGTTTGACCACCACTCTAACTCTCACTCCAACTCCAAAGGACCCCAGTTCAATCAACCCCAGCAGCAGCAATGAAAGTTTGAGCCTGCTAAGAACTTCAATCAGACGACCTCTTCAGGTCAAAATCAAGGTAATTATGTGGGAAGAGCACCCAAGTGCAACAAGTGCAATTACCACCAAGTCGGTGCTTGTAACCGCTGTCAACGGTGTAGCAAGATGGGCCACGCTGTAAAAGATTGTAGAGTGGATCTTCAGAATAAGCAACCGTTCTGACCGCAAAGGTCCACAAGGGGATGTTTTCAATGCGGTAAGGAGGGACATATTCAGAGGGATTGTCCTCGGTCGAAAAGGAGTGGTAATGGAAATGGTAATGGCAATGGTAACGGTAATGGCACTAATCAAGGCAACAATGGTAACAACAACAATCAAGGCAACAACAATGGTGGCAATAATGCCAATAATGGAGGGAATGGTGCGAAAGGACGAGCTTTCGTGCTAGGATCTGGAGAAGCTCGTTATGATCATAATGTGGTTATCGGTAAGTTTCTCTTAAATAATTAATTTGCTTCTGTTCTAATTGATACCGGTGCTGATAGGAGTTTTATATCTAAGAAGCTTAGTGATATGATAAAAGGAACTCAAACTCTGTTAGAAACTAAGTATATAATAGAGATAGCTGATGGCCAAATAATTGAAGCAACCTACATTCTTAAGGGTTGTAAGCTTGAACTAGCTAGTCATATACTTGATATCGACCTTATGCCGGTCACACTTGGTAGTTTTGATGTAATTGTCGGCATGGATTGGTTATCTAAAAACCAAGATGAAATCATTTGTGGTGAGAAAATTGTTCGAATTCCTCTCCCGAGTGGAGAAACCCTTTTCGTTCAGGACGAAAAGGTTGGTGCAGTCATGGGCATCATATCCTTTATGAAAGCACAAAAATGCCTTCGAAAAGGGCATACTGCTATTTTGCCTCTTGTTGCTTAGCAGCCATAAGAAGAGAAGAAATCTGATGATATTCCCATCGTGCGTGACTTTCTGGAAGTATTTCCCGAGGATTTTCCTCGTCTGCCACCACATCGTCAAGTTGAATTCCAAATCGATCTAGCACCCGGAGCGGCACCGATCGCTCGGGCACCTTACAGACTGGCACCTAGTGAATTGCAAGAGCTATCTACTCAGTTACAGGAATTGTTGGATAAAGGTTTCATCCGACCGAGCTCATCGCCATGGGGAGCTCCGGTCCTGTTTGTCAAAAAGAAGGACGGGACTTTCCGTATGTGTATCGACTACCGTGAACTGAATAAAGTCACAATCAAGAATTGTTATCCTCTGCCTCGTATAGATGATCTCTTTGATCAACTCCAAGGATCAAGCTTCTATTCCAAGATAGATCTTAGGTCCGTTTACCATCAATTGAGAGTCCGAGATCAGGATATCTCTAAGACTGCTTTCAGGACAAGGTACGGCCACTACGAGTTTATGGTCATGCCTTTCGGATTAACCAACGCACCTGCGGTATTCATGGACCTCATGAACCGTGTGTGTAAACCATACCTTGATCAGTTTGTCATCGTTTTCATCGCGACATTCTCATTTATTCCAAGAACAAGGAGGAACATGAGGAACATCTACATTTAATCCTAGAATTACTTAAAAAGGAGCAGCTGTATGCTAAGTTTTCCAAGTGTAAATTCTAGATTCGAGAAGTTCAATTCTTAGGACATGTGGTTAACGAGAAGGGAATACATGTCGATCCATCAAAGATTGAAGCCATCAAGAATTGGGCAGCACCGATGACTCCGACTGAGGTGCGAAATTTCTGGGATTGGTAGGATATTACCGTTGATTCGTCGAGGGATTTTCAAAAATTGCACAACCTCTCACTGCCTTAACTCAAAAGGGTAAAGCCTATAACTAGGGCGATAACCAAGAGTCAGCATTTCAACATCTTAAGCAGAAACTTTGCAGAGCGCCTATCCTAGCTCTTCCGGAGGGTACGAATGATTTTGTGGTGTATTGTGACGCATCCATTCAGGGTTTGGGTTGTGTTCTAATGCAATGAGAAAAAGTGATCGCATATGCATCGCGTCAGCTAAAGATTCACGAGAAAAACTACACCACTCATGATCTAGAGTTGGGAGCTGTAGTTTTCTCACTTAAGATTTGGAGACATTACTTGTACGGTACCAAGTGCCCCATCTACACCGACCACAAGAGTCTTCAGCACATCTTCGAACAGAAAGATTTGAACATACGACAACGTCGTTGAGTCGAGCTCTTGAATGATTATGACTGTGCGATCCGGTATCATCCGGGTAAAGCTAACGTTGTAGCTGATGCCCTAAGTCGAAAGGAAACCAAGCCTGTAGGATCGTGAAATTACAAGATGGTTCTGTTCTTAGTTGAAATTGGTGGAAACAATAACAACTACACAAGTGTAATCGAGTAAGCAGAAAGAATACTTTTAAGAACACTGTTGTATTAAGCTTTTGCAGATAAACGATTACAACTGAAAAACTCAATCAAAAGACATAAAACACACACTTACAATGAAGTGTTTACAGATTATTTATACTCACTTAGAATCAAGACAGCCCCTTGATTCTAAGGATCAGATCTAACACAGACCGTTGATCTGTTGTATGTAGCTAACTATTACACGTTTTGTCTAAAACTAGTTAACTTTGTTGTAGCGTCTTCTTTATGCATCATTACTTGCATGCTTGGAGAAGAACATTGTTGTCCGTCATTGGTTGTGCCATTGCGGTTCCTTCTGCTTTGAGTGTGTTAGCTGCTTTTGCATAAAGTTTTCAGTGACGCTTGGTATGGATAGTCAGCTGCAACGATTTGTCTTCAAGGCACAAGGCTGTCAGCAACAAGGATGTTGATCAGCAGCAAGATGTAACCATCCAAAGCTGCTGATGATTTGCCTGTCAGCAGCGTCAAGTGTTGATGCTGCTGAGAAGTCTATCCGCAGCAACTTTGGTCTTCAGCAGATAAGGCTATCCACAACAGATATGTTCTTCAGCAGGAGAACAAGTATCCGCAGCAGATAAGCTTGTCCGCAGCAGTTTGTTGGTCAGCAGCAAACTCTGAGATCATCAGCATTTGTACTTAGAGAATTTTGTAGCCATCAGTCTTTGGTTCTACAAACTCCCCCTAGACTGATGCTACCAAAATTCTCTTACTGCCTTTGTTGCTGAAGCTTTTGCATATTTCTGACTATTCTTTCAACCTCATATCCTCTCTGGTCCATGCTGGGATTGTTAAGAGGAAGCTCAGATAGAGTCTTGATGTCTTTGCTTGCCATTTTAAAGATAGCTTTGCTTGAACACCTCATCTTCTGTCCTTTAACATCTGTCAGAGTGAATTCATTCTTCTCAGCATTGTAGGACCAGCTGATGAATGGAGGGGATTGAATAGGTTTGGCATCAATAATTTCATCTTTGCTGGGGTTGAAGTAATGTCGGATTGCCAGCAAAAGATGTCTCCCACCTTCATTCTCAGGCTCAGAGGATTCACCCAGCTCCATCATTCTTCATAGATCAGAATCTGGAAGCTGTAGTACCTCATCAACAGAAGTATAGATTGATCTTTTAGCTTCTGTCCTCCCCCTGAACACTTCAAACCATTGGTCTTCAGGGCTGTATGACCATCTGATTATTTCTCTTGAGTCTTCAGGTTTGGAAGTGGGTTTATTTTTCCTTTTGGGAGGTTGTTGATGAGTAGGAGCTGGGTGTGTGGATTTAGACTTTGAGGGAGGAGAGGAGGGAGGTCTAGGAAGGAGAGTGGAAGGTTGTTGGATTGAGGAAGTGTTGGGTTTCTTTGATTTCCTTTCTTCTTCTTGAATGTTTACCCTTTTCTTGGAGCCTTTCTTCTCCAATCTTTCTTCCTCATCCTTCTTGACTTTAAAATAGAGGGCTTGCAGGTTCATGAAATTCATGGGACCTAGCCTCTTTCTACTCTCTCCTCTAGCCTTAAGGAAGTCAATCATGACCTTCCTTTCTTCATGGGTTCGTTTATTAAAGGCAATGGTCTTTTTGGACTTTTGTTTGGCTTTTTCTTCTTCTTCAGCCTTTTTCTTCTTTGCCAATTGACCTTTCTCACCCATGAAGGCTCTGTAGATTTCTTTATTTGATAGTTTCTCAAGGTAGTTTGCATCCTCACCTTGAGAAACTAGAGCCTTTACCCACTCCTCTCTCATTTCTTTGGCTAATTCAGAATAAGTTATTCTGAACTTAGCCTCTTCCTTCTTCTTCTTTTCTATTTCTTCTTCTTCTTTATCAAATTGTTCCTGCAGTTGAAGAGCAAGAGCTTCATCTTCTTCAATCTGATAAACTGCAGGAATCTTTACCTTCAGAGCATCCAACTGTTTTGCATACAGTTGGATCTGTTGTTCTCTGAGGAGAATGGCTGTGATTCTATCTTGAGCTTTCTTAGTTTCAGCCATATCTTCTTCTTCTTTCTTTTTCTTTTCTCTTTGTAATCTCTCTTCGTCTTCTTCAGTTATAATTCCCTTTCCCTTATCTTTGTTGGATGCCTCTGCTTCGGCTTCACTGATCACAACAGCAGATGATTGTGCCGCTGTGGGAGTCTCAGCCTCAGCTTCATTGGCAATTTAAGAGGTTGATAAGGGAAGGTCATTAGCTTCATCTATTTTGCACTCAGGACTTGTAAATTCTATCAGCATTTCTTTGACAGTGGATCTTGATTCATATGCAGCAGCAAAGATGTCTACTCGAAGGGAAGCTGAGTCAGAATCAGTGTCAGAATTTGACACATATACCGCCTCGGCAATCCTTCCTTCTTGTTCAAGATGTGCTCTGACAGTAGCCATCATTGCCTGGCTTTCGAGGGAGTTGACATTGCAGATATTTGCTCTGAGTTGAAAGATCTTGTAAAGAAAGTCTGTAGGAAGTAGCAGGATGTTTCTGGTGTTGATGGTGAGAGATGAACCGTTGCTTAGCAGAAAGGTGTGGTCAAGAGACTTAGTGCTTACCCATCCCAGCACATCTAAGTCCTTGACAATGGAGTTGTACAGAAATCTTCTTAAGCACAGAACTTCTTCTTCAGTGAGAAGACTGCTCCTTATTATTTCAAGTCTTCTAGGAGTCAGTCTTCTTTCTGCTGCTGTTGAAGATTCAGGATAGGCTACCCTTTTTGCTGCTTGTATTTGTCTTTGAAAGTTGGGTAGATTATCCTCCATCAAGTCATAGAACCTTCCGATGGCAAGTTCTGCTGAGAGGTCCGTTGAGTTGTTGATGCATTGTAGATGGTATAGGTGAAGGACTTGGATGATGTTGAGAAAGTCCCAGTTTAGCTCTTCTACTCCGCTAAACTCCCAACCAATCCAGAACCTCTAAGATTTTCCATCATACCCCCAAGCTAGTATTGTATCAAACTCTAGCTGTGTTGAAGTCAGTGGAAATTGGGGGGCAATGGAGTGACTTATGATGGCTGCTGCTTCAGGGATGATGCTGAAAGATGTATATGTTTGTTCTGTGTCTTCAGCATCATTCATCATTTCATCAACAGCCCTGACGACTAGCTTCCAGTCTTCAGATGTTTCTTCTTCTTCGTTATCTGAAGCTGGCAAGTCATGAACCTGTACAAAAGCTGGCTTGAAAAGTGTGCTTTGAAATACAGCCTGCTCTTGAATCCAGTCATCAAGACTGTCTGAGTCTTTCTCCATTGGGACCATCTCCCCCTTTTTGGTTGCATCAGTGAACAAATAAGCATCAGTTTGGGTGCCTACTGATACAAGAGAAGGAGAAGGTACAGTTGGGCATTGATGGGCTTCATGCATAGAGACTTGGTGTCTTAGTTTGGACACTTCAGCCTCTAGCATAGCCACCCTGGCCATTAATTCCAAGTTATGAAGTTTCAGTCTGTCCTCATCCACAGTTGTGGAATCCTTGGATCCAGATGGGGCCCTAGGCCTAGCCTCTTCATCCCCATCACCCATGGTTTCTTGGCACCTGGGATTCCTCTTAGTGAGGGGAGTTTCCAAGGAAGCATCCTCACTGTGAGTTTTCGTGGTTGAGGTCTTAGCAATGTTGTCACTGTCCTCCTGGTTATTTGATGGACCAGCAGTAGTAACAGCCTCTTCCACATCTATTCTGTCATAACTCCTAGAGTGGACCTTCAGGGTAGAAGAACTTGGGTTGGGTGTGTTGGAAGCAAGATCAATCAGTACCTCCGAGATAGTGGTAGTTGGAGAAGGTACATCATCTTGATCAGGTTCCTCAATACTTAAGTTCAGAAGAGAAAGGAAAGGCTCAGGGGGCTGTTCTATGGATCCGGGAAGTGATCCTGATCCTAATAGAGAGACATCCAAAGGAGTCTCCCTAATAATGTGGCTGTCCCTTATGATATTCTCACCAGAATGTTGTGATTCTGAGTGAGGGCTGTTAGGTTGGGTTTGGGCCTTGGAGGCAAGGGAAGAAGGAATTCTCTTGCCCCTTTTCCTAGTATATGTCATTGCAATCGGGGCCCTGTGTTTCGGTTGAACAATAACATCTAAAAGAGGTGTAGGTAATTTTTGTACCTGTGCATCCTTAGTAGTATGCACAGGGGTTCGAATGGTGGAAGCAGACTGTTGTTCAGGATGTGAGGTGGAGTGTGGGGGATCAGTATCAGATGGGATTGCTGAACTGTCACCCGGGGTACTTTGTATGTTCAGCATTGTAGATAACAATGGAACATTTGAGAACTTTTTGGAAACAGTTCTCATGCTTTGAAAAATATTATTTTTATGTCCCAACATGATGTAGATTCTTACAGGTTTTGAAAGTTCTTTTAGTTCTTGATTGAAAACTTCCTGCAAGAATCTTGGGTACATAAAAAATTGCTGCTTTGCACCCTCTTGAAGGTTATATCTCAAACCCTAAAAGATGAGGTGTGCAAAGTTGAAGCCTTGGTTAGTGACCATACCATGGAAGGTGGAGGCAAGTGCGGAGCTCACCTGATGCCATCCACTCCTCTTCTGAGATATGCATTGGAGAAGAGTGTGACAAAGATACTTCCATGGAGGGCCCATCAGCGCCTTCTCGATTGTATACTCGGTCTGATTTCCAGTGTATCCAATGGATACAAAGGTCCTCATGTATTCGTCCTTCGAGTATGAGATGGCTGCTCCCTCATCTTGAAGCTTAAGATGTTTTCTGAGTGTGGCTTCCAAGATGGTGATATCCTTGCCGTCTACCTTGGCTTTAATTTGGGGAATCCCCTGTTCGGTAGAGTAGACGGCAGTACTCCAGAAATCCTCCATATGAGGGATATATATGGTAGGGTTGGTGGTGAGGGCAAAGTAGATCTTTGATCGACATAAGAAATCGATCATATCATCAAACCCTTCGGATTTCTTTCCTTTGGTAAGATATGTTGTAAGGTTGTGGTATGGGGAGAACTTATCATCAGGGTTATTGATGTCTGTCATTGTTTAATTTAGAGGGAAGGTCAGAATATGGGAGGCTTTGAATGTTTTAAAGATGAAGGGCTTGAATATGGTGGGGACTTGAGAGAAAGTGATGTGGGTTTAGGGTGAAATTGAAGGTGAAGAGGTGGTAAGGAAATTTGATTCGTTCTTATAACGGCAGAAGAGGGAAAAAGCAAAATGACTTGTACAGTATAACCCAATTCACCTTTTATTGTTACAGCTGTAATACACCGAGGCAGTCATGGTAAAGACTGACGTGAATTTTAACAGCGGGTAAAAGTTAATTTGGACTTAAATTTACCAATCAGCAGCAAACTTGATTGTTGTGGATGCGGAAGGTTAAGTCTGTCAGCAGTAAACTTATCTACTTCTGATGGATTTAATAATCCGCAGCAAGGATGTTGCTGTTGACAGTCTTAAAGAAATTCGCAGGAAACCTGTTCCTGCTGATAACTTAAAGCAGTCAACTACAAATCTTTTGCTGCTGAGGATTAAACCTGTCAGCAGCTGAAGGACAAAAATGCTGCTCACTTATAACTTTTATTTACAATAAGGGACAGATACATTTACAACAAAGGATAGACACATTCAACTGAACCAATGATGATGCTTGGTGGTTTCTTTGCCTTCCATTGATGAGTTGGTGGTTTTCCACCTCTCTTTGCCTTTTCAGCAGCAGAAGCTGCATCCGAGGACTTTGACTGATCAGAAGCAGATTTTGTTGCTGCTGATGGTTTTACTTTAGCAGCTCTAGACTTTGCTGCTGAAGGCTTTCCTTTTGGTTGCTTGGGCTTTACTCGATCAACAACAGTTTTGTTGGCTGCTGATGGTTTAAGAGCAGACTTATGCCTATCCTTCTTCACCTTACTAATAGGCTTTTGTATATTTTGGGGTGGAAGAAGAATATGATTGAAAGGATTAAACTTACAATTTGCAGCAAAGTGATCTAATTCACCACAGATGATGCAAGATTGTAGAGGTTTTGACAACTGCTCCCTTGGTGGAGAAAGAGAGTTTCTGAATTGAGTTGTCTTAGCTTCAAACCTTCTTACCTGTTTGTTCTTCTTTGTCTTCTCAAAAGCATGTTGCTTGAGGTTTCTTTTCTGCTGTAGGTAGTAGAAGCAGGTGCTGGAAGTATGATTGTATTTCCCACACACAAAACATGATTTCGCCAGTTTGTCCCTTTGAAAGTACATATAGTCCTTTCTTTTGAACAAGTCTTTGAAGTTCCAGGGGTGAGCTTTGTTATGCTCAAAGGTGGCTTCTTCCAATGTCTTTTGAACATATGGAACCCTCTCTCCAGGCGCATGACATAAGTCAAACACCTTCCTTGGTTGGATTGAAGTTGAGGACTGGCCCTTTTCAATATTTAGTTTCCTACCTTCTGGAGGATAACTAATTTTGATTTATTTGAATGGTGTAGGAACTGGTACTGAAATGGCTGGTACTGGTGTTGAATGGATAATGGGGACTTCATCTTTAGTCATAATAATTTGAGGGGCAGGAGAAGATGAAGCTTCACTTGTTTCAGTGGAGTCTGAGCAAGTTGATTCAGACTCTGACGAGGTAGTGCATTCTTGCACCAAAGGTTCATCCTTAGAGGGATCAAGATTTCTGTTGGCCATATCAAGATTTGCAAGATTGAAGCTTGGTTCATGGATGGCAACGTAGTCAGCAGGAGGTGCAACGACTTGATATTGTTCAGCATGATACCCCAGCCCAGTTTTTACCTTTTCATGAATTTGAGCATCCAAAAGTCTTTGCAGCTTTTTGGATGCAAATTAATATTTGTCGACATGAACTTTCTGTTCTGCTAATTCTGCTCTGGTAGCTTTTAATCTGGCCAGTAGATCATCAATCTGAGTTTCAAGATTGGTTTGTTCATGTCTTAATGATGAAATCTCTTTCTTTAGGCAGTTAATTTTTTCTTTGTAACTGTCTTCGACCTTTTTGAATTCAGATTTCATTTGATGAAACTCTTCATTTTGATCTATGAGGTTTTGATTATGCTTTCTGTAGCCTAAAACCTTATCAATACAGGCTTGGGAACATAGATGTTCATATACCTGAGGCGGTATTTCAGTTGTATCTGCCATAAGAGCTTGGTTGTTGGTAGGCAGATCTTCATACTGAAAGCTCCAGTCAAAGTCAGAAGTTCCAACAGCTGCACAAGCTGCAGTTTGAGCTAGAGGAGTAGCTTGTTGCTGTTGTTGTCTAGGTTGGCTTGGGTGAGCTTGTCTTGTTCGATCATTAGCTGGGTTTGACCTAGGTGCCTTGCATTCTCTAGCAAAATGACCCAGTTGGTTACAGTTGTAACATCTCAATTTGCTTTTATCCAAGCCAACTCTGGTGTTGGAGCTGTTGCTTGGAATGGGTCTTCCAGTTCTAGAGTAGAACCTTTTTGCTCTTATAGAGAGCATGACATACGAGTGCTGTATATCCATTTCTTCTAGATCATCTGGATGGAAACACTCAAGATCCTCCTTGATAAAGTACATGTTGCTTGAGTTTTCAGAAACAAAAGCAGCAGAGGTTGAGGCTTGAGAAGGAGCTTCAAGAAGAAATGGTGATGTGTTTGTTTTAGAGGTAGGAGTTTGAGGATGTGTGACTATGGGAGGATAGTAGTTGCTAGTACTAGGACCTGAGTGCTCAGAGTGAAAAGCAGAAGAGGTGGTGGTGGATGTTGAAGTTGTTTGGTAGCTTGAGCTCCTTTCCTTGGCCTGAATCATTTCTAATTCATAGGTTTTGAGCATACCAAAAAGCTCAGTCATCTGAAGAGTCTTCAGATTCTCAGTTCTTCTGATGGACACTGTGTAGAATGTCCAGCAACTAGGTAGAGATCTGATGAAATTCTTAAGAATATCTTCATTCTCCAACTTCACTTTTGAGCACTGCAACTCACCTACAAGATAAGTATATCTGTTATATAAAACAGTTAGAGACTCACCTTCCTTCCAGACGAAATTTTCATACTGCTGCTTAAGGATGTCTCTTCTGTTTTCTTTGACTTCCTCAGATCCAGCAAACATCTTCTCGAGGGCCTCCCAGAGCTCTTTAGCAGTTTTGTAACTTCTGAAGTTATGAAAAACTTCATTTGGAAGGCACATTTGGATAGCTCCTAGTGCCTTGAAGTCCACCTCCATCTTCTTTATATCCTCTTCTGAGTACTTGGAGGACTCCTTTGGAACTGATGGTCCTCCAGAGTCAGCAGATGCCACCATGGGAGTGTAGGGTCCATCCCTGATGGATTTCCACATTCCGTACTCCTGATAGCAGAAAAAACTTTCCATGCGATTTTTCCACACGTCGTAGTCTTCCCCAGATACCAATCTTGGTGGTCGGTTGATGCTGCCGATGTCTTCAAATCCGTTGCTCTATGCCATCTTTGTTCTTGGTGACTTGATGAAAGAGAGAGAGTTTAGAATAGAACCAGAAGTGATTAAACAAGTGTGAGTTTGTTTAATCTGAGCCAAAGCTCTGATACCACTTGTAGGATCGTGAAATTACAAGATGGTTCGGTTCTTAGTTGAAATTGGCGGAAACAATAACAACTACACAAGTGTAATCGAGTAAGCAGAAAGAATACTTTTAAGAACACTGTTGTATTATGCTTTTGCAGATAAACGATTACAATTGAAAAAATCAATCAAAAGACATAAAACACACATTTACAATGAAGTGTTTACAGATTATTTATACTCACTTACAATCAAGACAACCCCTTGATTCTAAGGATCAGATCTAACACAGACCGTTGATCTGTTGTATGTAGATAACTATTACACGTTTTGTCTAAAACTAGTTAACTTTATTGAAGCATCTTCTTTATGCATCATTACTTACATGCTTGGAGAAGAGCATTGTTGTCCGTCATTGGTTGTGCCATTGCGGTTCCTTCTGCTTTGAGTGTGTCAGTTGCTTTTGCAGAAAGTTGTCAGTGACGCTTGGTATGGATAGTCAGCTGCAATGATTTGTCTTCAAGGTACAAGGCTGTCAGCAGCAAGGATGTTGATCACCAGCAAGATGTAACCATCCAAAGCTGCTGATGATTTGCCTGTCAGCAGCGTCAAGTGTTGATGCTACTGAGAAGCCTATCCGCAGCAACTTTGGTCTTCAGCAGATAAGGCTATCCGCAGCAGATTTGTTCTTCAGCAGGAGAACACGTATCCGCAGCAGATAAGCTTGTCCGCAGCAGTTTGTTGGTCAGCAGCAAACTTTGAGATCAGCAGCATTTATACTTAGATAATTTTGTAGCCATCAGTCTTTGGTTCTACAAAGCCCAAACGAGTTCGAGCATTACAGCTTACTATTCATCCTGGTTTACCTGACAAAATCCGTAGTGCTCAACTTGACGCCCTGAAAAGAGGAAAACCTACCGCTAGAAGGTACACGCGGTATGGAAGCACAACTTGAGGTCAAATCTGACGGTATTCGCTACTTCGCCGAACGAATATGGGTTCCAGTATTCGAAAACTTAAGGGAACTAGTCATGGATGAGGCTCATAAATCTCGTTACTCTATTCATCCAGGTTCCGACAAAATGTACCATGATCTGAAGGTGCTGTATTGGTGGCTAAAGATGAAGGCCGATATAGCCACCTATGTGAGCAAGTGCCTTACTTACGCGATGGTCAAAGTTGAATATCAAAAGCCTTCCGGTCTTCTCCAACAACTAGAGATTCCCACGTGGAAATGGGAACAGATATCCATGGACTTTATCACAAAATTGCCACGAACTCTTACCGGATGTGATACCATTTGGGTAATAGTCAATCGTTTAACAAAGTCCGCTCACTTCTTAGCAATCAAGGAAACCGATAATATGGGGAAAAACTTACTCGTATATACTTGAAGGAAGTAGTATCTATGCACGGAGTGCCAATCTCTATTATTTCGGATCGTGATGCACGATTCACCTCTCGTTTCTGGCAATCGTTACATAAAGCTTTAGGCACGCGTCTAGATATGAGCACAACATACCATCCTCAAACTGATGGCCAGACGGATCGTACAATTCAAACTCTAGAGGACATGCTACGAGCTTGTGTGATTGACTTAGGTAACACCTGGGAGTCTCACCTACCGTTGGTGGAGTTCTCCTACAACAACAGTTATCACACTAGCATCAAGGCAGCTCCATTTGAAGCATTATATGGACGGAAATGTCGTTCTCCTATTTGTTGGGTCGTGGTTGGGGATAGTCAACTTACATGTCCTGAACTCGTACTTGAAACTTCTGAGAAAACCGTTCAAATTGGAAACCGTATGGCAGCAGCTTGTGATCGTCAAAAGAGCTATGCCGATAAGCATCGTAAAACGTTAGAATTTCAAGTAGGGGATATGGTCTTATTAAAAGTCTCACCTTGGAAGGGTGTCATTCGTTTTGGGAAACGAGGCAAGTTAAATCTTCGTTATGTTGGACCATTCAAGATAGTGAAGAGAATTGGTCCAGTAGCGTATCAACTGGACCTACCTGAAGGACTTAGTGGTGTACACAACGTCTTTCACGTCTTAAACTTGAAGAAATGTCTGGCAGACGAGTCACTCGTGGTTCCTCTTGAGGAACTATACATTGATGAATAGTTACGTTTCATCGAAGAACCTGTGGAAATTACGGATAGGGAAGTCAAAACATTAAAGCGCAGTAAAATTCCTATTGTTAGAGTCCGTTAGAACTCGAAACGCGGACCGGAATTCACTTGGGAGCGCGAGGACCAGATGATGCGCAACTATCCTCATCTGTTCAAGCAATCCACTTCAAACTCTTAAGGTACTATTTTAATTTTCGGGACGAAAATTCTTTCAACTAGGGGATGATGTGACATCTGGAAATTTTTTTTCTTTCTTATTTTATTTAATTTTCGGGACGAAAATTTTTTCAACTACGGGATGATGTGACAGTCCGACTTTTCAAGTTAACTCAGTTAGTAAGTTCCGTTAAGTTTCCTGTTAAAACCTAACCCAGTTAACTCAATATTAAATCCCAAGGATAAATTCTGTCATTTCCTGAACCTCAAACTTCAGGGACTTATCCTGCCAAATCCCTAAACTGAATCGGTTGACTATAAAAAGTTAAAATTGAAAGATTTGTTCCTGTTGACTTTCATAAAGGCAAAATTCACAAACATTGATCTTAATTCACAAATTGTAACCGAACTTTGCATAATTTCGTAATTGATTTGATAATTTTTAACAGTTTCGACATCTTTGAGCCTTAATCATTGTCATTACTTTCGAATTAAATCCAATTATGCTCATTAAACCTGTAACCGTCGTCCCTATCATCATCGATTATCAAATTGAACAAATTCATGTATTACTCTCACAAATTGAACTCCTGCACATGACAAACAAGACCCTGCGAAGCTTTTTCACATATCACATTCGCCGGAGACGCAACCAGAGCCGCCGGGGACTAAGCACTTCGAAGTCGGAACTCATTCTAGTCGGGAACCTACAATTCGTCATCAATTCTGGTAATCTCCTACACCCTTACCTTCGTTTTCTTCTGTTAATTGAAAGCCTTAACATTTCCAGGGCTTACAACACCAAATTGATTACGAACGAATTCTAGGGTTTATACCCATTTCAGTTTAATCGAACTCCAACCTGAACACGATCTAAATCCAATTAAAGGTCATGGTCAGGTTCGCAAACATCCACTCATCGAAAGCCCTATGCTAATTTTATTTCATATCATCGAATTATTCAAAATCCATAATCTAGGGTTTGTTCTTGAAACGATGTGAGTTTTTTGATCTTAAACACATTTTTAACATAATTAAACTATACAAACAGATTCGCAATGCTTCGATTTGTAAAAGGCCTATGATTTCTACTAGTTCTATTATCGAAATCAGTCGATTTAATTTTGTGTTAATATCTTAGGGTTCTTATGTTCAAACATGAAATTAACGGTCTTAAACTTAACGATTTTTGAATTAAAACACATCCACTGACTCGTAATCGACTGACGAACAAAACCCCTATGATGTTTTGGTCGATCATCATTGAAATCGACAAATTTGGGCTGGTTTAGTCGCGTGGTTATATGGGAAGGGAGATACACTGGACTTAATTGATAAAACCAAACAGAACCGGGTATCTAATGCGATACCCTAGCGGGTGGGATTGGTTAAGACAGTGTGCGTGGGTGGGAGAGACCCGGGTTCGAGACCGGGCTCCCACATTTTATTTTTGAGCACTTTTTAGTTATATTAAATTATTAAAAATCAAACCCTATATTATTATAATATTATATTAATATGTTTTAGCCCGGGGAACCACCCGTAGGCTCGGATTTGGATTTATGTTCTATTTTCATTATTAATTCAACTTTTAAAAATTGTATATTTATATTGTTTTCAAGCCATAACCTTGTATAAAATAATATATTTATATTATTTTCAACCCGTGACTCTTAGTATAAAATAATATATATATTTTTATATTATTTCGCCTCGTTTACTAGTTTCGTGTAACGTTTTAAATAAATAATGTAGTTATTTATAATATTTTACACTCGTTATTATCTTTGAATAAAATAATAAATTTATTATTTTATCGCATAATTAATTATTGTAATAATATATGTATTATATTATTTTCGTAGGCCATTATGTAATGACGAAATCGCTCGAATATAATTATTATATTAATTTTTCATCCGTCGCGTAACGTATACATCTTAATTACTAATTAAAGAATTCTTATTTCCGTAGACACGTTCGTCTACTCTTAATCATTAGAGCGTTTCCTTAGGATGTTCAATCCTCCGTGTCGTCGTCACAAATCCCAACTTGTCCCTAATTTATGTGTTTATAATTTTAGGGCATTCGTAAGTCGTTTGAGACTTACACTCGTGGTTCCAACTTATCTCTTGTGTGATATTGCCTACGCTATTCAGGTGATTTTTCACGGCCCCTTTTTACTGTTTTAAACTGGGGGAGAAAATATGTCGTAAATGCTTTTGATTTTTGTAATTCATATATGATATCACTTGTATGACTGTGCGTACACATTATCCTTTAAGTCCTCACATCGGACCGTTAATATGAACATAGCGAGGTAATTTGAGTAGTACTACTGGGTTTGACAAACCTCACCCGCGTTAGTCGCGCTAACTCGATTGGAGGTCAAACGGGTGCAATATTGACCTAAACATGCACCATGAAGGTGAGAGGCATATAAACAGTCAGCTGTCGGTTGCGAGTGCGTTAGTTAACATTCTTATGGGTTAGCTACCTATTGATTTATATATTGAATGTACATTAATCTGTTAAACGATTCCATAAACTGAAACATGTGAACTCACCAACCTTGTGTTGACACTTTTCTTACATGTTTTTTCAGGATGCTAAGATAAGGCACAGGTGCACATTAGGACATGTATGAGATTCTTCTATTTGATTGTTGTCTTATAAAATTGTTTGGACTATTCTGAATTGTGTCTGGCTTGGACGTTTAGACTTTTGAGCGCGTGTGTTTTGCGCATTTACTATTCTTTACGCTTTCGCATTAAACTCTGATTGTTATGATATTTTCATTTGAGTCCCATGTAGAGTCGTTCAATGTAACTAATGTCTGAGATCCTGGTTTGTCACTTCCCAAACGGTAAAACTCCGTTAGCTGAAATTTGGGGGTGTGACACAAATGAACCAAAGGGCCATCTGTTTATAGTGCTGAATCGGGACTTATGTCGGACCGATATCTTTGGGGATGTTGTTTCGAAATCCTTTCTGTCGGTTTATTTGACTTGCTCGCTACATGTCGGACCAATATATTTCTGGATGTCGGTCCAACATCAAGGCTGAGTCATCGGACGCGTGTCATGTCCGGAGTTCTTCCTTGCGCCCTGCATATCGGACCGATATGTATGATGTCGGTCTGACATCTGCCCACTTTCACTATTTTTTTTCGTTTCTAGCCCTCTAACTTTGGGTCAATTGCATTTTTAGCCCCTGGACTTTTATTTTCTATAGAATTTGGGGTGTTACAATAACTGCAATCATGCACATAATAATAAATAATTAAATTGCATGATTATAGGGAATAAACTATTACATACAATTACATACTTGAACTCTTCAAATCACTTAGTCACCAACTGACTCTTCAGCAGTTCAGCAATAACAAGTTGCTCGGTAGTAAACGCAACATCAATTACTGTTACCTTCAGTAGGAATTCATGTCTTCAGCACTAACTTTGGCCAGCAGTAGTAAAGTTGTACTATCAGTAAAAATATGGTTGTATTAAGCTTTTGCAAATAAACGATTACAAATGAAAACTCAATCAAAAAGCACACATACAATGAAGTGTTTACACAGTATTTATACTCACTTAGAATCAAGACAGACCCATGATTCTAAGGATCAGATCTAACACAGACCGTTGATCTTTTGTATATAGCTAACTATTTCAAGTTTAGTCTAAACTAGTTAACTTTATTGAAGCGTTTTCTTTATGCATTATTACTTGCATGCTTGGAGAAGAGCATTGTTTTCCGTCATTGGTTGCACCATTGAGGTTCCTTCTGCTTTGAGTGTGTCAGTAGCTTTTGCAGAAAGTTGTCAGTGACGCTTGGCATGGATAGTCAGCTGCAACGATTTATCTTCAAGGCACAGGGCTGCCAGCAGCAAGGATGATGACCAGCAGCAAGATGTGACCATCCAATGCTGCTGATGATTTTCCTATCAGCAACATCAAGTGTTGATGCTGCTGAGAAGCCTATCCGCAGCAACTCTGGTCTTCAGCAGATAAGGCTATCCGCAGCAGATTTGTTCTTCAGTAGAAGAACAAGTATCCACTGCAGATAATCTTATCCGCAGTAGTTTGTTGGTCAGCAGCAAACTCTGATATCAGCAGCATTTAGAATTTTGTAGCCATCAGTCTTTATTTCTACAAACTCCCCTTAGACCGATGCTACCAAAACTCTCTTACTGCTTTTGTTGCAGAAGCTTTTGCATGTTGCTGACTATTCTTTCAACCTCGTATCCTCTCTGGTCCTTGCTGGGATTGTTAAGAGGAAGCTCAGAGAGAGTCTTGATGTCTTTGCTGGCCATTTTTAAGATAGCTTTTCTTGAACATCTCTTCTTCTGTCCTTTAACATTTGTCAGTGTGAATTCCTTTTCAGCATTGTAGGACCAACTGATGAATGGAGAGTGGAATTGTAGAGGTTTGACATCAATGATTTCATCTTTGCTGGGGTTGAAGTAATGTTTGATTACCAGCAATAGATGTCTCCCACCTTCATTCTCAGGCTCATTGGCTTCACCCAGCTCCATCATTCTTCTTAGATCAGAATCTGGAAGCTGTAGTATCTCATCAACAGATGTATAAATTGATCTTTTAGTTTCTGTCCTCCCCCTGAACACTTCAAACCACTGGTCTTGAGGGCTGTATGACCATCTGATTATTTCTCTTGAGTCTTCTGGTTTGGAAGTGGGTTTGTTTTTCTTTTTGGGAGGTTGTTGATGAGTAGGAGCTGGGTGTGAGGATTTGGACTTTGAGGGAGGTCTAGGATGGAGAGTGGAAGGTTTTTGGATTGAGGAAGTGTTGGGTGAGAGAGAAGGCTTGGGTTTCTTTGATTTCCTTTCTTCTTGAATGATTACCCTTTTCTTGGAGCCTTTCTTCTCCAATATTTCTTCCTCATCCTTCTTGACTTTAAAATAGAGGGCTTGCAGGTTTATGAAATTCATGGGACCTAGCCTCTTTCCACTCTCTCCTCTAGCCTTAAGGCAGTCAATCATGATCTTCCTTTCTTCATGGGTTCTTTGATTCAAGGAAATGGTCTTTTTGGACTTTTGTTTGGCTTTTTCTTCTTTTTCAGCCTTTTTCTTCTTTGCCAATTGACCCTGCTGACCCATGAAGGCTTTGTAGATTTCTTTATTGGATAGTTTCTCAAGGTAGTCTACATCCTCACCTTAAGAAATCAGAGCCTTTACCCACTCCTCTCTCATTTCTTTGGCTAGTTCAGAATCAGTTATTCTGAACTTAGCCTCTTTCTTCTTCTTCTTTTGAATTTCTTCTTCTTCTTTATCAAATTGTTCCTGCAGTTTAAGGGCAAGAGCTTCATCTTCTTCAATTTGATAAACTGCAGGAATCTTTACTTTCAGATCATCTAGCTGTTTTGCATATAGCTGAATCTGTTGTTCTCTGAGGAGAATGGCTGTGAGTCTATTTTGAGTTTTATTTATTTCAGCCATCTCCTCTTCTTCTTCTTCTTCTCTTCTTCTTCCCTTCTTCTTCTTCTTCTTCTTCTTCTTCTTCTTCTTTCTTCCTTCTCTCTCTTCTCTCTTAGCAACATCTTTTCATCTTCTTTGGTCATAATTCCCTTTCCCTTATCTTTGTTGGATGCCTCTGCTTCGGCTTCACTGATCACAACAGCAGATGATGGTGCTGCTGTTGGAATCTCAGCCTCAGCTTCATTGGCATTTTGGGGAATGGACAAGGGCGGGGAACTTTCTTCATCTTCTTCCCATTCCATACCTGTCACATCTTTCCTTGCCTCTTTCATCTTTTCATCTTCTCTTCTTTTTGATTCTTCTTCTGTGTTTAGTTTGACTATTGGAGAAGAGAGAAAGGATAGGTCTGAGTCAGATCCAGATTCCTCGTTATAAAGAGAAGCCTTGATGATTTTGATCATTTCTTGACTTTTTAAGGAGTTGACATTGAAGATGAGTGATCTGAGCTCAAAGACCTTGTGCAGGAAGGCTGATGGTAGGAGCAAGATCTCTTTGATGTTGATTGATAGAGAAGATCCATTGCTCAGGAAGAAGGTGAAGTCATGGGAGTCAGTGCTTATCCATCCTTGCACTTCGACATCCCTGACCATTCTATTATACATGAATCTTCTCCAGCACAGAAATTCTTCTTCAGTGAGAAGACTGCTCCTTATTATTTCAAGTCTTCTAGGATTCAGTCTTCTTTCTGCTGCTGTTGAAGATTCAGGATAGGCTACCCTTTTTGCTGCTTGTATTTGTCTTTCAAAGTTGGGTAGATTATCCTCCATCAAGTCATAGAACCTGCCAATATCAAGTTCTGCTGAGAGGTCCGTAGAGTTGTTAATGCTTGTTAATGCATTGTAGATGGTATAGGTGAAGGACTTGGATGCTGTTGAGAAAGTCCCAGTTTAGCTCTTCTACTCCGCCAAACTCCCAACCAATCCAGAACCTCTCAGACTTTCCATCATACCCCCAAGCTAGTATTGTGTCAAACTCTAGCTGTGTTGAAGTCAGTGGAAATTGGGGGGCATTGGATTGACTTATGATGGCTGCTGCTTCAGGGATGATTCTGAAAGATGTATATGTTTGTTCTATGTCTTCAGCATCAGTCAGCATCTCATCAACAACCCTGACGACTAACTTCCAGTCTTCAGATGTCTCTTCTTCTTCTTCGTCATCTGAAGCTGGCAAGTCATGAACCTGTACAAAAGCTGGCTTGAATAGTGTACATTGAAATACAGCCTGCTCTTGAATCCAGTCGTCAAGACTGTTTGAGTCTTCTTCCATTGGGACCATCTCCCCATTTTTGGTTGCATCAGTGGATAAATAAGCATCAGTTTGGGTGCCCATTGATACAAGAGAGGGAGTAGGCACAGTTGGGCATTGATGGGCTTCATGCATAGAGACTTGGTGTCTTAGTTTGGACACTTCAGCCTCTAGCATAGCCACCCTGGCCGTCAATTCCAAGTTATGAAGTTTCAGTCTGTCCTCATCCACAGTTGTGGAATCCTTGGATCTAGATGGGGCCTTAGGCCTGGCCTCTGCATCACCATCACCCATGGTTTCTTGGCGCCTGGGATTCCTCTCAGTGAGGGGCGTTTCCAAGGAAGCATCCTCACTGTGAGTTGTCGTGGTTGAGGTCTTAGCGATGTTGTGACTGTCCTCCTGGTCATTTGATGGACCAGCAGTAGTGACAGCCTCTTCCACATCCACTCTGTCATAAGTCCTAGAGTGGACCTTCAGGGTAGAAGAACTTGGGTTGGGTGTGTTGGAAGCAAGATCAATCAGTACCTCCGAGATAGTGGTAGTTGGAGAAGGTACATCATCTTGATCAGGTTCCTCAACACTTAAGTTCAGAAGAGAGAGGAGTGGCTCAGGGGGTTGCTCTATGGATCCGGGATGTGATCCTGATCCTAATAGAGAGGCTTCCAAAGAAGTCTCTCTAGTGTTGTGGCTATCCCTTTTGATATTCTCACCAGAATGTTGGGATTCTGAATGAGGGCTTAGAGGTTGGGTTTGGTCTTTGGAGGTAAGAGAAGAAGGAGTTCTCTTGCCCCTTTTCCTGGTATATGTCGTTGCAACCGGGGCACTGTGTTCCGGTTGAACGATAACATCCAAAACAGGTGTAAGTAATTTTTGTACCTGTGCATCCTTAGTAGTATGCACAGGGGTTCGAATGGTGGAAGCAGACTGTTGTTCAGGATGTGAGGTGGAGGGTGTGGGATCAATATCAGATGGGATTGCTGAACTGTCACCCGGGGTACTTTGTATGTTCAGCATTGTAGATAACAATGGAACATTGACCCCTGAGAACTTTTTGGAAACAATTCTCATGCTTTGAAAAATATTTTTTTATGTCCCAACATGATGTAGATTCTTGCAGGTTTTGAAAGTTCTTTTAGTTCTTGATTGAAAACCTCCTACAAGAATCTTGGGTACATAAAAAAATGTTGCTTTGCACCATCTTGAAGGTTATATATCAAACCCTCAAAAAATGAGGTGTGCAAAGTTAAAACCTAGGTCAGTGACCATACCATGGAAGGCGGAGGCAAGTGCGGAGCTCACCTGATGCCATCCACTCCTCTTCTGAGATATGCATTGGAGAAGAATGTGGCAGAGATACTTCCATGGAGAGCCCATCAACGCCTTCTCAATTGTATACTCATTCTGATTTCCAGTGTACCCTATGGATACAAAGGTCCTCATGTACTCGTCCTTTGAGTATGAGATGCCTGCTCCCTCATCTTGAAGCTTAAGATGTTTTCTTAGTGTGGCTTCTGAGATGGTGATATCCTTGCCGTCTACCTTGGCTTTAATTTGCGGAATCCCCTGTTCGGTAGAGTAGACGGCGGTACTCCAGAAATCCTCCATATGAGGGATATATATGGTAGGGTTGGTTGTGAGGGCAAAATAGGTCTTTGATTGACATAAGAAGTCGATCATATCATTGAATCCTTTGGATTTCTTTCCCTTGGTAAGGTATGCTGTAAGGTATTGGTATGGGGAGAACTTATCATCAGGGTTATTGATGTCTGCCATTGTTGTTTGATTTGGAGGGAAGGTTTGAAGGTTTAAGAATATGGAAGGCTTTGAATGTGGTGGGGACTTGAGAGAAAGTGATGTGGGGTTAGGGTGAAATTGAAGGTGAAGAGGTGCTAAGGATATTTGATTTGTTCTTATAACGGCAGAGGAGGGAAAAAACAAAATGACTTGTACAGTACAACCTTATTCACCTTTTACTGTTACAGCTATAATACACCTAGGCAGTCATGGTAAAGACCGACGTTAATTTTTACAGCGGGTAAAAGTTAATTTGGACTTAAATTTACCCATCAGCAGCAAACTTGGTTGCTGTGGATGAATAAGCCTGTTTGCTGCAAACTTGGTTACTGCGGACGGTTAAGTCTGTCAGCAGCAAACTCATCTGCTGCTGATGGATTTAATAATCCACAGCAAGGATGTTGCTGCTGACAGTCTTAAAGAAATCCACAGGAAACCTGTTCCTGCTGATAACTTAAAGCAGTCAGCTGCAAATCTTTTGTTGCTGAAGATTAAACCTGTCAGCAGTTAACTCATCTGCTGCTGATGGATTTAATAGTCCGCAGCAAGGATGTTGCTGCTGAAAGTCTTAAGGATATCCGTAGGAAACCTGTTCCTGATGATAACTTAAAGAAGTCAGTTGCAAATCTTTTGCTGCTGAAGATTAAACCTGTCAGCAGCTGAAGGACAAAAATGCTACTGACTTATAACTTTTATTTACAACATAAGACAAAACACATTTTAAAATAGAATTTTTAGAGATAGATTTTAATCAAAGTTCATCATACCAATGGATTCAACTAAATATTTAAATCTAGCTTCATCAAAAGGTTTTGTAAACAAATCAGCATATTGCTCATTCGTATGAACTTTGGTTAAAATAATCCTCTTTTTCTCAGCTTGATCTCTTATGAAATGATACCTGATGTCAATGTGCTTTGTCTTGGAGTGCTGCACCGGATTGTTTGTGATTGATATAGCACTCATGTTGTCAATGTGAATTGGAGTTGCCATGAAAGTCATCCTGTAATCCATCATTTGATTTTGTATCTAGATGACTTGTGCACAGCAACTTGTAGCTGCAATGTATTCTGCTTCAGCTGTAGAAGTTGAAACACATGTTTGCTTCTTGCACTGCCATGAAATTAGTCTTCCTCCCAGAAACTGACATCCCCCTGAAGTGGACTTTTTGTCCAAGTTGCATCCCCCATAGTCACTGTTAGTGTATGCATACAGATTAAACATGTCATTTTTAGAGTACCATAGCCCAAGTATTGAGGCACCCTTTAGGTATCTAAAGATTCTCTTGACGGCTTAAAGATGTGAAACTTTTGGAGCTGCTTGAAATCTTGCACAGAGACATACTGCAAATATGATATCTGGCCTTGAGGCAGTGAGATACATGAGAGACCCTATCGTAGCACGGTACTGATGTTGATCAGTGTCTTGACCATCTTTGTCAGGAGTCAGCTGATGATGCACATGCATAGGGGTTCTTGCAGCAGAGCAGTTAGCCATTTTGAATCTTTCTAAAATGCTCTTTACATATTTGGATTGGCCGATGAAGATTCCATTTGGGACTTGTTTGACTTGTAGACCCAAGAAGAAATTTGGTTCACCCATTGAACTCATTTCAAACTTTGAGTGCATCAGAATCTCAAAGTCTTTGCACAGCTATTTCCTTGTTGATCCAAAGATGATATCATCAACATAAATTTGAACTAGTAAGATTTCTCCCCCTTCATCTTTGATAAACAAGGTCTGGTCAATGGCACCTCTTCTGAAGTTGTTGCTTAGTAGATATCCTGACAAAGTTTCATACCAGGCTCTTGGTGCCTGATGTAGGCCGTACAGAGCTTTGTCTAGTTTGAACACTTGAGTATGATGTGCAGGATCTATAAAGCCTGGAGGCTGTTTGACGTATACTTCATCACCAATCTTCCTATACAGAAAGGCACCTTTTACGTCCATTTGATAGACAGTGAAATTCTTGGATGCAACATATGCCAGGAAGATTCTGATGGCCTCCAGCTTGGCAACAGGAGCAAAGACTTCATCATAGTCAATTCCTTCTTCCTGAGTGTAGCCTTGAGCTACAAGTCTGGCTTTGTTCTTGACTACAATGCCTCTCTCGTCTTGCTTGTTCTTGAAAACACATCGTGTGCCAATAGCAAATTTACCTGGTGGAAGATCAACAAGTTTCCAGACATCATGCCTCTTGAATTGCAGCAATTCTTCCTGCATTGCCTCAATCCAGCTACTGTGTTTGAGTGCTTCATCTATCTTCTTGGGTTCCACCTGAGATAGGAAACATGAAAACAAACATATATTGGCCTCGTGAGATTTGCTTCTTGTGAGAACTCCTTGGTGTACTTGGCCAATAATATTTTCATGAGGATGTTCTTTGTGGATCCTCTGTGCTGTTACCACTTCCAGCTGTATCCCTTGCTCCAGATTGCTTTGATTTTGATCAGGGGTCTCTTCATTCATGGTGGAAGAGTCTTCAACATCATTAGCCACATCAATATTTTCAGCAATAGCATCATCAGCATCTACAACATTTACCGAAGAGTCTTCATTTAGATTTTCAGTTTCAGACAGGCTACTGCTGGTTACATTAGACAGTCTTGTGCCAGCTTCACTTGCTTAAATTGCTTCCACAACTGATGGAGGGTCAATTGATGGTCTTCTCAGACTGATAGAAGATTTGGGAAAATCCAGTCTGTAGTCAGTGGATGAAGTGGAGGCAGGTGTTTGTGTAGACGGAGACTCCATATTTGAGAAGGTGAGAGGCTCAAATATTTGGTAGAAGGAGTCTATGTCAAAGAGCCAGTTTGGACCTTTTCCCTGCTCACAGACTATGTGTTCTCTACATTCCACATTTGCTGATTCTTCCACAATTCTTGTTCTTGAATTGAATACTCTATAGGCCTTTGATTGAGAGGAATAGCCCACAAAATATACTTCATCAGATTTGGCACCAAACTTTGGAAGAACCCCATTTATGATGAGAATTGTGTATGGACACCCAAAATGTTTTAGAAACCCAATGTAGGGAACTCTTTGAAACCAAAGTTCATAGGGTGTCTTGTTGAGGGGTTTGACAATTAGAACTCTATTTTGCACATAACAGGCTGTGCTAACTGCTTCTGCCCAGAATGTGAGTGGCAGTTTTGAGTCAGCCAACATAGATCTTGCTGACTCAATAAGAGTTCTGTTTCTTCTTTCAGCAACTCCATTTTGTTGAGGAGTTGGAGCACTGTATTGTCTCTCTATCCCCTTGCTTTCACAGAAACAGTTTAAAGTGTGGTTTTTGAATTCTGTGCCCTGATCACACCTTTTGATTTTCACCTTTTGATTGCTTTGATTTTCTACCCTCAGAATGTAAGATTTGAGAATTTCAGCAGTTTCATCTTTAGTTCTCAAGAAGTATACCCAAGAGAATCTGGTGTAGTCATCTGTTATCACCAGACAGTATGACTTTTTGCCCATTGACATGACATTTGTAGGACCGAAGAGATCCATATGCAGCAGTTGCAGTGGAGTGTCATTTGTATTCAAGGTCTTGGGCTTGTGAGAACTCTTGTGTTGCTTCCCCTTTAAGCATGCAATGCAGTGATCTTCTAGCTGAAATTCTTTGTCAGGAATCCCTCTGACAAGATTATTCTTCACTAATTTGTTAATAGTTTTGATATTAACATGGCTTAATCTCCTGTGCCAGAGAGCTGATTCATCAACTGAGGCTTTTGATAAAAAGCAGGAAACACTCCCAGATGGAGTGACTTCATTCATGTCTAGTACATAGAGATTTTCTTTTCTCTGAGCAGTTAATAAAATGCTTTCTGGAGGAGGTATGGATAAGCCTGGAGACAGTATAAAGCATTCTTTATCTGTGAAGAGCATCCAATGCTTTTGGTCACAGACCTGGGAAACACTCATGAGATTGAAGTCCAATTCTTTGACATAGTTGACCTTATCAATGCTCATTCTTTCGTTGGACACAGTTCCTTGTCCAGTAATGGATCCTCCCTTTGAGTCACTTCCAAAGGCAACATATCCTCCATTGAAATGTCTGAAGTTGGAGAGGATGGATCTGTTGCCTGTCATGTGCCTGGGAAAACCACTGTCTACCACCCAGGTGTTATTCTTGTGACCTGGCTATCCCTGCACACGATAGATTTCTAATTAGTAGGAGGAACCCAAGAGTCTGCAGACTTGAAAAAGATGGTTGTTAGTTTATCCTTTTCAGTATGTTTGCAGTCAATGGAACCAATGATAATGCTTGGAGATGGTTTGGCTTTCCATTGCTTTGTTGGTGATTTTTCAGTTTTCCTCACATTGTCAGCAGCGGATTTTGCTACTGATGTTTCTGGCTTGTCAACAGTAGATCCTGCTGTTGATAGCTTTGCTGAAGTGGCAGCATTCTTTGCTGCTGAAGGCTTTGCCTTGGATTTTTCCTTATCAGCAGTGGACACTCTTGCTGCTGATGGTTTTGCCTCATCAGCAGCAGATTTTGTTGCGGAGGATTTTAGCTTATCAGCAGCAGACTTGGTTGCTGCTGAAAGCTTCTGCTTTGTTTTCTTGCGCTTCACTTGACTACCAACATTTTTTCTGGCTGTTGATGGTTTAACAACCGATGTATGCTGATCCTGCTTTACCTTTTGTCTTTGAGGGGCTTGATGAAGGATCTGGTTGAAGGGGTTAAATTTACAATTTGCAGCAAAGTGGTCTGATTCACCACAAATGATGCAAGTTTGTTGAGATTTAGGCAGCTTCACTCTTGGGGGAGATAGAGACTCCCTGAACTTAGTTGCTTTGACCTCGTAGCTTCTTACCTTCTTGCTTTTGTTTGTCTTTTCAAAGACATGCTGCATTGAATTTCTTTTGTATTCTAGTTAATGAAAGCAGGTGCTGGCGGTGTGGTTATATCTGCCACACACAAAGCATGATCTTGCCAGTTTGTCTCTTGAAAGGTAGACATAGTCCTTTCTTTGGAACATATCCTTGAAGTTCCATGGATGAGTTTTGTTATGTTCAAAAGTGGCTTCTTCTAGGGTCTTTTGAACATATGGAACTTTTTCTTCAGGCGTATGACATATATCAAACACCTTCCTCTTTGTGATCGGCTTTGACTGAGGCTTGGGGTTTGTGGGTCCTGATGTCTCTCCCTTTTCAATGTTTAGCTTTCTTCCTTCTGGAGGATAGCTGATCTTGATCTGTTTGAATGGGAAAGGGGCTGGAATAGCTGGAATAACAGTAGGAACTTCAACTCTATTTAGAACAACTTCAGATGGGGCTGCACCGGTTTCATCATGGTCTGAGCAGGTTGACTCAGATTCCGATGAGGTAGTGCAGTCTTCGACTGTAACATCCAAAAAATAAAACGACCGTTATAATAACGGAATAAACGAACGAAGCATGATGGGCCGGGCCGGATGGGCTAGAAGGGGAGCCTCCCCTATAAATAACCAAGGATCATCACCATTTTCTCTCATTTGCAAGTTCTAGAGAGAGAGACCGTAGAGAGAGAAAGTTGGCGGATCGACCCGAGATTTCAGCAAAGTGTTACTCCATAACTCGTGAGAAGAACCTCCGGATCAGAAGCTCGATTCAGGTAACGATCCGACCTAAATCTGAGTTTTAGTTCGTTTTTGGGTTTTTCGGGTTTTGGGTGAAAATGTAACATTTTAACGGATGAAACTGAAGGATAAACATAGATTTGAGTTCCTTAATGGAAAATGAACGTTTTGAATGTAAACAGGTTCAGGATCTTGACGTGATCAGACCCGAATGAGAAAGTTAGGGTTTTTGCGAAGAACAGGTCGTGCGCACTTATCAAGTACGCACGGAGCAGGTCCTGCGTACTTATGAAGTACGCAGGAAGCAGGGTCTGCGCACTTGCTAAGTGCGCAGGCATCAGGTTGTTTAAGTAAAGTTAGTATGTTTAGAATGGTTAAACCATTAGAGTCAGGATTGGGTTTGATGTGTATTTAACTATCAAATTCAGATTGTACGTGACGTTGTTGGGCCCTTGTTTAGGACAACCAGGGCTAGCTTATCAGGTGAGTTCTAGAAGCCCTCTTTTAAATGCTTTATATATAATTTTTTCGGGCTGGTGTGCATGCATATGAAATGATGTTTTACAAAACGATGTTTATGAAACTATGTTTATAAATGATGCTTATGAAACTGTGTTTACGAAACGAAATGATTGGAATGAACGGTTTATGGAAAGAGAGTTATGAACGGAATGTTTACGAACGAAATGTTTATAAAGAAATGGTTTAAACTAAAGGTAAAGGGTTTTGAAAATGAATGAAAGGTTTTATGAAAAGAAAAGAAAAAAGGCAAAGGTTTTAAAGAAGTCATTACAAATCTAATCTGTCGAATGATTGGAATTGACGAACTAATGGAATTGACGAACGAAGTCTGGGAATGAGATTCCCAGCCTTGTGGTAGATTATGGACAGCGAGCCATAGTTTCCATAAGAGCAACAGGAGCAGTGTCTTGGTGGCCTGCCAATGGTTTGATGTTGTACAACTGGTAAGGGGGTAACGACGGTTACTCGGGTGATGACGATCATCCTAAGGGAAAGAGGTAATGGGAAATCAATGACGGCGATACGTAACGGTTGATTCCCAAATGAAAGATGCGTGTTGGGCAATGACGGTGATTCGTAACGGTTGACCCCACGTATTGAATGGTTGTGGCAATGACGGCGATACGTAGCGGTTGCCCACAACATCAAAGGTTCCTTCGGGGACACAGAGACGCTTAAAGAAAGATACAGATTGTAGATAGTAATGTATGCCTTAAATGAATGTTAAATGTTTTAAACAAATGATCCGTTCAATGTGTTTACGACGAGGAAAAATGTTTGAAGGTTTTCAATGATGAATGAAAGGCCCTGTTTTCTTATACGTGAAGTTAAACCCTAATGAATGTTTTGAATGATGAACCATTTCTTAAATCGAATGAAAACTAGAACTCACCAGCGTAGCTGACTTTTTAGTATGCACATTCAGGTTAAGGCAGGTATGGATGATGGACGGTGATGCTTGGCAAGCAAGAAGAGTTACCCGGTGGATCATGAAGACTGACATCCCGTTATGATTAGATTATGATATGTTTTATGTAATAGAATATGTTACGCTTCCGTTGCTAAACAATGTAATGGTTATGTTTATTTGAAGTATTTTTCGCTGCGTTATTTGATAATCAAGTTTAAGAACTGTTTGTGAATGAGTAAATCCAATAAGTGAGGCCTCCCAGGTTTGGGGCCTTACAAGTTGGTATTAGAGCAATAGTTTGAGAGATTCGGACACTCCTAGTGTCTGAACTTAAACTGTGAATGGGACCGAAAGCGGATGCCAGTACGGGTAACTCGAGCCACAACATCAGGTATGAAAAGTAGAGTATGTGTATGTAGTATGCCTTAGAAAGGGTTAGGAAAGGACTTGTGTTCTGATGGAATCACAAAGGTGGTGAAATAGAAATCGAAAGGTAGTGTAATGGTTAATTGCAGATGGCCAGTGTATATTAACATCTTACAGTACTTATTGAATTTTATTTGTTAACTAGCGTGATGACATTGGATTCCTTGTCTTATAGAACGGAATGGCGGGACGAAAGAGCGGAAGGCGTGGTGGGGGCCGTACCGGTGGTCGAAATGGTGGGCGTGGCAGGACCCCTGCGCGCCAAGAGTATTGTGAAGAAGGAAGTGTTCACACTGAACCGGCAGTTAGTGTGCATGAAACTGAGCAGACACTGGTTGAAGAACAACCCTTCACTTTTGAACCAGAAGTGAGAGCAGCTATAGCTCGAGAGTTCACCGAGTTGATGAAGACTTCTCTGCCAGGTCTGTTATTTGAGGCATTGAAGAAGGTTAATGGGGAAGGTAGGTCTAACACGGCGGTTGATACCTCGAACACTGAGGCAATCAACGCACCGCTTAACCGTGGTTGCGACTATAAGTCCTTCAAGGCATGTGACCCGCCAGTCTTGACTGGGAAGAAGGACGTTGTAGCTATGTTTGATTGGGTGATTCGTATGGAGGCTGCCATTCATCTGAGCGAATGTCGAACGGATCAAGTTATAAAATTTGCTGCTAACTCCTTGAGAGAGGAAGCATCCCATTGGTGGGAAGGTGTACGTCAAGCAAAAGGGAGCGAGGTTGTGGATGCGATGATGTGGGCTGACTTGAAAACTTTGGTGATCAAGAATTTCTGCCCGAGGAACGAGATTGAGAAGGTAGAGAGGGAATTTCTGGGTTTGAAGGCCGGGAGCATGACGCACCGGCAATACACAACCCGATTCAATGAACTGGCACGTCTGGTGCCACACCTTATCACGACTGAGGAAAGAAAGATTTCCTGTTACATTCAAGGACTGCCACACCAGGTCCGCACCTATGTTAAGGAAAACGCCCCTACTACCTATGACTCGGTAGTAGAACTGAGCAGCGTGGTATTTGATGATCTGGCGCTGAATGTCGTCGCCATTGAGGAACCGAAGAAGAGACCGAGCTTCTCAAACAAGCGAACTGGTGGAAAGATGTTTGGGACTCGTGATAAGAGGGCTCGGGTAGATGAGCCGACTGTTTGTAAGAAGTGTGGAAGGGAGCATACTGGTGAATGTAGAATGGGATCTAACTTGTGCTTCAAGTGTGGCAAGACCGGGCACTACTCCCGTGAGTGCCCACAACACTTCAAGTGCTATAATTGTGGGGATGCCAGTCATCTGAGTAGGGAATTCCTGAAACCGAGAATGGGTGAAGCCGGGAAAGGGAAAGGCCCTGAAAGGAAAGAAGAGAGGCCTCGAGCAAAGACTCGTGCGTACGCACTGACGCAAGACCAAGCCATGGCAGACCCCGACGTGGCGTCAGGTACGTTCATCCTTGACAACACTTTTGTTTCTGTGTTATTTGATTCGGGTGCCAGTAAGAGTTTTATATCTGCGACTTTCTGTAAGCGAGTGAAGTACACTGTCAGTAAACTAGAAAGGGCTTTTAGCGTAGAAACCACAGAGGGAAGAACTGCGAGAGTGACCGATGTAGTTGACAACTCCATGATAAAAATAGAAGGTCATAGGTTCCCTATCAGGTTTTTTGTCATGGTTTTGGGTGGGTTCGATGTCGTGTTAGGTATGGATTGGCTAACTGCCAATGAAGCACAAATTATATGCAAACGAAAGATAATCCGACTCAAGGCTCCGGACGGTAGCAAAGTCGAGGTTCTTGGAGATCGTGACGCCCCGATACCAAACGTCATCTCGATGATTAAGGCAGCAGGTTACTTGAGGCGCGGATGCGAAGCTTATCTGGTGTACGTAATGGATGAGTGTAAGGAAATGAAGGAGCTAGACGATGTACCCGTGGTACGCTAGTACCCGGAGGTGTTTCCAGAGGATTTGCCTGGGATACCACCCGACAGAGAGATTGAATTTCGAATCGACTTAGTACCAGATGCCCAGCCCGTGGCTAAGGCTCCATATCGACTAGCACAAGTGGAGATGAAAGAATTAATGGCACAACTAGACGAGTTAC
Source organism: Smallanthus sonchifolius (assembly GCA_023525975.1). NCBI lineage: Eukaryota > Viridiplantae > Streptophyta > Magnoliopsida > Asterales > Asteraceae > Smallanthus > Smallanthus sonchifolius. The sequence goes on from CM042040.1 coordinate 57,736,425, forward strand.
TTGAGAAAGTATTTATCCAACCGAGCATCTCACCGTGGGGTGCTCCGGTGTTGTTTGTGAAGAAGAAAGACGGTTCGATAAGAATGTGTATTGATTATCGCGAGTTGAACAAACGTATGGTGAAGAACAAGTACCCTTTACCAAGGATCGACGACTTGTTCGATCAATTACAGGGCGAAAGTTGGTTCTCAAAAATCGACCTTCGATCCGGGTACCATCAGTTGAAGGTGAGGGAAGAAGACATACCGAAAACTGCATTTCGCACGCGTTATGGACATTTCGAGTTCCGCGTGATGTCTTTTGGATTGACGAACACCCCCGCAACGTTCATGGATTTGATAAATAGGGTTTGTCGACCGATGCTGGACCGATCGGTAATCGTGTTCATCGATGATATCCTCATCTACTCCAAGAATGAGGGTGATCACGCGTGTCACTTGAAGGAAGTATTGGAAGCTCTGAAGAAGGAAAAGTTGTATGCTAAGTTCTCCAAATGCGCGTTCTAGATTAGGGAAGTCCAATTCCTAGGTCACGTCATTAACCCGAACGGCATTATGGTTGACCCAGCAAAGATAGTGATGGTAAAGGAATGGAATATTCCTAAGAAGCCAACTGAAATCCGCAGTTTCTTGGGATTGGCAGGCTACTATCGGAGATTCATCCAGGATTTCTCGAAAATAGCTGCGCCGTTGACAAAGTTGACTCGGAAAGAGGTTAAGTATGAATGGGGTTCGACCCAAGATGAGGCGTTTAAGGAATTGAAGAAGAGGCTAACCCAAGCTCCAGTCTTGGCCCTTCCTGAGGGCAATGAAGACCTAGTGGTGTACTCTGACGCTTCGGGTCAGGGATTGGGATGCGTGTTGATGCAACGCGGGAGAGTGATCGCGTATGCGTCACGACAGTTGAAGATTCATGAAGCTAATTATCCAACCCATAATTTGGAACATGCTGCTGTCGTATTGCGCATTAAAAATCTGGAGGCACTACCTGTACGGGGTGAAGTTTACTATTTACTCCGACCACAAAAGTTTGAAGTACTTCTTCGAACAAAAGGAACTTAATATGAGGCAGAGGCGATGGTTGAAACTGTTGAAAGACTATGATTGTGAAATAATATACCATCCTGGAAAGGCAAACGTGGTGGCTGACGCTCTAAGCCGAAAGGATGTGCCTGCTCCTATTAGAGTGAAAGCTTGCCAGTTAGTGGTAACATCAGATGTGATGAGAGAAATCGAAAAGGCTCAAGATGAGGCACTTAAAGAAGAAAACATAAAGAAGGAAAGGATGGTTGGCCAACATGACAAGTTGGAATATAACACCCTTGGTGTTAGGACACGTTTTGGACGGGTATAGATACCTATGGGTGGCGAGCTTAGAACCAAAATCTTGGATGAGGCTCATAAGTCTCGGTACTCTATCCATCCTGGTACCAATAAAATGTACCAAGATCTAAGGAAGGAATACTGGTAGCCTGGAATGAAGCATGAAGTGACAAAGTATGTAAGCAAGTGCTTGACTTGCTCACAAGTAAAGGCCGAACACCAGAAACTATATGGAAAGATTCAACCACTTGATATACCGGAATAGGGCTGTAAACGAGCCGAGCCGAGCCAGGCTTGGCTCGAGCTCGAGCTCGAAATTAAACGAGCCAGCTCGGCTCGGCTCGATTTTTTTTCCGAGCTGAAAAGTTGAGCTCGAGCTCGGCTCGTAAAAAGCTCGAGCCAGCTCGTGGCTCGTCGAGCTAGCTCGTTTTTTTTTTTTTTTTTTTTTTTTTAAATTTTTTTTACATATTAATATATATATAAACAACAAAAAAAAATATTTTATTCTCGGTTTGAAGTTGATTGTCTTCAAAAAACTAAATAGATGGAAGGGACAATATATAAAATACAAAAAAAAAACATAGATAACCCAAAACTTACAAAGTAGAGAGTAAATACAATTGTAGATAAAGTAAAATTTTAGTCCAAAACTCAGAGTTCTTGAAAACAAATTAACTTAAAAAATCAAAACATCATATTTCAAATATAACACATATATATATATATATATATATATATATATATATATATATATTAGTTATTTAGACGAGCCGAGCCCACGAGCCGAGCCACGAGCCGAGCCCGAGCCGAGCCAACCATAGCTCGAGCTCGGCTCGTTTAGAATTCGAGCCAGCTCGGCTCGGCTCGTTTAAAACCGAGCTTTTCCCGAGCCGAGCTTTTTCCGAGCTTTTTTCGAGCGAACTTCGAGCGAGCCACGAGCCACGGGCTTTTTGAACAGCCCTATACCGGAATGGAAGTGGGAACACATTACCATGGACTTCATAACCAAGCTACCTCGCACAGCTAAAGGTCATGACACCATTTGGGTAATTGTGGACCGTTTAACGAAGAGTGCTCATTTCCTACCTATTCACGACTCGTTCTCGTCGGAAAGGTTAGCGGAAGTATTTATTAACGAAGTAGTAGCACGGCATGGGATGCCTTCGACAATCGTATCTGACCGAGACACACGATTCACATTGAGGTTCTGGAAGAGATTTCACGAGGCGATGGGCACGAGGCTTAATATCAGCACGGCATACCACCCACAAACGGATGGTCAGTCCGAAAGGACCATTCAGACATTGGAGGATATGCTTCGTGCTTGTATTATCGATTTTGGCGGCAGTTGGGACAGTCATCTGCCATTAGCCGAATTTTCATACAACAATAGTCATCACACGACTATAGGCATGCCGCCATACGAAATGTTGTATGGGAGGAGATGCAGGACCCCGATTTGTTGGGGTGAGATTGGACAAAAGGAATTAGGGAGTCTGGAAGTAGTAAGGGAAACGTTAGAAAGGTTTGATCAAATCAAAGCACGAATGAAGGCCGCACAAGATCGTCAGAAATCCTATGCGGATAAACGACGAAGGCTTATTGAGTTTGATGTTGGGGACAGAGTAATGTTGAAAGTGTCACCCTGGAAGGGAATAATACGATACAGGAAGAGAGGAAAGTTAAGTCCGAGGTTCGTCGGACCATTAAGGATAATGGCACGGGTTGGTGAAGTCGCTTATCGGCTAGAGTTGCCTGATGAGTTGAGTGGGATTCATCCTACCTTCCATGTGTCACACTTGCGAAAGTGTTTGGTGGATGAATCAGCTCACGTACCACTTACTGACATCGAGGTCGACAACAGCCTTAATTACATCGAAGAACCCGTGGCCATCTTAGACAAGAAGGAGAAGCGTTTGCGTAATAAGATTATCCAATTGGTTAAAGTCCAATAGAAACATCGAAAGGGATCGGAAGCCACTTGGGAAACGGAGAATGAGATGAAGGAGTCGTACCCTCATCTATTTGACTTATGATAGGTTTCGGGGACAAAACCTATTGTAAGGGGGGTAGACTTGTAACATCCCAAAAATAAAACGACCGTTATAATAACGGAATAAACGAACGAAGCATGACAGGCCAGGCCGGATGGGCTAGAAGGGGAGCCTCCCCTATAAATAGCCAAGGATCATCACCATTTTCTCTCATTTGCAAGTTCTAGAGAGAGAAATCATAGAGAGAGAAAGTTGGCAGATCGACCCGAGATTTCAGCAAAGTGTTACTCCATAACTCGTGAGAAGAACCTCCGGATCAGAAGCTCGATTCAGGTAACGATCCGACCAAAATCTGAGTTTTAGTTCGATTTTAGGTTTTTCGGGTTTTGGGTGAAAATGTAACATTTTAACGTATGAAACTGAAGGATAAACATAGATTTGAGTTCCTTAATGGAAAACGAATGTTTTGAATGTAAACAGGTTCGGGATCTTGATGTGATCAGACCCGAATGAGAAAGTTAGAGTTTTTGCGAAGAACAGGTCGTGCGCACTTATCAAGTACGCACTGAGCAGGTCCTGTGTACCTATCAAGTACGCAGGAAGAGGGTACTGCGTACTTATCAAGTACGCAAGAAGAGGATCTTGCGTACTTATGAAGTACGCATGAAGAAGGGTCTGCGCACTTGCTAAGTGCGCAGGCATCAGGTTGTTTAAGTAAATTTAGTATGTTTAGAATGGTTAAACTGTTAGAGTCAGGATTGGGTTTGATGTGTATTTAACTATCAAATTCAGATTGTACGTGACGTTGTTGGGCCCTTGTTTAGGACAACCAGGGCTAGCTTATCAGGTGAGTTCTAGAAGCCCTCTTTTAAATGCTTTATATATAATGTTTTCGGGCTGGTGTGCATGCATATGAAATGATGTTTTACGAAACGATGTTTATGAAACTATGTTTATAAATGATGCTTATGAAACTATGTTTACGAAATGAAATGATTGGAATGAACGGTTTATGGAAAGAGAGTTATGAACGGAATGTTTACGAACGAAATGTTTATAAAGAAATGGTTTAAACTAAAGGTAAAGGGTTTTGAAAATGAATGAAAGGTTTTATGAAAAGAAAAGAAAAAAGGCAAAGGTTTTAAAGAAGTCATTACAAATCTAATCTGTCGAATGATTGGAATTGACGAACGAATGGAATTGACGAACGAAGTCTGGGAATGAGATTCCCAGCCTTGTGGTAGATTATGGACAGCGAGCCATACTTGCCATAAGAGCAACAGGGGCAGTGTCTTGGTGGCCTGCCAATGGTTTGATGTTGTACAACTGGTAAAGGGGTAACGACGGTTACTCGGGTGATGGCGATCATCCTAAGGGAAAGAGGTAATGGGAAATCAATGACGGCGATACGTAACGGTTGATTCCCAAAGGAAAGATGCGTGTTGGGCAATGACGGCGATTCGTAACGGTTGACCCCACGTATTGAATGGTTGTGGCAATGACGGCGATACGTAGCGGTTGCCCATAACATCAAAGGTTCCTTCGGGGACACAGAGACGCTTAAAGAAAGATACAGATTGTAGATAGTAATGTATGACTTAAATGAATGTTAAATGTTTTAGACAAATGATCCGTTCAATGTGTTTATGACGAGGAAAAATGTTTGAAGGTTTTCAATGATGAATAAAAGGCCCTGTTTTCTTATACGTGAAGTTAAACCCTAATGAATGTTTTGAATGATGAACCATTTCTTAAATCGAATGAAAACTAGAACTCACCAGCGTAGCTGACTTTTTAGTATGCACATTTAGGTTAAGGCAGGTATGGATGATGGACGGTGATGCTTGGCAAGCGAGAAGAGTTACCCGGTGGATCATGAAGACTGGCATCCCGTTATGATTAGATTATGATATGTTTTATGTAATAGAATATGTTACGCTTCCGTTGTTAAATAATGTAATGGTTATGTTTATTTGAAGTATTTTTCGCTGCGTTATTTGATAATCAAGTTTAAGAACTGTTTGTGAATGAGTAAATCCAATAAGTGAGGCCTCCTAGGTTTGGGGCCTTACATCGATGAAAGGTTCATCCGTTGAAGGATCAAGGTTTCGGTTTGCAGTGTCAAGATTTGCAACATTGAAGCTTGGTTCGTGAATGGCAATATAGTCAGCAGGAGGAGGGACAAATTTGTACTGATCATTGTTATACCCAAGTCTAGTCTTTACCTTCTCATGGACTTGAATATCTAAAAGTCTTTGTAACTTTTTGGAGGAAAATTCATATTTTTCAACATGAACTTTCTGTTCCGCAAGTTCAGCTCTGGTAGCTTTTAGTTTGACCAGTAGATCATCAATCTGAGTTTCAAGATTAGTTTGTTTGTGTTTTAACAATGAAATCTCTTTCTTAAGGCAGTTAATATTTTCTTTATAAGTATTTTCAACCTTTTTGAACTCAGATTTCATCTGATGAAACTCTTCATTTTGATCTATAAGGGTTTGGTTATGCTTTCTATAACCCAAAACTTTATCAATACAGGCTTGAGAGCAAAGATGTTCAAATACCTGAGGTGGTATCTCTGTAGTGTCTGCCATAAGAGCTTGGTTGTTGGCAGGAAGCTCTTCATACTGGAAGCTCCAGTCGAAGTCAGAAGTTCCAACAGTTGCGCAGGCTGCAGTTTGAACTGGAGGAGTAGCTTGTTGTTGTTGTCTGGGTTGGGCTTGGTGAGCTTGTCTTGACTGAGGAGTAGCTGGATTTGCTCTTGGTGCCTTGCATTCTCTATAAAAGTGACCCAGTAGGTTACAGTTGTAATATCTTAGTTTGCTTTTATCCAATCCAACTCTGGTGTTGGAGTTGTTGCATGGAATGGGTCTTCCGGTTCTAGAGTAGAACCTTTTTGCTCTTATAGAGATCATGGCGTACGAGTGCTGTATGTCAATTTCTTCTAAGTCATCTGGGTGGAAGCATTCCAGATCCTCCTTGATAAAGGACATGTTGCTTGAGTTTTTCAAAACAAAAGCAGCAGAGGTTGAGGAGGTTTGAGGAGGAGCTTCTAGGAGAAATGGTGAGGTGTTTGTTTGAGAGGTCGGAGTTTGTGGATGTGTGAAATTGGGAGGATAGTAGTTGCTGGAACTAGGACCTGAGTGGTCGGAGTGAAGCGCAGATGAGATGGTGGAGGAAGAAGAGGCTGATTGATGATTGGAGCTCCTTTCCTTGGCTTGAATCATTTCTATTTCATATGTTTTCAGCACGCCAAAGAGCTCTGTCATCTCGAGAGTTTTTAAATTCTCCGTTCTTCTTATAGACACTGTATATAGTGTCCAGCAGCTTGGGAGAGATCTGATAAACTTTTTGAGAATATCTTCATTCTCTAGCTTTACTTTGGAGCACTGCAGTTCTCCCACCAGGTAAGTGTACCTGTTATACAAAACGGTTAGTAACTCACCTTTCGTCTAGACGAAGTTTTCGTATTGCTGTTTCAGGACGTCCCTTCTGTTTTCTTTGACTTCCTCTGAGCCAGGAAACATCTTCTTAAGAGCCTCCCAGATCTCTTTAGCAGTTTTGTAACTTCTGAAGTTATGAAAAACTTAATTTGGAAGGCACATTTGGATAACTCCTAGTGCCTTGAAGTCCACCTCCATTTTCTTTATGTCCTCTTCTGAGTACTTGGAGGGCTCCTTCGGAACTAGTGGTCCTCCAGAATCAGCAGAGGCCACCATGGGAGTGTAGGGTCCATCCCTGATGGATTTCCACATTCCGTACTCCTGATAACAGAAAAAGCTTTCCATGCGATTCTTCCACATGTCGTAGTCTTCCCCAGATACCAATCTTGGTGGTCGGTTGATGCTGCCGATGTCTTCAAATCCATTGCTCTGTGCCATCTTTGTTTTTGTGATTTTGGGTGACTTGATTGAAGAGAGTTTAGAGTAGAACCAGAAGTGATTAAACAAGTGTGAGTTTGTTTAATCTGAGCCAAAGCTCTGATACCACTTGTAGGATCGTGAAAATACAAGATGGTTCTGTTCTTAGTTGAAATTGACGGAAACATTAACAACTACACAAGTATAATCGAGTAAACACAAAGAATACTTATAAGAACATTGTTGTATTAAGCTTTTGCAAATAAACGATTACAAATGAAAACTCAATCAAAAAGCACCCATACAATGAAGTGTTTACACAGTATTAGAATCAAGACAGACCCTTGATTCTAAGGATCAGATCTAACACAGACCGTTGATCTTTTGTATATAGCTAACTATTTCAAGTTTAGTCTAAACTAGTTAACTTTATTGAAGCGTCTTCTTTATGCATTATTACTTGCATGCTTGGAGAAGAGCATTGTTGTCCGTCATTGGTTGCACCATTGAGGTTCCTTCTGCTTTGAGTGTGTCAGTAGCTTTTGCAGAAAGTTGTCAGTGACGCTTGGCATGGATAGTCAGCTGCAACGATTTATCTTCAAGGCACAGGGCTGTCAGCAGCAAGGATGATGATCAGCAACAAGATGGGACCATCCAAAGCTGTTGATGATTTGCCTATAAGCAGCATCAAGTGTTGATGCTGCTGAGAAGCCTATCCGCAGCAACTTTGGTGTTCATCAGATAAGGCTATCCGCAGCAGATTTGTTCTCCAGCAGAAGAACAAGTATCCGCTACAGATAAGCTTATCCGCAGCAGTTTGTTGGTCAGCAGCAAACTCTGATATCAGCAGCATTTGTACTTAGAGAATTTTGTAGCCATCAGTCTTTATTTCTACAATGATCCTCTTAGTATTATATGGTTTTTTACTATTCTTAAACGGATAATATTTTGTTTAAGAAAATCGGTTTGTACACTTCTACTTGGGCCCAACCTAGTGTGGCCCGTTGGCAGGTGAAAAAGGAAAATATATGGGGGAACCCCTTTACCACACCCAAGTTAGAGCATTCACAGCAGGTACTGCGTATGTTTGTGAGTGAGTTCCCTATATTTTAAGTTTTAAGAGCATTCACAGCAGTTTCCCCATCCCCATCTCTATAATTACACTAAAATCACTATCTTTTCTCTGTAATTTTCAATTAAATAATACATTTTTATACCTTTATCATTACATTTTCTCTTTTCTCCACTCACAACCACTTTAAAAAAATATAAAAAAAATTATACAGGTGAACAGTGTTTTCCCAAAATACACAGAAAATTTATATATTTTCTCTCTCCTCCACTTACGACCACTTTAAAGCATCCACTAAAATATATAAAACTTGTGACAATCCGACTTTTCAAGCTAACTCGGTTAGAATTCCCGTTAAATTTTCTGTTAAAACCTAACCCTGTTAACTCACATCTCTAACCCTAGAGACAAATTCTGTTAATATTTAAACTTAAACTACATGGACTAATTATGTAATTACTCAAAAATCAAATATGTTGACTCTAAGAAGTCAAAATCGTAAGTTGTGTATTCTGTTGATAATATATTAAATGGTTTTTAACCCGGAAAACAACCCGTAGGCTGGGGTTTGAAATATTAGTTTATTTTTATAAATTATAACCGCTTTTGTAATTTATACATTTTATTATTATTTATATTATTTTTAAGCCGTAAACTCGTGTAAAATAATACGTTTATATTATTCTCAAATTATGACCCGTATTATTAAATAATATATTATATTATTTCAAATCATTTTATAACGCCGTGAATCAATCGAGACTAAATAATAATATAATTAATTATATTATCCACTTGTATATATATTATTATTTGTCGTTCGTCGCGTAAAGTAATTCCTAAACCCGTGAACACGTTCGTTCACTCTCGTTTGTTAGAGCGGTTCCTTAAGACGCTTCTTTCCGTGTCACTGTCACAATTCCCATTATCATTCCTAATTTGTGTGTTTATAATTTTAGGACATTCGTAGGTCGTTTGAGACTTACACTCGTGGTCTCAACTTGTCTCTTGTGTGATACTACCTACAACGCAACGTAGGTGAGTTTCACGGCCCCTTTTTACTTGTTTTACTATTGGGGGAGAAACATGCTTACACACAAACGTATTTTACTTGTTTTCCTGTTAAGGAAGAAACAAACATGAACACCAACTATCATACTTTTACTTGTTTTCCCCATGGGGGAGAAACAGGTACGCAAGCAAATATCATTTTACATGTTTTTCCCGTCGGGGGAGAAAACATGACGCAACTATTTGATTATGGTACTTTATATGATATCACTGTTGAGGCTAAGCGTAACACACTATCACAGAAAGTCCTCATCTTATATCGGGCCGTTAATATGGATCTTAGCGAGGTAATGTTTAGTAGTACTACTAGGTTTGACAAGCCCCACCCGCGTTAGTCGCGCTAACTCGATTGGATATCGAACGGGTGAAATGTTAGCCTACTCACATTTGCCAGAGTTGATAGACCTGGCAGGAGGCATACAAACACAGTCAGCTTCGGTTACGAGCGCTTTAGTAAAACATGAACATAGACTAGCTACCTATAGATATGCATATTGAATGTACATAATCTGGCAAACACACTCTTATTGTCAACTTGAAACTTATGAACTCACCAATCTCGTGTTGACACTTTTTTCTTACATGTTTCTCAGGTCGCTAAGGCACAGCTTGCACACTTAGGACATGCATGGAGTCCTACTGTCATATCATCCATTTCAAACATTTGAAACAGTTTACTTATTTACATTGATTGACGCCTATTGCGTGTAATTACTTTTGATTTCATATTAACGTTTACGCTTCCGCATTAACTCTGAACTTTTATGTTTTGACATTTCAAGTCCCATATAGTGTCGTTTGATGTAACTAATGACTGAGATCCTGGTGTATCACCTTCCAAATGGTAAAACTCCGTTAGTGGAATTTGGGGGTGTGATAGATTGGTATCAGAGACATTAGGTATAGAGAACTAGGATTGCATACTAGACTATAGCCTCACGCATTAGTTACATGACACAGACATTTATACCCGATACACATAGCACCTATACGTACATTGTAGTGCAGGCATGTAACACCATCCGTATCACCCTCAGTTGGTGAGGGACACATCATTTGCATTGCATCATCATTCCCAGTGGCGACACTCGGGGAATCACCAAAACATCATCCACTCCCGTCCAAGGGTAGCGAGACGGAGCCTTCAGAGGAGTCACTTACATCACCATCACCCGTTGGGTATGGTGGGCTTTCTCAGGTCCATGTTATGGACGACACTCAGCACTAACGCATATCTCTTTGGGAGTTGGGATCGTCGGAGGCGAGTCCCTACTGTACCCACCAGCAATAATACGCCGAATGAAGGCAGACCGTTACACGCATTATTGCAGAATCCATTGACACGTAGATGTCACCACTTTCCCGAGCCATGGACTCGCTTCTTTGGTCGATATTCTGTCGATATTCCCGAGCCATGGACTCGCTTCTTTGGTCGATACTCAATGCATACTCAAACCCTATCCTGACTCAGTTGAAAGGATGGCTACTATGCTGCTTCCTATAACTTGTATTCATGAATTAGTTCATTTCTCGAAGTCGCACTTCATGTACATGTTTGTTCCATGTTCTCATCTATAATCCGCTGGATTGGACTATCGTAATGTGTTTCAACTCGGGTGAATACTCGTATCAACCTATTCCCGACTACTCATACTGATATGAGTCCTAGTCGATCAACTTATGGTTGATGACTACTCTTTTCAATGACTTATCATATCTGACAACACTCTATACTCAACAATATAACCTAAAGGACATTATGACACAGGACAGGGAGAACAAGGGTGAGCATGCAAAGCAAATTATCATTACGGGTGCACACGTAATAGTAATTTGAGGTGCATGTAAATCCTGGTGAAACCTAGTGTGTGGATGAATGGTCCTAATCAGTGATTTACATACTTAAGTTTCCACTATCTGTAGAGACTCTCATAACCCTCTCAACGACTAGTTGGTATCGTTAAACTCGTTTAACAGCTGATAGACGCGACTATCAGGTTGAAAATGTTTACGGACACACTGAATTATCATCAATGGAATCCATCAATGTTATTTTCACTCATGTAAGAGTCTTAGTGATTTTACGACTCTCATTCAAACTTGATCAAAGAAACAATCTCGATTGAAACTTTAATAGAACCTCATGGTAAACCCACCGACTCCAACTTTGTAAGCAGAAAATTGTGGAATCCTTTCTAAGCTAACACGTTTTCCCTTACGCTCCAACAATAAATCTCATTTGACCCTATTGCCTTATCCGATGACTAATCCTTAGTCTAACTTCGAATTGTACACCAGCATATTCAATCCTGTAAACGGATTTCTTTCTTCACGAAATGATCCAGTGGATCCACTGACATTAGAAACGGGGATTTAATCTAACCAACCATCAGTTGAACGTGACTACTTAAACATACATCCTATCTCTTATGCTATTGGAATCTATGTCTCATTAGACTTTTCTCTCCTACATGTGAACCTTTTCCCTTGGCCTATGCATTGGCTGACACTTGCTTTATAAGCGCGAGTCTCACTAGAAGTCTCAACATGACTTCACAAATTCCATACTAGTTCGTCGTACTCTAACTCTATTAAAAGCCAAGTATACTATTGAGATAGCAGACTGTAATATCCCGCATCGGTTGAGGGGGAGAACGATACATTCCTTATTAGGAGGTGGATACCTTCTCTATTGAGACGCGTTTTGCCTGAGCGAGCAACTCGTCGGGTAAAAACAAAACCGTGAGTTCCTGGATGGGCAACCCATCACACTTGGCAGTTTCGACGTAATTTTCGGAATAGATTGGTTATCTAAAAACCAAGCCGATATTATCTGTCGTAAGAAAACTATCCGCTTTCCTCTCTCGAGTGGAGAAACTCTTTCTGTCCAAGGAGAAAATAGTGGTGCTGTCGTGGCATCATATCTTTCAGGAAAGCACAAAAGTGGCTACGTAATGGTCATGCTGCCATTTTGGCTCTCGTCGCCGAACAGCCATCTGAGGAGAAAAAGATTGACGACATACCGATCGTTCGTGATTATTCGAAAGTATTTCCCGAAGACCTGCCTGGTCTTCCGCCACGTCGTCAAGTCGAATTTCAAATTGATCTAGCACCCGGAACAACGCCTGTTGCTCGGGCACCCTACAGACTTGCACCCAGTGAATTACAAGAACTATCTACACAACTGCAAAAGAGTTGTTGGATAAAGGTTCCATCTGACCTAGCTCATCGCCATGGGGAGCTCCGGTACTATTTGTCAAGAAGAAGGACGAAACTTTCCGTATGTGTATTGATTACCGGGAGTTGAATAAAGTCACTATCAAGAACCGCTACCCTTTGCCTCGCATAGATGACCTCTTTGATCAACTCCAAGGATCAAGTTTCTATTCAAAAATAGATCTTAGGTCCGGCTACCATCAGTTGAGAGTCCGAGAAGAGGATATCTCTAAGACTGCATTCAGAACGAGGTACGACCATTACAAATTTATGGTCATGCCTTTCGGGTTAACCAACGCACCTGCGGTATTCATGGACCTCATGAACCGTGTGTGTAAGCCTTACCTTGACCAATTCGTTATCGTTTTCATCGACGACATCCTAATTTATTCCAAGAACAAGGAAGAACATGAGGAACATCTACGCCTAAAATTTGGAATTACCAAGCAAGAGCAACTGTATATTAAGTTTTCCAAGTGTGAATTCTGGATCCGGGAAGTTCAGTTTCAAGGGCATGTGGTTAACGAGAAAGGAATACATGTCGACCCATCAAAGATAGAAGCCATCAAGAATTGGGCAGCACCGACGACTCCGACTGAGGTGCCACAATTTTTGGGATTGGCTGGATATTACCGTCGATTCATCGAAGGATTTTCCAAAATTGCTCAACCCCTCACCGCCCTAACTCGAAAAGAAAAAGCCTATAATTAGGGCGATAACCAAGATTCAACTTTCCAGCACCTCAAACAGAAACTTTGCAGTGCACCTATTTTAGCTCTTCCGGAAGGAATCGATGATTTTGTGGTGTATTGTGATGCATCCATTCAAGGCCTGGGTTGTGTCTTAATGCAACGCGAAAAGGTAATCGCATACGCTTCACGTCAGTTAAAGGTTCACGAGAAAAACTACACCACTCATGACCTAGAGTTGGGAGCAGTAGTTTTTGCACTTAAGATATGGAGACATTACTTGTACGGTACCAAATGCACCATCTACACCGACCACAAGAGCCTCCAGCATATCTTCAAGCAGAAGGAGTTGAACATGCGACAACGTCGTTGGGTTGAACTTTTAAATGATTACGACTGTGCGATCCGGTATCATCCGGGTAAAGCTAACGTTGTGGCTGATGCACTAAGCTGAAAGGAAACGAAACCCAAACGAGTTCGAGCGTTACAACTTACTATTCACTCTGGATTGCCTGACAGAATCCGTAGTGCTCAACTTGAAGCCATGAAAGAAGATAACCTACCGCTAGAAGGTACACGCGGCATGGAAGCACAACTTGAAGTAAAATCTGACGGAATTCGTTACTTCGTCGAACGAATATGGATTACAGTGTTCGGAAATTTAAGGGAACTAATCATGGATGAAGCTCATAAATCTCATTACTCCATTCATCCGGGTTCCGATAAAATGTACCATGATCTAAAAGTACTATATTGGTGGCCGAAGATGAAGGCCGATATAGCCACCTATGTTAGTAAGTGTCTGACCTGCGTGAAGGTCAAAGTTGAATATCAAAAACCATCCGGTCTTCTACAACAACCAGAAATTCCTATGTTGAAATGGGAACAAATATCCATGGACTTCATCACCAAATTACCACGAATCCCTACCGGATGTGATACCATATGGGTAATCGTTGACCGACTAACAAAGTCCGCTCACTTCTTTGCAATCAAAGAGACCGACAAAATGGATAAACTTACTCGTACTTACCTGAAAGAAATAGTCTCTCGGCACGGGGTGCCAATCTCCATTATTTCGGATCGTGATGCACGATTCACTTCTCGTTTCTAGCAGTCGTCACATAAGGCCTTAGGCACGCGTCTAGATATGAGCACAGCATACCATCCTCAAACTGATGGCCAAACTGAACGTACTATCCAAACTCTGGAGGACATGCTACGAGCTTGTGTGATCGATTTCGGTAACACTTGGGAGTCCCACCTACCGTTGGTGGAGTTCTCCTACAACAACAACTATCACACTAGCATCAAGGCAGCTCCATTTGAAACACTTTATGGACGGAAATGCCGTTCTCCCATTTGTTGGACTGAGGTTGGAGATAGCCAACTCACAGGTCCTGAACTTGTATTTGAAACTTCTGAAAAGATCGTCCAAATTAGAAACCGTATGGCGGCAGCTCGTGATCGTCAAAAGAGCTATGCTGAAAAACGTCGTAAACCTTTAGAGTTTCAAATAGGTGACATGGTCTTACTCAAAGTCTCACCTTGGAAAGGTGTCATTCGTTTCGGGAAACGAGGCAAACTGAATCCTCGTTATGTTGGACCATTCAAAATAATGAAGAGAATCGGACCAGTAGCGTATCAACTGGACCTACCTGAAAGACTTAGTGGTGTGCAAAACGTCGTTCATGTCTCAAATTTAAAGAAGTGCCTGGCAGACGAATCACTCGCAGTTCCTCTGGAGGAACTACACGTTGATGAACAGTTACATTTCATCGAAGAACCTGTAGAAATTATGGATAGGGAAGTCAAATCGTTAAAGCACAGTAAAATCCCTATTGTCAGAGTTCGTTGGAACTCGAAACGCGGACCGGAATTCACGTGGGAGCGCGAGGATCAAATGATGCGCAAATATCCTAATATGTTCAAGCACTCCGCGTCAAATTCTTAAGGTACTATTTAATTTTCGGGACGAAAATTCTTTCAACTAGTGGATGATGTGACACCCTAGAAAAATTTTTTTAGTTATTCTAATTTTCGGGACGAAAATTCTTTCAACTAGGGAATGATGTGACAATCCGACTTTTCAAGCTAACTCGGTTAGAATTCCCGTTAAATTTTCTGTTAAAACCTAACCCCGGTAACTCACATCTCTAACCCCAGAGACAAATTCTGTCAATATTTAAACTTAAACTACATGGACTAATTATGTAATTACTCAAAAATCAAATATGTTAACTCTAAGAAGTCAAAATCGTAAGTTGTGTATTCTGTTGACTTTTAGAAACAACCCTCATTCTTGATTCAAATTCGTAATACCATAACCGAAATCTGATCGAATTAAAGTTGTAACGTATGACATTAACCATTTCGACCATCATTGGAGCAATTAACAAGTTATTGATTCGAATTTAATCCAATTTTGATCATTAAACTCAAAAACGTCGACCATCATTGTATACCCAACGAATTCGATGAATCCTTGTATCAAACTCGCAAATTAATCACCTAAAAATGATAAACGAGTCACACTGAAGCCTCCGTACACATCAGTTTGATCGGAATCACGACAGAAGTCGCCGGGGATCGAACCAGTCGCCGTTGGCATTGGTTTTAACCGATCACCATCAATCGGTTACCTAATCTGGTAATTTCTTACACCCTTAGCTTCGTTTCATTACATAGATCAAAAGCCCTATCATAAATATTGCTTAAAACATCGAATCAATCGCGAACCCAATTCTAGGGTTCATCGCAAACCGGTTTGGCCGAACCCCAATCTAAACACGTTTACAATTCAATTAAATCATAAGGTTAATTTCGTAATCCTCTTCTCAATGAAAGCCCTAATCTAATTTGGACTCATAACATAGATTTAAACACAAACCTACACCTAGGGTTCTTATGTTTTCGGTTTGATCGAACCCTATTCCAAACACCACCTTAATCAAATTAAAGCACAAGGTTAAACTCGCAACTCCTTGCTTGTTGAAAGCCCTATGAGTCCAACAACTTTCAATATAAGATTTTGTCAATTTGATCTTGTATTTTGATCTAGGGTTTCGGCAATTTCAAACGTTATTTAACAACCCCAATCGTGATAAATGTTGCAATTAAACATCACCACAGATTCGTCATACCTCGATTAACAAAACCCCAAATCTTTTTGGTTCGATCGAAGTCGAAATCGATGAGTATTGGGACTGGGTTCGATCGCGAGTGGCTTGGGGGAAGAACTCCGGAGAGCTAATGTTCAAAACCAAATCAATCTGGGTTCTATCGCGATTGCCCTAGCGGGTGTAATGGTTAAATCTGTGTGTTGGTGTAGGTGAGACCCGGGTTCGAACCTCACTAGCACCATTTATTTTTCTAGCCACTTTTGAGACTATATTTTTATATAAAATATGTTCTAATACTATTATGATAATATATTAAATGGTTTTTAACCCGGAAAACAACCCGTAGGCTCGGGTTTGAAATATTAGTTTATTTTTATAAATTATAACCGCTTTTGTAATTTATACATTTTATTATTATTAAGTAAAAATAATATGTTTATATTATTTTTAAGCCGTAAACTCGTGTAAAATAATACGTTTATATTATTATCAAATTATGACCCGTATTATTAAATAATATATTATATTATTTCAAATCATTTTATAACGCCGTGAATCAATCGAGACTAAATAATAATATAATTAATTATATTATCCACTTGTATATATATTATTATTTGTCGTTCGTCGCGTAAAGTAATTCCTAAACCCGTGAACACGTTCGTTCACTCTCGTTTGTTAGAGCGGTTCCTTAAGACGCTTCTTTCCGTGTCACTGTCACAATTCCCGTTATCATTCCTAATTTATGTGTTTATAATTTTAGGACATTCGTAGGTCGTTTGAGACTTACACTCGTGTTTTTAACTTGTCTCTTGTGTGATACTACCTACAACGCAACGTAGGTGAGTTTCACGGCCCCTTTTTACTTGTTTTACTATTAGGGGAGAAACATGCTTACACACAAACGTATTTTACTTGTTTTCCTATTGAGGAAGAAACAAACATGAACACCAACTATCATACTTTTACTTATTTTCCCCGTGGGGGAGAAACAGGTACGCAAGCAAATATCATTTTACATGTTTTTCTCGTCGGGGGAGAAAACATGACGCAACTATTTGATTATGGTACTTTATATGATATCACTGTTGAGGCTAAGCGTAACACACTATCACAGAAAGTCCTCATCTTATATCGGACCGTTAATATGGATCTTAGCGAGGTAATGTTTAGTAGTACTACTAGGTTTGACAAGCCCCACCCGCGTTAGTAGCTCTAACTCGATTGGATATCGAACGGGTGAAATGTTAGCCTACTCACATTTGCCAGAGTTGATAGACCTGGCAGGAGGCATACAAACACAGTCAGCTTCGGTTGCGAGCGCTTTAGTAAAACATGAACATAGACTAGCTACCTATAGATATGCATATTGAATGTACATAATCTGGCAAACACACTCTTATTATAAACTTGAAACCTGTGAACTCACCAACCTCGTGTTGACACTTTTTTCTTACATGTTTCTCAGGTCGCTAAGGCACAGCTTGCACACTTAGGACATGCATGGAGTCCTACTGTCATATCATCCATTTCAAACATTTGAAACAGTTTACTTATTTACATTGATTGACGCCTATTGCGTGTAATTACTTTTGATTTCATATTAACGTTTACGCTTCCGCATTAACTCTGAACTTTTATGTTTTGACATTTCAAGTCCCATATAGTGTCATTTGATGTAACTAATGACTGAGATCCTGGTGTATCACCTTCCAAATGGTAAAACTCCGTTAGTGGAATTTGGGGGTGTGACAGATTGGTATTAGAGACATTGGGTATAGAGAACTAGGATTGCATACTAGACTATAGCCTCACGCATTAGTTACATGACACAGACATTTATACCCGATACACATAGCACCTATACGTACATTGTAGTGCAGGCATGTAACACCATTCGTATCACCCTCAGTTGGTGAGGGACACATCATTTGCATTGCATCATCATTCCCAGTGGTGACACTCGGGGAATCACTACAACATCATCCACTCCCGTCCGAGGGTAGCGAGACGGAGCCTTCGGAGGAGTCACTTACATCACCATCACCCGTTGGGTATGGTGGGCTTTCTCAGGTCCATGTTATGGACGACACTCAGCACTAACGCATATCTCTTTGGGAGTTGGGATCGTCGGAGGCGAGTCCCTACTGTACCCACCAGCAATAATACGCCGAATGAAGGCAGACCGTTACACGCATTATTGCAGAATCCATTGACACGTAGATGTCACCACTTTCCCGAGCCATGGACTCGCTTCTTTGGTCGATATTCTGTTGAGAATAGATTGACCACAAATCTGAGAACGCATTGCTCAATGCATACTCAAACCCTATCCTGACTCAGTTGAAAGGACGGCTACTATGCTGCTTCCTATAACTTGTATTCATGAATTAGTTCATTTCTCGAAGTCGCACTTCATGTACATGTTTGTTCCATGTTCTCATCTACAATCCGCTGGATTGGACTATCGTATTGTGTTTCAACTCGGGTGAATACTCGTATCAACCTATTCCCGACTACTCATACTGATATGAGTCCTAGTCGATCAACTTATGGTTGATGACTACTCTTTTCAATGACTTATCATATCTGACAACACTCTATACTCAACAATATAACCTAAAGGACATTATGACACAGGACAGGGAGAACAAGGGTGAGCATGCAAAGCAAATTATCATTACGGGTGCACACGTAATAGTAATTTGAGGTGCATGTAAATCCTGGTGAAACCTAGTGTGTGGATGAATGGTCCTAATCAGTGATTTACATACTTAAGTTTCCACTATCTGTAGAGACTCTCATAACCCTCTCAACGACTAGTTGGTATCGTTAAACTCGTTTAACAGCTGATAGACGCGACTATCAGGTTAAAAATGTTTACGGACACACTGAATTATCATCAATGGAATCCATCAATGTTATTTTCACTCATGTAAGAGTCTTAGTGATTTTACGACTCTCATTCAAACTTGATCAAAGAAACAATCTCGATTGAAACTTTAATAGAACCTCATGGTAAACCCACCGACTCCAACTTTGTAAGCAGAAAATTGTGGAATCCTTTCTAAGCTAACACGTTTTCCCTTACGCTCCAACAATAAATCTCATTTGACCCTATTGCCTTATCCGATGACTAATCCTTAGTCTAACTTCGAATTTTACTCCAGCATGTTCAATCCAGTAAACGGATTTCTTTCTTCACGAAATGATCCAGTGGATCCACTGACATTAGAAATGGGGATTTAATCTAACCAACCATCAGTTGAACGTGACTACTTAAACATATATCCTATCTCTTATGCTACTGGAATCTATGTCTCATTAGACTTTTCTCTCCTACATGTGAACCTTTTCCCTTGGCCTATGCATTGGCTGACACTTGCTTTATAAGCGCGAGTCTCACTAGAAGTCTCAACATGACTTCACAAATTCCATACTAGTTCGTCGTACTCTAACTCTATTAAAAGCCAAGTATACTATTGAGATAGCAGACTGTAATATCCCGCATCGGTTGAGGGGGAGAACGATACATTCCTTATTAGGAGGTGGATACCTTCTCTATTGAGACGCGTTTTGCCTGAGCGAGCAACTCGTCGGGTAAAAACAAAACCGTGAGTTCCTGGATGGGCAACCCATCACACTTGGCAGTTTCGACGTAATTTTCGGAATAGATTGGTTATCTAAAAACCAAGCCGATATTATCTGTCGTAAGAAAACTATCCGCTTTCCTCTCTCGAGTGGAGAAACTCTTTCTGTCCAAGGAGAAAATAGTGGTGCTGTCGTGGCATCATATCTTTTTGGAAAGCACAAAAGTGGCTACGTAATGGTCATGCTGCCATTTTGGCTCTCGTCGCCGAACAGCCATCTGAGGAGAAAAAGATTGACGATATACCGATCGTTCGTGATTATTCGAAAGTATTTCCCGAAGACCTGCCTGGTCTTCCGCCACGTCGTCAAGTCGAATTTCAAATTGATCTAGCACCCGGAACAACGCCTGTTGCTCGGGCACCCTACAGACTTGCACCCAGTGAATTACAAGAACTATCTACACAACTGCAAGAGTTGTTGGATAAAGGTTCCATCTGACCTAGCTCATCGCCATGGGGAGCTCCGGTACTATTTGTCAAGAAGAAGGACGGAACTTTCCGTATGTGTATTGATTACCGGGAGTTGAATAAAGTCACTATCTACCCTTTGCCTCGCATAGATGACCTCTTTGATCAACTCCAAGGATCAAGTTTCTATTCAAAAATAGATCTTAGGTCTGGCTACCATCAGCTGAGAGTCCGAGAAGAGTATATCTCTAAGACTGCATTCAGAACGAGGTACGACCATTACAAATTTATGGTCATGCCTTTCGGGTTAACCAACGCACCTGCGGTATTCATGGACCTCATGAACCGTGTGTGTAAGCCTTACCTTGACCAATTCGTTATCGTTTTCATTGACGACATCCTAATTTATTCCAAGAACAAGGAAGAACATGAGGAACATCTACGCCTAAAATTTGGAATTACCTAAGCAAGAGCAACTGTATGCTAAGTTTTCCAAGTGTGAATTCTGGATCCGGGAAGTTCAGTTTCTAGGGCATGTGGTTAACGAGAAAGGAATACATGTTGACCCATCAAAGATAGAAGCCATCAAGAATTGGGCAGCACCGACGACTCCGACTGAGGTGCCACAATTTCTGGGATTGGCTGGATATTACCGTCGATTCATCGAAGGATTTTCCAAAATTGCTCAACCCCTCACCACCCTAACTCGAAAAAGAAAAGCCTATAATTGGGGCGATAACCAAGAATCAACTTTCCAGCACCTCAAACAGAAACTTTGCAGTGCACCTATTTTAGCTCTTCCGGAAGGAATCGATGATTTTGTGGTGTATTGTGATGCATCCATTCAAGGCCTGGGTTGTGTCTTAATGCAACGCGAAAAGGTAATCGCATACGCTTCACGTCAGTTAAAGGTTCACGAGAAAAACTACACCACTCATGACCTAGAGTTGGGAGCAGTAGTTTTTGCACTTAAGATATGGAGACATTACTTGTACGGTACCAAATGCACCATCTACACCGACCACAAGAGCCTCCAGCATATCTTCGAGCAGAAGGAGTTGAACATGCGACAACGTCGTTGGGTTGAATTTTAAATGATTACGACTGTGCGATCCGGTATCATCCGGGTAAAGCTAACGTTGTGGCTGATGCACTAAGCCGAAAGGAAACGAAACCCAAACGAGTTCGAGCGTTACAACTTAGTATTCACTCTGGATTGCCTGACAGAATCCGTAGTGCTCAACTTGAAGCCTTGAAAGAAGATAACCTACCGCTAGAAGGTACACGCGACATGGAAGCACAACTTGAAGTAAAATCTGACGGAATTCGTTACTTCGTCGAACGAATATGGATTCCAGTGTTCGGAAATTTAAGGGAACTAATCATGGATGAAGCTCATAAATCTCATTACTCCATTCATCCGGGTTCCGATAAAATGTACCATGATCTAAAAGTACTATATTGGTGGTCGAAGATGAAGGCCGATATAGCCACCTATGTTAGTAAGTGTCTGACGTGCACAAAGGTCAAAGTTGAATATCAAAAACCATCCGGTCTTCTACAACAACCAGAAATTCCTATGTGGAAATGGGAACAAATATCCATGGACTTCATCACCAAATTACCACGAACCCCTACCGGATGTGATACCATATGGGTAATCGTTGACTGACTAACAAAGTCCGCTCACTTCTTTGCAATCAAAGAGACCGACAAAATGGATAAACTTACTCGTACTTACCTGAAAGAAATAGTCTCTCGGCACGGGGTGCCAATCTCCATTATTTCGGATCGTGATGCACGATTCACTTCTCGTTTCTAGCAGTCGTTACATAAGGCCTTAGGCACGCGTCTAGATATGAGCACAGCATACCATCCTCAAACTGATGGCCAAACTGAACGTACTATCCAAACTCTGGAGGACATGCTACGAGCTTGTGTGATCGATTTCGGTAACACTTGGGAGTCCCACCTACCGTTGGTGGAGTTCTCCTACAACAACAGCTATCACACTAGCATCAAGGCAGCTCCATTTGAAACACTTTATGGATGGAAATGACGTTCTCCCATTTGTTGGACTGAGGTTGGAGATAGCCAACTCACAGGTCCTGAACTTGTATTTGAAACTTCCAAAAAGATCGTCCAAATTAGAAACCGTATGGCGGTAGCTCGTGATCGTCAAAAGAGCTATGCTGACAAACGTCGTAAACCTTTAGAGTTTCAAATAGGTGACATGGTCTTACTCAAAGTCTCACCTTGGAAAGGTGTCATTCGTTTCGGGAAACGAGGCAAACTGAATCCTCGTTATGTTGGACCATTCAAAATAATGAAGAAAATCGGACCAGTAGCGTATCAACTGGACCTACCTGAAAGACTTAGTGGTGTGCAAAACGTCTTTCATGTCTCAAATTTAAAGAAGTGCCTGGCAGACGAATCACTCGCAGTTCCTCTGGAGGAACTACACGTTGATGAACAGTTACGTTTCATCGAAGAACCTGTAGAAATTATGGATAGTGAAGTCAAATCGTTAAAGCACAGTAAAATCCCTATTGTCAGAGTTCGTTGGAACTCGAAACGCGGACCGGAATTCACGTGGGAGCGCAAGGATCAAATGATGCGCAAATATCCTAATCTGTTCAAGCACTCCGCGTCAAATTCTTAAGGTACTATTTAATTTTCGGGACGAAAATTCTTTCAACTAGTGGATGATGTGACACCCTAGAAAATTTTTTTTAGTTATTCTAATTTTCGGGACGAAAATTCTTTCAACTAGGGAATGATGTGACAGTCCGACTTTTCAAGCTAACTCGGTTAGAATTCCCGTTAAATTTTCTGTTAAAACCTAACCCCGTTAACTCACATCTCTAACCCTAGAGACAAATTCTGTCAATATTTAAACTTAAACTACATGGACTAATTATGTAATTACTCAAAAATCAAATATGTTGACTCTAAGAAGTCAAAATCGTAAGTTGTGTATTCTGTTGACTTTTAGAAGTCAAACAACCCTCATTCTTGATTCAAATTCGTAATACCATAACCGAAATCTGATCGAATTAAAGTTGTAACGTATGACATTAACCATTTCGACCATCATTGGAGCAATTAACAAGTTATTGATTCGAATTTAATCCAATTATGACCATTAAACTCAAAAACGTCGACCATCACTGTATACCCAACGAATTCGATGAATCCTTGTATCAAACTCGCAAATTAATCACCTAAAAACGATAAACGAGTCACACTGAAGCCTCCGTACACATCAGTTTGATCGGAATCACGACAGAAGTCGCCGGGGATCGAACCAGTCGCCGTTGGCATTGGTTTTAACCGATCACCATCAATCGGTCATCTAATCTGGTAATTCCTTACACCCTTAGCTTCGTTTCATTACATAGATCAAAAGTCTTATCATAAATATTGCTTAAAACATCGGATCAATCGCGAACCCAATTCTAGGGTTCATCGCAAACCGGTTTGGCCGAACCCCAATCTAAACACGTTTACAATTCAATTAAATCATAAGGTTAATTTCGTAATCCTCTTCTCAATGAAAGCCCTAATCTAATTTGGACTCATAACACATATTTAAACACAAACCTACACCTAGGGTTCTTATGTTTTCGGTTTGATCGAACCCTAATCCAAACACCACCTTAATCAAATTAAAGCACAAGGTTAAACTCGCAACTCCTTGCTTGTTGAAAGCCCTATGAGTCCAACAACTTTCAATATAAGATTTTGTCAATTTGATCTTGTATTTTGATCTAGGGTTTCGGCAATTTCAAACGTTATTTAACAACCCCAATCGTGATAAATGTTGCAATTAAACATCACCACAGATTCGTCATACCTCGATTAACAAAACCCCAAATCTTTTTGGTTCGATCGAAGTCGAAATCGATGAGTATTGGGACTGGGTTCGATCGCGAGTGGCTTGGGGGAAGAACTCAGGAGAGCTAATGTTCAAAACCAAATCAATCTGGGTTCTATCGCGATTGCCCTAGCGGGTGTAATGGTTAAATCTGTGTGTTGGTGTAGGTGAGACCCGGGTTCGAACCTCACTAGCATCATTTATTTTTCTAGCCACTTTTGAGACTATATTTTTATATAAAATATGTTCTAATACTATTATGATAATATATTAAATGGTTTTTAACCCGGAAAACAACCCGTAGGCTCGGGTTTGAAATATTAGTTTATTTTTATAAATTATAACCGCTTTTGTAATTTATACATTTTATTATTATTAAGTAAAAATAATATGTTTATATTATTTTTAAGCCGTAAACTCGTGTAAAATAATACGTTTATATTATTCTCAAATTATGACCCGTATTATTAAATAATATATTATATTATTTCAAATCATTTTATAACGCCGTGAATCAATCGAGACTAAATAATAATATAATTAATTATATTATCCACTTGTATATATATTATTATTTGTCGTTCGTCGCGTAAAGTAATTCCTAAACCCGTGAACACGTTCGTTCACTCTCGTTTGTTAGAGCGGTTCCTTAAGACGCTTCTTTCCGTGTCACTGTCACAATTCCCGTTATCATTCCTAATTTATGTGTTTATAATTTTAGGATATTCGTAGGTCGTTTGAGACTTACACTCGTGGTTTCAACTTGTCTCTTGTGTGATACTACCTACAACGCAACGCAGGTGAGTTTCACGGCCCATTTTTACTTGTTTTACTATTGGGGGAGAAACATGCTTACACACAAACGTATTTTACTTGTTTTCCTGTTAAGGAAGAAACAAACATGAACACCAACTATCATACTTTTACTTATTTTCCCCGTGGGGGAGAAACAGGTACGCAAGCAAATATCATTTTACATGTTTTTCTCGTCGGGGGAGAAAACATGACGCAACTATTTGATTATGGTACTTTATATGATATCACTGTTGAGGCTAAGCGTAACACACTATCACAGAAAGTCCTCATCTTATATCGGACCGTTAATATGGATCTTAGCGAGGTAATGTTTAGTAGTACTACTAGGTTTGACAAGCCCCACCCGCGTTTGTCGCGCTAACTCGATTGGATATCGAACGGGTGAAATGTTAGCCTACTCACATTTGCCAGAGTTGATAGACCTGGCAGGAGGCATACAAACACAGTCAGCTTCGGTTGCGAGCGCTTTAGTAAAACATGAACATAGACTAGCTACCTATAGATATGCATATTGAATGTACATAATCTGGCAAACACACTCTTATTATAAACTTGAAACATGTGAACTCACCAACCTCGTGTTGACACTTTTTTCTTACATGTTTCTCAGGTCGCTAAGGCACAGCTTGCACACTTAGGACATGCATGGAGTCCTACTGTCATATCATCCATTTCAAACATTTGAAACAGTTTACTTATTTACATTGATTGACGCCTATTGCGTGTAATTATTTTTGATTTCATATTAACGTTTACGCTTTCGCATTAACTCTGAACTTTTATGTTTTGACATTTCAAGTCCCATATAGTGTCGTTTGATGTAACTAATGACTGAGATCCTGGTGTGTCACCTTCCAAACGGTAAAACTCCGTTAGTGGAATTTGGGGGTGTGACAGAACTCATTCACAAACATATAGGGAAGCTGCTGTGAATGCTTAAAGGGTGTTTTAAAGTACTTGTAAGTGGAGGAGAGAGAAAATGTATAAATTTTATGTATATTTGGGGGAAACATTTTTCACCTATATATATTTTTTTATATTTTTTAAAGTGCTTGTGAGTGGAGGAGAGAGAAAAGGTAACGATAAAAATATAAAAAAATATTATTTTATTAAAAAGGAGATAAAAAAGGTAGTGATTTTAGTGTAATTATAGGGATAGGGAAGCTACTGTGAATGTTGGCGCTTAACCAACTCAGCTGGCCACCAAATTGCATTTAGGATAGTAAATAATCAATTTAAAGTAGAAAACATAGGGAGGAACCTGGTTCGATTTTTTTTTTCACACCTCATCTTATTTCTAATAAACGATTCCACTTAATGCCATTTGGCAACATCATAATTTTTCTCACTAAAATCTTCTAATTTTTCCTATTTCAAGTAACTTTGAATTTTAAAATCTAATTATGTTAATGTTGTTTTAAAAAAATAATAATATAAGATTTGAATTCTAATTATTACTTAATTTGAATTCTAATATAAAACTTGAAATCTAAATTTCCCTACACATTATTGTATTTTTATTTGTTTTATTAAACAACCCCATGTAATACATGGGTATATAACCTAGTAATATATATTTATATACGTTTTTAACCCATTTAATTTTTTAATAATTTCGTTTTGTCTTTAATAACTTTCGTTTGTTAACTTTTTTTAAAAATGGAATGCCGACTGTTTTTAGTTTTTTTTGTCAACGTTCTGATATAATCTATACTAATAAATAAAGGTTTAAGGTGGACACTTGTCAGTTCCTCATGCCCCCTCACATTGATTTTCCCGCCTCTCTCTCCTAATAAATGCGCATCTATCTTATTAAATAGTAATGATATTATAAATATATTATTAAAGAAAAATACTAATTATATTACATAAGAATATATAATAGAAAATCAAAATATAACTAATTAAAGAAAAATAATAATTTGTTATATACACACAAATTTCCACTTAATGACGTATTTACAAATTTATAAGTTTTATCTTTTTTAATATATAATCTCGTGTAATACACGGGATTCTAACCTAGTTTTTTTTAAAACGGAGTTGTATTCAAAATCGAGTATTTTTTCTGATATCGTAGCCCATAGCGTGGATACATATCGTAGCCTATAACGTCATTGCCGGTAATGGTATTTTCCGAATCGGTATTTGCTTTTATGGTTTTCGACGGCCTGAACCGATAACGACCAAACTCCTGCTGCGTGGCGTTGGCGGAAAACGACTAGACTCTCGGGACGAAGCGCAAGTATTCGTTTATACAAGCTTATTCAAGTCTTTTTTTATTCTACGTGGATACATCCTGCCGCGAAGCGTGGGAACCAGCTACTTGTATATTATACCACTAGGTTACAACCCATGTATTACATGGGTTGAATAAAGATAATTTGTTGTAAATCAACAGTTTTTATGAACATTTGTATGTTTGATGTTATTGATGAAATAATTATTTTATAAAAAGGATGAAAGAAATGTTTAATTTATAAAAATATTTTATGAACAAACATATTTTGTTTAAATAAAAAGATTTTATAAAAATAATTATAGAAATCATTATTATTTAATAGGAGAGAGAGAGAATTGAAACAATTTTTTTTAAATTAAGAAATTTGTATAATTAAT
This sequence comes from Smallanthus sonchifolius, assembly GCA_023525975.1. NCBI lineage: Eukaryota > Viridiplantae > Streptophyta > Magnoliopsida > Asterales > Asteraceae > Smallanthus > Smallanthus sonchifolius. The sequence continues at coordinate 57,764,138 of CM042040.1, forward strand.
AAGAGAGTGGCGGGAAAAAAAATTTTGTGGGTGAATATGAGAGTGACAAGTGTCCTACTAAAACCTTTATTTATTATATAGTATAGATTGATAAATAAAATATTGTATTTCCAATCATACCCTCGGTCTTTCTTTTTGGTGACGAAGATTTCGTTGTTTGCTACAATGAACTTTTCGCTGGTGACAAAGCTAGTTGAGGTTTTTTATTCTGTCGTTTGATTGAATCAGAAGCTTCCTTTTCTTATTCTTGCTGATGTTAACTATGTGTGAACCACTTTTTTCAATGGCATTGCTGTTATAATTCATAAAATCCCATTTGAGTTATGCAATACAAAAATCCTTAGAACAACTAGAACTTGATCATGGGGTTGTTTGTAACAGAAGATCCAAATTTTCTAATTTAGCAAATTTCATGATCTTTATCATTTAATGTTGTTCATTGGGTTCAGATTATTTGTTTAGCATGTCATATAAGATGATCAGCCAAAAAACTAAAGATGGGTTAGATGTGACAAAACATGTCACACGCTTGCACGCATACACTCGTTTCATTGATGAACTTGTTCCTGATCCACCAAAAATGAAAGGGGATGATGAAACCGTCCGTGAAGATGAGCTTGATGTGAATGCAACTGCGTCTGCTCTAAGAAAAGCAATAGAAAAGGCTCACGAAAGCGTACGGATTGCAAAGGAATCGGTTGGTAGGAAGAAAAGAGGTCTTCAAAGCTTTTCAAATACAAAATTCAAAAACAGCATCAAAGTTGAAACCAATGTGGAGGATGTAACTTCATCACAAGCTTTTCCAGATTTTATGGATGGTAATAAACTTTTGGTTGCAAAGAAGGTTATGGATGAAATAAGTGAGAAAATTTTGGAATCAACAAAGATTGAGACCTCAGAGTTTGTGCATGAAGATCAAACATGTAGTATGTTTGTAGAGTGTTTTGAAGGCAAAATCGAGGTAGTTAAAACCGCCACTGACGTGTTGAATGTTGAGGAAGAACAAGAAGCGGTTGAAAGAGTAGAAGTGGATCAGTTGAGTGAATCTAATGACTTTAATATGTCTCAAAATGTGGAATTTGATGATATTATAGATGAAATTGATGTTGCAAGCCACATTGTTGATACGAATGAAATCAAAGAATCACGAGAACCTCAATATAGCGATAAGGAAGATGAGAGTGAGGAACATGGGCCAAGCAAAGTGTCTTCACAAGATCATTTTAGAAGGATTTATGAAGAAGCTGCTGCTAAAGAAAAGGAACGCATGAAAGGTAGGTTAGCAGTTGAGAGGGCAATTTGTGAAGCTCGTGACCGGGCCTTTGTAGAAGCCCGTGAGAGAGCTGAACGTCAACGGGCTGCTGTTGAAGAAGCTATAGAGGAAGCTAGACAAAGAATGATGACTGAGGCCTGTGAAAAGGTTACTAAAGGTTCTATCGCGAGTAAATCATCTTCTGCGCAATCCAAACTTAAAGCAGAACGCGCTGCAGTAGAAAGAGCTACATCAGAGGCCCGTCAACGTGCTCTAAAGAAAGCAATGTCTTAGAAGATTGTTTATGTAAGTAACGAAATTCGAAATCAATACATTTCTTTCTATTAAAATTATTTTTTATATTATTATTGTTATTAATGGAAAAGACGGTATGTGTTCCTTTTTCTCCATATTGAATAAATTGTATGTGTGTGCATGTGTGCAAAGTTAGTTACTCATTAATTTTGTGGTTACATTCATAGGCTAACACGCTTGCAGAAAAAGAGAAGCGCGATAGGCTTGCACAAAAGGAACAAGCTGAGAGAAATGTAACTGTCTTTAGTTAAATAAAAAAGATTTACCAGTTTTTGATCCTCTATTTTTCTCTCTTATGTTTTTGTATCCAAATTTATTTCAGCATTTAGCAGAAAATCTTGATGCTGATATCAGAAGGTGGTCTAAGGGAAAAGAAGGGAACTTGCGCGCATTGCTTTCAACGCTACAATATGTATGTACAAGCTTCCAACTCAAACCCTGAACTCGTGCTTGTATCTAGAAGTGGTAAAATAGACGGTATGGAAAGTTGGGGAACGGGTCGGGTTGGTCCAACCCACAACAAACTTTTTAATCCATCTTATAAATATGATTACGAAAAAGCTATATTTTACCTTATCCTTTTATTGTTAAATCATGTAGCCTAATCCTTCTGACCCATTAGGGATAAAACATAACCCCTAAACATGGGTCAAAATTGCTACCTTGAACATGTGAGCCTAGGATGTTTAACTAAATTCTTGAACTTATAGATTCTTGGACCTGAGAGTGGTTGGCAACCAGTTTCATTGACACATATTATAACCACTAGTGATGTAAAGAAAGCTTACAGGAAAGCTACTCTATGTGTTCATCCTGACAAGCTGCAACAACGGGGCGCAAGCATTCAGCACGAGTATATTTGCAAAAAAAGTTTTTGAACTTTTAAAGGTATGCGATTAATCTTCTGTTCTTCCCTCTTTTATGAGCTTTCGATTGGGGAATTCTTTTAAAGCAAGGATTAAGTACTTTGATACTCTCTTTATTACATGACAATAATAGACTACTAGGGTTACTACTATATCTACTCAAACTACCACCTGCATATGAAATATTTGACATGGTTTCTTGTCATGACATACATTAAGCAACCAATTGCCCATAAGTATTCAAGTTTGTGATACATGATCAACATATTAGGCATAAGCTTAAAATTAGTAACTATTCGGGTACTATATTGATACCACTCTTTAAAATTGAACTTCTTGTGAATTTTCTCAATGTAGTGAGATTTTATAAAAACAATTCATTTGTTCAATCTTTTGATCCTTATCCCCAAGAATCACATATACCTCCCTCATGCCCTTCATTGAGAAGTTAGATGATAAAAACTATTAAGTTTCATCAAGTTGATCTTAGTTTGTACCAAATATCAACATATCATCTACATACAAGGATATGATAACTCTTTTTCCAAAATTACCAAATTTAATGTGCACACGTTTGTCTCATTGGTTTAGTATAAATCCATAAGATAAAATGACTTCATCAAACTTTTGATACCAATGTCTTGCATGTGTCCAAGCATAATGAAACCCTCGGGTTGTTTCATGTAAGCTTCCTCTTCCAAATCACTATTTCTGAAATATAGTTTAACATCCACTTGATGAATCACTAGGTTATGACTTGTTGTGAAGACGGTTAGTAATCTAATATGTATCAAATGAACAACACATTTTTTTTTATGTTTTAAGTCTTGGATTACCGAACATGCTTTAACTTTTTCTAATGGTATGATCCCCTTTCATCTTTCATTTGAAAAATCTATTTACAACCTATTGGTTAGCAACATGGTGAAAGGATGGAGGCGTTGTTTTCCATATTGAAACTCACTTACTAATCAATTACTTCTTTCTTGAAAGCAATATCTCTTGAACTTATAGCCTCATTAAAGGCTTTTAGATCCTTATAGTATTGTAGCCAGGGTCGACTCAACATATTTTGTGGCCTAAAGCGAACGTTGAAATTGAGGCCTTCTATGAAAGTTATGTAAATATATAAAAAATATTAAAATGTAATTTAATGGAGCGTCAAAACGTATAATATTGTCATAAAAGTTTTAAATTATCAATTTTTGGGGCCCTAAAGCGACTGCTTTAGTTACTTGTACCGTAGAGCTACCCCAGATTGTAGCAGTGTGAATGTAGAGATCCAGCTCATCCCTTGATACTTCATTAAATAGAGTTGAAAGTCATAATAAAAGGTTTTACCTTTCTTGTTTTGTCATTTTTCCTTACCCGAATAGATGGATTTGAAACAATATCCAAATCATCAAGAGTTCCACTAGTACCAAGAACTATGTCGCTAAACCTGGGGCTTGATGAGAATCATGTTTCGTCGAATATAGCATCCCCTGATTTTGTAACAATATTAACTAATATATAAATATTAAGTTCAATAGCATAAGACTTAAGTTATAACCCTTGAAATTGTCAGCATATCTAATGAATATACAATCAAGACCCACCTCAACCAAAGTTTTCCTTTTGAGTTCATGAAGTCTTACCACTTCCATATAACCTCATATTTTCAAGTATATTAGTGTTGATCTTTTATTGAACCAAATGTCATAGGGAGTAATCATGTTCCTTTTATTAAGAACTCTATTTAGGATATAATAGGATGTTATCATAGTCTCTCACTAAAATCCTTTATTCAAACAAAGATAGGATAACATGGAATTAATCGTCTCTCTGAGGGTTATCATGTTTTTGTTTTTGATATGTTGTACTATGTAAAGTGATGTAGTATTTTGACCTTTATACTGTATATGTTAAAAGGAAATCAACTTTGGGATAATATAAAAAATTAACACTTTTGTATAAGGCAAATAGCTTAAGTAAAGCTTAGAGATGATTGTAAGAGCAGCCCCGATGAAGCATCGGTGTAATTTAAAACTTCAAACCGATTTAAACTTTATTATCATCCATTGGGATTCTATGATCCCATATTCATTCACCATGGAAATTCAAGACTTCCTAAACATACCAATGCACCTTCCCAAATTGCTTGCAAACAAAACACATATAATGATACACCAATTCGCCCATACACATAATCATACAATCACAACATATTCATATAACCATACATATCATTTATATGTAAACAACAAATGTACCAACTACTATGTAAGTGTGAAAACGCTTACCTTTATCCTTAGATGTTCCTGGTTTTCTTCAGCCTTAGCAACCTGATCACTTGAATGTATAGAAGTAGATGATTACTTCAAAAATCGCAAATTTCACACACAAAATTTGTATTTAGAGGTTCTTGCTCCTCCTCCCTTTTTCCTTTGTTCTTCACGCCGCCAGCAACACTCACATATGTGGGTTGCGTGACCCCCTCCCACTTATCAATCTGATTTTCAGATTTTACAAAACTGCACCCTGGACTTTCTATTTTGTCCCTTTTTACACAAAAAGTCAAGAATGCCTATTTACCGTTAGAACTCTCCACTTTTATTTTACACCCCATAACATGTTTTTAACATATTATCTAAAAAACGTTGAAAGTTGGTTCATTACAATTCGTGTGGCCTCTGTGGCGTTTGGTTTCAAACATCCCCAGTGAAGAAGGCGATTGTTGTGGTGTTCGTTTGTACGCCTTTGGAATTCATCTAAAAGACTATTGTCTCAGACCTTATATTGTCATTCAAGTATTCCCCTTGTAAATTGTTTGTGTTGACCTTTTGCTTATTGTCTAGTTGACATGTTTAGTGTAAGAACCTCAATACTAAATTTTTCCGCATTTGAAGCATATGGAACTTAGATAAGCTTATACAAGTTTGTAATCCACACCTTTTAGCTTGTATTATAACTTAAGTATAATCCTTTATTTTATGTACACTTGAGTGATTTTTTATTGTTCCCTCTATTTAACCCTTTTCCTTTTAAACTATCCGTTTACCTATTTGACATGTTTAAAACGAATTTTTTTTAACGTAATCGAGCATTCATAACAAAATGTTCAAAGTTATCACTTGTAGTTTGTATACTTTGTTTATGTATAATATTTGTGTATGTATTGATAGGTAGCATGGAAGAGATTCAAATATGAGGAAATAGTAGCCTCTTGATCTCAAGAGGTGAATGAAGTTGAAACGTCGAATAAGGGTCTTAGAAGTCAATATACCAAGACTTTTCATGCTAAACAATATGTATTCATATATCAGAGGGCAAAAATGCCAAAAGAAAACAAAATCAGATCACATTCATTCATAAAAAAACTTTGTCACGATGTGGGCTATTTGAAAAATTGTTGGATTTCAACAATTTAATAAAGGAAAGTTTTCCAAATTTTCTCTTTGATGATACGTCCTAAGCCACTTTCGGAAGACCGAAGATGATGGTCACAGGGACGTTCGTAATTCAAGAAGATGATGGCCACATAGACGATTGAGATTAAAAGGATGATGACTACATGGACGATCGTAATAGGGTATGCAACCACGTGTCATAGTTACAGATAGAGACATGTCTTTGATGAATGAATGCCAACAAGTTCTCTCAGATATTTCTCGATTACTATGTACATGACATACATTTGAAAATATTTCAAGAATTATAAGCTATTCATGCCCGTTAATGACTCGAATTTCATCGATACGTTACCTGTGTACAAGATGTTCAACCTGATGAAAATTATGGATTTTAGATAATAATTGTTTGTATCTTGTATGATGAAGATCAATGACTGTGGACTTAGAGACAACTTCTATTTATTTCTTTTTCTAAAATATATACTATATAATAAATAAAGGTTTTTGTATGCCACGTGTCGTCACCGTATTCAATCTCATCAATATTTTCGCGTCTCTCTCTCTTATTAAATGCACACAAATCTTTTATTAAATTACTAATTATACTAATAAAACACATTTATTTTAAATTATCCTTTATTATAAAAAAACTTTGAAATCTAATTATGTAATTTTTATTTTCAATCAAATAGTAAATGAAGTAATTGACGTATTTCCGAAACCCAACTATATATTATTTTTTTACATATTTTGAATTTTGTTTTATATCCTTAGTATACAGTAATACATTTTTACACCTGTAAAATACATAAATAAAATTTATGTATTGATATTTTTCACTCGTGTGTATTACACGGGGTCTAAGCTAGTATGGCAATATTCACATGAGATAATTACACAAATCGGCTTGTTAAGGAAATAAATCTCCATCAAATAACATGAGATAATTACACAAATTGGTGTGGTGATAACACTCTAACACAAGGGCTCTTGTTGTGATCAAGTTGTCATATGGAAACCGAATGGATCAATGGTGATATCATATGTGCATATATCGGTTTTTGCTAGACTTTATATGACATACACATTCACATTCACATTCAAATTCACATGCGTATATAACACATATAATATTGTTTATTTATTTATTATGTAAATGATGAATGTGTTTTGATCTTAGATTTTAAAATTGTTGTACTTATATTTGGAATCATTCTATAATTTTATAGTAAATCTACGTATACACATTAATATGCTTGAGATTTGTATTTAGTCTTATATACACTATTGTGCATGTTGTTTTGTTAAAAAAAACTATGCACAAGTAGACGACGGAGGAGAAAAAAACCAGTAAATCATACAATGTTTAAGGTTTATATATTTAACTCGGACTCATTTTCTTCATAAGACATAAATCACTAATATGACTAGCAGAAAAGGCTTGTGATCTTGATGTATCCATAGAGCACTAGACGTGTGAAAACCCTTACGTAGATGCATCAAACATACCTTGATTGAAAACACATTTTTTTAAATGGCGTAAAAACAAAAATTATCAAAATGAGTTTACGTACTTTAGTGATTTTAAATTCGCATGTAAATTTAAATGGGGCAACTTTACACAATAGTAATCAAGTTTCTCATCTGTTTCATTTTAGTCATTTAAACTTTTTTTGTTTCATTTTAGTCACTCAAGTTTTCTTATCTGCTCTATTTTAGTCACTCAAACTTTTTTGATCTCATTTTAGTCAATCAAGTTTCACATGTTGTTTCAATCGTGTGAAATTACCATGTTACGAGTTACTTTTTTTGTTTTTTATTCTACGCATATGGTGAAAATGAAATCCAAAAAGAGTAAACCAACATTTTTATCATATTCATAAAACAAAATCCAAAAAAAAGTAACATGTTAACCTTGTAATTGTGTAATATTAGAACAACATGTGAACTTAAGTGACTAAAATGATACAAAAAAAGTTTGAGTGACTAAAATGGAATAGACGAGAAACTTCAGTGATTAAAATGAGACAAAAAAGTTTGAGTGACTTAAATGGAACATATGAAAAACTTGATTACTATTCTGTGAAGTTTTCTTAAACCTAAATGATAGGCAATCAGAGTGCGGTAACAGGTAGAAAATGAAAATTCAAAAGAACGAATAGGCAACGGTAGGTCGAGAAACAGATTTCACCACTCGAACTAATCGTTGGGCAAAACTAAAAATGAATTAAGATACAAATTCAGCACTTAACTCGGATTTAGAATCCAAAGAACACCATTCAAACTAGCCAAGTTTGAACTAGCAATGGAAGAAATCAAGTTTTAACAAAAAAAAACTTGCAAACAATTTTAAACGTAAACTTCTCTCTCATTTTCCATACCCAGTTGGTTCTTTACATAGAGAATTACAAAACATGATCCACGATGATAACTGACGATAACCGACATCAAGGAAAGTAAAATGAAACTAATTAAAAATGCAAGAAATAAAACATGGAAACATTTAAAGAAATGAACTTAATTAAAATGCATGAAATGAATCATGTGCCAACGTGGGTAACTGACGTGTGCATGGTGATGTGGCTTGCATGGATTAATGGGACCCAAGTGGAGCAAATTTGACCGCATGTTATTGACTCGATTGATTTGCTCAAGTCAAGTCCTTCACTAAGCAGCTGCTGTTGCTATCACTAAATATATCCTATACATGTGTCGTCTATATATATGTATACCTGATAGATACTAAAAATCATATTACTTAATGTGGATACTTAAACATACATATCTATATTCAAATCTCATCAGATTCCCATGATTCTTGATTCCATTTATTCCTAACTTAAGTTATAATCAATCCCAATATCAAAATCTCACATTGGACCAAAGCATTGGCTTAAGAAGACTCAAAACCATCAATAACTCCAAATATAACCCCTTTTTGAACATTGTACATTCAAAGTCAAATATCTCTCGATCCACTTAACTTCAGCTTTTGAGAAAATACTCGATGAAAAGCTAACTTAACTCCCTACAAACCCACAAAATTTCATAAAACTCCATCAACTAGAATTCAAGTTATTGCCAAATCATTTGACCCTAGAAACACACCAAAATGAAACATTTCATCCAACTATTACACCACCTTCACCTCATCTTGTTAATAACCGTTGATCACAAACACTCACGTTTAAATTCCAGTTAGGTATCCGATCCTTGTGACCCCAATATCAACCAATCAGATCGCACCTGTTAGATAGCCCTCTCATTCTCCACATTATTTAAATCCAACCCAAATTAATCGTCACTCAGACGCTGAATCACATCACCGGCTTTTAATTACAATTTCTAGACCTAAATTCCACTTCAATCTTCAGATTTGAAACCTCATGGCGACAGAAGAACCGGTTGTGCCGACAGAGCCTACCGAGCCGGCCGCCGCTGCTCCGGCATCGGAGGAGAAACCTGCCGTGACGACGGATGAGAAGCTGAAAAAAACTAAGAAAGCTCCGGTGAATCGTAAACCTAGAAATCCTTGTTTGCATCCACCTTACTTCGAGTTACGGATTCAATTTTGTTTGTTTTGATTTACAGTTCCTTGTTGTAACTGATTGATTGGATGTTTATAACTAAAAGATGATCAAGGAGGCAATTGTTAGTTTAAAGGAGAGGACTGGTTCTAGTCCGTACGCGATCGCAAAGTTTATCGAAGAGAATCAAAAGAATCTTCCGGCGAATTTTAAGAAGGTTTTGTCGACTCAATTGAAGAAATTCGTCACCGCCGGTAAACTAGTGAAGGTCAAGGCTTCTTACAAACTGCCGGCGGAAAGAGCTCCGGCGAAGAAGAAATCTGCTGCTAAGCCGAAGACGGTTAAGAAAATAACGCCTGTTAAGAAGAAAACTGTTGCAAAGCCTAAGCCGGCTCCAAAGGCCAAATCCGCCGTTAAGCCGAAGACATCAGCTAAGCCTAAAGCCGTTGTGAAGCCGGCTGCAAAGGCTAAATCCGCTGTTGCAAAAGCTAAGCCGAAGGCTAAGGCAGCGACGAAGCCGGCTAAAGTTGCGAGACTTCCACTAGGTCTACTCCGGGTAAAAAGGCTCCGGCGGCTCCAAAGAAGGTGGCGGTGAAGAAGGCGAGTGTGAAGAGCTTGAAACCTAAGGCGGTGGGGTAAGAAGTGAGGATTTTATAGTGTGTATTTAGTGTAAAATGTTGGTTTGGGTTTTTTATAGTTGTTTAGCTGATCAATCAATCAATCAATGTTAAGTATATATATGTACCTGTTTCTGGTTCAATGATAGAAGTATCTTGCACATAATAATCTTCATATCTCATTTCTGATCTGGGCTTTGTTACATATTTTGATGATGAGTTGTTTTTTTAGCATTAATGGTTAAGCAGGGTTAAAATTGGTACCAATCAACATATCAATACCGTCCCCTGTCCTCATATCCAGGGCATAAATCAGAGGAATTCTGAATTTATTGCCATCTATCCTAAAATTTTCAGCTTTCATCTTTTGATTTGAAGGTTGTCTGGAATTGAGGCCATTGAAATAGACTGTCCGTTCCATTGTTTCCAGTGCGTGGATTTATGGTAGCAGTACAGAAGATCAAAAAAAATACTTGAAATCAAAACTTGGATTAATCTTAGAATCGTTGTAATAAGTATCAGATTAAACCTTTTGAGGGTACTGCTCAAAGTTAATCGGATATATAGCTTCAAGAACGAATTTGGTTTTATCTCTCGGAGAAGAAGAAACTGTACCAGGGATGAAAAATGATCGAATGTTTCAAAACCGCCTGAGTTAGCATGTATGTAGGGCTAACATGCAGATGGGTCAAATGAATTAACCTTTGCTGCTCACATTTAATCCATTATTCCAAGCCCAAAATGAGAACTATAATTATCAGGTCAAAGCCCAATTCGTCATTTTAAGTTCAAAGCCCAATTACTATTACTAACCTATTTAATAGATCTGGTCCATGGTTTTTAATTGTCCAAGCTTCAAAATTTTTACCTTTATGTAAAAACCGTACCTTTACCCGAAACTCAAAAGTGTACAAAAACTCAGATTTAGAAGTGATGCTTACCTGTTGTCAGCTGATTCTGGTTGCCATGCATTGCCGTGATACCGAGTGATGATTCCCGAGCTTTTGAGTCATCTCCCTTCGCTTCCTCTCTCTAACCCGATCACACACACACACACACACACTCTTTCTTGAAACTTGCGCAACAAGTGAAATGAGGAATGGGTGATGTGGCTGATGTGTTCATGAGGGTTTTACCGTCACTCTTCCGGCCCATCGGTCGGCCCATGTCTCTTCCTTCCCATTCTTTTTACTACCCCTTGCGTTGTAACCCCGATCTTATTTCTTTTAGTCGTTTTTATTAATTTAGTATGTTACAATTATGGGAATAAAGATCTATAGAGATAGATTAAAGCGGCTTATAGGTTTAAGTCAAATTACATATGTTGATAAGGTCATTCGACGCTTATCAATGCAAGACTCTAAGAGAGGATCTTTGCCCATGGCACATGGAACCATACTGAACAATAAAAAGTGCCCTCAGTCTAACGAGGAAAAGTTCACATAAATCATAATCTAGTGGACCCGTTCACTAAGCCTATGCTTCAAGCTAAACACGAGGAGCATGCTGATAAGATAGGCTTTAGATTTGCAAGATAGTGGGGTTGGTTTGTAATTTAGTATTTGGTGCTTTTGAACAATATAGTTACATTGATATTTTATTTTGATTTAATGGTTAAATGCATTACAAAAAGATGATTCTATGTTTCGATATTTTATACGTTTTAGAATCCTTGAGTAATGTATTCTAAATGTCTGTAGTCGATTATATTCATGGGAATCATTCTAAATGAAAGACTATTGTGAATGAGATGAATGGTTAATTATTATTGAAAATCCAAGGAATTAGAGATCATATTCACAAATATTCATTAGAGAATGAATATCGGACATAACTCGTTTCAAAACTCTATTCATGGATCAAGGTTTTGATATGTTTTGAATATGGTAAGATCTGTCGATCCTTCGACCCGAGGCACATATTAGAACTAACTTTGACTGAAGTTTGTTCTTTGACCATACCTAATACTGTTCCGTGAAAGCCAGTAATAAGAGTATGATTGAGAATAAATCTGAAGTTAAGTGGGTGTTGTACGTAACCAAAGGAATTCTGTTCTTCTTTGATCAGGAGTTGGACATTCTAGCGCCCTTGTTAATTCGAAATGGTATAAAACGTGTGACCATGCTCAAACTAAGAGTAGTTTGTTTAGTCCACTTTGAATTAGAGTCGAGAACAAGAATAGTTGAACCGATTAATTGATGAATCGTCTAAGTGGGAGATTGTTGGATATAGGATGTCCGATCGTCAATTAAGTCAACGTTACTCTCGAGTTACGATCCAAAGAGTTACACTTTAGGCAATCAACAATTTGATAATATTTATTCGTGAATATTATTGTTCACGAAACACGGTTTTATTAAATGACAAATACATATTTAGAGAAATATTTATTCGGTAATTAATTATTTAGAGAAATAATTAGATACGGAGGGATTTAATGTTTAAGTGTTAAACATTATTAGGGTTATTTTAATAAGTATTTGTAATTAGTAAACACATGTATTAAAAGTGATTATCAATTTAACCGCCATCGCAGCCTTGCGGCGCCGTTGGTTTCCTCCGAGCAATCCATTTGACGTTTTGTTGAAGGTTTTTATGAACCGTCACTAGTGAAACGCCAATTGAACCAAAGTGTTGATTTTTCGGTTAATCGTCGAAGGTATAATTGTTTTACCCGCTATGGTTGGATTTATTTTTATTGTTTTTACGCATGTAATCGGATCACTGGCGGGATCCTGTTGAGTGGTTGATTTACACGTGCTAATTGTATATAATAATTTATTTTTAACCCTAATTATGTGATAAACAATTTAGTTTGACTTGTTTTTATATTTTATAGGCTTTTATATACAACATGTTAAAAACAATAAATTTCATATAAATAAAATTAGAAAATAATTAAATACCAATTAAACTAAAGTAAAATTAATTAAACTGAATTGGTTTGTTTCATGATTCAATTTCAATTGAATACAGGAAGGTTCACGTGGGTTTGAAGAAAGAAAATTAACTCAAGTTGAGCTAGTGATTAATTGGGCTAAACTATAAAGTATTTAGCAGCTTGGGCTATTGGTTATAACGACAAATGAAGATGTTGATCTTAACTTTTTACGTGGACTACAAGAAATTCCATTGGGCCATTATTTAATTCTGTTAATTGGGCCACAAAGAAATAGAAAAAAGGCAGGTGGAGTTCACGTAAATAAAAGGCACCATACACAAGTAGAGGTGCACAAAAAAAACCGGTTTGGAAATCCAAACCGGAACCCGAACCGCCCCATAACCGGTTTTGTGTGAACCGGTTTCAAACCGATACGAACCGCCAGTTTACAACCGGTTTAACCTATTTGTGCGACGAGCGGTTTACAACCGGTTTTTTGTGAACCGGTTTGAGAAACCGGTTTGGTAAACCGGTTTAACGGTCAAAAAAAAAACTAGCCGTTGGAAACGGCTATATAGCCGTTGGGACCAATTTTTGACCGTTTTTTGACCCATTTTAACCCCCAAACACATTATAAATAGGTAGTGGGTGTTTTGGTTAAATCACACTTCTCAAACGCTCAAAAAATTTCAAAAAACGCAATGGCAGGTTCTTCAAGTTATGGTGTTTCCTCTAACGAAGTTAGCGTTGTTAAAATAATACCAACAACGAGGAACCCCGCAATTTGGTCAAACTACGATCTATGTGAGTTGTCTAACGGGTTGGAACGTGCTCATTGCAAAAAATGTGGTGGTTTTTTTAAAAAGGAATCAAATTCTACTCTAAAAACTCATCTGGAAAAATCGTGTCCGAGTTTGAAGAATATTCCAGGTGAGGGTCAAGCATCTATGACAAGCGAGGGTGGAATTTGGAACTTCGATCCAAATATTGTTCGAGATAGAATGGCGAAATTAGTTATTCAAAGAGGTTTTCCGTTCAACCATTTCGACAACCCGCTCACGACGAGGATGATTCAAGAAGCCCTTCAACCACGTTATCATCAAGTAAGTCGTAGTACTCTTAGACGTGATTGTCTAAAAATGTGGAAAAAAGCAAAAAAAGAATTAATTTTAGGTTTTGAAAAATTGGAAACCGGTGTGAACTTAACCACCGACGTTTGGTCGGCTCCACATGGTATTCCCGACTCATATATTTGCGTTACCGCTCATTGGGTTGATCCCAATACGTGGAAAATGATGAAACGTACAATCGCGTTTGATATGTTTGAATATCCGCACACGGGTCAAAATTTATTTCACATTTTAGATGATGTGATAACCGATTTTAAATTACAAAATAAATTATTTTCAATATCTTTTGATAATGCCTCAAATAATACAAATGCGGTTCAAAAATTAATATTAAAATATAATCCGATTTGCAACGGCGCTTTTTTCCATAATCGATGTATTGCACACATCATCAACTTAGCTGTGCAAGACGGGCTTGGGGTTGAACCCGTTATTGAAATAAGTAATGCATTTCGAGTCATGCTTAAAGACGTTTTTAGTAGTAGTAAAAAAAGATACCATGAATATATTAGATTATGTAACGATACGGGTTTGATTTGCTTAGGTCCCAATTGGGACCTCCCAACAAGATGGAATTCAACTTATAAAATGTTTCATAGTGCTATACGTCAAAAAGATACTTTATCAATTTTTCATGATATGCTTTCCTCAAAACCGCGTCGTAAAATTCAAAGTTTTCCGTCTACGAGTTGGGACATTCTTGAAAATTTAACCGAATTGCTCGAAGTTTTCAAAACCGCCACTACTTTTTTATCCGGGGTTTATTACCCCACAAGTCCCTTGGCTCTTAAACAAATATTTCTAATGTGTAACAAATTAGCCGAACTTGAAAATAAAAATACTCTTTTTACGACAATGATAAAACCGATGAAAGAAAAATTTGTTAAATATTTTAAAGAAATGCCTCCGGTTATAACTTGTGCCGCCGCATTAAACCCTACAATTAATGTTTAAGGTGTTGAAACCTTGATTGATAAAATAACTTACGATTTGGATTTGAATTCCGAAGATATTCATTTTTCAACTGTAACAAAAACTTATTTTAACAAATGTTTGCAAGATTTGTTTGATATTTATTTACATAAATATGGTACAACACAAACCCCACATGATACGATGGGCGCGGGCGCATCAAGTAGTAGCTCGAGGAATGTAAACTTAAATTTGTATAACGAAATGAGAAATGAATTTACTAAACGGGCTAGAGGGTCCACCCCGAGTAGCGAACTCGGAAGGTATACGGGAACAAACTTTTTATCATTTATGAGTCCGGATGTTTTTGAGGACTTTGATATTTTGGCTTGGTGGAAAGGAAACGAATCTACTTTTCCGGTCCTTTCCGCCATGGCCCGTGATTTACTAACCGTCCAAGCTTCCACGGTAGCTTCGGAATCCGTTTTTTCTCTTAGTGGCAGGGTTTTATTTATTCGAAGAACTAGACTCACTCCCGCGGCAATGGAAATGTGCATTTGCTTGAAAGACCATTTGGATGCGGTAGATAGGAGACAAGATAGGGCTTCGCTTGAAGAAGAAATTGAAGTTGAAGAACTCATACACGAATCTGAGGTTAACCAAGGATTGGCGAGCCCACTTACAAATGAAGAACTCGCCGAAGATGATAGACTACGAGGATCCACTAGTAACTCCGAGAATAACGGCTAATATTAAACAAAAAAACTCCAAAAAATAAAAATATATATATTTTTTTCTCGTATTGTAATGTTTAATATTGTAATGTTTTGTGATTTCCGAACCCCTACAATATGAATAAACGTTGAACTATATGTTTTTCTTTTTCTCGTATTGTAATGTTGTAATATTTTTTAATTTATTTTAAAATTTTTTTTTTTAAAAAAAAAACCGGTTTAAACCGGTTCACCAACCCGAACCGGTCCAGAACCGACCTGAACCGGTTCAATAGGTTCGACATTTTATACTTGCAAAACCGGTTTAACCCGAACCGGTTTGGGTCAAAACCGGTTTAGTGTTTGCGTTGACCAAACCGGTTCGGGCCGGTTCGGTTCAAAAACCGCCTTTTGTGCACCTCTATACACAAGTTTGAAGGGGTTTTTTTTGGCAAGAAGCCCTTGTGGCTAGAGGTGCACAAATCGGTTTTTTAACTCAAACCGGTTCAAACCGACCCTAACCGGTTTGGTCAACGAAAAGTCAAAACCGGTTTGGACCCAAACCGGTTCGGGTTAAACCGGTTTCAGAGAGGGAAATACGTAAACCGGTCAAACCGGTTCGGGTAGGTTTTAAACCGGTTTGCCCCTTAAACCGGTTTAAACCGGTTTAAAACCGGTTTTTATTAAAAAAAAAATCAAATAAATTTTATGTTTTTAATATAAAATCCAAAATAAAATATAACAAAATTAAAACATAAAGTTCAACGTTTATTAATATTTGAATAGTTCGGAAATTAAAAAACATAACAAGATAAAATTGTAAAACATTACAAAAAGTATAACAAATATAAAACATTAAGTTCAACGTTTTATTTTTTGGAATATTGATTGATTATTCTTGTGCGTTGTCTTCGGAACTAGAGCTTCGTAGCCGTGCATCTTCGGCTAGTTCTTCATCCGTGACTGGTTCGGATATTCCAAGATCAACCTCGTTGTTGTGTATGACTTCTTCGGCTTGAATTTCATCTTCGAGAGAAGTTTGGTCTTGTATCCTATCCATCGCATCCAAATGGTCTTTCAAACAAATGCACATTTCCATCGCTAGGGGTGTGAGTCTAGTCCTTCGTATCGATAATACCCTGCCACTAAAAGAAAACGCAGATTCCGAAGCTACCGTGGAAGCTTGGACGGTTAGTACATCACGGGCCATGGCAGAAAGAATCGGAAACGAAGCTTCGTTTTGTTTCCACCATGCCAAAATATCAAACTCCTCAAAAACGGTAGGAGGCATAAACGCTAAAAAGTTTGTGCCAACATACCTTCCGAGTTCGGTACTCGGGGTGCTACCTCGAGCACGTTTACTAAATTCATTTAACATTTCGTTATATAAATTCAAGTTAACATCTCTCGAGCTACCACTTGATGATGTACCTATTGTATCATGTGGAGTCGGAGTTTTACCATATTTATGTAAATAAACATCAAATAAATCTTGTAAACATTTGTTAAAATATGTTTTTGTGCCTTGTGCAAAATGGATGTCTTCGCTATCCAAATTCAAAGCGTAAGTAATTCTATCAATCAAGGTTTCAACCCCGTAAACATTTATGGTAGGGTTTAACGCGGCGGCGCAAGTTATAACGGGAGGGATTTCTTTAAAATATTTCACTAATTTTTCTTTCATCGGTTCTATCATTTTTGTAAAAAGATCGCTTTTATTTTCAAGCTCAGACAACTTGTTAGTCATTAAATATATTTGTTTTAGTGTTAATGGACTCGTGAGATAATAAACACCGGATAAAAAAGTTGTGGCGGTTTTGAAAACTTCAAGCAATTCGGTTACGTCTTTTAAAATGTTCCAATTTGTAGATGGAAAGTTTTGAATTTTACGACGAGGTTTTGAGGAAAGCATATCATGAAATATTTCTAAAGTTTCTCTTTGTCGTAAAGCGCTATAAAACATAATATAAGTCGAGTTCCATCTTGTCTCGACGTCCCAATTCGGGCCTAAGCAAAGATTATTCGTATCACGACAAAATTTAATATAATCATGGTATCTTTTTCTGTTACTAAAAATATATTTAAGCATTTGTCGAAAACTATATGTTAAGTTTGAAACCTCTTCAATTGCAAGCCCGGCTTGCACCGCCAAGTTAATGATGTGTGCGACACATCGACTATGGAAAAAAACGCCGTTGCAAACGGGTTTATATTTAATTTTTAGTTTTTGAACCGCATTTGTATTATTAGATGCATTATCAAAAGACATTGAAAAAAGTTTATTTTGTAATTTAAATTCGTTAATAACACCATCCAATATATAAAATAAATTTTCGCCGGTGTGTGGATATTCAAACAAGTCAAAAGTGATTGTACGCTTCATCATTTGCCACGTATTGGGATCAACCCAATGCGCGGTAACGCAAAGGTACGAATCGGGTATACCATGTGGAGCCGACCAAACATCGGTGGTTAAGTTTACACCGGTTTGCAAATTTTCAAAACCTAAAATTAATTCTTTTTTTGCTTTTTTCCACATTTTTATACAATCTCGTCTAAGGGTTGTGCGACTTACTTGGTGATAACGAGGTTGGAGTGTCTCTTGAATCATCTTTGTCAAGCGCGGATTGTCAAAGTGGTTGAACGGCAATCCTTCTTGAATCACTAACCTCGCCATTCGATCTCGAACAATATTTGGATCAAAGTTCCAAATTCCTCCTTCGCTTGTCATCGAGACTTGACCTTCACTTGGAATTCCCTTCAATGACGGGCAAGATTTTTCCATATGCGTTTTCAAAGTAGTGTTTGAATCTTTCCCAAAAAACGCACCACACAACTTGCAACGAGCACGTTCCTTTCCGTTTGACAACAAACATAAATCGTAATTGCACCAGATTGCCGGATTTCTCGTTGTTGCTAGAATTTGGACAACGGTAACTTCGTTTGAGGAACCACTAACACCAAAACTTTCCATGTTTTTTTTTTGAGTTTAGAGAGAGTTTAGAGAGCGTTTTTGAGCGGTTAAAGAGCGGTTTTAGAGATTAGAGAGTGTAAAGAGAAGTGTGATCAACCCTAAACACCCCCACCTATTTATAGTGTTTTATGGGTCCAAAAAACTCCAAAAAAGGCCAAAATCGACCCCAACGGCCATATAGCCGTTGGCCAACGGCTAGAACTCGCCCAACGGTTCAAACCGGTTTGAAAACCGGTTTCCTAACCCGGTTTAGCCAAAACCGGTCCCAACCCGATTTTTTTTCAGAAATCCTCAAACCGGTTTGAAACCGGCGGTTTTTGGGCAACCCGAACCGGTTTGGTCCAAATCGGTTTAACCCAAACCGGTTTGCCGGTTTGAACCGGGTTAAAAAAAAACCGGTTTTTTTGTGCACCACTACTTGTGGCGGCTGAATCTGATCGCACGGCAGAAGGAGAAAAAGAGGTCAACAACCTTTTTATTTAGTTATCGTTTGGTTGTTGGCATTGACCGAGAGAAAGGAAATAGGAAGAATTATGATTGGCTAAATCACTCGTGGTTTTTTGTGGGCGGACGGTTCGTATAGGTTTTTATGTTTGATTCAGTTTGTTCATGTTTGGATCATTTTAGTTTTTGACACGAACTTGATAGATTGATGTATTAGTTATTTGAAACAATTTATGTGATGCATTGAGTTTCTCGTTTACAATCTTGTTCGGTTGATGACAAAACCTAGTAGCATGGTTGGATGACTAAAGTGGGTAACTTGGTATTTATAAATTGGGTAATTGTATTATAATGGTTTGTGACGACACTAATTGCATAGGTTTAGAACCGCTAACTTGTACTAATTGCTTCCGCTGACTAAATCTGATTTATTTATTTAGAATGTTTAAATATATTTTGTTTTAAAAGTTAAATATGAAATTTTTTTTCACGGTTTCACTTTTTAAGAATAAAGCTCTGAATATTATCTACGCCCCTTCCCGTAACGCGCAAGTTTACGTCACATTTTCGTTTTTTATAAAGTTTCTAATATTATCAACGTTCTGCAGCAACATGCGAAACTACGTTAACAGTTACAATTAGATATGCTAACATTGATCCAAGACAACAAAATTGCAATTGATTTCCCATACAAACATACTTGCAACTTCTCTATGTTTTTACACCTACATTCTAGTTTTTATTTTTTTTTATATATTTTTTTTATTTATCATCCCAAAATGGATTGAGTTGAAATATTAATATATGCCTTATACAACCAAATCTATTCTCCCTATTTAATTGTCTAACACAAGAAATCAAATATTCTTCTATATATATTAGTACTATACAATTTTTTTTATCTTCTATGTCAAACATGTTGAATATTTATCATGGATCTTATTCTTTTCTTTGTAGATAAAGTGGAGACCAACTGAATAATTGCAAGTAGACCATGTAGGGGATATCTGATTTGGTCAAGGAAGGCCAGACAATAATATATTCTCATGTTGGTCTATAAAGTTTCCTAGTAGTGCACTACTTATTCACATCTATTACAACCAGATATGTCACAAGCTCTATCAAAACAATAATAACTATACTCGCGTGTTAGGGTGGGATAGTACGATTACATTAACATGTTAAATTATATAATTAAAGGCAACATGATGCGACTTGTTTGCGAATCTCGTTATACGCGCTGCGACGATGACAATAATGTGACTAAGTATATAAAAGAAACGTATGAAGTTGCCACAACTCGATTCTGGAGATCGAAAAATAGATAAATTGCGGCGCGAATAAAAGTTAACATTGAGATCGAAAAATAGATAAATTGCAGCGCGAATAAAAGTTAACATTGAAACGAAAAGTTCTTTAAAAAGTTAGTAACAAAGTAAAATAAAAATAATAAAAAAACTAACTTTTACAAGCGAATATAAAAAAAAGTAAAATAAAAAAGAAACGAAATTTGAGAGGTAGAATTGAGAATTTTGTTTAGGGTAAAGTTGAAACTATAGAAATTTGAGTGATGTGTTTAAAAATTTAGAAAACTGAAGGGTAGTATATGAAAATTGAGAAAAGTGAACGGTTATTATTGAACGTTTGTCGGTAACTTGGGAGTGACCACCGACTTTGGTTTTTAAGGGTTTAGTAATTAGAAGAATATTTTAAAAATAAGCATTTTATATTTTTCTTCGTTTAAAATGACATTAAAATTTTTGTTCTACCAAATTTATTTTCAAAATTACGAAAATCAAGTTTAAAAATCACTATAAAAGGTCCAAACAACTCAGTAGTTCGATAATTTATGACGAAAATAATTATTTATATAATATAAATAGTCATTTATATAACTTGTTTTGATTTTTTTTCCACTAACGATAAGAACCCTTTTCCAAAAAATTTACGGTATCCAGTTAATACGATGTCCTGCTAATCAATAGGATATGATAACACTGGACATGTGACAATCATGGGTTTAAAGGCAGAAACCAACAAAAATTCTCAATTCTACCTCTCAAATTTTGTTTCTTTTTTATTTTACTTTTTTTAGGGTGGGATAGTACGATTACATTAACATGTTAAATTATATAATTAAAGGCAACATGATGCGACTTGTTTACGAATCTCGTTATACGTGCTGCGACGATGACAATAATGTGACTAAGTATATAAAAGAAACGTATGAAGTTGCCACAACTCGATTCTGGAGATCGAAAAATAGATAAATTGCGGCGCGAATAAAAGTTAACATTAAGATCGAAAAATAGATAAATTGCGGCGCGAATAAAAGTTAACATTGAAACAAAAAGTTCTTTAAAAAGTTAGTAACAAAGTAAAATAAAAATAATAAAAAAACTAACTTTTACAAGCGAATATAAAAAAAAGTAAAATAAAAAAGAAACGAAATTTGAGAGGTAGAATTGAGAATTTTGTTTAGGGTAAAGTTGAAACTATAGAAATTTGAGTGATGTGTTTAAAAATTTAGAAAACTGAAGGGTAGTATATGAAAATTGAGAAAAGTGAACGGTTATTATTGAACGTTTGTCGGTAACTTGGGAGTGACCACCGACTTTGGTTTTTAAGGGTTTAGTAATTAGAAGAATATTTTAAAAATAAGCATTTTATATTTTTCTTCGTTTAAAATGACATTAAAATTTTTGTTCTACCAAATTTATTTTCAAAATTACGAAAATCAAGTTTAAAAATCACTATAAAAGGTCCAAACAACTCAGTAGTTCGATAATTTATGACGAAAATAATTATTTATATAATATAAATAGTCATTTATATAACTTGTTTTGATTTTTTTTCCACTAACGATAAGAACCCTTTTCCAAAAAATTTACGGTATCCAGTTAATACGATGTCCTGCTAATCAATAGGATATGATAACACTGGACATGTGACAATCATGGGTTTAAAGGCAGAAACCAACAAAAACTGGATTCGAACCTAAGAATTTTATTAGAGCGACTCAATCGCTTATCACAACATCTCTCATCCAAGATTATGTTTAATTTGGACCGACAATACTAGAAAACATATATATTTTATACAAAAGTTTTCGACAAGTTACCTAACTAAAAAAGTTTCTTACAAGTTAGCGACAACTTCCCGACAAATAAAAAACAAAAAAGTAACCATAAGATTTCCTACAATTTTCCGACAAATTTATTAAATAAGTTAACTTATATATATTTAGTATAATCGTCGGAAATTACCTGCGAAAGGCTTTTGTCGCTAATTAGTCGGGATTTTGTCGGAAAAACATTTTCCTACGAGGTTATTCCAACAAACAATTTTTGTCGAAAACTTGTCACTAAGAGCATCCGGTATACCCAATTTTAAAGTGGCGTGATCCTACGTGGATCATACAATCACAGCGTGATCAACAAGCAACACCGCCCCCTCAAAAGTTTTATCACGGCGTGGTTAGTTGGCGTGGTTTATTTCACGTGAGAAACAGCCCCTTGACAATTCATTTTACCGTTGAACGGTAATAAAATGTACCGTTGGAAAATAATAAATTTAAAATAAATAAAAATAATTAATAATATTTATTTTTACACACTATAAATATCCAATTTTACTCCATAATATTCAAACTCATTTTCTACTCTTCTACTCACTTAATCTTCTACTCTTCTACCTATAACCAAAAATGAGTAACGATCCGAACCAGAACCAACACTTTTGGGCTCAATACGCGGCTCGTGATAACGCGTTCATGGCCAACCAAATGAACAAAAACTTTCAACCCAACCCGAACTTTCAACCCAACCCGAACTTCCAACCAAACCCGAACTTTCAAATGTTTAACTACCAATCCCCAATGTCTCAACCGGGTACACCACTAGAACTTGTACCCGAAACTCAAGAAATGCCACAAGAAACCGTGGACGAGAATCAAAATGTCTCAAAAAAAAGGAAAGAAAAAGGTTTCGCAAGAGAATTCAAGCCGCCCGAATACCAAAAAAAAGTGGGAAAAAGACGAGCCACTATTCTTGGTTAAGGCGTATATAGACGTCTCGGAGGATCCAATAATCGGTAACAATAATTTTGGTTTTTGTATTTTTAAAAATTTTCCTTATTTTATTTTTTTGTTTATTAATTTGAATATTTATTTTTTGTAGGAAACGCCCTAAACAAAAAAAAACGTTATGGACTCGGATTCGTGAAAAATATGAATCTTTTATGGGTGTACCTTCCGGTTACCGAACTTTAGACCAATTGAGTTCAAAATGGACTCATATAAATGGGAAGGTGGTAAAGTTCCACGGGATCCACCAAGAATGTTTGCGGGATCGAAGAAGCGGTGAGAGCGATGCCGATATTTTGGCTAGAGCAACGGTCCGGTTTAAAGACGACCATGGTGGTGAAACACCAATTGAGTATTGGGAGGTTTGTAGGAATTCGTCAAAGTGGCAAACACTATACATTGCCCCCACCCGAACCGGCTCGTCCAAAAAAAGAACATCAACCGACATCGACGCTAGTCCGGACGCTTCTGATGGTAGATCTATGTACGACCTCAACATAGATGCACCGGAAGGCGTGGAAGAAATACTCCGTCCGATAGGGAAGAAAAAAGGAAAAGCCCAAGCAACGGGCTCGGGTTCGGTTGCAAGTCACGACGAAATCGGCGAGAAAATGGTCGAACAAATGATAAGATTTAACAACGCCCACGAAGAGATAATGGATTGTAAACGACAAAACAAGAGATCAAAATTCTTGGCATGGATCTTGATTCACTCTCAGCCGCCCAACGTTTTTTGATTGAAAAAACCCAAAGGAGATCAAAGAACGTCATGGTATCCCGTAGGTTTTGGTTATGTTTTTTCTAATTAATGTAATATTTTTATTATTAATGTAATTTTTTTTATTATTTTAATTAATGTATTTTTTTTATTATTAATGAATATTATTTATTATGTTTTATTTTATTTAAATAAAAATTAAAAAACAAACATTAAATTATCACACCACCACAAACACATGGGTAATACCCCTTGCCATGTGATGGATGATGTGATTTTCTAGAATCTGACGTAGTGCCACGTGGCGTGCACTTTATTATCACATCATACCATAATCACATGGTTATACCCTATGCTCTAACATCCAATTCCGACAAATTTCTCACTTAATCTGCTGTTGTAAAATTTTCAGTTTTTTGGTAATGCGATAGCCTAAATAATATATTATTTACTAGTTTAGATCCCGTGTTTACACACGGGTTGAAAAACATCAATATATAAATTTTTTAAATCTTTATGTATATATTTTATAGGTGTAAAAATATATTACATATACTAAGAATAGAAATAAACTCAAAATATGTAAAAATTAATATATAATTGGGTTTCGAAAATACGTTAATTACTAGTTAATATAATTTGACTTTTATTTATTATTTGATTGAAATAAAAGTTAAATAATTAAATTTTAAAATTTCTTATAATAATGGATAATTTAAACTAAATGTGTTTTATTAGTATAATTAGTATTTTCTTTAAATATATATTATTATTAAAAAAAGTGCATTAATTAAGAGAGAGAAGCGAGAAAAAAATGGTGAGAATGAATATGAAGATACCATGTGACACTAAAAAAACCTTTATTTATTATATAGTAGAGATTTTATCTTCATAGCTGTATCGTTATTTTTCAATAAGTAACCAGTAATTTTAGATTCAAAAGATTATGGTAGGAACTTTAATTTTGACGTGGGAGTAGTTTTGGTTGTATTAGTCTTATAAAATATATTTAATATAAGTAATACTTTATTACATCATTTTATCATCACAAACCACGTATGAATTTATAGCGACTGACCTGTGGCTAATTCCATTAGTAATTTTAATTCTTTTTGGTAGTGGGTTTGCCCATGCGTGTTCAACGACGTGTTTGATCATGGAATGGGTTAGCTATTATTTAATATTTTATAAAAACTTTAATATCCTTCAAAACTAATTTGATTCTCATATTATTAGAAAGGTAAATGTGTACGTATTTGTAATATTGTACATACAAATGAACTTTTACATAATATTCATGCGTAAATAGTATGTCTTCATCTATACTATATAATAAATAAATGTTTTTACATGCCACGTGTCGTCTCCATATTAATTCTTACAATTTTTTTCCCGCCTCCCTCACCTATTTAATGCACTTCTATCTTTTAATAATAATATATATTTAAAGAAAAAAAATACTAATTATACCAATAAAACACATTTATTTCAAATTATCTCCTATCATAAGAAACTTTAAAATTTAATTATATAATTTTTATTTTCAATCAAATAGTAAATAAAAGTCAAATTATATTAAAAAATAGTAATTAACGTATTTTCGAAACCCAATTATATATTAAATTTTACAAATTTTGAATTTGTTTTCTATCCTTACTATATGTAATATTTTTTACACATGTAAAATATATACATAAAGATTTAAATTTTTTATGTATTGATATATTTCACCCCGTATGTAGACACAAGATCTAAACTAGTATATTAATATAGTAGTTTGAAACCCGTGTAATACATACAGATTGAAAAATATCAATATATATTTCTTAGATATTTATGTATATATTTTATAGGTGTAAAAATGTATTAAATATACGAATGATAGAAAACAAAATTCAAAATACGTAAAAATTAATATATAACTTGGTTTAGAAAATATGTTAATTACTATATTTAATATAATTTAATTTTCATTTACTATTTGATTGAAAATAAAAATTACATAATTAAATTTTAATGTTTATTATAATAATGCATTTTTTAGTATAATTTTTATTTTCTGTAAAAATATATTATTATTAAAAGATAGAACTGTATTTAATAAGAGAGACGAAAAAAATATGAAAAAATGAATATGAAGGCGATACGTGACATTAAAAATATTTATTTATTAAATAGTATAGATGAAGGAAACTAACACGGAACTTACCTGATGCGGAAGTGGATCGACGAATTATTTATTTCACCGTTTAAGAAGATAATCACTTATTATTATATAATCCTCCGAAATCACAGTCTAAATCTCAATTCTAGTTACCATCTTCACTGCTTTTGATTTTGTTTGTGTTTTGTATGTTCAAGGAAAATGTCTCACAATTGCAAGAAACATACCACAATAACATGCCTCTCATGACAGTTAAATAACCATAAAAAAAGATTATCTGCAATTACATCAGGGCCAGGTCAAATATCTTCCATCCTCGACTCGTACACATAACAACTTTTATATGTTCAATACTAGTTTAGATCCCGTTTTTACACACGGGGTGAAAATATCAATATATAAAAATTTTAAATTTTTATGTATATATTTTACAGATGTAAAAATATATTACATATAATAAGGATAGAAACAAACTCAAAATATATAAAAATTAATATATAATTGGGTTTTGAAAATACATTAATTATTATTTAATTTAATTTGACTTTCATTTATTACTTGATTGAAAGTTTCTTATAATAACTAAATTTCAAAGTTTCTTATAATAATGGATAGTTTAAAATAAATGTGTTTTATTAGTATAATTAATATTTATTTAAGTATATACTATTATTAAAAGAGAGAAGGGCGTTAAATAAAAGAGAGACAGGAAACAAATAGTGACAATGAATATGGAGTCGACACGTGACGCTAAAAAACATTTATTTATTATATAATATATATATCATGGTTGTGTCTAACAGACATTTCATACTTGAAAAATAGAACATGCGACATACATATTTTTAGAGCTTACATATTGCACAATAAGTAGACATTGTCTATTCTGTTTCCCTTAGGTCGTCTTATACAAATGTGGTATGAATCACATGCTACCACACGTTTCCTTTTCACGGATGTATCATGTATGTCGATAACCAGTGTTGCACATATGATAGTTCAAACATACTTAAACGTTTGACTCGAGTTCACTTATCTACTGATAAATGTGTTTGTATCACAAGAACTCACATCTAGATATAAAAGACAAACAATGTGAAAATTAAGCTCTTCACATGTTATAATATTCAATCTTAGACTACGACATCGATTATTTTAAGCTTTAACTCTGAATTATCACACAGATAATATGCTTAAAACTTGCCATCTTACACTTATTAACGAAAGTGTATGATCACCCTTGTGACTAGGTCGATCTTATATCAGTCTAATATACCTTTTAATTATCTCTCACACAAACACGCACGCGTACTCACACACGCACGCAAACACACGCGCACACGCACGTCCACGCACACCAACCACGCCCACGCCCACACACACATGGAGGTTCAAATAAGAAGTGAATTTTCGCTAAGAAATGATTTCGTTTTTAACCAAAACCGGGTCAAACGAACTCCGATTGAGCTCATTTCAGCTGTGTTGAAACCGGCTCGTCGAGGTTTTGGGGGGTGGGGTGGGTAGGTTTATGTTTTTTGGGATGGGGGTTGAAGGATTTAGGTTTTTTGGGGGTTAGGGGGGGGGGGTGGGGTGGTTAGGTTTTTGGGTTTAGCCTTTAGGTTTTAGCTTTAGGCTTTATTTCGACGAGTAGGTTCCAACGCCGCGAGAATTAGTTTAATCGGAGTTCGTTTGACCCAATTTCTTTTGACTCTTAGCGAAAATCCACTTTTTAGTAGAACTTTCCCATATATATATATATATATATATATATATATATATATATATATATATATATATATATATATATACAAACATATTGTCATGAATATTAAAATAAGTGTACATGTCATGATACATTATGATAAAAAAAGGTATGCTTTCATAATCCATTTGTTAGTGCGATGTATAGTGTTTATAGTTAAGGATACTTTTCACACCATTCTCGGGTTTTAGAATTTATAAAATGATTAATACTTTAACTAACTATACATAATAGTCAAGTGCACATATATAATATCATTGACCATAGATATTCATTTCAAAATACTAATGGTGAGACGTTATCATTGGTTGCGAAAGAAGAAAACTAGAGCTATAACTTGTGTTTATTACTAATGGTGTGTTACAATCAAGTTAACCGAACATTGTTGTCACACCCTCACAGTTAAACAAGTCAACTCATACAAACTCAACTTTCTCACCATTTTTGTTTGCTACTACATTATTTGAGTCAAGAAATTTATTCATGTAATACTCAAATTTGCTAATGACGCTCTTGGGCAACGATACAAGCACTCGAATGGCGTTAGGATCACCTACCACAGGCAAAAATAAGCAGTAAATGTCACTTGTAAGAGGACCCATATGCAAAGGCATTCCTTCTCCAAAATCCAACCTCTCCAACCCAAGTCTAGACCATTGTGATATAACCAAACTTGTTGTAAGATCAGTTTTCACATTTTTGTCCTCCAATATCGCTATGATATCACTTACACGATTATCAGTGACGGACGACTTGGCTTCTTGAACTAGTTTCACTACATGGTGCAAGTTACCCTCAACTAACTCATTCACAGTAGTCTTTGCACACGCCAACACAAATCCATTGGCGTAATACCCTTTTGGGATTTCTGGAATTACATTATTTCGAATGTTCATCGAAAATAGGAGCTTCACCTCAAGTGATGGTTGAAGATCGAGCGATTTAGCCCATGACCGCCAAGTATGCGACGCTAACACCTCAAAAGTAGTGCATTTAAGTGATGGCACACATTGTGTTTTGAGGCAAACGATGTTACAAGCAGTGTATGTCAATGAAGCAGGAACTAGTGGCTGGGATTGTAAATACTGGTTAAGGGACATGCAATCTCCAATGGTCGGGTTACCGACATTTTTGGTGTATGCTGGATGAACCGAAGGTAGGAGTGAAGAGGGAGACCTTGGCTTGAACACGTGGCGAGAATGGAACGGCATTATTGGGACACTACCGTTGGGTTTGGTGGTAAGATAGGCCCAAGCGTGTAGAAACTGAGATGTTCCAATGCCGTCACATAAACAATGGTTAATAGCCGTGCACAAAATCATTCCTCCACAACGAAGTTTCGTCACCTGCGATGATTGTAGACAAAAGAAAGAAGTATTTATATTTCATGTACCATCAAAAAGTAATTCAACTATACTAACATATCGTTAAGATCTCTTGGAACATTGTGCATCAAGAGAAGAAACAAATTTAAATATTATTTAGCTTATGAAATTGTGTGAACCTATATCGTCATGTTTAAAGGTAACCAAGACGTGGCAATGCACCAAATTAGAAATTTTATCGTCATGTTTGTTATTATTTTCTATAGATGATTTATAGATGAAAAAAATTATTTTACAAAAACCAGTTACGAACATATGCCATTTGTTGTTATATTATTGTTGTCAGGGGCAGAGTTTACTCAGGGCCCACCCCCGATTTTTTGCTCAGTAGTGTTAGTTTATACGTATTCGGCCGATTTTTCGCTAGTTCCGACCCCCTCTGATAGGGAAAAAAATCCTGCTCCCCCTGCATTTTTCTTCAAGCTTCGTCCATGATTATTGTGTTGATTTTGTACATGTGACGGATAATCTTTTATTTCACCTCTAGGAATCGAAACTTTGACCAACGAATAAATCACTAACGGATGTATACGTCGATAATTAATCACTGACGGATCACTGAAGCATAGGTTAAAATCCAAAAATGATAAATAAAAACTAACTTTACAATAGTCATATCTAATTTGCTGGTATTATCGACGGATCACTCATACATGATTTAAGAACATTACACAAAAATAAATAAAATTCACAGTCCTCGGCAGTAATCCGTCGTTGATTACTCACTTATTTTAAAGATTAACTTTTTGATAAGATTTTCTTCATACATTTCAAATGTTGTCCATGGGTTTGACTTTTTGACGGATATGTCGTTAGTGATTCATGGAAACCATAAACATCACATATCGGATGAGATTATTTGTCAGGCTTTTTAGTCTTTTTTGGTTGATACAAGTTGGCGACAAGTATGCCATCGCTCATTCCTATGAAAATATTTATTATAAATACTCCTGACACCTTATTAGCTTTCACATTCGTTGTTCTTAACCTCTATTTGATGGTAATG
Source organism: Smallanthus sonchifolius (assembly GCA_023525975.1). Lineage (NCBI taxonomy): Eukaryota > Viridiplantae > Streptophyta > Magnoliopsida > Asterales > Asteraceae > Smallanthus > Smallanthus sonchifolius. Next base: position 57,794,280 of record CM042040.1, read on the forward strand.
TTTGTCGATATCACCTACTGATTGTTGAAATAGGTGGTTTCGAAAGTAATTGTGAAAAATGTGATGTTGAATACTACATTTGTACTATCATAGTGGTAACTAGTTTATTGGAATAGTTGGTCTTGATTTAAAAAAATGCCACATATGTCCCCAAATGTTCCACATGTGGTCATGGATCCATCACATGAGCTAATAGCAACGTCACTAGAGCTGGAGTGAGTAGTGTTGGAATATTTGAACCTATGAGGACAAAATCCATCTAGCCATATTATGAAGAACCGATGGTCTATTAATATTGGAATGTGTGGACTTGGAATATTAAGGAGTGTCCCACAATAGTTTCCATCTATGTGTTCAAAATATGTGAGTTGGGACACCTATGACGCACACGAATGTTAGAGTTAATGTTGATGTGTACGAGTCAAACGGGTACTGGTCATGGAGGTGACTCAGGTTTTGTTTGTATGGGTTATTACGAAGTTAAGTTGGCACATGTTTTTTTAAGTTTTGATTGAGTCAAATTCTTCCATTTGAGTCGTAGGTTTTTAGGGAGTTATAATTTTTTTTATTACCTTTTCTAATGTTTACATGTATTGGATGATAGAAAGATCCAAGTATGTTGAATGATAGAAAGAGAGTTTTCAAGCAGTCACGTTCCATATTCCCTTATTATTCTTCCGTGTCATTCAAAATTAACAAGGCTTGATCCAACATTTGGTATCATAGCACAAGGTTAAATAAATAGGGTAGGTTTGAGAGTCGGTTTCGAGTAAGAGAGCAACCCTTGACTGCAGGGCTGAGGAAGATGCAGAAGTAGTGGCTCCGTAGAATAAGCAAGGGCTGAAGATCGAAGAAAGAAGCAGAAGTAGAAGCAGTAGTAGATCATTAGAAAAAAGCAAGTAGTAGATCTGCGGTTCATCCTATGTGATAAGACAGAGAGAAAGAAAGCATAAAGTGGTATTAATTAGCAAGTTTAAATAGATCAAAGAGCAAGGAATCGAAGCACGAGGAGGAGCAAGTTGAAGAAAGTCACGCAAAATAGGACGGTCGTAAAAAAGAGAACTATAGCAGCCAAAAGTGCAGATCGAGAAGGAAGGAAGCCTACCTGGTGATTTAGTTATCGAAAGTAAACAAAGCAGCAGGTTACCTTTGTGTTGTGGAATTGGCTTCAGTACTTTGGTCTGGGATTGTGGAGGGGATAATGCACCGGACCGGATGGTTTTAACTTTACTTTTATTAAACATTTTTGGGAAATTCTAAAAATTGACTTCCGCGACATCCTCAGAAGTTTTTATGAAGATGGGGTGATTAGTGGGGCTTGTTGCTCCTTTTTAGTGTTGATCCCTAAATCCAAATCATCCACATATTTCGACTACCAGAGACCAATTTCCCTTATTGGATGTATTAGTAAAGTCGTCTCTAAGGTTCTTGCAAATCGTCTAAAACTAGCTATATTATAATTTGTGGTTTAAAGGCTCACGGTTAAGAGATTACTTATTGTGCACATATATTACCATCTGATGATAGATTTTAATTTAAATAAATATGCAGGGTTGGTTGCAATGATACAAGATGTCAGAGGTGCGACTTCAAAATCCGCTTCTTGGAGAAAAGAACTATGGATATTCCATTCCATACAAATGGAATTATACCGGAGGGCAAGATGTAGGAGGTTGTACCTCAAGCAATATAAGCAGTAAATCACTGTTAACATGAATTTGAATTGTATATTCTTTAATCTATCATTAGTTCGGTCGTTTCAGAGACGCAAACTGCTTTCCTTGCTAGCAGGAACATTCTTGATGGGCCCCTTGTTGTCAATGAAGTTATCTCCTGGCTCAAGAAGTCCAAACTCCCTTGTGTAGTTTTCAAAATAGATTTTAACAAAGCTTTCGATTCAATTTCTTGGGGCTTCATTGATAACACACTTCTTCAAATGAATTTTCCGAGTCGTTGGCGGTTATGGATTAAAGGGATTCTTCGATTAGGAAAAGCTTCAGTACTAATAAATGGGTCTCCTCCCATGGAATTTACATGCCCTCGGGGGGTAAGTCAAGGTGACGCACTGTCCCTCTTTCTTTTTCTCATTGCCATGGAATCCTTTAACTAGATGCTTCATAGAGCTGAGATGCTCGGGGTGTTTCGAGGCATTCCTTTGCCAAGAAATGGCCCGATCATATCTCATTTTATGTTTGCGGATAATGTCATAATATTGGGGGAATAGTCCAAGGTAAATTTTCAAAATCTCATAAGAATCTTGAGGTGTTTCTACTTGGCTTCCGGTCTGGAAATCAACCCAAGAAAGTGCAACCTTATGGGTATAAGTGTGGCAGATTGTAACATCCTTGAACTTGCTACCATTGCACGATGTCAAGTGGGTTCAATACCCTTCTCCTATATGGGTTAATTGTGGCAGCCAATATGAACTTAGCCGGGAACTAGAAGCCCGTTATTGATTCCTTTGAATCTAGGCTCTCGATGTGGAAAGCAAAACAACTTTTTGGACAACCCTACTATCTATAGGTGGGATCGTGGTCTTGATTAGGAGGAATTTATTTTTGGGGTGAAATTGATAACAGTCGTAAAATTAATTGGGTCAGCTGGGATAGAATATGTGCCCCGAAATCTATCGGTGGGCTTGGTCTTGGGTCCCTAAAACTGCTCAATCAAATTTTAACAAAATGGTGTTGGAGATTTAAAACGGAAGTAAATTCCTTTTAGAAGAATGTTATACATTGTATTCATGCTTCCGCGAGAGATAACGATTTCATTCTGGGTCGAAAGGACATTGCCGGTGTTTGGGGAAATATTAAGAAAATGGAAATCATCCTCAACACGCATAATTTGAACATTAAGGAATTGATGGTAGACAATGGTGGGGGCTGGACATGGCGGGGGATAACCATATAGGGCTCTCTGGTTAAGTCAATGCGTCTTCTACTTTCCCACCATAACACTCACATAATCTGGTTCATCCTAGACCGGATCAAACGTGTTCCTCTTAAAATTAATATTTTTTGCTTGGAGAGTGGAATTGGACAGGATCCCAACTCGGAAGGCACTAGCTCAGAGAGATGTATACTTAGTGTCTTTATTATTTCCTTTGTGTTGTCAAGGCGATGAAATGGCCAAGCACCTCCTCACCTCATGTTATTTTCCTTCAATGCTTTAGGGCTTCATTAGTACATGGTGCAAAACTCCTATTTTTGTTTTCTCGGTTAGAGATTTATTAGAATTGGTGAAGGTCACCCCGGTCGATACTAAGAGGGACAAAGCTTTTCAAGTGATTATTCTTGCCGCGGTCTAGTGTTTATGGAGTGCAAGAAATGGAGTCATCTTTAAAGGAAAAAGACCATACATTTCTGAGTTGGATCATGGAAGATCTTAAGAGCACTAGCTTATTGTGAGCAAAGTATAGGCGTATGTATGACTTCCTGGAATGGGATCAGTGGTGTGCGTTTAGTTTTTGAGTTTGTATGTTGTATATGTTTCAATTTATGGTTGTACTTATTGCTTTCTAGCTTTGGCTAGTCGGCTGTTTTTTTTGTTGTTAATAAAGTTCTTTCGCCTTTAAAAAAAAAACTAAATGACCTTTATTGTTATCATCTAAAATGAGGTTGTACCACGTGTACACACACATATATATATATATATATATATATATATATTCTTTTAGAGTGTTTGAAAGAAGATGCTTGAGTAGTTTATAATTATTGTTGTAAGGTAGAGTATAAGTAATATTTATCGTTAAAAAAGGGTTGGAGAGAAAATGAGTATGTTTTAAGGATGATTAAAAAGGGATAATATCATATATACCCTTACAAACATGGGTAAATATTATATATACCTAACAAAAACTAAAAATATCATATATACCCAATTTAAATAATTTGTTATCATATGACCATTCTACCCTTATCCATTATATTATTTTTATAACCTAATTTTTTTGTTTTATTCAATATGTAAAAGATCACTCGTTCTCCTATTCATGATAGCGACTATCGCTATTTTCCAAACCCATTCAGAAGGCATCGAGTCAGAAGGAATGATTGCGAGAAAGTTACAAAACGCTAATACTATAAAAGAAAAATGGTAAAATTATAAAAGAATGAGAAAAATTCAAAATAGCATTTTAATAAAAATATTTTTTATGATTAGATATAAAATTCTAAAGTTGAAAATGTGTAAATATGAAATTTCAATGTTCAAAATTGGTAAATATGAAATATTAAAGTTTAGAGGAATAAGAGTAAAATTGTCATCTTTTTAAATGGTTTTTAATGAAATGAATATATATGATATTATTAGATGTTTGTAAGGGTATATATATAATATTTTTAGTTTTTGTTGGATATATATGATATTTTTCAAGTTTGTAGGAATATATATGAAATTACCCTTTATTAAAAATAACGCGTGAAAGATTTAGGTGTTAAAAATAATGCATTATATACAGATTCTCTAAAATGTATACAAAAAAGAAAAATACTGAAATGCGGGGAAATAATGTTATGCCACCTCATTTTGACAAACTACCCTCCCAAACTATCCTTCATGATGGGGGTGGTACCCGCTATTTACCCGCAAACTTAGCTTGTTTCTCCTTGTTTCGGCGGGTTAAAAACCATGTTTCAGCGGGTTCTAATATCCGCCAGCACCCTCCCAACATACCCGCCCAATTCTACCCGCTTGAAGTCGCTTCCCTTGCGGCGGTGAAACCGCAAACCCGCCTCTACCCGCCCTCCACCCCCACCCCCTTAGGGCAAAAGAATAAAAGCGAAGCATTTTCTGTGATCATCGTTTTCCTCGCAGACATACCAACTTTTTTTTGGTGTCATAACTCAGCAAATATGATGATCAAAAAATCAATTCTTTGTTACTCATGTATTAATTAAGTTTAAAATAATCTCACAACCTAGCTTTATTGTGGAAACTAAAATTTTAAACCATGCACTAAAATACAGAAATGTATAAAAATTATCGTATTACAATAAAAGGAATATTATATGTACCACGTTTCCATATACAATTACCAAAAAACTGTACATAAGTTTATCAATAGTACGTTATTTTTTTGTGATTTAATCGTATAAAACTAAATTTTAAAAATATTAAGAGAAATAACTATTGTTGTTTAAATATATTAATTAAGTAGTATCCAATATTATTATCATTATTCAATTACCAAGGATTTAAAAAGTCCCTTTTCATTTGACAAAAATAACAAAATCAAAAGAAAAATTAAACTTTTAATTAATGTTCATATAAGTATCCATATCCATACAATATAATAAATAATTTTTTTTTCATGTCACATATCGTCTCTATATTCATTATAATTATTTTTTTTCGTATATCTCTATTATTAAATACACATCTATCTTTTATTAACAATATATTTTTAAACAAAATACTAATTATACTAATAAAACATATTTATTTTAAATTATCTTTTATTATATAAAAAAGACTAAATTACATAAAGCAACCTTTAAGTATATACTAAATTACACCCGCATACATTTATCTTCAATAATTACGCTAGACACCCTTTATCGAAATGGTTTGTATCAATTTATAACCTTTAGACTAACAGAGCTTAGATTTTTCAGTTAGTTTTGTTTGTTTATTCCTATCCGTTTTCGCTTCCAAATCCACACACATTCGATAGAAACTTTGATTAATGTATTTGTCGATAATTTGACTTAAAAGCAAGAATATAAGATTGAAGAAGATAGTATTGATTAGTATTATTCATGTTTAAAATTTGTTGCAATCACACAAAACGTGATTACGGTAAAAAAATTTATGAAAAAATGTGATTACGTAAAAATAATTACGTAAAAACGTGATTACGTAAAAAAAGTTACGTAAAAAAAAGCACGCATGAAGTGTGATTATTTAAAAAAATTGACATTTATGCCATTTTTTATCTGGACGACGCGTTATTTTTTTCAAAGTAATTACGTTTATGCCACCGTGTTATCTCCAACCTTAGATCATATTAATCGGACGGTTGGAGGCCCTTCGTACACTTCGTACGATTTAGACCCTTTTTACGATAACCGTCCCCTATATATATATATATTATTTGTTAATCTATACTATATGATAAATAAAGGTTTTGATTGGACACTTATCACTCACATATTCATCCTCAACATTTTTTCCCGCCTTTCTCTCCTATCAATTATACAAGTTTTTTAATTTTTTATAATTTTTGTTTCCCACCTCTGTCTCTCTTATTAATTATTCAAAATTTTTATTTTTTTTTTATAATTTTTGTTTCCTATTAAATAATAATGATTTTTAAAATTACTTTTATAAAACGTTTTTTATTTTAAAAAAATAGGTTTATTCATAAAATATTTTTATAATTTGAACATTTCTTCATTCTTTTCTATAAAACATTTAAAAAAATAACTATATAACATTTTTAGAATTTACAAATTTACATAGGAACTAATGTTTTATAACAAGTTGTATTTATTCAACCCATGTAATACATGAGTTTTAACCTAGTATAAGAATGAAGGGTAAATTAGTTATTTACATGCCATTTAACTGAAAAATCTAACGTCGGTTAGTCTAAATGTTATAATTTGATACAAACCATATAGATAAAGGGTATCTGGTGTAATTAGTGAAGATTAAGGTCTGCGGGTGTAATTTGGTATATACCTAAATGTTGTTTTCTGTAATTTAGTCTATAAAAAAACATTGAAATATAATTATGCAACTTTCATTTTCAACCAAATAGTAAATGAAAGTCAAATTACATTAAATAGTAATTAACGTATTTTCGAAACCTAATTATATATTAATTTTACATATTTTGAAATTTGTTTTGTATGTTTCATACATTTTTACAACTATAAAATATATATATAAAGAATTAAGAAAATTTTATATCACGATTTCTAAGCTAGTAAACTTATATATTATGTATTTTTAGATTTCATGTATCTTATAAAATTTTCATAAATTGTAGATTTACAAAAGTAAAAGAAAAAAAGAACTTACTTGAACAACAAGAGGAGGATTATCTACAAAAGTAGGAGCATCAACTCTAAAAAGCAGCTTCCTCCATGACTTACATGGTTTGTTGGAAACCTGAAGAAATTCTTGAGCACTCAAATCCATGCATGCTTCTGCAAAAACAGCCCCTTCACCATTACAATCAACCTGAAGCTTATCATCATCACCATCACCATCATCATCATCATCATGTTCATGATGTGATTGCAGTCTCCCTGCTAGTGGGTAGTAATCAACAAGAACCCTTGAGAGAGAATGTTTGAGGAGATTGACGGGTACAGACTTTTGAAAAAGATAAAGATATTTGATTGAGAATCTAAGGAACTTTTGATCATCAAGATTGGAGAGATAAAGCATGTGATTTGGGGTGGGGCTGCTGGGTTTGATCAAGCTTGGTTGCTTATGTTCATACCGACAATCCGGGAGCTCTTCATCCCATGACCTTTGCATACTTCCTGCTTCAAATCTAGCGCCAAAACACACACACACTAGAGTTAGAGAGAGAGAGTGTGTGTGAGAGAGAGAGATGTGAAGAAAAGAGTGAAAGTTTGGTTGAAAACTGTGAATGGTGCACTTATAAAGCATGTGATTTGGGATGATCTAGTGCACTTATAAGAAGATGATTTCAAATTTATTCTTTATATATATTTTTTAACAGCAAAGGCCCGGACATCCGGGTAACCCTTCCTAGGCCTGTAAATGAACCAAAGTTCATAAACTGTTTGACGGGAAGTTCGTTTATGTTTGTTTACTTAATAAACGAACGAACACGAACTAATTTTTTTGTTCATTTAATTAAAAGAACGAACATAAACACATGTCATATTCATTCATTTATGTCCGTGAACGTTCGTTTATGTTCGTTCATATATGTTCATTTATGTTTGTTTATATGTGTTTATTTGTTTTTGGATGGATCATGTACATTTGAACAATTCATTTACATGTGTTTTTAGATAAATTATTATGTATTAGACTTTTTCATGTGTGTTCATTAATGTTCATTTATGTTCGTTTATGTTTGTTTATGTTTGTTCGTTTGTTTTCGTTTTATGTTTGTTCATTTGTGTTTGTTTACGTTCGTTTAACTTTTTAACGAACGAACATGAACGAACACGAACATTTCCATTTTCTTAATGAACGAACATGAACAAAAAAATGTGTTCGATTATGTATTCGTGTTCTTGTTCGTGTTCGGTTAAAATTAAATAAACGAACACAAACACGCCGATGTTCGTGTTCGTTCGGTTCGTTTACAGGCCTAACCCTTCCACCCGATTAACAGAAGCGTGGTGACCCGACCTTACACCACCTAGGAGGAAACTCACAACTAGGAAAATCTCATTGCTCAACCTGGAACATTTTGTTTTAAGCGATACTCGAACCCAGGGATGGCTCAACATATTTTGATGTCTAAAGCGAACATGAAAATTGTAGTTTTTTGTGAAATTTTTCTAAATATATAAAATTACTAAAAAGTATATTTATGGAGCGTGAAAACGTATAATGTATACACAAAAGTTGATAGACTATCATTTCTCTCTAAAAACATAAAAGTTAATACATTATTACCTATATTTTTACGTTAAAATATAGATTGAAGTAGTATTCTTTAATTTTTGAGATCCTTTAAATTTGAGGATTTAAATTGGTTGATTTAATTGCTTGTACCGTAGATCCGCCATGCTCGAACCAATGACCATCTATTTAAAAAATTATAAAGTTACCATTCAACTAGAAACTGGATGGTTTATTATTTACATCTAGACTAGGTTTTTGGTTTTTTATTTGATTGATAATGAATAGCTACATAAAAAACTGGTCTAAATTGCTAAAGCATGTTATTATTGATCTAATCTCCTAATTATTTTATAAAGATGATTAAACTACTTTTTAAATAGTATACTTTTTTTAATAGTATATAATACATTTAAAAAATAATAAACCTATACTTTTTTTAGTTGATTAACCAAACATTTTTTTAAATTATTTATTTGACCCGTTACATATGCCGGTCTTTACACCTCGCACATGTCCTATTTGAAATAACTCATCTTTAATAAACATTTTCAATCGTAGTCGTAGCGGGGTTATATTTCACAATTAAATTAAATGATTTCAAAAATCATTTTCTTTTATTATTTGTAAAAGCATACAGGGCTGATGTACGATGAGATTCCTAACCATGAGTAAAAGTGTCGCATAATATTTATTATATTTAACGACACGCGTGGTTAATATAAGTATGTTGGCCCTTTTATGCCACTAACATTAATCAGAAGATAATTAATATAATACTAAAATTATTATTTATAATATCATATTTATAAAAAGAACATTTGAACTTGTTGGTACAACAAATGTATGTTAGAAGGGGGGTTGGACATTCTTTGGTATAAACAACTGGATTGTGATAAAAGAAGCCTTAGATTCATCGTAAGAGGTCCCTTCCTACAATCAATTTCCGGTGGCGTGAGAATAAATTAGCTATTCTTTAGGGTGATAATGGAGAGAAAGAGTCGAGAGTATCGAGTTATAGTGCTGCAAGAATTTGTTTTACTTGCAGTGCCTAAGACACTCTTATATAGTGAAGAGTTCCCGACCAAGCAAGGCTTGGTTATATGCTTCATGACTTCTCTGCGCTAATCTCTCTTTTTCTTTTCCACTGTACTGGTTTAATCTTCTACCTCTTTGGTGTAAGGAGCAGAAGTCTACTATTGGGACAAAGCTCTTTTGCCTATGCTATTAATGACATTAATTACGATTTTTTTTCTAAGCATATTGAATTAGAAAGATGCTCTGCATTTCACCATCAAGAAAGACCTTCATGCGATGTTATCATCCTACTACAGGTGCTAGCCGCGTTTGTTTGCTTCGTGCGCTACCAACTTCATACATTTGACCAGGTCAGCGCACCTACTCACGTCATTAGCCCCATATAGATGTGGTTTTTGTTTAGTAAAGAACATGTCTAGCCTAGTGTTTCTTTTTTATTTATGCTTCTATATATCCCCCTCTTTGTTTCGTTCAGTCTATTAAGACATCTTGCATACTAATAGCATTCTAATTTGACATCTCGACATCTTCTGGGTGGCCGTTCTTCTTTTAAAGGTAAGTTATTCCTCCTACTCTTTGTTTTTCCATTGAAATCTAAAATTGGTATGACGATTCAAGTGTCGAAACTTTCTCAAGCCGAAGTTGAAGACTTATGTACTTAACAAGCTAGGCAATGATTTGGAGTTTTTTCTTTTTGCCCCTTCTCCTAACATGTCAGTGGATCAATGCCCTAATGGGTCATTCTCTCTATATACTCGCCATTTCAAGCATTCTAATCTTCAATATCCTTTTTTAGTAGTTAGGGGACCCCGGGCGTGCGACCAGATTGGCACCTCCAATCTTATTTTATTTAAAAATCAGACGCTAGTGCTTCGGTTACTATTTGTGGGAAAGGTGCAGACGGTAAACGCAAGAAGGTGAAGGTTGATGTGGTCACTCTTGATGCTTGGTCAAGTTATCGTGGGTCAATCAAAGATAAAGTAAAACTAAAGACTCATTTACCTTTAACGAGTAAGGGCAAGTAAGGTCGCCTCCACAGGGAATTGGTGGAAAGTGTCAGGATTATCTAAATTAATTAACTATTAAATTAAAACTTGGATTTTTGAATTTGATTTGAGAATAAACTAGTAAAGCAACAAACTTGATTACGGATTAAAACTTATTAGAGAAAAACAACCACTTAAGGGGTTCAAGTTCACGAGATCCACAAAAGGTTTACTTAACTTTAAAGGAAATCACATAGACATGACTTTGTAGGATATTTGGTTAAAGTGATAACGGGCAAGCTTTTAAAGACTTGATTGTATAGGGAGTTAACAATCTATAGGTGTCAAACAAGACACACAACCAATGAGTTCACGATGCAAGAAAATAAAAAAAAACTGACGGCAATGCACCAATGAATAAACAAACATAAATCTTTTAAACCAACCAATCAAACACAATTGAATCCACATGGCTTAACATGCCAATTAAAAACTCAATCCAAAGTAAAGTAAAAATATCCCTAATGTTTCACTCATCAAAAACTATCCACCCGAAAGCGAGCGCGAAGAGACTAGCCACGCATCATCATCATTATACCTTCAAAAGTTGAATTGAAATCTTCTATATTGAATGGAATGGTATACCGAATGATTGAAAACCCTAAAAAATCGCCCCTTAGGCTCTGGAATTCGTCGAAGAAAAGATAAAAAACGAAAACCTAAGAATTATTTTTTAAATATGAACAAAATTCTGAAAATTCTCGACTTTAAGGTCCGCGGCGTATCATACGCCGGGACCCAGCATATGATACGCTGACCCCAGACCAAATACGCCTAGATGCTTTTGCCTATGTTGCTTGTACACTGCTTGTAATACGTCTTACGGTGATCACCAACGTATGATACACTGGTCTCATGTTCTCCTCTCTTGCTCCTTTTGAATTCACTTGCACATCCTCCAACTCTCTCATCTTCTCAAATTTTATCATTCCTCAGCTACTAATGCTCCTTTTATGTATCTTTCTCATTAACATGCAACATTAATACTTTGGATCTATGGTTGTGGTTATGGTTATGGTTGAACAACTTTATGACTTGTCTTTGATGTTTGGGAACCTTATGTGGTTTCCTTGGTATGGTTATGTGCATGTGTAGACGGAATAACTACCCTTGTATGTGTTGGGCTTTCGTACAAAGTTTTTCAAAACAATTTTGAGCAACGCATCGAAATATAAAACTATATGCACCAATCTAGGCCAAAACCTTAGACTGCCCACCAGGAGTCCAATTGCAAACCAAAAACAAACAAACACAACTATACGAGGTTTAGATAATTATACCTTTCGCGAAACAGACTAACAGATCAAGCTCAACACCTTGAGAACAAGGATTCCAATCGTTATCTGGATACTCGAATCTCCACAGATCTAAACTCTTTCAGATCTAATTACCAAATACTCGGAAATATGAACTCCTTCATATTTACCTACAAATCACCCGTTAAACTGAAACTTGACAGCACTCGAGTAATCCTACATGCAAACTGACAAAATCAGATCAAACCGAACAACCCAGAGCAACGGTGTAAGGAACCAACTTTCGGGTTTGTTTTATAATATGAAAATTATATTATAAAGGTGTAAATAAAAAAGTGTAGGTTGGAGGTTTGTTGCAAAATCCCTAATCAATTTGGTGATCTATGAATTAGGGGCTTTTGGGTGAAAGGTGAATTGTACCCAAATAGGTTAATTTATATAACCTTGATGTTTGATGATGATTTTGGGAGGTTGAGGTTTGGTTTAAGTTGAATAAACCATTTTGATCATAGGTGATGAACTTTAGTTCATAGTATGTGAGTTTGGCCAATTGGTGTTTTTGGGATTTTAGATTAGTAAAAAATAGGTGTGTATGTTTAGGTAGTTAGAGTGCTAAGATTGAGATCAACCTGGTTCGTCTAAAATTAAAGGTAAGTATTGTTATGTGTTATTTGGTGTGCTTGATGAATTATGACTTGGTGTGTTTTTGCAAACAAAGGTGGATGTGAAATCATAATCCTCGTGGGTGTTTTGAGGTTATGATATTCAAGTTATGATTCTCATGGGTGTTTTGAAGATATGAACTCCATGGGTGTTACGTGGGAACATTATAATCATGGGTGTTTTGAAGATATGAACTCCATGGGTGTTACGGTATAAGCCACGAGAATCGAATTGCTTCGGTTTTGAATTACTCATGAAGACATACATCCTCAACATGTGTTTCTTTTGGGTTTTGTTAAGTCTTTATGAGGATGTTATAAACAAGTCATTTTGTTGTAAAAAGTGTAGAACTTGTTTCATGTTGTGATGTTATGTCAACTTTGGGTTTTTATTATCAAGGGGATGATTAGTTTTTGTATCAAATATATTTTAAACGTTTTGATGGGACCATCTTCTGCATAAAATATAGGTTTTTATTAGTTTCAAAATTTGGGTGTTACAAGTTGGTGTCAGGACATTGGTTTGAGAGATTTGTTTGTGCAAGACACCAAACTCAAGCATATAATGCTCTTGATAAAAGAGGGAATGAGAATCCAATCGAGACTCGACCATGGCTTGGAGCTTACTTGGGAATGAATTGTGTGATTATTTGCTAAATTGTTATGTGTGCTAAAACTTGTTAAGTGAATTGTTGTATGGAGATGGTAATAACACTTAAGCATATTAGACTTCTATTCATGCCTACCAAGTATGATTATTAATGTAATATGTGTAAGTGGGATTGTGATAACCATTTAGCAATGAACAATGACAAGGACTTTGTGAAGGTGGATAAGCATGTATGTATACCTTGGGTGTGGGACTTTCAAGCATAAGTAAATGCCTAAGATTGTTTATAGACGTATAATAGGTTTGATACTTGTGTTAATTCTCACCCGAAGGATGGTCGGCGGGGAAAATCCTAACAGAATTGGGATAGTTAATGATGGCTATGACAGTGGTGCTGGGTCAAATAGATCCATGCACACCCCTGATGGTGAAGATGGGGGAAATGAATTAGATGAGAAAGTCAAAAGACAAATTTCTGAACATGTGGCTAAGGCCTTCGAACAAACTATGCATGTTTTCTTGGCGGAGACTCAAAATGCGGTCAAAGTTGTGTTTGTGGAGCAACAAAACAAAGCTAAGGTTGATGATGTGACTAATGTGGGAGTCGGGAAGGGCAAAACAAAGGAAGTTAGGCCTTGTTCTCACAAGGAATTCATGGTGTGTAAGCCTGGGGAGTTCAACGGGTAGTTGACCCCTTGATTAGTTATCGGGTGGGTCACCGAGATGGACTCTACGTTTGAGACTAGTAACTGCAGTCCAGAGGATCAAGTGACATACGCGATTAATATGTCGAAGGATCAGACAAATGATTAGTTACAAAATCTCAGTAAAGAGAAAGGCGTTGGTGGTGAGCCGTTAAAGATAATATTTTTTGGAACAATGAGTATATTGTTTGGATCAACCGCCTTGGCGTTTTCCATCTTCCTAAGGACGTTGCTCGCCTCTTCCCTTGTGATACTACGACAAAACAATAGCGGTTGTTTTGCTGTCGACACTAAAACTAACTTGTTACGTAACAGTTCTTTTCTATGAAATGTAAATCATATATATTACATTTTGATTCTCTTTTCAACCATATTTTGCGATTTTCTTCTTTCACTTAACAGGTTTTTTTTCTATCAAAATTTATTGATTAAATAAAGGAAAGGAAAATTTAATAGGAAAAAAGAATCAAAATTTGCATTTATAAAAAGAAATTGCTACGTAATAAATGAAACATAACTCAAGTGAGAACCGTTTTATCTATTGTATATATTATATCCATTTATCAAGAAGCAAAAAACAAATTTAAATCTTATTCGGGGTTATCCAAATATCCCTTGAAAAAGCACTAATGGATGATGACATATTATCGTTGTTGGTAACAATTTGAGTAGGCCCTTGTAGTGGTTTATGTCAATTGTCATGTGGCTAATACAAGTGCAAGTGCAATCTTTTGTGGAAGCCATATCTCACAAAAAACAATTAAAATATTTGTAGTTTTTTTATTATTGAAAGTAGTCATTCTTATTTCTTGTACATCCTTCATTAATTCTTGTCATCACAATCTATAATCTATATAATCGAGTTTTCAAAAAGATAAACTTTATTTCCAAAAGAAAAACATACAGAAGAAATGTAAGTCTTACTCAAATTTAAAAGAAATTGTTCTCCAAAACGTGACAAAATGAAATCTTGATTTGTGGCCAAAATCATTATTTTTTTTGTACATTCTTTTTTCTGCAATCATGAAGCTAAAGTATTCAGGCCATAAGGTGATGATGGTTCAAATGTAGCATAATATAATATAATTATTGATTTTACAATAAGATTGTGACGTGAAGTTTCATGGATTTATGCTATCATATACTATAATATAAAGCGTTGACGATTGCTGTAAATTTTTGAAACGTCTAAAATCAGGTATGTCTGACAATTGGCACAAAACATGACAAATATAGTTCTTAAACAAAAATCATAATCTATTACAGTAGAAGTTTTGTTTAACCATTCATAAACAGAATAAACTTTAACTTTAATTAAACATTGTTCAATCATAAACTATCGAGAGAATGGAATGTCAGTCTTCAGCACAGCACGCCCGACGTCCATGCTATCAAGCCCTCACGACTCTTCTACTTTTCCTTAGCTTTACCTTAAACGTCTGACATTCATACTAAAAGTCAGCAAACGCTGATGAATACTATCTTTACTTTAAATTATAAACTTACTTTAGGTAGCTTAGTTTTATAAATTAAAATAAGCTTTCTTTTCAATACTCTTTAAAACAACTTTACATTTACTTTAAAAATTTTCTATGTTACAATTTACAAAATCGTTCCGTTTCTTTCATTCATCAAAACTTTACTTTTGAGGTAACCCGTTAAGGTGTCCTCCTTTACTCTTTAAAACTTTACTTTTCACTCGTACAGGACAAGTAACTATCACATAATTTAACTACCACATATGGATGAATGCCCGAGGACAAAATACTTTTTCTCGCTTACACCTCAAGGTAAGACTTTTACTTTGTTGTGCCCACACCTCAGGGTGGGACTTTTTCGCTTACATCTCAGGGTAAGAATACTTTGCTTGCTCACACCTTAGGGTGAGACTTTCTACTTTCCTTGCTCACACCTCGAAGTGAGACTTCTACTTTGCTTGCATGCAAGACTTTCTACTATGCAATTATACTACAACACATAATATAATATCATTGAAACACATAACACAAAAGACAAATAACGCATATTAACACGTAAGAACATAATATGGCATATGTCACTCCCACTTTCACCGTCAAGCTACACTAAAGTGCAACTTATTTACCCTCTTTACTTTAACTCTTTCTTTTCTTTAAAAATATATTTTAAAGATATTACTGTACTCTTTAACATTTTCTCTTTCTTTTATTTATTTATTTATTTATTAAAATAATATTTTTATTAAAACTATAACTTTCTGTTTCAGTTTATAAAAATACCATTTTTATAGAAAACTATACTTTATCTTTCAAAATTTTCTATCTATATGCATGGCAGCACAAAACCATTAGGGAAAAATGGGTGATAAGAACTCACCAGTCAAACTATCATCTGTTTACTAGAACTGGTCCAATACACTTTACGCTCTATCTGAATTAATAGTTAACATATCATTAATCCGACTCTTTTTAAGTTCAAACGAAACAATCATTTTCGCTCCCACGTTCTACACGACACTATACTAGTTTCGCTTCAATCAGTTTGATGGAAAATAAGGCGAGCGAAACTAAGCTTTAAAGGAATCTATCATTTTGAGCGAAACTATTTTCTTAAGAGAAACTGTTACATTAGGAGAAACTTGTTGGAATTATATACCCAAGACACAACGTATAACATTGTTGGCAATGATATTTGATCCCAAAGGTCATAGACTAAGCAAATATTTCGTATACGAATTGAACACGGTTTAATGCGTACAATGTTAAGACTTCATTGCTAGGCAATGATATGAATCATTTCCTAATTAATATCAATAATTAGGAAGTCACATAATTGATAAATATTAATATGAATGATTAAGGTGTTTTTGAATGATTAAGGATTCAAGAACCTTTTCAAACTACTTCTTCATTCTTGTAGTTTGAGTTACGACGCCTCGGTGCGAGAACCCCAACTCGTCTTACCTGTTTCAACCCATTCCAATCCGACTATACCCCTTTGTGAGGTTCTAACGACCTCAAACATCCCAAACAACCCTTTGTGAGGTTCTTAGACCTGAAACTCCTTTTTATAATCATATTTACTTCCATGTGAGGTTCAAAGGCCTCAAAAACCAAAACAATTAGTGAAGTTCATGACTTCAAACAACATCAACACAAACGAAG
The DNA here is from genome assembly GCA_023525975.1 of Smallanthus sonchifolius. NCBI lineage: Eukaryota > Viridiplantae > Streptophyta > Magnoliopsida > Asterales > Asteraceae > Smallanthus > Smallanthus sonchifolius. Next base: position 57,811,298 of record CM042040.1, read on the forward strand.
TTCATGACCTGAATTACCATGTGTGAGGTTCTTAGACTTCGAACACCGACCTTAATCATACAACAAGCACACACACAAGTTACTAACCCATTCCTATAAACCATACGTTATAGCCAACATTGTGAGGTTCAAGACCCCAATCCCAACAATTGTTGTGAAGTTCAAAGACTTCAATTACATCATATCCACCGCACCCATACATTCGACACATACATAAAAAAGACGCCATAGAGCACATAAAAAATTCTAGTACTGTAATTACCATACGACATTGTGAGGTTCTTAGACCTCAAGCACCCACCCTTTACATAAATACACCATATGCAATATTACCAATCAACATACACACATTTGCACATAAGATAATCAACTAATCAACATATATATTTACATGTATATATATATATATTTATATCTAATATGTGCATTTACTACCACGTATCATTACTAAGTAAGCGCAAAGAACTTACCTTGGGCTAAGAAGGTTCCTACTTACACTTAGAAATCTTATGATCACAACTCACTCACCAAATAGAGATTCAAGACACACCTATAATATAAAGATCAACACCCAAACTTAATTTGGTTAAAACAATCTTAACCAAACCTTCAACACCAAATTCAACCTTTCAACCCATTTTGACCCGTTAAGGAATCACCCAAGTTCCGCCAAAACTCTCATTTCACAAATCACCATAAAAATTAAGGCTTTATGGTTATTTATATGTCTACTAACTCCCTAGACACTTACCTAACCTCAATTTAACATTCAAACATCTTCAAATCAAAAACCCCCAATTTTTATCCTCAAAAGCCCTAATTTTCAAATCATCAAACTAGATTGGATTTCTTACATAATAATGTGTCTTTTAACACCATAGACACTTATCAACCACCAAATTATCATTTAAACATCATCATATTGAAAACACTCAAACTTACCTCAATAACCCTAGTTCTTAAATCACCAAATTGGATGTTTAGATGACGTTATCTACCTTCCATTACCATTAACCAAACTAGACAACAAGTTATCTTTCAACATTTCAACTCAATGCAGCTTCAATGTTTGGTTCACCCAAAACCTACCTAGAACTCCATAAATGGTGGATTCAAAAGTTGAAGAACACTTACTTGATGATTGGAAGAAGATGATCATACCAAAACCTTCAATCTCAAGCTTGAAACCCATCAGAATTTGAGTTCTTGATCAAGCTCCTTCTCTCCCTTTCTCTTTTGAGATTTTTGAAACACACAGACACACACCAAGTGTGTTTATGTGAACTCTCCACCCCTTAAAATATATTTTCTATATAATTACCAAACAACCCTTGTAGTTTGAAAGTTACCTTCTTGCTCCCAAACTAGCTAAAACTCCACTTTTAATCTTTAATCACTAGCTAAAGTCGGTTCGTTACAAACACTATACTAGTTTCGCTTCAATTAGTCTTAGGGGAAGTAAGACGAGCGAAACTAGGCTTTAAACGAAACTGTCATTTTGAGCGAAACTATTTTCTTAAGCGAAACTGTTACTATAGGCGAAACTTGTTGGAATTATATGCCCAAGACACAACATATAACATTGTTGGCAATGATATTTGATCCCAAAGGTCATAGACTAAGCAAATATTTCGTATACGAATTGAACACTGTTTAATGCGTACAATGTCAAGACTTCATTGCTAGGCAATGATATGAATCATTTCCTAATTAATATCAATAATTAGGAAGTCACATAATTGATAAATATTAATATGAATGATTAAGGTGTTTTTGAATGATTAAGGATTCAAGAACTTTTTCAAACTACTTCTTCATTCTTGTAGTTTGAGTTTGTTCTTGGAATCACATTTGATTTCTTTGTAACACTACTAATGAGAATTTAGATTTTGTTTTGTTTTTGACATTATTTTTGAAGACTAGCATCTTGGAAACAACTTGCTTGGTATGCATCTTTAGGCTACGCCACACCCCTAAAATCCACGAACGGAGTTTTACCGCGAGGCGTGCAACAAACCAGGATCTCACTCATTAGTTATGTCAAATGACACCACTAACGTTTATTAAAAACCATTAAATGTCCAGAGTTAATGCGGAAGCAAAATGTTAAGTATTTAATGCGCAAAACAAACACGCCCAAAGTAATGTTTAATAAAAAGCAGATAAATAGTTTAATGTCTGATTAATGTTTGAAATAATAATAGGACTCCAATGCATGTCCTAAATGTGCACCTATGCCTTAGCGACCTGAGAAAACATGTAAGAAAAGTGTCAACACTAGGTTGGAGAGTTCACATGTTTTAGTTTGTAATAGTGTTTGCCAGATTATGTACATTCAATATATATATATATCAATAGGTATCTAACATATGTTCATGTTTACTAAAGCGGTCGTAACCGAAGCTAACTGTTTGTTTGTGTTTGAATGCCAATCACCATGTCTATCAACAATGGTGCCGTGTTAGGTCAATATTACACCCGTTCGACCTCCAATCGAGTTAGCACGACTAACGCAGGTGGGGTTTGTCAAACCCAGTAGTACTACTCAAGATTACCTCGTTAAGTTCATATTAAACGGTTCGATGTGTAAGGACTTTCATGATAGAGTGTTACGCTTAGTCTTAACAAGTGATAATATAGGAATTACAATAATCATGTGTTTGAGTCATGTTTTCTCCCCCAATTTAAAAACAGTAAAACTCACCTGAGTTGTGTAAAGCGTAGTAATTATCACCATACAAGGATGCAACAAAACCACAAATAGTTTGCAAGCAGACAGTCTACAAATGTCCTAGAATATGATTTACCACTGTTAGGAACACGTAAGAGTTTGTGATGACAATACAGAGAGATCGGACATCCTAAATACGCACATGGATAACGTACCTGGTCATCGGGATTAGAGAATCCCTAGTTCGGTATTTTATACGGATGTGATTTATGCGAAAACGCAACTAGACACGAGATAAAGTATTAAATAATAACCCATGTGATTTTATGAATGAAATAGTTGTTTACGCGATAATAATAATAAATATGTAATTTTTAATTAAAAATAATACTTAGGATTAATTGTAAAATTAATCTATCCATTCTGTTCAAGATTCCCTTTACACACGACTGTCTAGGTCAGGGGCACGACCGTGTCTGGGCATGGGATGCGACCATGCCTAGCCAGAAGGCACAACCATATCTGGGTATGGGGCACGACCTTGCCAGTGATTAGCACGATCGTGTCTCCTAGTTCACAGTCTCAGTGTTCTTCTCCTTTTCACAAACCGAATCGAATCAGTCCCAAATCATTTTGATTTCGATCGTGATTGACCATAAGAATATGGGGGTTTTGTTTAGCAGTCTATTGTGAATCTGAGTATGAGTTTAATTGCAAAATTGTCACGTTTAGACTCGTTAATTCTTGTTTTGAAAACCGAATACCCTAGATTTGATCATGAATTCGATTTGCTCAATTCCGATAAGATTAACAGTCAAGATCATGGGGCTTTCAAAGAGTGATAGATTACGAATCTAACCATGCCTTTTAATTGGATTAAGACTGAGTCTAGATTGGTGTTTGATTCAACCCGAAATGGTATGATCCCTAGAATCGGTTCATCATCAATTCGATGTTGTAAGCCCGAATAAGTTTAGGGCTTTTGTTCTAGGAATGAAAACGAAACTAAGGAAGTGTTTAATTACCAAAATGTAGTTCGAATTGACAGTGTTCGTCCAAAAGGGGTTCCGACTTCAACGGGCTCGGCTTCCGGCGACCCTGGTTCCTTCTCCGACCGAATTTGTTTATGCAAAAGATTTTGAGATATTCAACTTAAGTGTGCAAAGTGCTTGATTGTGAGAATGATAGGCCAAATGATAGGATTTGTTAACTCTTGTGATTGATTCGACGGTTACGAGTTTAAGGACCACAATGAGGTTTAATTCGATCATTAGGGATGCTAAAACGTATGAGAATGACTCATGATCGACATCATCAATGTCGTGCGTTTCAGTTTCGAATTCGAATGGTTTGGAGTTACAGACTGCGTTTGTGTTTTGACTTGGCAAGAGGCGCGACTGTGCCTGGCATGGGGCGCGACCGTGCTAGAACATGGCGCGCCTGTTCCAAATGGGACTTTGGTAAATTACAGAAATAGTCCTTGTAATTTCATGTGTTTGTGTTGGTTTGAGATTTGACAGGTTTGGTCCTTGTAGTTTGTGAGATAACGGAGTTTAGGTTAACGAGGTTAACTGGAATTTATCGGGTGTCATATCATCCCCTAGTTGAAAGAATTTTCGTCCTGAAAAAATAAATAAAAATAATTTTTTTCTGGATGTCACGTCATCCCCTAGTTGAAATAATTTTCGTCCCGGAAATTTAAATAGTACCTAATGTGTTTCTCGCGGATTGCTTGAAAAGATGAGGATACTTGCGCATCATCTGATCCTCGCGCTCCCATGTGAATTCCGATCCGTGTTTCGAGTTCCAACGAACTCTGACAATAGGTATTTTACTATGTTTGAGCTATTTGACTTCCGTATCCATGATTTCGACCGGTTCTTCAATGAAGCGTAATTGTTCATCGATTTGTAGTTCATCAAGTGGAACCACGACTGTCTCATCTGCTAGAAATTTCTTTAAGTTCGAGACGTAAAAGACGTTGTGCACACTACTCAGTCCTTCAGGTAGGTCCAGTTGATACGCTACTAGGCTAATTCTCTTCACTATCTTGAACGATCCAACATAACGAGGATTTAGTTTGCCTCATTTTCCAAAACGAATTACACCTTTCCAAGGTGAGACTTTTAGTATAACCGTGTCACCTACTTGAAATTCAAGTGGTTTCCGACGCTTATTGGCATAGCTCTTTTGACTATCACGGGCTGCCGCCATACGATTTTGAATTTGAACGATTTTCTCTAAGGTTTCGGACCCGTAAGTTGACTATCCCCAACTTCAGCCCAACAAATAGGTGATCAGAATTTCCATCCATATAATGCCTCAAATGGGGCTGCCTTGATGCCAGTGTGATAGCTGTTATTGTAGGAAAACTCCACTAAAGGCAAATGAGTTTCCCAACTGTTACTGAAATCAATCACACAAGTTCGTAGCATGTCCTTTAGGGTTTGAATAGTACGTTCAGTCTGGCCATCTGTTTGAGGATGGTATGTTGCGCTCATATATAGGCGCCTGCCTAGAACTTTTTGTAACGAGTGCCAGAAACGTGAGGTGAATCGAGCGTCTCGATCAGAAATGATTGAGATTGGCACTCCGTTCCGAGAAACTACTTATTTCAGATAAATACGAGTTAGCTTTTCCATCTTATCAGTCTCTTTGATTGTATGAAAGTGAGCGGATTTGGTTAAATGATCTACGATCACCCATATGGTGTCGCTAGGAGTTCGAGGTAGTTTAATGAAAAAGTCCATGGAAATCTGCTCCCACTCCCACATCGGGATTTCCGGTTGTTGAAGCAAACCAGAAGGCTTTGGGTATTCCACTTTGATTTTCAAGCAGGTCAGGCACTTGCTCACATTGGTGGCTACATAAGCTTTCATGTTTGGCTACTAGTATAAGACTTTCAGGTCATGATACATTTTATCAGAACCAGGATGAATAGAATACCGAGATTTGTGTGCTTCATCCATTACAAGTTCTCTTAGGTTCCCGTGCTTTGGAGCCCATATTCGCTTACCGTTATATTTAATTTCAAGTTGTGTCTCCATACCACGCGTGGATTCCAACGGTAGGTTTTCTTCTTTCAGGGCTTCTTGAGCATTACGGATTTGATCGGGTAATCCGGTGTGAATAGTGAGTTGAAATGCTCAGACTCATTTAGGTTTGGTTTCTTTTTGGCTTAGGGCATCAGCTACTACGTTAGCCTTTCCCGGATGATACTTGGTAGCATAATTAAGGAGTTCTATCCAACGACGTTGTCGCATGTTCAACTCCTTCTGTCCGAAGATATGCTGAAGACTCTTGTGATCAGTGTAGATGGTGCATTTGGTACCGTACAAGTAATGTCTCCAGATTTTCATTGCAAATACTACAACTCCCAACTCTAAATCATGGGTCATGTAGTTCTTCTCATGAATTTTCAGTTGACGGGAAGTGTATGTGATAACCTTCTCGCGTTGCATTAACACAACCGAGTCCTTGAATGGAGGCATCGCAACATTACGAAGTCATCCATTCCCTGTGGAAGAGATATGATGGGTGCACTGCTGAGTTTTTGCTTCAGCAGGTGGAATGCTGATTCCTGAGTTTCGCTCCAGGTATAGGGTTTACCCTTTTGAGTTAAGGCAGTGAGAGGTTGAGCAATCTTTCATAATCCTTCTATAAATCGACGGTAGTAGCCAGCCAATCCCAGAAATTGTCGCACCTCTGTCGGATTCGTTGGTGCTGCCCAATTCTTGATTACTTCTACTTTAGCTGGATCAACATGTATTCCCTTTTCATTGACTACATGCCCAAGGAATTGAACTTCGTGAATCCGAAATTCGCACTTGGAAAATTTGGCATACAACTGCTCTTGTTTCAACAGTTCAAGAATTAAACGTAGGTGCTTATCATGTTCTTCCTTGTTCTTAGAATAGATGAGGATGTCATCAATGAACACAATGACGAACTGATCAAGGTAAGGTTTACACACACGGTTCATGAGATCCATGAACACCGTGGGTGCGTTAGTTAATACGAATGGCATGACCAAAAACTCGTAATGGCCGTACCGAGTTCTGAATGCAGTTTTAGATATGTCTTCGTCGCGGACTCTCAGTTGATGATAACCAGATTTCATATCGATCTTTGAATAGAAGCTTGATTCTTGAAGTTAATCAAACAGATCGTCAATACGAGGTAGTGGGTAACTATTCTTGATAGTCACTTTGTTCACGGTAATCGATGCACATGCGGAAAGTCCCATCTTTCTTCTTGACGAATAAGACTGGAGCTCCCCATGGCGACGAGCTAGGTCCGATAAAACCATTATCTAACAACTCTTGCAGTTGTGTAGATAACTCTTGTAACTCACTAGGTGCAAGTCTATACGGTGCTCGAGCAATAGGCGCTGCTCCGGGTGCTAAATCAATTTGAAATTCGACTTAACGATGAAGCGGAAGACCAGGAAGGTCTTCGGGAAATACTTTCGAGAAGTCACAAACGATCGAAATGTCATCAATCTTCTTCTCTTCGAGTGGTTTCTTGGCGACAAGAGCTAGAATAACAGTATGAACTTTACGCAAGCACTTCTGCGCTTTCATGAAGGATATGATGCCTACGACTGCACCACTCTTTCCTCCTTGGACAGAAAGGACTTCTCCGTTAGGGAGAGGAAGGCGTACAATTTTGTCACAGCAAATGATTTTGGCTCGGTTTTTGGATAACCAATCCATGCCGATGATTATGTCGAAGCTGCCAAGTGTGACTGGCATGAGGTCAATGTCAAGCTTATGATGTCACACCCCTAATTTCAACTAACGGAGTTTTACCGTTTGGAAGGTGACACACCAGGATCTCAGTCATTAGTTACATAAAACGACACTATATGGGACTTGAAATGTCATAACATAAAAGTTCAGAGTTAATGCGGAAGCGTAAACGTTGATATAAAATTTAAAGTAGTTACACACAACAGGCGTCAATCAATGTAAATAAGTAAACTGTTTCAAATGTTTGAAATGGATGATATGACAGTAGGACTCCATGCATGTCCTAAGTGTGCAACCTGTGCCATAGCTTAGCGTCCTGAGAAAACATGTAAGAAAAGTGTCAACACAAGGTTGGTGAGTTCACAGGTTTCAGTATAGTAATAAAGCGTTTACCAGATTAATGTACAATCAACATATATATACCAATGAGTAGCTAACCCATGTTCATTGTTTGCTATTACGCTCGCAACCGTAAACTGACTGTTTGTATTGCCTCCCACCAGGTCTATCAACCACGGTGCACGTTTAGGTCAATATTGCACCCGTTCGATATACAATCGAGTTAGCGCGACTAACGCGGGTGAGGTTTGTCAAACCCAGTAGTACTACCCAACATACCTCGCTATATTCATATTTAAACGGTTAGATGTGAGGACTTTCATGATAGAGTTTACGCATAGTCATAACAACTGATATAAAATGTAGTACACAAATCAAAAGAGTTTGTATCATGTTTTCTCCCCCAGTTTAAAAGCAGTAAAAAGGGGCCGTGAAAACTCACCTGTGTTGCGTTGTAGGTAGTATCACACAAGTAAGAGATTTGGAATCTCAATTGTTAGCCTGCACGGCTTACGTATGCCCTAGAATTATAAACATATAAATTAGGGACAAAAATGGGAATAGTGACATCGACACGGAATGAGAAACGTCTTAACGAAACGCTCTAATATTCAAGAGTGGACGAATGTGTCCACGGAAATGAGAATCCTTAACTAATAAATAAGATGTATACGTTACGCGGCGAATGACAAAATACTATGTGTCGTTAACTAGAAGTCTAGGAAAATAATATAATTTATTATATTATTTTTAAGTTTAGCGAAGTAACGTAAACAATTAACTTGCGTGACAAAAATAATAAATATATTATTTTTATTCAAGGATATAAACGTTGGTAAATAATATAAATAATTATATTATTTACTAGTTTGAAAACATTCCTTAAGGTTTATAAATATGGAGAAAATAATATATAAATATATATTATTTTTAATTGGAGTCACATGTTGAAAATTATTTATTCGTAATCGAGGTTTGAAAATAATATAAATATATTATTTTAAAAGTGGGTATTTATAATGAAAATGGGTTACAAACCAAACCCAAGTCTACGGGTGGTTTCCCGGGCTAAAACACGTTAATATAGTATTATAATAATATGGGTTAGGTTTTTATAATTAAAATAATAATAAAAACTATTCTAAAAACGAATTGGGGGTGGAGGGACTCGAACCCGGGTCTCCTCCCCCACAGTCGAGTGATTCAACCAACACAGCCGCTAGGCAATCGCGATGAGTTCCGGATCCGAATTGTTTTAACACACAATTAATGTGTTCATCCCCTCCCCATCGAAGCCGCAACAAAAATCATCCAAAAACGCCTCAATTCGATCGCGATTCACAACAATGGTTTATGGGTTTTGTTCAATAGAGTATTGTGAATCTTTTCATGGTTTCTTTTTGAAAATCATCGAGTTTTAAGTGGTTTAATTCCAGTTTTAGAATCCGAAACCCTAGATTAGAACTCTATATCGATTTGCTCAATTCTTGTAATAGTAGTTGTTGGATTCATGGGGCTATTAATCAGTGGAAGATTTCGATTCTAACCACACAATTTAATTTGATTAAGACCGCGTCTAGGTTAGGGTTCGATTAAACCCGAATAGATATGAACCCTAGAACCCGATCGTGATCAATTCAGTGTTGTAAGTCGCGATTATGATAGGGCTTTCAATATATGCATTGAGTCGAAGCTAAGGGTGTGCTCGATTTCAATATTTGATATCGAATTGTTAGGGTTCGATTAAAACGAAATAATATGAACCCTAGCTATTCGATCGAGTTAAATCCGATAACGTGAACCTTAATTAGGTTAGGGCTTTTCATTATCAGGTTAATACGAAACTAATTATGGGATCAATTACCAGAACGGGTGCCGGATTGATGGTGAACGACTACACCGAGTGTCGACGGCGGCGGGGTTGGTTTCCGGTGACTCCCGTAGCTTCCTCGATCGAATCAGCGTGTGCAATTGATTAGCAGAGGTGCGACTAAGGTGTAGGAAGTGTTTGATTTCAGAATGATAAACGAATTGGTCGTAATTGAAGGTAATCGATGAGAGTTCGACGATTACGACTATAACGGGATTAATATGGTTTAATTACAATTATAAGGGATGTTAAAACGTATGCAAATGATTATGATGAGGTCGAAGTCATCAATGCCAGCCATAACAGTCGCTAATTTGAATCGATTTGCCGTTTTACAATTTGAATTGGATCATATCTCACGATGTTGACTTTCCAAAGTCAAAGAGTCGATTTTGGGCAAATTACAGCTTTAGTCCCTGAGATTTCATGTGTAATTAAGTTTCAAAAATGGCAGAATTGGTCCTTAAAGTTTGATATTGAGTTAACAGGGTTAGGACTTAACAGAAATTTAACGGGAAGTTTAACTGAGTTAATTTGAAAAGTCAGATTGTCACATATGACCAGCCAATCCAAGTTTACATTTTTTAAGAATGAGTTGCTTATATTATCTGCCCGTCTGCTATCTCTATCGTGTACTTTGTTTCTAACAGAGTTGGAGTTTCTTTTAATATGATACTAAGAGTCTTAGATATGAAACTCCTATCAGCACCAATATCAAACAGGACAGAAGAAAAATAGTCATTCAGGAGGAACTTCCGGTAACCACGTTGTGATCATATCTTGCTTCTCCTGATCCAATCATGAAGGCTCATCCCTTCGCACCATTTCCATTGTTGTTACCATTGTTGTTGTTACCGTTGCCATTGCCCTGATTGTTGCCATTTCCATTACTATTTCCATTCCTCTTCAATTGAGGGCAATCTTTCCTGAAGTGTCCTTTTTTGCACATTCATAACATCCTCCGGTAGTTCCGTGTTGTTGAAACGGTTTCTTGGGTTGAATTTCATCCCTACAGTCTTTTACAGCATTGCCCATCTTTCCACACCGCTGGTAACGCTGTCTATCACAAGTACCATTGTGGTGAAAACCACATTTGTTGCACTTGGGGTATTTCCCAGCATAACCACTCTAGTTTTGACTTGATGAGGTTAACTAATTGAAAGTTTTGGTAGGCTCAAACCTATGATGCTGCTGTTGAGGCGGGTTAGACTGAAAACTCTTGGTGTTGGTGTTGATGTCAAACTTACGTTTGTTGCTGTTAGTAGCTTTGGTAGTTGTGCCCCTCGGGGGTAGGGTACCTTGAGTTACAACCTGATCAGTCAGCCGATGAGCAAGTCTGATGGTTTGCTGAATGGTGGTTGGGTTAGAAGAAGTGATCATGCTCTGAATTTGAGGTACTAGACCATCGATGTACCTCTCGATCCTTTTATAATCAGGTGTCACCATATGTGGACACATGACTGCATACTCGTGCGATCGAGTAGTATAGAGCTCAATTTTGGAACCCTCCATCTTCAACTTCCAAAATTCTCCTTCTAACTTCTGAATTTCATCACGTGGGTAGTACTCCTCCCTGAACATTGTCTTAAAATCTTCCCATGGTAGAGTGTTAGCCATGTCCAGACCTAATATCGGGACTTGAGAGTTCCACCAGGTGAGGGCAGGACCCTCGAGAGTACTGGATGCATATTTGACTTGGTTGGCTTGAGGGCAGTTGCACATAGCGAATACTGACTCAACTTTCTCAAACCATCGAAGCAAACCGACAGCTCTTTCAGCTCCACTGTAGGTGTGGGGCTTGCAGTCCATGAAATTCTTGAAGTTACAAGCATGCTGGTTATTTTGCTGGCCTGAATTGAAAAAAATACACAATTGAGGATACAAGGTTTAGAAACGAGTTTGTAGTGATTTAATGACTTGCTAGAGTCAACGAATGTCGAATTTACTTGCGGCATTCTGTGCAGCTTGGCTTGTTGCCACAGCTTCTACCACGTGTTCATTGATGAGTGATGTAAGCTCGGCGGTAGTCATATTGATGTTACACCACCACGACCGCGTCCAGACATGATTCTTCACATTCACAGATACAATAATGAGAAAATATGTCGCATATTATCATCATACAAGTACAAGTAAACAAATGAAAACTAAACCACAACATCTAATATTTCAATAATAATACTTGATTAGGTAATTTGTAAGGGCTACAAAATAAGTCAACCAAACATTAAAATCTAGAAATATATGTTGGATGGGAACAACCCTGCCTATCTAGGTTTAGAAAGAAAGAAATAAACAAAGATAGATGAAGCTAGCACATCATATGCGACTGCCAGCTGAAGAAACAACTGATTCGTCATCCTCGTCGTCAGCTGGTTCCCCTTAGGGCTCCACATACTGTGTGTCTCCCGCTGCATTGGCGGCGTCATGTTGTGCCTCCAACTGCGCAATCCTAGTATAGGCTACTTCTAGATTGAACTCCAGAACGTTCACTCGGGCTTCCATCTTTTCACATGAAGTCATTAGATTCACGTGATAATGGTCAGTTTCTGCTAACTCTGCTGTCAGCTTTTCGATATTCTCGTTCGCCCGACTTTCACGTTCCAATAGGCTGGTGATCTCCCCTACAGCATCCCTCATATTTTGGATCTCTCAGTCCATGGTAGCTACAAAGGTGGCTAGGGCCTGCTCCATAGGGTATGGAAAAGGGGGTAGAGTCGGTGCACTAGAAGTAGTGGCTGCAAAGTATGGAGGTGGGACATGTTCCTGTCGGACCCAGCTCCTGATCATGTTTGGGTACCATTCCCAGCCTTGTGGGTAAACGTCTACACGTATGTGGAATGGCTCGTCGTATACGATGGTGTCATCTATCGGGCCAAGCCGACGCCTCTTAGCCTCGGGCGAAGGTACGATAGGAATGTCATGCTTCTGGTTGATCGGGGAAGTGGGTGGAGTAGACATTGCCTGTAATGTAAGATGTAAAAGCCATGTTCGAGTATCTGTGTCGTGTAACTAATGCTTGTGTGTAGTTATAGTCTAGTATGCAATCCTAGTTCTCTATAACTAATGGCTCTGATACCAATCTATCACACCCCCAAAATCCACTAACGGAGTTTTACCGTGAGACGTGTGACAAAGCAGGATCACAGTCATTAGATACGTCAAACGACACTACTAACGTTTATTAAAAACCATTAAATGTTCAGAGTTAATGCGGAAGCAAAATGTTAAGTATTTAATGCGCAAAACAAATGCGCCCAAAGTCATGTTTAATAAAAAGCAGATAAATAGTTTAATGTATGATTAATGTTTGAAATAATAATAGGACAATGCATATCCTAAATGTGCACATGTGCCTTAGCGACCTAGGTTGGTGAGTTCACAGGTTTCAGTTTTTAATAGTGTTTGCTAGATTATGTACTGATGTCGTCCAGACGGTCTATATAAAACTAACAAAACCTAATCTAGACTCTTAAGTAATAAGATGGAAAACCTATGAACTAAACCGCACTGACATGCAAGTGGACCTATCGAGTGTAGTACAACTTAATGGTAAACCGGATTATCGAACCCTAGAGACACTGAATAACAAAACTAGACTCTGACTCGGACTAAAGAATGATTTGGTTGGGGGTTTACTACACTACTTATTAAACTAAGAATGCAATACTAAGAACGACTCTTGCTATCAAGACAAGAACAAAGGTGAAATCAAGATGTGGGAAGAATACTACCTAGGTCGGAATCCTACTTGTAAAGCTCAACTTCTATCGGTTCTGGAACAATGATGGATCTGGGTTTCTAAATATAACAACTATAGATAACCTAGAGGATCCCTAATCACTCTCAGGGTGTCACCAACTAAGGAACCTAAAGATGCAATAACTCACCAGGGGTGGATCATCTCTCGGATATTTCCAACAATGATAATGTACCCGAATAGACAGATCACCTCTCAGTCTCACTGTCCACGATACATTCAAGGAATGCACGCGGTAATCTCAGGATAACTACTATGACTTGAACTAGCTGCAACCACTAGACACCTACACCAATTTCCTCTCAGACAGTTGACACTCGGATTCCTAATGACGAATACTAGACAACTAATTCTCACATCTCGGGTATTGAAATAGGACACATTCAACTCTAATAAGCAATTAAACACAACTCCTATGGTCACTACGTCTAGCAAACCATACCACAATTACAAACCCCAAGATCTATGACCTATAAACGCTAATCAAACTGGTAGACAACCACAATCAACGCATGGAGTTATAATCAATCACAAAACAGAATCAAACATGCATATTCATCATAATAATTAACATAAGATCTTTTACATAATCAAGCAAACCATCATTAGATCCAAAACCGAATAAAATTCCAAACTTTAACAAGTGATCATCTTTAACCTAGACAGTATAAACAAGTTTAGCCAATCATGAGAAAAACAGAACCTACAAAGTCGATATTAACGTTCATCATATATAGAAAAAAATTAAGCTGCTAGCTTCAATAAATTTTTACTTGCTTGCTTACTTTTAATGTTTGACGTGCTTCTGTTACTTTAATTTGTTTCTTCGATTGTAATGCTATGAGAGGTGCTTTGACTTTTTTTTATTTTGTTTCTTCTTGTTCGATTGTACTTCAACAGCCGCCACACCAACTCCAATTTGTTCTTGCTTGTTGCTAACCACGGCTCCACCTCCAATATTATGACCCTAACTTCACAATTTCTTCTGTCCCAAGCTTCTGCCGTCCACACCCCTTCACGGCTCCCCTTTTTCAATTCACTGACCTCATTCTTTTTATTCTTATGACCTAGCCCAATTAACCCAAATAAAATTAACACCATCCCAATAAATTTCCAAACTTGATCCGTTTAAGCCCATTAAACTCTTTTTCTTTTGTTTGAACTCGTTTACGCTCCCTTTACTCACGAACACCTACAATATAACATATTATTAAGTACAAGCTATAGATGACCGAAATCGACTCTAAACTATATAAAAATTGCTACAAAATACAATGATAAAGATACGTGTTTTGTAACACATCATGTACATTCAACATATATATATATATCAATAGGTAGCTAACCTATGTTCATGTTTGCTAAAGCGCTCGCAACCGAATCTGACTGTTTGTTTGTGTTTGAATGCCTCCCACCATGTCTATCAACAATGGTGCCGTGTTAGGTCAATATTGCACCTGTTCGACCTACAATCGAGTCAGCGCGACTAACACGGGTGGGGTTTGTCAAACCCAGTAGTACTACTCAAGATTACCTCACTAAGTTCATATTAAACGGTTCGATGTGTAAGGACTTTCATGATAGAGTGTTACGTTTAGTATTAACAAGTGATAATATATGAATTACAATAATCATGTGTTTGGGTCATTTTTTCTCCCTCAATTTAAAAACAGTAAAGGGGCTGTGAAACTCACCTGAGTTATGTAAAGCGTAGTAATTAGCACCATACAAGAATGCAACAAAACCACAAATAGTTTGCAAGCGGACAGTCTACAAATGTCCTATAATATGACTTACGACTGTTAGGAACACGTAAGAGTTTGTGACGACAATACGGAGAGATCGGACGTCCTAAATATGCGCATGGATAACATATCTAGTCATCGGGATTAGAGAATCCCTAGTTCGGTATTTTATACGGATGTGATTTATGCGAAAACACAACTAGACACGAGAAAAAGTATTAAATAATAACCCGTGTGATTTTATGAAGGAAATAGTTATTTACGCGATAATAATAATAAATATGTTATTTCTAATTAAAAATAATACATAGGATTAATTATAAAATTAATCTATCTAATATGTTCAAGATTCCCTTTACACACGACCATGCCTAGTCTGAGGCGCGACCGTGTCTAGGTCAGGGGCGTGACCGTGCTTAGGTCAGGGGCACGACCGTGTCTGGGCATGTGACGCGACCGTGTCTGGGCATGTGACGCGACCATGCCTAGCCAGAAGGCACAACCATGTCTGGGTATGCGGCACGACCGTGCCAAGGATTGCCACGACCGTGTCTCCTGGTTCACAGTCTCAGTGTTCTTCCCCTTTTCACAAACCGAACCGAATCAGTCCCAAATCCTTCTGATTTCGATCGCGATTGACTATAAGGATATAGGGGTTTTGTTCATCAGTCTATTGTGAATATGAGTATCAGTTAAATTGCAAAATCATCACGTTTAGACTCGTTAATTCTTGTTTTGAAAACCAAAAACCCTAGGTTTGATCATGAATTCGATTTGCTCAATTCCGATAAGATTAACAGTCAAGATCATAGGGCTTTCAAAGAGTGATAGATTACGAATCTAACCATGCCTTTTAATTGGATTAAGACTAAGTCTAGATTAGTGTTCGATTCAACCTGAAATGATATGAACCCTAGAATCCGTTCATCATCAATTCGATGTTGTAAGCCCGAATAAGTTTAGGGCTTTTGTTCTAGGAATGAAAACGAAACTAAGGAAGTGTTTGATTACCATAATGGAGTTCAAATTGACTGTGTTCGTCCAAAAGGGGTTCCGACTTCGCCGGGCTCGGCTTCCAGCGACCCTGGTTCCTTCTCCCGCCGAATTTGTGTGTGCAAAAGCTTCTGAGAGATTTGACTTAGGTGCGCAAAGTGCTTGACTGTGATAATGATAGGCCAAATGATCGGATTTGTTAACTCTTGTGATTGATTCGACGGTTACGGGTTTAAGGACCATAATGAGGTTTAATTCGATCATTAGGGATGCTAAAACGTATGAGAATGACTCAATAATGATCAACATCATCAATTTCGTGCGTTTCAGTTTTGAATTCGAATGGTTTGTAGTTACATACTGCGTTTGCGTTTTGACTGGGCAAGAGGCGCGACTGTGCCTGGCATGGGGAGCGACCGTGCCAAATGGGACTTTGGTAAATTACAGAAATAGTCCTTGTAATTTCATGTGTTTGTGTTGGTTTGAGATTTGATAGGTTTGGTCCTTGTAGTTTGTGAGATAATAGAGTTTAGGTTAACGGGGTTAACCGGAATTTGTCGGGTGTCACAGGCTAGGAGCTTGAGCTTGCATCTTCATCCTTTTGGTTGTGCTACCACTTTTCATCAAAGGTTGTTGATTCTAAACACCCTTTGTATGTTTTATTTTAATTTTCAAGAACCTCATATGGATTCTTGATGGTTTTTTTCTAAAGTTTTAGATCTAACGTATAAAAATCACTTCCGTTGCAAAATGATTTTAAAGGACATGTTAAAACCCAACAACTGGTATAAGAGCCTCTTATGTTGTTCTTAAAACTTTTAAACACATTTTGGTTTTAAAGTTATAAAACCAAAAGATATATTATTTTCATATTATTTTCCAAGTTAGAAAATAATATATTTTGTAGCAACATTTACATTTCCAAGCTAGTCTTATGTTACCAACTTGCATCACTCTTGCAAGTAGGTAACAAGTTGCTAAATGTCAAGAATATATTTTTTGTGTTATTTGTAATTCAAAGCAAGCCATGACCCTTGTATGTTTGTGTTGGATTTTCGATTTGGTTGTAATATTATTTATTTGGGCATGTAATAATTTATTTTTCAAGTCTTGTATTTATTTCTTCAGAGAAGTAAAATAGACTAGTTTGTATTATTTTACTTAAATATGTAATTATGAAGACTTTAAAGATGAAGTCTAAAAGAAGGTGCAACTAAGGAGTCCAACAAGGTGGCCACACTATTACTTGCATTTTGGTGTTCTTGTTGGCTCACACGAACACCATACCTTTTGGCTTGGCTTTGCATTTAGTTTCTTGCATTTTATCATGTTTGGTGATTGTGTTGAATCTAGGATTTCAAACCATTTTAACAAGTATAAATGCAAAAATAATTGAGTTTGATAAAATGACATTTTATAAACTCTAACACAAAATATATTTAACAAGTTGGAAGACTTGTAAGAAATTAAAATAAAGATTATTTTGAGTTTCATAATTTTGGGTTTTAAAATAAAATAATAACGAATTTATTTTATATAACCCTATGGCTAATAATAAGAGGATTTATTAATAGCTAAAATTGGTGCGACGCGTTTAAATATTAACGTATTAATATCTAGGACGTCATTCCCGCCTCCACCACCAACGTCATCGGTCACCAAGGGTTAGGGAACTAGGGCTACAAAACTGACTCTTGAGATTGACGTTTACAGAGAGAGAGAACGATTGAGTTTTAACTTTAAAATGTTCCAAAAATATTGGGGTGGTCCATTTACTATAATTCCCTTTAAAATAAATTAAATTAAAAATAAGGAGAAAGTTATGTGATTGGTTGGATAGTGGTTTTTATGGTTATCACATTAATAATTTGATAGCATTTGAACCCTTCCTTATAGATATATTTCAGAAGGTTCTTTGAGCAACCACAAAACATAGGGAACACCCCCATAAAAAATCGAAACCCTACCCCTACCCTTAAAAAAAACCTACCCTCTCACCCCCCACCCCGCTAAAACCTAAACCTTCCCCCATCCCCCACCCCAAAAACTTAAACCCCCTCCCCTCGCCACCCCACCCTAACCCCCAAAAACCTAAACCCTAAAGCTCAAACGAACTCCTATTTAACTCATTTTATCTGCGTTGGAACCGACTCGTCGTACCCTAAACCAAAAACCCTCAATCCTAAAGCTAAACCGTGAAACCTAAAGCTAAACTCTAAAATATAAACTATAAACCTTAAAAGCTAAAAGCTAAACCTTCCTCCCACCTCCTAAAACCTAAACCTCCCCCCTTCCCCCACCCCAAAAACCTAAACCCACTCCCCTTGCCACCCCACCCCAACCCTCAAAAACCTAAACCCTAGCTCAAACGAACTCCGATTGAAATCATTTTAGCGGCGTTGGAACCGTCTCGTCGTACCCTAAACTAGAAACCCTCAATCGTAAAGCTAAATCGTGAAACCTAAAGCTAAACTCTAAAATATAAACTATAAACCCTAAAAGCTAAAAGTTAAACCCTCCTCCCCCAAAAAAAACCGTAAACCCTCCCCTCCGTCACCCCTAACCCCAGAAACCTAAACCCTCCTCTCTGTCATCCCTAACCCCTAGAAACCTAAACCCTAAAACTATAATATATTTTCTAGTGGATTGTATTAGTTTTTTTAAAATATTTACATATGTGTAAATGTTCTATATATGTTGTAAGTTAATCATCTATACATGTGTAAATGTTCTATATATATTGTAAGTTAACCATTTACATATATGTAAACGTTCCACAAATGTTCATGTTCTTATTAGTCACCGAGGAATGACCCAAATGGCAAGTTTTCACCATAAAAAAGTTCAAAGAAAAAAATATCATATAGATTTGATAGAAGTGATTTGCTTTTGTGAAAAATAAAAATACTAATAGATAGAGGAGATATAAGACAACTATATTGGTTTCATTTTTATAGGAGTGATTTCAAAACACAATGATTGATTTCTCTACCCTTGATCTCTATAATTAAGTTACCAAAGTTGCATTTTACTATGGAATTACCATTAATTCATAAGAACAATCGATCAATCATGATCACTAGTTAATATGAGCATTAAGGTTTCTTAAAAATTGATACATATATTTTTGTGTGTCACGCGTTTTTGACTAATTTTCCAAAAGTTGTGTATATTTTAGAACCACTTGATTCACTTACTTGAAAAGAGTATGAATCGATCAAAATAAACATTTCACTCAAATCAAATCGGAATCACACTTGTTAGACAATATCTTAAAGCGGATTCATGATCATTAAAGTGAATGGGAACTCCTGTTATCAAATTCAATGCATGGTACAAGCAGTCCTTTAGAATACTTTCCACCATGGTTTATGATTTTCAAAAGGAAATTCATTTGCCTCTTTAAACCACTTGATTGATTTAAGATTATACCATGATATTATATACTTTCTTTTTGCCTTAAAAAGATATTGTTGTTGTTATCTATCTATATATGGTCAAATCAACTAATGACAAAGTAATCTTATTTATCTTTGCAAGTGGAAACAAGAACATTCTTCACAAAGTTAAGGGAATCCAATTCTCTAATTAATTATAAAACGTTATGTTTTCGAAAGAAGATAGGTTTTACATCTTTAGTACAAAAAGTATACATTGAAGAATGTATTTAAATAAACTATACAACTCTTTGATTAAGAAAGTAAATGTTAGAACCTAAAGTACATTTTACAAATAGAAATCCATATCCAAAACATGAATCCTTTTGAAGTAGACATCAAGTATTTACTATTTGTGTAATTAACTTAGAGTTAACTACGATTTTCAAGTATGTTTTTTTATCTGAAATAACGGAATCAAACCTTCTTTTTTTTTGTGAGCAACACTTCATGGTTTCTTTTTCTATTTTTTTTATCATTTCAGTCCACCTCACTAACACTTTATGTTTTTCTATTGAACTTTGATTAAAACTAGTGGGATTTCCTCACGCTACACGACGGGAATTTGGTCGGTCTCGGTTCAATTTGTTACGGGGGGAAGGATAGTGAGGGTCCGCCTCCCCCCCCCCGATTTTTCGCTCTGTAGTGTTAATTTATACGTATTCTGTCGATTTTTCGCTAAGTAGTGTTATTTTATACGTATTTGGTCGAAAAAATTATAGTTTCGGCCACGCTGATAGGAAAAAAAATCCCCACCCTCCTGCGTTTTTTTCAAGCTCTGCCACTTTACGGAACCGACACCCGCTATAGTAAACGAAAGAGAAAACCTAAAAAATTACATTCCCAAAAGGATATCGAGACGTGCTTTACATTGATCGAAAACCGAAACAAAAGAATACCAAGACCGATTCCGTAATACCGACGCCAGTACCGATTTTCGGTCGGTATCGGTTAAATGTTCAAATTCGTAAATCTTGATTTCGACGACCTATACACGGGTATTCATCCCGAAAAAAAATCACATTGAGACGCAGAAAAAAACACTTGATAACGGCAAATCACGGATTTAGAATAAACATTAAATAATATTTAGAATCTGATAGTCAATATAAATATTTAATTAAAGTTTAAGTTTTCAAAACGAATATGTTTTTATAAGTTTGAGATGCAAAGTATAAACACCAAGTAATGTAACCTTATGTTTATGAAACAATTTATTATATATCTGCGAAATTCGTCTTCTAGTCTTCCTTTTCCAAAAACCGACTTACTATTTGTCACATAAAAAATCCGGTAATCGGTTATATTTATTCAATTAAAGTTTAAGCTACTCAGGTAGCTTTATATTTTTAACAAAAATCAATTTTCTCCCTACTCCTTAGAGCACCTAAAGCACATGCATTCGCTTGAGGCGGATAAAGAAAGCGGACACGAGCCGCGTTGGAGGAGCCATCCGGAAATCCAAATGCGTGCACACGCGTTTGGTGTGCCAACCTCTCTCACACATGTATTTAATATTGGTTTATATAAAAAAATAAAAGTGGGTGTTTGAAATACAATGTAGTGTTGAAGCAAAAATGCGTGTTTTTTAAAGATGAGTCTGATGCGTCGATCAGCTGATGTAGAGCGTTAAGTTTGGTTGTGTTTCTCTCATCCACCATTGTGGATGCTCTTATATAATTTTTAAGATCTAATTGGAAAACTGTCATAATGGAATTAGATTTAAAAAAAGAAAAAGCCTACCACTCTAAGACACATCCAAACATGCAAGAATGGTGTGAATCAATCTATCTAGATTATTTTTTGAATTCAATGAATCTTGGAATCAAATTCCTATCCAAGGACAAGCCTAGTTAGGTAAAGCATATATACTTTGAATCACATCAAACCACCACAATCGACCAACATTCTAAGCGAGATATCGAGCATCATACATATTTAAGCATGTCACTAAACAGTGGCTATGCAATATACTAGGTTTTATAGAAGTTAACCGGCCTAAACCAACTAACTATGGCTTCAACAATGGCTGGGGAATGTCGATTTGGAACTCATAACTTGGTGTGCTACATTTGATTCATCTCTAAAGTGGCATTCTCCGAAAAGCATTTACAGTAAAACTTTGTTTATAATACTGTCGCACCATCAGTGGCGTAACTTGAACAACTAAAATGGGGTCGACAATATTACATATAAGAAAACCAAAATTTTTAGTGGATTTGTCGAAGAAATTTGGGCTTTTGGTCTGAATTAGAAGGTGCCAAAACATCATAACTAATATGAAATAAAAACTAGTAAAACAAAATCAATAATTCTAAGAAAAAGTGGGAGAGGTTAGGGCCCCTAATAAGTTTCGCTCATATGCACCATGTGACATCACATTTTAAATATCAATAACATTTACGGGTGCAATTACACATGAACTTTACAAAAAAAAGTTATAAAGTTATATATATATATATATATATATATATATATATGGGGTGATGATCATTGTAAACTTATAAACCAAAAAACTCAATTCTGACCATACATTTATTTTCATCTTATTTTAATAAATTCCTTAAAAGTCAAACACTCAATTAATTATAATAAATGTGTGGTCAGAATTTACTTTTTAATTTACACATTTAAAATTGGTTTATATTTGATTATATATATATATATATATATATATATATATATATATATATTATATTAAAAACTATTGTGAGTGAGAAAGATTGTGAATATTTAATCACATCAATAAATCTTCATTCATAACCCTACAAATTAAAAACAAGAGTAAATTTCGTTTTGAGTCTTTATAGTTTGTTCAAAAAATTGTTTCGACTCCAATAGTTTTAATTGGATTTTTTGAGTTCTTGTGGTTTCATTTTCGTTTCAATTCAAGTCAGATCTCTAACGTCGTTAAAATGATTCTGTTAACTTTATATGAAAAGACCAAAATACCATTACTAATAAATAATTAAATTAAAAAAACTACCATGACTCTCCAAAGTCCAAACACACACTCTCTCTGCTCTTTCTCCCTCTACCAACCACCGCCTCCATCTCCGCCAACACCAGTAAACAACGCCTCCATCACCGAATAACAACAGCGCCGCCCATTCTTCTTCTTCTTCAGCCACATAGGTAACGAAGCTAACCAGGAGCCATCGTCTCCTAAAGTCATGTTCGTCGGTCAAGTCCGAGTGAAAATAGACCGCTCAAGTCCGAGTAATCTTCCAGCTTCAAGAGAGAAACAAATGAGAGGAAGAGACAAATCTAAAACTCCTTCCACTCAAGGATGGTGGTGGCATTTTAAGGTCCAAGTACTCGAATCTAATTTCCGGGTCATGAACCGTATTTAACCAGAGAACAACAAGATATTGTTGTCTGGTTTTGGACTTAAGATTAGGTTTATGTGTGATTAGTTTTACCTTTTGGATCTAGGATTAGGTATAGGTTTGAATAATTGGTGTTGAATTGATGGGGGCCAGACCCACCACCGTCTCCGTTGTCCTCACCACTGTCGCCGCCTTCCTGCTTGAATACACCACCACTGTCGCCGCCTACCTGGTCTAGGGTTAATGGAGGTGGTCTTATTTTGGTCACCATCTGGTCTGCGTGGATTTAGGGTTGGGTTGGGATTGTTAGAGAAGGTGTATATATATATTGTTTTCTTTTTAATTTTAATACCAGAGATAGTTTGGTCTTTTAACAAAAATTTAACATAAATTTTGGATGACTTTAGAGGCCTGGGCCTAATTGAAACAAAACAAGAACTTAAAAAGTCCAATTAAAACTATTGTAGTTAAAACGATTTTTTAAACAAACGTACATGACTCAAAACGAAATTTACTATAAAAACAATCATTGTGGCGGCAATTCATAGAAAATTTATTTTGAGACTTATTTCAAAAAGTACAATAATTTCTGATCTTTTAAACTCAATCATACTTCGATTTCACTATTCATCATTTTCGATAAATCATTTGCTCGAGCTACTTTTTCAAGAAATCCAAATTTTCATCCTGGATTTGTTTTTAAAAACATACGATTGAACAAATAAAATTACATGAAAAGTATGTAGAAACACTACTAGAAAATATGCATATTTTCTACAAAAGTTTTTGACAAGTTACCAACATAAGAATTTTCCCGTAAGTTAGCGACAAATTTCCGACAACAAAAACAAAAAAGTAACTATACGATTTCCGACAAATTTATTAAATAAGTTAACTTATTTATTTACTATAATCGTCGGAATATTGTCGGAAATTACCGACGAAAGACTTTTGTCGGTAATTCGTCGGGACTTTGTCGGAAAAAAACATTTTCTACGAGGTTTTTTCCAACAAACACTTTTTTGTCGGAAACTTGTCGCTAACGACAAATTCCGACAAATTTCCTACGAAATCTTACTATTAAAAAAATGAAAAATTCACGACAACAGTTTTGTGGGAAATTTGTCGGAATTGGCCGTTAGCGACAAGTTTCCGACAAAAAGGTGTTTGTTGGAAAAAACCTCGTAGGAAATGTATTTTCCGACAAAGTCCCGACTAATTTTCCGAATAATTAGCGACAAAAGTCTTTCGTTGGTAATTTATGACAATCTTCCGACGATTAAAGTAAACAAATAAGTTAACTTAATAAATTTGTCGAAAATCTTCCTGCCATTTTTTTAGGCTGTAACAATCATGATTTACAAGTCTCTATATCAGGATATAACTCTAATCTACAAATATCATGGCATTTAGCATAGACCAAAAAGGGAATCTATCTTACCACATTGGCTGGTTGTTCTTATCAATGGTAATGAGTTAAATGTACCCACATCAGAAATATCCTAAAGACCGATATGAGATGGTTAATCTCCTAAAGAAAATTGACAAGATAAACAAGACTTTCATTCCAAATTTTTGGTCTCTAAACTTTTGCTTGATCTTGACCATCATACTGGTTCCATCCACTTGACCAGTTTACAATATCCAGACCTGCTGCAGTTTCATTTTCCTCTCATGAAACAGGGTTGCCTCCTGGCCTTGCGCTCACAACACCACACTCCACTTGTGGCTTTTGGTGGTCTCTTGCACCATTAACACCCTCCTTGGTCTGCCTCTCAATTTGTTGTGTATTCACTTGGTCCTCAATATGAGTCTAAAAATATTTCTCGTACATTTTCGTCTCCTCTGATGTCGGTCTTTTTCTTGCTTTCGAACACCCGTCACCTTGTGTGTTTTGTCCTCTCTGTTCTTTTATCTTTGAATCAAATAGCAGCCTATACTAAAACAGGCCCACTGGTCCCCTTCTTTAAATAAATTGGCCCACTGGCTCTTTTTTTTGTTTCTGGCCCAACACAGCCTTTTATTTCTGGCCCAAACTAGTCTTTCTTGATTACCAACACCGGTTCTTTTTTTCTCATCAAACACAAATTAGGGCAAAAGAAAACCCCCTTTTCCTTCTTTGCTGTACACCACCCTTTCTTCTTCTCTGGTTCGATTTCTCAATCAACAACAAGAATGGTTTCTTCTTCTTTGTTTCTTCGCAAACAACAAGGGCACCGACCTCTCTTTCTGGTTCACGAATCAATGGCATCAATTATGCCTAAATCCTCTCAATCGGTCTCTCTGGTCTTTGAATCGCTCTTCGGTTCTTCTTTCTATGGCAAGAACAACGGCTACAAGCCTTCAATTGGTCTATTTGAATAAAACAATCTATGGAAAATGTTTTAATTTGGGTTATTGAATTGGTGTACTCTTTTAATTACATTTTACCGTAGTACGTTGAAAAATGGCAACACCTATACACTCAACCAGTGGCGGAGGGAAGAAGGCTGCAGGGTGGGGAGGCACCCCCTCAATACCAAAATTGTAGTGTGAATCTTCAATTGGGCCACCTGAAATTTTATAAAAGGCACCCAGGCCCCAATCAGCCAATGACCCAGGCACCCATGCCCCAACCCACTACCATAAGCCCAATGTAAATGAAAACTGGCCGCCTTTTCGTTTTCCCCCATCGAAGATTGCAATCAAAATTCAATTCAATCAATATTCCATCTGCAAATTCCAATTCGTTTCCTCCATCGGTAATCAACAATATATTCAACATTTAATTCACAAATCAATAGAGTATGGACGCAGCAGGTTCGCAAATTAGTCTGGCAAATCAATTGACCTGTTCACGCAATGCTGCATACATACGGAATTCTGTTTTCTACTTTCAGTCACGCAAATCGTTTCAGGTTCACAAACTGAATTCTGTATTCTACATACGTTGATGATTTAATTATGTTTTGTTGGCTCTTTGTTTGCATTACAAATTTATGAATTCAATGAATTTAATTATGTTTTGTTGGCTGCTTGACTTAACCAAATTGATGAATTGAATATTTGAATTACAAATTGCTGAATTGAATTTGAATTACAAGTTTTTATTTTGTTGGTTGTTTGCATCAAAACTATTTACTATTTTATTGTGGATAATTGCTTTTGATGATTTGTGATGATTTGGGTGTTACTTAAGTTACTCAATTGTTTTGTAATAGATTTCTTAAATGCTTGTGTCGTATGTACCGTAGAAAAGGAAGTGCTTGAAAGTGTTTCGAATGAAGCTGTAATTGATCGTTTTCAAAAGATGAAATAATGTAGAGGCCAGTTGTAAACTTTATTTTGTGTATTTTTTGTGCACCCACTGAGTAAAAATTCTGGATCCGTCACTGCACCTAACTACCAAATATGTGCCGATCAAGCCCAATGGGAGAGGTGGTTATGGTATTGTTTGCTCTTCCGTTAAGTGTGAAAAGAATGAAAAGGTTGGAAGATACATAACACATTTGACACCTTAAAACTTTACGAGAACTCGAACTCGAACTTCTTCACCATGATGCCAATCCAAGTAAGAAGTTTGAAGGATGTCTATTTGGTTTTATGAGTTTATGGACACGGAATTGCATAAGATTATTAACTCATCTCTAGCACTTACAAAGATCCATGCCAGTATTTCCTCTTTCAAGTACTTGGATTCAAGGAGATTTGGATCAGACTAGATTTCACACACTAAAAACACACACGATCAGTATAGAATTAAGTTTTTTGCTTGAACACTCACTATTCATTCATACGTAACATTACATTTAAATAGACTCATGCATAAGGAAAAAAAAACCTACCCTACATTTAAATAAACTCATGCATAAAGAAAAAAAACCTACCCAGTAAGACCCATGATCTTGACACACTACATGCATAAATAAACCTAATAACTACCTAGTGCTATGACTCTTTCAAACTAAAACTTGCTGCATAATTCAAACAAAAGCACATGTGGTTAAAATAAATCTTCTAATGACCCATTCAAACAAAACCTAGTTCAGCTCCATGACCCCTACCCGTTTGACTCGGATTTGACAAGTACTCATAAAGATTAACCTACATTCACCCCCTTAATTTTGATGTCAGTTCACTCAAATCTGACTCGTCTCTTGCACTTGCTCAATTGCATTTGCTCGTGCTTCTTGCTACTTTCTCTTGCTTCTTGCTCTTGCTTTCGTTTCTTGTTATTTTGCTATAACCGGACTTGGTTATTTTTGCTAAACTTGCTTGATTCAAACCGTTCTTAAAAACAACCCTTGATAACAATCCTTGATGACAAGTACACTTGACATAACGAAGAGTAGGTCACGCAGCATCCCAATGAGGAATACGCGGATCACTCATGAAATGGCTAAGAAACTGAACTGCAAAAGCAAGATCAGACCGAGTATGAGTGAGATAGTTGAGTTTATCAACAAACCTACGATAGGCCAAAGGATCATCAAGAACCTGACCCTCATTGAGCTTGAGATGTAAATGCAAAGGCATAGGGGACGAAACAGATTAAACGTCGTCCGTAGGAAACTCGTTCAAAAGATCCTTTGCAAACTTACGTTGAGTCATAATGAGACTAGAAGCAGACTTCAGAACCTATATGCCAAAAAAAATAGTTAAGGATGCGATCTGAAATATGGAATGTAAGAAAGCCTTTAAAGCAGATATCTTCTGTTCAATATTACTAGTGAGAAGAATGGCGTCCACGTAAACAGCCGCATGAACAACATAATCTCCCATGGTTTTTGAAAACAAAGAATAATCATTGAGAGAACGTATATACCCTTTGGTTTTGAGTGCATCATAAAGCTTGCCATACCATTGCCGATAAGCCTGTTTCAGACCATAAAGAGACTCTTTTTAGTTTAAGAACATGACCAGGAGAAGATAAAGGCATCCCATAAGGACAACTCATATAAATTTCTTCATCAAGATCTCCATATAAGAATGGATTATTTACATCCAATTGATAAAAACCATCCAATGTCGTTTGATTGCAACAGCAACAAGACTACGAATAGTAGTCATTTTGACGACAGGGGAGAAAGTTTCATTGTAATCAATACAAGCTTTCTGAGTATCAGCACGAACAACCAAACGGGCTTTGAAGTGTTCAACCGTGCCATTAACATTATACTTGACTTTATACACCCACTTGAATTTAATAGCCTTCTTACCCATAGATAAATGCATGACCTCCGAAGTTTGATTATGTTGTAAGACTAGTAAATTCCTTAGATATAGCCTCTTGCCAAGCAGGTTGTAAGCAGCCTCCTGATAAGAGGAAGGTTCCTGAACAGAGTCAAGACTGATAAGAAGGGGCTGAGAATAAGGAGAAGATCAGCAAAATTAACAAAGGAAGAAGCTTGGAGCACTCGACAGAGTATGAAAACAAGAGGAATTAAGTGAACCACATTTATAAACATAATCCTACAAGTGAGAAAGAGGAACAGAAGAACAAAAATATCTTCTGAGCTCTAGAGGAAGAGGGACAGGAGAAACCAAAGGAGAAGGAACATGAGAACTAGGAGGAGGGGAATCAACTTCAGGTTCAACCGAAGAAGATGAATGAACAACAGCGAGATCTATCTCCTCAAATAGATCACTAAGAGAAGGAAACAAAGAAGAAGGATCTGATGAATGTAAAGAAGGGAAAATGTCTCAAGAAAAGTCACATCCCGAGAAACAAGAACTTTCCAAGTTTCAAGATTATAAAGCTTGTAACCTTTCTTTCCAAAAGGCTATCCAATAAAGATATAAGCTTGAGCCCGAGGCTGAAATTTATCTCTACCGTGTGTAGGGGTAGAAGCCTAACACAAACATCCAAGAGTACGAAGATGGGTGTATGATGAAGCTTTACCGAAAAGCATCTCAGAAGGAGACTTGCCTCGGAGAACTCTTGTGGGAAAAATATTAATCAAGTGAGTAGCAGCAAGAACACAATAACCCAAAAAAGTAATAGGTAACTTGGACAAGTACCTATTTTGTTGAAGATGCTTATGTTTTCGTTCTACCACCCCCATTTTGTTGAGGAACCTCACGACAAGTAGTTCGATGAAGAATGTAATTCTGTTTAAAATACTCAATAGGATGAACACCCGAACAAAGTTCATAAGAATTATCAGATCGAACACTCTTGACTTTGGTACTGAATTGAGTCTCAACCATCTCAATGAATCCCTAAAGGATATTAAAGGCATTGCCTTTAGTGGTCAAAAGATAAGTCCAAGTAGTTCGAGTAAAATCATCAACAATGGTGAGAAGATTTTTATATCCTTCATATGTAGTAGAATGATATGGGCCCCACGTATCAATATGAATAATATCAAACATTTGAGATCTAGTTATACTACTATTAGCAAAAGGGAGTTTATAATGTTTAGCTTAGGATAAGAAGCATAATCATAAATAGAACAATCATGTGCACCATTAAAAACATTCAATTGCCTAAATTTGTACAAAGGCAAATGCCCAAGACGATGATGCGAAAGTTTCAAGGAAACAACATAATTACATTTAGAAAAAGAATCAACTGTAACAACGAAAATATTATTAGGATGTAAAAGATAAAGCCTATTGGGGAAATCTCCCAGAACCAACGGACTAATCATTGAAGGGTCCAGCAAGAAACAAGAAGTTTCAGAACACTTAACAATGCCTTTTGTATCCCTACAAAGTTTGGGCACAGATAACAGATTATGTTTTGAGACATAAAGATGACATTGGAGACAGAAAAAGACTTTGTGGGATTAACTGTTCCGACATGCTGATAGCGTTGTGTTATAAGTATATATAAATAAATATATATTTGTTTTGGTTTCACGAGATTGGGTTTTAAATTTATAAAATGATAAATACTAAAACTTAAAACACACACAATAGGCAAGTGTACCTATCACAGCGTAATATAGTTTATGTAAGAACCAAGTATCGAACCAATGGACATGGTCGAGTTCCAATACTCAACGTTTATTATCGTTTAGCCTGTTTAACTAGTAAGTGGTTTTTGTGTACTTGTGAAGCAGAAAAATAAATGACGGTAAAGTAAATAACAGAATAGAAAATAACAGAAAAGTAAATAGCTCGACAATAATCAAATCACAACGAGTATTGCTTTGGGTTTCGAATCCGCTTGGTATATGATAATGTTATGTTAACTAAGCTGATGGTATGACTAATACAAATGTGTGAACAATGCACTGCTAGAGCCTCATTCTCACAACATTTGGTTCACAGATTATGTTCCTTAATAATAAAATAGTAAGACTCCCAGCTAGGGACATCATTACCCTCAACTCTTCAATAGATCCGTACATTCGTATGCTTAAGATCTATCTCCGAGTTGGTTTAAGACATCAAACTTAAATACCTTTATTGTTATTAAAAGAGTGATTAGACTATGTTCACCGGGATGCGTTGCAACAATGGGACCGTATATAAAGACGTATCATTCCCAACGTGAGGTCACCAACTCTTAGTTTCATAATAAGCTCGTATAAAGACGTACGATCTTATCAATATTAACCAAGCTTTGGTTTAACAAAATCCGCTTGTATAAAGACATATGAGTTTCAAGAGAAGTTTGATTAAAAAGGTTTTATGGTCTTACATTTAAAAATCAAGATCACTAACAAGTTTAAAGACTAATTTAGATAATAATAAAAATTCCACCGTGAAGATGGTTTTAAGAGCGAATAATTAAAGAACATGAACATACCATTGGACTAACAAGTTAAACCTTAACATACACCAAACTTCATCTTCATCAAGCTATACAAAGAGTTTAGCCATGAATGGTTATACGAACTAGCATAATGCTGAGTTTCATAGGCTTCCCTATTGCGAACAAAGCGGTAGAGCCTCTATACTCTCTACTCTAAACTACAGCTACGAACTATATGATTGTGTATTATTCTATAGAATAGTGTGTGGAATGAAGAATCTAAGCCATCTATTTATAGGCCCAAAAATGGGCAATGCACGACTTTGCATTACTTTGCACGAGCGTGCAACCACCGTGGGAATGAAAAGGTATGGATGGCAAGGTACGAGAGTCCTTAGGGAGCAAGGAAGAGGGTTGCATGACCGTGCAATGGGATGCACGGCCTGCTCCTTATTTTGTCTTTTTGTTGATAGTTAACTGGTGTTGACCAATGTTGACTTTTCTTAGGGGTCAAAGCTCGGGCATGTTTCTTCCAAAAGCTTGATTTCTTGATGTGTTTTGGTTGTTTTCACTCTGTTTCTCTTGGAACGTCGTTTAACCAGCAATTGAGAAATATAAACGTTTTAAGTATCAATTTCAAGACTTTTGTTTAATTAATACCATAATATGGGATTATTTTTCATGCAAACACATGTATAAATTAGGGCATATTACCTGCGTAACCGTTAAGACATGCTCGTTCGGAAGATGAACATAAAGGAGCGAGTTAAGGTAACTGAACATTAGAAAGCAAATTGAAAATCAAAGCACATATGATTACTTACACCAGTATCAACGATCCAAGTAGAGTCGGTTGTAGTCGAATTGAACGTAATAATACTTGCAAAATTAGCAAAGCTGAGTGCTTGAACAGTAGGAACACCACCCTGAACTCTAGAATTCTGCTAAAGAAGTTGCAACAAAGTATTGTACTGTACTATAGATATACCTGTAGCAGCAGCTTCAGAAGCATCATTTGAAGCAATCTTGGGCTTAGTAAATTTAAAATCTTTGGGAAACCAATGAGACGATAGAATTTACTAACATCGTGCCCCGTCTTCTTAAAGAGTGTACAAACAATACCCTTCCGAGTAGCAGAACCCCTCGACACTTGCATAGTGACATTCATGGAAGCGTTCTTATGAATAAACGAAGCAGATGAATGAAGCTTGATCATAATAGTTTTTCCTCAGATCATCTCATTGCAGGAGCTTAGACCTATAAGAAACTGCATTAAACGTCGATCTGCCTCACGTTAAGCCATCAGTCTAAAATTGCCACAAGTGCAAGGAAGGATAGGCTCAAGGGCATTAAGCTCATCACAAATATACTTTATTTTAGTGAAGTAAGTGGCAATATCATCATTACCCTGAGAGATGTCAAAAAGACTCTTCTGTAACTGATAATATTTGACCCCATTACTTTAGCCATACTTGTCAGTCAACTCGTCCCAAAGTTGACGAGCAATCTAAACATATAGCTACCACATTCTCACTAATATCTCAAGATAGAGTGTTCAGAATCTAAGAGATAACCATGTCATTACATCTCTTCCATAAGTCAAGATTGGGAAAGGTAAGAGGTTTGACAATAGTCTCATCAACAAACCTAATTTTATTCTTGGCAGATAAAGCAACAGACATAGCATGTTTCAAGGATCTGAAAGCAGAACCATCAAAAGTTTTGGAAACGAGTAACAGACCCAGATGAATAGGGGAGAGTAAAAACAATGGATTTCTTGAATCCATAGCCAAAATGACGGGAGGATTAGAAGTATTTGTAACGAACCATTTTACAGGTTCATATTATAATATGCTTTGCATATTATATAGAGGTGAAACTAAATAAAATGATGGATGGAGGTTTATTATAAACATGAGACATAACTAGTTTGGGTGAAAGGAGTTAACTTGGAAAGTTGAGGGACTATCTATGTAATTATGGCAAAGCTGCCATTTGACTCATAAAAGAGTCAAAATACACACACAAGTTCATTGTGTGTGTGTCGTTGAAACCAAGAGGAAGAGAAAGAAAAGAAGCTTTGATCAAGATCAAGAAATTGGAAGTTTGCATGCTTGGATTAAAAGATGTTGGTGTATGCATCTTGTTCTAATCATCATGTAAGTGTCATCTTCTCCATCTTAACTTCCATTGTTGAGTTTCTTGGTGGGTTTTAGTATAAAACGAAATTGAGATGGATTTGGGTTAAATTGATGCTAGTTGAGTGTTAATTTAACTTGAATTAGGGTAAAGGGAGATAAATAACATCATCTAAACATCTAATTCAAGGATTCATGAATTTGTGTTCTTGAGGATGTTATGGAGTTTTTATCTCAAAATTGTTAAAATGATATATGAGAGATTTATAAGTGTCTAAAGATAAGAGAAGGCACAATAATTGAAAGAAACTCACTTGTTTTGATGAATGATGAAAATGGTAAAAGTGAATAGTTCATATGGGTATGATAGTAGTGAGATTTAATTGTGCTCATAAGGTGTTTGATGAAATGCCTAAATGAATTGAAAAGTGGTAAATGGGTGTTTGAGGTTTGGTTAAGGGTGTAATAACCAAACAAAGATAGAATGTTGATCTTAAAGATCATAAAAGTATGTTGGGTTTCAATTGGTAATCAACGGATTACTAATTCTAAATGAATTGTATAGGTGATCAAGGTGGAAAAAGAGGCTAGGTTGGAGGATCAAGCGGGATGCTCTCTAGCTAAAAGGTAAGTGTGTTGCACTTACTTAGTAATGTTAGATGAGTGTAGTCATACGTGTAAGTTATGCATATGGATATGTGGTTTATCTTATGTGTAATTATACGTGTATGTTGGTAAGGTTGATTAGCATATGTCATATATGTGGAAAAATGGTGGAATTAGGAGTTGGGATTCTTGAATCCCAAATAAGTGGAAGTAACCAATAGGTTACAAAGATGTGGTGGCTAATGTGTGGTAGTAACCAATAGGTTACAAAGATGTTCATGGTTAATTGTGAAAATAATAATTGCAAAATGATAAGGGTAATAACAAGTAAATGCGTTGCGTTTACTTGGTAAAGTTAGGCAATGGTTGTTAATTGAATATATGCATGATGAATAAGTTGATGAATTATGTGTATATGTGTGAATGATGATATGTTTAAGAATGAATAAAATGATGGAAATTTGTGAATATGGTCTAAGAACCATAAAATGGTAGATAATGGTGGAATGGTCTAAGAACCATAAATTATGTGTTATGAAGGTGTATGTTGTGTATGAACTAGTATGTGTAAATGAATGAATATAGTTATAGTTGTAATAGTATAATGGATATGTGTGTATAAGGTTATGGTCTAAGTACCATAATGGAAATGTAGATATGAGGTTATGGTTTAAATACCATAATGGAAATGAGGTTATGGTTTAAATACCATAATGGAAATGAGGTTATGGTCTAAGTGCCATAATGGAAATGGGATATGAGGTTATGATCTAAGTATCATAATGGAAATTAAGTTATGGCCTACGTGCCATAATGGAAATGGAAGTGGTAAATATGAATGAATAATGAAAAGAATGAAACTTGTAAGGTGTTATAAAAGTGATATGTAGCCTAATGACACATTGGGTGGAAACGGGTCAAATGAGTGAATGGGTGAAAACAAGTAGCTTTTATGTGATATGTTTGCATATAATGTTGTGTTATGAATGTGTATGAATGAGTATGAATTTAGTATGTGCAAATGAATGAATGTAGTTATAGTTGTAATACTATAATGGAAATGTGGATATGAGGTTATGGTCGAAGTACCATAATGGAAATGTGATGAAAATTATGGTCTAAGTACCATAATGAAAATGTGATGAAAATTATGGTCTAAGTACTATGTTGGAAATGTAAAGGAGTTATGGTTGTGTGCCATAATGGAAATGAAATGTTGATAATTATGAGATGGTTATAAGGAAAGAATGAAACTTGTAAGGGGTGATGCAAGTGACATGTAGCCTAATGAGTAATTGGGTGAAAACGGGTCAAATGGGTGAATGGGTGAAAATAAGTAGATTATACTTGGTGTTATGTTTTATCTTCATTACTAATGGTGATGTAGTTAAAGTCAAGTCCATGGCGAATGACGGGTTCTCGTATGCGTTTTGATGATTTGGAGTGTAATTAGTTGTCTCTAAAAACGGTTGATGTGTGACACTTGATATATGTTGTTTTTTGTGTAAAGAATGACGTTTGAATGTTTTAACCAAAGACCCAAATGTTTGGAAAGTTTTGTGTCATGTTGGTGAAAATGATGGAAATTTGAGTAAACTTTCTGTTTACTCAGGTCCCCCGCGGTACGCGAGAAGCAGGCAGAGTTCTCTCGTGGTACTCTAGAGACCTGCTTCTCGGGTGGGTGAATGTGGGACTCCCTCGTGGTACGCGAAGGGAGGGGCCTGGTCCCTCGCACTACGCGAGGGTTAAATTAATAAAAAATAAAAAAAATTTCTTAGGACGAATGCTTCCGCGTAATAAATGATTAAATAATCGATGTTTGAAAATAGGGTGTTACATATCCGGCATGCATGAACACAAATACGAAGTAAGAAATAAAGGAAAGACTAGTTTCTCTTACAGAGGCAAAACTAACATGAGCGAAACTGACAAGGTTCGCCTGTGGAAGAACATTGCACCTGAAATGAAACGAACTGTTTCGCCTGAACGAACTCAAAACCCCAAACTCAAAGTTTGAAGTCCATAAATCGTCAAAACAGGCAAAAACATATCGAAAGCAACGAAATTCTCTGATATGAATGAGTAAATTCCTAAATGACAAGAAAAGAGATCGATTTCTAGGTGAAATTAAGGGGAAAATGAGCAAAAAGAAGCTAAAAACATGAAAAATGAGAGGAAGTGACGAAAAACCATTGAAACAAGAAGATTCAAGTGGAAACCTCGTATGAATGTGGAAGAAGAAGATGAAATCACATAATCGAGCAAAATTGCTCTGATACCATGTTGTAATAGTGAAAGAGACTGAAAATAAGAGAAATAATCGGGGGGAAATCACTTTTATCGATAACTCAAATAATGATTACAAAAATTCTTATATACTAACTAATCAAAGAATCGAAACTAGCTAAAAAAGCGAAACTATTCTAACAAGCGAAACTATGAGCCCACACACACTTGCTTGTTTCTTGCTTCTATTCCTTGTTTTTTAATCATTCCAAATATACTGTAGAAATAAAGACTGATGGCTATAAAACTTTCTAATTACAAATGCTGCTTACCTCAGAGTTTGCTGCTGACCAACAAACTGCTGCGGATAAGCTTATCTGCAGCGGATACTTGTTCTTCTGCTGAAGAACAAATCTGCTGCGGATAGCCTTATCTGCTGAAGACCAGAGTTGCTGCGGATAGGCTTCTCATCAGCATCAACACTTGATGCTGCTGATAGGCAAATCATCAGCAGCTTTGGATGGTTGCATCTTGCTGCTGATCTCCAACTTAGCAGCTGATAGCCATTTCCACTGAAAATCAAACGTTGCAGCTGACTGACTTAGATAAAGCAACCATTAAAACTGACAACTTTCGGCTATACCACTGACACACTCCACGCAGAAAGAATGTCACTGGTGCATACAATAAAGCACTACAACGCTCTTCTCCAAGCATGCAAGCAATGATGCCTAAGAAGACGTTTGAGTAAAGTTAACCTTTATAGTGTTTATTGTCATTATATGTAGAATAGCTTCAATACAAGATCAACGGTTTGTGTTAGATCTGATCCTTAGAATCAAGGGTCTGTCTTGATTCTAAGTTATTATATAAGTAGTACTTAGAGTCATTGTACCTTAGTGCTTTTGCTTAGAGTTTTCTCTGTAATCTTGTAACCATTGAAGCTTAATACAAATTGCATTTATCAGTACTTCTTGTGTTTACTTGTTTACTTTGATTAAGTTGTGATTGTTTCCGCCAATCTCAACTGGAATAGAACCACTTTGTATTTACCGATCCTACAAGTGGTATCAGAGCTTTGGCTCACAGATTAAACAAACTCACACTTGTTTAATCATTCTTCGGTTCTATTCTAAACTATCTCTTTGTTAAAGTCTCTCACTATCACAAATCAAACAAAATGGCTCAAAACAATGGATTTGAAGATATCGGAAGCATCAACAAGCCACCAAGACTAGTGTCTGGAGAAGACTACGATATGTGGAAGAACAGAATGGAAAGCTTCTTCTGCTATCAGGAATATGGGATGTGGAAATCCATTAAAGATGGACCATACATACCCATGGTGTCCTCAGCTGATTCCGAAGGTACACTAGTTCCCAAAGAACCCTCCAAGTACTCTGATGAAGACATCAAGAAAATGGAGGTAGACTTTAAAGCCTTAGGAGCCATCCAGATGTGCTTACCAAATGAAGTTTTTCATAACTTCAGAGCTTATAAAACTTGAAAGGAGCTATGAGAGGCTCTTGAAAAAATGTTTGCTGGTTCAGAAGAAGTCAAAGAAAACAAAAGAGACATTCTGAAGCAGCAATATGAAAACTTCGTCTGGAAGGAAGGTGAGTCTCTAACGGTTTTATATAACAGATTTACCTATCTTGTAGGTGAGCTGCAGTGCTCAAAGGTGAAGCTGGAGAATGAAGATATTCTCAAGAAATTCATCAGGTCTCTACTGAGTTGCTGGACACTCTACACAGTGTCCATCAGAAGAACTGAGAATCTGAAGACTCTCCAGATGACTGAAGTCTTTGGAATGCTAAAACCTATGAGCTAGAGATGATTCAGGCAAAAGAAAGAAGCTCAAGCTACCAAACAGCCTCAACATCCATCACCGCCTCCTCTGCCCTCCATTCTAACCACTCAGGTCCTAGTTCAAGCAAATATTATCCTCCCATCATCACTCATACCCAAACTCCAACCTCTCAAACAAACACATCACCATTTCTCCTAGAAGCTCATCCTCAAACCTCAACCTCTGCTGCTTTTGTTTCTGAAAACTCAAGCAACATGTCCTTTATCAAGGAGGATCTGGAATGCTTCCATCTAGATGACTTAGAAGAAATTGACATACAACACTCGTATGCCATGCTATCTATAAGAGCAAAAAGGTTCTACTCTAGAACCGAAAGACCCATTCCAAGTAACAACTCCAACACCAGAGTTGGCTTGGATAAAAGCAAATTAAGATGTTACAACTGTAACCAACTGGGTCATTTTTCTAGAGAATGCAAGGCACCTAGGGCAAACCCAGCAGCTCCTCAATCAAGACAAGCTCACCAAGCCCAACCAAGACAACAACAGCAACAAGCTACTCCTCCAGCTTAAATTGCAGCTTGTGTAGCCGTTGGAACTTCCGACTTTGACTGGAGCTTCCAGTTTGAAGATTTTCCTGCTAACAACCAAGCTCTTATGGCAGACACAACTGAGATACCACCTCAGGTATATGAACATCTCTGTTCCCAAGCTTGTATTGATAAGGTGTTAGGCTACAGAAAGCATAATCAAAACCTTATAGATCAAAATGAAGAGTTTCATCAAATGAAATCTGAATTCACAAAAGTAGAAAACAGTTATAAAGAAAAAATTAACTGCCTAAAGAAAGAGATTTCATTACTAAAACATGAACAAACCAATCTTGAAACTCAGATTGATGATCTAATGACTAGATTAAAAGCTATCAGAGCAGAATTGGCAGAACAGAAAGTTCATGTTGACAAATATGAATTTGCATCCAAAAAGCCGCAAAGACTTTTGGATGCTCAAATTCATGACAAGGTAAAAACTAGTCTGGGGTATCATGCTGAACAATATCAAACCGTTGCACCTCCTGCTGACTACGTTGCCATCCATGAACCAAGCTTTAATCTCTCAAATCTTGAAAAGGCCAACCGAGATCTTGATCCTTCAAGGCATGAACCATTGGTACAAGAATGCACTACCTTGTCAGAATCTGAGTCAACTTGTTCAGAGTCCACTAAAACTGAGGAGGCCTCATCACCAGTACAAGTACTCGAACCGCCTGTTCTCGAAGTCATTCAAACAAGTGCTCCTGTCCCTTTACCAGTTGTTCCGGTTCCTATGCCTTTCAACCAAATCAAAATCAGCTATCCTCCAGAAGGAAGAAAGCTAAATGTTGAAAAGGGGCAGTCTTCAACCTCTAACAACTCAAAGCCTCAAAGAAAGGTGTTTGACATATGTCATTCGCTTGGAGAAAGAATTCCATATACTCAAAAGACATTGGAAGAAGCCACCTTTGAGCACAACAAAGCTCACCCCTGAAACTTTAAAGACCTATTCAACAGAAAGGACTATGTTTACCTTTTAAGGGACAAACTGGCCAAATCATGCTTTGTCTGTGGAAAATACAACCACACTGCCAGCACCTGCTTCTACTACCTTCAACAGCAAAGAAACCTCAAACAACATGCTTTTGAGAAGATACACAAGAACAGAATGGTAAGGAGTTCTGAAGCCAAGGCAACTCATTTCAGAAACTCTCTTTCCCCACCAAGGAAGCAGCTGCCAAAGCCTCAACAATCTTGCATCATCTGTGGTGAATCAGACCACTTTGCTGCAAATTGTGATTTTAATCCCTTCAACCAGATCCTTCATCAAGCCCCTCCTAAACAAAAGCCCATCAGCATTAGAACTTCTACAGAGAAGGCAAAGAAGGATAAGCATACATTAGTTTTTGCACCATCAGCCGCCAGCAAAAATGTTGGTAATCAAGCCAAGCCCAAGAAACCAAAGGACAAGCCTTCAGCAGCAACCAAGTCTGCTGCTGCTCAAGCAAAACCACCACCAGCAACAAAATCTACTGCTGATAAGCTAAATTCATCAGCAGCAAAATCCACTGCTGCTGATAAACCACAGTCCTCAGCAGCAACAACATCTGCTGCTGATAAGCCAAAGTCATCAGCAACAAAATCTGCTGCTGATAAAGCAAATCCATCAGCAGCCAAAGCAACATCAGCTACTGACAGAACAAAGAGAAATGGAAAACCATCTCCTCAGCAATGGAGAGCCAAGATCCCAGCTTCTATCCCTCCAAGAATCATCATTGGTTCGGTTGAATGCACACATGCTGAATCTGATATTCCAAGAACCCTTTTCTTCAAGGATACAAGCTCTTGGATTCCTCCCACTAACTAGATCTCTCTCATGTGCAGGGGCATCCAGGTCATAAGAATAACACTTGGGTGGTTGACAGTGGTTGTTCCAGGCATATGACAGGCAACAGATCAATCCTCTCCAACTTCAGACACTTTAATGGAGGATATGTTGCCTTTGGGAGTGACTCAAAAGGAGGATCTATTACTGGACAAGGGACTGTGTCAAATGAAAGAATGAGTATTGATAAAGTAAATTATGTCAAAGAATTGGACTTCAATCTCATGAGTGTTTCCCAGGTCTGTGATCAAAAGCATTGGATGCTCTTCACAGAAAAAGAATGCTTTGTACTATCTCCTAGCTTATCCAAACCTCCTCCAGAAAAGATTTTATTAACTGCTAAGAGAAAAGAAAATCTTTATGTGCTTGACATGAATGAGGTCACTCCATCTGGCAATGTATCATGTTTTCTGTCAAAAGGTTCAGTTGATGAATCAGCTCTCTGGAACAGGAGATTAAGCCACGTTAACATCAAAACTATCAACAAATTGGTGAAGGACAATCTTGTCAGAGGACTTCCTGATAAAGAATTCCAGCTAGAAGATCACTGCATATGGATCTCTCACAAGCCCAAGACTTTGAATACAAATGATACTCCATTACAGCTGCTGCATATGGATCTCTTTGGTCCTACAAATATTATGTCAATGGGCAAGAAGTCATACTGTCTGGTGATAACTGATGACTACACCAGATTCTCATGGGTATACTTCTTGAGAACTAAAGATGAAACTGCTGAAATTCTCAAATCCTACATCCTTAGGGTAGAGAATCAAAGTAATCAGAAGGTGAAGATAATAAGGTGTGATCAGGGCACAGAGTTCAAGAATCACACTTTGAACTGTTTCTGTGAGAGCAAGGGAATCGAAAGGCAATACAGTGCTCCAAGAACTCCTCAACAAAATGGAGTTGCTGAAAGAAGAAACAGAACTCTAATTGAGTCAGCAAGATCTATGTTGGCTGACTCAAAACTGCCTCTCACATTTTGGGCAGAAGCAGTAAGCACAGCCTGCTATGTGCAAAATAGAGTTCTCATAGTCAAGCCTCTCAACAAGACACCTTATGAACTATGGTTCCAAAGAGTTCCATACATTGGATTTCTAAAACCTTTTGGATGTCCATGCACAATTCTGATCACACATGGGGTTCTTCCTAAGTTTGGTACCAA
Organism: Smallanthus sonchifolius; assembly: GCA_023525975.1. Lineage (NCBI taxonomy): Eukaryota > Viridiplantae > Streptophyta > Magnoliopsida > Asterales > Asteraceae > Smallanthus > Smallanthus sonchifolius. The sequence goes on from CM042040.1 coordinate 57,852,242, forward strand.
ATCTGATGAAGGATATTTTGTGGGCTATTCCTCTCAATCCAAGGCCTACAGAGTATTCAACTCAAGAACAAGAATTGTGGAAGAATCAGCCAATGTGGAATGTAGAGAACACATTGTCTGTGAACAGGGAAAAGGCCCAAACTGGCTTTTTGACATAGACTCTTTCACCCAAATATTTGAGCCTCTCATATTCTCAAATATGGAGTCTTTCTCTTCTTAAGCACCTGCCTCCACCTCCTCTGACTACAGACTGGATTTTCCAAAATCTTCTATCAGTCTGAGAAGACCATCGATTGATCCTCCATCTGTTATGGAAGCCATTGAAGCAAGTGCAGCCAGAACCACACTCTCAAATGTCACCAGCAGCAGCCTGTCTGAAAACGAAAATTTTAATGAAGACTCTTCGATAAATGCTGCAAATACTATTGCTGATAATACTGATATAGCTGTTGATCTTGAAGACTCGTCAACCATGAATGAAGAAATCCCTGATCAAAATCAAAGCAATCTTGAGCAAGGGATACAACTGGAGGTGGTACCAGCACAAAGGATCAACAAGGAACATCCTCTGGAAAATATTATTGGCCAAGCTCACCAAGGAGTTCTAACAAGAAGCAAATCTCATGAGGCAAATATATGTTTGTTTTCATGTTTTCTATCTCAGGTGGAACCCAAGAAGATAGATGAAGCTCTGCAACACAGTAGTTGGATTGAGGCAATGCAGGAAGAGTTGCTGCAATTCAAGAGACATGATGTCTGGAAACTTGTTGATCTTCCACCTGGTCAATCTGCCATTGGCACAAGATGGGTATTCAGGAACAAGCAAGATGAGAGAGGCATTGTAGTCAAGAACAAAGCCAGACTGGTAGCTCAAGGCTACACTCAGGAAGAGGGAATTGACTATGATGAATTCTTTGCTACTGTTGCCAGACTAGAGGCCATCAGAATCTTCCAGGCATATGCTGCATCCAATAATTTCATGGTCTATCATATGGATGTCAAGAGTGCCTTTCTGTATGGGAAGATTGGTGAAGAAGTATATGTCAAACAGCCTCCAGGCTTTGTATATCCTGCACATCCTAACCAAGTGTTCAAACTAGACAAAGCTCTATACGGCTTACATCAAGCCCTAGGAGCTTGGTATGAAACTTTGTCTGGATATCTACTAAGCAACAACTTCAGAAGAGGTGCCATTGACCAGACCTTGTTTATCAAAGACGAAGGGGGAGAAATCTTACTGGTTCAAATCTACGTAGATGATATCAATTTTGGATCAACAAGGAAGAAGCTGTGTAAAGACTTCGAGATCCTGATGCACTCAAAGTTTGAAATGAGCTCAATGGGTGAGCTAAATTTCTTTCTGGGTCTTCAAGTCAAACAAGTCCCAAATGGAATCTTCATCAGCCAATCCAAATATGTCAAGAGCATTCTGGAAAGATTCAAGATGACTGACTGCTCTGCTGCACGAACCCCTATGCAAGTGCACCATCAGCTGACTCCAGACAAAGATGGTCAAGACAGTGATCAACATCAGTACCTTGCAATGATAGGGTCTCTCATGTATCTCACTGCCTCAAGGACAGATATCATGTTTGCAGTATGTCTCTGTGCAAGATTTCAAGCAGCTCCAAAGATTTCACATCTTTAAGCTGTCAAGAGAATTTTCAGATACCTAAAGGGAGCCCCAAGACTTGGGCTATGGTACTCTAAAAATGATAAGTTCAATCTGTATGCATACACTGACAGTGATTATGGGGGATGCAACTTGGACAAAAATTCCACTTCAGGGGATGTCAGTTTCTAGGAGGGAGACTGATTTCATGGCAGTGCAAGAAGCAAACATGTGTTTCAACTTCTACAGCAGAAGCAGAATACATTGCAGCTTCAAGTTGTTGTGCACAAGTCATCTGGATACAAAATCAAATGCTGGATTATGGGATGAATTTCATGGCAACTCCCATTCACATTGACAACATGAGTGCTATATCAATCACAAACAATCAGATGCAGCACTCCAAGACAAAGCACATTGACATCAGGTATCACTTCATAAGAGATCAAGCTGAGAAAAAGAGAATTATTTTAAACAAAGTTCATACCAATGAGCAATATGCTGATTTTTTTACAAAACCGTTTGATGAAGCTAGATTTAGATATTTAGTTGAATCTATTGATATGATGAACTTTGATTAAAATATGTATCTAAAATTTTGTCTTTGTAAATATGTTTGTCTTTTGTTATAAATAAAAGTTACAAGTCAGCATCATCCTTTTTGCTGCTGACAGGTTTAATAATCAGCAGCAAAGATTTTGCCACTGACTGCGTTAAGTTATCAGCAGGAACAAGTTTCCTGCGGATAGCTTTAAGGCAGTCAGCAGCAACTCCCTTGCTGCGGATCAATGCATCCATTAGCAGCAATAGAGTTTGCTGCTGACAGACAGCGGATAGGCTTAACCATCCGCAGTAACCAAGTTTGCTGCTGATGGGTAAAAATAAGTCTAAATTAACTTTTACCCGCTGTAAAAATTCCTTTCAGTCTTTACCATGACTGATATAGTGTATTACAGTTGTAACAGTAAAAAGGTGAATGAGGTTGTACAGTACAAGTCATTTTGCTTTTCCCTCCTCTGTCGTTATAAGAACAAATCACATTTCTTCACCACCCCTTCACATTCACTTTCGCCCTAACTCTCATCACTTTCTCTCAAGCCCCCACAACATTCAAAGCCTTCCATTCCTATCCACCCTTCCAAATCTTCCCCTTTCCCTCCAAACCAACAAAAATGGTAGACATAAACAATCCTGATGATAAGTTCTCCGCATATCACAACCTCACGGCATACTTAACCAAAGGAAAGAAGTCCGAGGGATTCGATGATATGATCGATTTTTTGTGCCGATCAAAGATACATTTTGCACTAACAGTCAACCCTACCATTTATATTCCTCATATGGAGGATTTTTGGAATACCACCGTCTACTCTACCGAACGGGGGATTCCCCAAATAAAATCCAAGGTAGACGGCAAGGACATCATCATCTCTGAAGCTACTCTCCAAAAACATCTTCAGCTTCAAGATGAGGGGGCAGCCATCTCATACTCAAAGGAAGAATACATGAGGATCTTTGTATCCATAGGGTACACTGGAAATCAAAATGAGTACACAATAGAGAAGGCACTGATGGGCCCTCCATGGAAGTATCTCTGCCACACTCTTCTACAATGCATATCTCAGAAGAGAAGTGGATGGCATCAAGTAAGCTCTGCACTTGCCTCAGCTTTCCATGGTATGGTTGCTGGCTTAGACTTCAACTTTGCACACCTCATCTTTGAGGGTTTGAGGTATAACCTTCAAGAGGGTGCAAAGCAACAATTTTTTATGTACCCCAAATTCTTGCAAGAGGTTTTCAACCAGGAACTAAAAGATCTCTCAAAACCTGCAAGAATCTACATCATGTTAGGTCATAAAAATAATATTTTTCAAAGTATGAGAACTGTTTCCAAAAAGTTCTCAGGGGTCAATGTTGGTGTTCAAAGTCGGATATCCGAAATTTTCGGATAGTGGATTTCACTATCCGAATCCGAAATTTCGGATATCCGAAAATTCGGATACGGATTCGGATAGTGAAACGGATATCCGAAAATATAAAAAAAATAAAAAAAATATATAAAAATAATAATTTTAAATTACAAAAACAATTAAAAACCTTAAAAAACATTAGAAAATATACATATAAAAATATATAAATATAATATATCGGGTTTTGATTCAAATTTTCTTATTTTTAAATAATAAAAACAATTAAAAAAATATATATAAATATAATATTTCGGATATCCGAAATATCCGAAAATCACTATCCGAATCCGAAAATTCGGATATCCGAATTTTCGGATAATTCGGATTCGGATTTTCGGATAATTCGGGTTCGGTTTCGGATTTGGATTTTTTTGAACACCCCTACCATTTTTATCTACAATGCTGAACATACAAAGTACCCAGGGTGATAGTTCAACAATCCCAGCTGATACTGATCCCACACCCTCCACTTCAAATCCTGAACAATAAGCTGCTTACATTGCTCGAACCCCTATGCAAACTACTAAGGATGCACAGGTACAAAAATCACTTACATCTGTTTTGGATGTTATCGTTCAACTGTAACAAAGGGCCCCAGTTGCAACGACATACACTAGAAAAAGGAGCAAGAAGACTCATTCTCTTCTTGTCTCAATAGCCCAATCCCAACCTCAAAGCCCTCATTCAGAATCTCAACATTCTGATGAGAATATCAAAAGGGATAGCCAAAGTATTAGAGAGACCTCCTTGGAAGTTTCTCTATTAGGATCAGGATCACATCCCGGATCCATAGAACAACCTGCTGAGCCATACCTTCATTTCTCTTATCTGAACTTAAGTGCAGAGGCACCTAGTCAAGATGATATACCTTCTCCAACTACCACTATCTCGAAGGTATTGATTGACTTGGCTGCTAATGCACACAACCGAAGTTCATCACCCAAGAAGGTTCACTCTAGGAGTAATGATAGAGTGAATGTGGAAAGGGCTATCACTACTCCTGGTACATCAACTGACCGGGAGGACAGTGATAACACCACTAAGACCCTAACCACGGCAACTCACAGTGAGGATGTTTCCTTAGAAACACTCTTCACTGAGAGGAATCCCAGACGCCAAGAAAACCAGGGTGATGGGGATGCAGAGGCTAGGCCTAAGACCCCATCCAGCTCCAAGGATTCCACAACTGTGGATGAGGACAGACTGAAACTTCATAATTTGGAATTGACGGCCAGGGTGGCAATGCTAGAGGCTGCAGTGTCCAAACTGCGGCACCAAGTCTCTATACATGAATCCCATCAATGCCCTCCAGTGACTTCTCCCTTCCTTATATCAGTGGGCACTCAAACAGATAACACTCTATACACTGATGCAACCAAAAAGAGGGAGGTAGTTACCAAGGAAGATGATGCGGACAACCTATAAGAATGGATACAAGAGCAGAATGTGTTAAAAAAGTTCGCTATATAAACCTGCTTTTGTTCAAATCCATGACTTGCCAGACTCAGTAGATGAAGAGGAAGATATCACTGAGGATTGGAAGTTAGTTGTCCAAGTTTTTGATGAGGTGTTGCAAGATGAAACTCTCCATGAAGACACACCTCCATCATCCAGCATACTTCCTGAAGCTGCAGCCATAATAAGTCAAACATCTACTCCCCAATTCTCACTAACTTCAAACAAGCTAGAATTCAACTTCATTCTAGCTTGGGGGTATGATGGCATAGCTGAGAGATTCTGGATTGGATGGGAGTTTAGCGGAGTAGAAGAGCTAAACTGGAACACTCTTAATGCCTTCCAGGTTCTTAATCTGTATCTGACAAGATGTATCAACACTTCATCAGATCTCTCAGCAGAACTTGCAATCAACAGGTTCTATGACTTAATGGAGGATAATATGCCCTGGTTTGAAAGACTACTAAAAGAAGCAAATAGGGTGGCTTATCATGAATCTTCATCAACAGCAGAACAAAGACTGGCTCTAAGAAGACTTGACTTAATCAGGAGCAGTGCTTTAACTTAAGAAGAAGTTATCTGCTGACGAAGATTTCTGTACAACATCATGGTCAGGGACTTGAAAGTGCTAGGATGGGTGAGCATTGATTCCTCTGATTTCACCTTCTTCCTAAGCAATGGATCTTCTCTCTCAGTCAACATCAAAGAGATCTTACTCTTACCTTCAGACTTCCTGCACAAGGTCTTTGAGCTCAGATCACTCATCTGCAACATCAATTCCTTAGAAAGTCAAGAAATGATCAAACTCATCAAGGATTCTCTTTATAAGGAGGAATCGCCTGCAATGAATGACTCTGACCCAGATCTATCCCTTCCCTCCTCACCAACTGTCATACTGAACGCAGCAGAAGGGTCAAGAAAAGTGGCTGCTCAGAATATCAAAGAGGCTTTTAAAGCTATATATGGGAATGAATGGGAAAAGGAGGAGAGTGAAGCAGTCCCTTCCTCTGTGTCTACTCCTCATCATGCCAATGAAGCTGAAGATGAGATCCCAACAGCATCTCTTACATCTGCTGTTGTGGTCCATGAGCTGAAGCAGAGGCATCTAGCAAAGACAAGGGGAAAAGACCTATGACAAAAGAAGAGGAAGAAAAGTTATTGAAAGAGAAGAAAGAAAGGGAGGAAAGAAGAAGAAGAAGAGAAGAAGAGGAGATGGCTGAACTAATAAAAGCTCAAGAAAGAAAAGCAGTCATTCTCCTCAGAGAACAACAGATCCAGTTGTATGCCAAACAACTGGATGATCTGAAAGTCAAGATTCCTGCAGTCTATCAAATTCAAGAAAATGAAGCTCTTGCTCTTCAACTGCAGGAACAATTTAATAAAGAAGAAGAAGAAAGAGAGAAGAAGAAGAAGAACAAGGAAGAGGCCAAGTTCAGAATAACTAATTCTGAACTAGCCAAAGAAATGAGAGAGGAGTGGATAAAGGCTCTGATTTCTCAAGGTGAGGATGCAGACTACCTTGAGAAACTATCAAATAAAGAAATCTACAGAGCCTTCATGGGTCAGCAAGGTAAATTGGGAAATAAGAAAAGGGCTGAAGAAGAAGAAGAAGAAAAAGTCAAACAGAAATCCAAGAAGACCATTGCCTTTAACAAAAGAACCCATGAAGAAAGGAAGGTCATGATTGACTTCCTAAAGGCTAGAGGAGAGTGTGAAAAAAGGCTGGGTCCCATGAGTTTCATGAACCTGCAAGCCCTTTACTTTAAAGTCAAAAAGGAAGAGGAAGAAAGACTGGGGAAGAAAGGATCAAAGAAGAGTGTAATCAATCAAGAAAAAGAAAGGAAACCAAAGAAACCCAAGCCTTCTCCATCATCCACCACTTCCTTTATCCAACAACCTTCCACTCTCCATCCTAGACCTCCCTCATCTCCACCCACAAAGTCCAAATCCTCCCACCCAGCTCCTACTCATCAACAACCTCCCAAGAAGAAAAGCATACCTACTACCAAACCAGAAGACTCAAGAGAAATTGTCAACTGGTTCTACAACACTTAAGATCAAAGGTTTGAAGTCTTCAGGGGAAGAACAAAAGAAAGAAGATCAATTTATACAACTGTTGATGAGGTATTGCAGCTTCCAGATTCTGATCTAAGAAGAATGATGGAGCTGGGTGAAGCCAATGAGCCTGAGAATGAAGGTGGGAGACATCTGTTGCTGGTGATCAAACATTACTTCAACCCCAGCAAAGATGAAATCATTGATGCCAAACCTCTCCAATCCCACTCTCCATTCATCAGTTGGTACTACAATGCTGAAAAGAATGCGTTCACATTGACAGATGTTAAAGGACAGAAGATGAGGTCTTCAAGCAAGGACATCTTCAAAATGGCAAGCAAAGACATCAAGACTCTATCTGAGCTTCCTCTTAACAATCCCAGCAAGGACCAGAGATGATATGAGGTTGCAAGAATAGTCAGCAACATGGAAAAGCTTCAGCGGCAAAAGAAGTAAGAGAGTTTTGGTAGCATCAGTCTAGGGGGAGTTTATAGAAATAAAGACTGATAGCTACAAAACTTTCTAAGTACAAATGCTGCTTACCTCAGAGTTTACTGTGGACCAACAAACTGAGCAGATACTTGTTCTTCTGCTGAAGAACAAATCTGTTGCGGATAGCCTTATCTGCTGAAGACCAGAGTTGTTGCGGATAGGCTTCTCAGCAGCATCAACACTTGATGCTGCTGATAGGCAAATCATCAGCAGCTTTGGATGGTTGCATCTTGCTGCTGATCTCCAACTTAGCAGCTGATAGCCATTTCCACTGAAGATCAAACGTTGCAGCTGACTGACTTAGATAAAGCAAACATTACCACTTACAACTTTCGGCTACACCACTGACACACTCCACGAAGAAAGAATGTCACTGGTGCAGACAATAAAGCACTACAACACTCTTCTCCAAACATGCAAGCAATGATGCCTAAGAAGATGTTTGAGTAAAGTTAACCTTTATAGTGTTTATTGTCATTATATGTAGAATAGCTTCAATACAAGATCAACGGTTTGTGTTAGATCCGATCCTTATTATCAAGGGTCTGTCTTGATTCTAAGTTACTATATAAGTAGTACTTAGAGTCATTGTACCTTAGTGCTTTTGCTTAAAGTTTTATCTGTAATCTTGTAACCATTGAAGCTTAATACAAATTGCATTTATCAGTACTTCTTGTGTTTACTTGTTTACTTTGATTAAGTTGTGATTGTTTGCGCCAATCTCAACTGGAATAGAACCACCTTGTATTTACCGATCATACATATACTAATCGATACCCTTACTGTTTCATTTCTTTCCGTCCTGATCAATGGTGATAGACCTGCTGTTCTTTCTTCTGATCATAAAACCGCGATCAGCCTTGCGACTTTCTTTCACTCTTTCTCGGCCTAGATATGGACTGTTCTTCTACTTCTTCATGTTGTCTTGATGCTGCCTTTGCTTCGATCAACACCACCACCGTCCCACCACACAGGTACGATTGAAGCCCTAAAGAAAATGACACTTTGTTCCTTAATTTTCACGAGTATATATGTGTGCCTGCTTCGCCTTCTTGCTTGCTTTCCTTTTATTTTTCGATAAGAACACAACAATTAATGATCATGCTTTTATTTTTCGATAAGAACACAACAATTTATGTTCCTTTTAATTTCCGGTTACCACATCCAAACTGCATGCTTGCTTCCTTGCACTTTTTCTCCTTTTCTTTCAATTATGATCACATCCTCGTCACTCCCTCTTCGTTCTGATTGATGGCTCCCTGATCAGCCCTTGCTTGCTTTCAACAGGGTGCTGATTTTGTTTGTTATTGTGAATCACAAAATTAATCGGCCCTTGTTGCTACTTTCTCGCGGACCAACTCAGGACCGCAGACAAGGGCTGCTCCCTTACTCTATACCAACTCTCAAACCGACCATCTTTCTGTAACCTTACACTACCTTACACTCTAATACCAGTTGTTGAATCAAACTAGATTTCACACACTAAAAACAAGCACACGATAAGAATGGAATTAAGTTTTATGCTTGAACGGATACGAGGTTACGAGTTAATTATTAATTATGAAAACTAGTACATATACTAAATCCTGAGTTATTCTTGGTTTTTATATAATTAGTTTAATTAATTATTTTATTTTATTTGAACGGCTAAACACCACTTTCACAACTTTTATTTATTTATTTACTAGGTTAGAACACGTGTAAAACGCACGGTATGAAAAATATCAATACATAAAATTATTAAATCTTTGTCTATATATATTTTACAGCTGTAAAAATATATTAAATATATTAATAATAAAAAACAAAATTCAAAATATATAAAATTTAATATATAATTAGGTTATTAAAAAAGCGTTAATTATTATTTAATTTAATTTAACTTTCAATTAGTATTTGATTAAAAATAAAAGTTGTATAATTTCAAGGTATCATATAATAAGTGATAATTTAAAATAAATGTGTTTTATAGTATAGTTTATATTCTTTAAAAATATATTATTATTAAAAGATAGAGTTATATTTAATAAAAGAGAGAGCGACAAAAAAAATTAATGAGAATGAATATAGAGACAACACGTGTCATAAAAAATATTTATTTATTATATAGTATAAATCTATTGTTATTATTATTATTATAGACTAGCCATTAGGGTATAAGAGGCACCCTCGGGGTAAGGCCTCACAGGTATGCGGGTAACATGGTTACACCGTCACCAATAACTCGGGTAAGGCGTCGGGAAGAAAAGTTCGGCTATATGTACCTGTGAAAGATTAGATTGTTTACAACGATGGTTTTGATGTTGTGGCTTTCTCATCAGTCCTCCTCATTTTTGTTATTTTTAAAAGTAAATTATATAGATTGTCTTTATTTATACTATAAATTACACTCGTTTTTTATTTTAATAAGTACATCATAGATCTTTTTTCTTACATACTTTTATACATATTATGTACTTTACACTAACTTCCATCCATTTTTATCATAAAATCCCATCATGTGTCTCTCACGTGATAGATAAAATAGTCATTTTTGTTTTCAAAATACCAAATTAAAAGTCACAGAAGAGCAGAAACTTGAGAGGGGAGGCCGACCACCACCCTCAGTCGGCTTCACCCCCGGCGACTCACGGTGGCAACACAAGGATAATGGTGTCGGCGGTGGTCCTTCCTACAGTGAGACCCAAGACGGTGGTCTTGGTGATAGTTGCAGGTCCAGACGCCGTCTATGACGGAGATGAAGGCGGGTGGTGCAATCGGGAACAGGAAAAAGGCAACAGAGATGGTAGGTTAACGGCAGAAGCCGCAAATCCGGCAGCGGCTCCGATGGTCCAGACGGCGGCGTCTCCAATGGTCTAGACGGCTTTTCCGGCGAAGGAGACCTAGGGTTCAGGCCACCGTCTTAGGTCTCACTTGGTATACGAACAAAAAAGAAGTAATGTCTTGTTGCTAAGTTACCCGTGCAAACCCATTTCTTATGGCAAAAATAGCATAAAACACAGTTGCTTGCTTCTCTAAAAAAGCCCCAAAATTAAGCATATGGAAAAAAAAGAGGGTTGTTGCTGTTCTTTTTTGCCCATTCCATACCTATAAATACATCTTCACATCCACCCCCGAAAATGGTAACCAAAACCAAAGGCAGTGCGTCGGCGTTAAAGACGTCCGTCGACCGCGATCGGACATGATTGCATTAGAAAGGCTTTCGAAACCCTTTAAATCACCGGAACTGTGAAGGGTTAGAGATCTTCGACCACCTGGGTATTTAGTCCGCCATTGAAGGGTTAGAGATCTCACGAGACAGTCTCTTTTTGAGAGCATATTTAGTCCGCCATGGTTACACAAAAAAACTTCCACATTCGAACCATTTGATCAGTCCATCCTCCTCTGCTACGCCGCTCAATATACGAAGAGGGTTTTTGGTTGTTTTCCGTCACGAACTGAAAGAGAGAGAAAGATGATTCGGGTATCTGGATTTTATTTGAAAAAGAGATGAAAATCTGGTTTTAAAAAAATAAATTAATTTTTTCAAATCAATTAATTTTCACGTGGTGTCAGAGGGTGGTCGAATTAAATTTAAAACAATCAAACAAATATCAGAGTGTGGTCAAATCTTATCCGTAATTAATTTTTTTAACAGCAATGAATTTCAAGATGTATTTGTTACAAATACAATTATTCACAATTAAGTATTTAATCATATGAACATGATAAGTTGTTACAAATATAAACAAAACATATAACAAATGTCTCAATATTATATCATGAAATCATTGTATAAAAAAGTTTAATCGTAACCAACAAAATTTATATATTTAATAAGTAATCATATATGAATAATAATATCTTTAATAACATATAAATTGCATATAATATAACTTAAATAGTATCTAATCACACACATAACTAAAATTTGATGAATTATTTTTTGTAATGTTTAAAAAATACTTGCTTAATTATTTTTCGTCAAGTTGTGAAACTTTCATCAAATATTTTGTAAGCTTACGTGCAATATTTTAATTAATAATGCATACGTACAATAAAATGAAGATCTAAAAGTTTTAAATTTTTTTACAAAATTCATTCCGTAACTATTTAATTTTAAACTTATTAAACATCTATGGTTGTTTGCTATGATATTTGTTTCGGCTGCAACGCACCGGGGCACAAATACTAGTTAATTACATAAATTGTCTTTTTATAGGTAAAATTACTATTTACCCTCATATGTAATGCACATTTATATATTTAACAGAAAAATGTAACACCAGTTAATATAAAAGACATAAGATATGTAAAAATATGTAAGAAAATGACTTGTGGTGTACTTATTGAAACCAATTGACATAGAGTGTAATTTCTAGTATAATTAAAGGACAATTTGTGTAATTTACTCTATTTTTAATTTTTTTTTGTGAGGCAGAGTTTAATAAAAACAAGCTAGAAGATCTAGCAAATGATACAGAGCGAAAAAACAAGAAGCAATAAACAGTTTTACAGCCGTGTTACACCCCACTCGCTAGGAGTCATTACAGATTGAATGAGACCCACCTTTCCCAGCTTTGAACCCCGATCACCTTCCTATTCTTTGCCCATATATAACTTGTGCATTTGAGATCTTCGAAAAGCCAATGGAGAGAAGCTCGTTTTCCCCCAAAGACTACCCCGTTTCTTACTCGCCAAATACTCCAAATTGCCGATAGGACCACAAATTGGAACGCTTTTCTTCTAATAGGAGCCACCGTAGCCGTATTATGGAGGTCCAAAATGTCTCTAATGGAAAATACGAAGATAGGGGTGGTTTTACACCAAGTACTAATGTATCCCCAAAGCATAGTGGCGAAATAGCAAGACGTAAACAGGTGCTCGGTAGACTCCTCATTGTGCGAACAAAGTGGACAAACGACCAGGGGTATGTTCACCCTCCTCCTAGATAGGGCTATCCTTGTGGGAATTATGTCGAGTTCCACGTGCCACGCGAAGATGTTGACTTTCAGGGGGACCGAGCTGCACCATTGCAGATTGTAATCGTCCTGTGAGCTCAAAACTGGATTGATGACATCCCGCATTGATTTAACCGAGAAGCAGCCCGTGTCGCTGGGTTTCCAAAACCAGCCCCTATCCTTCTCTTCCGCCAAGTCTATGAACTTTATATTCAGGATGTGAAGCTGCACCTCCAGCTTCTTTATATTGCCCCACACACTAGACATTCCTTTACGTCCAGGGATGCAAGCAAGTCCCCTAGCCTGCCCGTGTATGCTACTTATCACCCCTTTCCATAAACATTTTCCGTCCGAGATAAACCGCCACCACCATTTTGCAAGGAGACTAAGATTAAACGCTTTGAGGGACCCCAGCCCCAAACCCCCTTTATCCATCGAAGCACATACCGTATCCCATTTCACCCAGTTTATCCGTTTTGAGGACCCATTCCTTCCCCACAGGAAGTTTCTCCGGATTTTTTCTAGCGTATTAATCACCTTGGCCGGGGCCTTGTACAGGGAGAAAAATTACACCGGCAAACTATTGAGGACAGATTTTAGCAGTACCACCCTTCCCCCTATAGATAAATTCTTCGCTTTCCATACCGATAACCTGGCTTCAAAAACATCAATTACCGAACGCCAATTTTTTGAGAGGTTCATATTTGCTCCGACTTTGAGCCCTAAGTACGAAAAGGGGAGTTGCCCCTTTTGGAAATTAGTGATCCTTGCCATCTCGCCCACACTACTCTCTGTTTCGTTTATACCATACAGACTACACTTGCTTAGGTTAATTGTCAGACCAGATGCGAGGTAAAAACACCTGAGTAGTCGAATCAAATTATGGAAATTTGCTTTCGACCATTCCCCCAGTATTATTACATCGTCAGCGAACAGAAAATGTGATATAGTCATTAGGCAATTTTATACCCCTAAAAATCCCGATGACCTTGGCCCTCTCTGACATCCAATTGAGTGACTCCATGTCAATCAAGAATAAGAACGGAGATAAGGGGTCATCTTGTCTTACCCCACGAGAAAAAGTGAATTCTTTCGAAGGCGACCCATTTACCAGCACCGAAGCTTTCGCGGACCCAAGTATTCCTTTGACCCAAATCCTCCATTTCACAGGGAAGTTCATTTGCATTAACATCGAATCAATGAATTCCCATGATATTGAATCAAAAGCCTTGTTGAAGTCTAACTTGAACACAAAGCCTTCTTGTTTAGATTTTTTCAACCAAGACATAACCTCATTAACCACCAAAGGCCCATCCAGAATGTTTCGCTTGGCAAGGAACGCCGTTTGGGAGTCGGAGATAACCGAACCAATCACAAGTTTAATGCGGTTAGCGAGGATTTTTGAGATTACCTTAGAAATACACCCAATGAGAGATATCGGCCTGAATTCGTTGAAAGAGGTGGAGTTGTTGGACTTGGGAATGAGGGCAATTGTGACATTCCGGATTTTTATTCACGCATTTGTAATATATATCATGTAATCATTTTCAACTGAATGAAATGCAAGTGTTTTTATTTAATTTTGTACAAAATATATATTTATTTTTATTTATTTTGTGGATTTAAAATAATTAAAATTTTATATGTTTTAAACTTATATAAAATTTTATATAAAAATCTAAATTAAAAAGGCTTATATATAAAATAAGATAATCTATTTAAATAAAATAATTAACTTTTATAAAAATATTTATAATAATAATAATAATATAAGTTTATAAAATAAAATTTAAAATTAAAAAGAAATTTAATTAGTTTATTTTTAAAAAAGTTGAGGGGACTGTTTTGAAATTTTTCAAACTAAAAGGTTTTAAACAAAAACCGGTTAAGGGACTAAACATGGCCAAATCAAACCACAAGGACCAATCCGTAATTATCTCAGGGACTTTATTTAAACAAAATCAAACTTCAGGGACCAATTCTGCCATTTCCCAATTCGCAATTCCGGCCGTCTTCCCCATTGACCGGCGGTCCGAGCTATTTTCCGGCGAACCCCCAACACGTCTGTTCCCTGAACCTCGACAACAGATTTTGGTCTCCCTGACCTCGTCGTCCCCACGCGAACGAAAGCCCTCGACCAATTTGTCTCCCCGACATACAAAAAGCCTGATCGTGTTTGTGGCCAAAAGTCCACGCCGCGAATTCGGCCCCAACAGTCAACCTCCACGCCTGCAAGATGCTCGACAGTTTCGTCTCGTCCAGATGAGTGTCGGGACATGCTCAATTGCTTGTCTCATTATCAGGATCGAGCTCGGCTATAAAAAGCCATTACCGAACATGCACAAGCTCGCCATCCCCTCTCCACCCACTCTCACTCAAAATTGAAACTACCATTGTGTTCGTCGTCTCTGAGAGAAGCTGGCACCAGAATATCAGAGTCTAATTCCATCCCGAAGTTTGATTCCCATTCTTGACATTTTCGGATTTAGGACCCTACCGACCAGACCCTTCGCGACCAGGTTCGAGCCTCAAATTGGTTCTGTTACCTTCTATTATCAACAAGCAATCTATCCCAATCGAAATCTCGGCCTCAGACCATCGATCACCAGGCAAACCAATATCCTCGGACACTGGTTTGCCGGTTGCCGAGAACCAGCGACCAATTCGCATATGTGTTATGTATTAAACATCACACACATAACCAGCGATGGGTGATAGCCCGACAGGTTATGCGCGTGTGTGTTTGTGTTGTAGGTCGCGGGTTCGATTCTTGTGGCCTCCGGCCCAACCCAAATTTTTCTGTTTTTAATTTTATTTATTTATTTTATCATATTTTAATATTTTCCCTATACAATGAAAACTATTACGAGTTGGTTGACTCGTTCGTTTATCTTGGAAACAATTAAACCATTCTTTTCGTCACGCATATTTAACCCGTCAAAGTTTTAAAATAATAAATAACAAACCCTATATTTTATAAACTTGTTTAAATAAGTTTTAATTCAAGAAAATATATATATATAATAATGATAAAATAAATAAACAAAATAGAAAATTTTCTTTTATAAAAATAATATCTACTTGTTTAAAAATATAAATATTTAACAAGATTAAATATATATTTTTAGATGTTAAATTTTACTAAAAATCATTATTATCTTACTACAATATTTTATACAAATAATTTTAAGGAATGTTATTATAAACCTATACACATTTAAATACGAATACACATATACAAACATACAATAATACATATTTATCTACATAGGATTTCATCGTGCTTAGTTTTCAACATCCTTATCACCCGCACTCGTGGATTAAAACATCCGCTAGCCAGGTGAGTTACATAGCCCCTATTTTACCTTTTTACATACTTTGGGGTGAAACATTATACATGCTACTCATCAAACTGTTTATACGTGTTATACATATGGATTATATACTTAAATTATCTTGGGTGTACATTCATTTACTTTAAACACAAGAAAACCAACAGTAATATAAATAGATATATTGTGCCTTACCAGCCCACCCGGTTAGGGTGTTTATTACTGCATACTCGGATATAGCCGCGTGTTATATTCAAACATATCGGATATAGTGGGTAACTATATTCAAACATACCGGACCTAGCTGTTGTGCTATGTTCAAGCGCGTCAATCAAGGTTTGAATTGTGCTTAGATAAATGATACAACCATATATGCTATGTTTAACAAGATAAACAATGAGTTGCAAAACGCTTTATCTACTATTTATCGGTTCCACTAAACCTGTGTACTCACCAACTTTATAGTTGACACTTGATTTTAAATAATGTTTCAGGTTTGGATATGTGATTGCTTGTTGAAGATTCCTCCACTTAAGAACTTATGGACCTAGTTAATTAAATCAATGTTTTGAAGTAGACTAGGTTATTTGAATTGTATTGTACTTTAATATTTGTTGTTTTTAATTAGATTAATGAATTATGAAATATTTTAGCTATCATGTGCTTTTGAACAATCATTCCATTGTCCGCCTCGATGATTCCGCCATCGGTTGGGGTGTGACAGATTGATATCAGAGACATGGTTATAGGGAATTAGGTTATTAGACACAATGACCTAGACTATAACCCTAGGACTCCCTCTTATGTGTTACGTGCTAAATGATTATTTGCTATGTGAATTATTTGTAATTAGGTATTATTTGAATTTTCCCAAGTTTGGTACATGAGACTTATACACATACATACAAGACTTAGCCACATAATACATACTTTACATACACATTTGACAAACAAACATATGCAAACAAATACACTACACCTCCTTATCCATACTCTTTCCTCATCCATACTATTTGCAACATTTCTACACATTTTATACTCATAGACTCTTAAGTCTATTAAAATCTTGAAAATCTCGTCAACGACTTAATTTCTTAAAACCAGTAAAGGACATGTGCAATCTGGAAGACACCTGTACATTGGGTTTTCTGTCTAGGAAAGCATTTCGTATAAATCCAAATAAACAGACCCGTATGCTTTCCTGGGAATTCCTGAAGTGAGTGTTTACCTATAGGCTAAAGCATGTCTCCTTGAAAGTTTTGAGGAATTACTTAACGTTGATAAGTCATTGTATTCGCAAGAATACGATCCGAACTTAAACTCAAAATTTTAGGGACATTATAGTAAGATAGGAAGAACTAGATGAACATGCAATACAAATCATTGTTACTGGTGCACACGTAATAACGATTTGTAGTGCATGCGAATCCCAACAATTCCTATTACGCGAATAATGATCTATGACATCATCTCCTACCCGGAATAGATGGCTTATTTTCCCCATCAACCTTGAATAAATAAACATACATTGGCACGCGACATGATGAATTCCGCATTTCTGCTTACATTATTTCCCACTATAACTCATATATATCCCCTTTATCTAAAGTATCATTGTCTTTTCTTATGGTGTTAGAATGCCTCCTCGACGTGCAAACTCTAGCACTTCCAACCCGGATCTTGCTACTCTTCTTGCCAAACTGGTAGGACAAATGACCCAAGCCAATAACAACAGTGACGGGTCTCACAACATCCAGGGAAACGGTGGTATCAACCCGCCTCCATGCACGTTTAAGCACTTTAACTCGTGCAACCGTACAAAATTTTACGGGACTGAAGGTGCTACCGGCCTACTACAATGGTTTGAAAGTATGGAAAGCACGTTCTTAAACAGTGACTGTCCCGATAATCTTCGGGTTCGCTATGCCACAAGTGTACTTCAAAAGAGAGCCCTCACCTGGTGGAACGGTGAGAAACGCACTCGTGGTGTTGAGGTTGCTACATCCTTATCATGGGATGATCTGAAGAAAGCCATGACTAATGAATTATGTCCTCGAAATGAAATGAGGAAGCTCGAGACTGAGTTTTGGGATCTTGCCCAAGACAGCGGGGATAATCTGGCTTACACCACCCGATTTCAAGAGCTGAGCCTATTAGTGCCTCATATGATCACTCCCCTTGCTCGGGAAATTGAAAAATACATAGGCGGGCTGCCTATGCAAATTCAGGATGCTGTGTTAGGAAGCAATCCTCCCACACTTGAAGCTGCTAACCGTCTATCCGTTACGCTGTCCGAAAACCACGTCAAAGCCGGAACCTTAACAAGAAAGGGTTCCAAGAAGGTTGTTTCTACTCTTGCGGCCATCAAGGATGTAAAGCCCGAGTCTTCTAACCGCAACAAGAAACGAAAGGGTCGAAACTTCGCAGCCATAGCTCCCACCGTACCTGCTATTCAAGTGGCCCCTTTGGGTCAAAACCCGAAACCTTATTTGGGTCCAAATCCCCAATGTCAGACCTGCAAGTACCACCATCCTGCCAACTTACCATGCCGATTGTGTTCAAGCTGTGGACGATATGGACACATGGTCACTACTTGCCGTACCCGTCCTCCCGTCCATCAAGCTGCTCCAGCCAACCATCCAAACTATCCGGCACCTCTTAATGGTCGAAAATGTTACGAATGTGGAGACCCAAACCATTTTCGTGACCGATGCCCAAAACTTCATCATCAAGGTGGTCCCCGAGGACGAGCATTTAATATAAACGCTCATGAGGCACAAGCAAACAACGACGTGATAAACGGTACGTTTCTCGTAAACAATCATTATGCTTCCATTTTATTTGATACCGGTGCCGATAGGAGTTTTGTGTCACTTACCTTTGAATCTCGACTTGCTAAACAAAGAACGAAACTTGACAATTCTTATTCCGTGGAGATAGCAAACGGAAAATCTATTACTATAAATTCTGTCATCCGCGACTGCAATCTCGAGCTTAATAATCATGAATTCTCTGTTAATTTCCTTCCAATGCAATTGGGAAGCTTTGATATTATAATTGGCATGGACTGGTTATCCAAGCACCATGCCGAGGTTATTTGCTACGAAAAGTGCATTCGTATACCTCTCCCTTCGGGCAACACGTTAGTTATTTTCGGTGAAAAACCGTGTCGTGGTCTTCAACTCATGTCTTGCACATTGGCACAAAAGTACTTGCGAAAAAAGTACGTTGCCTTCTTGGCCCACGTAGTTGACACGAAAGATAAAGGTAAGAAACTGCAAGATATTCCGATCATTCGAGACTTTCCCGAGGATTTACCCGGTCTTCCTCCCCCAAGACAAGTAGAGTTTCGTATTGACCTTGTGCCCGGAGCAACTCCTGTGGCAAAAGCTCCCTATTGTCTTGCACCTTCCGAGATGCAAGAACTCGCAAGTCAATTACAAGAACTCTCATCCAAAGGATTCATCCTACCAAGCCATTCACCTTGGGGTGCTCCCGTGCTGTTCGTAAAGAAAAAGGATGGATCGTTTCGAATGTGCATCGATTATCGTGAACTCAACAAGCTTACAATCAAGAACCGTTATCCTTTACCCCGTATCGACGATCTTTTCGATCAACTTCAAGGTTCAACATGTTTCTCCAAGATTGACCTTCGTTCCGAATACCATCAACTTCGTGTCCTCGATGAAGACATTCCAAAGACTGCCATTACGAGTTCATGGTTATGCCTTTTGGCTTGACTAATGCACCTGCGGTTTTCATGGATCTCATGAACCGTGTATGCAAACCTTATTTGGACAAGTTCGTGATCGTTTTCATTGACGACATTCTCATCTATTCTAAAACAAAAGCGGAGCATGAACAACACCTTCGTTTAATTTTGGAGCTCTTGAAAAAAGAACAACTATACGCCAAAATCTCCAAGTGTGAATTCTGGCTAAAAGAGGTACAATTTTTGGGACACATAGTCATCGATAAAGGGATTCATGTGGACCCGGCAAAAATCGAAGCGGTAAAGAATTGGAGTACTCCTAAGACTCCTACCGAGATTCGTTCCTTCCTTGGACTAGCGGGTTACTATCGTCGCTTCATCTCAAATTTCTCCAAGATTGCGGTTCCGCTCACTGCCTTGACTCACAAAGGTAAACCTTACGAGTGGGGACCCAAACAAGAAGAAGCTTTTCAAACTCTCAAGCTCAAGCTCTGCAATGCTCCTGTTCTAACTCTTCCTAGTGGTAATGACGACTTTGTCGTTTATTGCGATGCATCCAACCAAGGTCTTGGTTGTGTTCTTATGCAGCGTGGTCAAGTAATTGCATACGCATCATGTCAACTCAAAATCCATGAGAAGAACTATACGACCCATGATCTCGAGCTTGGTGCTGTCGTTTTCGCCTTGAAAATTTGGAGACACTATCTTTATGGCACCAAATGCGTGGTTTTCACCGACCACAAAAGCCTCCAACATATTTTCAATCAAAAGGAGCTTAATATGAGGCAACGACGATGGGTCGAACTTCTTAACGACTACGACTGCGAGATTCGCTACCACCCCGGAAAAGCAAATGTTGTAGCCGACGTCTTGAGTCGCAAAGAACGTATCATGCTTCATAGTGTTCATATTCATAACGATATCCAAGCTCGCATTCTCCAAGCACAACACACCTCGGTTACCGAGGGAAACATGTACCAAGAAATGGCATGTGGTGTAGAACTCCTGCTAGAAACCAAAGCCAACGGCCTATTGTATTACTTGGATCGTATCAGGGTTCCCTATCGCGACGACCTTCGTATATTTTTGATGATCGAGTCCCACAAAACTCGATATTCGGTACATCCGGGAGCTGATAAGATGTACATGGGTCTTCGTCAACAATACTGGTGGCCCGGCATGAAAAAGGATATTGCCCTCTTTGTGGCAAAATGCTTAACTTGTTCTAAAGTGAAGGCCGAACACCAGAAGCCTTCCGGGCTCCTCGAACAACCTGAAATTCTCATGTGGAAGTGGGAGAACCTTGCCATGGACTTTATCACCAAACTCCCACGCACTTCTAGTGGGCACGATAGTATCTGGGTTATTATCGATCGACTCACAAAGTCTGCTCATTTCTTGCCTATTCGTTAGGACTATCGAGTCGAGAAATTGGCTCGGATCTACATTGATGAGATCGTAAGTCGTCACGGAATCCCTTTGAACATTATCTCCGATCGTGATTCGCGTTTTACTTCCCGATTTTGGCAATCATTACAATCTGCGCTTGGTACTCGTTTGGATTTAAGCACGTCTTACCATCCCCAGACCGATGGACAAACCGAGCGAACAATCCAAATTCTCGAGGATATGCTTAGAGCTTGTGTCATTGACTTTGGCGGCAATTGGAATTCTCACCTACCACAGATTGAATTTTCCTACAAAAACAGCTACCACACAAGTATTAACATGGCACCGTTTGAAGATCTTTATGGACGAAAATGTCGTTCACCGATTTGTTGGAACGAAATTGGTGAAGCACAAATCACCGGCCCCGAGCTTATCCAAGAGACCACCGATAAAATCTCTCTTATTCGTGACAACATTCGAGTAGCAAGGAGTCGGCAAAAGAGCTATACCGATAAACGACGAAAACCCTTGGAATTTCAAGTTGGGGATATGGTTCTTCTAAAGGTATCACCATGGAAAGGCGTATTCCGATTTGGAAAGAAAGGAAAACTTGCACCTCGATATGTGGGCCCATTCAAGGTACTCGGAAGGGTAGGAAAAGTGGCCTACAAACTCGATCTTCATTCAAAGCTCAGCAACGTTCATCCGACTTTTCACATATCTAATTTGAAAAAGTGCCTAGCCGACGAGAATCTCCACATCCCTCTTGATGAAGTGCGCATTGACGAAAAAATGCACTTTGTTGAGAAACCCGTGGAAATCATGGGCCGTGAGGTCAAGAAACTCAAACGTAGTCGCATCCCCATTGTTAAAAACCGTTGAGAGTTTAAACGTGGACCCGAGTTCACTTGGGAACGTGAAGACCAAATATCCGCATCTCTTTTCATAGCCTCCATTAGTTGAATTTCGGGGCGAAATTCCTTTAACATGGGGAGACTTTGATATTCCGGATTTTTATTCACGCATTTGTAATATATATCATATAATCATTTTCAACTGAATGAAATGCAAGTGTTTTTATTTAATTTTGTACAAAATATATATTTATTTTTATTTATTTTGTGGATTTAAAATAATTAAAATTTTATACGTTTTAAACTTATAAAATTTTATATAAAAATCTAAATTAAAAAGGCTTATATATAAAATAAGATAATCTATTTAAATAAAATAATTAAATTTTATAAAAATATTTATAATAATAATAATATAAGTTTATAAAATAAAATTTAAAATTAAAAAGAAATTTAATTAGTTTATTTTTAAAAAAGTTGAGGGGACTGTTTTGAAAATTTTCAAACTAAAAAGTTTTAAACAAAAACCGGTTAAGAGACTAAACATGGCCAAATCAAACCACAAGGACCCATCCATAATTATCTCAGGGACTTTATTTAAACAAAATCAAACTTCAGGGACCAATTCTGCCATTTCCCATTTCGCAATTCCGGTCGTCTTCCCCATTGACCGGCGGTCCGAGCTATTTTCCGGCGAACCCCCGACACGTCTGTTCCCTGCACCTCGACAACAGATTTTAGTCCCCCTGAACTCGTCGTCCCCACGCGAACGAAAGCCCTCGACCAATTTGTCTCCCCGACATACAGAAAGCCTGATCGTGTTTGTGGCCGAAAGTC
Organism: Smallanthus sonchifolius; assembly: GCA_023525975.1. Classification (NCBI taxonomy): domain Eukaryota; kingdom Viridiplantae; phylum Streptophyta; class Magnoliopsida; order Asterales; family Asteraceae; genus Smallanthus; species Smallanthus sonchifolius. Next base: position 57,874,890 of record CM042040.1, read on the forward strand.
CACGCCACGAATTCGGCCCCGACAGTCAACCTCCACGCCTGCAAGGTGCTCGACAGTTTCGTCTCGTCCAGATGAGTGTCGGGACATGCTCAATTGCTTGTCTCATTATCAGGATCGAGCTCGGCTATAAAAAGCCATTACCGAACCTACACGAGCTCGCCATCCCCTCTCCACCCACTCTCACTCAAAATTGAAACTACCATTGTGTTCGTCGTCTCTGAGAGAAGCTGTGACTAGAATATCAGAGTCTAATTCCATCCCGAAGTTTGATTCCCATTCTTGACATTTTCGGATTTAGGACCTTGCCGACCAGACCCTTCGCGACCAGGTTCGAGCCTCAAATTGGTTCTGTTACCTTCTATTATCAACAAGCAATCTATCCTAATCGAAATCTCGGCCTCAGACCATCGATCACCGGGCAAACCAATATCCTCGGACACTGGTTTGCCGGTTACCGAGAACCAGCGACCAATTCGCATATGTGTTATGTATTAAACATCACACACATAACCAGCGATGGGCGATAGCCCGGCTGGTTATGCGCGTGTGTGTTTGTGTTGTAGGTCGCGGGTTCGATTATTGTGGCCTCAGGCCCAACCCAAATTTTTCTGTTTTTAATTTTATTTATTTATTTTATCATATTTTAATATTTTCCCTATACAATGAAAACTATTACGAGTTGGTTGACTCGTTCGTTTATCTTGGAAACAATTAAACCATTCTTTTCGTCACGCATATTTAACCTGTCAAAGTTTTAAAATAATAAATAACAAACCCTATATTTTATAAACTTGTTTAAATAAGTTTTAATTCAAGAAAGTATATATATATATAATAATGATAAAATAAATAAACAAAATAGAAAATTTTCTTTTATAAAAATAATATCTACTTGTTTAAAAATATAAATATTTAACAAGATTAAATATATATTTTTAGATGTTAAATTTTACTAAAAATCATTATTATCTTACTACAATATTTTATACAAATAATTTTAAGAAATGTTATTATAAACCTATACACATTTAAATACGAATACACATATACAAACATACAATAATACATATTTATCTACATAGGATTTCATCGTGCTTAGTTTTCAACATCCTTATCACCCACACTCGTGGATTAAAACATCCGCTAGCCTGGTGAGTTACATAGCCCCTATTTTACTTTGGGGTGAAACATTATACATGCTACTCATCAAACTATTTATACGTGTTATACATATGGATTATATGCTTAAATTATCTTGGGTGTACATTCATTTACTTTAAACACAAGAAAACCAACAGTAATATAAATAGATCTATTATGCCTGACCAGCCCACTCGGTTAGGGTGTTTATTACTGCATACTCGGATATAGCTGATCGATGTCGTTTGGTCGGTCAAAAACAATCCTTAAACACTTAACTAGTAAGGGTAAGAAGAGTATCGTATCCACGAGGAATCAGTGGTTAGTGAAATTGCTTAGTTTGATAATTAGAATGAAAACACAGATCAAATAAAAATGCAACCTCCTCCAAACTTCAGGTTCTAGGTTTCATATAAAACTCAGTTGTTCAATTGGACACCACATAGACATAGTGTTGGAAAATCAGTTAAAATAGTAGATGAAGACAAGTTGTTGTCAGCAAACCTATACAACCAGTTTTGTCATAAACCAATATAATTCAACTACCCAATTTATAAGTGCCAAATTTATCTCCTTTAGTCACCCAACCCTACTACTAGGTTTTGTCATCAACCGAACAAGATCGAAAAGCAAGCAAACTCAAAGCACTTAAATAAACTGTTTAAAATAACCAATACATCAATCTATAAAGTTATTGTCAGAAACTAAAGAGATTCAAAATATAAACAACTGAATCAAAACATGAAACCCTATACGAACCGTCCGCCTGAAGGAAGCCACAAGTAATTTTAGCCACACATAATAACAACAAACTCAAATACCAACACTCCTCTCGTGACCTGCTTCCTGGCGTCGAGAGAGTTGTTTTTTCGTCCAATTCCCAGCCGTAAAAGAATTCCCTCTGTCGAATTCCAACCCCCGAATCCTGTGGTCAACGCCACCAAATAAACATCATTCCTCTTGTGGGCCTTTTGCTTTTTTTTTTGTTGGTTAGTAGTTCTTATTCTTTGGCCCACCAACAAATCTTCATTTTGTACAAGAGTCCATAGCCCATATCCTTTTCTTTTAATTCCCTCGTGAGCTCCACTCCACCTCCTGATTCTTTCATTTGTACAACCTACAAAAATAATAATTAATCATTTAAGCTTAACAAACTTCACCAATTACATTTAATGGCAAATTTAATATTTTTTTCTCTTTTCCTACGCCTGAAATCATAAAAACAATTAATTAACATTCAACCATTTAATTCCATGTAATGCCTTCTAGACTTAAACTAATTAAGTTAATAAATATGGTGTATAAAATGGTATGGGTTTTGAACGTCTATGTTTCTATTTCTTTCTCATTTAGTTTTAATTGTGTTTAATTAACTCATTATTTATTAAAACCTACACAAGACAAAAACTAATCAAATCAATAAATTCCATACCAATATTGACGCATTTATAGGATAATTAATATCTAATAACGTGTACCCAAAATGCACTCATCAATAGCCGCGTGTTATATTCAAACATATCGGATATAGTGGGTAACTATATTCAAACATACCGGACCTAGCTGTTGTGCTATGTTCAAGCGCGTCAATCAAGGTTTGAATTGTGCTTAGATAAATGATACAACCATATATGCTATGTTTAACAAGATAAACAATGAGTTGCAAAACGCTTTATCTACTATTTATCGGTTCCACTAAACCTATGTACTCACCAACTTTATAGTTGACACTTAATTTTAAATAATGTTTCAGGTTTGGATATGTGATTGCTTGTTGAAGATTCCTCCACTTAAGAACTTATGGACCTAGTTAATTAAATCAATGTTTTGAAGTAAAATAGGTTATTTGAATTGTATTGTACTTGAATATTTGTTGTTTTTAATTAGATTAATGAATTATGAAATATTTTAGCTATCATGTGCTTTTGAACAATTATTCCATTGTCCGCCTCGATGATTCCGCCATCGGTTGGGGTGTGACAGCAATGAATGAAGAACAACATGCTCCGCTAATCACTCCATCTTCGTAGAAAGCCCCGACAAGTTCTTGAAAGTCCCCCTTTAGTAATTCCAAGAAGTGTTTGATGAAGGTGAAATTGAAGCCGTCCGGCCCAGGGGCTTTATCCCCCCCTCAGTCCCAAACTGCTGTGCGTATCTCTTCGTAAGTGAAAGAACTGGAAATAGAGTCCACCTCATCTGTGGAGAGCGTTTTTAAGCCGGGGTAGGTCATTCTAGACCTTGATGGGAGGGTCTCCCGAAACCTTGCTTCAAAAAAGACCCGAGCACCCTCCTTAATGATGTTTGGGCATTCTGACCTCCCCCCATTCACCGAAATTCCATTAATCTTGTTCGAGGCATTCCTTGAATTGTATAGTCCATGAAAAAAATATGTGTTTTTATCACCATCTATCGCCCATTTTATTCTAGCTTTTTGTTTGATGTCTTCCGCCTTCCTTCTTTCTAAATCCATTAGTTTGCCCTTGACAAGCATTCTCTCTTCGCTTTCATCACTATTCAATCCAACTAGTTCTGCAATAGAGTCAAGTGCATTCAATTGGACCCTGAGTGAATTGGCTTCTTCCACTTCTTTCGCCCCCATCTTCGACTTCCACCTTTTTAGATTTCATGTTTTTTAGCTTGCCCGCTAACATGGCATCCGGCCCAGCCTTCGAAACCGGGATCCTAAATGCCTCTTTGACTGTTGCCTGCAGTCCGTCCCTCCCAATCCATGAATTGAAGAACCAAAATGGCTTAGGTCCGAAATCCACACTGGAACATTTAAGTACGAGAGGACAGTGGTCCGAGATTTCCCGAAGGCATGCCGTAAGGGAGGCGCCAGGCCATTTGCTCATGAAATCGCTGCAGACCAGGACCCTATCGATTTTGCTTGCGTTGAGCCCGTTGTCACTCATGTAAGTATAGTTGAATCCCCCCATGTTGTACTCATGCAGATCTGTCTCGAAAATGAAGTCGTTAAAATTACCTGCTCCCACAGCATTGAAATTTGAGTTCAACCTCTCCGATGCGATACGTACTTCATTAAAGTCTCCTAACATGATCCACGACCCCGAAATGTTTTCCTTAATTTCTTGCAGAAAATTCCATAGGGAGATTTTAGATGATTGATCATGCGGAGCATAAACGTTTGCAATAGATAGACCGCTATTTTTGCCCTTTAACTTGCCGACAGTAATCAACGCGTTCGGATGTTTAATTGTGTTTGGTTTTTCAAAAACCCTTGAATCCCATATACTAATAATGCCCCCAGATCTTCCATTTGATTCCACCTAATCAAATTCCATGTTACCACCCCCCCCACATGCTCCTGATGTTGAGTTTTTCAGAATCCGAAATGTGTGATTCTTGTATACAGCAGTACCTGATGTTGTTTCTTAACTTAAAATTCTTGATCCAGACCCTCTTCCCCGAATCACCAAGCCCCCGAGAGTTTAAGGTCAAAAAATCCATTACAACAGCTGATCACCCCCTTCACCCACAATGATGTCCTTAACCTAGTCTTTGTAGCTTGATACATCAATTCTGATGCATAGCCCAATCTCGATGGTGTCTTGGACTTCCTTTTCTAGATCGATGTTATCCCTCCGTAGTTCCATACTACCTGATGACGAAATAGACGCGTTCAGATCTATTGACGGAAAAAACGGTTGGCCGCCTCCACCCCCCTCATGTGCCCCAATTTCTGTTTCTCTTCTGTCCTCCACTAGTTCTTCGGCAGGAGCCGCTGGCTGAGCACCCCCAATTTCTCCTTCCTCCATTTCAGATTCCCAACCTTCCCTAGAATCAAGTTCTGTGACGTTTTGGATTTTTTTCCGTTCTCGCACTTATATTATAATTATCGTGTAATCATTCTCTATTTTAATAAAGCGTAAGAGTTTTATTTGGTTTTGTACAAATAGGTATTTAAACTAATTAGAATTTTATAAATTTTTAAAATTTATATAAAGTTTTATATAAAAATCTAAAGTTAAAAAGTTGTATATTTAATAAAATAACCTATTTAAATAAGATAAATAACTTTTATAAAAATTATTTATAATAATAAAGAATAAAATAAGTTTATAAAAACATTTTTAAATTAATTTGATTTAAAAGAAATTAAATTAATAAAAGTTCAGGGGTTGTTTTGTAATTAATCAAACTAGAAGGTTTTAAAACTAAAATCGATTGAAGGGCTGTTTCTGGACAAATTAAACTACAAGGATCCATCCGTAATTATCTCAGGGGATGAATTAAAACAAAATTTAACTCCAGGGACTAAATCTGCCAAATTGCAAATCGTAAATCCGGTCACCCCCTACATTGTCCGGCGGTCCAAAGCTTTTTCCGGCGAGCCACCGACAGGGCTGTTCCCTGCACCTCGACAGCCGCTAAAGGCTTCTCTGGCTTCGTCTCTCCCACGCGAACAAGACCCCCCGACCAATTGGTCTCCCCAACATAAGGATCGTCTGATCCTGTTGGTGGCCGAGAAACCCACGTTCGAATTCACGCCCGACAGACCACCTCCACGCGTGTTGAATGTCTGGTTAGTTTCGTCTCGTCCAGACTAGTGTCGGAACGTGCCAAATTGCACGTTTTAACAAAGAAATCAAGCTCGGCTATAAATAGCCATAGTCGGACCTGCTCGAGCTCGCGACCCCTTTTTCACCCACTCTCACTTCAAATTGAAGACGGCATTGTGTTCGTCGCCTCTGAGTGAAGCTGTGACCAGAGTCTTAGAGCCCAAATTCCATCCCGAAGCTTGAATTCCCATTCTTGATATTCTCGGATTAAAAGCTCTGCCGTTCGACCCTTTGCGACCACGTAAGAATCCTCAACTTCGTTTCTTTACTTTCTGTTATCATAAGGCAAACCGAACCAATCGAAGTCACGACTCCAAACCATCAATTACCGGACAAACTAATGTTCTAAAAGAATTACTGTTTTAATTGCTAAAGTCTGGGCCATCGAAACTACTTAGTTTCGATTGAGTAAATGGTCAATCGAAACTAATAGTTTCGATAGATGGTAGTTTCGACAGCCTGTGTATCACTTATAAATGATCAATCGAAACTAGTAGTTTCGATAAATGGTAGTTTCGACAGCCTGAATATCACTTATAAATGATCAATCGAAACTGGTAGTTTCGACGGCCTGTGTATCACTTATAAATGGTCAGTTTCGATACCTGTCACAACTATAAAGCAGTTTCGATCAAATCAGTAATTTCAAGTAAATCTAGACCAACTTTTATGCAAATAACACTGAGAAATGCTATTATAAACCTATACACAATTAAATACTAATACGCACATGTAAACATACAATGATACCCATTTATCTACATAGGGTATCAACGTGCGTAGGCTTCCACATACTTATCACCTACACGCGCGAAAAATACCCGCTTGCAAGGTGAGTTACATAGCCCCTATTTTACATTTTTATACGTTTTGGGGTGAAACATTATACATGCTACTCACATTGTTTATACGTGTTATACATGAGACTATATGCTTATTCTTTGGATGTACATACATTTAAACACAAGACAACCAACTGTAATATTGATAGATCTATTGTGCCTGACCAGCCCACCCGGTTAGGGTGTTTATTACTGCATACTCGGATATAACCGCGTGTTATATTCAATCATATCGGATATAGTGGGTAACTATATTCAAACATACCAGACTTAGCTGTTGTGCTCTGTTCAAGCGTTTCAAACTCGGTTTGAATTGTGATTAAATAAATGGTACATCATACATACTATGTTTAACAAGATAAACAGTGAGTTGCAAAACGATTTACAACTACTATTTATTGGAATTACTAAACCTATGTACTCACCAACTTTTTAGTTGACACTTGATTTAAATAATGTTTCAGGTTTGGATATGTGACTACTTGTCGAAGATTTCTCCACATAAGGACTATGGACCTAGTTAAATAAATCAATGTTTTGAACTAGACTAGGTTATTTGGAATGTATCGTATTTGGACCTTGTTGTCTTTAAATTTAATTAATGAATTATGCAACCTTTTAGCTATCATGTGCTTTTGAACAATCATTCTAATGTCCGCCCCGATGATTCCGCCATCGGTCGGGGTGTGACAGATTGGTATCAGAGCCATGGTTATAGGGAATTAGGTTATTAGACACGATGACCTAGACTATAACCCTAGGACTCCCTTTTATGTGTTATGTGCTAAATGATTAATTGCTATGTGAATTATATGTAGTTAGGTATTATTTGAATTTTTTCCTAAGTTTGGTACATGAGACTTATACGTACAAGGGTTAAATACATGATACATAATTTACATACACATTTGACAAACAAACTTATGCAAACAAATACACTACCCATCCTTATCCATACTCTTTCCTAATCCATATTAATTGCAACATTTCCTACACATATATTACTCATAGACTCTCAATTCTATTAAAATCTTGAAAATCTCGTCAACGACTTAATTTCTTGAAACCAGTAAAGGACACGTGCAATCTGGAAGGGTGACACATGTACATTGGGTTTTCTGTCTAGGAAAGCATTTCGTATAAATCCAAATAAACGGACCCGTATGCTTTCCTGGGAATTCCTGAAGTGAGTGTTTACCTATAGGCTAAAGCATGTCTCTTTGAAAGTTTTGAGGAATTATTTAACGTCGATACGTCAATGTATTCGCAAGGATACGACCCGGACTTAAACTCAAAATTTGAGGACATTATAGCAAGATAGGAAGAACTAGACGAACATGCAAAGCAAATCATTATTACGGGTGCACACGTAATAACGATTTGTAGTGCATGTAAGTCCCGGCAATTCCTATTACGCGAATAATGATCTATAACATCATGTTCTATCCGGAATAGATGGCTTAGTTTTCCCCATCAACTTTGAATAAATACACATGCACTGGCACGCGTCATGATGAATCCCGATTTTCTGCTTACATTATTTCCCGCTATAACTCATATATATCCATCTTATCTAAAATATCATTGTCTTTTCTTATGGTGTTAGAATGCCTCCTTGACGTGCAAACTCTAGCACTTCCAACTCGGATCTTGCTACTCTTCTTGCCCAGCTGGTAGGGCAAATGACCCAAGCAAATAACAACAGTGACGGGTCTCACAACATCCAAGGGAACGGTGGTACCAACCCGCCTAACTGCACGTTTAAGCACTTTAACTCGTGCAATCCTACAAAATTCTTCGGGACTGAAGGTTCTACCGGCCTACTTCAATGGTTAGAAAGCATGGAAAGCACATTCCTAAACAGCGACTGTCCCGATAATCTTCGGGTTCGTTATGCCACAAGTGTACTCCAAAAGAGAGCCCTCACCTGGTGGAACGGTGAGAAACGCACTCGTGGTGCTGAGGTTGCTACATCCTTGTCATGGGATGATCTGAAGAAGGCCATGACTGATGAATTCTGTCCTCGGAATGAAATGAGGAAGCTCGAGGCTGAGTTTTGGGATCTTGCCCAAGACAGCGGGGATAATCTTTCCTACACCACCCGGTTTCAAGAGCTAAGTCTGCTGGTGCCTCATATGATCACTCCCCTTGCTCGGGGGATTGAAAAATACATAGGCGGCCTGCCTATGCAAATTCAAGATGTTGTGCTAGCAAGCAATCCTCCTACACTTGAAGCTGCTATCCGCCTATCTGCTACACTATCCGACAACCATGTCAAAGCCGGAACCTTAACAAGAAAGGGTTCCAAGAAGGTTGTTTCTACTCTTGCGTCCATCAAGGATGTAAAACCCGAGTCTTCTAACCGCAACAAGAAACGAAAGGGTCAAAACTTCGCAGCCGTAACTCCCGCTGTGCCTGCTATTCAAGCGGCCCCTTTGGGTCAAAACCCGAAAACTTATCAGGGCCCGAATCCCCAATGCCAGACTTGCAAGTACCATCATCCTGCCAACCTACCATGCCGATTGTGTTCAAGTTGCGGACGTTATGGACACATGGTCACTACATGCCGTACTCGTCCTCCCGCCCATCAAGCTGCTCCAGCCAACTGCCCAATCTATCCGGCACCTTTCAATGGTCGGGCATGTTACGAATGTGGAGACCCAAACCATTTCCGTGACCGATGCCCAAAACTTCATCATCAAGGTGGTCCTCAAGGACGAGCGTTTAACATAAACGCTAATGAGGCTCAAGCAAACAACGACGTGATAAACGGTACGTTTCTTGTAAACAATCATTATGCATCCGTTTTATTTGATACTGATGCCGATAGGAGTTTTGTATCTCTTACTTTTGAATCTCGACTTGCTAAACAAAGAACGAAACTTGACAATTCTTATTCCATGGAGATAGCAAACGGAAAATCTATTACTATAAATTCTGTTATCCGTGACTGTAATCTCGAGCTTAATAATCACAATTTCTCTGTTGATCTCCTTCCAATGCAATTGGGAAGCTTCAATATTATAATTGGCATGGACTGGTTATCCAAGCACTATGCCGAGGTTAATTGCTACGAAAAGTGTATTCGTATACCTCTTTCTTCGGGCGACACGTTAGTTATGTTCGGTGAAAAACCATGTCGTGGTCTTCAACTCATGTCTTGCACATTAGCACAAAAGTACTTGCGGAAAGTGTACGTTGCTTTCTTGGCCCACGTAGTTGACACGAAAGATAAGGGTAAGAAATTGCAAGATATTCCGATCATTCGAGACTTTCCCGAGGTATTCCCCGAGGATCTACCCGGTCTTCCTCCTCCTAGACAAGTGGAGTTTCGTATTGACCTTGTGCCGGGAGCAACTCCGGTGGCAAAAGCTCCCTATCGTCTTGCACCTTCCGAGATGCAAGAGCTTGCAAGTCAATTACAAGAACTCTCATCCAAAGGATTCATCCGCCCGAGCCATTCACCTTGGGGTGCTCCCGTACTGTTCGTAAAGAAAAAGGACGGATCGTTTCGAATGTGCATCGATTATCGTGACCTCAACAAGCTTACAATTAAGAACCGTTATCCTTTACCCCGTATCGACGATCTTTTCGATCAGCTTCAAGGTTCAACATGTTTCTCCAAGATTGACCTTCGTTCCGGGTACCATCAACTTCGTGTTCTCGATGAAGACATTCCAAAGACTGCCTTTCGGACTAGGTACGGTCACTACGAGTTCATGGTCATGCCATTCGGTTTGACTAATGCACCTGCGGTCTTCATGGATCTCATGAACCGTGTATGCAAACCTTATTTGGACAAGTTCGTGATCGTTTTCATTGACGACATCCTCATCTATTCTAAAACGAAAGCGGAACATGAACAACATCTTCGTTTGATCTTAGAACTCTTAAAGAAAGAACAACTATACGCCAAGCTCTCCAAGTGTGAATTCTGACTAAAAGAGGTTCAATTTTTGGACACATAGTCAACGATAAGGGAATTCATGTGGACCCGGCAAAGATCGAGGCGGTAAAGAATTGGAGTACTCCTAAGAATCCTACCGAGATTCGTTCATTCCTTGGACTAGCAGGTTACTATCGTCGCTTCATCTCAAATTTCTCCAAGATTGCCCGTTCCACACACTGCCTTGACTCAAAAAGGTAAACCTTACGAGTGGGGACCCAAACAAGAAGAAGCTTTTCAAACTCTCAAACTCAAGCTCTGCAATGCTCCTCTTCTAACTCTTCCTAGTGGTAATGACGACTTTGTCGTTTATTGTGATGCATCCAACCAAGGTCTTGGTTGTGTTCTAATGCAACGTGGCCAAGTAATTGCATACGCATCACGTCAGCTCAAAATCCATGAGAAGAACTATACGACTCATGATCTCGAGCTTGGTGCTGTCGTTTTCGCCTTGAAAATTTGGAGACACTACCTTTATGGCACCAAATGCGTGGTTTTCACCGACCACAAAAGTCTCCAGCATATTTTCAATCAAAAAGAGCTTAATATTAGGCAACGGCGATGGGTTGAACTTCTTAACGACTACGACTGCGAGATTCGCTACCACCCCGGCAAAGCAAACGTTGTAGCCGACGCCTTGAGTCGTAAAGAACGTATCATGCTTCATAGTGTTCATATTCATAACGATATCCAAGCCCGTATTCTCAAAGCACAACACACCTCGGTTACCGAGGGAAACATGTATCAAGAGATGGCATGTGGCGTAGAACTCTTGCTAGAAACCAAAGCCAACGGTCTATTGTATTACTTGGACCGTATCTGGGTTCCCTATCGCGACGACCTTCGTATATTTTTGATGAACGAGTCCCACAAAACTCGATATTTGGTACATCCCGAAGCTAATAAGATGTACATGGGTCTCCGTCAGCAATATTGCTGGCCCGGCATGAAAAAGGATATTGCCCTCTTTGTGGCAAAATGCCTAACTTGTTCTAAAGTGAAGGCCGAACACCAGAAGCCTTCCGGTCTCCTCGAACAACCTGAAATTCCCGTGTAGAAGTGGGAGAACCTTGCTATGGATTTCATCACCAAACTCCCACGCACTTCTAGTAGGCACGATAGTATCTGGGTTATTATCGACCGACTTACAAAGTCTGCTCATTTCTTGCCTATTCGTGAGGACTATCGAGTCGAGAAATTGGCTCGGATCTACATTGATGAGGTCGTAAGTCGTCACGGAATCCCTTTGAACATCATCTCCGATCATGATTCGCGTTTTACTTCCCGATTTTGGCAATCATTGCAATCAGCACTTGGTACTCGTTTGGATTTAAGTACGGCTTACAACCCTCAAACTGATGGACAAACCGAGCGAACAATGCAAACTCTCGAGGATATGCTTAGAGCTTGTGTCATTGACTTTGGTGGCAATTGGAATTCTCACCTACCACTGATCGAATTTTCCTACAACAACAGCTACCACACAAGTATTAACATGGCGCCATTTGAAGCTCTTTATGGACGAAAATGTCGTTCACCGATTTGTTGGAACGAAATTGGTGAAGCACAAATCACCGGTCCCGAGTTTATCCAAGAGACCACCGATAAAATCTTTCTTATTCATGACAACATTCGAGTAGCAAGGAGTCGGCAAAAGAGCTATGCCAATAAAAGACGAAAACCCTTGGAATTTCAAGTTGGAGATATGGTTCTCCTAAAGGTATCACCTTGGAAGGGCGTAGTCCGATTTGGAAAGAAAGGAAAACTCGCACCTCGATATGTGGGTCCATTCAAGTTACTCGAAAGGGTAGGAAAAGTGGCCTACAAACTCGATCTTCCTTCAGAACTCATTAACGTTCATCCGACTTTTCATGTATCTAATTTGAAAAAGTGTCTAGCCGACGAGAATCTCCACATCCCTCTTGATGAATTGTACATTGACGAGAAAATGCACTTTGTTGAGAAACCCGTGGAAATCATGGACCGAGAAGTTAAGAAACTCAAGCGTAGCCGCATCCCCATTGTCAAGGTCCGTTGGGAATCTAAACGTGGACCCGAGTTCACTTGGGAACGTGAAGATCAAATGAAGACCAAGTATCCGCATCTCTTTTCATAGCCTCCACTAGTTGAATTTCAGGGCGAAATTCCTCTAACATTGGGAGACTGTGACGTTTCGGATTTTTTTCGTTCTCGCACTTATATTATAATTATCGTGTAATCATTCTCTATTTTAATAAAGCGTATTTAAACTAATTAGAATTTTATAAATTTACTTTACGGATTTAAACTAATTAGAATTTTATAAATTTTTAAAATTTATATAAAGTTTTATATAAAAATCTAAAGTTAAAAAGTTGTATATTTAATAAAATAACCTATTTAAATAAGATAAATAACTTTTATAAAAATTATTTATAATAATAAAGAATAAAATAAGTTTATAAAAACATTTTTAAATTAATTTGATTTAAAAGAAATTAAATTAATAAAAGTTCAGGGGTTGTTTTGTAAATAATCAAACTAGAAGGTTTTAAAACTAAAATCGATTGAAGGGCTGTTTCTGGACAAATTAAACTACAAGGATCCATCCGTAATTATCTCAGGGGATGAATTAAAACAAAATTTAACTCCAGGGACTAAATCTGCCAAATTGCAAATCGTAAATCCGGTCACCCCCTACATTGTCCGGCGGTCCAAAGCTTTTTCCGGCGAGCCACCGACAGGGCTGTTCCCTGCACCTCGACAGCCGCTAAAGGCTTCTCTGGCTTCGTCTCTCCCACGCGAACAAGACCCCCCGACCAATTGGTCTCCCCAACATAAGGATCGTCTGATCCTGTTGGTGGCCGAGAAACCCACGTTCGAATTCACGCCCGACAGACCACCTCCACGCGTGTTGAATGTCTGGTTAGTTTCGTCTCGTCCAGACTAGTGTCGGAACGTGCCAAATTGCACGTTTTAACAAAGAAATCAAGCTCGGCTATAAATAGCCATAGTCGGACCTGCTCGAGCTCGCGACCCCTTTTTCACCCACTCTCACTTCAAATTGAAGACGGCATTGTGTTCGTCGCCTCTGAGTGAAGCTGTGACCAGAGTCTTAGAGCCCAAATTCCATCCCGAAGCTTGAATTCCCATTCTTGATATTCTCGGATTAAAAGCTCTGCCGTTCGACCCTTTGCGACCACGTAAGAATCCTCAACTTCGTTTCTTTACTTTCTGTTATCATAAGGCAAACCGAACCAATCGAAGTCACGACTCCAAACCATCAATTACCGGACAAACTAATGTTCTAAAAGAATTACTGTTTTAATTGCTAAAGTCTGGGCCATCGAAACTACTTAGTTTCGATTGAGTAAATGGTCAATCGAAACTAATAGTTTCGATAGATGGTAGTTTCGACAGCCTGTGTATCACTTATAAATGATCAATCGAAACTAGTAGTTTCGACAGCCTGAATATCACTTATAAATGATCAATCGAAACTGGTAGTTTCGATAGATGGTAGTTTCGACGGCCTGTGTATCACTTATAAATGGTCAATCGAAACTAGTAGTTTCGATTGAACATAGTTTCGATACCTGTCACAAGTATAAAGCAGTTTCGATCAAATCAGTAATTTCAAGTAAATCTGGACCAACTTTTATGCAAATAACACTGAGAAATGCTATTATAAACCTATACACAATTAAATACTAATACGCACATGTAAACATACAATGATACCCATTTATCTACATAGGGTATCAACGTGCTTAGGCTTCCACATACTTATCACCTACACGCGTGAAAAAATACCCGCTTGCAAGGTGAGTTACATAGCCCCTATTTTACATTTTTATACGTTTTGGGGTGAAACATTATACATGCTACTCACATTGTTTATACGTGTTATACATGAGACTATATGCTTATTCTTTGGATGTACATACATTTAAACACAAGACAACCAACTGTAATATTGATAGATCTATTGTGCCTGACCAGCCCACCCGGTTAGGGTGTTTATTACTGCATACTCGGATATAACCGCGTGTTATATTCAATCATATCGGATATAGTGGGTAACTATATTCAAACATACCAGACTTAGCTGTTGTGCTCTGTTCAAGCGCGTCAAACTCGGTTTGAATTGTGATTAAATAAATGGTACATCATACATACTATGTTTAACAAGATAAACAGTGAGTTGCAAAATGATTTACAACTACTATTTATCGGAATTACTAAACCTATGTACTCACCAACTTTTTAGTTGACACTTGATTTAAATAATGTTTCAGGTTTGGATATGTGACTACTTGCCGAAGATTTCTCCACATAAGGACTATGGACCTAGTTAAATAAATCAATGTTTTGAACTAGACTAGGTTATTTGGAATGTATCGTATTTGGATCTTGTTGTCTTTAAATTTAATTAATGAATTATGCAACCTTTTAGCTATCATGTGCTTTTGAACAATCATTCTAATGTCCGCCCCGATGATTCCGCCATCAGTCGGGGTGTGACAAGTTCCTCTCCCCCACTGAAAAGATTTGTGATCCTATTTCTTTCTTTCGAATGGCCCCCTTTTTTAACCGAGAGTAATTTGCGAACCCTAATTATTTTCCTTGATGGGTTTGAGCTGCTTCCTTGATTATTTTTTGTCTTTGGTGATCTGGCTTGGGATTTTCTTTTTTTAGCCCAAAGGGGTCCGAGCCCAGGTCGTCAAGGAACAATATGCTATTGTCGTTATTTAAATTAGGATGTGGGCCCTCCCCAGCAGTCATCGTATCCTCCCCCGGTGCATTAACTGCATGGTGGGGAATGTTCCTTTCATTATTGTTGTACTGAAAAAATGCCTGACCTGAGGATGGGCCTTTGGAGTTCCCTCCTCTTTCCCCATAACGCTCAGCCGACTTAGACGTTTCATCTGGATTTTCAAATGACCCCGTGCTGCCCCTGCTCGGAGAACACCCCTTCTGCCGGAGCTGATGCCGATGATGAGGAGGCATTATTTTTCAAGATTTTTATGCAACGGGGAGCCCAGCGGCATGACGTTTCCTCAATCCGAACTGGAAACACTTGCCCACCCCATTCTAAGTTGATGTTCGTGGATATACGCCCAGGCTTGTCAACGATAATTCCCATTTCTTCATAGGACATGTTGCCATTTTCAAATGAAGTTGCAGAGAATTCCACTATTTCCCCAAAGGTTTGCCTGATCCTGTTGAAGGTGTTGTCTTCCCATAGTTGAATAGGGACACCAAGAATGTGAACCCAAGCAATCCGTTCAAATGGGATGAGTTGTCCATCCCAAATCTGTAGATCGCTGAACAAAAGTTCATGCTCCTTCCTTTTCCCGTCAAGAAACTTCCTGACCCAACCGTGGAACTGAATGTAACCATAACTTTTAGCCCCCATATGTACTGGAGTTCCGTCCCTAACTCAACCAGGTCATTAAGGCGGTTCTTTAGATCGTTTAGCACTACCAAGTCGATCGCCTCCCCAACCGGGGAAAGTTTCTTCCATCCAACAGATAACATGGATTCCTGGTCAAACTTTATGTAGGGACCTTGTTTTTCTCTGACCAGGACGTCCCGGAATGAAACTCCTCCCACCGGTCTTGGCTTATAGTTCCGACGACTCGTTACTTCCTTCCTGGTACCATGTGTTGTTGTATTTTTTGCACCCCATGTCCTCGGTTCAACCCCGCCCGACCGTTGTCCATACTTATCATATTTGGCAACATTTGCACTCACCTTCAATCCCCCGATCAGGATCCCGTTTAGGGATGTCTCAAGCTTTTCTATGTCCCTGACATTAGCATATCTTACGAAACCGAACTTACCTTTCGAGCTATCTCTCTTCTTTGGGATAAATGCGTCAACTATGTGGCCGAGGTTTCGGCATTCCTCCCACAGTTCCTCACCGGTTATTGAGTCTGGTAGGTTTGCTATAAAGAATGATGTGACCCTCGGCTCCCCATTCCTCCTGTTCCTTCCCCTTGCGTATTCCCCATCGTCTTGTCGCCGACCGCCGAATCCCCTCACCGGTGGCCTTGCGGCCTGACCCCTCGTACCCCTCATATCACGGCTTTACAAGCTTAATACTTTTCCAGATCCCCCTCTATTTTTAATTTAAAAAATGAAATAAAAAAAAACTTTAAGGTATTAAGGTTCTGCCCCCAACACTTTATGGTATTAGGGTTGAATTTGGGTAAAAGTGTAGTGGCACACCCTCATTAGATAGTTTTGTTAAGGTAGTTTTTTTATTAAGAGTTGTGTCCCATTCACCCTTAACATAATATGTTATGATTAACGTAATCTAAATCTAATTATTAACATAACTTTTCATTTACCAATGAAATATTGTTATTATATCTTCTTGGTTTTTATATAAGTCAAGCTCTATGGATATGAGGAAAATCGAACGGAAAGAACAAAAAACATAACGATGATCACAATGTCCAAAACCGAAGTTTTCTATGGTAAAACAAGAAAACCTTGTTTGCTGCCAACCTTGCAATCCAGGGAAAAAAAACAACATTGTGAATTCAATAAATATGATCGTCTACTGAGGTTTTGTTGAGTGACTAATTAATCAGTGTATTTAGCGAATAAGTACGAGATCTTACAATGATCTCGATCATTGTGTTGGACGGGCCGAAGGTTTTGAGGGAAGAAAGCAGCATGAAACCACTGCGCTATGCACTTGGGCACGCGGTGAAGCTTAAAGATCAGGTGGTTGTGCTTGTCATCTTTAACTCCGACTATCAGTCACAGTCACCGGTTATGTCGGCCAGTTGTTGTATCGGAACCGATGGGCGGAAACATCAACCAAGTGAAAGAGAAAGATACATTCAAATTCTTAAGGAGGAAATCAGTAAGGGAACTGAAGATTATATGAAGATCTTCAAACCTTTTTATAAAGAATGCAAAAGTATTAGAGTAAGTTTCATTATAATTGACATATTTAGTGTTATCTATTATTATTAACTTCATTTATATATATTTGCTTCTTGTTTTCACCAAATCAGGTGAAGTTTGAGGTAAAGATTGTCGTTGGATCAACTATAGATGCCATTGTTTCAGAAGAGAAAAACAATACAGGAGCATCTTCGATTATTATTGGAAGGTCACTTTCTCTCAAACCTTTAATCATTTTTATTCCTTGTTTTCGAGGAGTGTATGCCAAATTCATCCACGCCCAATATCTTCATGTTAATTCCATGCATGCACATAAAGCATCTCCATCTGCATTAATTTAGGATCCATTTAGCTTGTTTTCAGGTTTCCGTTTTCCATGTTTCCATTATCTCCAAGTTAGGACTAGTCATTTATTGAAAGTATTCAGAATGGACATTTGACTAGTTGACTTTTTCCAAAATGGACATGCATTTTTAGCCGTCTAAAACATGGTCATCAAGACCAAAAGCCGGCTAAAAATTCCGTGCCTGAAAGGAATCTGTCAGACACAACACCAATCAGAATTTGACACGTGGCATCACGGAAATTTTATAGCCGTCTATTTAGACGACTTAGCCGGTGCTTTTTTTTCGGCTTGCCACGATTTTAGCCGGCTATTTGAATGTACATAGTCAACTATTTGTCTTAAAATAAACACAACAATCATATAATTAGTAGTCAAATACAATATAAGATTAATGTTTTAAAATAAACAAAACAATTATATAAAAAGTATAGATTAAAAACAATATTAAACTAATGTCATAAAATAATTGTTATGTAAGACATTAGTTTAATATTGTATTTGAACACTACTTTTTATATGATTTTTGTGTTTATTAAGACATTAAACTTGTATTTGAACCCAAGACCTTCCCATTTTATTGAAGTCTTTTGTATACACCTTTGCCACTAGGCTAAGCTAGTGGTTGTGAAAGTATAAACCAAATAGATAGTTTGGGTCAAAGTTATAAGTATTAGAAAGTCAAGTTAGAGTCAAATATGCATTTATAGGAAATTCAGGGGTCTGTGTGTAATGTTTGAAAGTCACTAACCGGTCATAAGATTGTAAACGACGTGTCTGTTGTAATTAGGGTTATAAAACACCCACAAAACCATATTTAATGTAGTGTCGATTATATTCAAGGGTACGAACAAATTAGCAAAATCAATTATAGCAAGATCATCAAATTCATTTGTTTGTTCATCAATTTTGTTCTTGATTACCAACATTTGGTATCAGAGCATCAAGTCAATTGATCCAAGGTAATTGATCCAAGACAAGAAGTAAGAAAAAAAAATGACTGCAAAGCAAACAAAAGGCATCAACGATTTCAAGTGAATTGATTGAAAGAAAGAAGGCAGTAAGAAATTCAATTGATCAGGGGAAGAAACCGAAGAAGGCGTCCAAAGTTTTGTTCTCTGTGCAATCAATCAAAGAAGGAAGGAAGTCACGGTTAATTGATGCCATCAACAGAAGGAGGAAGCGTCCAGTTTGCAATCAATAATTGAAATTGGACATTAGTCAAAACCAGGCGGTACACATATTGGGTTCTAAACTTAACGTGGCACCCAAACCAAAGGAAAAATCATTTGTTTGTTTTTTCCTTTTGAAACCTGTGTCGATCATAAGCAAGAATTGCATATTTGTATAATAGATCAGGAAGAAGTGGAGTTCAATAAGTGATTAATTTGAAGAAACTGTTTGGAACCATTTCAATCAGAAGGCAATCCGGTGAACGGTTTTTGGTCTGGACATCAGAAGCAAGAAATTGAAAGCAAAACGATTTGAAGGGGTTGCTACTTCGTGCACGTAAGATTACGGATTTAGTGTTCAAGGCATCAATAGAAAAGTCCATAGCAAGAAGTTATCCATGTTTTTTGTTCCAAAACAAATCTGGAATTTACTTTTGATAGTTCTATATCTATATTCATTTAAGTTTAGAATTTATTATTGATTCCCGGTTTAGTAAGTTAGAATCTATTGTTTTTTTATTAAAGAAAGTAGAAAGGTTAGTATTTGTTTTGTATGCTTCTATTAAGAAAGAAAGAGTATTTGCCTTAGAATTATAAAGCAAATTAGCATGAAGGAACAAAAGCAAATACATTAGAATAAGGAAAAATACAAAACAAGTAGGGTAAGAACAAAGAAGTAAGAAAGTATAGCAAGAAAACCCGAACCCGTGTGGTTCATATTAGTAATTTTAACCAAATCCTTGTGACTCATAACAAGTCCCAAACATTTTAGGTTTAGATGGCAAGTTAGAACTGTTGGTTCAATTAAGAAAGAAGCAAGTAGAACCATCTTATGTTCAAAATTCAACAAGTAGCAAGTTAGAAACATTGTGATTCAATTCGCAAAGCAAGTAGCAAAATTGAGTCATAGTATCCCTAATTAGCAAGCAATGACCAAACTTTGGTTAAAACTTTATTAGCAAGTGGGTCAGGAGTGTGCAAGTTTGATTAGAAAGTAGGTCAGTAGCAAGTTAGCACATAAAACCTGACTAGCAAGTGAGTCAGGAGCAAGCAAGAACCTAGTTAGCATGTCGGCCAGGAGCAAGAAAGATGGGTTAGCAAGTTGGCCAGAAGCAATCAAGAAGTTTTGATCTCTTGATCAAACAAGCAAGGAACTGATCATTCGATCAAAAGCAAGTTAGTAAGATAAAACAACAAGTAAGATAGGCAAGAGGAAAGCAAGAGAGCAAGGAAACATTACTGGAAAAGAATACAACAAGCATGATAACACATCAAGCAACACAACAGTTCATGAGAAAGGAAATGCTTCATTTCAATATCCTAAATTGGATGAAACAAATTATACTACTCGAGCATTGTTGATGGAAACAATCTTGAAGGCCTATGGTCTATGGGAGGTGGTAAATGCAAAGAAGACAGTAGATTAGAAGAAGAAAAACACAACTAAGGCAATGATCTTCCAAACATTATCTCATGATATGTTAATGCAAGTTGCATAGTACTCGACTATAAAGGAAGTTTGGGACTCAATCAAAGTCAAATACATTAGAGCATATCTAGTCTAGAAAGCACGTTTACAAACCTTGAGGAGTGAACTAAAGCTTTTAAGAATGAATACAAACGAATCAGCAAGTGACTTTGCAGGAAAGTTAAACAATATAAAAGCTAAGTTCAAAAGTTTGGGTAGTCCTTTTTAGGACAAGGTACTTGTACGGAAATTGCTTAACATGGTTCCAAAGAAATTTCTACCGATCGTGGCAACTATTGAGCAATATTCAGAACTTGACACGATGCCATTTGTAAAAGCTGTTGAAAGAATAACAGCCTTTGAAGAACGTATTAAAGATCAAGATGAACCAGAGGCAAACAATCAAACCAAACTTCTAATGGCAAATTCAAGCAGTCAAGGTCGTGGTAGAGGACGTGGAAGAAACTTCAACAAAGTATGTGGTTATGGGTCGAGGATTTAAAGTTAAAAGCAAGTTCAAGTGCTATGCATGTGGTGAACTCGGTCATTTTGTAAACAAATGCACCAAGTTGAAGGACAAGAAGAAAGACAAGCATCAAGAATCCAATCTTATCTATGATGATGAACCAACACTGTTGTAAGCGCAAGTCAAGCAAGAAGATCCTCGTTAAGCATATTTAGTTTAAGGGGGAATATTGAAAGTATAAACCAAATAAATAGTTTGGGTTAAAGATGTAAATATTAGAACTCAAGTTAGAGTATGTATTTATAGGAAATTAAGGGGTCTAAGTGTAATGTTTGAAAGTCACTAACTGGTCATAAGATTGTAAGCGACGCATTTGTTATAATTAGGGTTATAAAACACCCAAAAAATGTATGTAATGTAGTGTCGATTATATGCAAATGTATCAATAAATTTGCAAAATCAAATAGCAAGATCATCAAATTCGTTTGTTTGTTCATCAGTTTTGTTCTTGATTGCAAACATCAATTACTTTGCATATATATTTAAGAATGGTGTACGTTTTGCATTTGAATGACAAGAAAAAAATTGGGTTTAATTACTTTGCTATTCAGGAGATTGTCAATCTCGAATTTGCCTCTATCATTTGCGTTGTGTTCCCGAGTTTAATACAGGGAAAACAAAAGAGAAATGGAATTAAGGAGAAGAATGGGAACTAAGGAGAGAAAAGAAAGGGATGGGAAGAGAAAAATATAATATAAATTCGTGTTCCGAAATTCGAAGGAAAAGAAAAAAAATTACAGATTTTATGTTATTTTGTTTCGTTTCTTTCCACCTACTTCCAATTTAGAAGGATAGTTGGAATAGAAGATTATTAAAAATCTTTTATTCTCTCGACCTTATCATTCAATCACGCTACCCCATCGTGAACCACCGAGCAATCCACCAACCACTGATGAACTTCTCGCTTCCTTGGCCTCCTCCTCCGTTAACAAACTTGTTGCATCCACCACTTCCAACACCGACCGGATTATTTCCGGTCAAGAGCACCTAGCGCTCAACCACAAGTCTCACATGGATATCATTGTCAAATAATTTTCGAGTCAATACATGCAGACAAACCTCCTCATTGCTACCTTGGTTAAACCCCCTCGGACCACATGCGGTTTCGGCAGCTCGGCACATCCACCGCCATTGCCACCACCACTTGCTAACAACAAGCCCAAACCATTGAAATTTCCCTTCCCACTTACGAAAGTTTTAACCCGTTGGATTGGATCTTCCAAGCCAACAATTACTTTACCTAATGCTCCATCCCGGATGATCAACGCTTACACTTGGTTTTGTTCTACTTCATCGGAGAAGTGTTGAGTTGGTACAAACACATTTATAACAACCCATGCTTGGTGTTTGGCTGGACTTTTCCTGTGCCTTAGAGATACGTTTCCGCCTTTCTACCTTTGAAAATCATTTGGCCACGTTACATCGGTAGTCGTCTATGAGACCGAGTTTGAACGGATCACTAATCGGGTTGTCGGGTTATCCCTTGAAACACTTAAGAACAAGTTCATCTCTAGTCTTAAGTCGGACAATTCAAAATGAACTAGCCATCCAGCATCCTTACACTCAATCAAACATATGCCTTGGCTCGTTAATTGAAGACAAGCTCAATGTTAGGGTGATTGTTCCCATTTTTGAACCACGCACAAACCCGCCGCACATGTTGCGTCTCCATCATTGTCGCCTTACCTTCCCATAAAACGACTTACTCACATGGACATGCAAGTGAAGCGAGTCGTAGGCCTATGCTTCAATGCTTCAACTGCGATAACAAATTTCCGTCGGGGCACTGTTGTATGATGTAGATCCCACGGATCATGATTTCAGCCCACAATCAAGAACAAGATGAACGAGTTTAACCCTAAAACTTAGAACTTTCTTGATCGATCCAACTCTGTTTACAAGACTCGATACTTACAAATACTGCAAGGATCAACGTGATCCTTTTTGAAGCGTAGCATCCCTTGAGATAATTCTAAACAATCTAATTAAATTAGTTTCTAACTTACAAACATACATACATCCTCTTACTAGATATAATTACATAATAGACACCAAGCATACTTATGGATAACTGAAAATCTAACCCATAACTTTGTACCAAACTTGATCATACAATTAAGGCCAACAATCACCCCCACCCCCACCCCATTATTGACCTAAGTTTGAGTCTTCAACTTGAATTGCTTCTTTCTTTCTGAACGAAAAAATGCAACAAAACTTTAAACGCTTTCTTACTTGCTTGACCGAATCACACAAGTTTTAATACTTGCTTGCTTTGCCACACAGGTCTTGTACCACACAGGTTTTGTTTGCCACATAGCTCTTTCTTACTTACTATTTGAACCCATATGATTTGATCTTACTACGTTGTTGCTTTCTTTGTTTCAATTTTTGTTGATTTCTTTCTTATTTTCTTCCGCGTTCTATCATATTCCTTTCGTATCTTCTTTTCTTTAATCTTTCTTTCATACCTTGCCTTCTTACATTCGTGATAGGCTACGACCAGACCCACAATCCTTTCTTGATTCAACATCCACACATTCTTTCTTAGCCTTTGATTTCTTGTGATAGAAACAAATAAACAATAAACACCCCTTCAGGTATGCCTCTCATCAGCAAACAAACAACACAATTCAACTCCTTTCTTTTTCTGGTTTTGTGATGAGTAGACAACAACATCCCTTTTTTTCTTCCTTCTTTGTTTAACGTAGTCCACATCAACATATTTGATCTGTGACTAATCTTCATAACACCATGTTTTGTTTCTGATTGAAAACGTGAACAACCCCTAAGAAACTTTATAATTTGCAATCAACAACCCTTCCAACATTCTGATTCACATTGGTCTTCATAACCCTGAATACACCTTCTTGATTGTGAGATTAAGTCTTTAATACCCGAACATCACTAAATTGAGTTCAGATTTTAGTGCAAATTTACCAACAGAAATGTCAATTTAGTTGATGTTCTTCAATAATAGTCCACACCAACATCATTCCCTTTGATGTCTTGGACTGAGTGGAACGAGCAATCTAATCACGACTTTGTGATCGATCTTCAACAATAAAAAAACTTCTTGATTGAATAACTGAAACCATGATCTTGATCTATTAAAGAACATGTTGGGTATAAATACTAGAATGATATTATATATTATCAATCGAAAGATCAAGACAAAAAATGGTGTTTCTTCTTCAGGCGACACTAGCTAGTGTCGTATGTGTGCATAGACGACACTAACAGGTTCTTCATTAGAGGCGGCTGACTTGAAAAACAAGGTTTCGGAGCTTTAAATAGGGCATTATGTCTCATTTATCGTTGTTGGCTATTCAATGAACCACCACCCCGGAGAGCTCACTCGGGATGGATGAAAGTTATGTATTTTGTTGTCCAGAGTCAATGAAAGATTTTAGCTTTATGTTTCTATCGTGCTTATTAGCTTGTCTGTTTGTTTGTTTGGCTCACCACAACCCGAGTTGAAATCAAGACCCGGAGGAGTATCAGATCCGACATGGCTCTAATACAATTATAGATGTCATGGATGATAATATCAACCCATAATCAACAACAATATGATAAAGAACAAGGCGGGAGGGATTAACCCTAAAACACAAACGTTATTGATCGATCTAAATTTGTTTACAAGACTTGATACTTATACATACTAACATACCACATGGATCGACGTGATGCTTTTTGAAGCGTCGCATCCCTTAGCCTAATTCTAAACAACGTAATTAAATCAGTTTCTAACTTACAAACATACATACTAGATATAATTACATAATAGACACCAATCATACTTATGGATAATTACAAATCTAAACCATAACTTTGTATCAAACTTGATCACACAGTTAAGGCAAACAAAGACTCCCCAGTAACTGCTCTTTCAACTTGAACCGGATTTCCTCTAGTCCAGTTTGACTCCACCAGATGTGGGTCGTGAGGACATGACCCTTTTTAATGGGATGGGTATTGGTACGGACTATCTATCATGACACATTGACCCACGTTCCACCCGGTGAATCCCTCATGCACAGTTACTATCTCCATGTTCCATGCATGCACATGGATATTTCCATCTGCATTAATTTAAGATCGATCCATTTAACATGTTTCCAAGTTTCCATTTTTCATGTTCTCTAATAAGTTAGGTCTAGTAAATTACTTTGCATGTTTATACTACTATATGAAGTATACTAATTTATTCAATTTTAAGACACCATCTTAAATACCACTTGTTAAACACAATGTACAAGTACATCAAAGCTTAATCCTTTAAAGCTAAACAAAATGTTTTTTTTTTTACTTTTTAACTTGTCCCACATTGGTGGTTTACCCGGCCTAATCATAAAGTAAACCACTATAAATAGAGAAGCCTCCTTTCTTGAGAAAATTGAACCATGTGTTTCATACCCTTTTTGGCTAGATTGGTTAAACAAAAAGTATTTTGTTTGGTGCTAGAATTAGATATTTAACTGAGGTTTGAATCTTGCTTGAAAAAAGCTTGGCTTGAAATTGTTCCGGTTGTAAACTTGCGGACTTGGATCTGCTTGGTTTGTAAACAAGTTGAGCCCGAGCTAGGCTTGGCTTGACTAATAAGCTTGTGAGCCAGGTTTGATTATAATAATAATAAGAAAAAGAATACCCAAATATAGTCAGTGTCTAAGGTAGGTTGGGTTAGATTACGCTCTCGAAAATAGCCTCGGTGACACCCATCGCTTTGCACGAGCCAACCCACTAGTTATATATATTAAACATATTGGATGGATGGGATGGTAATTTACCCACACTTTAAGACACTTCTAAGACACTTAACAAAGTTAACGACTACTTAACGAAGTAAAATTAGGATGTTTCGTCCTTCAACTCTCTAAACTCCTTTTAAACTTTGGGTTTGTTGTTATCCCACATCGAATGGGAGAAAGAAAAAAAAACAAATCATGAGGCTTGATAAATAGAGGTTTTATTTTTATTTTTTATCTCTATCCCACATCGATGGGTAGAGAACTTCAGTGGGGGAACCTCCTATAAAGAGAGAGTATCATTTTGTTTTATTTAACATTGCTAAAAATCTATTTGTGTAAAATTTGTTTGCTGGCTAGACCAGTTCTTCCGGTACTTAAACAAAATTTTTGGTATTGGTTAGGGTTGTGTCTCAAAACCGAACAGTCTCGTCCACACTCTTAAAATCACCAACTAAATATTTACATAGTTATAATAATAATAATACCCAAATATAATCAGTATTTAAATCAGTTCAATAATACCCAAATATAATCAGTATTTAAATCAGTTCGAGTTAGATTGCGCTCTCCAAAAAAGGCTCGGTGACACCCGCCGTTTTGCACGGAACAACCCACTAGTTTAAGAATGATGTATGTTTGCATTTGAATGGCAAGAAAAAGTTGAAGAAATTTATCTTCCTTATTTCCTTTCTTCAAGTTTAACTACTTACACCAATCACGAATTTGGCTCTATCAATAGAGCATTATTTTATGATGTCTATAGCGATGTTTTCCAGGAGTTTTGCAGTACATCATGCACAATGGGCAAGTCAAAGAAACTGCACATTATCACCACAAAGTATTGATGAAGAAGTAATTGTGTACAACTGCATGCCTTCACGTGATGTTCCCGAATCATCAAGAGCCCAAAATGCACCTTATTTAACTCAAAGATTCTCAAGATTCAAAAAGAAACCTTTGTCCCATGATGAGCAAAAACTAATATATTGCACCCTTCCAAATTTCGAAGGAATATACGGACCTTCTTCGAGTTCTGGCGCAAGTGTCGAAAGTGCAAACGAATCATCAGAAGAATCCGCAAGTGTAGAGGATACTAATGACCAAAGAACATCACCCTTGGGCATGGGAAGTGGTTTTTTGGTTGAACTAAGTTGGGAAGTCATCTCAGAGATAACAGACAGATTTAGGAACGTAATTCAATTCGATTCAAGTGAGGGTTTTGAAATGTATAGAGGAAGTCTTGAAGATCGACGTTCTGATGTTATCGTGAAGAGATACGTAGGTACCGAGTGTAGATTATACGTCCTTGAAGCTGAAAAGAAGGCAGCTTTAACCATGTACCATAAGAACATCCTTGGACTATATGGTTTCCACAAGAATGAGAATGCTATGGCCTTGGTTTTTCGATTTACTTCTAGAGGTGGAGGGGCACCATTGAACATATTTTTAAATGGTTGGTGAATAATTTCTTCAATTTTTGTACTCAAGAACATAAAATAGAGGTTAATAATATTTGAGGGATAATCATCAAAATAGGAATTTTTTATAAATGACCCCTTTTTTCTTCCTTCTTCACACGAGGGCTGGGTCAAACTTCTTGCATTTTGGGGCACCTCACCATTCTGAATGGCGAGTTTCTTATAACTCTAGTCATGTCAGGTAAGCTGATGCACATGGTACAGCTTTTCCTGAAACTCGCCATTAGGGGTGGAGAGTTACCCGCTTTGTGTTTTGAAGAAACCGTCAATTTGACGGTTACCCACCAAGTGCTTGTGAATTTACTTTTATAAAGGGTTGTCGGCTATATAGTTGCCACCAAATTGGGAGTGGAGTACTTTTTCAAAGGCCACACTCCATAAATCCGGCTCTTTCATAACTCAAATGCCGATAATCGGGCTCATTCACAACCCATTTTGATAGTCAATGCCTATCTCGATAAACTTTTAGTCAACTTGTCTATTCTTATGATTTTTGCTAATTATTTTCGGAAGTATATATATATATACACACACACACGCGAGCACATGTTCATCTAGTGAGTCATACTTGACTGTTAACACTTAACAGTTGTTAATGCAGTATTATGGACAAAAAAGTTGAAAGTTCCATTTGAAAATAAGATGAACATAGCAATTGGAATAGCTCAAGGTTTACGTTACATGCATGAACAGTGTCCACAAGGGCTTATTGTTCATTGCAATTTACGACCAAGCAGCGTTCTTTTAGGAAACAACTCAGTACCTGACAACTTGGTACCTCAGGTAGATTCGAGATGCTCCATTTTTTCATTTATAATTGCAGTTCCGGATACAGTTTATTGAGAGATGGTGGACAGGCATCCCGTAAGCCAGTCAACCCTCCATCAACAATTTCCAAAATTTGTTTTTAAAAACAAATTTAGGCTAATTCTGTAAAGGGGAATGGGCACACTATAAAACAATATTAAGGGTAAGGGGCTACACTGTAAAACAAAATTAAGGGCAACGGCACTCTAAGCTCACAAAACAAAATCAAATATCAAAACCTTCTTTTGACTTCATTCAACGGAAATAAGAAAAACTGCTAAACATTTCTTTTATTTTGATTTTTTTAGATGAAACGTTGATTAAATATTTAGTTAATAACTTAAATTTTTGTATTTAGTTTATTTCTTAATATTAATTTTATTACTTATTTGGTTAACTAATTTAAAAAGATCCGCGCACTTGTTTAGTTTCTTCTTTTATTTGACATGACCAATTTTTTTGCCTGTAATTGCAGAAATTTTTAAATTCGCCACTGCCCACTACTAATTGAGGAATGCAAAAACACACAACATCAAAAATACAACTATTTAAAAGAAAGTTGATGAATTCTTTTAAAGAAATAATCCCGACTGGAAAAAAATTTAACTTCTTGTACCTAAATTTTTTTTTTTAAAACGGCAAATTTCTTTTTAGTCTTGTCACTAGTGGGACTTAATTGAACCCGTGACCTCCAAACCTTAGATGCTTGAGCCACCAACCCCAATAGTTCATGTACTTTTAAATGACTATCAAATATTAAATGAACGTTACTAAACGAAATAACTATTAATGAACGCGTGATTTATGGAATTGCGCACCTTTTTACAATTGAAATTGAATGAATCAAAATGTATCAATAACAGAAATACCTTTTTTCCCCTTAGATAAGTTTGGAACCTACGGCCTCTTAATTGGATAACTTTCACATTAACAACCTTACTTCTAAATAATACATAACTAATACTAAATACAACTTTTAACATAGTTACAAACTTGACCCGTTAACTTTCACCTAAACTTGATCACACAATTATGGCCGACACACATAGCCAAATATCAAATATCAACTTTTAACATAGCGATATGGTGTTGTAGATCACGGGCTTTGGCCATGCTAAATGGTTGGAATTTGAGCACTTGTCACTGACCAGGAACAGGTTAGTTTATGCCATAACTATTGACTAAAGTGAGATCCTTTATGAGGTTAATTTGGCTTTGGTTTCTTGTTTATGACATGAAAAGTTGCGGGTACATGCATCCTTCAGATCCGAATTCATTGGAATTATTAAAGTCAGACATTCTTGCATTTGGGATTTTGCTGTTGAGATTGTTTTGCCACAGATCTGCTCCGCGAGATGATGAAAAATTCGTTACATGGGTAATTAAATTAAGAATTTTAGAACAATTTAGCAACACTATGGGAAAATTCCGGGAATAAACATTTTAACATTCAAATTCCCTAAAATAAATAAAGAGTTTTTAACTTCCCAAAATTAAACATAAAATTTCGCCAAAAAATGCTTAAAACTCGGGGGAATTCGCCAAGTTACGTGTTGTCTTATTTTTAAACATCACGTGTAATTTTCGGCGTAAGATGAAAAGATTTCACCGGAATATTTGAATAACAGAACAAAACGCCGGAATATGAGAGGTTTCGTCGGAATATGAATATTTGAATAATAGAACAAAACGCTGGAATATGAAGAGGTTTTGCCGGAATATGAATAGATTTCATATTTCGGCGAAACTTCTTCATATTCCGGCGTTTTGTTCTACTATTCAAATATTCAGGCGAAACGTCGGATTTTGGAAAGCATTTCGGCAAAAATTACACGAAAATTACACGTGTAAGTTTAAAAATGAGACACGTAACTCGGCGAATTCGCCGAGTTTTAAGAATTTTCCGGCGAAAATTTTATGTTTATTTTGTGGAAATGGAAAATTCTTTGTTTGTTTTAAAAAATTTGAAAATAAAAATGTTTATTTTGTGAATTTTCCCCAAAACTATTGGCTATTTTCAGGTCATACATAGTTACATGGTACATTTATCACATAAATACAAAATGAGTTTTGATCTCAGTGAATTTTAAGGTTAAAAAGTTGATTAACTGACCTTAAAAGACAAAGTTTTTTTATTTACATGTGTGGTTTTGAACTGCATTTCAGGCAAGACCCTTGCTAGAACAAAGAGCTTATCATATACTATATGATGAATCCGAGTATGATGTCCATGGATTACTTGTTGTGACATCGGTCGCTGCTCGATGTATGAGCACAAGGTCAAATTCAAGGCCATGCATGAGCAAGGTGACCAATTTCACTATAAATTTATCATTTTCTTCTCGAGTTCATTTATCTATTCCTTTACTGTTTCAGGTACTTTCATTTCTTAAAGGGGAGGTTTGTTGCGCTGAGCAAACATTTCCATCAACTGATAGCAGCCCAAACTTGTCCTCAACTCCAGACTTTAAAGATTGGGAATTGTAAAAGGTACAAAAATGAAGCGATTGACTCATAAGTCTAAAATCGTTCATATTTCCACAAGTTTACAGATTACATACTAGTTCAACAACACTCTTCTGCAGTTCTTCCTTACTCTGCCCTTGTAAATGCTTCACATTATAATTATGGATCAAGCAAAATGATTAAATAAAAGGGTGTGATCATCGACAACACTCGGTCGAAAGTTGTTGGTTTTGAGGTTCTAAATAATGGTGGTTAAAGTAAATAAAAATGTTAATTCAAAGTACAACTTATTGTTTACGACAATGTGCTTTGCGTTTGTGCTAAATCGTTTCCACGAATACAATTGAAGCAACAGGTACTGCATCGGTAGTAGTAAGTCCTAATCGGTTTCCAATCATTTCAAGTAACTAGAAATCATGTTTAGTACGAAACATAACTTTCTAGTAATGAAACAATGTTTTATTGTATATATTGATCGATAATCTTTCTTAATCCAATTCGTAAATGGGTGAGTGTCCAACACTTTAGTTTTTATGTTTTTTAATGGATGAGACTATTATTTGCTTATTAATCCTTCACGTAAGTAGTTTGGGTTGTTTAGCGTATGCATGTATACGGGCCGAAGGTGTGTAAATAGTGGGTCGGGCTTCAAGCCCAGAATGCTGTCCCAGTTACTCTAAACTGATGCGTAGTAGCAGTTATGAAACCGTTTCCGCTAGGCGACGGTTCGTAAGGTATTATAATAACCCTATTTGCATTTGAATGATAAATAATTGTTCGTATCTTTCTTCTCTATTCTAACAGTGGTATCAGAGCCAAAAGTTTTAAAAGATGCGATGAGAGAAACTAGTTGTAGGAACTTTCATGGCGGTACCAGGTCTATTACAAATACCAGTGAGAAAGACGAAGATTGGAATTTAATCTTCGCGGGGTCGAGGGGCATCCGGGGAAAAATCAATCGGCCAGGGATTCATTGGGAAGGGCAAGAAAGCATCTGCAAAGGAGAAAGAAAAATTCACTAGAGCCTTTGCAAAACTCACAATAAAGGATCTAGGACGGATGACGGCAACAATACTTGTGAGGAAGGCCAGGGATATCAAACTGGGAAAGTAATTGAAGGCTAGAAATTCGAAGAAAAAGGAAAAGGGTAAGAAGTCGAAGTCAAAGGAGAAGTACAAGAATACACAGTGTTTTCGGTGTCAACAACTTGGCCACATCTCGATCTAAATGTTCAATACACTCTATAATTAAATACATGAATACATTGTTTTGGGGACGGATGGAGGGTGTTGGAACCAGGGGCGGATGCACTCTTTATTGAGGGGGGGGGGCTAGGCACCCACTGAGCTCTCATTTATTACTATAAAAAATTTCTAAAGTTCATGAAAAAAATGATTATGCCCCATCTGATAAAAATCAAAGGCACCCAAACCGAAGGCCTCTAGCCTAATCAAAATTCTAATTGGAAATGCCAGAAAGGAAATATTTACTAAAAGTACTTGTGTATTCGATATCTCTATTAGACGACTATGTGTGCATTGCACTATTAATTGCTATTTTGAAATTAATTACGCAAATTTTAAACACAAGTGTAATTAATTTGAAAATAAATATAAAGTAACCTGAAGTATTTTTTAAGCCTTCTAGTTACAATTTATTTGATTAAGTTTTAAATTATGTTAGTTTCTTTTTTAAATTACATTAGTTTATTTAATCAAGATCTTTTTATTTTCTTAAAGCATTCATAGCTGGTTCTGCATATTTGTATGAGTGAATGCTCTATATTTTAGGGGGTGGTTTAAATTAGTTGTGAGTGGAGGAGAGAAAAAAAATATAAATTTTCTGTATATTTGTGGAACCACTGATCACCCGCATAAATTTTTAATATTTTTTTAAAGTGGTTGTGAGTGGAGGAGAAAAAAATGTAATGATAAAAGTATAAAAAAATATTATTAATTAAAAATGAGAGAGAAAAGGTAGTGATTTTAGTGTAATTATGGGGATAGGGATGCTACTGCGAATGCTCTAAATATCTCTGTCTTTTTAAAATATATAATATTATGATATTTTAAATTATTTTACATTAATCGGTAAAAAATAATTGTTGTACACTAGTTAATGTAAGAAGATCTAATTATGACCCTCCAATTGAAAAATAATGGTTCCACAATTGTTAAAAAAGAGTCGTATTATAAATCCGCTACATAAAGTATGTGAGGAGTAGAAAGTTTTATCATTACACACACGAGTTGACCCGTTCTGACATGATCTCCCTTTGTGGGATTTGCTAGAAGTTAACTAAAATTTTACATAACCCGACCTGTTTTTACATGACGCCTATTTATGTCATCACTGACGAAAAATTCTGGATCCGTCACTGGTTGGAACGACATGGTTGACACTACTTGTAAACACCATAATACGGGAAAAATAATTTTTTTGTTAAGTTTAAGTGGGATTTTGAAAGTGTTTTTACTTTCATTCATGGGATTGGGAAGTGAAAGTCTCACTGGATGATAGATTAAAAACCTTACATTGTGTAGGATATGTCCCAAGGGTTGATAAGAGTACGTTAAGTGTCGAACAACTTTACAAACAAGGGATACAAGTCGAGTTTAATGGTGATAAGTTGATTTGTGATTTATATATATAAAAATAGAGTCAATTACTCAGTAGTTTTAAAACGTAAAATACCCAAGACTCAACCACACACACGGCAAGTGTACTGGTACGTATGTAGCAAGTGTAGGTAAATCTGGATATCAATCCGTGGACACCTAAGACTGCCCTTGATAGCAAACCTCTATCAGGTCCTAGCCTAATGATACAATCAAGATGTGATTTACTAAAAACCTAAAAACATGAAATTAATGCAAATGACTTAAAGACTCTAAACTAAAGGACTCTAAATGATGACAATGCAACAAGTAAACAAACCAACAAAGGGAAGGCTCGGGTACAGAACAAGGAACTAAGACAACGACCTAGGTAGGAATCCTACACACATGCAATGACCATGGTAATGATCATATGACTATCTCTAAAGATACAAGTCTAAAGCTAACCAAATATGTTTCTACTCCCTGAGAAAGTCGGAAGACTAGTGTGAAGGTCTAGATAGGTTAAGCTAAAATGTCAAAAGATACGAAGTCAACTAAGACAAGTAGGACATGATCATGGCAGCAGAAATCAAGTAAAAACAATATACATCACCATTTATAAACAACCAACATACTGATTCTAAGATTAGCAAAACAAATCATACGATTAAATACCGAAACACGTCATTACAAGTGCATATTCATCCAAACCTAGATAGCTAACAAAACTAGCCACTCATATTAGTCATAGACGACACAAAGAAAAGTTTAAACATTGCTGAAATCAAAAACAAGTACCGAGAGAAGCAATGGAATGAAAAACAAATGTTTGCAAACCGAAAAGCTTCAGTATTTTTTTATTCCTATGATCAAGAGGCTCCAAAACGTGTCCTCTAATGCTCCTTGGTCGTCTTCTGCCACCAACAATCTAAAGTTACGAATGAAACTCGTCAAAACTTTAAATAACGGTTGTTTAGGGCTTTCTGGCCCGTCAGGACGGTAGCGGACCGCTACAACATGCTTTAGCGGTCCGCTAAGGACTTAGGTCATCAGGAATGACACGCGGCCTGGACCCGCAATGATTATGTTTTCTGGATGCTTGGCGGACCGCTAGAAACCTCCATAGCGGTCCGCTAAGGGTGAACTTTCAGGATTTTTACTTTTATTTCTTATACTTCTTCTGGGCTCTTTCGTGTACGAACTTCCTTCCATAAACACTTCAAATTCTCGTACAGGCCTGCAAATTCAGTAAATAAGCTAATAAGTACCAAGCCATAGCCCTAGCCCCGTTACAACGTTTCATTTGTAACACACGCGTAATTATACGTGACCTTATGGCCTTAATCCTATATAGTAAACCACCTTATGCGACCAACAGTTGTATTAGTTCATTCGAGTCAGATCATAAATCAAATCAGTTTATGGTTTTGAAAGTGTTTTAAAAACAACATGTATTCACCTTAGCAGAGTGACGTGCCATCATTTATACATATTTTACATACATAATAATCCCACATTATGGTACTAATTGAATAATAATCTTGCAATTTATGCTTAAAACACTTATATTTTGTAATTGCATGTTATTTTGTGTTGAAAATATAAATCAAGCTAAATCCTATCAAAAAAACCAAGAATTCAAGCTTCTAAAGAATCATTCCCGAGCATTGACCCGCAAGAAGTCAAAATTGGTCAACAAAAGTCAACCAAGCAGCTAAAAGACAAAGCTGGGAGAAAACAAGGGGATTCACGGCAATGCACGGTCGTGCATTGTTGTCCCTTGCTCCCCACGGCATAGTACCATGTCCTCTGTACCCTGTTTGAATCCTTAGGCCTTTGCATGACCGTGCAACCTATTGCACGGGCGTGCATTGCACATTTTGAGGCCTATAAATATGAGGCTTGAGTTCTACATTCAACACACCAATTCAGAGAAAAAGAACACTCAAGAAGAGAACATTCTCGTAGTTAGAGTAGAGAATAGAGAGTAAAGGGGCTCTTCCTCCTTGTTCCACAATAGGGGAGCCTACGAAACTCATCATTACGTTAGTCGTTATGGCCATTCGTGGCTAAAACTTATTTGTATTGCTAGGGTGAAGATGATGTTTGGTGCATGTTAATGTTTAACGTATTAATGAAGTGGTATGTTTATGTCTTTAACTAATTCGTTCTTAAAAATCACCTTCGGTGGGCTTTTATTATTGTCTAAATCCGTCTTTATATTTGTGAGTGTCTTGATTTTAAAGAGTAAGATCGTAAAACCCTTTTTAAGCAAACTTCTTTTGAAACTCGTACGTCTTTATACGAGCAAAGATTGATAAGCCAAGGCTTGGTCTATACTTCTAAGATCGTACGTCTTTATACGAGCTTATTATGCGACCAAGAATTAGTGAACTCTTGTTGGGAACGGTGCGTCTTTATACTTGGTCCCATTGTTACACCGCCTCCCGATGATCAAAATATAATCACCTATTTAACTTTAATATAAAGCATTTTAAGTCCGATGTCTTAAATCAACCCGGAGATAACCATTCGATGGGTTAAGGATAACTGTTGTCCCTAACGGGAGGCACTACTATTTTAATTTAAAGAACATAATTTGTAAATCAAATGTAGTGAGGACGAGGCTCTAGCGGTGACGCGGGTCACAAGTTTGTAGTAGTCATACCACTGAATTAGTCAACTTAACATTATCACGTACCAAGCTGATTCGAATCCCGAAGCAATACTATCTGTAATCTGATCATTATTTACTTTCTTGCTATTTACTATTCTGCTAATTATATTTCTGTTACACACTTCACACACATTTTTACTTTTATGTGATTTACTTTACCGTCATTTACTTTTCTGCTTCACAAGCACACAAAACCCACTCACTAACTAATCCGGCTAAACGATAAAAAAAGTTGAGTATTGGAACTCGACCGTGTCCATTGGTTCGATACTTGGTTCTTATCTAAACTATATGACGCTGCGATAGGTACACTTGCCTATTGTATGTGTTCTAAGTTAACGTAATTATCATTTTATAAATTTAAAACCTGATCTAGTGAAATCATCCTAAAAATATATTTACTTATATTTTTATATATCAAAACATTCACATCACACAGTCTTGACTTAGATGATCTCTAAGCTAGTGTTTCTACCGAAGAAGCACCACTACTTAGCTTCTAAGCCTCGGGTGAGCACCACTACTGCAGAGTCTTGACTTAGATGATCTCTAATTCGTCAACTTGATATCAACTGAATCATATTGATTATAGTGAGAGTATAAGACTTTAAAATACTAAACCCAAGAGTAATGTGGTGGTATTTCACCCCCTCCGCAAATCGCGGGCTTCCCTACCTTTTTATATTATACTACCTTATAATGCATATTGGGCGGGCAAAAGGGTAATTTTACCCAATTTTAAGACATTATCTTAAATACCACTTATTAAACACAATACACAAGTACATCAAAGCCTAATCATTCAAAGCTAAACCAAATGTTTTTTTTTGTTGACTTTTTACCTTGTCTCGTATTGGTGGTTTTCGCAAACTAATCATAAAACAAACCACTATAAATAGAGAAGGCTCCTTATTGGAGAAAATTGAACCATTTGTTTAATGCTTTTTTTGGCTAGGTTAGGTAAACAATGAATATTTTTTTAGTGCAAAATTTTGGATATTTAACCGAGGTTCGAAGTTTGGTTGAAAAAAACTTAACGCCGTTGGATTTTATATGACGCGGATATTTGCAAACTGTCGGAAAGTCGAGCCAAGCTAGCAGTGGTCTCGTGGTGGGTTTTGAAATTGGCTCTAGTGATGTTTAACTGGTCTCGTTTTTTCGATAAGTCCAAACAGAGACAACGGTGGTGTTTAACGAGATCAGTTAAACGACACCGGAGCCAATTTCAAAACCTACCACGAGATCACTGCTAGCTTGACTCAACTTTCCGGCGGTTTGCATATGTCCACGTCATATAAAATCTAACGACGTTAAGTTTTTTTAACGGTGAAGTCCAATATAAGAAAATAATTTAAAAGTAGTGACCGATAATAATAATATTTTCACTTTTCATTATTATTGACCAATTGTTACGATTGAGATTATTAAAATCAATAATCCATATATTAAAAGTAATGATGAGAAAACGAGGTAAAACCTGTTTTGCCTTTTTTAAAAGACTCTTTTCGACC
Source organism: Smallanthus sonchifolius (assembly GCA_023525975.1). Classification (NCBI taxonomy): domain Eukaryota; kingdom Viridiplantae; phylum Streptophyta; class Magnoliopsida; order Asterales; family Asteraceae; genus Smallanthus; species Smallanthus sonchifolius. The sequence goes on from CM042040.1 coordinate 57,912,100, forward strand.
TATACTTATTTTGATAAAACCCGAACCAAATATATACGTTTTTAGCGGGTATATTAATATTCATTACCTTGCATTTTGAATAAGATATATATAATCAATCAATATTACAAATATGATAATTACGATTTCTTTGATTACAATAATTGAATTTAAAGAAATTTTTAGCTTATCATTTTCACAATTTGAAAGTATTCGTACAGAAACACCCACACGAAAATTGATTTCCCCAAAATTTCAATATCAATCAGCCTGGTTGTTGCAGCCTTGTAGAAGCGACCAATATTCAACAACAGCATTCAAGAGGGCGTTCAACAATGGATGCCGATCCGAGACAGTACGAGCACATCGTAAGTTCGATCAATCTATCCGCTGAAATCTTTATTTGTTAGTCAACGATGCATCTTTCAACTATTTGTGATTGATTTTAGCCAATGATGATGGTTTTGTTGATAATTATGTCTTCTAGGGCTCACGGTTTTATCTTCAAAACGAAAACCTAATTTTCAAGATTGTGACAATTGGATTTCAAATTTACTACTTCAATTGGTTGTTTGTGATTTAAGACTCTGAGCCCTAAGTCAGGTTTACTCTAGATAGAGAATTTAGGGATATCATTATTATCACTAATTCAATTAGGGCTTACTATATATAGTGTTTCAAAAGTTAGAGAGGCAAAAATGGGAGTTGTAACATTTGAAAGAATTACTTATGTGTGTTCTTGAGAATGTCTGAGGCGGTTTTGAAGAATGTTATAGCTTTCATTCCAAAATGCAATGCTGTTTTTAAAAGGTTTTAAAGATAGGGATGCATTAGAAGCAACCTTGATGCCCTGTTTACATTAAATGGTCAACAATCCACACAGTGAAGTAATTTTTTTCTCAAGCCAAAGCGTAGGTTTGCTTGGAGACCACACCGAATTATATCTGGTTAATTGTTAAGGAATTCGAAAAGTACCAACTACCAAGTGTTAGGAATCAGAGTCGGTAACGCAGCGGAAACAAACACAAGTAGAAAACAGTAAAAGACACAAGAAGTAACGTGGTTCGGCCAAAGTGACCTACGTCTACGGGTGCAAGCAACTAGGGTTTCTCTTTATTAGGTGCTCAAAGATTACAATTACATAAGCAGAGTATAAATAGATAGACTATTAGAATTTCTAAATTAATCCCCAAGTTAGGCCCAAACACGTGTAGAGCCCATTATGGCCGGCTACCCCCTAACGAGCCTCCACGTCCAACACTAAGTAGCCTAATGGTGGTATCAGATGATAAATCCTTAATTACAGACACATCATTATATTACAGAATAGCCTAATGGTTTTTGTAATGTTAGCAAGGGAATGCAGTTTTAACTTGATTCTGATATCACAAACATAATATTCCTGGAACATCAAGTAAACTAGCGTTTTCCTCATTTATGACGATACAGGGAGTGGTTATCCATGCTTTCTTAAACTTTTTGAAAGTTATATAGTTTGGAGCTTGTAATTATGTTGTGATTTCTTGTTTATTCATAGCGTTACTGTGAACTTTTGGAAAGAAGATAGTTAGGGCTATTAAACGCACTTCCAAACCTGTAACGTTTCCACGTTTCTTTACCTTGAAAAGTTCCATTTTGTGTTTTTAATGTCCTTTTACGTAGTTCCTAATTGATCCTGAATTATCTTTTAAATTTCTATTTATAACTTCAACTTTCTCTTGTGAACATGGCAGAAAATTAATGGCAAAGACAGCCACAATATCATCTTATCGTATCTCATACATGGATGCTTTAAAGACACTGTGGAATCACTTGTTGCTTCTACTGGATTAAAAGTACCAGCTGCTCAGTTGGAGGACATGGAGAAAAGAAAACGTAAGAGTTTATTAATCATATCTCAGTTTTAAAATGTTTAAGTACAGTTGCATTGCGTTTCTTTTATTTTTTTGGGTAAGTTCTGTATATTAAGACGTTTATGGTTCCTTTGCACATGCGTATGTCTTTTATGAAGACTCTTTACAAACTTTTCAGGAATTTTACACTTTGCATTAAATGGAAATGCGTTAGATGCGATTCAATTGACTGAACGGTTGTCACCTGACCTCCTTGAAAATAACAAGGGCTTGCTACTTGATCTTCTAAGCCTTCATTTCATTGAACTTATTTCCTCAAAGAAATGGTGAGCACAATAATCATAATATCAAATAGTTTATTGAAGCTTTATCTATTTTTTATATTTTCATATATTTTTTCTTAATGTACATATTACATGGCAGCACAGAAGCTCTTGAATTTGCTCAAGTCAAGTTGACTCCTTTTGGGAAAGTGCAGAAATATGTTAAAAAGCTCGAAGTATGTGTTTTTCATTGAAAAAATCATTTTTTAAGTTTTTATTATATTATTTCTTTAGGAGTTTGGTTAATAACGACTTACTTTCATACAGGATTTTATGGCCCTACTAGCTTATGAGGAACCAGAAAAATCACCTATGTTTCATCTACTTGGCTTGGAGTACCGGCAACATGTTGCAGACGACTTAAACAGAGCAATTTTGGGTGTGTATTTTTTAAGATATTGTGTTTTACACATCTTAGGCATGTAATTGTTTATATAGTTTTGGTGTTATATTTATATTTTTAGAAAATATATTTTTATGTCTCAAATCTTGATTCTCATGTGATTCATGTTACTGTCAGCACATGCATGCACGCCAAGTTACTCGGGACTAGAAAGGATAATTCAGCAGGCAACTGTAGTTAGACAATGCTTGAGTGAAGAACTTGGAAAGGTAAACTAAAACTTTTTGCCTTCATTTTGGTTCATATTATATCGTTTGCTCTATGTTCATTCGACAATAGGAGTAATTTATTTTATTTACCTCATATTTAAAAACATGTTTAACTGCTTCCCAAACACCACGTCCACATATTACAGGCTTTGCTAATTCCAAATGTTTTTTATTTGGATATTAAGATGACACTACCACACATAAAATTCTTCATCTGCAAAATGTGCATGCTAGATGTAAAAGTTATCATACATGCATGTAATTTAGAGGTAACAAAATCCGCAGGCTGTGTAAGAAGTTAAATCTGAAATTTCCAGTTTGTTTTTTTAAAAATTAATAAATATTTAATGTGTTGAATACGATTGCAAAAACAATATTATTATCAACAGTAAACACATGTTTATAACAAAGCAATTTAGTTGGTTTTATGCATTTAAATACACTTCAGATGACTTCTAACATGACAGTTGACCCATTTCCTTTATAGTTAAATCTTTTAATATAACCCATTTTGACCTGTTAAAGATAAGTTGAAATTGCTCTGATACAGGATGCACCGTCACCTTTCTCTTTCAAGGATTTTCTGAAGAGCTAGATCTGTTATGCAACACGAAAAGAAGCCTTTCAGATTGATTTTTCATAGACGGTTTTGGTATGCTGCTGTAGCTGTTTTCACATGGTATTATGTTTAGTTGAGGTCTCATCCCGTAATCACCCGACCCAACTCATGGCTCATTTACCGTATAAGACCGTTGTAAATTTCAACTTGTCGGGATGGAAAGAATGCCCTCATCAATACTTGAAATTTTTAGCTGAGTTCGTTAAACGTAAAGATTTATTTGTAAGAACAAATACTCGGTTTAGCTACATGTATTCCCTTTTCCTTGGGGAAAAAAGAAACTGGCCTGTGGCTTTGTATACCATGTTTCATTGTGTTGGTTGTTGATGTGCCTACATTTTTGGAAAGGTAGTATAGCCTGGCAATGGGTGGTCATGCAAAGATAGTGCTAATCCACTTATGTGGCATTGGATTAGCAACAAAGAAAGTGTTGATTCTTAATATATCAAAAGTTTTTGAAAAGACACGAGCGTCAAAATGGGTGGGTTGAGTCGAGTTGTGCTACGGGTTGGAATGAGTTTGAGTCAAAATGGGTAGTTTCAGAAAAGCAGGTCAAATGGAGTCGGGTCAAAACTGTCCACCCGTCATATTTGCTATTATAACGGCAAGTGATGATGGTGCGGGCGGTGACGGAGGCTATGCGGTTGCTTCTAACTGCAATTGGTAAAAGTGAAACCTATGCATGCTTTGGATGAAATAAAGTTGAATAATAAGACCATTCTAACATATAGTATCTCATTTCAAAAGTTATATATGATTTGCGTATTATGTTGTCAAGGTATATTTACTAAAGATAATCTTTATTTTTTCTTTTAATTGAGATTGTTGCTCTTGCACATCGGGGAATAGAGGAAATAGGAAGATATGAAGCCGCAAACGCTTAGAAGAGGATGGATGGATGTCTGTTGCTGTCAAGACTGACATCCCCATGATTAGTTTATGTTTTTAAGACAATGAATGTTTAAAGTTTTAATTAACTCAAATTTTGTACTAGACTTCTAGTGTTAACTTTGAGGGCCTAAAGCGAACTAATAATAAGGGCTTTTTTTTCAAATGTGATTTTAAAACCCTCCTTTATCCGACCTTGGGACTGGCCATAATAAACTAACAAGTTTATAACTGGCAGAGTTAAACATTTTTAGGGCAGAATCAAGGTAATCAAAATTAGGGCAAAATCAAGATAATCAAAATTATGGCAGAAATCAAGAATAATCATACAAAAAAAATAACTCTAACCTTTCTGCTACTACTTCGTGAAACGTGACTCTAAAGCTTGTAGCGATTGTTAAAGAAGAACAACAGATTCAATGTCGTTAAAAAAAAAGAATAGATTCAAAAAGTGACAGACGTTTCAGTAATAACTAAGGTAGGATTTGGGAATTTTTTTTATCTGTATTTTGTTTAATGGAAGTCCAGCAGGCAGCCATGTGCATGATTTTTTCCCCACACCAGGCTTATTATATGGGTTACCCACTGTTACAGCTCAATAGCCCAAATGCAAGTATTATATATATGAATTTTTTTTAAAATACGGGGGCCTAAGAAAATGGGGGCCTAAAGCACTTGCTTTATCCTATAAGCCTATTGGACCGGCCTTGAGTCTATAATGTTTATTCAATGTTTAAGAACTATGTTTATGCTATGTGATGACGTGGGTACGTACATGAAGCACGGCTAACCGCAATAAGCGGGTCCTCAAATATTAGTTAATGGGCTAAACCAATAAGACCCACGTAATAATCAGTTGGGAGGATTTGTTGGGCTCCTTGCAGCCCACACCACGCAAGATCCACTTCAGGCCCAAATCCAATCAGGAAAAGCCCATCAGGCTCCATGACTCCAGCCCTATAAATAGGGGGCCACCTCCTCTTCACAATCATCTCATTTGCCTGGACTAGATAAGAGCATCTAACTCTCTCCCTCAATCTCTAATCTTCTATAAGAAGATCTTGAGTTTCTTCAGCACCCGACTGCCAAGGAAGCAGCTTCATGCTGCTGAGGTACCACTACAGCTGCTTGCAGCTAGCCCGTCGGATCTCAACCACCACCATTTATACTCTCTACTCGTTATGCGCTTATACATTTACATAATTTTATATATCTATATATTTACATGTTATATATACTCATTGAATGTGGATAAACTCTAATGTTGAGCGTCGGAGGGTGGTTCCGACACCCCGGTCTCGGACCCCTTCTAACGAGTTCCTTCATCTTAGTAGCCAGGTGTAGAAGGTTCGAAAGCTGGCATCTGAGGAACGTTAAAACCCTCTCTTGTCATATTTGTTGTAGCACCGAGTATACTTAGCATATTCGTTGTAACAACACTATGTTTGTTAACTATGAGAGATACGCGTTTTGGGCTTTTCATGAGCGTACAAGGGTCACTAGGAACAAGACAATTACACATTTTAATCGATTCAGGCTCAACGCATAATTTCATTGATGTGAAGCTGCCGGTTAAGAAGTAGGTTACAATGCCAATTATGTGATATTAAACCTTTGAATGGCGTAGGAGATGGAAAATAGTTGCAATGCACACAAATGTGTCCGAGTTTCCAATGGGCAATGTAGCCATGTAGGGTCGTTGGTTCTCCTTTGAGGTACTATTACTTCCACTAGAAAACTATAATGTAATAATTGTAGTTCAATGGTTCTTGCCACTGAACGACATTATATGGAATTTTAAAAAGATGACCATGCACTTCATGATTGATGGTATAAAAAGTGAACTTAAAGGACTGAAGACAAGTTATCAGTATGTTTGTTAAAATGGTTAAACAGTATTTTACCAAACAAATCACAAGTAACTTCATCCCAACTGTATAGTATTCATATAGCATCAATAGACAATCAATTTTGGAGGGCCGGTCCTAAGGATTTAAGTGCCTCGGCCGAGCCGGAAAAAAAGGCCCATACGAACAAAATATATAAACTAATTTTTTTAAACAACGATTAACGTTATAAGAATAAACATAGTAAAAATATAGTATGTAATAAACAAAAACAATAAAAAATCTATTATAAGTTTAAAGAGGGCCCAACCAATAAAAATAGAATTTTTATTTTAAATGACTTAATGGTCATGGAATAAAGAAAAGGGCCCAACCATTATAAAAGAGGGTCCAACCATTAAAAAGATGAAAATAGCCCAACCAGTTTAAAAAGGGCCCAATAATTTTTTAATTTTTATAAAAAGGACCCAATATATAAAACCGGTATTTAAAATTTTATAAGAAAACATATATATATATACAGGCCCCGTAAAAATCTTAGGCCCCCGAAAAAAAAGGGCCCTGACCGGCGGCCCGGCCTACCCCAGGGCCGGCCCTGAATTTCGGGGTTGATTTTTTAGGTCGGTTTGTTATTTTGTTTAATTCTGTCTGCTTTCTTACTAGTAGGTTTTTGTTAATAAAATTTTTGTCGTTAAAAAAATAACTCTTGAAGAACAAAAAAAGTGCATTGGATGAACTTTTGTTAGATTTCATGATGTTTTTCAAACACCATCTACATTACCACCATCAAGAGAACTGAACCATCAAATAACCTTGGAAGGAAGGAACTAAGTAAGACACGAGTTAATATGTAGCTCTTATAATCATTTATCTATTTATTAAATGATCAAATATAATTATTTATTTATTTATTAACCTATGGCTAGTAATTAGTTGATATACCTAATTACTCTTAATGGGCCACTAATGGTTTCCCCTTGGGTGCACATACAAATAGAGAGATTACTAGAGGGAATAGACTAATCGATAATTCCATCACCACTAAAGAATCCGTCCCTCTCTCTCCTCATAACCGTGAGTCCTCAAGAACTCACCTTAGTCATCCTAATCGTACACCTAAACGGGAACCCGATCCAGATCAGAGATTATGACGTCTTCCCTATCATCGGTGAATTTAGAAGGTATGTATTATATCATTATTTTCCATTATATACTTACAAGAACTGATCAACATATGGTATTAGAACAGATGTTGATAAATAAGTTCTTGTTTCTTTCCCTAAACTGGAATTAGAATCGGTGAACAAAGTTCTGTTAAAAACCATAAAGAAAATCGTTTTTATTTAACTTCACGGTTTTTTTGTTTTACAAATAATATCACGGTTTTGATCTCATAAAATTTGAGATCCATCTAAATTTTCGAAATCTGTTAAATATTAATGTTCCAGATTTCGATTCCAGGTTTTATCTAATATTATTAAGGAACAGTTTATCTGATGTTCATAAACTGTTCTTCGTGTTCATCATTATTTTCGATGAAAATCTCCTTAATTTGGGATTAGTTAGGATCTTGATTGTGTTTTTCCTAAAATCTTGTAACTTAATCTCTAAGATTTTGAATTAAATTATTAATTTATTATTTTTAAATAAAGAAATTTGGATATCCTTAATAACTTAAAAGGATTTTCGAAATTAGATATACAATCAAATCCCTTAAATTTAGCACCGACTTATCAGGTCTTAACATTCACATTTTTGGACTCTCACGGTTGTGATTACGGGTCTTCTACGACTCACGGGTTTCTACTTCACGGGTAGTTAGTTTACGGTTCATAGTTCACGGGTCTTACTATTCACGCTTTACAGTTCACGGATTTTACAGTTCATGGTTTATAAAATGGAGCCGTGAGCCTTAGTAGAGCCGTGAACCGTTTTGCTGAACCGTGAACCTTACCATGATCCGTGAACCTTCCTGAATTGTGAACCTTATCATGAGCCGTGAACCCTTCCTGAACCATGAACCCTCATCAGGAACCGTGAACCCTCGCCATGAACCTTCACTTGGCCGTGAACCTTGCCTTATATGTGCCTTATAGAACAGTGAACCCTCCTAAGTTTGATCCGCGCTAACAAGGGGTTTGCTATTAATTAATGCTTTAGTTTTAGTTTTGTTAAACCTTACAATCAAATGTTTTTCAAAACCTTTAAAATATACTTGAATAACACCTAATAGCTTCACTTTCCCAAAGGTGATGTGATGCGTGTGTATACCTATTCAAGCTTAAATAAGCATTATAACTTAGTGTTGTCATGATATTAACTTAGAAAACATGATAAACTTAAAAACACCTAAAGTTTCACTTCTGCCCATAGGTGATGTGTCACGCTTGTAAAGTTTTTAAGTCTAATTAAGCACTACTTCGCCTAATATAACTAAGTGTTTCTACTTCTGCCCAAAGGTGATGTGTCACATTTAGTTTTCGTGAAGCTAATTATGTAGGTCCCGAACAGACCTGTAGACACAGATTTGTGGAGAAAAACTCCAAACAGTCCAGATCGAGAGGCGAAATCTTTGGATCCGATATCACTCTCGAATCAGAAAAGGGTAGAGACGGGTGCTGGAATCACATACATGAACATAAATATGTAAAAGTGAAAAAGAGCAGATAATTGAAAGCATAAAACGTATGATTATTTCATTGATATGAAAATGACGCTCCTCACACACTCACAATTATTCTCACCCCACGGTGAGCTCCCCCTGGGGTGGTGATTCCCTTTACAGACACACACTCCTCCTATGAGATAATCTTCCAATTTATAGGAGGCCAAGCACATATGCCTTGTTTTCCAAGCCACCACCAAATGGGCCTGAAAAACAATAGTTTCGATACTGTAGTTTCGATTGACAACATAAGTCTCATTTCTATACCCAACAATCTCCCCATAGACTAATGCTATCAATTCTTGTATGACTCTGTCTTTTGTCTTCATAGATTGACTGATGATCCAATGCCTTTCGTTGTGATTCTCCCCTTTAAGTGTAGACCCTCTTATCTCGTATAAAAATCCACTACAGCCCCTAACTTGGGAATCGAAACTTTGGCTGGTGCGAACTTCTCGTCTTGGAAAGATTCACTAATGCTGTCTCTCGGCTAGATGGAATTCGATCACGCACTCGACAAGCTTGAACCTGCTGATCTTACTGACAAAAGCACTCCTCAAGACATTATCAAGCATGAGAAGTGGTCGAGGTTTAACCGCATGGCTCTTGTCCTAATGAAGAACTCCATTAGTCCGATCATCAGAGGAGCTATACCCGATTCTAAAGATGCCAAGACTTATCTAGCCTCTGCGGAGGATCAATTTAAGGGAACCTCTAAGGCGCATGCTAGCACTCTTATTCTGAAGCTGGTGACTACCAAGTATGACGGGATCAGCGGTATGCGTGAGTACATCATGATGATGAATGACATGTCTCGTAAGCTCAAGGGATTAGACATGGAAATTAGTGACGGCTTTCTAGTGCAGTTTATCATGACCTCTCTTCCTAAGTCTTTTGAAGCTTTCAAAATCAACTATAACACACAGAAAGAGAAGTGGATAATGAGTGAGTTGATTGCAATGTGTGTCTAAGAAGAGGAGTGTCTGAAACTAGAGAAACCGGATGTTGCTTATCTCATGTCCGTTGATTCAAAGAAAAGGAAGGGCAATTTTCGTAAGAAGGAATCTTATAAGGTCCAGAAACAAGATGCTAGTGGTGCTTCCAGCTCTAAGAACTTCAAAGGGAATTCTCACTGCAAATTCTGCCACAAGGCTGGATATAGGCAGAAAGACTGCCCGGATTTTAAGGAGTGGCTGAGCAAGAGGGTAATCATCTTTATATGATTCTTGAGTCCTACAATTTAAATGTTCCATCTTTTACATGGTGGTTTGATTATGGTTCATGTAACCAACTCTTTATAGGGATTCCTTACAATCCAAAAGCTGGAAAGAAACCGAAGAACACTTAAGATGGGGAATGGAGAAGAACTAGTTGTAAAAGCTGAGGGAACTTTAGAATTAATTATAAAAACTGGTTTATGTATTAAACTTTATGATACCATATATATTCCTGAGATTACTCGAAATCTAGTATTAGGACCAAAGTTAGACATTGACGGTTTTGTTTGTTGTCATGGTCATGACAAACTTTCTATTATGTTAAATTCTCAAGTGTTTGGACGTGGTTATCCGGATGATGGTCTCTATATATTAGAACTAGATGATGATTTTTCCAAGTCTTTGTTATCATATAATATCAATGAAAACTTAACAAAGACTAAGCGAAAGCGAGACTTAGAAGCTTCATCCATGTTGTGGCATCAACGCTTAGGCCACATTTCACGAGAACGCTTATCTCGACTCGTGAAGGATGAAGTGTTACCATCTCTTGATTTCAATAATTTTGGAAAATGTGTCAAATGCCTTAAAGGTAAAATTACATCAGCAAATAAGAAAGGTGCACTAGGAGCTCTAATTTATTAGAACTCATTCACACTGATATTAGTGGCCCTTACCCCGTTGCTGGTATAACCGGACATACTTCATTTATCACTTTTATTGATGATTATTCTCGTTATATGTACCTGTATCTTATTAAAGAAAAATCTGAATCACTTGCGACTTTTAAAGATTATAAAACTGAAGTTGAAAAACAACTTGATCTTCAAATAAAAGTTGTGAGATTAGATAGAGGAGGTGAATATTATGGCAGACATACTGATGTGGGTCAGGCTCCTGGTCCATTTTATGAGTTTTGTAAGGGCCAGGGGATCGTAAACTAGTACACCATGCCCGGTACTCCTCAGCAGAACGGTGTTGCTGAGAGAAGAAATATGACCTTAATGAACATGGTACGCAATATGTTAGCCAACTCAGGTTTACCCTTATTCCTCTGGACCGAGGCCTTAAAAGTAGCTGTTCATATACTTAATAGAGTTCCTTCAAAGTCTGTCCCTAAAACTCCTTATAAACTATGGACAAGAAGGAAACTGAGTCTTAGATATATGAAAGTATGGGGTTGTCTTGCCGAAGCTAAACTCTATAATCCTTTCTTAAAGAAACTAGACATGAAAACTGTCACTTGTTACTTCATCGGTTATCCCGATCACTCAAAGGGTTATAGATTCTACTGTCCTTCTCACGTCACTCGTATTGTAGAAACCAAGCATGCCAAATTCCTTGAGGATTTTAAGGTTAGTGGGAGCAGTGAAAATCCTTATCCAGATTTAGAAGAACTGCAAGACGCGGGGGGAGAGATACGTCACTTACCTTAACTCTGATTACTCCTCTTGTACAGCACGCCGCACCGCACGTCACTTCACCACCTCTTACTCAATCAGATTTTAATGTTACTCCTTTTATACCAGAGAATGAAGGCACATCAAACAACCGACATGAAGACAATGTCGAACCCGATAATCAACTTAGGAGGTCATCTAGGTCCAAAAGGCCTACTAACTTTGATGATTTTGTTACTTACATGATTGAAGCTGAAATGGATGCCGGAAAGTTTGCAGATCCTACTTCTTATCATGAAGCCATTAGCAGTGAGAAGTCTTCTGAATGGAACAAAGCTATAATTGACGAGCTTGACTCCATAAAGAAAAATGATGTTTGGGATTTAGTTGAATTACCCAATGGTGCTAAGCCCGTAGGATGTAAATGGGTCTTCAAAACTAAAATAGATCCGAATGGAAACACTGAACGATATAAAGCGAGATTGATTGCGAAGGGCTTCACTTAGAAAGAAGGAATCAAATATCAAAAGACCTTTTCTCCTGTTTCTCGAAAGGATTCATTAAGGATCGTGATGGCCCTAGTATCTCACTTTGATTTAGAGCTACATCAGATAAACGTCAAAACCACTTTCCTCAACGACGACTTGAACGAAGACTGTTCATGAAATAGCCTGAAGGTCAAGAATATCTAGTTTGTAAGTTGAAGAAATCCATATACGAGTTGAAGCAGGCATCACGTCAATGGTACCTAAAGTTTGATGAAGTCATGAAGAAACAAGGTTTCCTGAAGAATCAAGTGGATCAATGCACCTACCTCAAGATGAGTGGGAGCAACTTTACTCTACTTGTCCTATACGTAGATGACATTCTATTGGCAAGTAATAGTTTAGACATGTTGCATGAGTCGAAGTGTGTACTCTCGCATAACTTCGACATGAAGGATCTCAGAGAGGCTTCTTATGTTATAAGCATCGAAATACACCGAGATAGATCTAAGGGCATTTTGGGATTATCTCAGAAAGCCTACATCGAACGGGTCCTCACACGTTACAATGCAACAATGCTCTCCTTCTGTAGCTCCAGTAGTGAAGGGAGATGTTTTTGGTTCTTTCCAATGTCCAAAAACAAAGGTTGAGAAGGAGCAAATGAGAATGATACATTATGCATCAGTAGTTGGGAGCCTTATGTATGCTCAAGTTTGTACTCGTCTGGACATCGCTTATATTGCTGGGATGCTAGACCGTTATCAGACTAATCCTGGCCTTGATCACTGGAAAGCAGCTAAGAAAGTACTTCGATATCTGCAATGGACGAAAAAAATATAAACTAACTTATAAAGGAAGTGATAATTTAGAAGTGGTTGGTTATTCTGATTCTGACTTTGCTAAGTGCAAAGATGACAAGAAATCCACTTCAGGGTACATCTTTATGTTAGCCGGCGGACCTATCTCATGGAAGAGTCATAAGCAACAGTTGACCACAACATCCACTATGATGGAAGAATACAAAGTTGTGTATAACGCTACCTGTCATGGAATGTTGCTGAAAAATTTGATCACCGGACTCAAAATAGTTAATTCCATTTCTAGACCATTGAAGCTCTATTGTTATAACTCAGGTGTCGTTAGTTTCTCGAACAGTAACAGCTCGACTAGAGCTGGATTATATCTTGATACAAAGTATTTGTTCGTACATGAGCGAGTTGAGGAAATTAATCTTTGTATTGAGTATATAAGTACTAAAGTTATGCTTGCGGATCCGATGACTAAAGGTCTCCCACCTAAAGTTTTCGAAGAACATTTTTCGAAGATGGGCTTTTCCAAAGACCTTATTTAGTTTGTACTTACTTACGTTTATTAATGAAATTTCTTCAGCTGTTTGAATTTGTTTGTCTCTAAATATGTTATGCATGCCTAATGACATATAGACACTAATTAAAAAAACAACGTTAAAGGGCTTACTTATAAATTTGATCCTAAATTTACTTATAAAAACAACGTTAAAGCGAGTTGAGGAAATTAATCTTTGTATTGAGTATATAAGTACTAAAGTTATGCTTGCGGATCCGATGACTAAAGGTCTCCCACCTAAAGTTTTCGAAGAACATTTTTCGAAGATGGGCTTTTCCAAAGACCTTATTTAGTAGCATAATTGTACTTACTTACGTTTATTAATGAAATTTCTTCAGTTGTTTGAATTTGTTTGTCTCTAAATATGTTATGCATGCCTAATGACATATAGACACTGATTAAAAAAACAACGTTAAAGGGCTTACTTATAAATTTGATCCTAAATTTACTTAAGTTTTAAATTGGGATTGTAGTATGATTAATGGGGGTCTTGAGTTGGATATCGATTCAATGACTGTATTTCTCTGCTACAGTTTTGGTTTAAAACTAAATTGAGTATTAAGTCTACAGACTTACTAATGCTCATAGTAAATCATTACTCAGCCAAGTGGGAGAATGTAAGACACGATTTAATATGTGGCTCTTATAATCATTTATCTAATTATTAAATGATCAAATATAATTATTTATTTATTTATTAACATATGGCTAGTAATTAGTTGATGGGGCTAATTACTCTTAATGGGCCACTAATGGGTTTCCCCTTGGGTGTACATACAAATAGAGAGATTACTAGAGGGAATAGACTAATCGATAATTCCATCACCACTAAAGATATCGTCCCTCTCTCTCCTCATAACCGTGAGTCCTCAAGAACTCACCTTAACCATCCTAATCGTACAACCTAAACGGGAGCCCGATCCAGATCAGAGATCATGACGTATTCCCTATCATCGGTGAACTTAGCAAGTATGTATAATATTATTGTTTTCTGTTATATAGTTACAAGAACTGCTTCCAATTTGATCAGGAGCTGTAATCAGATTTAACAAAAAAAAAAAAAAAACACATAAGATTTGAACTCTTGATAAAAGTTGAGTGACTTTAGAAAAAAAAAGGTGTTGGCTCCTGCATCTATGTTGTGCAAGATATCGATCTAATGTACAAAGGCTTACCCTACACTTTGTGCACGAGATTATTTCACACGGCTTGAACCAATGACCTCGAGGTCACATACTAGCAAACTTATCAGTTGCTACAAGATCCGCCATCATGTTGAGTGACTTTAAAGAGACACATAAATTTTGAGTGACTTTAGAGAACAATGAAAAACTTGTTTAATACGTAAAGTTTTTTAAAATAATAATAAAGTATTATTATTATTATTATGAGAAAAGTGAATATAATAAGACTAAATTACATAAATCAACATTTAAGTATATACTAAATTACACCCACCGACCTTTATCTTCACTAATTACGCTAGACACCCTTTATCTAAATGGTTTGTATCAAATTATAACCTTTAGACTAACAGAGGTTAGATTTTTCAGTTAGTTTTTTTATAAACGATCAAATTACCCCAAAATAAAAAAAAAAAATTCAAAAGCATTGTGGGCCCCATCCATTATGCTTTCTTCCTAAATAAAAACCCAAAACCTACAAATCAAATTCTCATACTTTAAAAAACTTACATTTGGTTGGCAAAATTCAAATCCAAAATGAAACCGACAGGAGTTTGGTTGGCTGTCCAAATCCAAAATGACCAATAACCCAATTGGTGGGCAAAAATCCAAATCCAAAAATACAGAAGCTTCGACCGAAATACAGAAGCTTACAATCGGCCTATAACTCAAATCGTTTGTAAGTTTCGACCGAAATATAGAAGCTTACTGTCACACCCCAACCGATGGCGGAATCATCGAGGTGGACAATGGAATGATTGTTCAAAAGCACATGATAGCTAAAATATTTCATAATTCATTAATCTAATTAAAAACAACAAATATTCAAGTACAATACAATTCAAATAACCTAGTCTACTTCAACACATTGATTTAATTAACTAGATCCATAAGTTCTTAAGTGGAGGAATCTTCAACAAGCAATCACATATCCAAACCTGAAACGTTATTTAAAATCAAGTGTCAACTATAAAGTTGGTGAGTACATAAGTTTAGTGGAACCGATAAATAGTAGATAAAGCGTTTTGCAACTCATTGTTTATCTTGTTAAACATAGCATATATGGTTGTATCATTTATCTAAGCACAATTCAAACCTTGATTGACGCGCTTGAACATAGCACAACAGCTAGGTCCGGTATGTTTGAATATAGTTACCCACTATATCCGATATGTTTGAATATAACACACGGCTATATCCGAGTATGCAGTAATAAACACCCTAACCGGGTGGGCTGGTTAGACACAATAGATCTATTAATATTACTGTTGGTTTTCTTGTGTTTAAAGCAAATGATTGTACACCCATGATAATAAGCATATAATCCACATGAATAACACGTATAAATAATTTGATTGAGTAGCATGAAATAATGTTTCACCCCAAAGTATGCAAAAATGTAAAATAGGGGCTATGTAACTCACCTGGCTAGCGGATGTTTTAATCCACGAGTGCGGGTGATAAGGATGTTGAAAACTAAGCACGATGAAATCCTATGTAGATAAATATGTATTATTGTATGTTTGTATATGTGTATTCGTATTTAAATGTGTATAGGTTTATAATAACATTCCTTAAAATTATTTGTATAAAATATTATAGTAAAATAATAATGATTTTTAGTAAAATTTAACATCTAAAAATATATATTTAATCTTGTTAAATATTTATATTTTTAAACAAGTAGATATTATATTTATAAAAAAATTTCTATTATTATATATATATATACTTTCTTTTATGAATTAAAACTTATTTAAACAAGTTTATAAAATATAGGGTTTGTTATTTATTATTTTAAAACTTTGACGGGTTAAATATGCGTGACGAAAAAAAAATGGTTTAATTCTTTCCAAGATAAACGAACGAGTCAACCAACTCGTAATAGTTTTCATTGTATAGGGAAAATATTAAAATATGATAAAATAAATAAAATAAAAATAGAAAAAATTTGGGTTGGGCCGGAGGCCACAAGAATCGAACCCGCGACCTACAACACAAACACACACGCGCATAACCAGTCGGGCTATCGCCTATCGCTGGTTATGTGTGTGATGTTTAATACATAACACATATGCGAATTGGTCGCTGGTTCTCGGCAACCGGCAAACCAGTGTCCGAGGATATTGGTTTGTCCGGTGATCGATGGTCTGAGGCTGAGATTTCGATTGGGATAGATTGCTTGTTGATAATAGAAGGTAACAGAACCAATTTGAGGCTCGAACCTGGTCGCGAATGGTCTGGTCGGCAGGGTCCTAAATCCGAGAATGTCAAGAATGGGAATCAAACTTCGGGATAGATTTAGACTCTGATATTCTGGTCCCAGCTTCTCTCAGAGACGACGAACACAATGGTAGTTTCAATTTTGAGTGAGGGTTGGTGGAGAGGGGATGGCGAGCTCGTGCAGGTTCGGTAATGGCTTTTTATAGCCGAGCTCGATCCTGATAATGAGACAAGCAATTGAGCATGTCCCGACACTCATCTGGACGAGACGAAACTGTCGAGCCATCTTGCAGGCGTGGAGGTTGACTGTCGGGGTCGAATTCGTGGCGTGGACTTTCGGCCACAAACACGATCAGGCTTTCTGTATGTCGGGGAGACAAATTGGTCGAGGGCTTTCGTTCGCGTGGGGACGACGAGGTCAGGGAGACCAAAATCTGTTGTCGAGGTGCAGGGAACAGACGTGTCGGAGGTTCGCCGGAAAATAGCTCGGACCGTCGGTCAATGGGGAAGACGGCCGGAATTACTAATTGGGAAATGGCAGAATTGGTCCCTAAAGTTTGATTCTGTTTAAATAAAGTCCCTGAGATAATTACGGACGGGTCCTTGTGGTTTGATTTGGCCATGTTTAGTCCCTTAACCGGTTTTTGGTTTAAAACCTTTTAGTTTGAAAAATTTCAAAACAGTCCCCTCAACTTTTTAAAAATAAACTAATTAAATTTCTTTTTAATTTTAAATTTTATTTTATAAACTTATATTATTATTATTATAAATATTTTTATAAAAGTTAATTATTTTATTTAAATAGGTTATCTTATTTTATATATAAGCCTTTTTAATTTAGATTTTTATATAAAATTTTATATAAGTTTAAAACGTATAAAATTTTAATTATTTTAAATCCATAAAATAAATAAAAATAAATATATATTTTGTACAAAATTAAATAAAAACACTTGCATTTCATTCAGTTGAAAATGATTACATGATATATATTGCAAATGCGTGAATAAAAATCTGGAATGTCACAGTCTTCCCATGTTAAAGGAATTTCGCCACGAAATTCAACTAATGGAGGCTATGAAAAGAGATGCGGATATTTGGTCTTCACGTTCCCAAGTGAACTCGGGTCCACGTTTAGACTCCCAATGGATTTTGACAATGGGGATGCGACTACGTTTGAGTTTCTTGACTTCACGGCCCATGATTTCCACGGGTTTCTCAACAAAGTGCATTTTTTCGTCAATGCGCACTTCATCAAGAGGGATGTGGAGATTTTTGTCGGCTAGGCACTTTTTCAAATTAGATATGTGAAAAGTCGGATGAACGTTGCTGAGCTCTGAAGGAAGATCGAGTTTGTAGGCCACTTTTCCTACCCTTCCGAGTACCTTGAATGGGCCCACATATCGAGGTGCTAGTTTTCCTTTCTTTCCAAATCGGACTACGCCTTTCCAAGGTGATACCTTTAGAAGAACCATATCCCCAACTTGAAATTCCAAGGGTTTTCGTCGTTTATCGTCATAGCTCTTTTGCCGACTCCTTGCTACTCGAATGTTGTCACGAATAAGAGAGATTTTGTCGGTGGTCTCTTGGATAAGCTCGGGGCCGGTGATTTGTGCTTCACCAATTTCGTTCCAACAAATCGGTGAACGACATTTTCGTCCATAAAGAGCTTCAAACGGTGCCATGTTAATACTTGTGTGGTAGCTGTTATTGTAGGAAAATTCGATCAGTGGTAGGTGAGAATTCCAATTGCTGCCAAAGTCAATGACACAAGCATATCCTCGAGAGTTTAGATTGTTCGCTCGGTTTATCCATCGGTATGGGGATGGTAAGCCGTGCTTAAATCCAAACGAGTACCAAGCGCAGATTGTAATGATTGCCAAAATCGGGAAGTAAAACGCGAATCACGATCGGAGATAATGTTCAAAGGGATTCCGTGATGACTTACGATCTAATCAATGTAGATCCGAGCCAATTTCTCGACTCGATAGTCCTCACGAATAGGCAAGAAATGAGCAGACTTTGTGAGTCGATCGATAATAACCTAGATACTATCGTGCCCACTAGAAGTGCGTGGGAGTTTGGTGATAAAGTCCATGGCAAGGTTCTCCCACTTCCACATGGGAATTTCAGGTTGTTCGAGGAGCCCGGAAGGCTTCTGGTGTTCGGCCTTTACTTTAGAACAAGTTAAGCATTTTGCCACAAAGAGGGCAATATCCTTTTTCATGTCGGGCCACCAGTATTGTTGACGAAGACCCATGTACATCTTATCAGCTCCGGGATGTACCGAATATCGAGTTTTGTGGGACTCGTTCATCAAAAATATACGAAGGTCGTCGCGATAGGGAACCCAGATACGATACAAGTAATACAATAGGCTGTTGGATTTGGTTTCTAGCAAGAGTTCTACACCACATGCCATTTCTTGGTACATGTTTCCCTCGGTAACCGAGGTGTGTTGTGCTTAGAGAATGCGAGCTTGGATATCGTTATGAATATGAACACTATGAAGCATGATACGTTCTTTACGACTCAAGGCGTCGGCTACAACATTTGCTTTGCCGGGGTGGTAGCGAATCTTGCAATCGTAGTCGTTAAGAAGTTCGACCCATCGTCGTTGCCTCATATTCAGCTCCTTTTGATTGAAAATATGTTAGAGGCTTTTGTGGTCAATGAAAACCACGCATTTGGTGCCATAAAGATAGTGTCTCCAAATTTTCAAGGCGAAAACGACATCACCAAGCTCGAGATCATGGGTCGTATAGTTCTTCTCATGGATTTTGAGTTGACGTGATGCGTATGCAATTACTTGACCATGCTGCATAAGAACACAACCAAGACCTTGGTTGGATGCATCGCAATAAACGACAAAGTCGTCATTACCACTAGGAAGAGTTAGAACAGGAGCATTGTAGAGCTTGAGCTTGAGAGTTTGAAAAGCTTCTTCTTGTTTGGGCCCCCACTCGTAAGGTTTGCCTTTGTGAGTCAAGGCAGTGAGCGGAACCGCAATCTTAGAGAAATTTGAGATGAAGCGACGATAGTAACCCGCTAGTCCAAGGAAGGAACGAATCTCGGTAGGATTCTTAGGAGTACTCCAATTCTTTACCGCTTCGATTTTTGCCGGGTCCACATGAATCCCTTTATCGTTGACTATGTGTCCCAAAAATTGAACCTCCTTTAGCCAGAATTCACACTTGGAGAATTTGGCGTATAGTTGTTCTTTCTTCAAGAGCTCCAAAATCAAACGAAGGTGTTGTTCGTGCTCCGCTTTTGTTTTAGAATAGATGAGAATGTCGTCAATGAAAACGATCACGAACTTGTCTAAATAAGGTTTGCATACACGGTTCATGAGATCCATGAAAACCGCAGGTGCATTAGTCAAGCCAAAAGGCATAACCATGAACTCGTAGTGACCATATCTAGTCGGAAAGGCAGTCTTTGGAATGTCTTCATCGAGGACACGAAGTTGATGGTATCCGGAACGAAGGTCAATCTTGGAGAAACATGTTGAACCTTGAAGTTAATCGAAAAGATCGTCGATACAGGGTAAAGGATAACGGTTCTTGATTGTAAGCTTGTTGAGTTCACGATAATCGATGCACATTCGAAACGATCCATCCTTTTTCTTTACGAACAGCACGGAAGCACCCCAAGGTGAATGGCTTGGTCGGATGAATCCTTTGGATGAGAGTTCTTGTAATTGACTTGCGAGTTCTTGCATCTCGGAAGGTGCAAGACGATAGGGAGCTTTTGCCACGGGAGTTGCTCCGGGCACAAGGTCAATACGAAACTCTACTTGTCTTGGGGGAGGAAGACCGGGTAAATCCTTGGGGAATACCTCGGGAAAGTCTCGAATGATCGGAATATCTTGCAGTTTCTTACCTTTATCTTTCGTGTCAACTACGTGGGCCAAGAAGACAACGTACTTTTTTCCGCAAGTACTTTTGTGCCAATGTGCAAGACATGAGTTGAAGACCACGACACGGTTTTTCACAGAAAATAACTAACGTGTCGCCCGAAGGGAGAGGTATACGAATGCACTTTTCGTAGCAAATAACCTCGGCATGGTGCTTGGATAACCAGTCCATGCCAATTATAATATCAAAGTTTCCCAATTGCATTGGAAGGAGATCAAAAGAGAATTCATGATTATTAAGCTCGAGATTGCAGTCGCGGATGACAGAATTTATAGTAATAGATTTTCCGTTTGCTATCTCCACGGAAAAAGAATTGTCAAGTTTCGTTCTTTGTTTAGCAAGTCGAGATTCAAAGGTAAGAGACACAAAACTCCTATTGGCACCGGTATCAAATAAAATGGATGCATAATGATTGTTTACGAGAAACGTACCGTTTATCACGTCGTTGTTTGCTTGTGCCTCATTAGCATTTATATTAAACGCTCGTCCTCGGGGACCACCTTGATGATGAAGTTTTGGGCATCGGTCACGGAAATGGTTTGGGTCTCCACATTCGTAACATGCCCGACCATTAAAAGGTGCCAGATAGTTTGGACGGTTGGCTGGAGCAGCTTGATGGACGGGAGGATGGGTACGGAAAGTAGTGACCACGTGTCCATATCGTCCACAGCTTGAACACAATCGGCATGGTAAGTTGGCAGGATGGTGGTACTTGCAGGTCTGACATTGGGGATTTGGACCCAAATAAGGTTTCGGGTTTTGACCCAAAGGGGCCACTTGAATAGTAGGTACGGTGGGAGCTACGGCTGCGAAGTTTTGACCCTTTCGTTTCTAGTTGCGGTTAGAAGACTCGGGCTTTACATCCTTGACGACCGCAAGAGTAGAAACAACCTTCTTGGAACCCTTTCTTGTTAAGGTTCCGGCTTTGACGGGGTTGTCGGACAGCGTAGCGGATAGACGGATAGTAGCTTCAAGTGTGGGTGGATTGCTTCCTAACACAGCATCCTGAATTTGCATAGGCAGCTCGCCTATGTATTTTTCAATTTCCCGAGCAAGGGGAGTGATCATATGAGGTACTAATAGGCTCAGCTCTTGAAATCGGGTGGTGTAAGCCAGATTATCCCCGCTGTCTTGGGCAAGATCCCAAAACTCAGTCTCGAGCTTCCTCATTTCATTTCGAGGACATAATTCATCAGTCATGGCTTTCTTCAGATCATCCCATGATAAGGATGTAGCAACCTCAACACCACGAGTGCTTTTCTCACCGTTCCACCAGGTGAGGGCTCTCTTTTGAAGTACACTTGTGGCATAGCGAACCCGAAGATTATCGGGACAGTCACTGTTTAAGAACGTGTTTTCCATACTTTCAAACCATTGTAGTAGGCCGGTAGCACCTTCAGTCCCGTAAAATTTTGTAGGGTTGCACGAGTTAAAGTGCTTAAACGTGCATGGAGGCGGGTTGGTACCACCGTTTCCCTGGATGTTGTGAGACCCGTCACTGTTGTTATTGGCTTGGGTCATTTGTCCCACCAGTTGGGCAAGAAGAGTAGCAAGATCCGGGTTGGAAGTGCTAGAGTTTGCACGTCGAGGAGGCATTCTAACACCATAAGAAAAGACAATGATATTTTAGATAAAGTGGATATATATGAGCTATAGTGGGAATAATGCAAGCAGAAAATGCGGGATTCATCATGTCGCGTGCCAATGTATGTGTATTTATTCAAGGTTGATAGGGAAAAATAAGCCATCTATTCCGGGTAGGAGATGATGTCATAGATCATTATTCGCGTAATAGGAATTGCCGGGATTCGCATGCACTACAAATCGTTATTACGTGTGCACCCGTAATAATGATTTGTTTTGCATGTTCATCTAGTTCTTCCTATCTTACTATAACGTCCCCAAAATTTTGAGTTTAGTTTCGGATCGTATTCTTGCGAATACAATGACTTATCAACGTTAAGTAATTCCTCAAAACTTTCAAGGAGACATGCTTTAGCCTATAGGTAAACACTCACTTCAGGAATTCCCAGGAAAGCATACGGGTCCGTTTATTTGGATTTATACGAAATGCTTTCCTAGACAGAAAACCCAATGTACAGGTGTCACCCTTCCAGATTGCACATGTCCTTTACTGGTTTTAAGAAATCAAGTCGTTGACGAGATTTTCAAGATTTTAATAAACTTAAGAGTCTATGAGTATAAAATGTGTAGGAATGTTGCAAATAGTATGGATGAGGAAAGGGTATGGATAAGGAGGTGTAGTGTATTTGTTTGCATATGTTTGTTTGTCAAATGTGTATGTAAAGTATGTATTATGTAGTTAAAGTCTTGTATGTATGTGTATAAGTCTCATGTACCAAACTTGGGAAAATTCAAATAATACCTAACTACAAATAATTCACATAGTAAATAATCATTTAGCACGTAACACATAAGGGGGAGTCCTAGGGTTATAGTCTAGGTCATTGTGTCTAATAACCTAATTCCTTATAACCATGGCTCTGATACCAATCTGTCACACCCCAACCGATGGCGAAATCATCGAGGCGGACATTGGAATGATTGTTCAAAAGCACATGATAGCTAAAATATTTCATAATTCATTAATCTAATTAAAAACAACAAATATTCAAGTACAATACAATTCAAATAACCTAGTCTACTTCAAAACATTGATTTAATTAACTAGGTCCATAAGTTCTTAAGTGGAGGAATCTTCAACAAGCAATCACATATCCAAACCTGAAACATTATTTAAAATCAAGTGTCAACTATAAAGTTGGTGAGTACATAGGTTTAGTGGAACTGATAAATAGTAGATAAAGCGTTTTGCAACTCATTGTTTATCTTGTTAAACATAGCATATATGGTTGTATCATTTATCTAAGCACAATTCAAACCTTGATTGACGCGCTTGAACATAGCACAACAGCTAGGTCCGGTATGTTTGAATATAGTTACCCACTATATCCGATATGTTTGAATATAACACACGGCTATATCCGAGTATGCAGTAATAAACACCCTAACCGGGTGGGCTGGTTAGACACAATAGATCTATTAATATTACTGTTGGTTTTCTTGTGTTTAAAGCAAATGATTATACACCCATGATAATAAGCATATAATCCACATGAATAACACGTATAAACAATTTGATTGAGTAGCATGAAATAATGTTTCACCCCAAAGTATGCAAAAATGTAAAATAGGGGCTATGTAACTCACCTGGCTAGCGGATGTTTTAATCCACGAGTGCGGGTGATAAGGATGTTGAAAACTAAGCACGATGAAATCCTATGTAGATAAATATGTATTATTGTATGTTTGTATATGTGTATTCGTATTTAAATGTGTATAGGTTTATAATAACATTCCTTAAAATTATTTGTATAAAATATTATAGTAAAATAATAATGATTTTTAGTAAAATTTAACATCTAAAAATATATATTTAATCTTGTTAAATATTTATATTTTTAAACAAGTAGATATTATATTTATAAAAAAATTTCTATTATTATATATATATATACTTTCTTTTATGAATTAAAACTTATTTAAACAAGTTTATAAAATACAGGGTTTGTTATTTATTATTTTAAAACTTTGACGGGTTAAATATGCGTGACGAAAAAAAAATGGTTTAATTCTTTCCAAGATAAACGAACGAGTCAACCAACTCGTAATAGTTTTCATTGTATAGGGAAAATATTAAAATATGATAAAATAAATAAATAAAATAAAAACAGAAAAAATTTGGGTTGGGCCAGAGGCCACAAGAATCGAACCCGCGACCTACAACACAAACACACACGCGCATAACCAGCCGGCTATCGCCCATCGCTGGTTATGTGTGTGATGGTTAATACATAACACATATGCGAATTGGTCGCTGGTTCTCGGCAACCGGCAAACCAGTGTCCGAGGATATTGGTTTGCCCGGTGATCGATGGTCTGAGGCCGAGATAGATTGCTTGTTGATAATAGAAGGTAACAGAACCAATTTGAGGCTCGAACCTGGTCGCGAAGGGTCTGGTCTGCAGGGTCCTAAATCCGAGAATGTCAAGAATGGGAATCAAACTTCGGGGTGGAATTAGACTCTGATATTCTGGTCCCAGCTTCTCTCAGAGACGACGAACGCAATGGTAGTTCCAATTTTGAGTGAGAGTGGGTGGAGAGGGGATGGCGAGCTCGTGCAGGTTCGGTAATGGCTTTTTATAGCCGAGTTCGATCCTGATAATGAGACAAGCAATTGAGCATGTCCCGATACTCATCTGGACGAGACGAAACTGTCGAGCCATCTTGCAGGCGTGGAGGTTGACTGTCGGGGCCGAATTCGTGGCGTGGACTTTCGGCCACAAACACGATCAGGCTTTCTGTATGTCGGGGAGACAAATTGGTCGAGGGATTTCGTTCGCGTGGGGACGACGAGGTCAGGGAGACCAAAATCTGTTGTCGAGGTGCAGGGAACGGACGTGTTGGGGGTTCGCCGGAAAATAGCTCGGACCGTCGGTCAATGGGGAAGACGGCCGGAATTGCGAATTGGGAAATGGCAGAATTGGTCCCTGAAGTTTGATTCTGTTTAAATAAAGTCCCTGAAATAATTACGGATGAGTCCTTGTGGTTTGATTTGGCCATGTTTAGTCCCTTAACCGGTTTTTGGTTTAAAACCTTTTAGTTTGAAAAATTTCGAAACAGTCCCCTCAACTTTTTAAAAATAAACTAATTAAATTTCTTTTTAATTTTAAATTTTATTTTATAAACTTATATTATTATTATTATTATAAATATTTTTATAAAAGTTAATTATTTTATTTAAATAGGTTATCTTATTTTATATATAAGCCTTTTTAATTTATATTTTTATATAAAATTTTATATAAGTTTAAAACGTATAAAATTTTAATTATTTTAAATCCACAAAATAAATAAAAATAAATATATATTTTGTACAAAATTAAATAAAAACACTTGCATTTCATTCAGTTGAAAATGATTGCATGATATATATTACAAATGCGTGAATAAAAATCCGGAATGTCACACTTACAATCGGTGGGCAAAATCCAAATCCAAAATGAAATCGATTCAAATGGAAAACAAATTAGGGTTGGATGTGTTGAGCAGAGGGGAAAGTCAGATAACAGAGAGGGAGGCAGAGGGAGTTCGGTTGTTCCGGCCGGCCGACGGTGGGAGGGCGATGGTATGTGTCTGTGTAGACGATGGAAAGGAGAGGGAGAGAGAGAGAGAGTAAGAGGAGATGACTCAAACGAGAGTAGGAAGACAGGCTAGAAACTTATCGGTGAAGGGGCGGGCAGGTGGCGGTTAATTTGTTAATCCCGGCCGTCGGTTGGTGACTGTGGTGGTGTGGCTTTTACTTGTTACAGAGTTTAAGAGAGTAATATATACACACACACACACATATATATATATATATTAATTTGTTAATATAAAAATGAAGGGTAAATTAATCATTTACATGTCATTTAACTGAAAAATCTAACGTCGGTTAGTCTAAAAGTTATAACTTGATACAAACCATATAGATAAAGGGTGTTCAGCGTAATTAGTGAAGATTAAGGTCTATGAGTGTAATTTGATATATACCTAAAAGTTGTTTTCTGTAACTTAGTCATATAATAATGTTAGACATTTAACTTGTATTTAACTTGTATGTGGAAATCCAACAAAGCTACGCCGTTTTGATTAAAACCAAATAAAATTTAATTTAAATGTTTTTATTTTACAAAACTAACTCTATCAGTCTCCATGAATTTAGCCGCCCAAGATCCATTTGATTTTTCAAAGCTTAGATTATTGCCTGACAATTTTTAGAGTTATGCTCTTACACCAATTGAAAATTTAATAAGTTTATATATTTACAACACAGTTGGGTTCTATCCATCGCATTTCTAGCATCTACAAACAATTTAAAATACCCATTTGGTAATTAGTCCCCGTAAGGGCTGCCCTTGATTTTCGGTCATATCTAACATCTTAATCTTGTTTTTTTCATAAAAATGTCACTTTTGAAGGAATTGAAACCGAAGGAAGAGCGTTCATATCAATTTTATTTCGTATTGAAGGAATTGAAACAGAAGAAATACTTGGACTAATATCATCATTCTTTTGCATATCATTATTAATAATATTTGGACTTGAAGTTGTACCAATTTTTTAACTTGGAGTTGAACCAATATCATCAATTTTCGGGGCCTTTCTTTTAAACATATTGCTAATAAGTGCTTGTTTAGCGCGTGGTTTCATCTTCCAAACAATTTCAAATTGCAATAAACCTAAAATCATAAGTGAACAATTGAAAAATTAGACAAACCCTAGAACAAGAGTTAGGAACAATTAAAAAATTAGACATACGATCATACTCAAACAAACAAATTAAAAACAATTGCACATTTTTGCACTTGCACATAAACCTTAAAACAAGATACACTCATAAGCATAAACCCTAGAAATCTAGAATTAAGAGTTTAGAAGATTACAGAGGTGAGTGAGTGAGAGGTGTCTGAAGACTGAGAATCGAGATTGTTGCTTGCTGCCTTGCGCCCTCCCTTGCTCCTGTCGTCGATGGCTGCCTGCCGGCTGCGCACACCACCACCAGCAGCAGCGCTGCTTTTGTTTCTTTCTGTTTGTTTGTGGTGACCTTGTGTCGTCGACCAAGTTACAAACAAATGAGCCCACTTGTTTTGTTGACTAATGAGTTTTAATAAGCCCACATGCCACAAGCCTCCATTAGTTCATTAATCCACTAGGCTATTAACCACACAAGTAGGCCCAAAGTAATTTTAATCGGCCATTTGCGGTCGAGCTTTTTAATAAAAGTATAATTTTTTTAGGGGTAGCATGAAATAATCTCAGCGGTAACGATTTTTTTTAGAGGTAACGTTTTACAAAAAAAAAGTAATTATATTTTTTTCCCACTTCGTCGAGAAAGTTGAGGGGTAGCGGGCGCTACCCCTGGCTTAACCTTATGTCCGCCCGTGTAAGGGCATAAAGCTAGCCGAAACCAACTAGCTTTGGCTATATGTAGTTGCTCAAATTAATTGTCCCAATTTCTTTCATTTCCCTCATTAATGGGTATGGTTGATGGCAGTTGTGTTTAGAAATGGATGAAATGCTATTGTAATTTTATCTCTTAAAACGTAATCCTTATACCTGTTCCTGACATAAATAAAAACACTAGATGGGATGTGAATTAAGGATATAGACGTGGTACAAAGTTGTTTCAGTGATGAGATCTTGGGAGAGCAGGAACAATAGGCCCTTTAGGGGTGTGCAGGGGTCGAACCTAAAACCAAAAGTTTGGTTTTTGATTTTTTAAAAACCGTTTGGCTTCAGTTTTTTCAGTTTTCGGTTTTACAATAATTTCGGTTCAATTTCAGTTTTTTTGGTTTTACCAATTAGATAATATTTTAAAACAAATTTTTTTGTTAACTAATGACTGATTAATTATTACACATTTGTTGCGTCCAAAATTTTTGGACTACATACTTTATTAGTTTTTTTTATAAAATACTTTACATTCAAAAGTAAACATTATAATTCATAAATTCAATATCAAATATAAATCTTAACCTAGTATTAATGCAAAAATGTGTAACACATATACGCATACGTACAATGTATTATAAAAGTTTATATGTATACATTCAGTTTGGTTAGGTTTATTCGGTTTCCAAAAAATAAAAAACTGAAACCGAACCATAATTTTCGGTTTTAAAAAAATACAAAACAAAACCGTCAGTTTTTAGTTCAGGTCAGTTTTTTTGTTGTAATTCTTCGGTTAATTCTGTTTCAGTTTGGTTAGTTCGGTTTTTTGCTCACCTTTAACTAAATTCATGGAGATTGATGGAGTTAGTTTTGTAAAATAAAAATACGTAGAATAAGATTATAATTTGTATTAATCAAAACGACGTAGTTTTAATAGGTTTTACGTCTAAGTTACATACATAACATCACCATATTCGTTTTTTTCATATTAGTACTACTACTATTATTATTGTTATTTTTGTTGCGATAAACTCACGTGAAAGTCATGAAACACATGATCCGAAGACATTATTGGCTATTTTATATTGTTCTAGCTGATTTTACCCACTATTGTTATTGTTATTTTTGTTGTTATAATAAACTCACGTGTAAGTCATGAAACACAATATCCGAAGACATTATTCGCTATTTTATAGGGCGATTCTATTCAGACACACAATATTGCTATTTGCACACATCGAAACCCATACGCATGTGTATAGCCCAATACGCAGCGTATAGGGTTTAGTCTCTAACAAAAGAATAACACGTGTGATTCCTTGTCTGACGGTTGAGTCCCATACATGGCGTATTGCGCTATACATTGCGTACTAGGTCCGGGTTATATTTTTGCCTCAAAACTTGACAGATTTTGGGATATAAAGAAGTTATACGTGGCGTATTGGGCTAGCAATTTTTTTAATTTATATTATATTTATCTTTTTTAATTTATATAACTTTGTTATCTTTTATAACTTATATAATTTTTATCTTTGTTAGTTTATATAATTTTTTCCTTTTTTTAACCTTATTTATATTTTTACATTTATAATTTATCATTTCAACCTGACAATCAAATAAAACATTACATATATTTACATCAAAACATTAAATATATATTATATCAAAATGTTTTTACATACATAACAAAATAAATAACTAAATACAAATAAAAACAACTACGCCTGACCTGCGCCGCCCGGATCCTGACCGGCGCCGCCCTGATCCTGACCCGCGTCGCCCGGATCCTGATCGGGGTCGTCCGGATAGTGACATGGCGTTGGTGGTGATGGTGGCTCGATGCCGACGGCTCGTGACAGATCCATGAGGTGATCAACCGCCCACATCATCAGGTCACCATCCGGTCGCTATGACGAGCATGTCGCCGTGAGTCGGAAACAACTCCATCAAGAAAGGCCTCGGTGGCCCTGTCCAGCCG
The DNA here is from genome assembly GCA_023525975.1 of Smallanthus sonchifolius. Classification (NCBI taxonomy): domain Eukaryota; kingdom Viridiplantae; phylum Streptophyta; class Magnoliopsida; order Asterales; family Asteraceae; genus Smallanthus; species Smallanthus sonchifolius. The sequence continues at coordinate 57,941,669 of CM042040.1, forward strand.
AACAGGTCGATGTACGTGTCAGGGATGCTGTGGCCGCTAGTCGTGGCCGGGGCCGACGTGCGACGGGTCCTCGAACGCCACGCCCTGTAGCGGGTTAGGCATAATTGGTGCTGTCAGTCCCGACATCTGAGGCAACGGCTGTGGGACCCAAGCGTGGTCCCGGTCGGCCCTTATAAACCGAAGGCCAACCCCATCGAATCGGCGCGTGATGCGCATGCCGTTCGTCGTGCAGCGATCTAATCGGACAGGCGGGATGGGCTTGGCCGGCTGATGCACGTGATCAAGCCACGGGGCAAGAACACGCACCAGCTGTGTGATAAAGGCGCCATCATACAACAGCCCGCGCTTCTGCCTTTGAAAGATAGAAGCAAAGTACAACGCCAGGCAGGTGGCTAGAGCGCACCGCCTGCCGGTAAGCAAGCAGAAGAGAAAGAACAAGTCTCTCTCTGTGCACCATTCACGGCTTTTCCGACGCGGTGCCATAGACGTCGAAATAAGCCAGTGTTATAAATATTTGGGGAGGGTACGATGTAATTTCTGCAAAATATATGTTATTGGAAATTGTTGGATGTTTGGCTCTGGTGTACATACCTCAAAGACACTTTGGGGAAAGACTAGTTGATAGGTTTGAAGGGCCATTGGAAGGTTAGTTAGTTTGCTGTAATATTTCTTCATTTGCTTTAGTATTTATAGAAGAAGATACTTCTTTTGCTCTCATAATATTGATGACCTAATAATAGACAAACAACGTAACATATGGTCGAGGTTTTAACACCTGTCAGTTCAAAAGTCTTAGATGACAGTTTTCCGGTAACACATCTTATTTTCATGGTGATAGTGTTTTGTAGCCATTTTATTTCATTTTGGGCCTATGTTATATCTTGCATATAGTAATACTATTTAATCCTTTGATGAATGAACACAGATCAACTTGGAGGATGAGCTAAAGGAGCTAGAGAAAAATGTAAGGGCGTTGAATGTTGATTTTGAAAACGGTAGTTTCAGTACGTTGGAATTGCTTGAGCACATAGATGATATCGAAAGACTGGGTCTTGGCTATCGGTTCCATGTTGATATCAGGAGAGTTCTCGACATAATCGCATCGACACATGTAACTAGGGTTGGACTTGAAGAAAATAAAGATAGCCTTAATGAGGCATCTCATAGATTCAGGATTCTCAGACAACATGGTTATAATGTGTCCCAACCTACTTTGTTTTTTTAAAAAAACCGTTTGAATAAAATAATTGCAAGAATATACATTGACTTTTTTAGTTTATCATATAACTATATTCACAACCAACCAATTTTATAATGACAGTTAAAACTGATTAGGAGACACCATTTTAGTCGGTCAAGTGTCATACAAGAGAGTGTATGTGTGTCTTTAAACGGCTAAAATGTAGCCGTTAACTCAACCAACGGCTTCACCCTAGCCAACCAAATCAACGACGAATGAAATGATGTCACGTGTCAAAAACAAACGGCGGCTACAACGTAGACGGAATGCTAACATATAGCCATCAATTTTAAAATTTGACGGCTATATTTAGCCTCCCGTCTACGTTGTAGCTCCCAAATTTAAAACAAATGGCTATTAAATGACACGTGGCATCATTTCATTGGTTATGATTTAGCCGGCTATGGTGAAGCCGTTACCAGATATACATGCTATAATTTATAGTCGGCAAAATATACGTGGACATTCTCCATAATTGACACGTGGCCGGCTATATTGGAGCCTTCAAATCAGTTTTTACTTGCGTGTTAGTTTCCATTGGTTGGTTGTGGATATGGTTATAATGATAATTTGGAAAAGTCAATGTTTATCTTCTCAACTCTTATTGTCAAAATGTTTATTTTGGCAATTTTCTCTTATTGTTTCGGTTAGAAGTCAACTAGATTTTCACCATACGTCGTAAGCTAAAATTCATTCAATATTTCGATTGCAAAGATCAACTCATTTGCGATTTAATTGCAATATTTGAAAACAGATTTTGTTGGAAGATTCAAGGATAGTCATGGTGGCTTCAATGTCTACAGAAAGATATCAAGGGATTGCTAAGTTTATATGAAGCTTCACATCTTGCTTTTATTAAAGAAAGTGAGTTGCATGAGGCCAAGTTATTTGCGATGAAACATTTGTTGATACTTAAGGGTCAAGAAAATGATGCCCACATCCTTGAACACATAGACAAAGCATTGGAAGTTCCTTTGTATCAAAGGATGCTTAGACTACAAGCAAGGTGTTACATTGATGCATACAAGAAACAATAAGATGCAAATCTACTTCTCCTAGAGCTTGCAACATTAGATTTCAACATAGTTCAAGCCAAGTTCAAAACAGAACTTAAAGAAGTATCAAAGTAAATAAAGCTTGCCTTTTATCGATACTCAAAAACAAAATATAGCATAACTTTATTGATTTGTCTAATATGTAACAGGTGGTGGAAAAATATAGGCCTAGCTTACAAGTTAAGCTTCGTTAGGGATCGACTCATGGAATGCTTCTTTTGGACGGTTGGAATAATTTTTGAACCGCAATATCATTCTTTCCGTGTAGGGCTAACAAAAGTCGGGACGTTAATTACTGTCATTGATGATATATATGATGTTTATGGTTCTGTAGAAGAACTCGAGATCTTCACGGATGCTGTCAAGAGGTTTGCAATTTTGAACTATAGATTATGTCAAGTTTCTATAGTTCAAAATTTATAAATGTGAATTTTCAACTTTTTAGGTGGGATATTAATGCAATGGAACATATGCCCAAGTATTTGCAACTATGCTTTGGAGCTCTTTATAACTTGATTAATGAAATGGGTTATAATACTTCAATCCCACCAAGAGAAGACATCACACCGATCCTTGTAAAAGTGGTTAGTATTACAAGGAATTCTTATAATCTTGGCCCAAATTCTATAAACACAAGCACATTTAATGGGATTTGATACCTAACACGGCTTTGACTCTTTCTGTATTCATAAACTCAACTTGACACATCAAAACAATTACATGACTCTCTGTTTATATTAAACCTATCTTAATCATACTAGACTTCCAATCTTAGTCCTATATTAATTTGAACCAAACTAACGGATAAACAATAAAACTAGATAAAGACTCAAATACGAATTCTAAACTTACTCGAATTCTTCTCCTATTTTCTCTAAATCAGAATTATTCTAACACATACTTCATTAATGGAGTGGCTAAAAACACCCATATTTTTATTACAGTATTGATAGTGGGGAGAATTATTGGAAGCGTTTCTCGTCGAAGCAAAGTGGATTCGAGACAAATACATTCCAACACTTCAAGACTATGTTGATAACGCATGGCTATCGGAGTCGGGGGTTCTTATACTTACTCATGGATACTTTTTAGTCAATCAAGAAATGAAGAAAGAAGTAGTTGAGTCCTTGGAGAGGTATCATGATCTTATGAAATGGTCATCAATGCTTTTTAGACTTTACAATGATTTGGCTACTGCAACGGTATATTAAATTGTTCATTCTATTCACTAAACGTTTTATAATTGTTCTTTTGTCTTAATTTTGTTTTTTGTTTGACATTGATGAGGTTGAGAGAGGTGAAACTGCAAATGCAATATCATGTTACATGCACGAGAATGGTGTTTGTGAGGAAGTTGCGCGTGCATATATAGCAACTTTAATTGACGAAGCATGGATGAAATTGATCAAAGTGCACGTAGTTTGTTCTTAAGAGTTGGCAAATCCGTTTATTGATATGGCAATTAATCTAGCTCGAATTTCACGATGTATGTACCAATATGGTGATGGGCATGGAGCTCCTGACACTCGAACTAGAGATCGGGTCTTATCCGTGATTATTGAGCCCATTAAAACCAGAGAAAAGGAGCATAAGTATACTTGAATGTTCTTTGGAAATAGGTGTACCGATGTATGCCTCGAATATTACAAGAAGTAGATTTTGATATTTGCAAAAGTTTTTAGCACTAAAAACTTTTGCAAAAACATAAAGAGGTTGCTAATGTTTGTATGTGGATTGATTTAAGATATTGAGATCATATTATTTTCATATAGCATTACACTTTTTCATTAAAAGTTGGTTAACTATTATAATTACCTTTTCTTATGATACAACAACAAACATAGTAAAATCTAACTCATAGCCAAGTTATTGGTAGGGTCCGGAAGGGTGGGATGTAGGCAAGTCATACCCTTATCTTGTAGGATAGAGAGACTGTTTCCAGTGAGACCACAACTCTAAAAATTTTGTCAGGACCTGAAAAAGTATATTAGTATCATAGCGCTCACCAAATTGTATCTACACAAAAAACAATAAGTCATCTTATAAAAATAGTATTAATAAAGTCAGGAAAAGGTGAAAAAGTGTGATTAGTAAGAGAGTAAAGTTAGTACATGTAATATCATATAGATACACAACAAAGAAAACGACAACATGCTTAGGCCACCACAAATCTAGATAGATCTAATCCCCTATGATAAAGTACAGACTCATATGTTACCTTCCCCCAAAAAGTTCTTAACCTTAATCCTACGTCTCCACGAAGTCATGTCATCGACCATATCCTCAGAGAGATGCAAGTCTTACAAATCATGCCTAATATGCTCATCCCAAGTCAGTTTGGGTCTGCCTCTACCCCTACTTCCTTCTATGGTGAGAGTTTCCACTGATCTAACCGGAGTTGTCATATGTCTCCTCTTTATATGCCCAAATCATCTCAATCTCCCATCTCTTATCTTATTTGATATACTAGCCACTCCTAATCTTTACCAAAAAACTTCATTTCGTACTCGATCCAACCTTGTGTTTCCACACATCCATCTCAACATACTCATCTCTACTAGCTCCATCTTACGTGCCTGTGTTTTCTTGTTGGCCCAACATTCTGTTACATATAACAAAGTTGGTCTAACTACCACCCTATAGAACTTCCCTTTTAGTTTAGTTACTTGGGAACCTTCTGCGCACAACACGCCGGTGGATGCTCTCTACTAACACCAGCCTGCTTATACGCGGTGGGTTACGTCATTCTCTAAGTCCCCATAAGCATGTACAAAGGATCCTAAATACTTAAACTTGGTTACTTGTAGGACCACCTGACCTTCGATGGTGATCTGGATGTCCTCAACTTCGCTTGCGCCACTGAAATAAAAAAAAGGTACTCCTTCTTCGAGCTCTAATCCTTAATCCTTTGTTCTCTAAGGCTGCTCTCCGCTCCTCTAGCCTCACATTCAACCTCTGTTTACTTTTCGCGACTAGCACAATATCATCAACAAAGAGAATGCACCATGGGACCGCCTCTTAGATTGACTTTGACAACTCGTCTAGGACCACTGCAAATAGAAATGGGCTCAATACGGACCATTGATGGAGGCCTACCTTCACATGGAAAAATTCGGTATCCCCTACAGGTGTACAAACCCTTGTTTCAATCCTATCATACATATCCTGGATTATCTCAACATATTTTCTGTGGACCCCTCTTCTCTCCAGACTATCCCAAATCAGTCGTTGTGGCACAGTATCGTATGCCTTTTCAAGGTCAATGAACATCATTTTCAAACCTCCTTAGGACGTGTATCGCCTGTAGTGGACCGTCCTAGCATGAAACCAAATTGGTTCACCGTAACATGAGTTTCCCGTCTAATTCTAGTCTCAATAACTCTTTCCCATAATTTCATTGTATGACTTGGCAGCTTAATTCCTCTATAGTTCCCACAACAATGCGCGTCTCCTTTGTTCTTATAAAGAGGGAGGACGACACTACTACTCCACTGATCCAACATTTTACCGGTATAGAAGATACAATTGAACAAAGTGGTTAACCACCGGATTCCTTCCTCTCCTAGACACTTCCACACCTCAATTGGTATGTTATCTACGCCAACCGCCTTAGCCCTCCCCTTCTTTCTAAGTGCTATCCTCACCTCCTCCTCTATGATACCCCTACATGAGCAGCTAATCTGTTGTCTGTCGTCTTTGCGTAGTGATGTTGATTTCTTCTTCGTAAGTCCTCCCGCTGTTGGACAAATTATGAAAGTATGTTTGCCAGCTAGATTTGAACAAATTACACTTTCTTATGATAAGTTTCGCATTTGGTGGTGAAAGGAGTTGGTCCATGCAAACTCGTTGATGCAAAGAAGTCCATACATACATGGTCGTGAATAACTCTTTTAACAAATGCTATCCGATTTTAACCATCGCCTTTGATCATTAGCTTTTTTATGAGTAGTGTTTGCTAATTAGCTGAACCGTTAGCCTTGGTAAACACGGTTTAGAATATTAGCATTTATATTGTTGTATGCTAAACATTCAAATTGTTTCTTAATGAAAATGCCCAAAGCCGACTAAACGCAAAAACTAACCAGCATGTGATCACAATCCTTCAAAGTTGATACTTCATTAAGAGAGTAAGAGTTTACATTGACCAAGTGAAATGCCTTAGGTTGATACTATTAGGTACATGAACCTTATATTTGAGGGTTGATACTATTAAGTACTCAACCAGTTCCAACACACAAAATTTACAATTCAAAACACTCGTTGATACGTTGACCTATAACCATGGTTGCAGAAGTAGTTAGCTGCTGCCAGGTCGGTCGACTGGCCAGGGAGTTGCGAGTACTCGGTCTAGGCGGGGGAGTACTTGGACATGGTAAATTACAAAGAAATTAATTTTTAGAAAATTATGTATATGTCAAATATCAAAATTAGTTTACTAATATTTATAACACAATATGTGAATATCAATATAAATCAAAAGGAAACATATGTTCAAATACTAAAGTATTTCAAAAAAATTGACATATACTTTAATATTATACACATAATAATCATTTAATTCTCGTCTTCCAATGTATCTACGTGAAAAACAGCGAAAATCCAACAAGAATCAGTGAAAAACACCGAAAATCCGACTTGACCGAGTTGGACCGATTCCGAGTAATATTTGTTAGACAATAAAAAGGAAATAATTGTTAGAGGATTCACATCACATCCATTCTTAACATAGATGATTTGGATCCCAAAATTAGTGGCTGATTTTATTCTTGGCCTTTAATATTTTCCTTTTTGTGTCCATGTAATTTAGTATTTAATCTCCTTTGTAATCGTATTCTGAATGAATGAAATACAATCAATTCTCTTTCAATCTCAAAAACTCTCTGATTATCATCATGGTATCAGAGCAGTGTTGAATGATTCTTGGATCAAACAACACAAAGTGCTCATCATCTACCTTTAAAATGTCCGAAGACAATAGTGCAGCCAGCAGAATGTCCGATGACTTTACCACCCAATTATCCAACCTCCTCAAAACCAGCCTTCAAATTCAAACCCCAAAACATAACCTCTCCGACAATCTCAAAATCAGCCTCAATCTCAATAGTCAGAATTACGCACTATGGGCTTGGATAATTCGAGTTGCCATAGGCGAAAAATCAAAAACCTTATTGAGCCATTTAACCACAGAGTCACCGGACAAAACCAATGAAAAATATGAGCAATGGGAACAAGAAGATCTTGTGGTGTTCTCATGGCTCATTCAAAACATCGAACCCGCCATCGCTAGTAACTTGACAGAGTTTCCCACAGCAAAATCGCTATGGGATGCTCTTATCATAACATATAGCAGTGGCAAGGACAAGCTTCAAACCTTCGACCTTCATGTTAAGGCGAATGAAATCAAACAAAAAGACACACCTTTAGAAGATTTTTGGATTGTTATGCAAGGAATTTGGGGTGAGATCGAACGAAGAGATCCAAATCCGATGCTGTGTGCCAAAGATATTACCACATACAACACCATTAGGGCTGAACAAAAGTTATTTCAGTTCTTGAATGCCCTAGATCGCAAGTATGACCCGATAAAACGGGAAATCTTGCGATGGGATCCTCTACCCACAGCCGAAGGTGCGTATGCGGCCGTTCGGAAGGAAACCGCTCACCAAAATATTTTAGGAGCAACTTCTGGAGAAGCACACGGGATCAGAACAGGCTTAATAGCCGCAGATCAGAAGGAGGAAGGGGCAAGTTTTGTATCCAAGGGTTATCGCCGGTCAGGTGGTCAGAACGGGTCTTCATCCCGGATCGACAAATCCCACCTCAAGTGTAGCCATTGTGGTAAAACCCGACATACCAAGGAACAATGTTTCGAGATTGTTGGGTTTCCCGAGTGGTGGACGGATGGCCACCAAAAAGACGACAAAAATGGGGGGAAAGGAGCCACCGTGGGCAGCAACAAAACCGCTACCAGCGACGACGGCCATCCCCGGAAAAAAACGAGCAGCGGCGGAGGTTTTGGAGGGGTAGCAGCTGCGACGGATGAAGAAGAAAGGGGCGACACAGGTAACGGTTTTGAGAATTATAACTCAAACCCTCCTTATATTTCACAAAATTCCCATTTAAGTCCTCCAACTTTGTTCAAACCTGAGTATTTTTCCCCTAAAGTTTATAAGCTGCTCAAAGACACTCCCTTGAATGTTAAAATGTCAAAACAAAAATCCATTAAGTCAGGTGTAGAACAAAATTATTTAGGGAAGGCTAATGTGACAAAAGGTTGTGATAACCTTAATGAATCCTGGATATTTGATTGTGGTGCCACGGATACAATGACATTTGATCCTTCAGATATAAAATCAAGATCTAAACCACTGAAGGATCACATCCAAACAGCCAATGGAGAAATTCTTGAAGTTAAAGGGGGAGGAACAATTGAAGTATCACCAAATTTGAAACTATCCAACTGCCTCTACATTCCTTCTTTGTCCCATAAACTATTGTCAATTAGTCATGTCACAAAAGAGTTGAATTGTTCAGTATTAATGCATCCCATTTTTTACATCTTACAGGATATCAGGACGGGTGTGATCATTGGGCGTGGCACTGAGCGTCAAGGGCTTTACTATGTGGATGAGGTGACACATCAAAGGGACTGCTATGTTAACTTATGGGAGTACAGATAGAGAAGCGTGGCTATGGCATAGAAGGCTCGGACACCCATCCACTGGTATTTACATCTTTTGTTTCCAAAATTATTTCCTTCCAGGAGTACGTTAAGTTGTGAAACTTGTGTTTTGGCTAAAAGCCACCGGCATACTTATAAACCGAGTAATACTAGAATCGATGCCCCATTTTCTTTAATTCATTCTGATGTTTGGGGACCAGCAAAGGTTGTGGGGGGGCGAAACTTTTGGTACTTTGTTATTTTTATTGATGACTGTACTCGTATGACGTATATATATTTTTTAAAACACAAATCTAAAGTCTATGAAAAATTCACTATTTTTCATAAGATGATCAAAACTCAGTTCAAAATTAATATCCAGACTCTCCGATCTGACAATGGGGGGGAATTCGTCAATGATTCCATGAAACAGTTCTGTCTATCACAAGGCATAATCCATCAAACTTCTTGCTCTCACACCCCTGAACAAAATGGGGTGTCTGAACGAAAAAATCGCATCCTGTTAGAAATAACTTGTGCCTTACTTATTGAATCACAAGTCCCCACATCATTCTGGCCAGAAGCCCTTGCTACCGCGGCATACCTCATAAACCGCCTTCCCACAAAAGCTCTTAAACTTAAAACACCAATTGAAACCTTAACTGAGCTTACTGAACCTCCTCCACTTCTTACCCTTGAACCAAAAGTATTTGGTTGCTCCGTATTTGTCCACCTACCCAAAGCGGACCGAAACAAACTTAGTCCATGTGCAGAAAAGTGTATCTTTGTAGGATACGGAGTTAATCAAAAAGGATATCGGTGTTATAGTCCAAAAAAACGTCACATGTACACTACCATGGATTGTGACTTCCTTGAAACCGAGTTCTTTTATAACTCCCAACATAATGGTCAGGGGGAGAAAGAGAAATTGGTTGACCCATTAAGTTGGGTAACTTGGGCTCCATCGTTAGAAGAAACTTCTCACAGCACCCAAGATGTGTCACCAACTACGTCCACACAACAATCTGCTGAACCCCCGATTAGTGCCACCGAACAAGATCCTCCGGACCTGGTACCCGAGGTAAGTGAATCTTCTACACCTGAACAAACTCATGAATCTCCTGTTACTTCTAATCGTGAAGTTCCTGAAACAGTAATAGAAACAACTGAGGTTGAAGTGCAGTCAGAACAAGAAGCACCTGTTGGTTATAGATTACCCCAAAGGGTAAACAGAGGAGTCCCACCAAAGCGGTATTCCCCAGAAAAGGGGTCTGGAAACTCCAGATACCCTATGGAGAATATTGCCACATGAAATTTGTCTGATGAGGCAAAGGCTTTTAACTCCTTACTGTATCTAGAAGAAATTCCAACCACTGTGAAGCAAGCCTTAGCCTCAGAAGCATGGAAGAATGCAATGGAGACAGAAATAAAAGCCTTATTAAAAAACGACACGTGGGAAAGAAGCAAGCTTCCAACTGAAAAGAAACCGGTAGGTTGTCGTTGGGTGTTTCCATTAAATACAAACCTGATGGTACCATTGAACGGTATAAAGCTCGCTTGGTTGCTAAAGGGTATACACAGACATACGGAATCGACTATTCCGAAACTTTCTCACCGGTTGCCAAACTTGATACAATTAGGGTTCTTCTGTCCATTGCAGCCAACAAAGGTTGGCCTCTTCACCAGCTGGATGTAAAGAATGCGTTCTTGCATGGAGAGTTAAAGGAAGAAGTCTATATGGAGGCCCCTCCAGGTTTTTCTGAAGAATTCAAAGCAGGAGAAGTATGTCGGTTGAAAAAATCTATCTACGGGCTTAAGCAGTCCCCACGGGCTTGGTTTGGGAGGTTCATTATTGCTATGAAGGGGTATGGTTTTCGGCAAAGCAATTCCGACCACACCTTGTTCCTTAAAAAAAGGGGAAACCAGGTAACGTGCTTAATCATTTATGTCGATGATATGATAATTACAGGAAATGATTTAGAGGAAATATCAAAATTGAAGAAACACCTGTTCGCTGAATTTGAAATGAAGGATTTTGGAAGGCTTAAGTATTTTCTGGGAATAGAAGTCCTAAGATCCAAACAAGGGATATTTATCTGCCAGAAAAAATATATCCTTGATTTATTGGCTGAAACGGGAATGATTGAATGCAAACCATTCAACACTCCAATGATGACAAATCATCGACTACACATGGAGGAAGGGGCAAAACTGGCCGATAAAGAAAGGTATCAGCGAATGGTGGGAAAACTAATCTACCTCTCTCATACTCGGCCAGATATAGCTTATGCGGTGGGAGTGGTTAGTCAGTTTATGCATCAGCCCCAAGTGAATCACATGGAAGCAGTATGGAGGATCATAAGGTATCTCAAGGGAACATCTGGGCATGGTATCCTATTTAAAACTAATGGGCATCTGGAAATACAAGGATATACAGATGCAGACCGGGCAGGAAGTCAAGATAACCGGAGATCAACATCAGGATACTTCACTATGGTTGGTGGCAATCTAGTCACATGGAGAAGCAAGAAACAGAAGGTAGTTGCTCTCTCAAGCGCAGAAGCTGAGTTTCGAGGGATTGCTCGGGGAGTGGAAGAAATCTTGTGGATACAGAAACTTTTAACTGAAATTGGTTTTCCTCCAACGAGCGCCATCAAAGTTATGTGTGATAATAAAGCCGCCATTCAGATCTCAGAAAATCCTGTTCAGCATGATCGAACCAAGCACGTTGAAGTAGATAGACACTTCATCAAAGAAAAATTAGAGACGAGTATAATTGAACTTCCATTTGTGCCATCAGGAGACCAGCTTGCAGACATCCTAACTAAAGCTGTCAACGAAAGAATTTTCAATAATTATCTTGACAAGTTGAGTTTTGGCAACCCGACTACTCAACTTGAGGGGGAGTGTTAGACAATAAAAAGAAAATAATTGTTAGAGGATTCACATCACATCCATTCTTAACATAGATGATTTGGATCCCAAAATTAGTGGCTGATTTTATTCTTGGCCTTTAATATTTTCCTTTTTGTGTCCATGTAATTTAGTATTTAATCTCCTTTGTAATCGTATTCTGAATGAATGAAATACAATCAATTCTCTTTCAATCTCAAAAACTCTCTGATTATCATCAATATTGTCTCGGTACCATACCGAGTACTCAGCCGATACTGCCTATAACAACATGTATATATGAGAACACATTTTTAAATATGTTTTAGAGAAATTCTTAATCATTTACGGAGACTCACTCTAACTACAAAAGGTATTCTATCTTGATTCACTCAGAATATTATTTAGTGATGAGTGAAACCATTGTAATGTCAGTAATGAAGATGTTGTTTATAAACGACCAAAATATTATATAGTTAAATATATGGTTGACAACTCGTTTGAATTTGAATAGTCATTATTAAACATACTAATTTGTTGATGATCATGTGAATGTGTCCAACATTTTCATCAATGATAGAATATAGTCAAAATATTTATATAATAAGTATTCATATCTTGTTTTCAGATCTTTAACATTGAGCAAATCTGCGGCTTACGCAATGTTTGCTTTGAGTAGGTTGTAACTTTAGTCTATTTGGCTATTAGAAGACCTATCACTCGATGGGCATATGATGCTACATTGGAATCATTTATGATTACAGGGATAGGAAGGCTTGAAACTTTTTTTATAGATTTAAGTAATGTTACGAAGTTAGAAATTGATCTTGAAGAGATGAGTAGATTACATTTGAAAAAACCTTTTGTTGATGAGGAAACAATGAATGCGGAGACAGAGCTGAAGCTGCATGGACATTGAAGAAGAAACGTAACATGTTGATTTCGGTATCATTAGTTAAGGATATTGTTAGAAACATGATACTTAGAACTGATGTTTCAAAACAATGTTTACTGATGATGGGAACTTCCTACCAAGGACAAGTTATTATCGAAGTGTTAAACTTGTTATCGATGGCATCGGGTGCTGATAATTGAAGTTAATGCTAATGAACAACTTAATGTTTGTAACATCCAAACCTATTAGGGCTAACATGTAACTATTATAGAAGATTAAAATCCAAACAACAATCGGCAATAATAGAAACAAGGTTTAACGTTCGAAATTCCAAAACATTCTAAGAGAAGTTCAAAAGAATTAAATTAAATGGTCATTATGAATGTGAAAAAAAAGGTCTCTAGTTAGTCTAATGCACTCTCACTACCCACCTAAACGTCCCTATATACCTGACATGCATGAAAAAGAAAAGCACGCCTAAGGCAGTTGCTCAGTGAATCGATATACGGGATAATAAAAGCTTGAATGATGAAATAATAGATCAACACGAAAAAAACGGTAACTACACATCAGAAGTAACATAAATACTGAGACTGATGGTTGTGGTAAGTGATTTGGGGCGCTAAGGGGTGGGCGCGAGCCACCGTGGTGGCGAACACCGCAAGGGTGTCAAGCTAGCGAGGGGCTTTATTGAGGGGCGTGGGTGGGCTAGCGGGCGTGGAAAGGTATTTGTGTTTGAGGGTGATTGGGTTAAAATTAAATTAAAACTATAAAAAAATTAGTAATATTAGTTTTTCAAATCAGAAAAAAAAATTCAGTTTTATGAAAAACAAAAGTCCGGTAGCGATATATGAAAAACAAAAGGAGCGTATTCGAAAGGAAATGGAACAAAATTAAAACCCTATGGAATAATTTAGTATTTTATTTTCTATGTATTTCTTTTTTTTTTATCTTTTATTATTATTTTCTATTTATGTTAATATTTCTATTTATATTATGTAATATTAGTTTTTAAATTTGAAATGAATAAATAATTAAACAAAAAATTAATTTGATAAAGCCCCCGCTCACCTGCACCACAACACCCTCAAGTGCTTCAGCAGGGGCTTTATCCACTGCTTAGTCAGCATCCAGTCAGCGCCACATGGCGTGATATTAGAGGATGAATCCACTCTCAATAAAGCCCCACAACCATCAGCCTGATATTATAACATATATACAATAAACGTCATCATATCAAATGGATGTTCGAAATACGTAAATAGTAACCAAATCACATGAAAAGGTCACCCATGTCTGAAATCAGAAATAATATCTTATGATCAGTTCATATGTCGCCTAGAAAATAGTGCACATAATACTCAAAGAGTAATAAAATGGAGACGATCTGAGTACCACACAATCAATGGCACAATGAAACGTTGGGAACCCACCTCCCAAGTAGGGACATGCTCAGGTAACATTATATTATATAGAATTAATATAGTAATAAATCTAACACTAATACTGTTAAGATTCATACACATGTTTTAAAAAAAACTTTTGATAGCGAAAGCAACTATACAAACTGATCCAGGCCAAAACCCTAGATCGTCCGACATGAGGTTTAGATGCAAACCAAATAAAAACAAAACCTACCATGTGGTTTGATTATACCTTATGAGTAACAAATAGTCAAGTTGGAACACCACGAGACCAACGCATCGGTCACTAGATCCAATAACACGAACCAGCCAAGAATCTGAACCCATTCAGTTTTGAAAAGTGGCTCACCGGAAAACACAAACCAGATTTTGCCTGGTTACTTCCTACGCACAACTGCAGCGGAGTGGGGGACACTACAAAAATTTTAGGAAGATTCAACAACTTGTCTCGATGACATGTCGTCAAGATAGCCTTTCTCGATAACATGTCGTCGATAATTCCCCCGTAGGCAAAGCCAAAAATTTTCACCTTTTCCCGCTTGACCATAGCCGACGACATGTCGTCGAAAAAAGGTGAAAAAAAATGAGAATTGGTCTGAGCCCATCCCCTACAACTTGTCGTCGTAATTGGCTCATCTATCTCGACGACACTTGTCGTCGAGATTGCTTCGTTGAAACTGCTTAAGTTTCTAGTAGTGGGAGGTGAATGGCGGCGGTGAGGTGCGGTACAGACAATAGTTGCGACGACTAGCGGCTGTGGTTTCCGGTGGCGGCGGCTGCGACACACGGCGTTCAGAACCGAAAGAGGGGAAGCCGACGGTGTTAGGTGTGTGTAGGGTGGGATTCAGTTTTTGCAATTAATCTCTAGAATGCATCTTGTGGTTTATTTCTTCCTAATCTCCTACACCCTTATTTGTAGTTTCTCCAAACTTAAACAAGTTAGGGTTTTGAGTAAAATTAAATTAATTATTTAATCTGATAGTTATCAACTTAGTATTTAATTAATCTCTAAAACAAATTACAATTAGTTAATAACCCCTTAATATTGAATTAATTCTAAATAAATAGTAACTTATTTAAATTATTTCATAAGGAATTCAATTTCATTGTCATTTCGTGCCGGAATGTTTAACCTTTTCGACATTTTCAGGTTAACTACGTTAACGCAAACATCGTTATCTCAAGCATCGTTCATACAAACTCTGTCATCTCAATCAGTCATACGTGCATTGCATTTAATTAGGTTAATTAAATGTGTCAATTAATACGCACACACTCACGAAGCGGTAACTCGTAGAATTACCGGATCACACTTTAGTCTAACCCGGAACTTTGGTGATTATTGAAGAATAATATTTCGAACAATTAATAATTTATAATTAATATAAATTATGTGATTTTGCGTGTTATATGATTTTGTGTGTTATATGATTTTATGTGAATTATGTGAATTTTCTTGATATCGCTCATGTTTATCGAATGCTAATTGTGTTAATTAATTTTATAGAAGATGGAGTTTTTATAAAAATAATAGTCAAGGGATTTAATTGTTTTTAGTATTAATTGTTTTTAAAATAGTCATGGACCATTTAGATAGAGTTTTTTTTTACATATTTCTCCCTCTTAACCTCCTTAATAACATATATACCCAACCATAAAAATCAATTACATATTTACCCAATGCTTACACAATTACCTATTTACCCTTATATATAAATTGATATAGTTAGGAAGAGAATATTTGTAAATATTATTTTAATTGGTTTATTAAGAGTAAAATAGTACTTCAATAAGTTATTTTAAATGAATTGGGTAAATATGTAATATATAAGCTTTAGGTAGGAGAAATATGTAATTAAAATTAGGGGTTGGGTAAATATGTAATAAATGAACTTAAAAAGGGGATATATATAAATGACTCATTTAGATAAGCCCATTAATTATCCTTGATCCAAGTTTTAAACCCATGCATGCAAGTATATATAAAATTTTATAAAAATTAAAACCCTATTCTCTTTTTTTTCTCCTCTAGCCGTCGCGACCCAAGACCCCCCCCCCCCCTTGTGAGCCGAGAGCAATAATCAACCCAAGCACACCCTCTTTGATCTTCAATCTTGCAATTAGAAGTGTATTTGGTCTAATCTAGGCGTTTCTAACAATCCTACGTAAGTTATCTCACCCGATTTCGTTACTTTATGATTTCAAGAATTTTGATTGAAACCCTAGTTCATCCAAACATGAGTTTTTTGTAATAAAGTTGGTGATTTGGTTATTTGATTGATGTTATTGCACCTATATGATGAGTATATTGTTATTTGGAAAACCCTAGTTGCATGTAGTTCATAACTTGACTAAAGTAGAAACTTTTTGATTATGTGATGTTGTAGGATGGCATGCTAGACATGTATGACGATTGTTATGCTTATATTATGCTAGTTAGGTTGTATGCAATTGAATTGGTGCGTTGAATCTTGTTAACAAAGCTAGAAATCGTAGACCTTCCTAAAGAGGAAACTTTATTGAAAGGTGTTTCTTGAATGTGAGTTGTTTTACGTGCATGATGATTATAGGATGATGCTAGCATGTTATTATGAACGTATTAAAGCTTGTTAGAGTGATGTTTGGTACAAATCACATGCATTGATCATAACTTGTTAAAAGTGAAAACTTTTAGAATTTGAAACTTGATGTCTAGACTTAATGTGTATGTTGTGATGATCATTCATGCATTAGTAGGTATGTATAAACATGATTAGGGTCATTCAAATGTGTAATAGATGATGTAATCTATTGAAACCAAACTTTGTGTTCATACATTATTAAAAATAGGAACTTTGACGAACGTGCATTGTGTAGACATAACTTGTCATGCTAAGTTAGTTATGAGTTGTGTAGCATGAAACTTGAATTACTTATGTACTATGTATGTTAGTATTCAAACCAAACATTAAATCACTAAACGGGTCACCAACGGGTCGTCGGGTCAAACTTGGTCAATCTTGGTCAAACTATTAAATATTTTATAAACACTTAAAACAATGGGATTGTTTAGATACTTAGGGTTCATGTCAACTTACACCAACACACACTTATAAACCGATGTTTATAGGTGGCAGTTAGTAGTCCAGCAGTTTTTACTTAGCTTTCATCTGCACGCATTTTAAGGTGAGTTTCACGGCCCCTTTTTCTATGTTTTAAACTAGGGGGAGAAAACATGAACACAAACAGTTAGATCTTACATTTCTTTTATATCACTTGTTGTATTAAGCGCAAACATATCATACAAGTCCTTACATATCGAATCGTTTAATATATGGAATATCGAGGTAATCTTGAGTAGTACTACTGGCATGACAAGCCCCAACCGCGTTAGTAGCACTAACACGACTGGATGTCGAACGGGTGTAACTTTGACCTAACATCTTACCATTCTTCATGACAGACATGGTGGAAGGCAAATCAAACACAAACAGTCAGCTTCGGTGTCGAAACGCTTTAGTAACATGTTTATTAGGCTAGCTACCTATTGATAAAATTGCAATTGTTTTATCTAGTATATTTACTTACATTTGAAACCTATGAACTCACCAACCTAGTGTTGACATATTTTAGCATGTTTTCTTAGGTCGTTAAGGTACGAGCACGAGACTAGGGTATGCATTCATTAGAGTCTCATTTATTTTTCAAACTTCGAATTTAATCATTTACCTATTTAAATTGCATGGTTTGGGCTCGTTTGTTTTGCGCGTGGATTTTGTTAAACCTTTTCGCTTCTGTATTCCGTATTTACTCTGACTATTAAATGGTATTTATTAAACTCATATAGAGTCGTTCAATGTAACTAATGACTGAGATCCTGGTATTTCACACTCCTAACGGTAAAACTCCGTTAGTGGATTTTGGGGGTGTGACAGTGGGCATACTAGTCCAACATACTCCCACTTGCACGAGTCACGATGATATGTCAACACAAACAGTGGTGGACGTCTAGCTACATCTCACTGCCCTATCGCTTTTTAAGCCAGTCAACTATTCTCGATTAGTCTAAGTACCCTTACTCAACTATTCACAACAGTCATAGTTATATGTTAATTATCCTTTTTGGAATAGACATCCTATTGAACATGAGATATGGATCAAAATTTCAATCTCATATAGTGTTCACTATTATCTTTTTTGATCGAGATTCAAAGTTGTCTATCAAACTATCAGTTTGAGCATGACCATGCGTTTAAACTAGTTTGAATCAACAAGGGACCAAGAGATGTCAAACTCTTACATAGGTAAGGGAACATATCCCATCTTCACTATATACAACTTTTATTAAATTTCAGAATCGCTCCCAACTATTATCCTTATTGTTGCCTAGTCAAAGAACAACGTTAGATAATGTCAAAGAACAATCCTCCATAGAATTGAGTTTTAGTATGTTTTTCAAGCCGAAGGATACAAAGACAATACCATTTTCAAAACCCACTTTTGACTGTGATCCATGAAATAGTTTTAAAGTGAGTTAGGTCCAATAATCATTCTATTACTATTATTTGTGAATTTGGTATTCAACTCTTTGAACCTTCATTACATGAATTAACCAACTAGTTCACAAGTCTTGACTCAAATTTATTCTCATAAACCCGACCTTTTATTCATGGATTTAAATGTACTAAATCTTGAACCCAGAAAACATTGACGAAGAACTTAACTATTAATTCAAATCAGATAAAACTTTCTCGTGTGACCTAATGCTCTAGTGGTATGGTGCAACTCAAAATAGATGTATTGTGTTGTAAACATAAAGAAGATTTAGTAAATAAGTCATGCTCATATGAGGGACAAAATATGTCAACCCTACTCATAATGTTGGTCACTATCAAACATGAAGTATTTTGAAGGCATTTAAAAGTTCTAGCTCATATGAGGGACGAGATATGTCAAAAGAGGTACTCCTCATTTGTGCTTTGTGCCATATCGAAGAAAGAAAACAAATTATTTATCTCAATAAGTGAGGATTCTTGCTTAAAACCATATTTGAAGTGTTATATTATGTTTTAATTTATTAAGCATGTTCCGATCTGAAATCTAATAAGTAAATGGTTCAGTATGGTTTTTCATAAGATTCGTGTGTCAAAAGAGGTACTCCTTATTAGGGTTGTTTGGCAAGTGTTGAACTATTAAGAGGTCTGAATGGTTCAGAATTGTTTTTCATCTGAACCATTAATAGGTAAAATGAACCATTAAGAGGTGGACTTTTAGTGAAACAAACACACCTTACCTCTGAACGATTCAGAGTTAGCATGTTAATATGATCATTAAAAGGCTAACAAACAACCTCTAATTATAAAGTAATTCCGTAATTTGTCTTATTATGATCAATATTTTGAATAAGTTTTTTCTATAATATGCTGTTTACGAAAAGAATATGTTACTTTCATCACTCATCGATGATGAGATACATATCTTATCTAATTTTTTGTCCTCTATCAAAAATCAACACAAAATAAAATTACAAGAAAAACAATTTCTAATATTCAAAACAAAATATTATCATCTTAATTTTAACTTTCAATTTGATTTTCACAAGAAAGATTAAGAATATATATTTAAAAACACAAAATATATCATAAATTTCTATGTACTTTTGAATTTCTCTGTTGGTCTATTTACAAGAAAAAAAAACTCATTAGACCATGCCTTACACCTTTTTTTCACTTTCCAGACGAAAAACTTATTAGTTTTCCGTTTGTGTACAAAAAGGATGCAAAAGTAACTGCAAGGATGCCCACCTCTTACCCAAATCCTTATGCAAACAACACTCGATAAAACCCCGAAACTCGTCAGAAACCCCTTACGGCAAACTCGGCGGTTCCCCAAAACATATCACGCACATGAGCGTCGCCCAGTCCGGTTTCTGACCCGTTGGCAAACACGGAAAATAACCCATATAAAGTTCCAAAATCGTTAACCCTAAACCCCAAATATCACCCGAATAACCATTATAATTCGCACCATAACTATCCGGGTCAAACTGCTCCGGACTCATGTACGCGCACGTGCCTACATACGAATCGCACGTGTCAAGCATCCGGCACATGATTTTACTAACCCCAAAATCCGCAATCTTCACATCCATGTTTTTATTCACAAAAAGATTCGCTGGCTTTATGTCTCTATGAATTATTTTAGGGTTGTGCTGGGGACACCACTGGTTTTTTTTTCACACCTGACCTAACCGTCACGTATAGGTCTAAACGTGACGGCTATGACCCAAACGGTCACGTATCGGCCTAAACGTGACGGTATGTCTCTCGTGAGTCCGGGAATAAAAAGGACACTAATGATACAAGGTTGATACGAGGTTTTGCAGTCTGCAAAAAGGCAACCCTAACGGTCACATATAGGCCAATACGTGACGGTTGTGTACGAGGTTGTTTTGATAGAAAGTTAACGTTGACAGTGTTGTCGGACACCTAACCTAACCGTCACCGTTGGACCTATAGATGACGGTTTGGTTGCAGATTCAGCTTATATTAAGACAACTCTCACCACTCACTCACACACTAAACCCAAAATCAAACACAACTCTCATCACATTAAATCCACGATCCACAACTCTCACCACTCACTTTCATCACACTAAACCCACCATCATACACAAACCCGACACTACCATTTTCACCATAATTAAAAAGAACAGAAAGTATAGACGAAAGAGTGTGTTTGAGTTCTTGGTTGTGGTTATTTGTTGTTGGGACACCCAAGTAATATTTGTTTCACGCCTGACACCGATGTCGAGTTCGGAAGATCCTTATTAGAAGTCGAAGCTTCCAGATTTGAATGGATCTGAACCAGGTTTAACAAGTCTTTATTTTATTAAGGGTTCTACTGGGACGGGTTTAACAAGTCTTTATTTTATTAAGGGTTCTACTGGGACGGGTAAACTTAGTGGTGTGCAAGTTTTTATTTTACGTCGGGTATCTAACCGGCCATTATGTTTTCAGGAGTATTTCGTATTCGGGAGTCACCCTTCGGGGGGGGGGAACCAACCCGTTGAATACATACGGTCAAGAGTCATCGCAGCAGCAACCATTACCGGATTACAGTCAAGAGACGTACATGTCACTATTTGGACCGACGGATTACGGTCAAGGGTCATACCGGCCACAACCAGAACCGGATTACGGACATCTCTCATACCGGTCACAATCAGAACCGGATTACGTACATCTCTCGTGCCAGTTACAACCAGAACCGGATTACGTACATCTGTGGTGCCGGTCACAACCAGAACCGGATTATGAACATTTCTCGTACCGGTCACAACCAGAACCTACACACGTGTCGGATAGTTTCCATAGGAATGACACAGATGATAGTGAGTCTTCCGTTCATTTGAAAGGAAACTATGGGGATGCGGAGAATACATTGGACGATGATCGCATACGCAAGGCGAAAATTTCATATAAAACAGACAAAGTATGACAACAACTCTTTCGTTCGTTTAAATTGTTTATTTATTTGTTTTATGTACTATGTTTTAAGTCTGACCTTCTAACTATTTCAGTATTTTAATTCTCGTGAGGATTTGGTGGATTGGGCTAAGAAGAGAGGAGGCGAGCAT
Source organism: Smallanthus sonchifolius (assembly GCA_023525975.1). Lineage (NCBI taxonomy): Eukaryota > Viridiplantae > Streptophyta > Magnoliopsida > Asterales > Asteraceae > Smallanthus > Smallanthus sonchifolius. The sequence goes on from CM042040.1 coordinate 57,963,454, forward strand.
AGGTGCGTCATTGTGGTCAGTCGGACAAGGAAAAAAGATGTGGAATTCGGATGCAATCGTGGTGGGGAACCTAAATGCAGGGGCACAGTTAGGAGTACTGGGAGCATAAAAAAATCATGTCCCTTTAAGCTCGTAGGGAGGTACATCGGAAAGAGTAATAGTTTGAGGTTGGACATGACAGACGAGACACACAACCACGATCCTGTTGTATTTGAGGAGGGCCACGCGCAGCTTAGGAAGATGTCCGCCGGGGAAATTGATCTGGTTGAGAGGTTACACCGGCAGCACATGCGTGCACGTCACATTCTTGCAGCCGTACGGGAAGAGTTTCCCGGTAGTAGATGTGTTGTTCAGGACATATACAACGCCACAGCGTTAGGGCCGAACACCGTTATGTCACGGGAGTGGTTAGATGAGGTTGGCAAGCTAGCGAGGGCCACAGTGATTATTGGAGATGATGGTCCGTGGGATAGTCTATTTACTATGGGCTGGCCCGCACACCGAGAGCTTACCATCGAGGTGTACTCTACATTTGTGTTCTGGTCGCGTGAGCCAGGATTGCCAGAGCTGGACGAGACTGATATTGCGGACGAACGGGAGGAGGCGGATGTTACTTTCCGCATATTCGGGGTTTGGCATCGTATGTCCCTTAGACGGTTTGCTGTTGTCAGCAACCTCTATACCAAGGAGGAGACTCGGCATCCGATCTACACCACAACTATCTATATGGGGCCAGATGACGCACACCGGGTCAAGTGGCCTGCGATTGGTGACCATGCGTGTCACACCCCCAATTTCAACTAACGGAGTTTTACCGTTTAGGAAGTGACGAACCATGATCTCAGAAATTAGTTACTTTGAACGACTCTACATGGGACTCAAATGAAAATATCATAATAATCAGAGTTTCAATTCGGAAGCGTAAAGAAAGTAAATGCTCAAAACACACGCGCCCAAACCAAAAGTCCAGAAGTCAAAAAGTCCAAAACGTCCAACCAAACCAAGTACAATACAAGATAATCCAAACAAACATAAATAAGCCATAATCAATATAGTTGAATCCCATGCATGCCCTAATGTGCACCTGTGTCTTATCTTAGCGACCTGAGAAAACATGCAAGAAAATATGTCAACACGAGGTTGGTGAGTTCACAGGTTTCAATATATAAATAAGCGTTTACTAGATTTATGATCATTCAGTATGTATCTATAGGTAGCTAACCTATGTTCATGTTTAACTCAAACGCTCGCAACCGAAGCTGACTGTTTGTTTATTGCTCCTGCCAGGTCTATCAACACTGGCGGTGTGAGTAGGCTAACATTTCACCCGTTCGATTTCTAATCGAGTTAGAGAGACTAACGCGGGTGGGATTTGTCAAACCCAGTAGTACTACTAAATATTACCTTGCTAAGATCCACATTAACGGTCCGATATAAGATGAGAACTTTCTGTGATAGCGTGTTACGCTTAGCTTTAACATTGATAACATATGAATTGCTAAATCTCAAAATCATTTAATCATGTTTTCTCCCCCAAGTTAAACAGTAAAAAGGGGCCGTGAAAACTCACCTGCGTTGCATTGTAGGTAGTATCACACAAGAGACAAGTTGAAACCACGAGTGTAAGTCTCAAACGACTTACGTACGCTCTAAAATTATAAAAACACAAATTAGGGACAAGATGGGATTTGTGACGATGACACATAATAAGGAACTTCCTAAACATAACGTTCTAATGACCATGAGTAGACGAATGTGTCCACGAGAATACAAGATTCTTGAATTATACAATTAAGGAAAACTACGGTTCGTGACGAGTGACAAATAATAATAATAAAATATATATGTCGTTTTTAATTGAGTTCAAGGATTGAAAATAATATATTATTTTATAAACGATTTTTAAATAACGGATACGAGTTACAAGAATAAACCCGAGTCTATAGGTGGTTTTCCAGCTTCAAAACATATTAATATAATGTAATAATTATTGTTTTCAAAATATAAATATAAATCAAACATTCTGACAAAAGGTTTTCTCACACACGACCGCGCCTAAGACAAGGCACGACCGTGTTCAGGACACCGGCGCGACCGTGCTGGTCAGGGGCGCGACCGTGTTGATCAAAACAGAAGTCACAACAAAGTCTGGTCATCAGGCACGACCGTGCTTGTGTCAGGCACGACCGTGTCTAGGGTTTTCTAGGCATGACCTTGTCTGGCTCGCAGGCACGACCAGGTCAGGTACGGGGCACGACTGTGATCGGATAGGCATGACCGTGCTAGCAGATTAGCGCGACCGTGTCTCAATAATTTCATAATCAAATCGATTAAATCTTATAATATTAACGTTGGAAATCATGGGGCTTTTGATAAACAAAGAATTTCGAACATAACCATGTATTTTAAATGGATTAACAACATGTCTAGATTAGTATTCGATTAACCCTAAAGTGTATGAACTCTAGGTTTCTGATTGGGTTAAATTCGATAATGCAAGCCCGAAAGTTACCAGATTACGATTGAAACGAAGCTAAGGATGCAAAAAGTTACCAGATTACGATCCGAATTGATGGTTCCCGACTAGTTTGGTTGCCGGCGCTAACGGGTTCGATCTCCGGCGAGTGTGAATGCTTCTCCGATCAATTCAACGCGTGCAGAAGCTCCAGTGGGGATCGTCTATCAAGTGCAGAGGCTCAAAGTGTGAAATGGGTATACGAATTTGATGAATCCGATGGTATATGGCAAGGATGTCGACGGTTATGAGATTAATACCCATAACTGGGATTAATTCGCGTATAATGGAGATGTTAATGCTCGATGATAGTCGATTAATGACGTGAATGTGCAAAACGGTTACGAAATCAAACAGAAGTCGATTAGAGACTGCATTTACGTTTCAACTGACGAGAGGCGCGACCGTGTCAACAAGAGGCGCGACCGTGCCAAAACAAGGCGCGACCGTGCCTACTAGGGTTTCTGGATATTTACAAAACTAGCCCTTGCAACTTCAGCTTTGACAAAAATGATTCCTTGGCCTTAGAATTTGGGTTAACTTGGTTAGGATTTAACAGAATATTTAACGGGATCACTACGAAATTAACTTGAAAAGTCGGATTGTCACATCATCCCCTACTTGAAAAAATTTTCGTCCCGAAAATTAAATAATAAAATAAAAAAAAATTCCCCGGGATATCACATCATCCCCTAGTTGAAAGAATTTTCATCCCGAAAATTAAATAGTACCTTAAGAATTTGACACGGAGTGCTTGAACAGATTAGGATATTTGGGCATCATCTGATCCTCGCGCTCCCATGTGAATTCCGGTCCGCGTTTCGAGTTCCAACGAACTCTGACAATAGGGATTTTACTGTGCTTTAACGTTTTGATTTCCCTATCCATAATTTCCATGGGTTCTTCGATGAAACGTAACTGTTCATCAACATGTAGTTCCTCAAGAGGAACTGCGAGCAATTCGTCTGCTAGACATTTCTTCAAATTTGAGACGTGAAAGACGTTGTGTACACCACTAAGTCCTTCAGGTAGGTCCAGTTGGTACGCTACTGGCCCGATTCTTTTCAATATCTTGAATGGTCCAACATAACGAGGATTCAGTTTGCCTCGTTTCCCAAAATGAATGACACCCTTCCAAGGTGAGACTTTTAATAAGATCATATCCCCTACTTGAAATTCTAACGGTTTACGACGCTTATCGGCATAGCTCTTTTGACGATCACGAGCTGCTGCCATATGGTTTGTAATTTGAACGATTTTCTCAGAAGTTTCAAGTATGAGTTCAGGACCTGTAAGTTGACTATCCCAAACCTCGGCCCAACAAATAGGAGAACGGCACTTTCGTTCATAAAGTGCTTCAAATGGAGCTGCCTTGATGCTAGTGTGATAACTGTTGTTGTAGGAGAACTCCACCAACGGTAGGTGAGACTCCCAAGTGTTACCGAAGTCAATCACACAAGCTCGTAGCATGTCCTCCAGCGTTTGAATAGTACGTTCTGTTTAGCCATCAGTTTGAGGATGGTATGCTGTGCTCATATCTAGACGCGTGCCTAAGGCTTTGTGTAACGACTGCCAGAAACGAGAAGTGAATCGTGCATCACGATCCGAAATGATAGATATTGGCACCCCGTGCCGAGAGACTACTTCTTTCAAGTAAATACGAGTAAGCTTATCCATTTTGTCGGTCTCTTTGATTGCTAAGAAGTTAGCGGACTTTGTTAATCGATCAACAATTACCCAAATGATATGACATCCGGTAGGAGTTCGTGGTAATTTGGTGATGAAGTCCATGGATATTTGTTCCCATTTCCACATGGGAATTTCTGGTTGTTGGAGAAGACCAGAAGGCTTTTGGTATTCAACTTTGACCTTCACGCATGTCAGACATTTGCTCACAAAGATAGCTATATCGGCCTTCATCTCTGTCCACTAATACAGTATCTTTAGAACATGGTACATTTTGTCGGAACCTGGATGAATAGAGTAACGAGATTTATGAGCCTCATCCATGACTAGTTCTCTTAAATTTCCGAATACTGGAATCCATATTCGCTCGGCGAAGTAGCGAATACCGTCAGATTTGACTTCGAGTTGTGCTTCCATACCGCGTGTACATTCCAACGATAGGTTTTCCTCTTTCATGGCTTCGAGTTGAGCACTACGGATTTTGTCAGGTAATCTAGGGTGAATAGTAAGCTGTAATGCTCGAACTTGTTTGGGTTTCGTTTCTTTTCGACTTAAGGCATTAGCTAAAACGTTAGCTTTACCCGGATGATACCGGATCGCACAGTCATAATCATTTAAGAGCTCGACCCAACGACGCTGTCGCATGTTCAACTCTTTCTGCTCGAAGATATGCTGAAGACTCTTGTGATCGGTATAGATGGTGCATTTGATACCGTACAAGTAATGTCTCCATATCTTAAGTGCGAAAACTGCAGCTCCCAACTCTAAGTCATGAGTGGTGTAGTTTTTTCTCGTGAACCTTTAGTTGACGCGAAGCATATGCGATCACCTTTTCTCGTTGCATTAACACACAACCTAGACCCTGAATAAACGCGTCACAATACACCACGAAATCATCCGTTCCTTCCGGAAGAGCTAGTATAGGTGCACTGCAAAGTTTATGCTTAAGATGTTGGAATGCTGACTCTTGGTTATCGCCCCAGTTATAGGCTTTACCCTTTTGAGTTAAGGCAGTGAGAGGTTGTGCAATTTTTGAAAATCCCTTAATGAATCGACGGTAATAACCAGCCAATCCCAGAAATTGTCGCACCTCAGTCGGAGTCGTCGGTGCTGCCCAATTCTTGATGGCTTCTATCTTTGATGGGTCGACATGTATTCCTTTCTCGTTAACCACATGTCCTAAGAATTAAACCTCCCGGATCCAAAATTCACACTTGGAGAACTTAGCATACAGTTGCTCTTGCTTAAGTCTAAAATTAGGCGTAGATGTTCCTCATGTTTTTCCTTGTTCTTGGAGTAAATGAGGATGTCGTCGATGAACACGATGACAAATTGGTCAAGATACGGTTTACACACACGGTTCATGAGGTCCATGAATACCGCAGGTGCGTTGGTTAATCCGAAAGGCATGACCATAAACTCGTAATGGCCGTACCTTGTCCTGAATGTAGTCTTAGAGATATCCTCTTCTCGGACTCTTAACTGATGGTAACCGGACCTAAGATCTATTTTGGAATAGAAACTTGATCCTTGGAGTTGATCAAAGAGGTCATCTATGCGAGGCAAAGGGTAGCGATTCTTGATTGTGACTTTATTCAGCTCACGGTAGTCAATACACATACGGAAAGTCCCGTCCTTCTTCTTGACAAATAGTACCGGAGCTCCCCACGGCAATGAACTAGGTCGGATGAAACCTTTATCTAACAAATCTTGTAATTGAGTGGACAACTCTTGTAATTCACTAGGTGCTAACCTATAAGGTGCCCGAGCGATCAATGCCGCTCCGGGTGCTAGATCGATTTGGAATTCAACTTGACGGTGCGGTGGCAGACCAGGCAGATCCTCGGGAAATACTTCTAAAAATTCACGAACGACGGGAATATCGTCAATCTTTTTCTCTTCTGACGACTGCTCAGCAACGAGAGCCAAAATAGCCGTATGTCTCTTTTGAAGGCACTTCTGTGCTTTCATAAAAGATATGATGCCCATGACTGCTCCAACTTTTTCGCCCTGAACGGAAAGGGTTTCTCCACTCGGGAGAGGAATACGAACAATTTTCTCATGACAGACAATTTCAGCTTGGTTTTTAGATAACTAATCCATGCCGACAATTACATCAAAACTACCAAGTGTGACCGGCATAAGGTCGATATCAAATATATGTCTAGCTAGCTCAAGCTTACATCCCTTAAAAATGTGAGTTGCTTCAATTATTTGGCCATCAGCTATCTCTATTATATACTTAGCTTCTAACAGAGTTGGAGTTCCTTTTATCATATCACTAAGTTTCTTAGATATAAAACTTCTATCAGCTCCAGTGTCAAAAAGGACAGAAGCAAAGTAATTATTTAAGAGAAACTTACCGGTGACCACATTATGATCGTAACGAGCTTCTCCAGATCCTAGCACGAAGGCTCGTCCCTTCGCACCATTTCCTCCACCACTGCCGTTGTTACCGTCATTGTTGTTATTCTGGTTAAGGTTGCGGTTTCCATTACCCCCTTTCTTCAATTGAGGACAATTCTTCCGAATATGTCCCTACTTCCCACACTCGAAATAATCCCTTGTGGATCCAGGTTGTTGAAAAGGCTGCTTGGCTTGTAATTCACCCCTACAATCCTTAGCAGCATGACCTATCTTGCCACACCGCTGACAACGGTTGCAAAACCCAAAGTGATGGAAGTTGCACTTGTTACACTTAGGAGACTTTCCCGCGTAACCACCCTGGTTTTGACCTGAAGAGGTCGACTGGTTGGAGTTTTTAGCAGGCTCGAACTTACGCTGCTGCTGATTAAACTGGGGTTGATTGGGCTGGGGTCCTTTAGAATTGGGGTGGGTGTTGGAATGGTGATCAAACTTGCGTTTATGATTGTTGGTGGGTACCGAACCTCTCGGAGGTAGAGTCCCTTGAGTCACCGCCTGATCAGTTAACTAATGGGCAAGTCGGATAGTTTGTTAGATAGTAGTAGGATTAGATGAAGTCACCATACTTTGTATCTGAGGCACTAGGCCTCCAATATATAGTTCAATTCTCTTGTAATCAGGGGTCACCATATGTGTGCACATAGTAGCAAGTTCATGTGAACGCGTCGTGTAGAGTTCAATTTTAGAACCCTCCATCTTTAGGTTCCAGAACTCTCACTCTAACTTCTGGATTTCATCGCGAGGACAGTACTCCTCCTTCGTCATTGATTTAAACTCCTCCCACGGAAGTCCATTTGCCATGGCCAGACCCAACATTTGGACCTGGGCGTTCCACCATGTGAGAGTCGGGCCCTCCAAAGTTACAGCGGCGAACTTTACCTGATTAGCCACGGGGCAGTTGCACATGGAAATCACTGATTCTACCTTCTCAAACCAACGAAGTAGTCCAACGGCTCCTTCAGCTCCACTAAAGGCGTGGGGCTTACAATCCATGAATGCCTTGAAGGTGCAGGCTGGTTGCGGGTTTTGTGGACCTGGAGTTAGAAACAATATAGGATCGGAATTATAGGGTTTAGGAAGATGTTTTTAAAAGATGAATTGACATTATTAGTCAATAGCCAAAGTGTTACCTGCAACATTTTGTGCTACTAGAGCTTCCGCCACACTATCGTTTATTAGTGCCGCTAGCTCCGCTGCCGTCATGTTAATGGTACCTCGACCACCGGCACGACCTCCGTGTCCTCTCCCTGACATGATTCTTCACAATCACAAATGAAAAACAATGAGAAATATACCGCATATTAAACATTATTCAAGTACGAGTAATAAGATACAACATCTAATATTTTGAAAATTAAATAAATTGTAAGGCTACAAAATAAATAACTCAAACATTAAACTTCTCATGCTTTTATTGAATGGGAACAACCTTACCCATCTAGGTTTGAAAATAGAAATAACATAAGCAAAAACAGGCATGAAAAGGAAGATAGAATAGGAAGATCATCAAACATCTTCGTCATTGGAAGAAACATACGATTGTACATCGTCCATCTTCACCGGTTCCTCCTCGGGTGGCTCCTCCTCGAAGGGCTCTTCCTCAAAGGGCTCCTCCACAAAGGGCTCCTCCTCGCCATCAGAAAGTGGAATCTCCTCAGGAAACAAGGCTGCTTGTAGTTGGGCTTCCAAGTGAGTCACCCTCTCTTGAAGACCTTCAGCAATGTGGGTTGTTACATGTAGCTGAGCTTCCATAGCAGCCAATCTCTCCAGAACTCCTTCCATATCATCGTCCATAGTGTCAGCCCTCCTCTCCAGATGTGCCACACGATCCACTAAAAGGTTATGGACATGGTCCGTTACAGCTAGTTCGGTAGTCAAGAGTTCTATTCCTACCTTATTCTCCTCTATTTGAGGCCCATTCTTCAGAAGGTTAGGTATCTCCTCGGTAGCATCTTGCACAATGCTCAATTCCTTCGACATGTAAGATACGAAGGCTGCGAAAGCTTGTTCCATAGTGCATGGCAAGCTAGGTAGTGGGGATGATGAAGATGCAGAACCAAAGTAGGGTGATGGAACATCTCCTATTTCGATCCACCTTTGGATCATTTGCGGGTATACGTTCCAATTGAGAGTATAATCCATTGCTCGCGCGCTACTCGGTTCACCTTGGTCAACTGAATGGTCACTAGAACTAGTCCGGCGCCTTTTGGGCTCCGGGGATGATAGGATAGGTGCCTTATGTCCTGGTGCCTTAGGTGATGGAGGTGGAGTTGACAACATGTTCCTGTAACAATATGTATAAGTGCCAAACATCCAAATGACATGTAACTAATGTGTGAGGCTATAGTCTAGTATGCAATCCTAGTTCTCTATAACCAATGGCTCTGATGCCAATCTGTCACACCCCCAATTTCAACTAACGGAGTTTTACCGTTTGGGAAGTGACGAACCAGGATCTCAGACATTAGTTACTTTGAACAACTCTACATGGGACTCAAATGAAAATATCATAATAATCAGATTTTCAATGCGGAAGCGTAAAGAAAGTAAATGCGCAAAACACACGTGCCCAAACCAAAAGTCCAGAAGTCAAAAAGTCCAAAACGTCCAACCAAACCAAGTACAATACAAGATAATCCAAACAAACATAAATAAGCCATAATAAAAATAGTTGAATCCCAAGCATGCCCTAATATGCACTTGTGTCTTATCTTAGCGACTTGAGAAAACATGCAAGAAAATATGTCAACACGAGGTTGGTGAGTTCACAGGTTTCAATATATAAATAAGCGTTTACCAGATTTATGATCATTCAGTATGTATCTATAGGTAGCTAACCTATGTTCATGTTTAACTCAAGCGCTCGCAACCGAAGCTGACTGTTTGTTTATTGCCTCCTGCCAGGTCTATCAACACTGGCGGTGTGAGTAGGCTAACATTTCACCCGTTCGATTTCTCCAGTGTTGATAAACCTGGCAGGAGGCAAATAAACAAACAGTCAGCTTTGGTTGTGAGCGCTTGAGTTAAACATGAATAGCTACCTATAGATACATACTGAATGATCATAAATCTGGTAAACGCGTATTTATATATTGAAACCTGTGAACTCACCAACCTCGTGTTGACATATTTTCTTGCATGTTTTCTCAGGTCGCTAAGATAAGACACAGGTGCACATTAGGGCATGCATGGGATTCAACTATTTTGATTATGGCTTATTTATGTTTGTTTGGATTATCTTGTATTGTACTTGGTTTGGTTGGACGTTTTGGACTTCTGGACTTTTGGTTTGGGCGCGTGTGTTTTGCGCATTTACTTTCTTTATGCTTCCGCATTGAAACTCTGATTATTATGATATTTTCATTTGAGTCCCATGTAGAGTCGTTCAAAGTAACTAATGTCTAAGATCCTGGTTCGTCACTTCCCGAAACGGTAAAACTCTGTTAGTTGAAATTTGGGGGTGTGACAGATTGGTATCAGAGTCATTGGTTATAGATAACTAGGATTGCATACTAGACTATAGCCCCACACATTAGTTACATGTCATTTAGATGTTTGGCACTTATACATATTGTTACAGGAACATGTCGTCAACTCCACCTCCATCACCTAAGGCACCAGGACATAAGGCACCTATCCTATCATCCCCGGATCCCAAAAGGCGCTGGACTAGTTCTAGTGACCATTCAGTTGACCAAGGTGAACTGAGTAGCGCACGAGCAATGGATTATACTCTCAATTGGAACGTATACCCGCAAATGATCCAAAGGTGGATCGAAATGGGATATGTTCCATCACCCTACTTTGGTTCTGCATCCTCATCATCCCCACTACCTAGCTTGCCATGCATTATGGAACAAGCTTTCGCAACCTTCGTATCGTACATGTCGAAGGAATTATGCATTGTGCAAGATGCTACCGAGGAGATACCTAACCTTCTGAAGAATGTGCCTCAAATAGAGGAGAATAAGGTAGGAATAGAACTCTTGACTACCGAACTAGCTGTAACGGACCATGTCCATAACCTTTTAGTGGATCGTGTGGCACATCTGGAGATGAGGGCTGACACTATGGATGATGATATGTAAGGAGTTTTGGAGAGATTGGTTGCTATGGAAGCTCAGCTACATGTAGCAAACCATACTGTTGAAGGTCTTCAAGAGAGGGTGACTCACTTGGAATCCCAACTACAAGCAGCCCTGTTTCCTAAGGAGATTCCACTTTCTGATGGCGAGGATGAGCCCTTTGAGGAGGAGCCCTTTGAGGAAGAGCCCTTCGAGGAGGAGCCCTTCGAGGAGGAGCCACCCGAGGAGGAACCGGTGGAGATGGACGATGCACAATCGTATGTTTCTTCCGATGACGAAGATGTTTGATGATCTTCCTATTCTATCTTCCTTTTCATGCCTGTTTTTGCTTATGTTATTTCTCTTTTCAAACCTAGATGGGTAAGGTTGTTCCCATTCAATAAAAGCATGAAAAGTTTAATGTTTGAATTATTTATTTTGTGGCCTTACAATTTATTTAATTTTCAAAATATTAGATGTTGTATTTCTTTACTCATACATAAATAATGTTTAATATGCGATATATTTCTCATTGTTTTGTATTTGTGAATGTGAAGAATCATGTCAGGAAGAGGACGCGGAGGTCGTGCCGGTGGTCGAGGTACCATTAACATGACGGCAGCGGAGCTAGCGGCACTAATAAACGATAGTGTGACGGAGGCTCTAGCAGCACAGAATGCTGCAGGTAAATGCTTTAACTATTGACTAATGATGTCAATTCATCTCTTAAAAATCCTGTCCTAAACTCTATTGACTAATGATGTCAATTCATCTTTTAAAAATCAAACTCCAGGCCCGCAAAACCCGCAACCAACCTGCACCTTCAAGGCATTCATGGATTGTAAGCCCCACGCCTTTAGTGGAGCTGAAGGAGCTGTCGGACTACTTCGTTGGTTCAAGAAGGTAGAATCAGTGATTGCCATGTGCAACTGCCCAGTGGGAAATCAGGTCAAGTTCGCCGCTGGAACTTTGGAGGGCCCGGCTCTCACATGGTGGAATGCCCACATCCAGATGTTGGGTCTGGCCATGGCAAATGGACTCCCGTGGGAGGATTTTAAATCAATGATGAAGGAGGAGTACTGTCCTCGCGATGAAATTAAGAAGTTAGAGGGAGAATTCTGGAACCTAAAGATGGAGGGTTCTGAAATTGAACTTTATACCACGCGTTCACATGAGCTTGCTACTATGTGCCCACATATGGTGACCCCTGATTACAAGAGAATTGAACAATATATTGGAGGTGTAGTGCCTCAAATACAAAGCATGGTTACTTCATCTAACCCTACCACTATCCAGCAAACTATCCGACTTGCCCATAAGTTAACCGATCTGGCGGTGACTCAAGGGACTCTACCTTCGAGAGGTTCGGTCTCTAAACCCACCGACAATCATAAACGCAGGTTTGATCACCATTCCAACACCCACACCCACTCCAATTCTAAAGGACCCCAACCCAATCAACCCCAGTTTAATCAGCAGCAGCGTAAGTTCGAGCCTGCTAAAAACTCCAACCAGTCGACCTCTTCAGGTCAAAACCAGGGTGGTTACGCAGGAAAATCTCCTTAGTGTAACAAGTGCAACTTCCATCACTTCGGGTTTTGCAATCGTTGTCAGCGGTGTGGCAAAATATGTCATGCTGCCAAAGATTGTAGGGGTGAGTTGCAAGCTAAACAACCTTTTCAACAACCTGGATTTACAAAGGGTTGTTTCGAGTGTGGAAAGGAGGGACATATTCAGAAGAATTGTCCTCAATTGAAGAAAGGGGGTAATGAAAACCACAACCCTTACCAGAATAACAACAATGGGGGTAACAACGGCAATGGTGGAGGAAATGGGTGGTCACCGGTAAGTTTCTCTTAAATAATTACTTTGCTTCTGTCATTTTTGACACTGGAGCTGATACGAGTTTTATATCTAAGAAACTTAGTGATATGATAAAAGGAACTCCAACTTTGCTAGAAGCTAACTATATAATAGAGATAGCTGATGGCCAAATAATTGAAGAAACCCACATTCTTAATGGTTGTAAGCTTGAGCTATCTAGACATGTACTTAATATCGACCTTATGCCGGTCACACTTGGTAGTTTTGATGTAATTGTCGGCATGGATTGGCTATCTAAAAACCAAGCTGAAATTATCTGTCATGAGAAGATTGTTCGTATTCCTCTTCCGAGTGTAGAAACCCTTTCCGTTCAGGGCGAAAGAGTTGGTGCAGTCATGGGCATCATATCTTTTATGAAAGCACAAAAATGCCTTTGAAAGGGGCATACGGCTATTTTGGCTCTCGTTGCTGAGCAGCCATCAGAAGAGAAGAAGATTGATGATATTCCCATCGTTCGTGAATTTTTGGAAGTATTTCCCGAGGATCTTCCTGGTCTACCACCGCACCGTCAAGTTGAATTCCAAATCGATCTAGCACCCGGAGCGGCTAGGTTAGCACCTAGTGAATTACAAGAGTTGTCCACTCAATTGCAAGATTTGTTGGATAAAGGTTTCATCCGGCCTAGTTCATCGCCGTGGGGTGCTCCGGTACTATTTGTCAAGAAGAAGGACGAGACTTTCCGTATGTGTATTGACTACCGTGAGCTGAATAAAGTCACAATCAAGAATCGCTACCCTTTGCCTCGCATAGATGACCTCTTTGATCAACTCCAATGATCAAGTTTCTATTCCAAAATAGATCTTAGGTCCGGTTACCATCAGTTAAGAGTCCTAGAAGAGGATATCTCTAAGACTGCATTCAGGACAAGGTACGGCCATTACGAGTTTATGGTCATGCCTTTCGGATTAACCAACGCACATGCGGTATTCATGGACCTCATGAACCGTGTGTGTAAACCGTATCTTGACCAATTTGTCATCGTGTTCATCGACGACATCCTCATTTATTCCAAGAACAAGGAAGAACATGAGGAACATCTACGCCAAATTTTGGAATTACTTAAGCAAGAGCAACTGTATGCTAAGTTCTCCAAGTGTGAATTCTGGATCCGGGAAGTTCAGTTTCTAGGGCATGTGGTTAACGAGAAAGGAATACATGTTGACCCATCAAAGATAGAATCCATCAAGAATTGGGCAGCACCGACGACTCCGACTGAGGTTCGACAATTTCTGGGATTGACTGGTTATTACCGTCGATTCATTGAGGGATTTTCAAAGATTGCACAACCTCTCACTGTCTTAACTCAAAAGGGAAAAGCCTATAGTTGGGGCGATAACCAAGAGTCAGCATTCCAACACTTCAAACAGAAACTTTGCAGTGCACCTATTCTAGCTCTTCCCGAAGGAACCAATGATTTTGTGGTGTATTGTGATGCATCTATTCGCATCAGCTAAAGATTCACGAGAAAAACTACACCACTCACGACCTAGAGTTGGGAGCCGTAGTCTTCGCACTTAAGATATGGAGACATTACTTGTACGGTACCAAATGCACCATCTATACCGATCACAAAAGTCTTCAGCATATCTTCGAGCAGAAAGAGTTGAACATGCGACAGCGTCGTTGGGTCGAGCTCTTAAATGATTATGACTGTGCAATCCGGTATCATCCGGGTAAAGCTAACGTTGTAGCTGATGCCCTAAGTCGAAAAGAAACGAAACCCAAACGAGTTCGAACATTACAGCTTACTATTCACCCTGGATTACCTGACAAATCCGTAGTGCTCAACTCGAAGCCATGAAAGAGGAAAACCTATCGCTGGAAGGTACACGCGGTATGGAAGCACAACTCGAAGTCAAATCTGACGGTATTCGCTACTTCGCCGAGCGAATATGGATTCCAGTATTCGGAAATTTAAGAGAACTAGTCATGGATGAGGCTCATAAATATCGTTACTCGATACATCCAGGTTCCGACAAGATGTACCATGATCTAAAGGTGTTATATTGGTGGCTGAAGATGAATGCCGATCTAGCCACCTATGTGAGTAAGTGTCTGACTTGCGCAAAGGTCAAAGTTGAATATCAAAAGCCATACGGTATTCTCCAACAACCAGAAATTCCCATGTGGAAATGGGAACATATCTCCATGGACTTTATTACAAAATTGCCACGAACTCCTATCGGATGTGATACCATTTGGGTAATTGTTGACCGCTTAACAAAGTCCGCTCACTTCTTAGCAATCAAGGAAACCGACAAAATGGATAAGCTTACTCGTACTTACTTGAAAGAAGTAGTCTCTCGGCACGGGGTGCCAATCTCTATCATTTCGGATCATGATGCACGATTCACCTCTCGTTTCTGGCAGTCGTTACATAAAGCTTTAGGCACGCGTCTAGATATGAGCACAACATACCATCCTCAGACTGATGGCCAGACAGAACGTACTATTCAAACTCTGGAGGACATGCTACGAGCTTGTGTGATTGATTTCGGTAACACTTGGGAGTCTCACCTACCGTTGGTGGAGTTTTCCTACAACAACAGTTATCACACTAGCATCAAGTCAGCTCCATTTGAAGCACTTTATGGACGGAAATGTCGTTCTCCTATATGTTGGGCCGAGGTTGGGGATAGTCAACTTACAGGTCCGGAACTCATACTTGAAACTTTTGAGAAAATCGTTCAAATTAGAAACCGTATGGCAGCAGCTCGTGATCGTCAAAAGAGCTATGCCGATAAGCGTCATAAACCGTTAGAATTTCAAGTAGGGGATATGGTCTTATTAAAAGTCTCACCTTGGAAGGGTGTCATTCGTTTTGGGAAACTAGGCAAACTGAATCCTCGTTATGTTGGACCATTCAAGATATTGAAAAGAATCGGGCCAGTAGCGTACCAACTGGACCTACCTGAAGGACTTAGTGGTGTACACAACGTCTATCACGTCTCAAATTTGAAGAAATGTCTAGCAGACGAACCGCTCGCAGTTCCTCTTGAGGAACTACACGTTGATGAACAGTTGCGTTTCATCGAAGAACCCATGGAAATTATGGATAGGGAAGTCAAAACGTTAAAGCACAGTAAAATCCCTATTGTCAGAGTTCGTTGAAACTCGAAACGCGGACCAAAATTCACATGGGAGCGCGAGGATCAGATGATGCGCAAATATCTTAATCTGTTCAAGCACTCCGCGTCAAATTCTTAAGGTACTATTTAATTTTCGGGACGAAAATTCTTTCAACTAGGGGATGATGTGATATCCCGGAAATTTTTTTTTATTTTATTATTTAATTTTCAGGACGAAAATTCTTTCAACTAGGGGATGATGTGACAATCCGACTTTTCAAGTTAATTCCGATAGTGATCCCGTTAAATATTCTGTTAAATCCTAACCAAGTTAACCCAAATTCTAAGGCCAAGGAATCATTTATGTCAAAGCTGAAGTTGCAAGGGCTAGTTTTGTAAATATCCAGAAACCCTAGTAGGCACGGTCGCGCCTTGTTTTGGCACGGTCGCGCCTCTTGTTGACACGGTCGCGCCTCTCGTCAGTTGAAACGTAAATGCAGTCTCTAATCGACTTCTGTTTGATTTCGTAACCGTTTTGCACATTCACGTCATTAATCGACTATCATCGAGCATTAACATCTCCATTATACGCGAATTAATCCCAGTTATGGGTATTAATCTCATAACCGTCGACATCCTTGCCATATACCATCGGATTCATCAAATTCGTATACCCATTTCACACTTTGAGCCTCTGCACTTGATAGACGATCCCCACTGGAGCTTCTGCACGCGTTGAATTGATCGGAGAAGCATTCACACTCGCCGAAGATCGAACCCGTTAGTGCCGGCAACCAAACTAGTCGGGAACCATCAATTCGGATCGTAATCTGGTAACTTTTTGCATCCTTAGCTTCGTTTCAATCTCCTAATCAAAAGCCCTATCATATTTCGGGCTTGCATTATCGAATTTAACCCAATCAGAAACCTAGAGTTCATACACTTTAGGGTTAATCGAATACTAATCTAGACATGTTGTTAATCCAATTAACATACATGGTTATGTTCGAAATTCTTTGTTTATCAAAAGCCCCATGGTTTCCAACGTTAATATTATAAGATTTAATAGATTTGATTCTGAAATTATTGAGACACGGTCGCGCTAATCTGCTAGCACGGTCGTGCTTATCCGAGCACAGTCGTGCCCCGTACCTGACCTGGTCGTGCCTGCGAGCCAGACAAGGTCATGCCTAGAAAACCCTACACACGGTCGTACCCGACACAAGCACGGTCGTGCCCGATGACCAGACTTTGTTGTGTCTTCTGTTTTGATCAACACGGTCGCGCCCCCGACCAGCACGGTTGCGCCCGTGTCCTGAACACGGCCGTGCCTTGTCTTAGGCGCGGTCGTGTGTGAGAAAACCTTTTGTCAGAATGTTTGATTAATATTTATATTTTCAAAACAATAATTATTACATTATATTAATATGTTTTGAAGCCGGAAAACCACCCATAGACTCGAGTTTGTTCTTGTAACTCGTATCCGTTATTTAAAACTCGTTTATAAAATAATATATTATTTTCAATCCTTGAACTCAATTAAAAACGACATATATATTTTATTATTATTTGTCACTCGTCACGAACCGTAGTTTTCCTTAATTGTATAATTCAAGAATTTTGTATTCTCGTGGACACATTCGTCTACTCATGGTCATTAGAGCGTTATGTTTAGGAAGTTCCTTATTATGTGTCATCGTCACAAATCCCATCTTGTCCCTAATTTATGTGTTTATAATTTTAGGGCGTACGTAAGTGGTTTGAGACTTTCACTCGTGGTTCCAACTTGTCACCTGTGTGATACTACCTACAACGCAATGCAAGTGAGTTTTCACGACCCCTTTTTACTGTTTTAACTTGGGGGAGAAAACATGATTAAACGATTTTGAGATTTAGCAATTCATATGTTATCAATGTTAAAGCTAAGCGTAACACGCTATCACAGAAAGTCCTCATCTTATATCGGACCGTTAATATGGATCATAGCGAGCTAATATTTAGTAGTACTACTGGGTTTGACAAATCCCACCCGCGTTAGTCGCGCTAACTCGATTAGAGATCGAACGGGTGAAATGTTAGCCTACTCACACCGCCAGTGTTGATAGACCTGGCAGGAGGCAAATAAACAAACAGTCAGCTTCGGTTGCGAGCGCTTGAGTGAAACATGAACATAGGTTAGCTACCTATATATACATACTGAATGATCTTAAATCTGTTAAACACTTATTTATATATTGAAACCTTTGAACTCACCAACCTCGTGTTGACATATTTTCTTGCATGTTTTCTCAGGTCGCTAAGATAAGACACAGGTGCACATTAGGGCATGCATGGGATTCAACTATTTTGATTATGGCTTATTTATGTTTGTTTGGATTATCTTGTATTGTACTTGGTTTGGTTGGACGTTTTGGACTTTTGGACTTCTGGACTTTTGGTTTGGGCGCGTGTGTTTTGCGCATTTACTTTCTTTACGCTTCCGCATTGAAACTCTGATTATTATGATATTTTCATTTGAGTCTCATGTAGAGTCGTTCAAAGTAACTAATGTCTGAGATCCTGGTTCGTCACTTCCCGAAACGGTAAAACACCGTTAGTTGAAATTTGGGGGTGTGACATCTCCATCTCCCGGAATATCTCGCGGCGCATCATGGGATCGATGTCGGCGTGGAGAACCTTGAGCACGAAAAGATTGAATGTTTTCTTGTGAATTACTTTGTAGACGGTGCAGCGGTTTCCGTGACCGAGGACTTGAACAGTTTCGTATTCGGATGAGGCGGTTGTTGTTGGCGGTTGGGCATCGGTGGGAGGGAGAGGGTGAGGGAATCGAGGGCGGAGTTCGGTGATTTTCGGTAATTTTAGGCCGAGTTTTGACTGACGGCGTCCACGAACAAGTGCCATCTTAAGAATGCTAAGAGAACGGGAAGTTTTAGGATATATATAAAGGGGAAATAATGAGAATAGTGACGTTGAATAAAACAAATAGGTAATGATTTTTTGAGTGGTTGTGGAGGAGTCGGATTATTAATGTCTGCGCTGTGAAGGAGTCGGATTATGGGTGGGATGGTAAGAGTGGGTTGGGAAGGAGCTGGATTTATAGAGTGTGGGCTGTAAATTTGATGTACTATTTTCTAGTGGTTTGTGAAAATGTCGGATAGGTTGTGAAGGAGCTAGATTATGAGTGTATGAGTTGTGAAGGAGCCGGATTTATGGAGTGTGGGTTGTGAAGATGCCTGATTATCGATGTGTGGGTTGTGAGGCCAAGTTACCGGCGTGTGCGTTGTGAGGGTGCCGAAGTTACCGGTGTGTGCGTTGTGAACTTGTGAAGGAGCTGGATTATTGTTTGGCTGTGAAGGTGCCGGATTATGGGTGTGTAGGCTTTGAAGGAGCCAGATTGGCGTGTCGGTTGTGAATGTGATAGATTATGGGTGTGTAGATTATGAAGGAGTCGTCCCTACTTATTTTATCCTCCTCTAGTTCGTTTTTTCAGATTACCTATTTAAAAAAAAGTAAAAGACAATGTTTATTTGAGGAAAAACTTGAAAGAAATTGAGTAAGAATGTAGTAAATGAAATTGAGGAAAAATTATGGTCAATATGATTATTTTAAGGTAAATTAAATTTTAATAATCAAAACTATAACTCAATGACCCTGATAATAAATTATATCAACAATTTTGCTGGTGATATTTCTAACTTTCATTTTTGTTGTCAAGTGCAGCCCTAGTAGCATAATCATCATAGATTCACATTTGATATATACTTGTTTTCGCTCAAAATAATAATTTTGAATTAAATGAAGAAACGTACAACTGAAATCGAGTAAAAATCTAGTGTAAATGTATGATTATTATGCTAAGGACTGTTTTTGATAACAAAAGTGAAAGTTATAACTAAAAACAACTATTGGGATATGACCCGGCATGTCACACCCCGCCTCAGGCACCCCCTGGACGTGTGCGAGCCCGATTGGTATCTTGCTTTTTTGATTTCAGAGTTTTTATAAAATACAGCGTAAGTCTTTTTAAAAGGATAGTTTCATTATTTGTTTCAACCTCAAGGGTTGTATTTGTAACTATTAAAACTCAGTTGGAAGACAAAAATTTTATATTTACTTTATAAACATAAGGATTTAAATACCCTTTACATATTTGGTTACAAAACCAAGTTTGAAACCAAATACATTTCTTGTCTCCTTTGGACAAGATCAAGCCACTGGAAATAGCCACCTAGGGTTGATCAATTCCCTGGTTCCATCTCCTTTTTCTTTATTTAGGATTCCTATACACGAGGCTTGAGAATCCAACGTGTAAGTTATCCTTTTTACATGTTAGATCTGATGTCCGCTTCTCATACTTTCTTTGGGTCAGATCTTATATCTGACCACACCTCATTCTCATCACATTTTATTCGTTACCTGAAATAACACGTCAGCACGAACGCTGGTGAATACGATATCTTGACATAAAATAATTTGGCACAAACAAGTATTAATTTCATAATCACAACTTTATGTTCAATCTACACACTCAGCAGGCTCGTCATGTTCAATCGCACCACAGTATACACTGGCGTCACTTATAACAGCGGACAGGTCTACGCCTCCGGATTTGTTATAAGATAAGCATCTGCCGTAGTCCGGAAATTTCACCCGTAACTCCTGTATCCCTTGCAAGTTTTACGTATACCTATGGCCTGAATGCTTATTCATAGAAGAACGTTGAGCATTACTTCGTTAACCTTTATTTGGCCATTTTCGTAAATAAAATGTTTGACACAAGTTTTGAAAAAGACAAAGTATTCATCTTTGTATTGGGAATGAGCCTCTAGAGTCGAAAGCTTAACATCTAGTTTCTTATCTTGATTCTTCTAGCATAACAACACTTCTACGAGCGTCTCTTCTTAATCCGGGCTCTAAAATGAGTAGGAGTTGGACCGGGATCGTCGGGAGTGGGCTAGGGATCACCTGGAACGAGAATTGGAAGTTAGAAACGTGTTTGGGATGAAGAAAATCGAATGAGATCGTCCAACTATTTAAAGGTTGCCATTTGGGTCCATGTCGGACCGATATGGCTAGGGATGTCGGTCCGACATCCAACCATACGTCAGCCTTAAATGTCGTTGTCTTATTGGACCGAACATATTTGGTGGCATACGGGACCGATATGTGGACCATGTCGGTCCAATATCCAGACCCATGTCCCATCGGTGGGGATGAGTCATTGGACACGTGTCAACACCACAATTTGCGGTTGAGAGGAGGTTGTCGGACCGTTATGGATCGATGTCGGTCCGATAACCGACTTAGCAACTTATTACGGACCGATATGAGATTGGATGTCGGTCCGCTATATAACCCTAGTTCACTTCGGACGGATATGAATATAGATGTCTATAAGACCCCAACCCGGGCATCCTACAGTTGGTTCTCATAACGGGTCATTTTCATTAAAAATGCATTTATTGCAATTCAAACTACGACGAAAGTCTTTCAAAACTCATTTATTAGCATTTAACGTTATTATGCTTACCTTACGAATGCCTACACACCAATCCAAGTAACACCGCCTCCAAGCCAAGATACGTCAACTTTACGGTTACCTGCAAAACAATCTAGCGTACACACAAAGTCAGCTACACTGAGTGAGTTCTAATATTTTAATTTAAATAAAAACTATCACATCATGATTATCAGTTTAATTCACTCAAGACCCTCCGGTCCTTATAAATTATTATGACACTTTATTAACTAATAACCAATCCCTTGTCATCCCACGACATCCCATAATCGTTTACCACCCGAGACTCAACCCGTACTACCAATATAGATAATAATTACCTTACAATCACAACAGCATAGACTCAACATACTATGCTAGCAACTCATATCCAAGAATACACATTAACTCGACTCTTGGTTAACACAACTTACTCTAGACATTAGCACATCCGGCATTATCCAAGGCTCTCACAATTAAAAGACATAACCCTTTTACATGTCACATTAGCACCATCTCATACACAATAAATATAACTCATTACTAGCATGCAAACTAACATATATATATATATATATATATATATATATATATATATATATACACGCATGCAAAAACATACCTCATCACTGCATCCTCGTCAGGGCGTTCGACGCACCCCGAGCTCAACATTAACCTGTTAAATATATGTCACCATTGATGACTTCCCGAAGGACCTCGTCCTCCACGATCCCGTTTGTCGTGTCATGATGACAGCGACCCAAATATAATACCCGCCCTGCCACAAGGACAATGACACCAAACATACAACACAAATATAACCATATCATAACACACATCATATATAAGACTCGTTAACTACACCTGCACCTTACACACGACCCTAACACAACATATCCCACATACAATCATAACCTTTTAACTTTAAGCCTGACTCTCCCGGTCCAACCCTTAACATGTCGCACATTAATATCTCGTCTCTATAACTCACACATTTCTAGGAACACGCCATAAACTCTACGACTCTCAATTAAGCATTTTATGCTCAAAGCACATTGGTTTAGAACCCGTGACCCTTAACATGATTAATTACATTAATACCACGTGAATGTATGTACGATAGCCCCAAAACAGTAAAACGTTTAAAAGAGGGGGATTAGAAACTCACCGGTTACGTCGAGAGTTGATCCTTGTCCAGTACTCCGTTCACCCACTTGTAACCCAGAACCTGTCAAATGTATGATCACCTGATCAAACGACGTTCTAAACATACGTCTA
This sequence comes from Smallanthus sonchifolius, assembly GCA_023525975.1. Lineage (NCBI taxonomy): Eukaryota > Viridiplantae > Streptophyta > Magnoliopsida > Asterales > Asteraceae > Smallanthus > Smallanthus sonchifolius. The sequence continues at coordinate 57,985,870 of CM042040.1, forward strand.
ATAACGTATAAAATAATACAATCCTGTCCCTAGGTCTCTTCTGCTCGCCCTTCGGATTCATCGAACCCGTAGCTCTTCGAACACACGGACCGGGTCGTCCTTGACCCGTTTAAAACCGAACACCCGAACCGGCTCCTAAACACGCACGCATGCACACGGCCTTGCCATGCAAAATCCCAATCGCCAAACATTGTCGAGGCTCATGCCGGACCGTCCTTGGTCTGATTAGAACCCGAGTGCTTGAACCGGGTCCCCACGCACATGCATGTTACCATGCAAACACTAGTCACGGGAACCTTACTCGTTAATGGCTCTAACCGGTCCTCCGTTTCCCTCCTCACGCGTTGCTTAGCCGCTCACCATCAAGCACCACAGTGTCGTCTCCATCTTCTTCTTTGTAACCCTGCCGTGTACCGCTAGCCCGCCTCTGCCACGCACCTTCACCGGATGCCGCTGTCTTCCCGGAACAGCCACCTTGCCATCGGCCACCACCCGTAGGCCGTCGCAGCCCTACGCACATCACCGAGCAGCCACAACGAGTCCCAGCACCCGCTGGTCCTCGTCTCTCCCGTGATTACATCACCACAGCCGTGGCCACCTTCACTAATTACCCTGCTAATTGCTTACAACTTCTACGTTACATGCCACTACCAAAAATCACGTTTTCTTTGATGAAGTACTGAATGCGTGAGCAAGATCCCTTTACACACACTAAACACGCACACAGCTCTAACCTATTTTCATCTTTACGACTAATTAATACATGCTAGAAAGTGGAATGAGATGCTTACATGAATTAGTGACAATGGCAGCCCCACATCGAGCGTAACCCGAGCGAGTCCCGCAAATCGTCACCTAGATTCACGGCTTCAAGCTCCAACTATTTGCGCACCCCGTTATGGTTCTGTTAGGACGATCGCTTGTGGAACAAGAAGAAGTTAGGAGTGCCCCAAACCACCGCGAACCGTCGTCGGCGTCCCTTCCTTCTTGCGGCAGCCGTAAACCTCAAAAATCGCCTAGGGTTTGCTCAAAGGATTATAAATATACATACGGGGTTTACATCCGGGTCCTCGTATTATAAATCCGTACACTTTGGTCTCAAATATCGCGCAATACAGCTACCCGGTCACTCTAATCACGTTAATCCAAGCGCCTCGTGAAGGCTAAGAAAAACCAAAGTCGTTAACCTAGGATTTGGTTCATCCGTTAACCCGAATTATAAATTTATGAATTTCCGGGAGGTTACAATGTCGGTCCGTTACGGGACTGAGTTCAGCTTCGGTCCCATATCATAACTTGGTTTCACTTCGGACCGATATGGAATACGATGTTGGTCCGATATCAACTTAATTTCTTATATTTCTTTTATTTTCAACCGTAGACTTTTGGTATATTTACACTTATAGTCCATAGAGTTTACCTTTTGTCAAATATTGGACATTTTTATGGCATGTGTTACACGACATAAGCCCAGACATATACCCATTAAGTTAAGACCGGATCATTTTTAAACCCAAGTCGGGATAAGAATCCACAAAGGTTTCTCAAGACCAGGCCATCGAGCCCAATACCCGAGCCGTAGTCAATTTCATATTAGAAAGAAGAGGCACAGACAGGAGGGGAGAACGACATAACTAATGAGTAACGATAAAGATTTCACATGATCAATATGTCAGAGTACGATCCAATAAGCAAAAGGACCAGAGAATTCAAACACCATTACTAACAACCTGGATAATGGCTGAGGGACTACTTAACGCAGCCAATAAAATTAGATAACCCACAGCTAAGGACAATTACCTTCAAGTATAAATACCCATGATCCCCAAGACAAAAAGGTATTCTCATTCACTCACTACCATTTTCCATACTTAATCACCAAAAACCTATACTTACTCTTATGTTGGAGGCCGGTCGCAGCGACACTCCCGGGGTTCTCACTGTGACTAGACTCACGGTGTTATGTTTTGCTAGGTCAAGCCCAGCGAGTAGTTCCTGAAATACTCTTCTATCCTTTGAGTCTAATCTGAAGGTCTAGGAGTTTACAACAACCAAAATGTTTATATAAATTATTATCAGTTAACAAGTTATAATTTAAATTATTAAAATTTATTTTATCTTATTTTATTTATTTTTCATATAAAAATGGGTGTAAGAAGCACGTGGTTTAAAATTTTAAAAAGATAAAAAGATAGAGGAAGGCATGCGGAGACGCACGTGGGACCCAGACAGATTCATCTGCACGTAGCCTCGCAGAATGAGTTGGATTTTGTTTTTAGCTTAAATTAAATCTTTTTTAAAATAAGTTATTGTCATTAGTGACATGTGGTATTAAATGTGCACTACTGGCCATTTGCGCAAGTGGGAATACTGGAGTTGATGGAACTCTTATCTCTAAACTATTATGTCATTGTGCTTTTCATCCTTGCAGTTTTTTATTTCTAATTTGGCACATTATTTAAATAGTTTTAATTGTATGGTTAACGGTTTGCATGTTGCCTTCCTAGTTCCGAATAAGATTCATGTCTTATTATATAACTAGCTTACAAACTTGTATAATACATGGGTTACACAATAAAAACAATAACATTTATAAACGTCAAAACCCAAATTCAAGAAAGATTACCAAAAAACAAAAAAAAATTAAAATAATAATGCATTAAGATTTAAATACTCGGATCTCTTGAGATTTATTTATCTAATTCTTTTAAATTTTGAATTAACAGTTTCCAGATTTTACGTTTGATATAGTGATTTACCTTTTTAGCTATTAATATCTCAATTAATTGTGGAGACAAAGTTAATTGACCAGTTCATTTGTTGACTTAGTTTGAACATAAAAAATGATAGTTGACCTCATAAAAAGAAAACAAGTAGCAGATAGAGATAATGATTTATTATATTAAAGATAGATTAAAGAGAATGCCAGTTGAAACATTACTTCTTCGGTCTAATGTGTGTCACGTCTTGTATTTTTTTTTTTCATTTTCACCTTTCATACTATGTATAAAATACGATTTTAACCAGATTAATTTTCTAATAATTTCGTTTTTTTTAAACCTTCATTCGCTAACGTTTTACTAAAAATGAAGTGCGCAACTGCCTGATCGTGCCGGACTCCTCGACGTGACGTGCCAGTAACCAACTAGTTTACATGAATGAAATAAGTTTAAATAGCTAGAATTTTAGTATCGGTATTCTCAAACTAACTCATCGGGTTTTCCGAATGGTAGAATGACAATCACAAAAAAAGGCAATAAGGAAGGGGAAAGCGGTTGTCGTCGTAGGCAACTCGGAAGCTACCACCAGCATCGACGACAACTAGCATGATATCAGAGGAAAACCGACAGATTTGGTGCTATGGCATCTGCCGGAGATGGAGCTGCCGACCCAGAGCATGGTAGCGACAAAGGTAACGGGTTTGAGAAAATATCATCAAGTCCCTCCCCTTTACACCAAGTTTTTGAGTCCTCTTGTTCTAGAAATGTTAGACAACCCCCCTCAATAATTTGTTAATTACGATGCTGACCAATAAATGTTCAAAGATTTCAAAAATAATCATATTTTATTTTACAGAATAAAGCCCCTCAAAATTCTGATTTTGTATAAAAATAACCAAAAAAAAGTTAGGGGGTTTAGAACCAATAAAAATACGGTTGAAACATGTGAAAATTTAGATAAATCATGGATATTTGATTGTGGTGCTACCGATACCATGACTTTTGAACTACCGGGCATCGTAGATCTAAACTCAAAATTAATCACATCAAAATCGTCAATGGGGGAATAGTTCCCGAATATCGTGGGTTTATTTAAAGGATGTTAATTTCTTTTTTGGTTTAACATGTCACAAATCGCGCGTGTAAAAGCTAGCATTCTCGCCCAGACGTCGTCGCAACGCGCGGGTCCTCGTTCTAGTTTAATATAAAGAGCATAGTGCATGTAGCTCAGTTGGGAGTGCACCTCGTTTACACGTGCGCCGACGTTTTCTTTTACTTTCCATTTTTTCTCACTGAGCTACATGCTTGTAATACATACTTTATTTTATTATGTTGATGATTTCTTGCATTCTTTTAAATTTTGTAAAACAAAATAAAAAGACAAAAACTCTTTTTAAAAAACAGTTTTATAAGATATTTTAAAAAAAACAAAATACAATGAATGTTAAAAATGTTATAAACACTATATTTAATACATACATTATACATCCATTAGCAGGATTAAACAATATATTTATTATATGGTCGGTTTCAAATTCATGTATTACTATATAATGTACCTATGTTAAAATCTCGTGTATTACACGGGTTGAATAAATAAAATGATATATACTTAATTAGTAATAAAAAATTATTTTTAAAAACCTGTGTAATACACGGATTGAATATACCAGTGTATTACATCAGTTGATTAAAATATAATGTAATTTGTTAACACACATTCATTAAAATATGTTTTTAAAAAATGTAATTTGTCATGGCAGTTATAAGCTCTGTGAATTCATATTAAATTCATTTGATTGATGATTCAATAATTAGTTATGATGAAATAATAACTTTCTGTAATTAGATTTATATTAAACATCTAAAAATAAATTCTTTTTATATCATTATTTAAGTAGAGAGAGGGGTGGAAAAATAATGATAAAAATGAACCACAAAGTAACACGTGTTCATAGGATTTTTATTTGTTAATACAAATATTATTATTTAATAGGAGAGAGAAACGGAATAATTAATAATTAGTAAGAGAGAGGTGAAAAAATAAGGATGAGTAACCAGAGAGTAACACGTGTCACAAAAGATTTTTATTTATTAGGTTAGTAAGATGTTGACCATATATATGATGATGAATAATGAGAATTAGTTTTCTCTCTTTCAATTCTCTCTGTTTACTTTGTTAATTTATCACGTTATCAGCACGAATGCATCATTACTCATAATTTCTTTTATCCTTAGTCTCTATTCAAAGACCGTTGATGAACCACCCGAAAGTTGGCGATAACCACCATCTGTGTTCGTTTTGCCGGTAAACTTAAAGCACCTTAATGAGACTGATATCAAAAGTTGATGCGTCTCAAATTCTTTGAAGCCAACAACACAGTCAAAGCATCACAATGGTTTTTCCGGCCAATAACACAGTCAAAGCATCACCCGTTACAGTCAACACCCATATGTGTTAGAACCGGTAGTAGATAAACATGGGAGACCAAATGAAGAAAAGAAAGACAATCAGAGGAGAGAGTTTAGGGTTAACTATTTGACGCTTTGAAGTTTGGACGACCGTATATTCCACTTTAAAATTTGAGGCCCAAATTGAAGAATCTCGTGAGTTACGATGTAGTCCAAATAATTTTTATTGCCCTATTTCTTATGAATGTTAAAACCCTAATGAACGATTGAGCGAACGACAAACCATTTCCTAAAACGAATGTAAGACTTGAACTCACCGGCGTTAGTTGACATTTAGTATGCATGTCAGGTTAAGAATGAGGAGGTTGATGATTGGATGCGGCTTGGCTAATCCGAAGAGTTACCCGGCGCGAGAGAAGTCTCGTATCCCGTTTTGAATGTTGATTGAATGTAAAAGATAATGTTTAATTGGTTGTGATTTTTGGACAATGTAATGACGCTTATTTCCGATGCTTATGATATTTGAAGTTTAAGAACTGTTTGTCAACAAGGAAGGAATTCACGTTGATCCATCAAAAATTGAAGCAATCAAAAAATGGGAAGCACCAAAGACTCCGACAGAAGTACGTCAATTTTTGGGTTTGGCCGGTTATTATAGACGATTCATCGAGAATTTTTCAAAAATAGCCTTGCCTTTAACCACATTAACCCAGAAAGAAAAGAAGTATGATTGGAGTGATAAGCAGGAGTCAGCTTTCCAATTACTAAAACAGAAGCTGTGTAGTGCACCGATCTTATCCCTTCCTGAGGGAATCGACAATTTTGTCGTATACTGCGATGCATCACACCAAGGACTTGGTTGTGTGTTAATGCAAAGAGACAAAGTCATCGCATATGCCTCACGACAACTAAAAGTGCACGAAAAGAATTATACGACCCACGACTTGGAATTGGGTGCAGTTGTGTTTGCGCTCAAGATTTGGAGACATTATCTTTACGGTACAAGATGCACTATCTTTACTGATCACAAGAGTCTTCAACATATCTTCGATCAAAAGGAACTTAACATGAGACAACGTCATTGGATAGAATTACTAAACGACTATGATTGTGATATCAAGTACCATCCCAGAAAAGCCAATGTCGTAGCAGACGCCTTAAGTCGCAAAGAACGAGTTAAAACTCTTCGTATTCGTGCCCTAGGATTGACAATTCATAATAATCTTACTACTCAAATCCGAATGGCCCAGCAAGAGGCACTTAAAGAAAAGAACATCCGAAGTGAAGCACTACGTGGAATGATCAAACAATTGGAGCCTAAGTCCGATGATACATTCTACTTCATGAACAGAATCTGGGTGCCGAGAACGGTAACTTACGAATGTTGGTTATGGACGAAGCCCACAAGTCCAGGTACTCCATTCACCCGGGTTCAGATAAAATGTATAAAGATTTAAAAGAATTATATTGGTGGCCCAATATGAAAAGAGATATTGCCACGTATGTCAGTAAGTGCTTAACATGTTCAAAAGTAAAAGCCGAACATCAGAAACCGTCTGGCTTATTACAACAACCTGAAATTCCTCAATGGAAATGGGAACAGATTTCTATGGATTTCATCACGAAATTACCCAGGACTTCCAGTGGTTATGATACCATATGGGTAATTGTCGACCGTTTAACAAAATCTGCTCACTTTCTGCCAATCAAAGAGACCGACAAAACTGAGAAACTTGCAAAACTATATATCAAAGAAATTGTAACTAGGCATGGAGTGCCAATTTCTACTATCTCGGATAGAGACAGCAGATTCGTGTCCAGAATCTGGAAATCATTACAAGAAGCAATGGGCACACGTCTTGACATGAGCACGGCATATCACCCACAAACAGATGGTCAAAGCGAAAGGACCATTCAAACTTTAGAAGATATGCTCCGTGCGTGTGTAATTGATTTCGGAGGAAATTGGGATACTCATTTACCCTTGGTAGAGTTTTCCTATAATAACAGCTACCACACGAGCATTAAGGCAGCTCCGTTTGAAGCTTTATATGGTCGTAAATGCCGCTCACCGCTATGTTGGGCGGAAGTTGGTGAAAAACATTTGACAGGCCCTGAGATTGTCCAGGAAACCACTGATAAGATCTTCAAAATTAAGGACCGTCTGAAAGCGGCCCGGGATAGACAAAAGAGCTACGCTGATAACAGACGAAAACCATTAGAATTTCAAATTGGTGACCGAGTAATGTTAAAAGTCTCACCATGGAAAGGCGTTGCAAGGTTTGGTAACCGTGGTAAGCTCAATCCTAGATACGTTGGACCATTTGAAATACTGGCTAGGGTTGGCCCTGTAGCCTACAAACTCAAGCTACCACAGGAACTAAGCAACGTACACAATACATTTCATGTGTCAAATCTCAAAAAGTGTCTATCAGACGAGACTTTGATCATACCGCCCGATGAAATTCACATTGACGATAAACTTCATTTCATCAAGCAACCAATTGAGATATCAGATTGGAAGGTTCAAAAGCTGAAACGTAGTCGGATCAAACTGGTTAAAGTACGTTGGAACTCAAAACGTGGTCCTGAGTATACATGGGAAAGAGAGGACCAAATGAAAACGAAATACCCCTCCTTGTTTAAGGATACCCCAGTTCAGGAGGACACAAATTGAATTTCGGGATGAAATTCTGTTAACATGGGGAGAATGTGACAACCCGACATTTCAGGTCAATATCCGTACACATTATAAACAAGTTTACGTTATCATTATTTTTGTGATTTATTTAATTTCACAAACAAAGACATTAAGGTCTAACAAAGACCGTACATGGTCTCATTTCATATTCGGTAATTCTAGGAGTTACCGGATCACGTGTCATATAACCCGACTAATTCGAACAATAGTGGATAAATTAAATATTCAGGCGTATATGTTACACAAATTTTTCGTTGGTCAATAAATTTGGGGAAAATAAACCGAATTAAACTACCCCTTTTAAAACTCTAATTGATATTAATACCAAAAATCTAATTGTTTTATTATTATAACCCAAACCCCCCAACCCACCCTGACTTCTCGGCCGAAGTACAGAGGAAACCATTCCCCAATCTCACGTATTTTTCAAATTGACCCATACTCCCAACTGAGAAAACTCAGATAAAACCCATACCATTTCAATCAAAAACCTCACAATTCCCATTTTATCACTCATTCTCATACGACAAACACTTCAATTCTCTTCGATTAGAAGTCCAGTTTCAAGGCGAAATCTACCATAATTTACTGATTTAAGAAGAATTTCAAGTGTTTATAAAGAGAGTTTAGCGAAAGACTCAAGATCATTCTCTGTTTTCTTCATCATTTTCATCTCGGTTTTAAGGTAAAAACTCGATATTTGTCATATTATGTTCTTTAAAACCGTAGCTAAACTTACATCTTATTTAAACGCAAGAAAGATAACAAGAAGAGTGTGTCGAATTCAAGTTTAAAACATAAAAATATGCCGGACTGATTCTGTCAAAACAGAAGTCCAGTAATCGAAACTAGGAGTTTCGATATCTGTTGCTCAATCGAAACTAGGAGTTTCGATACCTGTTGGTCAATAGAAACTAGGAGTTTCGATACCTGTTGGCCAATCGAAACTAGGAGTTTCGATACCTGTTGGCCAATCGAAACTAGGAGTTTCGACTCCTGACCACTCCATCGAAACTAAGTAGTTTCGACACACATATGCCCAATCGAAACTAAGAAATTTCGACACCTGTACAACAGTCCCAGTTGGGCAGTAACTCAAAACTATTTTATAACAAAACATGTGTTGGAAAACTAAAACGATATTTAAACAAACACAATCAGATTTACAAGGTCGGTGAACAATTTACAATTAAGACGTTGGTCTTAACAACAATTTACCCTTGGTATCTAGGGTACAAATAGTCAAGGTTGACTACAACAAATATCATTACAAGTATACACAAACACAAGGTGAGTTTCACGGCCCCTTTCTTTTTACTGTTTTTTAATATTTGGGGGAAGAACATACTTCAACTATTTTATGGGATAACAAGAGAATAAGACACGACTTTTATGTTTACTTGGGATGAGAACAACACATTGGAGGCCGCTAAAGTCCCCTGGAACAACATAGTAACCATTAACTGTAGCCTAGGGTCCTATGAATAGTACTATGGAGAGTGACGTCTCCCGGTCATGGTTAGTCGCGCTAACCACAATCTGGAGGATTTATGGCCGCATAGAACCTGATAACGATTATAGGGGCCCACACATGTCATGGTTTGGTTACGCCTCATGTATGAACATATTATTTGTATTCCTAGCTAGTTTACAAATGGGTCAACAATTCTTATTCTGTTTATCACATACACTTGAAACTATTTACGAACAATTGAATTTTACAAAGAACTATTTGATTAAACCTGTGAACTCACCAACCTCGTGTTGACGATTTTAAGTATGTTTTTCAGGTAACTGAACGTGATTTCAAGGTTAGCAATGTAGATTACATGCATGCATGATGGATACTACTTAAGGAGGATTTCCCCTGTATAACTCATTAAATTGAGTCATATTTGTGAAATCTTAACTTTTTGTAAACTCGGATTACATTTTTGTAATGTAAAACTTTAAATTTGTTTATGTATCCATTTATCATGTATGTGTTTGTGGTAATCATATGCTTTGGAAACCATGAACGTTACGCCTCGCGTTTCCGCCTTGGCGGGGTGTGACAAGTTCTAATAAGTTCCTCGGGTTGAGGATCGACATATCTTACTTTATTCAAAACATCTCAAGATATTGATCCATGAAGATAGTTTTGAAACAAGTTACGTCCAATAATTATTTTCTAGTAACTATCTATGAATATGGTTTCCAACTTCTTGGTCTTTCATTCATAATGAACCAACCATCTGATTCACAATAGTCTTACGTTCAGATTAATTCCCATGAATCTGATTGACTACCGACATTTAGAATAATCTATATATTCAAGGATTTCTAAAACGTATAAACTATCGAACACAGTAACATCTAATTTTAATGCATTTAACCATTAAATAAAATATAAAAACTAATGTAACTGAATTGTTCGAAAACACCAAATACTAAATACAGATCAAACCCATTGTCTAGAAAATCTAAGGCCTATCTTCTCAGCATGCTCCTCGTGTTTAGAGTGAGGCATAGGCTTAGTGAACGGGTCGGCTAGATTATGATCCGTGTGAACTTTTTTTAACACGATGTCACCCCGTTCTAATATATCCCGGATATAATGAAATCTTCTGAGTGTGTGTTTCATGTTGTGGTGTGACCTTGGTTCCTTAGCTTGAGCAATGACACCAATATTGTCACACAGTATCTCGATCGGTTTCTGAATGCTAGGTATTACTCCGAGATCAACAATGAACTTCTTCATCCAAGAAGCTTCCTTTGCAGCTTTCGAATCGGCAATGTATTCTGACTCAGTGGTGGATTGAGCAATAACACTTTTCTTAATACTTTTCTAAGTGATCGCACCCCCATTTAGAACAAATACAAATCCCGTTTGAGATCGAGAATCATCTTGATCAGTCTGCAAGCTAGCATCAGTGTAACATTTAACTGCTAGTTCTTCTTCCAGACTTCCATATATCAAGAACATGTCCTTAGATCTTCTCAAGTATTTTAGGATTTTCTTCACATCTATCTAGTAACTCTCACCAGGATTCTGTCGATATCTACTTGTCATGCTTAAAGCGTACGATACATCAGGTCATTGTTTGTTATTCAGTATGGTTCCATATGCCATAGGCAAAGACCCTCTCTTAGAGGCTTGCATGAAAAAGCGTCGAATGACCTTATCAATGTATGTACTTTGAATTAAACCTATAAGCCGCTTTGATCTCTCTCTATAGATCTTTATTCCCAAAATATAAGTAGCTTCACCAAGATCTTTCATTGCGAAACATTTACCTAACCAAGACTTTACGTCTTTTAGCATATGATATGGTTTCCAATAAGCAGTATGTCATCTACATATAGAATCAGAAGAGTCACATGGCTCCCACTTGCCTTCTTGTAGACACACGGTTCATATTCATTCTTGACAAAACCAAACTCTTTGATTTTCTGGTTAAAGCGAAGATTCCAGCTTTTGGACGCCTGTTTTAATCCATAAATGCATTTGTTTAACTTGCACACCTTATTAGGATTCTTTGGATCTTCAAAACCTTCCGGTTGAACTATATATGTAATCCCCAGGAAATTCCGGCCTATATTTTTACTTTTCCGGCTCTTGTAAATTCATTATTTTGTGATAAACTATCCTATTTACCCATTTCATTTCATGAGTATACAAACATACATTAGATACAATTATTTCAAATTCAAAATATAATAAATTTTTATATAAGAGATTATATAATTGTTACTATTCTGTTAAATATATATATATATATATATATATACATCTATATATATATATATATGATAAGTTATTTCTAAACCTATATATATATACACATACTTTGTTTGGTGTCAAAACCTATGTTACTCACCAATTACTTGTAGTTGACATTACTCACATGTTTCAGGTGCACCAGTTTGAGGACACAACCTGATCACATAGGACTAAGGACCTAGCTTTAATAAAGATTGATTTAACTTGTGTTATGTTTTGTTTTCCATTTCTATTTATAACAGATGCTTTAATTATGATAAAATAATATTATCACTTATTAATAGATGATAATGTGCTTATGAACAACTGCGTCAGCCCAGGCGTTGTTGGGTCTATATATGTGAGGCGGACGCTTATCAAATAAATTGAATTGTTGGTGTTACCGAATAGATGGGTATTCGGGTTTTGTAACTGTGAACTAGGTTCACGAGTTGGGTCTTGGGCCCGCCATGGGTCGATAACATGTATTATGGGCTTAATGTTATTAGGCTTAGTATAAATACTTGTTTATGTAACCTAAATTAAGCTAGCGACGAAGTTAGACGAAAGTTAGACGAGTTAGAGAGAACCGTGTAAGGGTTAGCCGTTTTTGGTTGTGTTTTTCTTTGTAATTCTCTAAAGCAATACACAAGTTTTACAAGTGTATCGTGTTCTTGAATCACCACAATCACAAGTTTCTGCCTTTTGATTGTGAGAATTTATATCATGTGTGTTATTCGAAGATCCATTCGTTTTGGGACTTACAGACGTATAATCCGCCGCCGGCCAGGGTGTGACAATATAGACATATTCAGTAAGATGCCCATTTAGGAACGTGGTTTTGACATCCATTGCCATATCTCGTAGTCATAATACGCGGCAATGGCAAGCAAGATCCTAATGGACTTAAGCATGGCTACTGGCGAGAAGGTTTCATCATAATCAATTCCTTGAGCCTTTCGTTACCAGCCATGCTTTGAAGGTATGCACAATTCCATCTATGCCGATTTTATTCTTGAAAATTGACTTGCTTCCTACAGTCCGAATTTCAGGAGGAAAATCAACCAAGTCACATAAATGATTATCATATATGGATTGGATTTCAGCATCCATGGCTTCAAGCCATTTCATAGATTCAGAATCTAAGATTGCATATTTGTAACTAGTGGGCTCTACCTGATCAACTATCAGGACGTCGTCAATCTGGTGAATCCCGAAATACCGGTCGGCTTCATGACGATCCTTAGCACTTCTACGAACAGTTTGTGTCAAAGTTGAATCTTAAACATGTCCATATTCAGTTTCAGCAATCTAATGCTAAACGGCAGTTTCAGCTTGTGGTTCTTGGATCTCATCCATATCCACACGGTTATCCCCAATCCCTCAAGCTAGAATTTCTTTCTCTAAGAAAGTAGCTATGCGTTTAATTTAAACTCGATTTTCAGCAGGATTGTAGAAGTAGTAACCGATTGTTTTAGGGTATCCGACAAAAACAACATTATCGCCACGGGGATGTAGGTTATCCGTAGATTCACTTGTAACATATGCGTGACATCCCCAAACCCTAAGGTAGGACACTTTGGGTTTCTCCCCACTCTAAATCTCATATGGCGTCTTGTCCACCTTCTTTGTAGGAGCTTGATTTATGATTCTTGTGGCAGTCTTAAGAGCAAAACTCTAGAATGAGTGTGGGAGGTTTGTATGACACATCATAGATCTAACCATATCTAATAGAGTTCGATTTCTCCTTTCGGACACACCGTTAAGTTGTGGTGTTCCTGGTGGAGTAAGCTGTGAAATGATCCCACATTTCTTTAGATGTTCGTCAAACTCTTGACTAAGATATTCACCACCTCGGATCAGATCGAAGAATCTTAATCGTCTTACCAAGCTGATTTTGTACTTCGTTCTAGTAGTGTTTGAACATTTCAAACGTTTCACGTTTATGCTTCATAAGATAAACATAACGATATCTACTGAAGTCATCAGTAAATGTCACGAAGTATCTCTCTCCACTTCTAGACATTGTTCTGAATGGATCACACACATTAGTATGTACAAGTCCTAACAGATCCTTAGCCCTTTGACCGTTACCGGTGAAAGGAGCATTGGTTAGGTTTCCACTTAAGCATGATTCACAATTTTCAAATGACTCTTGACCAGTAGAATTCAGATTTCCGTGGTCTGGGTTTTTCTTCATACGATTCTTGTTTATGTGTCCAAGTCTACAATGCCATAGATACGTATCATTGAAATCATATTTCGTACGTTTGGAGGAGATATTAAAAAGAACGTTATTATCATGGACTTCTATCTCATAGATTCCATTGAGAGGCTTTGTAGAAAAATAAAACACACCATTTAAATATGCAGAAATAAAATCATTGTCAAAAGCATAATTAAATCCCTGTTCCCGCAAAGCGGATATTGAAACAATATTCCTAGTCAAATTAGGAATGAAATAAACATTGTTCAAAACAAGTTCTAAACCAGAAGGGAGGAAAAGAGTGTATTCTCCTACAATCTTCACAACAACCTTTTTTCCATCTCCCACATGGAGCTCCAGGTCGCGTTGCTTCAGCCTCCTAGCCTTCTTTAGTCCCTGCAAATCATTACAAATGTGATAACCACATCCAATGTCAAACACCCAAGATTTGCTAGACAGAGAGAGTATCTCAATAACAAACATACCTGATGACTGTCCTCCAGCAGACTTCTTTTGCTTCAACTCGGCCATATACTTTGGGCAGTTCCTCCTCTAGTGTCCGACTTCATCATAATGAAAACACTTGACATCATTTAGAGGTTTCTTGGCGACAGCTTTGCCTTTGCCCTTGAAGCTTTTCTTGCCTTTTTCCCTTGGCTTCAGTTTTCTTGACTAGACCTTCTTTGATCATCAACATTGGACCAGACTTAGCAGGAGTCGGTATGTTCATCTCAATAGTCTTTAGCATTATATGCAACTCAGGGATGGTCTTGTCCCAAGCATTCATATTGTAATTCAGAGTTAATTTATCATATGATTTTGGCAGTGAGTTGATGGTTATATCCCCAACCAATTCATTGATTAGAGGGGATTCAAGACGTGCTAGATGATCAATGTATCCCTTCATTTTCAACACATGAGTACTGACGGAAGAACCTTCTTGCATGCGGCAGCTTATTAGTGAGCTTATCACCTCAAAGAGTTCATGACAGGACTGATGCTGAAACATTTCCTGCAGTTGCCTAATCATATCGTATGCTGGCATGTCTACCAGATTTTGTTGAAGTTCTGGTATCATAGATGTCAGCATCAAGCAAAAGAACTTGATAGCGTCATCAACATGCTCATCCCATGTCTTACGGGCTTGGCCCGTAGCAGTAGCTGGTTCTTCTGGGATTGGTTCTTCGAGAACATATAGTTTGTTCTCAGCCTTGATAAAAATTTTCAAGTTTCTGTACTAGTCCATGAAGTTAGAGTTGTCAAGTTTTTCCTTCTCAAGGATAAATTTTGGGTGAATGAGGAATTTGTATTAGATTCGTTAGACATCTACAAAATTCAAAAGTAAATGTTTTAGTATTTTCATGCATAATATCCTAATTAAAATTTTATAACCCAATCGCAAAAATAATTTTAGTTCGTGAAACAACTTTCAACACTCGACACAATGTAATTTTAAATACCTTATTTAATCTAAATTGGTCATTTGTCGCTAACTGATTTTTAAACTAATCAACTCTTTAATTAATTTAAAATTATTTTAGATAAAACTATTAAATTTAAAACTTGTTTTTACTTTTAAATAAAACACCTTTTTTATTTAATTAATTTTTTGAGAAAAATAAACAATTTAATTATCTCGTCATTTTTAAATTGTGTCAAAAGTTTTATAAACATTTTGTGATATAATTATTATTCTAAATAATTTTATCACAACCACAAAAATAAATAAAACATAAAATCGAGCAACTAGGAAAAATTGTCCCGTTTTGTTCGAGCCATCAAACGAATAACCGGACTGGTCTAAGGGATAACAAAATTAAACAAATCTGCTATCTCCCACTCAATCCAAGACATTCATCTTTAATCCTGTCATTGTCCGCCTCGGTCTTCTACTCTTCGTCTATTTATGATTACAATATTTATTTATAAATACACTAAAAATAAATAAATAAAATAAACCTAACTATTACATTGGGGTTACAAATAACCCATAAAAATACAAAGAGAAACAACAAATCAACAAACAATACAACCACATGTCTCTAATGCTCGATTCATTAAATACAATCACATCAAACGAAAAACGGCTCGATCTTTTGTCAAACAATAATTTTGACAAATAAAGCAATAGATCGATATAAAAAATAAGTCTAAACGCGCGTAAGGTGGCTCTGATACCACTGTTGGGAATCATGATACCAGTTTTAACTTGTAAAAGAATAATTATTTAAACCGTTTAAATAAATAAATCAGATATATATTTTAGCGGAAGCGATATATGGTACAACAAACATATCAGTTTTGGATTCTTGTCAGTGATCCGATTACACACGTATAAATAATATTAAATAAACCACCCATAGGGTGTTCACATATTATACCTTTGATGATAACCAGATATGAAACACCTTAGTACATCGAACGTAATGCTAGTTGACACGATCACGAAATCTGAAACAAAACGTCACACAACTTGCGCATAAGGGGATCCGGCCACGATGGTGGGGTGCGACAGTGGTGCGGCAGTTGAGATCGGCTTCACGATGGCGGCACCCGGTTAGGTGGTGGCGTCGACCGAAAACAAGAGAGAGAAACAGAGGGGGAGAGTTTTCTAAAACCTCCTTGTGGTGGCTAAGGATCTTGATTAGGTTTTAGGGTTAAAGTTAAGGTTATATTTATAAACCTGTAACTTACAAACGGGCCCCTAAGATATTAACAGTTAATACCCCAATAATAATTAACTGTTTAATTATTAATCTTTCTATTTTACAAACTACTAATAATCAGTAAAAATCTAATCTTTAAATGTTTAACAGATTAAACATTTATTCCCCGTAAATAATTAATTAATCAAATAATTAATTATCTCAATCTCCGATAAATATTTTTCTAAATATTTATTTACCATTTGTTAGATCTGTCTGTCATGAACTATAATATTTAACAATAAATATTATATAATTGTTCGTTGCCTAAGGTGTAACTCTTTGGATTGTAACTCGTTAATAACGTTGACTTAATATATGACCGGACATCATATATCCAACAGTCATCAACATACAAAATAAGATAGATGGCATCCTGACTACGACGAAATGTGAACAAAGAGGTGTCCGATTTGCTTCTTACAAATCCAACGGAGGCAAGAGGTAGCAAAGCGATGATACCAGGCGCGCGGAGCTTGCTTGAGGCCATAGAGGGCCTTGTGAAGTCTGTAGACATGTTCTAGGCGCGTATGGTCGACATATCGATGAGGTTGTTTCTTATAGACAACCTCAGCCAGATCACCATTTAGAAAAGCAATGCTAGGAACAATTCGAATGGTCGCTGATTTGACAACTGGCTGGAAGTCACATCAAAGTCCATGCCACGTTTTTGAAAGAAACCCAGAGTAAGTAGACGACTCTTGTATCGTTAAACCCGACCTTGGCTATCAAACTTATGACGATAAAGCCAACGAGACCCAACAATGCTAGCATTGTTAGGACGTGGAACAAGCTCCCAAGTACCATTGGAAAGAAGTGCTGACATCTTTGGAATCAGTGGCGGATTTCCAATGAGGATCACACATAGTTTGAGCGGTCGTCCTATGGATAGGCTAATGCTCGGTGGTGGCTAATAGGTTAAGCACCTTACGGGGTCTATGAGAGGTTGTTTGGCTACGAGTGACCATGGGGTGACCAGCTGGAGGATTTAATGGTGAGTTAGATTAGACAGGACCTAATACAACATTCGATGTATGAGGCTAGTAAGTGAGACAAGGTCTGTCACAACTGTTGAGGAAGATGTAGAGGGGTTTCCACTAAACGAAAAATGATGAGTAACTAGGTAGGAAGATGTAAGGTGTAGAGGGGCTTCCACCAAAATTTTTTCAAGAAACGAGTCGGTTTACTTTTCAACATAAATTTTATTCAAAACGAGCCAGGTTAAATATATTATGTTTTTACTTCTTTTTTTAAAATACATTTATGTGTTTCTTAACGGTAATTTTTATAACGACGTGATTTTATAAACCCGTTAATAGTGTCTTAACGAATGAGATGTTGCCATGTGGCAACTAAACATATCTTTTTCAATATGTTTGCTTTTTTTCCCCTTGTAATGTATAAAATGTAATGTTTTCTAAAATTTCGGATGTACCGTTGTGACGTACTTATTTTTATCTACATCTCAATATATTTTTTTTCTCAAAACCGAGAAATTACATAATCGGCTTTTTAATTACACGATGATGTTTTATATGTAATTAAATCTAATACTTATTTACGTATTTTTATTTTATAGTATACTAGGTTAAAATTCTGTGTATTACACGGGTTAAATAAATAAAATGTTATATATTTAGTAATATAAATTTTATATTTTAAAAACCCGTATAATACACGGGTTGAATAAACCATTATATTACATCGGTTGAATAAAATATAATTTAATTTGTTAACAAACACCTTTGTCAAAACATGCTTTAAAAAATGTAATTTGTCGTGACAGTTATAAGATCTGTTAAGTTAGTTTTTAAAACATTTTTTTTCAACTGAGCATTAATTTTTTTATTTCATTGATAAATATTAGTTCATATTAAGTTCATTTGATTGATGATATAATAACTATTTATAATTTATAATTAAATAGTAACTATCCATAATTGGATTTATTAATATAAATATTATTATTTAATATGAGAAAGAAATATAAAATCTAATATTTAATAGGAGAGAGAGACGAGAAAATAACGGCGAGGAGTAACGGGAGAGTGACATGTGTCCTGAAAAGATTTTCATTTATTAGAGTAGTAAGATGTTTTCTATGCAACATCCCTGCTGAAAACCTAATTACCAAAGTTAAGGTAATTGTCATTTGCCACCCCTTTTGAAGTCCACTCAGTCGCCTTCTTGGACACGATGATGTCTTATATGTAATTAAAACTAATACTTATTTACGTATTTTTATAAGCTAGTATACTAGCTTAAAATCCCGTGTATTAAACGGGTTAAATAAATAAAATATAATATATTTAGTAATGAAATATTTTTATTTTTAAAAAACCAATATATTAAATCGGTTGAATAAAATATAATGTAATTTGTTAATAAACACATTTGTCAAAATATGTTTTTAAAAAATGTAATTTATCGTGACAGTTATAAGGTCTGTTAAGTTAGTTTTTTAAAACATTTTTTTTTCAACTGATTCTTAATTTTTTTATTTAATTGATAAATATTAGTTCATATTAAGTTCATTTAATTGATGATATAATAAATAGAGTAAATTTCGCTTTTGGCCCCTGTGGTTTGGTTTGTTTAACCCTTTTAGTCTAAAAATGAATTTTTTAACATTTCAACCCTTGATGTTGTATTTTTGTAACTATTTCAGTTCATGGCACTAACCCTGTTAACTTTTTCTGTTAAATATATGACATTTTAGTCATTTTATTTTCTTATTGAACTAGTTTAACATTTTCAGTCCAATAAAGATTTTTTTTTTGCTTTTTCATACAATTTTTTTTTTACTTTTTTAAAAACGTTTTTTTTTTACTTTTTAAATCATTTTTTTTGGTTTTCTTTTCGTAAAAAGTCTTTTTGAATCTTTTTAAAAACGTTATTTTTTTACTTTTTAAAAGAATTTCTTTTTTATTTTTTTTTCATAAAAAACGTTTTTAAAAACAACTTTTAGTTTTTTTATAAAAAACGTTTTTAGCTTTTTCGTAAAATGTTTTTTTAACTATATTGAAAACATTTTTTTAATAAATATTTTCTATTTAAAAAAAACTATTTTAAAAATTAGTTCACTTAAAAAAGTAAAAACAAAAGCATTTTTGAAAATAGTTAAAAAATATTTTACGAAAAAGCTTAAAAACATTTTTATAAAAAAAAATGTTTTTAAAAACGTTTTTTTATGAAAAAATAAAAAAATATTTTTAGAAAAGTTAAAAAAAAGTTTTTAAAAAGGTTAAAAAACCGTTTTACGAAAAAAAAATGATTTTTAAAAAGTATAGAAAAACGTTTTCAAAAAAGTAGAAAAATGTTTTTTTATGAAAAAACCTAAAAAAAGTTTTTATTGGACTGAAAAAGTTAAACTAGTTCACTTAAAAATAAAATGACTAAAATGGTTAATATTTAACAAAAAAAGTTAGCTGGGTTAGTGTGATAAACTGAAATGGTTAAAAATATATAACCCCAGGGGCTGATATGTTAAAATAATCTTTTTTGGACCAAAAGGTTAAACTAGCCAAACCACATGGGCCAAAAGCGAAATTTACTCTAATAAATATTTATAATTAAATAATAACTATCCGTAATTAGATTTATTAATATGAAGATTATTATTTAATAGTAGAGAGAAATATAAAATCTAATATTTAATAAAAGAGAGAGACGAGAAAATAAATGTGAGGAGTAATCAGAGAGTGACACGTGTCCTGAACAGATTTTTATTTATTAGAGTAGTAAGATAAAATGTTTTCCCCACAACATCCCTGGTGAAAACCGAATTACCAAAGTTAAGGTAATTGTCATTTGCCACTTTGCCATCCCTTCTGAAGTCCACTCAGTCGTCTTCTTGGACACGATGATGTCTTATATGTAATTAAATCTAATACTTATTTACGTATTTTTATTTTATAGTATATTTTTTCCCCGCAACATCCCTGGTGAAAATCTAATTACCAAATTTAAGGTAATTTCCATTTGCCACTTTGCCATCCTTTTGAAGTCCACTCAGTCGCCTTCTTGGACATAATGCAAAACCTCACATAGTCACAATTAGTGGTGCACAAATCGGTTTTTTAACCCAAACCGGTTCAACCCGACCCGAACCGGTTTGGTCAACGAAAAGTCAAAACCGGTTTGGGCCCAAACCGGTTCGGGTAGGTTTTAAATCGGTTTGTCCTTTAAACCGGTTTAAACCGGTTTTTATAAAAAAATAAAAAATCCAAATAAATTTTATATTTTTAATATAAAATCCATAATAAAATATAACAAAATTAAAACATAAAGTTCAACGTTTATTAATATTTGGAAAGTTCAGAAATTAAAAAACATGACAAGATAAAATTGTAAAAAATTACAAAAAATATAAAACATTAAGTTCAACGTTTTATTTTTTGGAATATTGATTGATTATTCTTGTCCGTTGTCTTCGGAACTAGAGCTTCGTAGCCTTGCATCTTCGGCTAGTTCTTCATCCGTGACGGGTTCGGATATTCCAAGATCAACCTCCATCTTGTCTCGACGTCCCAATTCGGGCCTAAGCAAAGATTATTCGTATCACGACAAAATTTAATATAATCATGGTATCTTTTTATGTTACTAAAAATATCTTTAAGCATTTGTCGAAAAGTATATGTTAAGTTTGAAACCTCTTCAATTGCAAGCCCGGCTTGCACCGCCAAGTTAATGATGTGTGCGACACATCGACTATGGAAAAAAACGCCGTTGCAAACGGGTTTATATTTAATTTTTAGTTTTTGAACCGCATTTGTATTATTAGATGCATTATCAAAAGACATTGAAAAAAGTTTATTTTGTAATTTAAATTCGTTAATAACACCATCCAATATATAAAATAAATTTTCGCCGGTGTGTGGATATTCAAACAAGTCAAAAGCGATTGTACGCTTCATCATTTGCCACGTATTGAGATCAACCCAATGCGCGGTATCGCAAAGGTACGAATCGGGTATACCATGTGAAGCCGACCAAACATCGGTGGTTAAGTTTACACCGGTTTGCAAATTTTCAAAACCCAAAATTAATTCTTTTTTTGCTTTTTTCCACATTTTTATACAATCTCGTCTAAGGGTTGTGCGACTTACTTGGTGATAACGAGGTTGGAGTGTCTCTTGAATCATCCTTGTCAAGCGCGGATTGTCAAAGTGGTTGAACGGCAATCCTTCTTGAATCACTAACCTCGCCATTCGATCTCGAACAATATTTGGATCAAAGTTCCAAATTCCTCCTTCGCTTGTCATCGAGGCTTGACCTTCACTTGGAATTCCCTTCAATGACGGGCAAGATTTTTCCATATGCATTTTCAAACTAGTGTTTGAATCTTTCCCCAAAAACGCACCACACATCTTGCACCGAGCACGTTCCTTCCCGTTTGACAACAAACATAGATCGTAATTGCACCAAATTGCCGGATTTCTCGTTGTTGCTCGAATTTCCACAACGGTAACTTCGTTTAAGGAACCACCAACACCAAAACTTGCCATGTTTTTTTTTTTTTGAGTTTAGAGAGAGTTTAGAGAGCGTTTTTGAGCGTTTAAAGAGCGATTTTAGAGATTAGAGAGTGTAAAGAGAGGTGTGATCAACCCTAAACACCCCCCACCTATTTATAGTGTTTTAAGGGTGCAAAAAACTCCAAAAAAAGGCCAAAATCGACCCCAACGGCTATTTTTTGCCCAGCTCGAAAACCGGTTAAACCGGTTAGGATGAACCGGTCCCTAACCCGATCTCATCCAGGAAGCTTCAAACCGGTTTCAAACCGGCGGTTTTTGGACAACCCGAACCGGTTTGGCCCAAACCGGTTTAAGCCAAACCGGTTTGCCGGTTTGGACCGGGTTAAAAAAAAACCGGTTTTTTTGTGCACCACTAGTCACAATGCATCCAGCCCAATTCAAGCAATTCTCATGTATTTAAATAAAATTCGCGTTACCAATTTTTAATTTTAAAACAATGGCTAGTATTGGGCCTACTTAGACCATGAATTAAAAAGAATTCCCATCAAATAAAATTTATCACGTAAGCCCAAATCAGATTTGGTCATCACGTTGAATAAAAGCCAACTATTTGTCGGCACCCATAATTTTGACTTCGCTTCTATTGTGATTCCATGTCATATCCCCACGTGACTTTGCTTTTGTTGCAAACACGGAGACAAATAATTTGCCTCGTTTTTCGTTCTCATATATATATATATATATATATATATATATATATATATATATATATATATATATATATATATATATATATATATATATATGAGAAAGATGATAATAAAACTCATTGTTTATGAGAAAACCAAAAAAATATTTATTAAAAGTAAAAAAATAATAAAAAATCATAACTCAAAATATAAATCAAAAACTACAAAACCGCTTCGGAGACTTTGTTCCCCACATCGTCCTCTTTCAAAAAAAAAAAAATCAACGTTTTGCTACATATGTGTAGCATAGTTAGCTTTTGGAGGTGGTTTTTTGGGTTTAGTTTAGCTTTTAGGTTAGATTTTTTTTTTGGGGGGGGGGGGTGGGTTTAGGTTTTTGGATGGGGGTGGTGTGGGGGGTTTAGGTTTTTGGGTGAGGGTGGTGTGGAGGGTTTAGGTTTTTGGGTGGGGGTTAGGCTTTTTGGTGTACTACACATATGCAGCTCCTTTAATCAAAAGTTTTTTGGTTTTTTCATGAAAATAAGTTTTTTAGTGAACTCACACACACACACATACATACATACATACATACATACATACATACATACATATATATATATATATAAGGGAAAGATCATTAGAAAACTCATTGTTCATGAGAAAACCAAAAAACTATTTATTAAAGGTAAAAAAATAATAAAAAAATCATAACTCAAAATATAAATCAAAAACTAAAAACCGCTTCGGATACCTTGTTCCCCACGTCGTCCTCTTTCAAAAAAAAAATTCAGCGTTTTGCTACATATGTGTAGCATAGTTAGCTTTTGAGGGTGGTTTTTTGGGTTTAGTTTAGCTTTTAGGTTAGGTTTTTTGGGAGGTGGGGGTTTAGGTTTTTGGGGGGTGGGTGGGGGGTTTAGGTTTTTGGGGGTGGGGTGGGGGTTTAGGTTTTTGGGTGGGGGTTAAGCTTTTGGGTGTACTACACATATGCAGCTCCTTTAATGAGGAGTTTTTTTATTTTCTTATAAAAATGAGTTTTTTAGTGAACTCACCCATATATATATATATATGTATGTATATATATATATATGTATATATATATATGTATGTATATATATATATATGTATATATATATATATATATATATATTTTATTTTTAAAAAGCAAACTTCAATAACCAAAGCTAGCCACCAAGTTTGCTGGGTGCGAGTGAGATGCGAATACCACCAGACCAGCCTATGGTCTATGTATAAGTTTTGAATCCAAATGTATATATACACATACATAATTATGTAATAAATAAATAAATAAATGCTTTTTGCTATAGCATGTAACCGACGACGCTGTCGCAAGGAGATAATGGAGTAAGTGGTGTTCCTTTAATTTTGAGTTGTAGGTTGTTGGTTGGAACTTGTTGTAAGCTTTTTTTTTTCTTTGTTTTTGTTATTCTATTCTCTCTGCACGTTTGCTAGTTGCTGGTTTCGATCCCGCCCTCAAACCCCACCCCCTCCCTCCCACCCACAGTCCAACTGCGTTTCGATTGATGACGCAAGCAGTCACTATTAGTCAATACTGATGTCAATGTAATTAAAAATTATATATATATTTTCTTAAATTTTTAATCTTTATAAGTATATTGTTTCTTTCTCACATAGAATATGATGTTTTTAAATTTCAAATGTATCATTGCGGTTCATAGCTAGTCCCATTTCTTCAGTTCATCAAATCCTCAAACTTTTTTTTTTTGTAGATTTGAGCCGACCCTAATCTTTATTCTTGATTGTTATAATTTGCTTTAAACTTTTTCAAATTTTAAAATCACTTCTTGTAAATCGCAATCCAAGAGCATGGTTTGAGTCAAATCACTTGTTATCGATTAAATCGGGAACTAGGCTCTCTCTGAAACCACTTGATATGATCGGTTTGAGCACTTGTACTAATTTTGTAGCAGGATAATTCTGACAAACAACTAAACTTGTAAATGTGCTTTCATTTGCATAGAGACGAGTGGTTATGATAGTTAAACGAATAGGAATACAAACGTTCATGAGAATGTAATACAAAAAAGAATATCACTTTGAAATACTCGTTCTCATTAATCGGGCATAGAATTATAATAGATATGAACAATGAAGAATAGTTCTTTCATCAACCCTTGGAACATCGTTCAAGGGTGTGAATCGTGATTGATTCCACGAAGGCTATTAGGATTTTATAAGACACACCTAATCTCTATTGTGGAGTTTACTATTCGTAAGCTCCATAAATATTAACTCTAAGCCTAATTAAAAGGAAGGTAAATACCTAATATAATTATATAAATTTTGAATAATAATTATCTTGAATGTTTATCTTTTATCTTTGTTAAGTTAAATATTCAAATTTGAGTATTTAACTTCTTTAAGTCTTCATTATCCGTCATCAGTTGTTCCTCGTCGGTGGGAACTTGATTAGTGCCGTGCCAAACTCTTTTCTTGCTTGGTAAGTGGCAAGTCTTCATCGGTCGCATGTATCTCATCGGTGGTAACTTGCGTGATCAGTGCAAGTGTATAATCTTTGTATTCATAAGAATCAAATTAGAAAGTCTCAGCACAACTGCGATAGGGGTACCAAGCATACCACCATCAGATCATAAGGGATATATAACCATCATAGGGGGTCGTGCATGGAGCAAATGTACGTCGCTACGGAAACACGACGAGGACATTGTGGATTTAAGTGGGGGAGAATCTCACAACCTACCTAGAGAAATAGAACGTTTTGGGCAACACTTCAAGAATCAATGATACATCAAAATCTTAGTACTCTCCGCATAAACCCGATTCAGGAAATGTGTGAAAAGTTTTTGGGAAGTCATGTAGTAGTCTTGATAATTCATTAAAATTATCTGGACATGGTATCAGAAAACATAAATCTAGACTTATATTACTCCAAATAACAAGATATGTTGAACTCAAGAACATGAAATATACAGAAAGCTAAACTCTAAGAAGAATAAGACCCTTTAACAATAGGATCTGTAATACAAGAAATTAACACCTCTCAAACTAACAAAGTTCATCCATTTGTTGAAACCCTAAGATGCAACTGCAAGAACGAACCTGAAACCATGGGAACAATCAGAGACAACGAATAAAAGAAGTGAGGTGTGTAGAGATGAATGAGAGCTTCGTATTAATAACTTTGGTTATTATGGTTCAATATTAGTATTTCCAAAAAGTCTTTTTACATTACAAGGATAGCCACTCAATATATAAGGAGGGGCCAGATAATAAACAAAGCAAAAAAGGAAAGTAAGGCTACAAGTTTGGGGACCATAAAAGGAAACAAATAAATTATATATGGAGAGAATAAATCTCGGTCCATTACATATGTGGAACATATGTGCGAGACTTTTTTGGAGAGGAAGAAAAAAAGTGCAACTTCGAACTTTATTTTTTAATCTCTCTCACTTTTCTTACTGGCCACATGAATACATATAACATATGAATGAATGAAGTGGTCCGCCTTGTCAGCCATGGTTTAGTCCAAGCCCATCTACATTCATTCCAAGTCTAATATCCTCGTTAGCTGTTAGCCTAGTTAGTTGATGACCAGGTGTTCAACCTGTTAGCCCAACCTAAAATAGAAAACATAAAAAAAATGTGTAACCATTTATAATTGATATTTTCAACACATGGGTACTTATATATGGAGTTGCATGGATACGTCTACAATCATAATATACAAATGTCAAGATAGGAATTTTAGACTTATAGTTACTGGTATAAATAGCTTGTATGCTCCATTTAAAAAAAAAACTCTTGTAAAGCTTGCCTTGTAAGTTCTCTTATAACCAATAAAGCTGGAATTCGAAGAAAAAAGATGGGAAAAATACCAAAATGGACATAATTCTCTAAAAAATATCAAAATGTACATTTAGCCGGTACTAAGTCGGCTAAGCCTTTAGTTTTTGCCGGCTAAGAATTTAAATTTAAAAAGCTTAGCCTCCGCTTTTTAATTTAGGTGAACAAATTTGGCAAAAGCTGAAATTCATTATTAGATTATGGGTTATACACTCATCTGGGAGTCTCAAGTGAGACTAATTTTTTTGTCATGTAGGCGTCACATCAACATGGTAGGTTTCTCACTTAGGTCTCACTTAACAAGGAAAATACCCAAATGAGGATAACAAGTAAACATTAAATACATATTTTATAAAATATTCATTTTTTAAAAATGAATATTTTATAAAATATGTATTTAATAAAAATTATATTCATAAATTTTCATTAAATAAAAAAGCATTAATAAAAATATTCATTAAATTACAAAAAAATAACATAAATAAAATTACATAACATAAAAAACACAAATAAAAGCTACATAAACAAACTAATGTTGTGAACGTTCGAAAATATGGTCAATCAAGTTCGACTTTAGAGCGTGATGAACTTCTTGACTGCGTATTTCTAGACGGTTGCTTCGCTTTTTATCTTCGTCAATTTATTCGTGCGTCAAATCCTCTTTATTTGGGTTATATTGCCAAATTACCAATCAGGTGTCTTCTAAAATCATATTATGCAGAATAATACAAGCATACATTATGTTCCTAATTCTGTTTTGAGACCAAGATCTAGCCGGACGTTGAATAATATGCCACTTACACTTCAACATATCGAACGCTCGTTCGATATATTTTTTAATCGTATCGTGAGCTTTTTTGCAAGATACGCTTAAGACCTATGGGTTCTGTAGGTGACTTGACAATTATAACATATTCAAGGTATATTCTATACCCACGTTGGTAAACACAAACCCTTGATTTGGTATAAAAAAGTTTGCATCTTTCTATCGGGTGGTCCTCTACTTGATCCATGTATTATGGGTGATCGCTTTATTAAAGTTTTCTCTAAAGTTTCATGACAGCACTCCATGTTTATGTATGTAAAACTCATCTTTATTAACTTTTTACCAACTATTTATTAAAAAGATTCACTCATTCCAATAAAAAAAATTATAACAAAAAACACAATTCATAAAAATATAACATTACTTGATATAAATATGTGTTGTAAACTATTGTATTGGTGGATAATAAAAGTCAATCATGCAATATTGATGTAGACGTTCGTTTTGTTCGTCAGCTTAAAAAGACTAGTTTTGTGAATGTTGATGATGTGTTTGTGAGGGTTGATAATGTAAACTTTTTAGGTAAGTTAGTTTTGTAAATGTTGATGATGTGTTTCTGAAACTCGATCATAGTCTTTGCCTATTTGTATTTGAAATTATCAAAAAAGCTAATGATGTAAGTTTCTTTTTCAAGTTGATAAGAACAATACTTCAACACTTTAAGAGCATTCATAACCCTTTTTCCATCTTTATCTACAAATTTAAACAAAAAACATATTTTTCTTTAAATTTTATTTATTTCTAAAAAACTTCCACATCTCATTCTCCATATCTATCTTTATCCTACTCACACACAAACAATTGTTTTATTATTTTTTCATCTTTTTTACACACTCAAAATAATTATACAGAGGGTGAATAGTGGATCTCTAAATATAGAAAGTTAAAGTACATTCTCTAAAACACATCTATAAAAAAATGGGCTGGAGATGTAAATTTGTGCTTTTTTTTAAATATAGAGATGAAGTATTTATAGAGTGTGGGATGTGAATTATGATTCCACATGGTGAAATCTAGCAAGCGATCCACAATTATGATTCCTAATTTACATGTTCTCATCAATCTAATTACGTTGGAAACTAGGGATTCAAATAAATCAAGAGTTCTATATAACGATCTTCGTCAAGGAAAAATATATGAATTAAATTGAGTGCTTCTACGAAAAAATAACTAGAGAATACAAAGAGTTTTCAGTTTTTCACAAACTTGTAATCAAGGGTGTCTAGGCTAAACAAAATATAGTTTCTTTCTTTACTAGTTTCTTTTTTTCACAACCACTAGATTATCGTTAGGCCTGTAAACGATCCGATCGATCACGAACATATGCATGTTCGGGTTCGTTCGTTTAACTTTAGACGAACTCGAACTCGAACTCGAACACTTAAACGAACATCAAATATATGTTCATGTTCGTTTGTTTAAAATGTGGGCCTGTTCGTGTTCGTTCGTGTTCGTTCGTTTAAAACCTCAACGAACAGTTCGTGAACGTAAACGAACACTTATACGAACATAAACGGACAGTTAAACGAACATAAATGAACACTAAACGAACACAAACGAACACTTATACGAACATAAACGAACAGTTAAACGAACACAAACGAACACTAAATGAACACAAACGAACACTAACTGCACACAAACGAACACTAAATGAGCACAAACGAACACAAAAGAACAGTCTTTAACAACAATACAACATCATTCATCCAAAAATTACATCAAAGTTGTTTATGAGTACATGAAAAGAATCCATCAAGATTCTATGAAAATAAACGAACATATGGGCTGTTTTGACGGACCCATCTCATGGATTGATCGAGAATGAATGATGCTATGATTTATATTTCATATTTTTTATAGCATATGTTATAAACGAACATAAACGAACGAACATAAACGAACAATTAAACGAACATAAACGAACGTTCACGAACATAAATGAACGAACGAAAGGTGTGTTCATGTTCGTTCGTTTAATTAAACGAACACAACTTTTTGTTCATGTTCGTTCGTTTAATAAATAAACGAACATAAACGAACTTCCCGCCGAACAGTTCACGAATAGTTCACCGAGCGTTCGGTTCGTTTACAGGCCTAATTATCGTAGTGGCAAAGGTGTATACCCAATACTTTACTAAAATGAGGAGGTCTTGGGTACAAGTCGCACATATGACAAAAAAATGGGGGGTCCAAGTTGGGACAAGGGGTTTTGTCACATACGGTGGGTTTCCTCCTGATGGTAATGGAGATTATCGGGTGGGCTAATGACCCGTCAGTGATCCAAATTGCCGTTCAAAAAAAAGTTTCTCTTTTTCAAATGCTTGCTAACTCATAAAAACAAACTCGCAGGGGGTGTTTGGGCCAGTGGGTCCAGGTTGGGTCATCGGGTTTTCTCACCTATGGTGCGTTTCCTCCCGAGGGTGATGCAGTTGATCGAGTGGGGCTAGTGATCCGTCAGTGATTCAAATTGCCATTAAAAAGTTTCTTTTCTTTTTCAAATGCTTGCTAACTCATAAAAACAAACTTTTAGCGGGTGTTTGTTTCGCGAAATTCGTTGAAATTGGAATTATAATTAGATAAAGGATTGAGTTTAAAGGATTCTTTTGAATCCATAATGTGTTTGGTTAACATATTTATTAATAGAATTGTAATGTAAAAATACAAAAAAGATAAAATTATTTATTAAAATGGCGAGAGAATCTGAATTCCATTGAAATGTGAAGGGATTTTGAATTTCATTAGTTAGAGATTTGGTTAGATTTAATCTCAATTCCAATTTCTTCTCTTAACTAGCCAAAATATCAAGAAATGAAATTTAAATTACAATCTCATTAAAATCTTATAAATTCCTACCAAACAAACAGGCCCATTAATCTTTATGCCGATCAATGAAATTATAGTCACTGATATTGATGTATAATCCTAAAAGTGTTCAAGAGATTCGATATCAACTATATCTCAAATCAACAAAAAGTAATCACTTTAAACTTTCTCATAAAATATTTATAAAAAAGATTCACGAAACAACCGTATATGTTTTATAAACTATTGTGCGGTAGATGTTCATTAATCATGATTTTTTATTTGCTCATATATACCTTTTGTTCTTGTCCAAGTGATGATAAAGTATGTTGTTGTATAATCCACGTTCTTATATAAAAGTTACTTCATTGCAAGTGTTATTATAATATACTATGTCTTTCAAGTTTGGATGGACGTGTGAAAATGAATGTTGTCTTAGTCATTTGATTCTTTTTTAAATGAAATGAATGATATAGACGACACACTCAAACCTATCCAAGTAACATTTGCTAGCCCATAACTACACAACTTTTCATGATATAAGCTATTAAACGTGTGATTATTATAATATTCTAAAAGTCGTAAGACTATGTAATGTCAATACTCTTTAATATGATAATGATAATGAAATCCGGAAGTTTCTGGACACGTTTAGAGCATCTAAGACTACCCGGAATAGCCTCGAAGTCTCTCGACAAGCCCAGCACCTTAGAGACGTTCTAAAACAGCCTTGGAAGGCCACATAAGCTGCTGGAAATTGCCGGAAAGGGCTGACAAACTCTGGACAAAAGGTGTAGCCCCGGAACGATCTAGAAGAGCCTTGAAAATAGTGGAAAATGCCTGGACAAATCTGGATCAAAGAGGGTTGATTAGAACCCTCTAGATAAGCCCTAAATGCTCAATATATTTAGTAGAATCATTCTTGATTAGTTGTGTAATTTCTTGTAAGCAACTAGAATAGGAAACATCTAGTACCAACAACCTTACTTGTATAAATAGGTGATGTTGGTCTCATTTGAGATCACCCACATAACTTGTAGTCTTTGTAAAGCTTTGTGTACACTTGTTCTTGTAGTCTATACAAAGATTTATTTGATCATAACTTGTACACTTCCGCAACACATTACTTGAATTACAACATAATCGGGACAAAAGCTTAACTTAGATCGTAATTGTAATCTAAGTGTTGCACGAGAGTTGGAAGATCACTCCGTGACAAGTGGTATCCAAACAAAATGGTTCATTGGGATGGAGAGCAAGAAAGGAGCAGAGAATAAAGAGAACGTCGCTAGCAAAGAGGAAAGACATGATCATAACGAGACTCGACAAGAAGCTGAGAAAGAAAAAGGCACATCTAAGGATTTGGTTGAGTCCTTAGACAAAAGGATGGCTGATGTTGAAGCATCAGTCACACAACTCAGAATATTAGTTGATGGTTCCTTGGAGAAGCTATAAGCTTTGGGAACATTGCAAACCGCGTTAGATGGACTAAGAGATGAATTCAAAGTTGCCATCGAAGTCATACGCCTCGAGTTGTAAGCCATGATCATAAGGGAGGTCCAAAGGCTATGAAATGAGGTACACAACGAGTTCCAAAACTCTCACAAAAATTTTGTTGAATCAGAAGCACAGTGAAAGTACCAAATTTGATAGCACGAGCAGTAGTGCTATGTAACATCCCAAATTTTCAAGAAATGAAAGTCCAAGGTTAAAAATGAAAAATCTGAAGTCTGGGTAGATATCGTACCGATATCATCCCTCCCATCGGTCTGAAGTCAGCCAAGGGTCAGATATCGGACCGATGTCAGTTGGATAGCGGTCCGATGACTGCCATTGCCTCGTAACTCCTGGTACTGACACCTGTCCGGTGACCCAGCTATAGATTTTTACACGTGTCTTGATATCGGACCGACTTCCATGCACATAACGGTCCGCTATGGGCTCACCAAGTCAAATGAGCAAACATAGGGAATGTCAGACCGATATTGTTCTGTATGTCGGTCCGACATGGACCCCGATCCAGCCCTACAAACAGATGGCATCGGCCATTCAAATGGGAACAACACCAACACCCACATTTACACACATGTATACCGAGAAGATCGAAGTGACAGTTACGAGCATAGCGTTTAGGAGTGCGATACGTAACAAGTGCGGTTCGAGTTCCGAGAAACGAGGAACGAACTTAGGAACTAACCGAGGATAAAGTAAGTACACTGTTATTATGTTTTAAAATGATACGTGCTATGTGAACTTAGGACCCGTACCCTAGACACCAATACATGAATTATGTTTTTAAATGATACGTGCTATGTGATATGTGATATGATAAGGGTACGGGGTAATGAAGGATTAATCTAAACACTAAACGGGAATAATGGAGTAGTCACGACATATCCAAGGGGTGGTGGATACGCCGCTGGTACTTCCTATATATAAACCTCTTAGTACTTCTTGATGAAACCATTATGAATGTTTATTGGTATAGACTAATAAAATGATGAAATATAGTGGACGTACCGAAGAACATCCAACCGGTATGTAGTTATCTGATAAACGAAATGTTTTGTCTAAGGAAAGAATGGTGTATAAATCTCTCATAGACCCGTCACTCTTTCCTGGGAACATCTCTGTTGGAGGTTCTGCTCTGGAAGGAAAAGAACCCCAGTTTACAATATATGACGAATATGAATATATGATGAAAGTATACCATGTGTAATGAATACATGAATGTGTAATGCATGATGAATGTGAATACGTGAATGCATGATGGTACATGCAAATATGAATAAGTATGATGGAACGAGTCTAAACCCTAAATGGAATAACGGAGTACTCACGAAGTGTTAAAGGGGTGATGGATACGCTGCTGGTACTTTCTATATATAAACCCTTTTAATACATCATGGAGAAACCGTTACGAAGTTTTAAGTTGATGACTGGTTGGGAAATAAATACAGCATATACCTGAAATGAAAACAAATGCTTGAGTCATTTGGAAGGATGTGAATCAAAAGATACTCAAGTTCACAAATGAAATGAGATACCTGACCTATAAGGTGGATCTCAATAATAAAGAAAAAGAAAAGAAAAGGAATTCTAGACCTAGAGGGCTAAAAGAGTAAAAGATTCTAAGCATACGAGGCTGAGGAATGAATGAGTCTTCGTGACAAATGCAAGGGGTCTATACTTATAAGAACCTTGCCAATACTCGGACCGGAGGTACAACCTAAGATTGTTGCGAGGGGGTTAGCACACCCATAAAATATACAAATGACGTGACTGGAGGTACGTCCGGAGATGGTCACGGGGGCGCTGAGAGTCTGGGAAACTTGAAAAATAATAAGAACCTAAAGGGTTCATAATAAAATGAACGATGCAGTATACTTACTTAGCGTAAGGTAATTCAAAAACGTTTTCCAAACACTGCAGGAAAGAATCACGTGGAATACTTACGACGGAGCAATCAGAATTAGAGATCCCTATGTAATAAGATGTAATCATATTATATTATGTAAAAACAATATTATAAGAAAAAGTAACCTTAGCCATTTATGGCATGGTTTTTGTCAAACTAGGACCATTTTCTACAATATAAAACTCTGATAAAATAAGGATTAAGTAGGGTGTTGCAAGTTGGTATCAGAGCATGGTTTGAGGGAATTAAGTATCAGAAAGGGAACTTAAACTCAAACCATATGTGCTCGTGATATAAATAGGGATTCAATTCGAGGCCGTCCAAGGAAGCAGGTATGTTAAATTCCAGTGCTTAAAAAAATGTTTAAGTATATGTGGGCAGAACTTTGTATGAGATAAGCTTCATATGGTAGTTGGGAGTATTAGGATGGTAATATACATTACCTCATACATGGCCAGTATGAGTATTAATGCATGGGACCATCATGATATCGCAAATATCATATGATAACTTATGTCAACATATAGTAAGCCGGGAATGTGAATATGCATGATTAAAAATACATGAATGAATGTATATATGCGTAAATACATGATTACGAGCCTTATGTGAAACCCTAGAATGCTTTATTAGGGTTAAATTGATACGAGGCCTGTAGCATAAAACCTTAGACTATTATTAGGGTAAACGAATGAGAGATTAAGCGATATCATGTTTTAGCAAATGGTTGAACATTAAAACGATGAGGTACGTGACGAGGGGAGCCATAGGAGAGCTGAATCTCCACATCATGATGAAAACGAAGTCGAACAAGTCCCGAAAAATATCCTGAGATAAATCGCAATAGAAGTAGGAAAGGCATTCGATGCAAACTTTCCAATCTTACAAACAGATCTACAGAATTCCTTAAGAAGCAGGGTTGAAAGCCACAGAAACATTACTCATAATAGAGAAGGAAGAAATCCAAAAGTTGATACAAAGTCAACTCATTGCATTTATAAGGATTTTTTGACATGTAAACCTTTAGAGTTTAAGGGAGTTGATAACCCTTTAGAAAGCCAGAGGTGGATTGCTTCAATAGAAAGGGCATTTGATACATGCCACTGTGAAAAGGAAGATGAAGTTACCTTCGTTACCAATCAACTAAAAGAACGAGCTAATGATTGGTGGGGAGTAGTGTAGAGAAATAAAGGTAGAGAGAGAATCAAAGAGATGAGGTGAGAAGAATTCAAGGATATCTTCCTAAAACATTATTGCCCTCGAGCGGCAATTGAGAGAATCACTGAGGAGTTCTTCAACTCCGTCAGACAACGGAGACTGTGGATGAGATCACATGAATTTTCTTTGACAAAGCCAGGTTTTGTTCGGCTTTGTTAACAACTCCGGAGATGTGGATGACGAGATATCATCTTGTTTCGAAAACAGAGATTAGACAGTTTATCTAACCATCCAAGTGCGTGAACTTGAAGGAGATGATTGATTGGGCTCGGGAACTCGAGACTAAGCTCAAAAGGCAGACTCAAAGAGATGGAAAGAAGAAAGGAGAAATTATCCCTCTCATATGCCTCTTAATAGGTTCAAGTTCAACAAACCGGGAGGCGGTTCCTCCCCAAGGATAGGTATTCAAAATTGTAAGATTTGTGGAAAGAAAAACCCGGGGGGAGTGCCGATTCAAGTCTACAACTTGTTACAAATGTGGATGACAAAGCACACTGCATTGCAGTGCATGAGTGGCACTCGATTGTGCTACAACTGTTATAAGCCATGACATTTTAGCAAGGAATGTCCTGAGCTAAAATCTCAGCCGGAGAAGGATCTAAAGTGGCAGAGAACGAGGCGAAGAGGACCGAGGCTCCGAAGCCAAGGGTAGGACTTTTCAGATCACTCCAAAGGAAGCGAAAGTTGTTCTTGACATCGTGTCAGGTACATTCCTCTTGAATTCCCTACCTGCTTGTGTCTTATTCGATATTGGAGCTAGTCGATCATTTATTTTCTTAAAATATGCAAACTCTAGAAACTTTAATAGAAGTAAGTTGGCTAAGGCATTAAAAGTTGAAATCGCGAGTGATCGAAACTACATAATAACTGAAATATGCCAAGATTATCGACTACTGATAGAAGAAGGATATCTTGTCGACCTAATTCCAATGCCGATGCAAGAATTCGACGTAATCATTGGAATGGACTAATTATCTTCATATGTTGCAACGATTATATGCAACCAGAAGATTGTAAGATTCTTGACGCCTATAAGAAAGGAAGTTAGTGTCATTGGTGAACGACGGAACCAGATCACGCTATGTACGATGGCCAAGATAAGTAGCTACATGAGACAAGCTCACCAAGCTTTCTTAGCCTACTTAGCTAATGTGAAGATGAGAGTGAATGAACTGGATCAAGTTCTAGTATTGAAAGAATTCCCAGAAGTATACCCAGACGATCTTCCAGGTGATCCACCTGAGAGAGAGATCGAGTTGAAAATTGATTTAATTCCTGAAGATAAGCCGGTAGATAAGGCTCCGTACTGGTTAGCACCAACTGAGATGAAAGAAATGATGTCACAACTGTAAGAGTTGTTGGACAAAAAAAGGGTTTCATACGTCCCAGTGTATCCCCTTGGGGTGCCGCAATTCTGTTTGTGAAGAAGAAAGACGGTAGTATGTGGATGTGTATAGACTAGTGTGAATTGAACAAATTGACTATCAAGAATAGATATCATTTACCTATAAATGATGATCTGTTTGATCAATTACAAGGATCAAGTTGGTTTTCCATGATTGACTTAAGATCCGGTTATCACCAAGTCAAGGTACGGGAAGAAGATGTATCTAAGACGGCATTCATAACTCGTTATGGACACTATGAATTTGTATTAATGTCGTTT
Organism: Smallanthus sonchifolius; assembly: GCA_023525975.1. Classification (NCBI taxonomy): domain Eukaryota; kingdom Viridiplantae; phylum Streptophyta; class Magnoliopsida; order Asterales; family Asteraceae; genus Smallanthus; species Smallanthus sonchifolius. The sequence goes on from CM042040.1 coordinate 58,022,292, forward strand.
GGAGTGACGAATGCTCCGGCAGTCTTCATGGATCTCATGAATAGAGTGTGCCGGCCAATGTTAAACAAATTCGTTATTGTCTTCATTGATGACATCCTGATTTATTCAAAGAATGAAGAAGAACATGCACCAGATCTTCGTGAAGTAGTTAGTACTTTACGGAAAGAGAGACTGTACGCTAAATTCTCAAAATGTGCATTTTGGTTAATGAAAGTTCAATTTATGGGTCATGTTATAAACGTAGAAGGTATCTCAGTAGACCCAGCAAAAGTAGAGGCTGTAATGAAATGGTCTCCCATCAGAAGTTAGGAGTTTCTTGGGATTAGCTGGCTATTATAGAAGGTTCATCCAGGACTTCTCTAAGATAGCAACCCCATTAACTAAACTAACTCAAAAGAACTCGAAGATACCCACGTTGGTAAACACAAACCCCTGATTTGGTATAAAAAAGTAGTTGATTTGCATCTTACTATCGGGTGGTCCTCTACTTGATCCATGTATTATGGGTGATCCCCTTTATTAAAGTTTTCTCTAAAGTTTCATGCACTCCATGTTTATGTATGTAAAACTCATCTTTATTAACTTTTTACCAAATATTTATTAAAAAGATTCACTCATTCCAATAAAAAAATTTATAATAAAAAACCAATTCATAAAAATATAACATTACTTGATATAAATATGTGTTGTAAACTATTGTATTGGTGGATAATAAAAGTCAATCATGCAATATTGATGTAGACGTTCGTTTTGTTCGTCAGCTTAAAAAGACTAGTTTTGTGACTGTTGATGATGTGTTTGTGAGGGTTGGTAAGGTAAACTTTTTAGATAAGTTAGTTTTGTAAATGTTGATGATGTGTTTCTGAAACTCGATCATAGTCTTTGCCTATTTGTATTTGAAATTATCAAAAAAGCTAATGATGTAAGTTTCTTTTTCAAGTTGATAAGAACAATACTTCAACACTTTAAGAGCATTCATAACCCTTTTTCCATCTTTATCTATAAATTTAAACAAAAAACATATTTTTCTTTAAATTTTATTTATTTCTAAAAAACTTCCACATCTCATTCTCCATATCTATCTTTATCCTACTCACACACAAACAATTGTTTTATTATTTTTTCATCTTTTTTACACACTTAAAATAATTATATAGAGGGTGAATAGTGGATCTCTAAATATAGAAAGTTAAAGTACATTCTCTAAAACACATCTATAAAAAAATGGGCTGGAGATGTAAATTTGAGCTTTTTTTTAAATATAGAGATGAAGTATTTATAGAGTGTGGGATGTGAATTATGATTCCACATGGTGAAATCTAGCAAGCGATCCACAATTATGATTCCTAATTTACATGTTCTCATCAATCTAATTACGTTGGAAACTAGGGATTCAAATAAATCAAGAGTCCTATATAACGATCTTCGTCAAGGAAAAATATATGAATTAAATTGAGTGCTTCTACGAAAAAATAACTAGAGAATACAAAGAGTTTTAAGTTTTCACAAACTTGTAATCAAGGGTGTCTAGGCTAAACAAAATATAGTTTCTTTCTTTACTAGTTTCTTTTTTTCACAACCACTAGATTATCGTAATGGAAAAGGTGTATACCCAATATTTTACTAAAATGATGAGGTCTTGGGTTCAAGTCGCACATATGACAAAAAAAATGAGGGTCCAAGTTGGGACAAGGGGTTTTGTCACATACGGTGGGTTTCCTCCTGATGGTAATGGAGATTATCGGGTGGGCAAATGACCCGTCAGTGATCCAAATTGCCGTTCAAAAAAAAGTTTCTCTTTTTCAAATGCTTGCTAACTCATAAAAACAAACTCGCAGGGGGTGTTTGGGTCAGTGGGTCCAGGTTGGGTCAGCGGGTTTTCTCACCTATGGTGCGTTTCCTCCTAAGGGTGATGCAGATGATCGAGTGGGGCTAGTGATCCGTCAGTGATCCAAATTGCCATTAAAAAAGTTTCTTTTCTTTTTCAAATGCTTGCTAACTCATAAAAACAAACTTTTAGCGGGTGTTTGTTTCGCGAAATTCGTTGAAATTGGAATTATAATTAGAAAAAGGATTGGAGTTTAAAGGATTATTTTGAATCCATAATATGTTTGGTTAACATATTTGTTAATAGAATTGTAATGTAAAAATACCAAAAAAACAAAAATATTTATTAAAATGGTGAGAGAATCTGAATTCCATTGAAATGTGGAGGGATTTTGAATTTCATTAGTTAGAGATTTGGTTAGATTTAATCTCACTTCCAATTTCTTCTCTTAACTAGCCAAAATATCAAGAAATAAAATTTAAATTACAATCTCATTAAAATCTCATAAATTCCTACCAAACAAATAGGCCCATTAATCTTTATGCTGATCAATGAAATTATAGTCACTGATATTGATGTATAATCCCAAAAGTGTTCAAGAGATTCGATATCAACAAAAAGTAATCACTTTAAACTTTCTCATAAAATATTTATAAAAAAGATTCACGAAACAACCGTATATGTTTTATAAACTATTGTGCGGTAGATGTTCATTAATCATGATTTTTTATTTGCTCATATATACCTTTTGTTCTTGTCCAAGTGATGATAAAGTATGTTGTTGTATAATCCACGTTCTTATATAAAAGTTACTTCATTGCAAGTGTTATTATAATATACTATGACTTTCAAGTTTGGATGGACGTGTGAACATGAATGTTGGTCTTATTCATTTGATTCTTTTTTAAATGAAATGAATGATATAGACGACACACTCAAACCTATCCAAGTAACATTTGCTAGCCCATAACTACACAACTTTTCATGATAAAAGCTATTAAACGTGTGATTATTATAATATTCTAAAAGTCGTAAGACTATATAATGTCAATACTCTTTAATATGATAATGATAAAGAAATCTGGAAGTTTCTGGACACGTTTAGAGCATCTAAGACTACCTAGAACAGCCTCGAAGTCTCTCGACAAGCCCGGCACCTTAGAGACGTTCTAAAACAGCCTTGGAAGGCCACATAAGCTGCTGAAAATTGCTGGAAAGGGCTGACGAAATCTGGACAAAAGGTGTAGCCCCGGAACGATCTAGAAGAGCCTTGAAAATAGTGGAAAATGCCTGGACAGATCTGGATCAAAGAGGGTTGATTAGAACCCTCTAGATCAGCCCTAAATGCTCAATATGTTTAGTAGAATCATTCTTGATTAGTTGTGTAATTTCTTGTAAGCAACTAGAATAGGAAGCATCTAGTACCGACAACGTTACTTGTATAAATAGGTGATGTTGGTCTCATTTGAGATCACCCACATAACTTGTAGTCTTTGTAAAGCTTTGTATACACTTGTTCTTGTAGTCTATACAAAGATTTATTTGATCATAACTTGTACACTTTCGCAACACATTACTTGAATTACAACATAATCGGGACAAAGGCTTAACTTAGATCGTAATCGTAATCTAATTGTTGCACGAGAGTTGGAAGACCACTCCGTGACAAGTGGTATCCAAACAAAATGGGTCATTGGGATGGAGAGCAAGAAAGGAGCAGAGAATAAAGAGAACGTCGCTAACAAAGAGGAAAGACATGATCATAACGAGACTCGACAAGAAGCTGAGAAAGAAAAAGGCACATCTAAGGATTTGGTTGGGTCCTTAGACAAAAGGATGGCTAATGTTGAAGCATTAGTCACACAAACTCAGAATATTAGTTGGTGGTTCCTTGGAGAAGCTATAAGCTTTGGGAACATTGCAAACCGCGTTAGATGGACTAAGAGATGAATTCAAAGTTGCCATCGAAGTCATACGCCTCGAGTTGTAAGCCATGATCATAAGGGAGGTCCAAAGGCTACGAAATGAGGTACACAACGAGTTCCAAAACTCTCACAAAAACTTTGTTGAATCAGAAGCACAGTGAAAGTCCCAAATTTGATAGCACAAGCAGTAGTGCTATGTAACATCCCAAATTTTCAAGAAATGAAAGTCCAAGGTTAAAAATGAAAAATCTGAAGTCTGGGTAGATATCGTACCGATATCATCCCTCCCATCGGTCTAAAGTCAGCCAAGGGTCAGATATCGGACCGATGTCAGTTGGATAGCGGTCCGATGACCGCCATTGCCCTGCAACGCCTGGTACTGACACCTGTCCGGTGACTCAACTATAGATTTTTACACGTGTCTTGATAGCGGACCGACTTCCATGCATATTGCGGTCCGCTATGTGTTCACCAAGTCAAATAAGCAAACATAGGGAATGTCGGACCGATATTGTTCTGTATGTCGGTCCAACATGGACCCCGATCCAGCCCTATAAACAGATAGCATTGGCCATTCAAATGGGAACAACACCAACACCAACATTTACACACACGTATACCGAGAAGATCGAAGTGACAGTTACGAGCATAGCGGTTAGGAGTGCGATACAAAAAAAGTGCGGTCCGAGTTCCAAAAAACGAGGAACGAACTTAGGAACTAACCGATGATAAACTAAGTACACTGTTATTATGTTTTTAAATGATACATGCTATGTGAACTTAGGACCCGTACCCTAGACACCAATACAAGAATTATGTTTTTAAATGATACGTGCTATGTGATATGTGATATGTTAAGGGTACGGGGTAATGACGGATTAGTATAAACATTAAACGGGAATAATGCAGTAGTCACGACATATCCAAGGGGTGGTGGATACGCCGCTGGTACTTCCTATATATAAACCTCTTGATACTTCGTGATGAAACCATTATGAATGTTTATTGGTATAGACTAATAAAATGATGAAATATAGTGGACATACCGGAGAACATCCAACCGTTATGTAGTTATCTGAAAAACGGAATGTTTTATCTAAGGAAAGAATGGTGTATAAATCTCTTATAGACCGGTCACTCTTTCCTGTGAACATCTCTGTTGGAGGTTCTGCTCTGGAAGAAAATAACCCCAGTTTACAATATATGACGAATATGAATATATGATGAAAGTATACCATGCGTAATGAATACATGAATGTGTAATGCATGATGAATGTGAATACATGAATGCATGATGGTACGTGCAAATATGAATAAGTATGATGGAACGAGTCTAAACCCTAAATGGAATAACGGAGTATTCACGAAGTGTTAAAGGGGTGGTGGATACGCCGCTGGTACTTTCTATATATAAACCCTTTTAATACATCGTGTAGAAACCGTTACAAAGTTTTAAGTTGATGACTGGTTTGGAAATAAATAAAGCATATACCTGAAATGAAAACAATTGCTTGATTCATTTGGAAGGATGTGAATCAAAAGATACTCAAGGTCACAAATGAAATGAGATACCCGGCCTATAAGGTGGATCTCAATAATAAAGAAAAAGAAAAGAAAAGGAATTCTAGGTCTACAGGACTGAAAGAGTAAAAGATTCTAAGCCTACGGAGCTGAGGAATGAATGAGTCTTCGTGACAAATGCAAGGGGTCAATGCTTATAAGAACCTTGCCAATTCTCGGACCGGAGGTACAATCTAAGATTGTTGAGAGGGGGTTAGCACACCCATAAAATATACAAATGACGTGACCGGAGGTACCTCCGGAGATGGTCACGGGGGTGCCGAGAGTCTAGGAAACTTGAAAAATAATAAGAACCTAAAGGGTTCATAATAAAATGAACGATGCAGTATACTTACTTAGCGTAAGCTAATTCAAAAACGTTTTCCAAACACTGCAGAAAAGAAGCACGTGGAATAAAGCTTCCTTACTACGGAGCAATCAGAATTAGAGATCCCTATGTAATAAGATGTAATCATATTATCTTATGTAAAAACAATATTATAAGGAAAAGTAACCTTAGCCATTTATGGCATGGTTTTTGTCAAACTAGGACCATTTTCCACAATATAAAACTCTGATAAAATAAGGATTAAGTAGGGTGTTTCAAGTTGGTATCAGAGCATGGTTTGAGGGAATTAAGTATCAGAAAGGGAACTTAAACTCAAACCATAAGTGCTCGTGATATAAATAGGATTCAATCCGAGGCCGTCCAAGTAAGCAGGTATGTTAAATTCCAGTGCTTAAAAAAATGTTTGAGTATATGTGGGCAGAACTTTGTATGAGATAAGCTTCATATGGTAGTTGGGAGTATTAGGATGGTAATATACATTACCTCATACATGGCCAGTATGAGTATTAATGCATGGGACCATCATGATATCGCAAATATCATATGATAACTTATGTTAGCAGATAGTAAGCCGGGAATGTGAATATGCATGATTAAAAATACATGAATGAATGTATATATGCGTAAATACATTATTATGAGCCTTATGTGAAACCCTAGAATGCTTTATTAGGGTTAAATTGATACGAGGCCTGTAGTATAAAACCTTAGACTATTATTAGGGAAAAACAAATGAAAGATTAAGCGATATCATATTTTAGCAAATGGTTGAACATTAAAACGATGAGGTACGTGACGAGGGTAGCCATAGGAGAGCTGAATCTCCACATCATGATGAAAACGAAGTCGAACAAGTCCCGAAAAATATCCGGAGACAAATCACAATAGAAGTAGGAAAGGCATTCGATGCAAACTTTCCAATTTTACAAACAGATCTACAGAATTCCTTAGGAAGCTGGGTTGAAAACCACAAAGACATTACTCATAATAGAGAAGGAAGAAATCCAAAAGTTGATACAAATTCAACTCGTTGCATTTATAAGGATTTTTTAACCTGTAAACCTTTAGAGTTTAAGGGAGCTGATAACCCTTTAGAAAGCCAGAGGTGGATTACCTCAATAGAAAGGGCATTTGATACATGCCACTGTGAAAAGGAAGATGAAGTTACCTTCACTACCAATCAGCAAAAAGAACGAGCTAATGATTGGTGGGGAGTAGTGTAGAGAGATAAAGGTAGAGAGAGAATCAAAGAGATGAAGTGAGAAGAATTCAAGGATATCTTCCTAAAACATAATTGCCCTCGAGCGGCAATTGAGAGAATCACTGAGGAGTTTCTTCAACTCCGCCAGACAACGGAGATTGTGGATGAGATCACATGAATTTTCTTTGACAAAGCTAGGTTTTGTTCGGCTTTGTTAACAACTCCGGAGATGTGGATGACGAGATATCATCTTTTTTTGAAAACCGAGATTAGACTGTTTATCTAACCATCAAAGTGCGCGAACTTGAAGGAGATGATTGATTGGGCTCGGGAACGCGAGAAAAAGAAAAGAAAAGGTGGATGATTGATTGGGCTCGGCCTATAAGGTGGATCTACATAATAAAGAAAAAGAAAAGAAAAGGAATTCTAGGTCTACAGGGCTGAAAGAGTAAAGGATTCTAATCCTACGGAGCTGAGGAATGAATGAGTCTTCGTGACAAATACAAGGGGTCTATACTTATAAGAACTTTGCCAATACACAGACGGGAGGTACAACCTAAGATTGTTGCGAGGGGGTTAGCCCACCCATAAAATATACAAATGACGTGACCCGGGGTACGTCCGGAGATGGTCACTGGGGCGCCGAGAGTTTGGGAAACTTGAAAAATAGTAAAGAACGTAAAGGGTTCATAATAAAATGAACGATGCAGTATACTTATTTAGCGTAAGCTAATTCAAAAAACGTTTTCCAAACACTACAGGAAAGAAGCACGTGGAATAAAGCTTCCTTACGACGGAGCAATCAAAATTAGAGATCCCTATGTAATAAGATGTAATCATATTATCTTATGTAAAAACAATATTATAAGGAATAGTAATCTTAGCCATTTATGGCATGGTTTTTGTCAAACTAAGACCATTTTCCACAATATAAAACTCTGATAAAATAAGGATTAAGTAGGGTGTTTCAAGTTGGTATCAGAGCATGGTTTGAGGGAATTAAGTATCAGAAAGGGAACTTAAACTCCAACCATAAGTGCTCGTGATATAAATAGGGATTCAATCCGAGGCCATCCAAGGAAGCAGGTATGTTAAATTTCAGTGCTTAAAAAAATGTTTGAGTATATGTGGGCAAAATTTTGTATGAGATAAGCTTCATATGGTAGTTGGGAGTATTAGGATGGTAATATACATTACGTCAAACCTGGCAAGTATGAGTATTAATGCATGGGACCATCATGATATCGCAAATATCATCTGATAACTTATGTCAGTAGATAGTAAGCCGAGAATGTGAATATGCATGATTAAAAATACATGAATGAATGTATATATGCGTAAATACATGATTATGAGCGTTATGTGAAACCCTAGAATGCTTTATTAGGGTTAAATTGATACAAGGTCTGTAGCATAAAACCTTAGACTATTATTAGGGTAAACGAATGAGAGATTAAGCGATATCATGTTTTAGCAAATGGTTGAACATTAAAACAATGAGCTACGTGACGAGGGGGAGCCATAGGAGAGCTGAATCTCCACATCATGATGAAAACGAAGTCAAACAAGTCCCGAAAAATATCCGGAGACAAATCGCAATAGAAGTAAGAAAGGCATTCGATGCAAACTTTCCAATCTTATAAACAGATCTACAGAATTCCTTAGGAAGCTGGGTTGAAAGCCACAGAGACATTACTCATAATAGAGAAGGAAGAAATCCAAAAGTTGATACAAAGTCAACTCGTTGCATTTATAAGGATTTTTTGACCTGTAAACCTTTAGAGTTTAAGGGAATGATAACCCTTTAGAAAGCCAGAGGTGGATTGCCTCAATAGAAAGGGCATTTGATACATGCCACTGTGAAAAGGAAGATGAAGTTACCTTCGCTACCAATCAGCTAAAAGAACGAGCTAATGTTTGGTGGGGAGTAGTATAGAAAGATAAAGGTAGAGAGAGAATCAAAGAGATGAGGTGAGAAGAATTCAAGGATATCTTCCTAAAACATTATTGCCCTCGAGCGGCAATTGAGAGAATCACTGAGGAGTTTTTCAACTCCGTCAGACAACGGAGACTGTGGATGAGATCACATGAATTCTATTTGACAAAGCCAAGTTTTGTTCGGCTTTGTTAACAACTCCGGAGATGTGGATGACGAGATATCATCTTGTTTCGAAAACTGAGATTAGACAGTTTATCTAACCATCCAAGTGCGCGAACTTGAAGGAGATGATTGATTGGGCTCGGGAACTCGAGACTAAGCTCAAAAGGCAGACTCAGAGAGATGGAAAGAAGAAAGGATAAATTATCCCTCTCCTATGCCTCTTAGTAGGTTCAAGTTTAACAAACCGGGAGGCGGTTCCTCCCCAAGGATTGGTATTCAAAATTGTAAGACTTGTGGAAAGAAAAACCCGGGGGATTACCGATTCAAGTCTACAACTTGTTACGAATGTGGGAAGACACAGCACACTGCATTGCAGTGCATGAGTGGCACTCGATTGTGCTACAACTGTTATAAGCCATGCCATTTTAGCAAGGAATGTCCTGAGCTAAAATCTCAGACGGAGAAAGCCGGAGAAGGATCTTAAGTGGCAGAGAATAAGGCGAAGAGGACCGAGGGTCCGAAGCCAAGGGGTAGGGATTCTCAGATCACTCCAAAGGAAGCGAAAGTAGTTCTTTACATCGTGCAAGTACATTCCTCTTGAATTCCCTACCTGCTTGTGTCTTATTCGATATTGGAGCTAGTCGATCATTGATTTTATTAAAATATGCGAACTCTAGAAACTTTAATAGAAGTAAGTAGGCTAAGGCTTTAAAAGTTGAAATCGCGAGTGATCTAAACTACATAATAACTAAAATATGCCAAGATTTCCGACTACTGATAGAAGAAGAATATCTTGTCGACCTAATTCCAATGCCGATGCAAGAATTCGACGTAATCATTGGAATGGACTAATTATCTTCATATGTTGCAACGATTATATGCAACCTAAAGATTGTACGATTCTTGACGCCTATAAGAAAGGAAGTTAGTGTCATTGGTGAACGACGAAACTAGATCACGCTATGTACGATGGCCAAGATAAGTAGCTACATGAGACAAGCTCACCAAGCTTTCTTAGCCTACGTAGCTGATGTGAAGATGAAAGTGAAAGAACTGGATCAAGTTCTAGTATTGAAAGAATTCCCAGAAGTATACCTAGACGATCTTCCAGGTGCTCCACCTGAGAGAGATCGAGTTGAAAATTGATTTAATTCCTGAAGCTAAGCCGGTAGCTAAGGCTCTGTACTGGTTAGCACCAACTGAAATGAAAGAAGTGATGTCACAACTGTAAGAGTTGTTGGACAAAAAAAGGGTTTCATACGTCCCAGTGTATCCCCTTGGGGTGCCATAATTCTTTTTGTGAAGAAGAAAGACGGTAGTATGTGGATGTGTATAGACTAGTGTGAATTTAACAAATTGACTATTAAGAATAGATATCCTTTACCTAGAATTGATGATCTGTTTGATCAATTACAAGGATCAAGTTGGTTTTCCAAGATTGACTTAAGATCCGATTATCACCAAGTCAAGGAACGGGAAGAAGATATACCTAAGACAACATTCAGAACTCGTTATGGACACTATGAATTTGTATTAATGTCATTTGGAGTGACGAATGCTCAGGCAGTCTTCATGGATCTCATGAATAGAGTATGCCGGCCAATGGTAAACAAATTCGTTATTGTCTTCATTGATGGCATCCTGATTTATTCAAAGAATGAAGAATAACATGCACAACATCTTCGTGAAGTAGTTAGTACTTTACGGAAAGAGAGACTGTACGCTAAATTCTCAAAATGTGCATTCTGGTTAATGGAAGTTCAATTTATGGCTCATATTATAAACGCAGAAGGTATCTCAGTAGACCCAGCAAAAGTAGAGGCTGTAATGAAATGGTCTCCCATCAGAAGTTAGGAGTTTCTTAGGATTAGCTGGCTATTATAGAAGGTTCATCCAGGACTTCTCTAAGATAGCAACCCCATTAACTAAACTAACTCAAAAGAAGTCGAAATACGAATGGAATGCAACACAAGAGAAGGCTTTCCAGATATTGAAAGAAAGATTGACACAAACTTTGGTTCTAGAATTACCAGAAGGAGTAGAAGACTTTGTGGTGTATTATGATGCCTCAAAACTTGGGTTAGGATGTGCTATGATGCAAAGAGGAAAGGTGATAGGCTACGCCTCACGACAGCTAAAGACACACGTAGTAAACTATCCAACCCATGATCTGGAATTAGCTGCAATAGTGTTTGCACTAAAAATCTAGAGGCATTATCTGTATGGAACGAAGTGTACAATTACATATACCACAAGAGTCTTAAATACTTCTTTGACGAGAAAGATTTGAATATGAGGCAAGGAAGATGGTTAGAACTGGTCAATGATTATGATTGTGAGATCTTGTATCATCCTGGAAAGGCTAACGTGGTAGTCGATGCTCTAAGTCGAAAGGAAGAGCATCATCCTATTCAGGTGAAAGCATATAAGTTAGTGATAACTCCTAATTTCATGAGCTAGATTCAAGACGCACAAATCAAAGCATTAAAAGATGAGAATGTTAAGAAAGTAAGAATAGATAGTCAGGAGACATATCTAGAAGAGAATGAGTATAAAGTCAAGACTAGATTTGGTAGTATGTGGATACCACGATTAGGTGAGTTTAGACTTAAGATTCTCGATGAAGCTCATAAATCATGATATTCTATTCATCCGTGTACTACAAAAATGTACCAAGATCTGCGCAAAGATTATTGGTGGCCCGGAATGAAATTTGATTTCATGAAATATGTAGCGAAATGCCTAACTTGCTTACAAGTTAAAGCAGAACATCAAAAGCCATACCGAAGGTTACAACCATTAGAAATCACAAAATGGAAGTGGGAACATCTCACTATGGATATCATAACCAAGCTACCAAAAACAACTAGGGGTTATGATACCATTTGGGTGGTTGTAGATCGGTTAACTAAGAGTGCTCATTTCTTAGCGATATGTGAAATATACTCTTCAGAAAAGTTAGCCAATTTGTTCATCAAAGAAATTGTTTCTAGACATGGAGTGCCAGTATCGATTATCTCTGATCGAGATACTCATTTCACTTCACGATTTTGGAAACCGTTCCATGAGGAAATGGGAACTAGATTATTGATCAACACGACATATCATCCTTAGACCGATGGTCAAAGTGAGAGGACGATACAAACTCTCGAATATATGTTGCGTGCTTGTATAATTGACTTTGGTGGAAGTTGGGATAATCATCTACCATTAGATGAGTTCTCATATAATAACAGCTACCATTCCAGTATTGATATTGTTATGCCTCCGTTTTTACCTCTGGTATCCCGGATCCTCAGATAAGTATCGATATCCTTGATCCTTACTATGTTTCAGTATCCTGATTTACTGACCATAATAACAATTAATATTACACATTTTTCTTTGATTAGTCTTGAACAGGTAATCAACGATTCAATAATGACTAAATCAAGGGATGAAGAACCGTTCAACCAGTTGGGAAAACGCGTGGAAGTCAATATATAACGGTCGAGAATTAATGCCATAAAGACTCATTAAAGACTTTCCTGATTTTTAGCTGGGATCCTCGCTTTTTAGTTATTTTATCTTTTGTATATATATTTAGCAGTATTGATCGAATAGGAGACACGATTCACGAATTCTCACCACACAATACACTCGAAAACACCTCTGTAACACTTAGATTTCGATCATATATAAATCTCATTGTACTTTTTTCATCAATTTATACAAGAACAGGAAGCAAGTGACTTTCGGTCACTTCCCGAGGTTTTATGCCGGCAATCCTTAAGGATTAAGGGCTTTCCTCGTACATCATCGTGTCAAGCTTTACTTTTACGATTACAACTTTGCATTTTTATCAAGCACACTACCTCACAAACTAAGTTTGGTTACAAAATTAGTCTTGTTAATTTTTATCCAAAACAATTTGGCGCCCACCATGGGCAAGTGGTGCTTTTTTATCTTAAAATCTTTGCGAAAAATTGTGTTCAATCACTATCTTTCAAAAATGTTGTCTGAATCTAAAAATGTTTCTGTTTCAGCTACATCTTCAAGCTCTGGGTTGAATAATCCTATTCCTCCATCATTACAGAAAAAGAATGATAATCTGCCAAAGAAAACTACTTCTGTGGGTTTTTCGGGATCCGGAATACCTGTAGGTGCACCTGTGATCGTATCGAACAAAGATATGCTCGATCTATTCTCGGAGATGAAACAACAAATGGAGCAGCAGAGGAAAACTAACCAAATGTTGTTCAGGGAGCTTGAGAAGGTCAAAGAATCAAAGAAACCAGTGGAAGTGATAACCCCGCTGTAACCAAGGATCTTGGATTTCAATCATTCGGGATCCTCAGAAATACATAAAGGAGACTTTCTTCCCATGCACACTGGAATCACTACGGTTGGCCCAACTTTGGCTGTCAGAGTTACTACCAATCAGGATCTTGGATTCACTCCGGGATCATCATTCAGAAATATTGATATTGCTAACACCTTTAATTAATTTTTAAACACTAACAAATATGTGCAGGATACAGGAATCACTCCGTCCATGACCAAGGAACCAAAGAAGTTAAGGGAAATGATCTCCAGTGTACCAGGTGTAGTCCAACCTATACCAGAGATATCCTCAAGCAGTCAAAGGATCTCGAGATTCGCTCCGCCGATATGTGATGCTGAAATCCCAAAACGCTTCCAAACTCATAACATGAAGCTGTATGATGGAATTACGGATCATGAGGAGCATGTTGCGCAATACAAGGAGAGAATGGAGATAAACCCCATTCCCTTGGACTTGAAAAAAGCTTGCCTATGCAAGGGCTTCGGCTCTACCTTTACATGATCAGCTTTAAATTGGCTACTTAATGTTCCACTTTATTCAATAACTTCATTTGCTCATTTGATCAATTTGTTTAATAACCAGTTTTCTTACAGCAGAACATTTGAAAGATTAACAAGTGACTTATACAAGATAACTCAGAATCCCGGATAATCCCTCCGAGATTATGTCAGTAAGTTCGGCCGGGAATCCCTGGATATCCCGAACCTTGACATTGCCACTGCAGTCCAGACATTCAAGATGGGACTTAAGAAGGATTCTTAATTCTACGAAGACCTTGTCATGAATCCCTATAGGAATCTTGATGAAGTCAGGAACCGGGCACTGAGGTTCATAAGGCTCGAGGATGATAAAAAGATTCAGCAATGAACGGATGCTGCAACTAGTTACAATCATCCCAATCGGAAGAATGAGTCCGCTCCCTTCAATTCGTACAGATCCAAGCCATATTCTAAGCCCGATAATCACAGGGTTAACGTTGTGGAAGATGACGAGGAAGAGGAAGAATATCCTAAGTTATCCGAATATTGTTTTTCACTTGACACAACTGGTTTGTTATGTGCCATGAAGGATCTTGTAAATAAGGCTAGGTGGCCCCGTAAATTCGAGAAGAATACTGGATGGAAGGACAAGTCCAAATGGTGTGCTTTCCGTGAGGACTTGGGCCATGTGACCGAAGATTGTATTGCTCTGCGCAAAGAGATAAGCTATCTCTTAGGCAAGGGGTATCTCAAAGAATTCCTAGGCAAAGGAAAGAACGAGACGAAGGATCATGACAGGATCCCGCAGAGAGCAAAATCCCCGACGACGGATGCCAAGGTAATAGGTTTTATATCCGGTGGATCTGATATTTGTGGCACTTCTTACTCTGCAGCAAAAAGAAATGCCAAAGAAGCAAAGATAGAAAAAGGGGACAGGCCTATCAGAACCTCCAGCTTGACTGAAGGAAAGGTGATCTCTTTCGATGAAGATGACAGAGATAACGTGTAGGATCCTCATCATGATGGACTAGTGATCACTCTGTATATTGCTAATCACTTCATCCAAAGGATACTGATTGATGGAGGAAGCTCGGTGAACATCATTCAGCATGAAGTTCTAAAAAAAATGGGGATCCCGGATTCTGAAATTATTTCCAAGTCAGCGGTACTGGTAGGATTCAACGGAGAAGTCAAAAAACAGTCGGATAGATAAAGCTACTGATATATATCGAAGGGGTAAATACTATACAAGATTTTTGCATAGTAGATTCTTTGTCTTGTTATAATATCATTCTAGGGTGGCCTTGGATACACGATATGAAGGCAGTACCTTCAACATACCATCAATGTGTCAAGATGCCAACCCCTTAGGGGTAGTGAAGATCAGTAGTGACCAACAAGACGCAAAGGATTGCTACACTTCTTCGATGAAAGCCTTCGCCAACACCAGGCAAGTATAGCAATTAAAGAAACAAACCCGGGGCGTCCTAGAAACCAAAGATCAAGATGTTAAAGAAGTATCCCTAAGTGCGGACGATCCTGACGTTAAGGTGCTTGTTGGAACCAATATCCCCAAGGATATTGAGCAGAGTCTTATAGAGTTACTAAAAACCAGAACCTCAACCTTCGCCTGAAAACATGAAGACATGACATGTATCTCTAAAGATATTATTACACATAAATTGGGTATTAATAATAGTTTCAGGCCATGATGTGTTAAGATTTACACATCTATTTGGCACAAAACTTCACTCATTTAACGATCAATTCTTGGTTATATTCAACGTTTAGACACTTATTTGCTTCATTTCCTGTTTTGTAGATTTTTGTGAAGCTTGGTGAACAAACAAGAGGATTCCAAGATAAAAAAAAGTGAGGTTTTAGAGTTTCTGTGATGGAGGCATGGTCGTGCCCCCTACTTGGCACGGCGGTGCCAAGATTGCAAACCCTAGGCACGGTCGCCCACATATTGCACGACCGCGCCAAGCCAAGATTCAAGGCACAACCGTGCCTTGACTCCCCACGGTCGCGTGGCACCTCGTGAGTCTGAACAGCCGTACTTCCTTGATCAGCGGGACCCAATGGAAGCTCTGGATTGGTCAACCCTCTGTCACACGGTCGTGTTAAGACCTAGACACGACCGCGCCTTTGTACGAGGCACGGTCGTACCTTCTCTCCTAGCACGGCCGTGCCTCCCCTTTTCTATATAAACAGAGCTTAAACTCTCATTCAGACATTCAGCAACCAGGTAGAAAAACCCACTGTTCCAGCCACATTTCAAGCTTCTTGGAGAGGATACAACATCAAGAGGATCACCATACATCAACAACAACATCTAGGCTTGGAGAAGTGGTTTGATTCTTGTTTTCATATCTTGTTTCTCACTATTTTTCCCTGCTTATTTGTAATTTTTGTGCTCATGATGAGCTAAAACTCTTGTTCACTTTGGTTTAGATGAAGTTTAGATACATTTGACAACATTCATGGATCATTGGCAATTATTGTGTTAATGTTATGACAAACGTATGATTATTCTTTGATTAAATTATGTATTCAAGTATTTTGAGTTGTTTACAAGACTTGTATTTGTGTATGCCATATTATGTTGAAAAACTTGTGGTTTATGCTTATATTTATGGATTGATGTATGTATTTATACTAACTTATGGCATTTAACTAGGAATGGTGAATGAAGTCTTGTTTATGAATCATTATATTTGTATGTGTATCCTTATGCTTATGTTTGGAAAGATAAAGTGTTTGTTATGATGTTTCATGCTTAGTTTTATGCTTATCTAGGAATGGTTGACACATTCTCCTAATTTATATAACCTTTGTATGAACATTGTATGTTGAAGAAATGCATGACTAATTTAATCAACTTAATGTGGGTAGTGTGTTGTTCATATTATCTTTCCAACTAGTTGTTGGATTAGTGTACCTTAATCGGAAGCTAGTTCAATCTTTATAAACATTGACATGATTGTTAAAAACGTGAGCTTCATTGTATGACTTTAGGTGGTTGGTTTGTGTAATTCATGCTAGCTTTCTGAATGGTCATTTGATTAGATATCTTTGACGAGAATTTAGTCAATTTATGTTCCGTGTATTTGCCATGTTTCTATGAGTGTATTGAATGTATTCTAGATGGATTCGACACCGAAGTGATATCTTCTCCTTAATTAGTTGATTTGTGATCTTAGCTTAGTTTATATATTTGCTTGCTAGTTAATTAAAACAAACTCTTCAAAATATTTTTATACTATCACTTGATTGAATCTTAGTTCCGGTCTATTATTGCATTCCATCATGTCCACGGATTGATATCTGGTTCTTACCTTTACTATATTGCTATCCGACGGGTACACTGCCCGGTGTGTGTGTGATTAGTCTTTGATGAAAACCCTTTTTAAAACTCAAATTGTGTGAAAAATACTTATAAAAATATATATAATTTCAAGCACATCAAGTTTTTGGCGCCGTTGCCGGAGACACGGTTTTGCGAGAACGATTGAAATTAATTTTTAGTCTTTTAGTATATATATTTTTGTGCATATCGTGTTTTCTTGTTTGTTATTTTGCAATTTTTTGTGTATAGATATTTTGCATTTTACTTGTAATTTTTAGTTTCATTTTTATATATATATATTTTAGTAAAGTTTTTATTCCATCTTATTTTTCATTTTTATTTTTCATTTTCAATTATTTTATCTTTGTTTTTGTTTAACTTGTGTTTTCTTTGTCCTAGGTTCACGTATTCAAATCTAACTTGTCGTGCAGATCGTGTATGTTCTCAACTCCCGTCGAGGAGGTTCCTGAGTCGTCTTCCGAGCGGGAGCGTGATCTTCATCGGAGATTGCGAGCCCATTCCCGATTTGTGGCCCGGTTACTCGAGTTTGACAAGGCTGTTGTTGACGAGGTAGAGGAGATGGCGGGCGAGGATGCGGGTCGGACGCTTTCGGATTTTGGCAAACCGACACTTGAGGGTTTGGAGTCGAGCATCAATAGGCCGACGGTTGGAGCACATCAGTTCGAGATCAAATCCAGCATTATACAGATGGTGCAGAACATGTGTCAGTTTGATGGCAAGGATCACGAGGATCCTAATACTCATTTGGCCGGTTTCTTAGAGATTTCCGCTACTTTCAAAATTCATGACGCTACCGACGATGCTATTCGGCTCCGGTTGTTCCCGTTTTCCTTACGGGATCGAGCCAAGGCTTGGTTACTGTCACTTCCCCCTAGGTCCATTAGTACTTGGGACTAGATGGCTGCTAAATTCTTAGAGAAGTACTTCCCTCCGGAGAAAACATCAAAGTTGAGGGCTAGGATTCTTTCTTTCCAGCAGGACGACGGGGAGACGATCTATGAGGCATGGGAGAGATTCAAAGAAAAGATGAGGAAGGTTCCCTACCATGGATTATTGAAGTGGCAGCAGTGTGAGACCTTCTACAATGGTCTAGAGATGACAGGGAAGCAGTTGATCGACGCATACGCGGGTGGAGACATTGGAACGAAGACACCCCAGGAGGCGTATGACTTGCTAGAGAAGGTGGCATAGAAGAGCTACACTCAACATACTTCCCGAGTGAGAACTCAGAGGCAGGGTGTCCATCAAGTGGATGGAATTACCTCTTTAGCTGCCCAGGTGGAAGCACTTTCCACCAATATTGATCAGATGCACGTCCACAAGGCCCGGTCCTTGTGTGAGTTTTGTGGTGGGGCGCATCCCACGAGTGCTTGTCAGGTTGGGGATCAGAGGGCCCACGAGCAGGTTAATTTCATGTCCAACCAGAATCATCCCCAGAATAATCCCAATAGCAACACATATAATCCGGGGTGGAGGAATCACCCAAATTTTAGTTGGAAGTCTGGCAACAATAGCCAGCAACTACCCGGATTCACTCAGCGCCCCCCATTCCAGCATCAGTCCCACCAGTCTCAGGGACAGAGTTCCCATTTTCGACCTCAGCAGGGCCAGTTTCAAGGCCAAGGTTCTAGAAGAGGTCCACCACCCGCACCTGAGGGTAAATCCAGTTTGGAGGACATGGTTGCACGGCTACTTGCCAACTTAGAGAGTCAGAATCAGTTGGCAAAGAAGCAGAACCGTTACATGGAGGAGCGTTTTCACACCCATAAGACTGAGTTGAGGAATCAGAAAACTTCGATCCAGACCATAGAGAACCAGGTCGGGCAGATCGCGAAGCTTCTTTCTGAGAGACCGCCAGGTTGCCTACCTAGCAACACTGAGCCCAATCCCAAGGCTCATGTGAAGGCCATCACTTTGAGGAGCGGTAGAGGCATAAGACCGGATCCACAGGTTCTGGTGCATGAGTCATCATAGGAGGAGGTTGCGATTGAGATTCCTTATGAGACACCGCCGAGGGGTAAACCGGCAAGCACATCACGCCCTCACGAGCCTGTGAGGGATTACACTCCCGCCGTTCCATACCCAGGAATATTGAAGAAGCAGAAGATGGAGGAGCAGTATGGTAAGTTTTTAGGGTTGTTTAAGCAGTTACATATCAACTTGCCATTTGTGGAGGCTCTAGCTCAGATGCCTAAGTATGTGAGATTCTTGAAGGATATCCTCACGAATAAGAGGAAATTGGAGGAGTTGTCTCAGGTGACGCTGAATGACGAGTGTTCGGGGGTAATTCAGAATAAGCTACAGGAAAAGAGACGAGATTCGGGGATTTTCACCATCCCTTGTTTGATAGGTAGCTTGTCGGTTAGCAATGCCTTAGCTGACCTTGGTGCTAGCATTAACCTCATGCCATATACGGTCTTTGCTAAGCTTGAGTTGGGAGAACCTACACCGACACGCATGAGTATCCAGCTGGTCGATCGTTCGGTCAAGTATCCGCGAGGGATAGTGGAGAATATGTTGGTTAAGGTTGATCGTTTTGTGTTTCCTGTAGACTTTGTGATTCTGGACATGGATGAGGACAAGAATGTCCCTAGTATCCTAGGTCGACCGTTCTTGGCCACCGCCAAGCCCTGATTGATGTGTATTCGGGGAG
This sequence comes from Smallanthus sonchifolius, assembly GCA_023525975.1. NCBI lineage: Eukaryota > Viridiplantae > Streptophyta > Magnoliopsida > Asterales > Asteraceae > Smallanthus > Smallanthus sonchifolius. The sequence goes on from CM042040.1 coordinate 58,042,082, forward strand.
GCTTACATTGAGGGTAGATGAAGAGGAGGTGACCTTTAATGTTGGGAGATCCATGCAACACACCCAGAATTAGGATGATTCACTTTACTTTGTTGAGACTATTTATTCTTGTGTCAGTGGACACAGCTGAGGAGGAGTCCCTGGACACCCAGATTGTAGGAGGGGAGACATTTGATCCAGTTGGTGAGGATCAGTTTGATGAGCAGTAGCATAGCCAGGAGAGCTATGAGTTTCCCCAGTGTTCAACGGTTTTTGCGATGGTTGATAGAGAGTCTGAGCCGATTGAGCGGCCTTCTATTGAGGACCCACCACCTGTTGAGCTTAAGGAGCTCCCGAGCCATTTGGAGTATGCCTTTTTAGATGGTGAGTCTCGATTACCTGTCATTATCGCCTCTGATTTGACGAGTGATGAGAAGGAGAGGCTATTGGAGGTGCTGAAGCAACACAAACAGGCTATTGCATGAGGATTATGGACATTAAGGGAATTAATCCCTCTTTCTGTACCCATAAGATCCTTATGGAGGATGACTACAAGCCCGCTGTGCAGCACCAAAGGAGGTTGAACCCGAACATGCAGGAGGTAGTGAAGAAGGAGGTGATTAAGTTACTTGACGCTGGTTTGATTTATCCCATCTCCGATTCACCTTGGGTTAGCCCGGTTCAGGTTGTCCCTAAGAAGGGAGGCATGATTATTATCACCAACGAGAGGAATGAGCTTATTCCTACTCGTACAGTCACAGGTTGGAGAGTTTGCATCAATTATCGCAAACTCAATGATGCTACTCGGAAAGACCATTTTCCCCTCCCGTTCATTGATCAGATGTTGTAGAGATTAGCGGGGAAGATGTTCTATTGTTTCCTGGATGGCTTCTCCGGCTACTTCCAGATCCCGATTGCTCCTGAGGACCAGGAGAAGACGACATTCACATGTCCTTATGGCACATTTGCTTATCGGCGGATGCCCTTTGAAATGTGTAATGCTCCGGCCACTTTCCAGCGTTGCATGGTGGCCATTTTCCATGATTGATTGAGGACTCGATGGAAGTTTTCATGGATGACTTTTCTGTGTTTGGGAGTTCCTTTGATCACTGTCTCAGGAATCTGGAAAGGATGTTGGCCAGGTGCGAGGAGGCCAATCTAGTGTTGAACTGGGAGAAATGCCACTTCATGGTGAAGGTGGGCATTGTGCTTGGGCACAAGGTTTCACGCGCGGGGATTGAGGTTGATAGAGCTAAGATTAATACCATATCTAAGCTGCCCCCGCCCACTTCTGTAAAATCTATTCGGAGTTTCCTTGGTCATGCGGGCTTTTACAGACGCTTTGTTAAAGATTTTTCTAAGGTTGCCCGACCGATGACCCAGCTTCTTGAGAAGGAAGCCAAGTTCGTGTTCTCCGACGAGTGCCTCAGTGCATTCAATTTGTTGAAGGAGAAGTTGGTGAATGCCCCTATCATGGTGGCTCCTGATTGGAAGTTGCCATTTGATATCATGTGTGACGCGAGTGACTTAACTGTTGGGACGGTCTTAGGACAGAGGAGAGAGAAGCAGTTTCACCCGATTTATTATGCGAGCAAGACGCTCAATGACGCACAGGAGCACTACACCACGATGGAGAAAGAGCTCCTAGCCGTTGTCTTCGCTTTCGATAAATTCCGGTCTTATCTTGTCCTATCAAACACCATTGTATTCATTGACCATGCAGCTCTTCGGCACCTTTATAAGTTTTTTAATGCTTACGGTTTTCTGATTTGATCCATAGTGTCATTGGAAGTTTTGTTTTATTTTGATTTCTTGCTTGAGGACAAGCAATGTTCAAGTGTGGGGTTGTTTGATGTGTTAAGATTTACAAATCTATTTGGCACAAAACTTCACTCATTTAACAATCAATTCTTGGTTATATTCAACGTTTAGACACTTATTTGCTTCATTTCTTGTTTTGTAGATTTTTGTGAAGCTTGGTGAACAAACAAGAGGATTCCAGGATAAAAAAAAGTGAAGTTTTAGGGTTTCTGTGATGGAGGCACGGTCGTGCCCCCTACTTGGCACAGCCGTTCCAAGCTTGCAAACCCTAGCCACGGTCGCGCCCACATCTTGCACGACCGCGCCAATTCAAAATTCAAGGCACAACCGTGCCTTGACTCCCCACGGTCGCGTGGCACCTCGTGAGTATGAACAGCCGTACTTCCTCCACCAGCGGGACCCAATGGAAGCTCCGGATTGGTCAACCCTCTATCACACGGTCGTGTTAAGACCTAGACACGACGCGCCTTTGTACCAGGCATGGTCGTGCCTTCTCTCCTAGCACGGTCGTGCCTCCCCTTTTCTATATAAACAGAACTTAAATTCTCATTCAGACATTCAGCAACCAGGGAGAAAAACCCACTGTTCTAGCCACATTTCAAGCTACTTGGAGAGGATACAACATCAAGAGGATCACCATACATCAACAACAACATCTAGGCTTGGAGGAGTGGTTTGATTCTTGTTTTCATATCATGTTTCTCACTATTTTTCCCTGCTTATTTGTAATTTTTGTGCTCATGATGAGCTAAAACTCTTGTTCACTTTGGTTTAGATGAAGTTTAGATACATTTGACAACATTCTTGGATTATTGGCAATTATTGTGTTAATGTTATGACAACCGTATGATTATTCTTCGATGAAATTATGTATTCAAGTATTTTGTGTTGTTTACAAGACTTGTATTTGTGTGTTCCATATTATGTTGAAAAACTTGTGGTTTATGCTTATATTTATGGATTGGTGTATGTATTTATACTAACTTATGGCATTTAACTAGGAATGGTGAATGAAGTCTTGTTTATAAATCATTATATTTGTATGTGTATCCTTATGCTTATGTTTGGAAAGACAAAGTGTTTGTTATGATGTTTCATGCTTAGTTTTATGTTTATCTAGGAATGGTTGACACATTCTCCTAATTTATATAACCTTTGTATGAACATTGTATGTTGAAGAAATGCATATTGTTGTCTAATTTAATCAACTTGAGGTGCGTAGTGTGTTGTTCATATTATCTTTCCAACTAGTTGTTGGATTAGTGTACCTTAATCGGAAGCTAGTTCAATCTTTATAAACATTGACATGATTGTTAAACACGTGAGCTTCATTATATGACTTTAGGTGGTTGGTTTGTGTAATTCATGCTAGCTTTCCGAATGGTCATTTGATTAGATATCTTTGACGAGAATTTAGTCAATTTATGTTCCATGTATTTGCCATGTTTCTATGAGTGTATTGAATGTATTCCAAATGGATTCGACATCCAAGTAATATCTTCTCCTTAATTAGTTGATTTGTGATCTTAGCTTAGTTTATATATTTGCATGCTAGTTAATTAAAACAAACTCTTCAAAATATTTTTATACCATCACTTGATTGAATCTTAGTTCTGGTTTATTATTGCATTCCATCGTGTCCACGGATTGATATCCGGTTCTTACCTTTACTATATTGCTATCCAACGGTTACACTGCCCGGTGTGTGTGTGATTAGTCTTTGGAGAAAACCCTTTTTAAAACTCAAATTGTGTGAAAAAATACTTATAAAAATATATATAATTTCAAGCACATCAGGCCAATACACCAAAAGAGGAGAAAGTTTGCACCAGAAAGGAATGAAATTATCCAGGAAGAGGTCGAGATATTATTGAAAGCGGGAATGATAAGGGAAGGAAAATTCCCAAGGTGGCTAGGTAATTGTGCAACCGTGACTTTTACGGTCAACACCAGTGTTCGACGAGTTCGTATAATAATAATAATAATAGTATTATTATTATGTGAAATATACTTTCAAACGAAATGAACTCGTTAGTGAACGAAAAATAATAGCAAGATTTATTTGGGTGTTATAATGTCAAAAATTTGATCAACTTCTAGTTTATACGCTTTAACACCCGAGTCGAACGGTTTCGTAAATTTTAATTTAAATACGAAAGGATATATATTTACGAGACGCAAGGACTCGAGGGAAAAAAATAAATTATAATAAGTTATTTTGGATAAAATAACGCCTCTATTTTTTTATCGGGTTCGTTTAAGCGAGAAACCGGCACGCGGTCGGAGACCACGAGGGATATAAATACCTCACTACACTCCCTTTTTCTCATTTGATCAATTCAGAGAAAAAGTTAGAGAGAGAGTGGGGAGGATTCCGGCCAAGTAGTGGTGGTCCGGCGGTGGTGCGTGGCGGCCAACGGTGGTCCGGCGCGGTGGTCAGTGGCGCCCGAAGCCCTTTTTTCACTCGGAACCATTTCTCGACGCTACGAACGCAATGGTAAGCTCAGATTTCTCTAAATCCTTGCTTAAATTCGTGAAAAAAGAGTTTTTAAAATCTGTCCTGAAAGTTTTATGCATGCGCATTTTTAAAGATCGGACGATCCCCGGAAATCCGACCGTTAGAAATGCATGAATTTTGGATATGATGTTGTCAACACATAGACGCAAAACTCTACTAGAGGAAGTTTTGATCAGAGCTCTCTAGGTATGCTTTTCATACCATCGAATGTGACTGATCAGATTTTCGGATTTGAAAAACTGGGTCTCAAAGAATCGTCGATCCCCGGAGATCCGACCGTTGGATCGTGACGATTTTTGGACAGTAGTTTCTTAGCTCAAATATGAATGTTTGCACCGTAGGAAATTCCGATCAGATGTTGGGAACTATATCTTTGAATACGAACAGATTGTAACAGTTTATAAGACCGAAACAGGAAATTGATCGGGTTGCATAGCCATTCAAACGGAATTGCATGTCAATTTTGAGCATATGGAAATGCTCGGGAGATAAAAACGATCCTAATGGTGTTTTTGGTTCGTTTTGCATGTGAAATATGGGAGGTTCCGCGTACGCGAACCATTTATACGAAAGGTATAAACTTTACACGTTAAGATTTAATTTTATGTTAGAATAGTTTTATGAGTCATTGGTTGGGAATTGAACCCGAAAATATTTAGTATTGAGATATTTGATATTTTGAGTGGTTATTAGGTTATAAACTCAAACCCGATTCACGTGGAACTAATATATTTATTTTTATACAACAATTGTTTTTGATGGATTTTTATAAACTTTTGATTTAGCTTCCAAATTTATTTTTAAAAAGTAGTATTTATATAAAAAGTGAGATCTGGAAATTTTGGTAACTAAACTATTTATAGATTATTTATTAAAATTTCTACAAGTTTAATACATGAAAATTGGGGGAAAATCTGGAATTTGATATGTAATTATTGTATGATAAAACATGACTCCTGTCCAAATTTCATAAAAATTGGAGTTGTCTAAGTAGGTGTTTGGTATTTATGAAGTTTTAACGATTGAATTTGGGATTATATACTTTTGGACAACATTAGGACTTGAAACTTATAATAGAATCTCATATGGAGTAAAACTTATTTGGTAAAATATTGGTGAAGTTTGGACAATTATAACTCTTTTTACCGAATTTGTTAAATTTTAACAATATTATATTCATAATAAATAATCTGGATATTGAAAAATTATGAAAATTGGTCTTAAATTTTTATATATGTATATGAACAATTAGTGAAAGTTTCAAGCATTAATTTTATGTCTAAATATGGTTTTAGAATTATTGTCCATTAAAACTATATAAAAGTTATTATTTTTGGAAATTTTTGTATAAAAATATTTTTATAAAAGTCTTAATGGGAGTTTGGACAGAAGTATTATCATATTAAAAATATAAAATTTGGACTTTTAAATTGGGTGCTAAAATCACACTAAAACCCTAATTTCGGATGAATCGGATTTTTAAACCGTAAACCTTACTTTACGCGCATAATCGCGTTTTTGGTCAAACGAAACTGTGATTTTAGATTTTATCATATATGACATTATAACTACTGATATTCATTAATAAAATCTAAAACTTAAGGTTTCAAAGTCACGAATTTATATAAAAGCTGGTTTTACAACTTTTGAGCGGTTCGTACGTGTGTGCACGGGTTTTGGGTATGCAACCGACTGCATAGCCACTTTTTGAGTAGTAGACTCAGTTTTATACTTTAGGTGTCCTAAATTCTATTTTTTTCGTGTCTACTTGGTTAGTAGGACTCGGTTAGGACACCTGTTTTTACGGTTCTTGCGAATTTAGCCGTACCTTGGTAGCACTGAGTTGCTAGCCACACTTTGTTTGCATTTGGCTGCTGGCCTTTGATAGAATTTGGATGTTAACCGTACTTTGCGGTTTTTGTTGACTAGTAGTCATTTATTTGGTACCTCCCAAGGAGTAGGAACTGCCATTTTAACCCTTCTCCATACTTAATACCTACGTTGTTCAGGTGAATTTCGCGGCCCCACTTTTCAAGTTTTACTGTTTTACGGGGGGAAAGTTGTTTCACTCTACACGATGTTACTTGGGATTAGGGTTACCTGGGTTTACTTATGGATGTATAAAGTCCCCACTTTAACGCAATCAATTAGCTTGGATAGCCGGTGGGAACTATGAATAGCACTATTTGGGTTGACACCCCTGCCCAGGGTTGGTCGCGCCAACCCGACTTGTAGGGTCATTTGGGCGCATAATTAGCCGTAGTAGGTGTTCACATTCGACACCTGGATACAGGGGCAACAACTAGTCTGACGGTTTTAATTTTGGCTCAGGGTAATTATATCTTAACACGTGTACTTGATCATCTGCGGATGGTTACTATTACATTTTGAAATTTATTTACTTACTTTTTATAGAGTCGCAAAACCTGCGTGCTCACCAACAATTTTTATAGTTGATCCGTTTTCGAAACATGATTTTCAGGTAAACAGTTATGGGGATAACGAGCTTTAAACGGCTTGCTTTTGGGAAGAGTTATTATTATGTACTTTTGGTTGTAGTTGGGCATTTTAGACCCTTTGGATTGATTCGGAATTTTCCATATATTTGTACTTTCGATAGAGGCATGTAGTATAGTTCAATGTAATGCACAACTTTCCTTTTAGTTTATCTTGTACTTGTGTTCAATGTGATATACCGATCCCACTCCGTGTTTCTGTCTTCGGCGGGGTGTGACAGACTTGGTATCAGAGCACTGGTTATAGAGAATTAGGTTTACCCGAGACTAGACCTAGACTATAACTCTAAGTTTATTGCATTGAACCGTAGGAATTATATGTGCATTGCATACTACCTCTTGCTTATCTACGACACATTGCTTCGTCATAATCATGTCGACGTCACAACACTACGCGTACTCTTTGATGATTCTGGTTACGTTTGCGGTAATCTATATCCGCCTCTATCTGTCTTGGTGTTACCTCGAGTTGTACCTGTACCTACACCGCACCTGCATCTACTTCAGTTCTGGAGTCGACTTTCTTATGTAACATCTATTGTTTTCACTTTGTGCGGTATATACTTGCTTTGGTGATCTGATGGATTGGATGGCTAGAACTTTCGCAATGAGATATGGCAGCCATAATTGCTCGATCTAAAGGGAACCCGAGGTGGAGAAGCAGGACTAAACGAGAGAGAACTCTACTGGTCAAGAGACCATAAACTTTTTTTTTGTTTGTTTTGTTGGATCATTGGATCCACGTATATGTACAAATTTGTAGCATGACTTGCTCGACTCTGATTTGGGGATCTTTGCCCTATTATTACTGCCTGACTTCCACCACACACTTTTTATTTTATTAGAGGACGCCGGTTGTTCCCCTCTATCGTTACCTTCATCCAACAACAGCCTTAGTCTGCAGATCCATGAGTATTGGTACAAATAATTAAAAGTGATCAGATAGAACATCCACACTTTTACGCGAAAGTGCAACATGATGACGTGATCCAATGAACATTCCAGTTTCTTTTTTTAGCTGAGATCTCGAGATAGAGGAAACACTGTAGGGACCATGCAAAGTAAATTATCATTACGGGTGCACACGTAATCATAATATGCAGTGCATGAGAACTCTAGTGAGTCTTACTGTCCGAGTTAATGTTCATGATTTATCTGTATTTCTAACCCCGATTCCTAGTCATTCGAATATTGATCGAAACTATCGTCACCTTAGGGTTGAGCCAAAGACATCAAATGATGAGATGGGCTACTTCGTGTGACATGGGAATTTATATCATCTTTTTATCTTTGAATCGTAATGGATCCAAAACTCTTATCAAGTTTTCTTTTGCATGACAATTTAGACCGAGACACTGAAGAGATCTGTTCTCAATTGATTTAACTTAGGTATTTGGACCGAATTTGGAAATTATTTGTTAAGTATTGCTTCACCTTTGAGATCCAGCTAAAGATTTTCTCTTTTCAATTTTGTTATATGTTCATCAACGCAAGCGACTACTCTCGATCTAGCGTGAATCAGACCACGACATTTCTAACTCCCCTAATGGATCAAAGTGTAACGTTCTCATAATTCTGAAGGAATAAGAGAAATTCGAATTTGATCTAATCAACTCCTTAGTGGATCTTGAGCAACAAATATTTTCTCTCATCTATTTTACTTGCTAAATCATATCCCTTGAGATTTTACACGTAAATTCAGTATGGGACTTTAAAACGCTCGACACTTGCAGTAAGTGTACGACTATCATCGGAGGTCTCGGTATAATCTCGTATTTTATATTATAATCCAAACATACTCTAACATCGATGGAGAAATTCCTTAAAGAATTATAAGCTTCTTTTTCTTAGACAATATAACCTTTCTATACGATCGTTCGTATAAATCCTCATTTCGGTATTTGTCATTCTCACTATACTCCTGATAAATATTCTTAATAATTCAGTTTTAAACCTACTTGAAATTTCAATTGCAAGTGTTATGCACTTACTATGGTAATTTGGTACACTCAATCATGATTCTATTAACCACGACGCTAATATTGTGGAAACCTAACTTGAGAAACTTGTTTACTTTGGAGGAGCCATCTTTACGACGTTCATTGTCGTGTTTATTTCTATCATTTGTAGTTCTACTATGGACACTGAGCGGCTTGTGCCCAGGATTCTTTTGGTTGGATTTACAAAAGCTTTTTTTATTTTTGGGATAACTATGGCTTAGTATGAAACTAATGCCTTTTTTTGTGAACATTGCTACGTATGTTTTGCAAATCTTGATTTCTCCTGGTGCTTCAATGCCTTATTGAAAACCATTTTAATGGAGAAAATAAAACTTTATGTTGGAATGATTCTTTGTGTACCGAAAATTTTATAAGTAATCATTCAAAGTTTATTTATGGTGATTATCGCTATTTGTTACTCTTCGTATACTGTCCTTGTAGATCTGAATAGGATAGTCTCATATCCTTTCTGTACATGCTCTCCCTCAAATGTCATTTTGTTTATTGACTTTCTGACTTCCAACTAGGTAGAGACGTATACACATCCCTTACTCTCCATCACCTGTAATTAGAAAGCCTTAGAGCAATTACTGTATAGAAATGAATTCTTAACACGTCCCCTGCAGGAATACGAATCTATGACATTCAAACACTCATTCCATCAAATTTATGGCTTAAACCCTTGTGCAAAGGATTTAGTCTATAACTAGTATGGGTGAAATACGAAATGGTAAGTCATAGTGGTACCGTTCAAAAGCCAAGAAAGTTGCAGGCATACTGTACTACCGGTTATTGGCAGATAATCAATTCGACCCTCTTCAACGCGAGATCTAAGGACAAACTCTGAAACCTTTTGGTCCATTTCCACCGAATTTAATGGAAAAGCGAGGACCTAAGTTGAAATTTGAAAACATTTTCATTTGAAAGATGTGTCCTAAAATCATAGGAGGGAAATTTTGAATTTATTTATGTGTTTTACGATTTTAACCAATTAAAGTTGTACATTACCAGGAAGAGGAACAAGTTGCGAATCATAGTTGACTCTGCTCTCTTGAAGATCCGCTTGGGATTGCATTATCTTTAAGGGACCTATGAGCATGACGACATCACATTTGGCAAATTCCTAAAGTTTTACTTGATTCTCTCCTATTTTCTAACGTTTACTTTATGAGAATCAAACCCCATGCTAAATTGACAATGATATTACATCAAAGTCTACCCATTTTGTGGGTTAGCGGACACTATTTTTATGAGATTATTTTCATAACGTGACTGTTATTTCCTCATCTAGCTGAATAGCGGATTACTTCCGAATCATTTAAATACACATCAAGAAAGATACAGACGTCTAATGTTATCATATCAAATTTGGCCGACTCGATGTGAGGAGTAGACCATCTTTTTGATATGGACTTCTTGTTAAAATTTCATAATTCTATTTCTGACCGTTAACCAAATTCGATTTCCGGTGGTAGTCAATTCAATGTCCAAATATTGAACTTGCACTTAGTCTTTTAACTAATCTACTTGAATAGATCGTCCTAGATCTTTAGTCACTTTCTCTATCTAGATCTTGTGGTGACTTGATTATCATATAGCCCATTGCTAACTTTCGACAATAGGTATATGAACCTTTAATTGAAAATCACCAAACATGGTTATATTATATCGAGAATAATATGCGAGTTAGTACCAAATCCTAATGCTTTGTGGTGAGGTTACATAGCACCGGGTCATCGCTGACATCTATTTTATGATGATGACTCATTTGCTATAACACTTCATAGGATTGAGTAAATTTGACTCTTAGCAAATTTATCTCGACAGAATCCTAGTATAATATTCTATGTTTTTTAATCTTCGGTTTAACGACTCGAGTTTGGTACAATCATATCGGTACTCATTATATACTTGCTTTGTAAACCTTTAAGCTTGGATTACTCGTTATTAATTCGCTCTCTAATGACTAATCATCACTCTTCAATTCTAGTACAAGAAGTGTGAATCTCGTCCTTTTGTTATGGTGATTTTCAAAATTCCATTGTATCTACTTATACGGTTATGTTGTATACTCACCAACCATATTGTGTCACCTTATGACGCAACAACGTACTGACCATTATGGGTAATTACTATTACTAACAATAAGTACATACAACAACCTGAGATTCCACAAAGGGATGTGAGAACAAATTTCAATAGATTTTGTTACTAGGCCTGCCTAGAACATTGGGCGGCTGTGATTCATTTTGGGACATTGTTAACTAATTAATGACTAACTCTGCACATTTCCTACTTATCCGAGAGGACTTCTGGATAGAAAAGCTAGCTCGACTGTATAGTAGTGAAATTGTAGCAAGGCATGGAGTGCTTGTTTCCTTTATCTCCGATAGGGATAGTCGCTTTACATCCCATTTCCGGCAGACAATACAGAAAGCTTTGAGAACGCGCTTAGATATGAGCACCACTTACTATCCTCAAACCGACGGTCTAAGTGATCGAACTATTCATACCTTGGAGGATATGCTAAGGGCTTGTGTGATACAATTTGGTGGTAATTTGGATACTCTTTTACCTTTGGTCTGATTTCCTTACACTAACAGTGATCACACTACCATTAAATGAGCACCATTGGAAGCTCTGTTTTGACACAAATGTTGATCACCATTTTGTTGTGCTGAAGTTGGTAGTAATCATTTGATTGGTCTTGTTATGTATAAACTAAAACTACCTCAGGAGCTTAATGATATATACGATGCTTATCGTATATCGAGTCTCAAAAGGTGTTTAACCGAAGAATCTGTAATTATACAACCTAAGGAAGTTCGTATTGACGACAAGTTTCATTTTAATGAGGTGTTATCTCTTTGTAAGCTAAGTGCATGATATGATCATCCTTCATAACCTATGGTATTTGTTATCGCTGTGATTCATTTTTTATTCCAATGAGTCGTGGTCATTCTACCGACTCTTTGGATCTTAATAGCACATCTTATAGTATAATTTTATGGTTACTATTTATAATAGTATTCCATAATGGCACCAAGCCAAATGATACTTTTCCTTGCTCATAAAAGGATACTGAATCACCGGGATTTTGTACCAATTTTGTATACTTGTGTATATCAATCCTATGACGGATTTCTTAATCTTCTGAATAACACCAGCAGTGTACCTTTTAACTGATTCGGTGAAACAATGATCTATAGATTCTTTGGAATTCGAAAGATTTTTCTCTCATGATTATTCAATTTGTTTTTTTGCCTAACTAGGTGTAACCTACTTTTTGGGATTCTTAGATCTCGATTTGTCAAATCTCCCAGCTATATCTAGGAAACTAGATTTCCCTTGATAATCGTAAATGAATCAATTTACGAAAAAGAAATTTTCAACTATTATACCAGTTGAATTTCGGGACGAAATTCTGTTAACTGAGAGAGAATGTGACAACCGTGAATTTTACGATCAACATCAGTGTTCGACGAGTACGTATAATAATAATAATAGTATTATTATTATTATGTGAAATATACTTTCAAACGAAATGAACTCGTTAGTGAACGAAAAAAAATAGCAAGATTTATTTGGGTGTTATAATGTCAAAATTTTGATCAAGTTCTAGTTTATACGCATTAACACCCGAGTCGAACGGTTTCGTAAATTTTAATTTAAATCCGAAAGGATATATATTTACGAGACGCAAGGACTCGAGGGAAAAAAATAAATTATAATAAGTTATTTTTGGATAAAATAACGCCTCTATTTTTTTATCGGGTTCGTCTAAGCGAGAAACCGGCACTCGATCGGAGACCACGAGGGATATAAATACCCCACTACACTCCCTTTTTCTCATTTGATCAATTCAGAGAAAAAGTTAGAGAGAGAGTGGGGAGGATTCCGACGAAGTAGTGGTGGTCCGGCGGTGGTGCGTGGCGGCAAACGGTGGTCCGGCGCGGTGGTCGGTGGCGGCGAAGCCCGTTTTTCACCCGGAACCATTTCTAGATGCTACGAACGCAATGGTAAGTTCAGAGTTCTCTAAATCCTTGCTTAAATTCGTGAAAAAGAGTTTTTAAAATCTATCCATAAAGTTTTATGCATGCGCAGTTTTAAAGATCGAACGATCCTCGGAAATCCGACCGTTAGAAATGCATGAATTTTGGATATGATGTTGTCAACACATAGACGCAAAACCCTACCAGAGAAAATTTTGATCAGAGCTCTCTAGGTATGCTTTTCATACCCTCGAATGTGACTGATCGGATTTTCAGATTTGAAAAACTGGGTCTCAAAGAATCGTCGATCCCCGGAGATCCGACCGTTGGATCATGATGATTTTTGGACAGTAGTTTCTTAGCTCAAATATGAATACGAACAGATTGTAACAGTTTATAGGACCAAAACAGGAAATTGATCGGGTTGCATGGCCAATCAAACGGCATTGCATGTCAATTTTGAGCATATGGAAATGCTCGGAAGATAAAAACGATCCTAATGGTGTTTTTGGATCGTATTGCATGTGAAATATGGGAGGTTCCGCGTAAACGAACCATTTACACGAAAGGTATAAACTTTACCCGTTAAGATTTAATTTTATGTTAGAATAGTTTTGTGAGTCATTGGTTGGGAATTGAACCCGAAAATATTTAGTATTGAGATATTTGATATTTTGAGTGGTTATTAGGTTATAAACCCAAACCCGATTCACGTGGAACTAATATATTTATTTTTATACAACAATTGTTTTTGATGAATTTTTATAAACTTTTAATTTAGCTTCCAAATTTATTTTTAAAAAGTAGTATTTATATAAAAAGTGAGATCTGAAAATTTTGGTAACTAAACTATTTATAGATTATTTATTAAAATTTGTACAAGTTTAATACATGAAAATTGGGAAAAAATACCTCTGAGTATTGAAAAATCTGAAATTTGATCAGTAATTATTATATGATAAAGCATGACTCCTGTCCAAATTTTATAAAAATTGGAGTTGTCAAAGTAAGTGTTTGGTATTTATGAAGTTTTAACGATTGAATTTGGGATTATATACTTCTGGACAACATTAGGACTTGAAACTTATAATAGAATCTCATATGGAGTTAAAACTTATTTGGAAAAGTTTGGACAATTATAACTATTTTTAACGAATTTGTTAAATTTTAACAATATTATATTCATAATAAATAATCTGGATATTAAAAAATTATGAAAATTGGTCAGAAATTTTTATATATGTATATGAACAATTAGTGAAAGTTTCTAGCATTAATTTTATGTCTAAATATGGTTTTAGAATTATTGTCCATTAAAACTTTATAAAAAGTTATTATTTTTAGAAATTTTTGTATAAAAATATTTTTATAAAAGTCTTAATGGGAGTTTGGACAGAAGAATTATCATATTAAAAATATAGATGTTGGACTTTTAAATTGGGTGCTAAAATCACACTAAAACCCTAATTTCGGATGAATCGGATTTTTAAACCGTAAACCTTACTTTACGCGCATAATCGCGTTTTTGGTTAAACGAAACTGTGACTTCAGATTTTATCATATATGACATTATAACTACTGATATTCATTAATAAAATCTAAAACTTAAGGTTTCAAAGTCACGAATTTATATAAAAGCCGCTTTTATAACTTTTGAGCGGTTCGTACGTGTGTGCATGGGTTTTGGGTATGCAACCGACTGCATAGCCACTTTTTGAGTAATAGACTCAGTTTTATACTTTAGGTGTCCTAAATTCTATTTTTTCGTGTCTACTTGGTTAGTAGGACTCGGTTAGGACACATGTTTTTGCGGTTCTTCCTAATTTAGCCGTACCTTGGTAGCACTGAGTTGCTAGCCACACTTTGTTTGCATTTGGCTGCTGGCCTTTGATAGAATTTGGATGTTAACCGTAATTTGCGGTTTTTGTTGACTATGTCACACTTATCACCTACATTGTTCAGGTGAATTTCGCGGCCCCACTTTTCAATTTTTACTGTTTTACGGGGGAAATGCTGTTTCACTCTACACGATGTTACTTGGGATTAGGGTTACCTGGGTTTATTTATGGATGTATTAAGTCCCCTCTTTAACGCAATCAATTAGCTTGGATAGCCGGTGGGAATTATGAATAGCACTATTTGGGTTGACACCCCCGCCCAGGGTTGATCGCGCAAACCCGACTTGTTGGGTCATTTGGGCGCATAATTAGCCATAGTAGGTGTTCACATTCGACACCTGGATACAGGGGCAACAACTAGTCTGACGGTTTTGATTATGACTCAGGGTAATTATATCTTAACACGTGTACTTGATCATCTGCGGATTGTTACTATTACATTTTGAAATTTATTTACTTACTTTTTATATTGTCGGAAAACCTGTGTGCTCACCAACTATTTTTATAGTTGATCCGTTTTCGAAACATGCTTTTCAGGTAAACAGTTATGGGGATAACGAACTTTAAACGGCTTGCTTTTAGGAAGAGTTATTATTATGTACTTTTGGTTGTAGTTGGGCATTTTAGACCCTTTGGATTGATTCGGAATTTTTCGTATATTTGTACTTTCGATAGAGGCATGTAGTATGGTTCAATGTAATGCACAACTTTCCTTTTAGTTTCTCTTGTACTTGTGTTCAATGTGATATACCGGTCCCACTCCGTGTTTCCGTCTTCGGCGGGGTGTGACACTAATGTTGTGGTGGTCCAGAAGAAGAATGGGAAATGGAGAGTCTGTGTAGACTTCACTAACTTGAACAAAACGTGTCCCAAAGATCCTTTTCCACTTCCACACATTGACTCAATGGTTAACACCACAGTAGGCCACGAAATGCTAACATTCATGGAGGCTTCATTAGGATTCTAACAGATTCAGATGGAACCCTCATATCAGGAGGATATTGCGTTCATGACTCCAACAACTATTTATTGTTATATTGCTATGCCTTTTGGTTTGGAAAATGCAGGTGCTACATACCAAAGGCTGGTGAACATGATGTTTAAAGACAAGCTAGGGGACACCATGGAGGTCTACATATATGACATGGTGAGGATCATCTCAGGGATCTCAGAGACGCATTCGATATCCTGGACCAGTATAACATGACGTTGAATCTTTCCAAATGCCACTTCGGAGTGGGGGCAGGAAAATTCTTGGGCTATATGGTAACCAAAAGAGGAATAGAAGCCAGCCCAAAGCGAATCAAAGCAATTATTAATCTTAAATCCCCAGTAAACACCAAGGATGTCCAGAGACTAACTGGTAGAGTAGCAACACTCAACCGATTCATATCAAGATCCTCTAAAAGGTGCAAAGAGTTCTACGACATCCTAAATAGGAACAAGAGATTCAAATGGGAAGAGAAGCATGAACAAGCACTCCAATCATTAAAGGAATACTTGTCATCAGCTCCTCTATTGATGAAACTAGAAGATGGCGAACCATTATCCCTATACTTGGCGGTATCCGGTAATTCTGTGAGTGTCGTCCTAGTCAAGGATCATGAAGGCCAGCAACATCCAGTATACTATGTAAGTAAAAGCCTACTCATGGCCAAAACCAGGTATTCTCATTTAGAAAAGTTAATATTAGCTTTAATAATGGCATCAACTAAACTCGGGCATTATTTTAAAACTCATGATATTCATGTTAAAACTAACTATCCTATTAAGTGTGTCTTGAGAAAGCCAGAGATGTCAGGAGGATGGCTAAGTGGTCAGTCAAGCTCAGATCCTACGACCTCATATATGAACCTAGAATAGCAATAAAGTCTCAGGCACTTGCGGACTTCGTGGCTGATTTCAGTAGTGACATTCAACATGAAGCAGACCTTGAAGTTCAACAATTCGAAGAATCCAAGGATAAGTGGACCTTATTCACTGACGGTGCATCAAATGTAAGAGGAACAAGTCTAGGTATCATACTGAAATCGCCACAAGGGGACATAATACCCCAATCCATAAGTTGTGAGTTCCAGGCAACGAATAATGAAACAGAATATGAGGCGCTAATAGCAGGATTACAATTAGCCAGGGATATCAAGACCAGGTATCTCTAGGTATATCTAGATTCACTGTAAATTGCTAATCATTTCAATGGCTCGTATGCAGTAAAAGGTGAGAAGTTAGCCAAATATCTCATAATAGTTAAGCAATTATCTATGGAATTAGAATTTTTTAACATTACACAGGTACCTAGAGAAGACAATACTGAGGCCGATGCCTTAGCAAACCTTGCTTCGGCTCTTAAAGTACCAGAAGGTATTAAAATACCAATCATACATATCTTGAGCCCAGCAATTGAGAAAAAAAATGAAGTATCCAACACAGAAGAAGCAGATGTTCAAGATGTTGAACCTAGTCAAGGATCCTGGATTCTACCCATTAAAAAATATTTGCAGGATGGTGAGATCCCAAGTGATGAAAAGAACCACAAGGCTTTTCGCACGAGGGTATCTCGTTTTATAATATTACACGATGTCTTGTATAGAAAGTCTATTGCAGGTCCATACTTAAGATGTTTGGAGGATCCTGAAGCATTTGAAGTTCTCAAAGACATACATGAAGGTGAGTGTGGAAATCACATTGGGGGCAGAGCATTATTCTCGAAGATCCTGAGGACAGGTTACTATTGGCCTACCATGAGGAAAGATGTTATGACTTACTCTAAAAAATGTGATGCTTGCCAAAGACACAACAACATACTTCACCAACCAGCAGAACCTTTATATCCAATCATCTATCCATGGCCATTCATGAAATGGGGAATGGATATAGTCGACAAACTTCCCAAGGCACCAGGAGGAAAAGTTTTTATGCTAGCAATGACATATTACTTCTCCAAATGGATTGAAGCTGAAGCATTTGTCTAACTGAGAGAAAAAGAGGTCATCTCCTTCATCAAACGCAATATCCTGACAAGATTTGGGATCCTGACAGAGATAGTGTGCTACAACAGATCTCAATTCATCGGCAAAAGAACAACTAACTTCTGTACTAGTTGGGGAATAAAGATGATAACCTCCACCCCTGTACATCCTCAAGCCAATTGACATGCGGAATCCAGCAATAAGATCATCATCAACAACCTCAAGAAGAGATTGGGAGCAAAGAAAGGAAGATGGACTGAAGAGCTACCTTTTGCACTTTGGGCAGATAAAACAACCACAAAAAATGCAACAAGTCAAACTCCATTTTCATTGGTATTTGGCACTGAAGCCATAATCCCTACAGATATGGTTATCCATACTTCCAAAACCAATCTGCAAACAACAGAGACCAACAATGAAGCTCTTGTTCATGATCTCGACATTATGGATGAGCTCAGAGATCTAGCTAAAGTTCGTATTGCAGCTTATCAGCAGAGGATAGCAAAATCGTACAACAAAAACATAAGGATCAGAAGATTTCAAGAAGGTGACTTAGTACTGAGAAACGCATTCCAAAATACAACCAATCCCAGCGACGGAAAACTTGCACCAAAATGGGAAGGCCCATACTTGATTGATTCGGAAGCAGGCAAAGGTGCGTATTGGTTGGCTACTATGGAAGGAGAAATCCTGCCAAGATCCTGGAACACCATCCATCTCAAAACTTACTTTATGTAAGTTAGAAATTATGTTCTAACTAAAATGGTACGTTCTCTTTCCATACTTATTTTTAATTTCTATAATTCTTTATCAAATTACTGACTTGAGCGTCGGAGGGATGTTAGCCAGGCTAACACCCACATTCACCAAGGATTCCTGTTTTGTAGGAATTACCTCCAAGGATCCCAAAAGAAGATAGAGATTTTCCATCTCTCCTAAGTTTGGGTATCCTGAAATACCTCGAAGGTTTAACCGGCTTTCGCCTTTCTAAGTATTGGGTTTATATGTCACACCCTCGCCAAGGCGGAAACGCGAGGCGTGACGTAACATGGTTTCCAAAGCATATGATTACTGCAAACACATACATGATAAATGGATACATAAACAAGTTTAAAGTTTTACATTCCAAAATGTAAATTGAGTTTACAAAAAGCGAAGATTTCACAAATATGACTCTATTACAATGAGTTATACAAGAGAAATCCCCCAAAAGTTGTATCCATCGTGCATGCATGTATCCTACATTGCTAACCTTGCGGTCACGTTCAATTTCCTGAAAAGCATACTTAAAATTGTCAACACTAGGTTGGTGAGTTCACAGGTTTAATCAAATAGTTCTTTGTAAAATTCAATTGTTCGTAAATAGTTTCAGGTGTATGTGATAAACAGAATAAGAATTGTTGACCCATTTGTAAACTAGCTAGGAATACAAATAATATGTTCATACATGAGGCGTAACCAAACCATGACAATTGTACACGCCACTAATTTCGTTATCCGGTTCTATGCGGCCATAAATCCTCCAGATTGTGGTTAGCGCGACTAACCATGACCGGGAGACGTCACTCTCCATAGTACTATTCATAGGACCCTAGGCTACAGTTAATGGTTACTACGTTGTTCCAGGGGACTTTAGCGGCCTCACTTATTGTTCTCATCTCATGTAAACATAAAAGTCATGCCTTATTCTCTTGTTATCCCATAAAATAGTTGTAAGTATGTTTTTCCCCCAAATATTGAAAACAGTAAAAAGGGGCCGTGAAACTCACCTTGAGTTTGTGTATACTTGTATGATACTTGTTGTAGTCAACCTTGACTATTCGTACCCTAGATACCAAGGGTAAATTGTGTTAAGACCGAACGTCTTATATTGCAAATTGTTCACCAACTTTGTAAATCTGGTCGTTTTCGTTTAAATATTTCCTTAGTTATTCAACAGATCTTAGTTACTGCCCAAAAGGGGACTGACACAGGTATCGAAACTAACTAGTTTCGATTGGGCAATTGAGTGTCGAAACTTCTTAGTTTCGATTGGGTAGTCGGGTATCGAAACAACCTAGTTTCGACTGAGTAGGTGTTATCGAAACAACCTAGTTTCAATTGACAAAAAGGGTATCGAAACTACCTAGTTTCGATTGAACAAATAGTATCGAAACTACCTAGTTTCGATTGAGTAACAGGTATCGAAACTCCCAGTTTTGATTGAGTAACAGGTATCGAAACTCCCAGTTTCGATTGAGTAACAGGTATCGAAACTCCTAGTTTCGATTACTGGACTTTTGTTTGACAGAATCTGTCCTGCATATTAATGTTTTAAAACTTGAATTTGACACACTTTTCTTGTTATCTTACTTGCGATTGAACATTTTTTTTTATGCTTAGATACGGTTTTTAAAGAGAATACAGTAGATGGTTTTGAGTTTTTACCTTAAAACAGTGACGATGATGATGAGAGAAAACAGAGAATGGTCTTGACTCTTTTGTAGAATTTTCTTTAAAACACTTGAAATCCTTCTTCAAATACCGAAATAAAGTGAATTTCACCTTGAAACTTGACTTCGAATTCGAAGAGAATGGAAACGTTTGCCGTATGAAAATGAGAGTGATGAAAGGAATTATGAGAAAAGTGATTGAAGTGAGTATGGTTATATCTGAGTTTTCTCAGGCGTGGTATGGGTCGAGTAAGGGGGTGTGGGTTTTCTCTGGCTTCCTGCCGAGAAGTCAAAGAGTAGGTTGGGTTTAATTAGTATAATAATTAGATTTAGGTATTAATATCAATTATAGTTTTAAAGGGGAAATTTTAATTTGGTTTATACTGGTATGTGTACCGGTAACTCCTGGAATTACCAAAAATATAAAATGAGACAATGTTCAGTTTTTGTTAGACCTTAATGTTCTTGTTTGTGAAATTAAATAAATCACAAAAAAATAATTATAACGTAAACTTGTTTATAATATGTACGGATATTGACCTGAAATGTCGGGTGTCACATTCTCCCCTTGTTAAAAGAATTTCGTTCCGAAATTCAATTCGTGTCAGCTTGAACTGGTGTAATCTTAAACAAGGATGGGTATTTTGTTTTCATTTGGTCCTCTCGTTCCCATGTATACTCAGGACCACGTTTTGAGTTCCAACGTACTTTAACCAGTTTGATCCGACTACGTCTCAGCTTTTGAACTTTCCAGTCTGAAATTTCAATCGGTTCCTCGATAAAGTGAAGTTTATCATCAATGTGAATTTCATCAGGCGGTATGATCCAAGTCTCGTCTGATAGACACTTCTTGAGATTTGATACATGAAACGTATCATGTACATTGCTTAGTTCTTGTGGCAACTTGAGCTTGTAAGCTACAGGGCTAACCCTAGCCAGTATTTCAAACGGTCCAACGTATCTAGGGTTGAGCTTACCACGGTTACCAAACCTTGCAACCCCTTTCCATGGTGAGACTTTTAACATTACTCGGTCACCAATTTGAAATTCTAATGGTTTCCGTCTGTTATCAGCATAGCTTATTTGTCTATCTCGGGCTGCTTTTAGACGGTCCTTAATTTTGAAGATCTTATCAGTGGTTTCCTAGACAATCTCAGGGCCTGTCAAATGTTTTTCACCAACTTCCGCCCAACATAACGGTGAGCGGCATTTACGACCATATAAAGCTTCAAACGGAGCTGCCTTAATGCTCGTGTGGTAACTGTTATTATAGGAAAACTCCGCCAATGGTAAATGAGTATCCCAACTTCCTCCGAAATCGATTACACACGCACGGAGCATATCTTCTAATGTTTGGATAGTCCTTTCACTTTGACCGTCCGTTTGTGGGTGATATGCCGTGCTCATGTCAAGACGTGTGCCCATGGCTTCTTGTAATGATTTCCAGATTCTAGACACGAATCTGCTGTCTCTATCAGAGATAATAGAAATTGGCACTCCATGCCTAGCCACAATTTCCTTGATATAAAGCTTTGCAAGTTTCTCGGTTTTATCCGTCTCTTTGATAGGTAGAAAATGTTACCCATATTGTGTCATAACCGCTGGACGTCCTTAGTAACTTCGTGATGAAATCCATAGAAATCTGTTCCCATTTCCATTGAGGTATCTCGGGTTGTTGTAACAATCCCGACGGTTTCTGATGTTCTGCCTTTACCTTTGAACATGTCAGGCATTTACCGACATAAATAGCAATTTCTCCTTTCATGTTCGGCCACCAATAGTGTTCTTTCAGATCCTTATACATCTTATCTGAACCTGGGTGAATGGAGTACCTGGACTTGTGGGCTTCGTCCATAACTAACTCCCGTAAATTACCAAAACATGGCACCCAGATTCTATTTGCAAAGTATAAAGTATCATCTGATTTTGGCTCTAACTGTCTGGTCATTCCTCGTAAAGCTTCATTATGAATGTTTTCTTCTTTGATTGCCTCTTGTTGTGCCATCCGGATTTGAATCGTGAGACTCGTATGAATTGTCAATCCTAGGGCACGAGCACGAAGAGTTTTAACCCGTTCCTTACGACTCAAGGCATCTGCTACGACGTTCGCTTTGCCAGGGTGATACTTGATATCACAGTCGTAATCATTCAGTAGTTCTACCCAACGACGTTGTCTCATGTTATGTTCCTTTTGGTCGAAGATATGTTGAAGACTCTTGTGATCAGTAAAGATAGTGCATCTTGTACCGTAAAGATAATGTCTCCAAATCTTGAGTGCAAACACAACTGCACCCAACTCTAAGTCATGGGTCGTATAATTCTTTTCGTGCACTTTTAGTTGTCGTGAGGCATATGCGATGACTTTGTCTCTTTGCATTAACACGCAACCAAGTCCTTGGTGTGATGCATCACAGTATACGACAAAGTTGTTGATTCCCTCAGGAAGGGATAAGATCGGTGCACTACACAGCTTCTGCTTCATCAATTGAAAAGCTGACTCTTGCTTGTCACTCCAATCAAACTTCTTTTCTTTCTGGGTTAATGTGGTTAAAGGCAGGGCTATTTTTGAGAAATTCTCGATGAATCGTCTGTAGTATCCTGCCAAACCCAGAAATTGACGTACCTCAGTCGGAGTTCTTGGTGCTTCCCAGTTTTTGATAGCTTCTATCTTAGATGGATCTACGTGAATACCATCCTTATTGATGACGTGTCCGAGAAAGTGAACCTCTCGGATCCAAAACTCACACTTAGAGAATTTAGCATAAAGCTTCTCATTCCTGAGTAGTTCTAAGATTAATTTCAGATAATGTTCATGATCCTCCTTGGTTCGTGAATATATTAATATATCATCGATAAATACTATCACGAATTTATCCAAGTATGGCTTGCACACGCGGTTCATGAGATCCATGAAGACGGCCGGTGCATTAGTCAAGCCAAATGGCATAACTAGGAACTCGTAGTGGCCGTAACGAGTCCTAAAAGCCGTTTTTGGTATATCTTCTTCCTGAATTTTCAGTTGATGATACCCTGATCGTAGATCAATTTTAGAATAGAAGCTGGAACCTTGAAGTTGATCAAACAGATCATCTATTCGAGGAAGTGGATACCGGTTTTTGATTATAAGCTTGTTTAATTCTCGGTAATCAATACACATCCTAAAGGTTCCATCCTTCTTCTTTACGAATAGGACCGGAGCTCCCCAAGGTGAGAAACTCTGTCTTATGAAACCTTTATCAAGCAATTCCTGCAGTTGATTAGATAATTCATGCATCTCGGAAGGTGCTAGTCGATACGGTGATCGTGCAACCGGTGCGGCTCTTGGTACCAAGTCGATTCGGAATTCGACTTGCCTCGGTGGTGGTAATCCAGGTAAGTCTTCAGGAAAAATTTTGGGGTAATCCTTAACGATTGGTATGTCTTCAAGTCGACGTTTCTCGGGTTTCTTCTCGACGACGTGAGCCAGGAATACGCAATAGCCTTTACGTAGGTACTTACGATCTTTCATGCAGTTTATCATCCTCAATGTCACTCCACTCTTCTCACCTTGAACCGAAAGAACTTCTCCGTTCGGGAGAGGAATATGAACAATCTTCTCAAAACAAACAATCTCGGCGTGATTCTTCGACAACCAATCCATACCAATAACAACGTCAAAACTTCCCAAGTCAACAGGTAGTAGGTCTATACTAAATGTGTGGTTTTTAAGACATAAGGTACAACCTTGAATGACTTCCCTAGTTTTAATTAATTTCCCGTTTGCTAATTCAATTGTATAATTTTGGTCTAGTTTGCTGGGCTTAATACCGAGTAGGGACTTAAAGTCATTTGACACAAAACTCATATCAGCACCCGTATCGAAAAGTATAGAGGCATAGTGATTATTTATCGGGAACGTACCAGTGACGATGTTTGGATCTTGTCGTGCGTCACCAGCCCCCATCACAAACGCTCTTCCACGGGCCTGATTGTCGTTTCGGTTCTTCAACTTTGGACAGTCTTTTCTAAAGTGCTTTGGATCTCCACACTCAAAGCATCCCTGATTCATCCTTTCTGTTCCTGGGTTGACCTTTCCTGCTACTTGATTGATCTTATTAGAGTTCGCATTGTTCCAACAGTTATGGGCTAGATGCCCATGCTTTTTACACTTTCCACATTGGGTACACCTTCCACTGTGATGATACCCACATTTGTCACACTTCGGTAGAGTTCCCTGATATCCTTTTTGTTCCATAATGTTGACAGCATAGGCTTTCATAGTTTCGGGTCTCTTGTAAGCTTGATTCTTGTTTTGATTACTGGGTTTTCCAAACCATTTCCTCTTTTCCCCAGACCTTCCTTCCTCGGTCTCCTTCTTCTCAAACAAACCATCACGCACAGCATTATCCCTTAGCTTGAATGCTAGAGTTATAGCGCTCTTGGCATCCATAGGGTTCGATGAAGTCACCATACTTCGGATTTGAGGTGCGAGACCCCACAAGTATCTTTCAACCTTCTTGTATTCTGGGGTGACCATGTGTGGGACCAAACTTGCTAACTCATTGAATCGGTCAGTGTAACCAGCCACATCATCTCCTATCATTTGTAAATTCCACATTTCAGATTCGATCTTTTGCAACTCATTTCGAGGACAGTACTCCTAGATCATCATGGCCTTTAGATCGTCCCATGATAGCTGGTAGGCAATCTGTCTTCCCAAAGTTTTCATCTGAGAATTCCACCAGGTTAAGGCTTTGTCAGCAAGTGTGCAAGTGGCATATTTCACCACACAGTCAGCCGTGCATTCACTAATGTCAATTACAGATTCCATCTTCTCAATCCACCTCATCAGGCCTACTGCACCCTCGGTGCCATTGAAGTTGCGAGGGTTGCAGGATAGAAAAGCCTTATAAGTGCACTTCTTGTTCGAAGCATCTGTAGGGTCACAAGTCAATATTTTAATAATGTTGTTAACTTAGATCGCGACTGTGTTACAGAGGTGTTTACACATCCTATTACCTCCAGAACCTCCAGTAGTGCCACTGCCTCCTGCACCTCCTCCGCTACCACTACCATTTCCTCCGACGTTATTCCGATTGGCTTCGTACTGCTCCAAGGCGGCGGCTACACGTTGGGATATGAGTTGCTCAACTTCTGCAGAAATCGTCGTGTTGTTTTCACCAGTAGTGTCACGCGGTGTCCTTCTTTTGGGTGCCATGGGTCTGAAGTCGAAATGGGGTTAGTGTGTGACGATATTCAGTGTCTACGATATCCGCACTATATGATGATAAGTTGTGAAATGCATATGCAATGAAAAACGTCTCAGTGAGTCATTTAAATTATAGACTAGGTTCGGTTTTTAGACTCCTAGTTCGCTATAATCAATGGCTCTGATACCAATCTGTCACACCCTCGCCAAGGCGGAAACGCAAGGCGTGACGTAACATGGTTTCCAAAGCATATGATTACCGCAAACACATACATGATAAATGGATACATAAACAAGTTTAAAGTTTTACATTCCAAAATGTAAATTGAGTTTACAAAAAGCGAAGATTTCGCAAATATGACTCTATTACAATGAGTTATACAAGAGAAATCCCCCAAAAGTTGTATCCATCGTGCATGCATGTATCCTACATTGCTAACCTTGCGGTCACGTTCAATTTCCTGAAAAACATACTTAAAATTGTCAACACTAGGTTGGTGAGTTCACAGGTTTAATCAAATAGTTCTTTGTAAAATTCAATTGTTCGTAAATAGTTTCAGGTGTATGTGATAAACAGAATAAGAATTGTTGACCCATTTGTAAACTAGCTAGGAATACAAATAATATGTTCATACATGAGGCGTAACCAAACCATGACAATTGTACACGCCCCTAATTTCGTTATCCGGTTCTATGCGGCCATAAATCCTCCAGATTGTGGTTAGCGCGACTAACCATGACCGGGAGACGTCACTCTCCATAGTACTATTCATAGGACCCTAGGCTACAGTTAATGGTTACTACGTTGTTCCAGGGGACTTTAGCGGCCTCACTTGTTGTTCTCATCTCATGTAAACATAAAAGTCATGCCTTATTCTCTTGTTATCCCATAAAATAGTTGTAAGTATGTTTTTCCCCCAAATATTGAAAACAGTAAAAAGGGGCCGTGAAACTCACCTTGAGTTTGTGTATACTTGTATGATACTTGTTGTAGTCAACCTTGACTATTCGTACCCTAGATACCAAGGGTAAATTGTGTTAAGACCGAACGTCTTATATTGCAAATTGTTCACCAACTTTGTAAATCTGGTCGTTTTCGTTTAAATATTTCCTTAGTTATTCAACAGATCTTAGTTACTGCCCAAAAGGGGACTGACACAGGTATCGAAACTAACTAGTTTCGATTGGGTAATTGAGTGTCGAAACTTCTTAGTTTCGATTGGGTAGTCGGGTATCGAAACAACCTAGTTTCGACTGAGTAGGTGTTATCGAAACAACCTAGTTTCGATTGACAAAAAGGGTATCGAAACTACCTAGTTTCGATTGAACAAATAGTATCGAAACTACCTAGTTTCGATTGAGTAACAGGTATCGAAACTCCCAGTTTCGATTGAGTAAGAGGTATCGAAACTCCCAGTTTCGATTGAGTAACAGGTATCGAAACTCCTAGTTTCGATTGAGTAACAGGTATCGAAACTCCTAGTTTCGATTACTGGACTTTTGTTTGACAGAATCTGTCCTGCATATTAATGTTTTAAAACTTGAATTTGACACACTTTTCTTGTTATCTTACTTGCGATTGAACATTTTTTTTTTATGCTTAGATACGGTTTTTAAAGAGAATACAGTAGATGGTTTTGAGTTTTTACCTTAAAACAGTGACGATGATGATGAGAGAAAACAGAGAATGGTCTTGACTCTTTTGTAGAATTTTCTTTAAAACACTTGAAATCCTTCTTCAAATACCGAAATAAAGTGAATTTCATCTTGAAACTTGACTTCGAATTCGAAGAGAATGGAAACGTTTGCCGTATGAAAATGAGAGTGATGAAAGGAATTATGAGAAAAGTGATTGAAGTGAGTATGGTTATATCTGAGTTTTCTCAGGCGTGGTATGGGTCGAGTAAGGGGGTGTGGGTTTTCTCTGGCTTCCTGCCGAGAAGTCAAAGAGTAGGTTGGGTTTAATTAGTATAATAATTAGATTTAGGTATTAATATCAATTATAGTTTTAAAGGGGAAATTTTAATTTGGTTTATACTGGTATGTGAACCGGTAACTCCTGGAATTACCAAAAATATAAAATGAGACAATGTTCAGTTTTTGTTAGACCTTAATGTTCTTGTTTGTGAAATTAAATAAATCACAAAAAAATAATTATAACGTAAACTTGTTTATAATATGTATGGATATTGACCTGAAATGTCGGGTGTCACATTATACACCCCGCCAGGAGCGCACGATATCCAAATATAGTTCAAGGTGGTGCGACCCGTCCATGTAACAGTGGCTGATAATTTCATCATTGTTGGCTATATATTGCATCCTATAGATATAACAGATGTGTTATTCCTCAAGTTTCTCCCGAGCATTTAACACTTACGTGTTAAACTAAGGTTTTTAGCATTTTCATGCTAACTCAATACTGGCTTGGCCCACGTTATCTGGCTTGGCCCACGTTATCTGGCTTAGCCCACGTTACTGGCTTGGCCCACGATTTTAACTTGTCACATGGATTTAACACTTATGTATTAACCCAATAACTTAGCATCAATATTGATGTCGGTCAAACGGTCTATTAAATTAAACACAACCTAACCTAGACTCTCTAGTTAAATTCTAGACAACCTTACTAAACTAGACCACAAAGACAGGCAAGTGTACTTATCAATTGTAACACAACTAAAGGAAGTCCGGATATCGAACCCATGAGACACTGACTATAACACTAACTAGACTCTGACTAAGACTTAACTGGTTTATTTGATTGGGGGGATTCTATAAACTAAGGTTAACTACTAAAACTTAAATGAACTTAAATGAAGAAGTCAACTAAACAAGACAACTAACCAACAAGACAAAGGTTCTAGGGAAATCAATAAGGAAGGAAGACTCTACCTAGGCTGCGAATCCTGATTACTAGACTTGGCATCTATCGGATATGGAATATGTAATGAAACTGGGATCCTAAGATATAACACCCTTAAACCACCTAATGGATTCCTGATCAATCTCAGAATATGACCATAAGGAACTCAAGGGATACTAATAACACAAGTACTTGGATTACCTCTCGGTCTCACCGATTATGCTAAAGAACTCAGAAGACAGCTCACCTCTCGGTATCACTATATCAATACATCAAAGATGTAAGGACCAATCTGAATTCAACCTATTTAACAGGAATTAACAACGACACTAGAACCCTAAGGAAACATCCCCTCAGACTGTTCAATCTCAGAAACCCTAATACCGAAGACTAACCGATTATCTATAACTTTTCAGGTTTTTAGATAAGAAGAACACTTGATTTATTAACTTATTGATTGATAATCCTATGGTTACTACGTCTAGCAAACCACACACGAATCACAAACACAAAGTAGGCGATCTAATACACATCTATTTATGAAAGATATTCACCAAGACATGTACAGAACAATTCAACCAATCAAAGATCAAAATCAAGCATGCATATTCATTAAACAATCAAACTCAGATCTGGTCTAAAGCATAAAATCCAAAACAAGTTCCATAAACCGATAAAAATCCAAACTTTAGCAAACAATCATCATTAACCTAGGTAGATCTATGGTCTCAGCCAAGAAACATGGTAGAAACAGAAGATTCAAAGTTAAATAAAGCAAACATAAGGTCCAGAATTAATTCAAAGCAAATACTACGATCAATCGTGACCGAACGATTTAATGTCTAACCCGATTCAATGCAATACTTCAATATCTTGATCCAAAGCCTCTTCCTTTGCTCAAAATCGCCCAAAAACTCTTCCTTGACGGCGACGTCTCGAATAATCATGAAGATAGTCATTTAAATTGATAAAACCTAAAAATTAGATTTTTTTCGGGATTTGCGACCCTCTCGCTTACCGCGAGAGGCTTGGGGAGGTCCCTCGCTTAACACGAGGGACAATCTAGTTGGGGCCCTTCCTGGCTTCCCTCGCGTACCGCGAGGGAATTGCTTCATCATCCCGCGTACAGTGGGGACTTGATTTTCACAGAATTTTATTTTTTCTCTTTTGCTTTCCGCTCTTTTCCCGTGTGCTTGATTTCTCCAGGATTTAGCTACATGTTCCGCTTCATTTGCACACTATTACCTGCAATCACGACCCAGACTCAGTATGAACCAAAAACGATTACAAAACTGTACAATTTTTGCATAAATACACTAGGATAAACGTATGTGTTTTGCAACACATTAAACATTCACACACTTACACTTTTTTCGTCCTCGAAAAATATATCTGCAATGGAATCACAACTAGACATAGAGTCAATATCTATTATCGTTCAACACAAATATAATCACGCATTGAAGTGCAATAACCGGTATTTCTATCCGACTAAACCCAAACACCATATTTCAAGCCCCCGAGAAGTGTTCTAATTCCATTTTATACAGTATATCAATCTATCTATGGGTCTCACACTTAAAGGTTACAACTCGACCTCATCCCGTCTCACGGTCATGTTTAGGCCCGGGTTAGATCATGTAGATCTTCCCACCACGGTAAACTCAAATTTACATGTTTTTATAATTCAATGGATTATGGAACGAATGTAATGAGTAATATCAATTATATATGAATCAACCTCACCAAGGGGTGCGTCTCCTAAGTCACCATCCCGAAAGGTAGAACATAGGATGCAGTCTATCAATTAAGCACATAAGAATCAACCCATAGGCGTATCCACAGAGTCACCATCCCTATGGGAAACACGTAGGTTAATCTTATTTATCGAAGTACTGATCACTCAAATCCAAACCTATCGGTGTATCCACAGAGTCACTATCCCCATGGGAAACATGTAGGTCAAGACTCAAGCTTTCAGTTTATTAATTATACTCATTATTAGATGGAATTATGGATGCAGGCGCCATCAAACTCGGATTTATTTTCATAAACATAGATTGGTGTGCCGTTAGAATTTTTAAAAACCTCTAAATTTCAGCTTACCGTGGTACCTATCACCCTTTGTTGACAGTTTCAGTTTTACCGTTTCCCTAAGATGAGAAGATTTCATGATTTAATTAAGTTATTAATCCTAATCAACACTCTTAGGATGTTTAAGGTTTTAATACTGGTTGGGCCTATCGATTCATCACAACTTAGACACGCTTTCTATTGTTTATTATATTCAGTTTAAAACACAGTTTATGCCCAGTTTTAACTATCATTTTTCATGTTCTTGCAAGATTTCTAGTTCAAAAGACATTTTTTTTAATTTTTTTTATTTTATTTTTTTTAGACTCAAAGTACAAAACCTAAATTAATGTTTCTCATCCCCACACTTAAAATTCACATTGTCCTCAATGTGGACCGAGAAACGACGATAAAATAAAAGGAATTTACAAAAAGAAAATAAGAAAATGAAAATAAGACAGAAATAAAAATAAAAGAAAAATAAAATATACAAAAATCGAAACAGACTTCCCTGATATAATGACTGTGATATTCCGGGTAAGTCGTGTTCCAAAGCCCTCCATTCAAACACGCTCAACTCACCAAGATACCAAATAATTCCTCACGAACGAAAGCGGCTGATTCTAAAACAATACTAGCAACCATGATAATATATAACAACACAACCAAGCCTGCCAAGCCCCCCAAGCACAAAATAATATATACATCAGAGTTAATATACATGCCGAGTGGTCGGTGATGGGTGGTTACGGGTGGTAGTTGTGTCGAGTGGGATTGATTGGTGGGTATTGGGTGATGGCCGACGGCGGTGGTTGGTGGTGTTGGACGGTGGGAAATTGGCCGGAGGTGGGAGTCGGGTGGTGAGTGGTGGTTTCAGGTGGCTATGGTGGTTCGGTGGTGGAAGTGACAAAGACGACCCAATTTTGGGGTTTTTATTTTTTTTTATTTTTAAAACGCTCCCGTGTACCGCGAGATAAACCCACACAGCCCACGCTTACCGCGAGGGGGAGCTTGAAGTGTGGTTTCTTTTGAATGCCCCGCGTACAGGGGGAGAACCTGGTAATGTCCGACGCGTATTGCGAGGGACGAATAAATTAGCCAGCCCCTGTGTCTCTCGCGTACCGTGAGAGATGGGCCATAGAACCTCGCATACCGCGGGGAGCCTTCATTCACAGAAAGATAATTCGTTTTTTATACTTAGAAAAATTTTCACCCCTTAAGATTTTTTCACTTATTTTTTTAAAACTTGTTCCAGCCTTAGAATTTTTAGCAAACATACCTGGAACCTTGTTCTTGATGGTTTTCCTTCTCCATTTTGGTCACAATTCCGTGAAACACACGAAAACACAAACCGAAAATATACAAAAACTGAACGAAAATGAAAACATAAAAATTTACAAACTCTACACTCGGGCTTTTGCCCGAGGATTCACACTCTCTTAACTTTAGTCTCCTGGCTTGTCGAGGAGAATCTCATCCCCCTCAACATTCTAAATTGGTCCTCCAATGTAATGCTTCAGTCTATGACCGTTTACCTTCCACGAGCTACCCTCACCATCATGTAACTCCACTGTACCATATGGAAATGCCTCATTCACCGTGTACGGTCCTGTCCACCTAGACTTAAACTTTCATGGGAATAGTTTTAGCCTAGAATTATATACCAAGACCTGATCCCCACACGTGAATTCTTTCACCCCTCTCAATCGACGATCGTGCAACGCCTTTATACGCTCTTTGTAACTCCAAGAACGTGCGTATGCTTCGTCACGCAATTCATCCAACTCATGTAACTGGAGAAACCGGTGTTGTACTGCTTAAGGAAAGTCAAGGTTGACTGCCTTTAAGGCCCAATATGCCTTGTGTTCTAGCTCTACCGGTAGATGACACGCTTTGCCATAGATCATCCTAAAAGGTGTGGTCCCTATAGGTGATTTAAAAGCAGTTTTAAAGACCCAAAGTGCATCATCTAACTTGTCAGACCAATCCTTCCTATTCATTCCGACAGTTTTCTCCAAGATTATTTTCACTCTCCTATTTGCATTTTCTACTTGCCCACTAGTTTGTGGATGACAAGCGGTCGATAACCGATGGGTGACCCCATAGCGTGACAACACCTTCTCCATCTGGGCATTGAAGAAATGTGTGCCCCTATCACTAATCAGGGCTCTAGTAGTACCAAACCTGCTGAAAAACTTATTTAGAAATCCCACCACTACTCGGGCATCATTTGTGGGCAAGGCTTGAGCCTCGACCCACTTAGAAACATAGTCAATCGCCACAAGAATGTACCGGTTCCCTCGGGATGTAGGGAATGGACCCATGAAATCAATGCCCCAAATATCAAACACTTCAACAACCTAGATCAGGTTTTGGGGCATCTCATTCTAGGATGAGATATTACCGATGCGTTGACACGCATCACACCATTTAACCAACTTATAAGCTTCCTTAAACACTGTCGGCCAATAGAAACCAGAATCAAACACCTTTTTGGCGGTGTAAGATGGTCCTTTGTGACCTCCCGTCAGGCCTTCATGACAACGCTTAAGGATCTCAACACCTTCCTCCTTGCTCACACATCTCCTCAACACTCTATCATCTCCCACACGAAACAAATGCGGAGTATCCCAAATGTAGTGGTTAAATTCGACAAAGAATTTACGCCTCTGTTGGGATGCATGCCTTTAACAACTACACCATCAGCCAACTAGTTTGCTAAGTCTGAAAACCATGGCAAACCTTGCGCCTCGGCACTCATGTGAAACACCAGTTTTATGGCCGGTCCCAACTTCACCATCATCAATGACTCATGGGGAAATGTGTCCCATATGGCTTCCTCCCGGATCTCTTCCCTCCTGGAATCCTACAACCTCGACAAATGGGCAGATGCTACATTCTCTGCTCCCTTCTTATCTTTAATTTCAATATCAAATTCAGAAAGCAAGAGAATCCATCGAATCAATCTAGGTTTGGCATCTTTCTTCGCGAAAAGATATCGCAATGCCTCATGATCGATGTAAACGATGGTCTTAGAGAGCACTAAATAGGAATGGAATTTATTGAAAGCAAACACCACCGCTAACAACTCCTTCTCGGTAGTTGTGTAATTCACTTGAGCATCGTTAAGAGTTTTACTCACGTAATAGATCGGGTGGAAGTGCTTCTCTCTCCTTTGACCTAAAACAGCCCCGACTGCGAAATCACTCGCATCACACATAAGCTCAAAAGGTTAGATCAAGTCGGGGCCTATCAAGATGGGAGCACAAACTAACTGATCCTTCAAGAACTCAAACGCCTTAAGACAATTGGCATCAAACTCAAATTGGACGTCATTTTCAAGAAGACGGGTCATGGGTCGGTGATCTTTGAAAAATCTTTAATTAAACGCCTATAGAAACCTGCATGACCTAAGAAACTAAGAACGGATTTGACACTGGTCGGCGGTGGAAGTCTACTAATGGTATCAATCTTAGCTCTATCCACTTTAATATCGGCACGTGAAACTTTGTGCCCTAACACAATCCCCTGGTCACCATGAAGTGACACTTCTCCCAATTAAGCATAAACTTCATATCTATGCATCTCTTCGTCATCTTCTCTAGATTAAGCAAACAATGATCGAAAGAACTCCCGAATACAGAAAAATCATCCATGAAAACCTCCATAGAATTCTCGATCATGTCCCAAAAGATTGCCACCATGCACCTCTGAAAGGTGGCTGGAGCATTACACAAACCGAATGGCATATGCCGGTACGGGCATGTAAAAGTGGTCTTTTCCTGATCCTCCAGTGTAATGGGGATCTGGAAATAACGCGAGAAGCCATCAAGGAAATAGTAGAACTGCTGCCCTGACAGGCGCTCCAGCATCTGGTCAATGAAAGGAAGGGGGAAGTGGTCCTTCCTAGTGGCATCATTCAGTCGCCTATAGTCAATGCATACTCTCCAACTGGTGACTGTTCTTGTAGGGATCAACTCATCTTTATCATTCTTCACAACTATCATCCCACCCTTCTTCGGGATGACCTGAGTAGGGCTAACCCATGCTGAATCAGAAATAGGATAATTCAAGCCAGCATCTAGGAGTTTAAGAACCTCCTTTTTCACAACATCAGACATGTTAGGGTTAAGCCTCCTTTGAGGTTGCACAACAGGCTTGTGCTCCTCCTCCATCAAGATCCAATTCATGCATAAAGTAGGGCTTATGACCTTTATATCTGTGAGTTTCCACGCGATGGCTTGTTTGTTAGCCTTTAGAACCTCAATCAATCTCACCTTCTCTTCCTCCGTCAGTGCAGTAGAAATCACGACGGGTAAACCAGCCTAACCATCCAAGAATGCATACTCCAAATGGGAGGGTAGCTCTTTGAGCTCAAGGGATGATGGTGCCTGAACCGAGGGCTTCTTCTCCTCCATGGTGACCTCAACAACCTCAAATACCTTTGGGTACTCATGAGGTGTACAAGCCGGGTGGCTCGGAACTTGCTCTGGAAGAGCATCAGTCTCAACCTCCTGGTCCTCCTCACCCAGGTGTTGTGTGTTAAGCAAATCAGCGCCACACACGTAGTCAAGGTAGCGATCCATGTGAGATATGAAAGTTTCTAGAAAGAACACGGAATCGTCCTAAACACTAGAATTCTTCATTGATTTCATGACATCAAAGGTGACATTCTCATCCCCTACGCGAAGTGTGATCTTACCGTCGAAGACATCAATCAATGCCTTGGCGGTGCGCAAGAAGGGGCGTCCCAAAATGATTGGAACTCTATCGTCAACCTCCATATCAAGAATGACAAATTCCGCGGGGAATACAAACTTATCAACCTTCACCAACAGATTCTCCACTATTCCCCGTGGACATTTGATCTAACGGTCAGCTAAATATATGCTCATGTGCATAGGGGCCGGATCCCCAAGGCCTAGCTTCTCGAAGAGAGAGTATGGCATCAGGTTGATGCTAGCACCGAGATCGGCCAACGCGTGGTGCAGAGTCGAGCTACAGAACAAACACGGGATCGTGAAGACACCCGGATCTGCTAATTTCTCCAGTAGCTTGTTCTTGACCACCACAGAACATCTTTTCATTCAGAGTGACTGTCGAAAGATCCTCTAGCTTCTTCTTATTGGACAGAAGATCCTTAAGGAATTTAGCATATTTAGGCATATATTGGAGGGCTTGAACAATTAATTTTGAGCTGCTTAAACATCTCCAGAAAGTGTCCATAATACTTAGAATATTTCTGCTGCATTAGGCGAGCAGCATATGGAACACGACTCAGATCAACATCAGGGGTCTTCTTCTTCCCCTCATTCTCCTCCTTCTCAACGGGAGACTCACCTGTAGGCATGGTACTTGCTGGGACTCGCCTTTCATGTGCCCCTGCAGGTATCTCTATCTCTATCTTCTCTTCAACAGGCTCATCATCATCAGCTACCGGTGTCTGCTCACTCTTTACACCCTTACCACTGTGCGTGGTCACAGCCTTTAAAGAGGCTTTAGGGTTAGTCTTAGTACTACCCGAAAAGGAACCTCCAGATCTGGCAGTCAACTAGAGTGCAATGTCTCCTACTCTACGCTGCAAATTTAAGAATGCTGATTGCTGACTCCTCAGTAGTGTGTCATGCCCCCTTCAACTTACCCTGAGTCTCCTGATCTGTCCTCACCAACTGAGCAAGCAACTGAGTCTAGTTAATCATCATCTCCTTAATCTCTTTCTCTCTAGAACTGCTACCAGACTGCTGTCCTCCTTCTCTATCTCCACGATACTGATTTTGATAGGGTTGAAACCCAGGTGGGTTCCCGCCAGATCTCCAACTGAAGTTAGGGTGGTTTCTCCATCCAGAGTTAAACAAAGGGGGGTTTTGGTTCCCCAAGAATTCCACCTGTTCCTTTCGAACGAAAGGGCAATCGATGGTGTCATGACCTCCTCTACACACCTCACACTTCATAGCACTCATCTTCAGCTCCATAATTTCCTTAGCCATAGCTGCAAGTGCAGCAGCCATGCTAGTATCAGTGTTGACCTGATGAAATCCTCTTGTGGCAGAAGTAGGTGTCCTAGCATTAGGAATGGAATTCCTAGTAGAAGGCTGTTGTTGCTCAGCTTGGGAAAAACTCTCAAACATCTCCTCACACTTCTCCGGCTCCTTCTTCTCCATGATGTGACCTCCTGCGGCAGTATTGAACATATGTTGTTTCTCAAATGTTAGACCATTATAGAAGTTTTCAACCAATGTCCAATCAGATAGGCCATGTTTAGGACACTTCCTAAACAAAGTATTAAACCTTTCCCAAGCCATGTAGTAAGGCTCTTCTGGGTCCATACGGAATGAGTGGATCTGATCCCTAAGACGGCGGCCTT
The DNA here is from genome assembly GCA_023525975.1 of Smallanthus sonchifolius. NCBI lineage: Eukaryota > Viridiplantae > Streptophyta > Magnoliopsida > Asterales > Asteraceae > Smallanthus > Smallanthus sonchifolius. The sequence goes on from CM042040.1 coordinate 58,078,698, forward strand.
AGATGGTGGATAATACTTATTTAGGAGTTTGGCCTTCATATCCTCTCACGTGGTAATAGAATCCTGGGACAGGGTATCCAACCAAGTGGAAGAGCGACCAGAGAGAGTGAACGAGAAAAGACACAAAAGTATGGCGTAATCAGTAGCACCATTAATGCGAAAGGTATCGCAAACACGCGCAAAACGGGACAGATGTCCTGGTGTATCCTCGTCCTCGAGTCCGTGGAACTGAGTAGAGTTACTGATAGTGGTCATCACATGAGATGGTATCTGCCAGTTATTAGCATTAGGCACAGCAGGACGGGTGATAGAGGAGCTAGCACCTGTGAGACCATCACATGCTCTCTGGTGAACAGTACGTCTAGCAGGGGGATTAGCGTCACCCATGTCAGAAAAAGGAATAGGAATGCGTACCTTTTTCTCGACTAGCTCACACAAACGCTCACGAAACTTCCGACTACGCCCGTGAAGTTCCCGCTCTGGCTCTGAATAGGCTTCAAAGTCAAGTGATCCCTGTGAACGAGTACGTTGCATACACTGGACAGAAAACAAAGAAGAAAACAGAAGAAACTAAGAACACAAGAAAGACTCAAACTAGAACACAAATAGCACTCAAGAAACCAATAGAAAATAAATAAACTAAGGAAATAAACTAAAAATAGAAGATAAAATAAAAACAAATAACCAAACAAGAACTAATCAAAGCTAATTTTGCTATTGCCAAGTGTCCCCGGCAACGGCGCCAAAAACTTGATGTTGGTCAAACGGTCTATTAAATTAAACACAACCTAACCTAGACTCTCTAGTTAAACTCTAGACAACCCTACTAAACTAGACCAAAAAGACAAGCAAGTTGTAGGTCCACATGACTCTCCTATATATCGTACTCGAGACGTGACGTATCAATGACACGGAGTGCGGAATCCAACCGTATCAATGAATGTGTACACAAGATGACAATAGAAACAGCAAAAATCATAGTGTAAATAAACTTCTCTTCTATTCCATGCAATCACAGAGTTTACAGAACTATATCATGAACATTCAAAAGCCTTACAAAAATTGAACATATAAACTCTATTTATAGACCTAATTCTGCTATAGGCGAACTTAGTAAGTTCGCCTCTACTAAGACTCTAGAAGAACTTACACAACACTTATACAAAATCAAACATTTACAAAAACATAAAGACATATAGATCTAAACTATTACAAGCTCTTGTCATACATCTATGTCCTAACAGACTCCCACTTGACAATAGGTTGATCTTCTGTCTTCAGTCTTTATGATGAACTCTTCCAATTTTCTGGTAGCTTGCTGCCTGCATGCACTCCATATCTTTGACAAATCTCCAACACTCTCTTATACTGTAATCCTTGCTCTCTCCATTCTTTTGTAAACATAATCTCATTCTTTCTTAGAGTTCTCTGATCTTTCTTACAGAAATTAATAAGATTCATTGCATCATAGAATCTTACAATGACCTTATTATCTCTATCTTCAACTCTTGCTTCTCCAGTATTCACATCAACATACCACCACTTCATGTTTCCAAGAAAATCTTGTGGTATCTTCTTTTTTGGAATCTTTTGCACAGCCTTAACTGGTTTAAACTTATAAACTTGTATTTCCAAGTTGTCACACCAGATTTAGAATCTACAATCTTCACTCTCTTACCTTTCTGAGGATTTAACTTTTCATACTTTCCAAATCCACCTTCTCTACTTATCAGATTTGCAATCACATCTGCCAATCCAAACTGTGATCTGTTTATCAGAGGCTTCGTAGCTAGACCATTCATTTCACACCTGGATAAAGTATTAAAATACTTGATCCTTGGTTTTAAATATTGAACACAATCTGATCTTTTTAAAGCAAACAACTTTACTTCCTCATCATAAAACCAACTTATGATTCTTCCAATACACCGCTCTTTGTTTACATACTTTTCTTTCTGAGCAGATTGTATAGGAGACTTTGGTAATTCCTTTTTCCAACTATTCACTTCCTCTTTCCACTACTCTTTTGTCATACCAATATCTCTGTACATCACCGGTTCTTCAGCTGACATAGATGGCATGGAATGAGTAGCTTCAGTTTCAACATTAACCTTGGATTGAGCAGAATCATCAGGCTTGGATGTGTCTTCAGTAGAGTCCACAGAATCAGTCATTCCTTCATTGGAGAACTCAGGAATAACGTCATCTTGGATGAAGTTATACGGCACATTTAGACCATCACAACCTTCATAAGTAACCTCTACTTTGCTCTTTTCAATCTCTATTTCAACACTTTCACCTTGTTCAACTTCAGTATCTAATACATCATCTTCAATGTCATCAAACAGCTCATCAAGATCATCTAAGCATTCAATCTTCTCAGCTTCTTCTTCAGTATCAGAATCAGTTTGAAAGAATTCTAACAATAAGATCTCTTCATTCACTTCAGTTCCTTTCTTGCTTCCTTCAATAGTAGCTGATGTTGATGACTCCCACTGAACTCTTGAAATAGGATTCACGTCAGCGTATTGACGATAATTCCATGTTGCCACTAGGATAATTGTCATCACCATCTTTTCTTTGAATAGACTCAGTATGACAAGCATCATATAACCTTAACTCCCCCTGAGCGTCAAGACGCTCTACAAGCTTAGAAACTAAAAGCTTCATTTCAGCTAACTGCTTAGATTGAGCTTGAACGACTAACTCTCTCTGAGAATCAGTATTCACCATAACATCAACCAGATTTTGTAAAGCAATTACCTGAGATTCAAGATAAGTAATTCTCTTGGAATTAGAAGACTTAGAAAGACCAGCTTGAGATGATGTAGTAGCCTTTGGAGCAGGAGTAATCACCGGAGAAGTACATTGAGATTGAGGAGGTGTAACAATCAAATATTCAACGAAAGTAGCATCGTCAACACCTTGAGATTAAGTAGCAGCAGCAATAGAAGCAGCCATAAGCTTCGGTGTCTTGAACACCGAAGTAAACTCCCTGTCGGAATCAGAAGATTCATCAATCAATGTTCGTTTTCCAAGGACTGTACCAGGAGGAGGATCCCTGACAAATTTACGTCTTGGCTTTCTAGATTTGGATTTCACTCTTTTCCCAGCATTTGCCAAAGGCAAATTAGCCAACCTTTCATAATGACCTGAGCTAAATTCCCTTGAAGAATCAGAATCAGTAGCCTCAGAATCAGGAAGAATAGTTCACTAGAACTCCTATCAACCACATTCCCTTCAGGTTCATGAATGGGTGAGTTCACAACAGCATCATTAAAAACTTCCATATTAAGACCTAAGTCTTGATCTTCATTGTCAGCAACATTGTCATGAATAACAGCATCAACATGAACTGGTTCATTCACTAGAACATATTCTTGAATAGGAACCTGTTCTTGTTCTTGTAGAATTGGAACTTGCACTTGTGCTTGTTGAATCTGAGGTTGTTGTTGTTGTTTTGGTGGTTCTTGATCTTGATCTTGAGCTTGTACCAACTCCTCTGGATGAAACCAAATGTCATTTGGTGGCTCAACATAACAAGGATTGATAATGTGACCAAATAGACTAGTAGGAACATGAATCAAGATTGCATTCTGCTGTTTCACCTTTGTACAATCAGTGAATATTCTCTTTGTCATAGGGGTCAGGGTTAGACATTGTGGATTTTATGGTAGATTAGGAATCAGATGATTCTGAATCATTTGGATGAATCTAGGATACATTAGAAATCCTTGTCCTTCTGGAGGAGTAATTTGCATAACAAGCTCACGGTAAATGTATAGTGCAAAGTTGAAACGCTTGTTCAGTGTCAATGCAATCATAGCAACTTGTAAAGCACTCTTCAAACCATCAGTTCCAGCCTTTCTCAGTGACAAGCACCGGATAATAACATGCATAAAATACCTTCATTCACCCACCAATCCACCTTTCCGAGCTTGAGTATCATTCTGACGTCCTCTATAACCCATCCTTTTAAAATATCCCATGATTAAAGTTCCAGGTAGAGCTATAGGATCATCATTAGAACCACCAAAGACAAGAGCAGCACTAATGGTATCCACTGAAATAGCCACCTCAGTATTGTTAACTGTAGCTCTTAGAACATGAGGATCAACATATGTATCTTGATGAACGGTATCCCAGAACTGTTGAATACATGGCAGGCTAATGTATGGATTTCTCGAAAGAGCCACATGCAGTTTGGATCTATTCAGAAAGTTTATAATGCCTTGATAATTGATAGCTTCTGATAGTTCACGATCTAATAAAGCCACCTGGTTATGCTTGTACTCAACACGGCGATCCATCTATACATGAATTGGAGAAAGAACAACATTAGTATCGTCACACACACATATATAATAGACACACATATATGACAAACACAAGACTAAAAAACAAAACAAAAAAAATCAAACACACAAAACACAAAAAAAAATTACATAAGTCCAAGCAGTACTGACCACCTAGGCGAACTTACTAAGTTCGCTTAGAGTTACTAGAGGTAAACATAATAAGTTCGACTGAACAAGTTCGCCTGTCGATACATATCCAACACAGATGTCCAACTTGTTCAATCCGACGTTTCTATTCAAATCAAGCACACCACAAGTATCGATTAACAACAACTAAGCAATATTAATCATCAATTTCAATTGTTATCCACTAACACATCCTGTTTGACCAAAAATCAGACTGGCAGTCATTATGTGAAGAACACATAATCATTAGGCAATTTCCAAACGATTTAATGGATGAAATACAATGAAACTACCTTAGAAAGATTCACAAATCAAAACCGATAAAGAATAACCTCGAAAATTTCAATTCAACAAACTAGATTTTCAAACAAGAACAAGTTCGCACAAATGTGTAGATGTTCGCCTCAGGATGTTCGCTCAAGAAATAAACAAAAGTACTGAATATGTTCGCCTGAAAAGATATATATATTCTCACTTAAGTTCGATTAATTAGGCGAACTTGCTAAGTTCGCTTAACAAGCTTCAGTCGAACATGATAAGTTCGCTTCACCTTTTTCTTTGATACATTTTGGAATTTCAACTTAAACAAACCTCAAACATCATCAATCCACAACCTTGTGATCTTCCATCTGTAACATGTATCCGATCCAATCCCAAATCATTTTAATAAAATTAAAAGATAGAATTTTCATGCAAGACAGAAAGAAAATCTTTTTGGATTTTATCTGTACAAACAAAATCACATATTTTTGGTTTTTATCTAAACGAACTAAAAACACATATTTTTGCTTGAACAATATGAGTAAGAAGATCATATCAGTATCTGAACAATTCATCACACATTCTATCACAAACAATGGGTAACCTCTGATAAGAAATGAATTATGATATTCAAATTTGATATGAAACAACTAAATTAAATCTTATTCAATTTATATCTTTTTCATTTTGTTCAATCTTTGTATTTTCTTAACAAACGTTGTTTACAATTTTCCACAGATCTATCTCTAAACTGTCCAAGTCTTGTAATCTTTTTCTCTCTTTTCAATCAATTTAACCATAACTTGAAATGATACGCGATAAATTTCAAAGTAAACAAGATCAGGTCATAAAATGCTCAATTATTAATACCGAATTTGCAATACAAAGCATGAATTATTAAGTTGTCAATATTATAAGATTTGAAACTACAAGCGTTTTTTCTCCCAGATTCATGTGAGTTAGTACCATTTAGATGAAAAACATCGTGTACCCGACATATATGCCCAACAGAATTTAAAATTGCATTATCCTCAAGACATACATGATTTATTGCAAGATTAGATCAATCAACAAGATGAAATTATCTCTATTAGCACAAGAATAGAATAGCATATCCCAAAGGATATAAGAATCAATAAGATTCAGAATCAAAAGATTCTAATGAATTGGCTTTAGAATGAGAATCAGAAGATTCAGGTATGAGGATCCAACTATTATCTGGATAAATTTCAATAGAATCAATATAGATGATGTATCAATATGATCCAAGGGCTATCATATGTTCTAACAGATGATGTCAAAAAACATATCTTAGTTCAACATCACATTGCATGTTTTTCGAGGCATGGGCAGTGAAGTGAACCGAATGAATTTGTGCTAAAGATATAATCCGATATTGGTCTCATGAAATTCTTAAAACCATATATTCTTTATCTGATAACGATCTTTTTCACACACACCCAGGCATATAATGGATTCAAATCACAGATGTAATCATATCTTATTTAATATTCACACTACTATTAGTTCAAAAACGCTTCTAGTCTATTGGCAATCCAAGTTTCAAACTCATATTCAAATTAAAACAGATTATCAAGAGTAAAGCATTCATAACACAATCATTTCTTGTTCATGCAAACTTTGAAATTTAGATCAAATCAATACACTATGAGCACACATATATGATCATATCAAAGGTCTACTATGGTCATATGTAATAAACTATTCACTGATGTACTATCATTCCTTCTCTAACTTCAAATGATGTCAGTTTTATATTTTTCATTTTGTTTTGAATTTTTATACATAACAATTTTTTACTAAAATTTAAAATGCATAAAAGTAATAAAGCAAAATAAAAACAAAAATTAAAACAAAATCTCCCATAAAAAATTATTTTTGAAAACCTTTTATTCGGGATTGATCATACCGATCATTTTGATTAGAAATTCAAACCTGGTACGATCAAATGCCTTGGTAAAGAGATCAGCAAAATTATCATCAGTATGTACCTTCGCCAGCTCAGTCAACTTTTTATCTGCACAATCACGAATGAAATGATATCTAATTTCAAAGTGCTTTGTTTTACTGTGCTTCACATGATTATTTGTTATGGACATTGTGGCATTATTATCAATAAACATGGGGTTCCTGTGAAATTCAAATCATAGTCTCTTAATTGTTGTGGGATCCACAAGATCTGGGAACAACAACTTGCAGCATCAATGTATTCTGCTTCACATGTTGAAATGGATACCGTAGTTTGTTTTTTGCACTGCCAGGAAACAAGACGATTAACCAAGAACTGTCAACCACTTGTTGTATATTTCCTGTCCAAACAACAACCACCAAAATCAGAATCAGTATATGCATTGAATTCAAAGTTAGAACCATGTGGAAACCATAATCCCAATCTTTGTTTTCCTTTCAGATAACGAAAGATTCTCTTGACTGCTATCAAATGAGACTCTTTTGGTTTTGCTTGGAATCTGGAACAGATACACACAGCATACATTATATCTGGCCTTGAATCAGTTAAGTACATGAGAGATCCAATCATTGCTCTGTAAAGTCGGCAATCAATGTCTTTTCCATCCGGGTCAGGTTTCAACTTATGATTCACCGGAATTGGAGTATCGTATGGGGTACAGTCTTCCATCTTGAACCGGCTCAAGATGTCTTTGACATACTTAGACTTATGAATAAAGAAATCATCTTCCTTCGGATTAACTTGAAGTCCAAGGAAAAATGATAACTCTCCCATAGCTGACATTTCAAACTTCGATTTCATAACACTCTCAAACTCTTTGCATAACCCTTCATTTGTTGAACCAAAGATAATATCATCTACATATATCTGAACCGGTAGAAAATCTCCCCCTGCTTTCTTTATGAATAAGGTCGAATCAATTTGGCCATGCACAAATCCATTGTCCATAAGATGTTTAGACAAAGTTTCGTACCACGTTCGGGGAGCCTGATGTAAGCCATAAAGTGTTTTATCAAGCTTGAATACTCTAGACGGATGAACTGGATCTTCAAACCCCGGCGGCTGACACACATAAACCTCTTCCTTGACCTTACCATATAAGAAAGCACTCTTCACATCTAATTGAAACACCTTAAACCCTTTGTAAGATGGAAAAGCAAGAAACATCGAATAGCTTCAAGCCTTGTCACAGGTGCATAAACCTCGGTGTAATCAATTCTCTCTTGTTGATTGAACCCATGTACAACTAATCTTGCCTTATTTCTCACCACAACACCACGATCATATTTCTTGCATTTAAACACCCACTTAGTGCCAATTGGATACACACCCTTTGGAAGATCTATAAGATTCCAGACCTTTAGCTTATCAAATTGAGCAAGCTCTTCCTGCATTGTTTCTATCCAATTGTTATCGCGCAAAGCCATTTCCACATTCTTTGGTTGGACCTGAGAAATAAAACATGAATGTGAGCAAACATCAAGAACATCAGTATCCTTAATACATGTATACAAACAAGTATATCCGATTAAAGAACGCGTCTACACTCCATCTCTCAAATTCCCAATTATATTCGTCACCGGATGATCTTTAAGTTCTTTAATTTAAGCAACTTTAGGAACATGCAACACATCAACTTGAGCGTTTCAAGTGGAGAAGACAAGTTATGATTCACTGGTATCTCCGAGTCCAGATTCGAAGGAATCTCCCCCTGAACATATGTCGAAGTAGAAGGGTCATCAACGAATAATGGATCAGCTGAAGAATCTTGAAAAACAACATCATCTTCTTCACTATCAGAATCTTATGGTCCCGAGTAAGAAGCAACATTAGGATCAGGAGTAGAAGTAGATGGAACAGATGAACTTTGAACCACAGTCGGTATAAAACCTTCATCATGTGCATCCTGACAAGACTCATACAACACAGTAGCCTCTTCGGGAGAAATATCATAAGGTAAATGAAAAGACTTGAATAAGCTGTCATAATCAAAAGCCCAGTCTGGTCCAATCTTCATTTAAGTTAAAGAACGATTTGAACAATCAATATGTAACCATTCCTCAACCTGACGAGTCTCTTTATTATAAACGCTTTTGGTAGTAGAATTAGCAACATACCCCAGAAAGATCCCTTCAATAGCCTTAGCACTGAACTTGGTTGGAACATCTCTAACCTTCAACAGGGTACATGGATTTCCAAAAGGTATTAAATACTCCAAACTAGGCTTCCGATTATTAACCAACTCATAGCATGTCTTGTTGTGTCGCTTCACGGTCAGAACTCTGTTCAAAACGTGACAAGCAGTATTCACAGCCTCGGCCCAAAAAGTAACTGGGAGCTTAGAATCTACAAGCATCGTACGTGTCGTTTCAACCAAAGTTTTGTTCTTTCGTTCAGCAACTCCGTTTTGTTGATGTACATATGGCGCACTAAATTCATGATGCATTTCCTTTTGTAAACAAAATAAACCCATCTTGCTATTCTTGAACTCGCTGCCATTGTCACTCCTAATTTTTCTGACTTTCTGTTTGCATAAATTCTCTAAACCCAGGATTAAGAACTGTACCATCTCTATTGTTTCAGCTTTAGAAGCAAGGAACTTAACCCAAGAAAATATAGAGAAATCATCTGTTACCACCAAACAGTAAGATTTACCTCCAATGCTCCTAATACTAATCAGTCCAAACAAATCCATATGTAGCAGCTCCAATGGAGTCACAATAGAATTCTTTGTCTTAGATTTGTGGGACTTCTTGTGTTGTTTCCCCTTCTTGCAAGGAATACAATCATCAGGAACAGATAATTTCATTTTCAGAACACCAATAACCAGATCATTCTTCACAAGATAATTCATTTTCCTGTAATTGATGTGAGCAAGCTTCCTGTGCGACATAATAGAGTCAGATTCAGACGCCTTAGAGAGTAAACATGTCAGAATAGAATCCGTTGTCATTGCAACACTCATGTCTAAAACATATGTGTCATTTCTCCTCGGAGCCTTCATTAGAATCAATTCTTCAGGAATAACAAATCTCGGCTTCAAGATATAACATTCAGTATCATTGAAATGGAATGAAAACTTCTTGTCACATACTTGAGATACACTTAAAAGATTGTGTTCGAGTTGCTCAACATAGTTAACCTTCTCAAATTTAACCTTCTCAAATTTAACCTTGTCATTCTTCAAAGTACCTTGACATGTTATGTACCCGCCTTTATTCCCAGCAAAAGCGACATAACCGCCATCAATTTTAATAACATCTTCAAGCAAACGAATATTTCCTGTCATATGTCGAGAACAACCACTATCCACATACCAAGTATTATTGATAGTCCTCCTTGTTTGCCCCTACATTAACAAAAGAAATTAGTTAGAAATGGGAACCTAAGCCATTGTGGTCTTGGGTCATCTAGAAGTATCAAAATAAACAACTTCAATAGTTCACAATCTACTTTATCATCAACCTTTGGTACATAAAGTCCAACAAAATCAGAACTTCTCGATGGAGACACAGGAAGATTATTTTGAAAAACATTATTAGATTTATTATTATCAAATTCAGATGTTTCCAAAAGTTTCTTGAATTTTCTGTTACATCTCCGCCATTGTGGTCGAGAAAGTTTGACCTCAGGTTGAGAATCTTTTGTGATTCCAACATGTGGAATCTCAAATTTCTGTTGAAACTCAGCATCATTTCTCCCACCAGTATGCACAACCACTTGTTTAGAAAAATGTTTATCATTTTTCTTAAATCTCGTAGATTTAGCAAATGATTGATTAGGCACAAATTCCCTCAATGAAACTTTCTTCACAACATCAGATGTAGACTTTCCCACATTAGGTCTTTGCATAATCGTCACCACTTTTTGTTGTGGGGGAACAATTTTGGATTTGCCTTTCTCTTAAAACATAGGCTTCTTCTCTTGATTCTTGTAAGGACAATGTATCAGAATATGACCCACTGCATTACAATGAAAGCACACTCTTTTATCTCGATGATCTCTAACATAAGAACTTTTCCTTGAGGTTAACGAACCACCATATGAATATTCTTCAGAAGATTTCAATGAACTTTCAACTTTCTTCTTCGGAACATATACTTGTTTAGACACCTTTGAGGATGTTTTCTTATCATGACCAGCAGAGACAAAACCACTTGTTAATAACATCTTGGAAAGGTTAGGTTGTAAAACTTCATCAGGTTCGGTTAGAATGCATCTATCTCTTGTAACTTGTTTCACCACCTTTGGTTCATCAAGTTTCACCTCTTTAGGTACACCTTCAACCTTGTTATCATCAAACATTGCATCATCATTGTCAGAATCATAAACCAACTCTTCACATGTCACTGATTAACCTTCAGGACTGTCTTTGGATCAATCTCCTCCTCTTTTATGATTTCTGGTTCAACTGCATAATTCCCATTAAAAGGTGGAGGAACAAACCCATCTCCAGCAGCTCTCTTTGTAGGATCAGCATTGTCATAAAAATAATCCAATAACACAGATGAATTTCCAAAACTTTCCAGCTTTTGATGTAATTTGATCACTTCTGATTCTTTGTCAGAAATCTCCTTGTTTTTCTGAGCGACAATTTAATTTCGCTTCTCAATTTCAGCATAAGCCATATCCATATGATATGTTTGTTCCTTGTACTTTAACCCCAAAGAATTTAAATCTCTTTTCAAAGATTCAATTCTATCCATACACAGCTTATCATTATCTTTCAACTTTTGATTAACCACATGCATGGATTTCATATCACAAATCAAGTTTGTGTTATCATCCATTACCTTCTGCATTTTATCCTTCACAAAGACACAATTATAGTAGTAAATATTACAGATAGAGTCTTTTACCTTTGAAGGATGTGACATATCAGCCATGAGACTTTAGCAATTGGAATCTCTTCAGAGATAGCTTCTTCAGCAGATCTTGTAGTCAACACTATTTCATCTTCAGATACACCAGATGCAGAAGAAATATCAGAATCAACATTGTGTACTTTAACACTCTCTTCATCATCACTCTTCAGACTCTCACCATCACTTGAACAATTATCATAAGTTGTTCCTTCAGGATTATCATAATAAATTTCAGCTACAAAAGCTTGACTCACAGCACCAACCAGATCTTCTAAATGAATACCACAATCATAATTTTCAACATTTTGTGCAACTAAAGTAGATGATGTGGATGCATGATTTGAATTTCCAGATCCAGAAGAATCAAACTCAACTTTCGGTTTCACACATTCCTTAGCAAAATGACCATATTCTTGACAATTGTAATATCGAACCTTTGATTTATCAAATCCCATTCTTGTTCGACTGTTAGAACCAATATACTTCCTTCCGGTCTTTTTCAGAAAGTCCTTTGACTGTCGCATAACCATGGTCATATTCCATTGAATATTTATCTCCTAAAAGTCAACAAGATCAATTTGACAAAAATCCTCTTCAAGAACATCAGGATCATGAATCTTTCCTCTAATAAAGTTTTCATATGATGCCATGAAGGAAGAAAACATTGCTAGATAATCATCATCAACTCTTTGATTCATATGAAAAGAATGAGTATTATGTGATCCAGAAGATGAAGTAGATGTGTTTACAGAAAATCCAGTTTGACTTGAGACTCCAGAGACATGTTCACTTGAATTATCTTGACCATCACTAGAAAAGAAAGCAACACCAGTACCAGTTTTGCCAGAAGTCTTTGCAAAATACATAGCAGGATCTTGAATATGTTCCATATTTGTTTCCTTCTTCTTTATATTCAAATCATAAGATTGAATCTTGCCAAGAACATCTTCAAGAGACATAGTTTTGTATTTGACATTCTATTTGATCAAAACGGAATACACATCAAATTTTGATGGTAAAGACTCCAAGAACTTATCATTTATCTCCTCAGTTTCATAAACAACTGATGCACTTGATAACTCACTCGGCAAATGATAAAATCTTGTTGCAAGATCATCCAAAGATTCATTTTGAAAATGCTTGAAAACTAGAAATTGCTTCTTCAATAACTCTTTTCGACTTTTCTTCACATCTCTTCTATAACGCATCCCACAATTGTTGAGAAGATTTAAATTTTTTGAAACTGTGATAAATTTCCTTTAGAAGTGACATAGAAATGCTAGCCATAGCTTTCTTTTCACGATCAAACAACTGTTTTTCTTCAGTAGTCAATATAGATACAGTCTTAGGAACATTATCATTTCCCATCCATGAGTATGTCGGATGTGTATATCCTTCCAAAATAGGAATCCATAAACTCGTATCAGTAAATGACACAAACTGAACAAAACGATCTTTCCAGTTTGGATAATCAGCAAGACTTAACAACTTTGGTGGTTTCTGAGAAGTACCAATCTCATTATCATAGTTGAACATGTTAGTTACTTGCACCATATTAGCCATAGTCAACAAACTTTCAAAAACTACTAAGTATTAACAATAGTACACTCAGGCGAAGATAATAAGTTCGCTTCTGGCCCTTTATTTAAGCGAACTTGATAAGTTCGCTTAATCAAGAAAAACAGCTAAGTTTGCCTACTAAGTTCGCCTGCAACAGAATTCCAAAGCTAAGTTCACCTAGTTCAGCAGCAACAACTCAGTAACATGATATTTTCAACCAAAAACACGAACAAAAACTTCCGAAAATCAACATAACTTTCTGAATTGATGGAATTTAATGAAATTGAACCGTAGAATTGAGTATAATGCGATTTAGAACACTTTTAATGGATCAATTTCTTCAAAAACACCTTCAAATTAATGAAATCATCCTCAAAATCACTCTCAAGAACTTGAAAACTCCATGAACAAGAAAACTTGCAAAAGTCAACCAATTTCTTGTCAAATCATACACAAACCGTCACAAATCACAAGCATATGCTCTGATACCACTTGTAGGTCCACATGACTCTCCTATAGATCATACTCGACACGTGACGTATCAATGACACGGAGTGCGGAATCCAATCATAGAAGATGACAATAGAAACAACAACAATCACAGCGTAAATAAACTTCCCTTCTATTCCATGCAATCACAGAGTTTACAGAACTATATCATGAACATTCAAAAGCCTTACAAAAACTGAACATGTAAACTCTATTTATAGACCTGATTCTGCTATACTAAGACTAGGCGAACTTATTAAGTTCGCCTCTAGCAGAACTTACACAACACTTATACAAAATCAAACATTTACAAAAACATAAAGACATATAGATCTAAATTAGTACATGCTCTTGTCATACATCTATGTCCTAACACAAGTGTACCTATCAATTGTAACACATCTAAAGGAAGTTCGGATATCGAACCCACGAGACACTGACTATAACACTAACTAGACTCTGACTAAGACATAACTTGTTTATTTGATTGGGGGGATTCCATGAACTCAGGTTAACTACTAAAACTTAAATGAACTGAAATGAAGAAGACAACTAAACAAGACATCTAACCAACAAGACAAAGGTTTTAGGGAAATCAATAAGGAAGGAAGACTGTACCTAGGCTGCGAATCCTGATTACTAGACTTGGCGTCTATCGGATATGGAATATGTAATGGAACTGGGATCCTAAGATATAACACCCTTAAACCACCTAATGGATTCATGATCAATCTCAGATTGTGACCAGAAGGAACTCAAAGGATACTAATAACACCCTCACCGATTATGCTAAAGAACTCAAAAGACAGATCACCTCTCGGTATCACTATCTCAATACATCAAAGATGCATGGATTAATCTGAATTCAACCAGTTTAACACGAATTAACAACGACACTAGAACCGTAAGGAAACGTCCTCTCAGATAGTTCAATCTCAGAAACCCTAATACCGAAGACTAACCGATTATCTATCACTTTTCAGGTTTGTAGATAAGAAGAACACTTGATTTATTAAGTTGTTGATTGATAATCATATGGTTACTACGTCTAGCAAACCACACACGAATCATAAACACAAAGTAGGCGATCTAATACACATCTATTTATGAAAAACATTCACCAAGACATGTACAGAACAATTCAACCAATCAAAGATCAAAATCAAGCATGCATATTCATTAAACAATCAAACTCAGATCTGGTCTAAAGCATAAAATCCAAAACAAGTTCCATAAACCGATAAAAATCCAAACTTTAGCAAACAATCATCATTAACCTAGGTAGATCTATGGTCTCAGCCAAGAAACATGGTAGAAACAGAAGATTCAAAGTTAAATAAAGCAAACATAAGGTCAAGAATTAATTCAAAGCAAATACTACGATCAATCGTGATCGAACGATTCAATGTCTAACCTGATTCAATGCAATACTTCAATATCTTGATCCAAAGCCTCTTCCTTTGCTCAAAATCGCCCAAAAACTCTTCCTTGACGGCAATGTCTCGAATAATTATGAAGATAGTCGTTTAAATTGATAAAAACCTAAAAATTAGGTTTTTTCCGGATTTGCGACCCTCTCGCGTACCGCGAGAGGCTTGGGAAGGTCCCTCGTGTTCCTGGCTTCCCTCGCGTACCGCGAGGGAATTGCTTCATCATCCCGCGTACCGCAGGGACTTGATTTTCATAGAATTTTGTTTTTTTCTCTTTTGCTTTCCGCTCTTTTCCCGTGTGCTTGATTTCTCCAGGATTTAGCTACATTTTCCACTTCTTTTGCACACTATTACCTGCAATCATGACCCAGACTCAGTATGAACCAAAAATGACATAAAACGATTACAACACTATACAATTTCTGCATAAATACTCTAGGATAAACGTATGTGTTTGGTAACACATCAAATATGCTGACTCAAGATCCTTAAACGGATTGAAGACTTATGAAGATCCTGAAGTACAATTACTAAGTCTACGACGTGTTTAATAACTATACACAGGGGACAACTTACAGTTGTTATATTCTGGACTCCGTATCATAATCTGGTATGTGAAACTACCCTACTTAGTTCTCAACAAAGGTATGTGTTACTTATTAATTTTCAATTAAAAAAAGATTTAAAATTTGAATGACTAAGTCATGATATGTTTGTAACCGGTACTCTTCCATACCATTTATCAGAACCAAACTATATTTTTCTAAGTCAAAGTTTGATAAAAACCTAAAATGTTATTTATAATAATTAAGGATCTGGTATCCTGAAAATATACCCAAACCTATTTTTCTGAATTTCCCAAGGCTCAACAGCCTAAAGATACTGATCTTCTAGAACATGTCAAAGCAAACCAAACGCATTACAATCATGGCAAATAGTCATAAGCTACCAATTAATATTGAAAGTGCAGGAACATCAAGAATTCAGGCTTCATCCAAAAGTTGGACCCATCCACCCGAATCCTTAACTATTAGTCAGAAAATAAAATGTCTATCCTATGCAGGGATCCCCAAACACAAAAGAAAATTTTATTTTTAAACACATACCAACATGAATAGTCAAAAAACCATGAATTTTGTGTAGAGATCCTCTTTTTTCCTGGCGTCTAGGTGCGAAGTGCCGGGATCCTAGGCTTGGCAATAACAGGTGTGGGAGCCTCTTGCTTAAATAATGGCTCCTATAGAGAGAATGCTATCAAGATCAACCAAAGCAAAATGAGAACCAGATCTTTGAATCTCTACAAAAGTAGAGAGTAATTAGAGTCAATAAAACTCAGTAAACAAGTAAAGCAAATTTTTACTTGACGACATGGTGGCTTCGGAGTACTCGGTTGCAAAACTAGCTTCACTAACAACAGACTCAAAGTAGAAAAATCTCTCACCAACAGGTATCTCCAACAAAGCTTTGAACCTCTTATCCATGTCACTCTTTGCAGGAACTAGCTTCTCAAACTTTGGGATTGTACAAGTGTAGAACCAAAGACTGATTGATACCAAATTATTCTAAGTACAAATGCTGCTGATAAGCTTATCAGCAGCATTCAACACTTGTTGCTGCTGATAGGCTTATCAGCAGCATTCTGTACAAGTTGCTGCTGATAGGCTTATCAGCAGCGGTCATCCATGTTTGCTGCTGATAGGCTTACCAGCAGCAACCTTCACTCTTTGCAGCTGATAGCCTTATTCACTGAAGACCAAACGTTGCAGCTGACTATCCAGGCCAAGCGTCTCTGACACCTTTCTGCAAAAGCATCTGACAGACTCAAAGCAGAAGGAACCGCTATGGTCAACCAATGACGGACAATAATACACTTCTCCAAGCATGCAAACAATCATGAATAAAGAAAACGTTTCAGTAAAGTTAACTAGATTAGCCTTTACGTGTAATGTAAATTAATAAACAAGATCAACGGCTTGTGTTCGATCTGATCCTTAGAATCAAGGGTCTGTCTTGATTCTAAGTTACTATAAATACTGAGTTGCCACTTCATTGTAAGTGTGTCTTGAGTGTGTCTTGATAGTGCTAGTAGTGCTTGTCATACTTATTCATTGAGTTTCTCACTTGTAATCTTTGCATTCACAAAAGCTTAATACAACAGTGTTTATCAGTATTCTTTGTGTTTACTTGATTATAAATTGTGTAGTTGATTTTGTTTCCGCCAACCTCAACTAAGAACAGAACTATCTTGTATTCTCACGATCCTACAAGTGGTATCAGAGCTTTGGCTTAGATTAAACAAACTAACATTTGTTTAATCATCTCTGGTTCTATTCTAAACTCTCTCTTTGAACAAGTCACCCTAAATCAAAACAAAAATGGCACAGAGTAATGGCTTTGAAGATATTGGCAGCATCAACCGACCACCAAGGTTGGTATCTGGAGAAGACTATGACATGTAGAAAAATCGCATGGAAAGCTTCTTCTGTTACCAGGAATACGGAATGTGGAGATCCATCAAGGAGGGTCCATATATTCCCATGGTGGCCTCTGCTGATGATGGAGGGCTACAAGTCCCGAAGGAAACCTCCAAGTACTCTGAAGAGGACATCAAGAAAATGGAGGTGGACTTCAAGGCACTAGGAGCCATCCAAATGTGTCTTCCAAATGAAGTTTTCCACAACTTCAGAAGTTACAGAACTGCCAAGGAGCTCTGGGAGGCGCTGGAGAAGATGTTTGCTGGCTCTGAAGAAGTCAAAGAGAACAGAAGGGACATACTGAAGCAGCAGTATGAGAACTTCGTCTGGAGGGAAGGTGAGACCTTAACTATTTTATATAACAGATTTACCTATCTTGTAGGTGAACTGCAGTGCTCCAAGGTAAAGCTGGAGAATGAAGACATTCTCAAGAAGTTCATAAGATCTCTTCCTAGTTGCTGGACATTATACACTGTGTCCATCAGAAGAACAGAGAATCTGAAGACTCTTCAGATGACTGAGCTCTTTGGCATGCTCAAAACCTATGAATTAGAAATGATTCAAGCTAAAGAAAGGAGCTCCAGTTATCAATCAGCTACCACTTCCTCCACTACCTCCTCAGCGCTTCACTCTGATCATTCCGGTCCTAGTGCAAGCAGCTACTATCCTCCCATTGTTACTCACCCTCAGACCCCAACCGCTTCACAATCTAACTCATCACCATTTCTTCTTGAGGCACCTCCTCAACAGCCAACCTCTACTGCTTTTGTCTCTGACAACTCAAGCAGCATGTATTTCATAAAAGAGGATCTGGAATGCTTTCATCCAGATGATCTTGAAGAAATGGATATTCAGCACTCATATGCCATGCTCTCCCTCAGAGCAAAAAGGTTCTATTCTAGAACCGGGAGATCAGTTCCAAGCAACAACTCAAACCCCAGAGTTGGGCTTGATAAAAGCAAGATCCGATGTTACAACTGTAACCAAATGGGTCACTTTGCTAGGGAGTGCAAGGCACCTAAAGCCAATCAGGGTGCCAGCCATCAAAGACAAGGTTACCAAGGTCAGCCCAGGCAGCAGCAACAGCAAGGAACTACTCCAGCACAGACTGCAGCCTGTGCAAATGTTGGAACTTCAGACATTGACTGGAGTTTTCAAAATGAAGATGTTCCTGCCTCCAACCAAGCACTTATGGCAGACACTGCAGAGATACCACCTCAGGTATTTGAACATCTATGCTCTCAAGCTTGCATTGATAAAGTTTTAGGTTATAGAAAACATAACCAAAACCTTATAGATCAAAATGAAGAGTTTCTTCAAATGAAATCTGAGTTCAAAAAGGTTGAAATCACTTACAAAGAAAAAATTGAATGCCTTAAGAAAGAGATTTCATCTCTAAAAAATGAACAAACCAATCTTGAAACTCAGATTGATGATCTATTAGTAAAACTTAAGTCAACCAGAGCTGATCTGGCAGAACAGAAAGTTCATGTTGAAAAATATGAATTTTCTTCTAAAAAGCTTCAGAGACTTCTAGATATTCAAGTCCATGAAAAGGTAAAGCTTGGAGGACTTGGATATGGCAAGGAACAGTACAATATTGTTCCTCATCCAGCTGACTATGTTGCCATCTATGAACCAAGCTTCGATGTTGCAAAACTCGACACTGCAAACAGAAATCTTGATCCTCCAATGGATGAACCCCTTGTTAAAGACTGCACTACCTCATCAGAATCTGAGTTAACCCTCTCAGACCATGATGAAACTAGTACAGCCTCATCTGAAGCTGTTCTGAATAGAGTCCCAGTCCCTACTGTTCTCCCAGCTGTTCCAGCCCCTGTACCATTCAAACAGATAAGGATCAGCTATCCTCCAGGTGGAAGAAAGCTAAACACTGAAAAGGGACAAACATCAGGACCTACAAACTCCAAGTCTCAGTTCATGCCAAATCAGAAGAATCAGCAACAGGTTAGAAGAGTTATGACCAAGAAAACTCAGTGCAGAAACTCTTCTTCTCCACCAAGGAAGCAGCAGCCCAAAGTTCAGCAGTCCTGCATCATATGTGGGGAATCAAACCACTTTGCTGCAAAATGTCAGTTTAACCCCTTCAACCAGATCCTTCTTCAATCAGCGCATAAACAAAAGAAGGATCAGCATACTTCAGTTGATAGGCCATCTGCAGCCAGTAGAAGAGTTGAAACTGCAGAAAAATACAAGCAGCAGCAAAAGGCAAAGCCTTCAGCAGCCACCAAATCTGCTGCTGCTCAAACAAAGCAGTCAGCAGCAAAAACTAAATCTGCTGCTGCTCCAAATAAGCCCTCAACAGCAAAAGCAAAATCTGCTGCTGAAAGGCCAAGGTCATCAGCAGCAACATCTGCAGCTGATAAGCTGAAGCCATCAGCAGCAAAACCTGCCCCTGCTGACATGCCAAAACCTCAAGCAGGAAAATCAGCTGCTGATAGAGCAAATTCATTAGCTGCCAAAGCCAAATCCGCAGCCGATAAAGAAAAGAGAACTGGAAAACCACTACTTAAGCAATGGAAAGCCAAAACCTCTGCTCCTGTCAGCAAAATCATCATCGGTGCTGTTGAATGCACGCATGATGAATCAGAATGTCCAAGAACTCTTTTCTTCAAAAAGGAGAGCTCTTGGACCACTCCCACTAACTAAAATTTCTTTCATGTGCAGGGACAGCCAGGTAACAAGAATAAATCCTGGGTGGTAGATAGCGGCTGTTCCAGGCACATGACAGGCAACAGGTCCATCCTCTCCAACTTCAGACATTTCAATGGAGGATATGTTGCCTTTGGGAGTGACTCAAAAGGTGGATCTATCACTGGACAAGGCACTGTGTCCAATGAAAGGATGAGTATTGAAAGAGTCAACAATGTTAAAGAACTTGACTTCAATCTCATGAGTGTTTCTCAAGTATGTGATCAAAAGCATTGGATGCCCTTCACTGACAAAGAATGTTTCGTGTTAGCTCCTAGCCTATCTAAACCCCCCAGAGAAGATTCTCCTAACTGCTAATAGAAAGGACAACTTATATGTGCTTGACATGAATGAAGTCACTCCATCTGGTAGTGTTTCATGTTTTCTGTCAAAGGCATCAGTTGATGAATCCGCTCTCTGGCACAGGAGGTTAAGTCATGTTAACATCAAAACAATCAATAAATTAGTGAAGGACAATCTTGTCAGAGGGCTTCCTGACAAAGAATTCCAGCTAGACGATCATTGCATTGCCTGCTTGAAGGGAAAACAACACAAAAGTTCCCATAAGCCCAAGACATTGAACACAAATGACACTCCTCTCCAGCTACTGCATATGGATCTTTTTGGTCCTACAAATGTCATGTCAATGGGCAAAAAGTCCTACTGTCTGGTGATCACTGATGACTTCTCCAGATTCTCTTGGGTATTCTTCCTAAGAACAAAAGATGAAACTGCTGAGATTCTCAAATCCTATATTCTCAGGGTAGAGAATCAAAGCAATCTGAAGGAAAAGATCATAAGGTGCGATCAGGGAACAGAGTTCAAAAATCACACTTTGAACAGTTTCTGTGAGAGCAAGGGCATTGAAAGGCAGTACAGTGCTCCAAGAACTCCTCAACAAAATGGGGTTGCTGAAAGAAGAAACAGGACTCTGATTGAATCAGCAAGATCTATGCTGGCTGACTCAAAACTGCCCCTTACTTTCTGGGCAGAAGCAGTAAGCACATCTTGTTATGTGCAGAATAGAGTCCTTATTGTTAAGCCTCTCCAGAAAACTCCCTATGAACTCTGGCTCAAAAGAGTTCCCTACATTGGCTTCCTGAAGCCCTTTGGATGTCCATGTACCATCCTCATCACACATGGAGTTCTTCCTAAATTCGGTGCAAAGTCTGATGAAGGTTACTTTGTGGGTTACTCCTCTCAATCGAAGGCCTACCGAGTGTTCAATTCTAGGACTCGGATTGTGGAAGAATCTGCTAATGTGGAATGCAGGGAACACGTTGTCTATGAACAAGGCAAAGGTCCCAACTGGATTTTTGATATAGACTCCTTCACCCAGATATTTGAGCCCCTCATATTCTCAAATATGGAGCCTCCATCTTCAAACTCAACACCTTCTACCTCAACCTCTTCTTCTGACTACAGACTGGAGTTTCCCAGTCCCTACATCAGGATGAAAAGGCCATCCATTGATCCTCCATCAGTGGCAGAAGCTATTGAAGCCAGTGCAGGTGAAGCCGGTACATCCAACACCACAAGCAGCAATCTCTCTGACAATGAAATCCTAAATGAAGCCTCCTCAATTCATGATGAAGAGGCCTCTGATGCTAATGCTGCTGACTATGTGGAACACAATGATCAAATCCTCCAAGCTCCTCTCCACACATCTGAAGACAATACTGATCTAAACCACAGTAATCTTGAAGAGGGAATACGGCTGGATGTGATATCTGCTCAGAGAATAAACAAAGAGCATCCTCTGGAAAACATCATTGGCCAAGTCCACACAGGCATCCAGACAAGAAGTAAGTCTCATGAAGCCAACATTTGTTTGTTCTCCTGCTTTCTATCACAGGTGGAACCCAAAAGGATTGATGAAGCTCTCAAGCACAACAGCTGGATTGAAGCAATGCAGGAAGAATTGCTGCAATTCAAAAGACAAGATGTTTGGAAGCTTGTTGATCTTCCACCTGGTCAAACATCCATTGGAACAAGATGGGTTTTCAGAAACAAGCAAGATGAGAGGGGCATCGTAGTCAAGAACAAAGACAGACTGGTAGCTCAAGGTTACACTCAAGAAGAAGGCATTGACTATGATGAAGTTTTTGCTCCTGTTGCCCGTCTGGAAGCCATTAGAATTTTTCTGGCTTATGCAGCATCCAAAAACTTTATGGTCTATCAAATGGATGTGAAGAGTGCCTTTCTGTATGGCACGATTGATGAAGAGTTCTATGTCAAATAGCCTCCAGGCTTTGTAGATCCTGCACATCCAAATAAGGTCTTAAAACTGGACAAAGCTCTCTATGGCTTACACCAAGCCCCAAGAGCCTGGTATGAAACTTTATCTGGATATCTACTTAGTAACAACTTCAGAAGGGGGGCCATTGCTCAGACTCTTTTCATCAAAGATGAAGGGGGCGAAATTTTGTTGGTCCAGATTTATGTTGATGACATTATCTTTGGATCTACAAGAAAGAAGCTCTGCAAAGACTTTGAAGTTCTGATGCATTCCAAATTTGAAATGAGTTCAATGGGTGAACTAAATTTCTTTTTAGGATTTCAAGTCAAACAGGTACCAACTGGAATCTTCATAAGTCAATCCAAGTATGTCAAAAGCATCTTGGAGAGGTTCAAAATGACTGACTGCTCTGCTGCAAGAACTCCAATGCAAGTGCACCATCAATTATCTCCGGATAAAGAAGGACAAGACACTGATCAACATCAGTACAGAGCAATGATAGGGTCTCTCATGTACCTCACTGCCTCAAGACCAGATATCATGTTTGCAGTTTGTCTCTGCGCAAGATTTCAAGCAGCTCCAAAAGTTTCTCATCTTCAAGCTGTCAAAAGGATCCTTAGATACCTAAAGGGAGCTCCAAAACTTGGGCTATGGTATCCAAAGAATGAAAATGTTAATCTCTATGCCTACACTGACAGTGACTATGGGGGTTGTAACTTGGACAAAAAGTCCACATCTGGGGGATGTCAATTTCTTGGAGGAAGGCTCATCTCATGGCAATGCAAAAAGCAAACATGTGTTTCTACTTAAACAGCTGAAGCAGAATACATTGCAGCTTCAAGCTGCTGTGCACAGGTCATCTGGATCCAAAATCAAATGCTTGACTATGAAATGACCTTCATGCAGACTCCAATTCACATTGACAACATGAGTGCTATCTCTATCACAAACAATCCGGTGCAGCACTCAAAGACAAAGCACATCGACATTAGGTACCATTTCATAAGAGATCAAGCTGAGAAAAGGAGAATTATTTTAACCAAAGTTCATACAAATGAGCAATATGCTGATCTGTTTACAAAACCTTTTGATGAAGCTAGATTCAGATATTTAGTTGAATCAATTGGTATGATGAACTTTGATTAAAATCCATCTCAAGTTTCTCCTTAAAATGTGTCTTTTTGTCCTTTGTTGTAAATAAAGGGTATAGTCAGCAACACCTTTTTCACTGCTGACAGTTTTACTCTTCAGCAGCAAAGTCCTTGCCACTGATCACCTTAAGTTATCAGCAGGAACAAGTTTCCTGCGGATAGCTTTAAGGCAGTCAGCAGCAACCTTTTTGCTGCGGAATGAATACAACGGTCAGCAGCTACCAAATCTGCTGCTGAAAGACTTAACTATCCGCAGCAACCAAGTTTGCAGCGGATAGCTCACCATCAGCAGCAACCAAGTTTGCTGCTGATGGGTAAAATAAGTCCAAATTAACTTTTACCCGCTGTAAAAGTAAATATCGTCAGTCTTCACCATGACTGCTCGAGTGTTTTACAGCTGTAACAATGAAAAGTGAAACAGGTTGTACTGTACAAGTAGAGTTGCTTTTTCTTCGTCTGCCGTTATATCACCAACTCAAATCATCCCTCTACCTCTTCACATTCTATTTCAAACCTATCTCCTATCACTTTCTCTCCCGTCCCCACAGCATTCAAAGCCCTCCACAATTAACCACCATTCAAACACCTTTCTCTCTTCCCTCCGAATCCATAACAATGGCAGGCGCAGACATAAACAATCCCAACGATAAGTTCTCCCCATATCACAACCTAACTGCATACCTAATCAAGGGCAAGAAATCCGAAGGTTTCGACGGTATGATCGACTTCCTCTGTCGGTCCAAAATTTATCATGCCCTAACCGTCAACCCAACCATATATACTTCACACATGGAAGATTTTTGGAGCTCAGCCGTGTATTCTACTGAACAGGGCACTCCTCAAATCAGAGGCACAGTTGACGGTAAGGAAATGATCATCACTGAAGCAAAACTCCGCCAACACCTCAAGCTTCAGGATGAAGGGGACGCCCTCTCTTACCCAAGAGATGTATACATGAGGACCTTTGTATCCATAGGGTACACTGGAAATCAAACAGAGTATACGATAGAGAAGGCACTTATGGGTCCCAAATGGAAGTATCTCTGCCACACTCTTCTCCAATGCATATCTCAAAAGAGGAGTGGTTGGAACCAACTCAGCTCCGGACTTGCGCCGGCAGTTCACGGTATGATAACAGGAGCAGGTTTCAATTTTTCCCACCTCATTCTTGAAGGTTTGAGATACAACCTTCAAGAAGGGGTGAAATCACAGTTCTTCATGTACCCAAGATTCTTGCAGGAAGTGTTCAATTTTGAGCACCAAGATCTTTCAAAAACTGCAAGAATCTATTCAATACTGGGACATAAGAACAACATTTTTTAGAGCATGAGAACAGTTTCATCAAAGTTCTTAGGGGCCGATGTTCCATTGTTATCTACAATGTTGAACACACATAGTGCCCAGGGTGACAGTTCAGCAAACCCAGCTGATACTGATCCCACACCCTCCACCTCACTGCCACAAACTCAACCTACTGTTTCCCTTGATCGAACCCCTGTGCATTCTACTGAGGATGCACAGGCACATACATTACTCACCCCCAGTTTGATTGCTCAACCGGAACACAGGGCCCCGGTTGCAGCCAAGTATACAAGGAAGAGGGGCAAGAGAACTCCTTCTTCTCTTGCCTCCAAGGCCCAAACCCAAGCCAAAATCCCTCACTCAGAATCACAACATTCTAGTGAGAATATCATAAGGGAAAGCCACATTGCTAGGGAGACTCCTTCGGAAGTCTCTCTATTGGGATTAGGATCACTTCCCGGATCCATAGAACAGCCCTTCGAGCCATTCCTCTCTTCTTTGAACTTAAGTGTAGAGGAACCTGACCAAAGTGATGTACCTTCTCCAACTACCACTATCAAGGAGGTACTGATTGGTCTTGCTTCCGAAACACCCAACCCAAGTTCCTCACCCTTGAAGGTCCACTCTGGGAGTATTGAAAGAGTGGATGTGGACGAGGCTGTCACTACTGCTGGTCCATCAACTGACCAGGAGGACAGTGACAACATCTTTAAGACCTCAACCATGGCAACTCACGGTGAGGGTGTTTCCTTGGAAACTCCCTTCACTGAGAGGAATCCCAGGCGCCAAGAAACCGCGGGTGATGGGAATGCTGAGGCTAGGCCTACGGCCCCATCTGGGTCCAAGGATTCCACAACTATGGATGAGGACAGACTGAAACTTCATAACATGGAATTGACGGCCAGGGTGGCTATGCTAGAGGCTGAAATGTCCAAACTAAGACACCAAGTCGCTATGCATGAAGCCCATCAATGCCCAACTCTAGCCTCTCCCTCTCTTGTATCAGTAGGCACCCAAACTGATGCTTACCTGTCTGCTGATGCAACCAAAAAGGGGGAGATGGTTTCTATGGAAGATGATACAGACAGTCTTGACGACTGGATTCAAGAGCAGTTTGTACTTCAAAGCTCACAATACAAGCCAGCTTTTGTCCAAGTTCATGACCTGCCAGCCCCAGATAACGAAGACGAAGAAATATCTGAAGACTGGCAGTTGGTCGTCAGGGCTGTCGATGAAATGCTGAATGATGCTGAAGACACAGAACAAACAAATGCATCATTCAGCATCCTTCCACAAGCAGCAGCCATCATAGGTCAATCCACTACCCCCCAAATCTTCAAATCTTCAAAGAAGCTAGAGTTTGACTCTATTCTAGCTTGGGGGTATGATGGATTAGCTGAGAGGTTTTGGATTGGATGGGAGTTCAGCGGAGTAGAAGAGCTGAACTGGAACTCTCTCAATGTCCTCCAAGTCCTAGAACTGCATCTAACTGACTGCATCAACACTTCAGCAGATCTCTCAGCTAAACTTGCCATTGGCAGGTTCCATGACCTGATGGAGGATAATCTACCCAGGTTCCAAAGATTCCTACAAGCAGCACATCGGGTAGCTTATCCTGAATCCTCGGCGGCCGCAGAAAGAAGACTGACTCCTAGCAATCTTGAAATAACAAGGAGCAGTCTTCTCACTGAAGAAGAAGTTCTGGGCCTTCGAAGGTTCCTGTACGCCTTCCTGGTCAAGGACTTGGATGTGCTAGGTTGGGTGAGCACTAAGTCTCTTGACCACACTTTTCTGCTCAGCAACGGCTCCTCTCTCATCATCAACACCAGAAACATCCTTCATCTGCCCTCAGACTTTCTCCTCAAGATCTATCAACTCAGAACAAACATCTGCAATGTCAACTCACTTGAAAGCCAGGCAATGATAGATACTGTCAGAGCCAAACTTGAACAAGTAGGAAGAATTACTGAGGCAGTATATGTGTCAAACTCTGACACTGACACTGACTCAGCTTCCCCTCGAGTTAACATCTGCACTGCAGCTTATGAGTCAAGATCAACTATCAAAGAAAAACTGAGAGAAATAGAAGGTCCTGAGTATCAACTTGATGAAGACGATGACCTTCCCCTATTCACATCTCAAATTGCCAATGAAGCCGAGGCAGAGATCCCAACAGCACAACAATCAGCTGTTTCTGTGATCAGTGAAGCCAGAGCAGAGGCATCCAATGTTAATAAAGGGAAGGGCATCATGACAAAAGAGGATGAAGAGAGGTTGCAAAAGGAAAAGAAAGAGAAAGAAGAGAGAAGAAGGAAAAGAGAAGAAGAAGAGTTGGCTGAAGAGATGGCTCAAAAACAAAGGCATGAAGATAGAAAGGCAGCCATACTTCTCAGACAACAGACAATCCAGCTGTATGCCAAACAGCTGGATGAAATGAAGGTAAAAGTCCTTGCAGGGTCTCAAGTTGAGGAAGATGAACAACTTGCTAGACAGCTGCAGGAACAGTTTGCAAAAGAAGAAGAAGAAGAAGCTAAAGAGAAAAGGAAGGAAGATGCTAAGTTTAGAATCACTGATTCTAAATTAGCAAAAGAATTAAGGGAGGAGTGGACTGAAGCTCTGATCTCTCAAGGTGAGGATGAAGACTACCTTGAAAAACTTTCAAACAAAGAGATCTACAGAGCCTTCATGGGTCAGCAAGGTCAGTTGGCAAAGAAGAAAAAGGCTGAAGAAGAAGAAAAAGCCAAACAACAGTCCAAAAAGACCATTGCCTTCAATAAAAGGACCCATGAAGAAAGGAAGGTCATGATTGACTTTCTTAAGGCCAGAGGAGATAGTGGAAAGAGGCTAGGTCCTATGAATTTCATGAACCTGCAAGCCCTCTACTTTAAAGTTAAAAAGGATGAGGAAGAAAGACTAGGGAAGAAGGGCTCCAAGAAAAGGGTACTTATCAAAGAAGATGAAGAACCAAAGACAAAGAAACCCAAGCCTTCTCCCTCACCTACCTCTTCCTCAGTCCATCATCCTTCCACTCTCCTCCCCAAACCTTCCACTCCTCCACCCAAAAAGTCCAAGTCATCCCACCCAGCTCCCACTCATCAACAGCCTCCCTTGAAGATACCCAAACCCACTCCTAAACCAGAAGACTCAAGAAATATAGTTAACTGGTTCCACAATTCACAAGATCAAGTGTTTGAGATCTTCAGGGGGAGAACTGAGAGAAGAAGATCCACTTACAGGTCTGTTGATGAGGTTCTGCAACTACCTGATTCCGATCTTCAAAGAATTTTAGAGCTGGGTGAAGCTAATGAGCCTGCAAATGAGAGTGGGAAACGTCTTGTGCTAGCAATCAAACACTACTTCAACCCTAGCAAAGATGTGATCATAAACATCAAACCACTCAAGTCCCACTCTCCATTTGTATCTTGGACCTACAATGCTGATTTGGATGAGTTCACACTGACTGATGTAAAGAAGCAGCAGATGAGATGTTCAAGCAAAGCAATCTACAAAATGCAACACAAAGACATCAAGACTCTGTCTGAACTTACACTGAACAATCCCAGCAAGGATCCAAGAGGCTATGAGGTTGAAAGGATAGTCAGCCACATGCAAAAGCTTCAGCAGCAAAGTGATTAGAAGAATTTTTGGTTGCATCAGTCTAGGGGGAGTTTGTAGAACCAAAGACTGATTGCTACCAAATTATTCTAAGTACAAATGCTGCTGATAAGCTTATCAGCAGCATTCAACACTTGTTGCTGCTGATAGGCTTATCAGCAGCATTCTGTACAAGTTGATGCTGATAGGCTTATCAGAAGCGGTCATCCATGTTTGCTGCTGATAGGCTTACCAGCAGCAACCTTCACTCTCAGCTGATAGCCTTATTCACTGAAGACCAAACGTTGCAGCTGACTATCCAGGCCAAGCGTCTCTGACACTCTTCTGCAAAAGCATCTGACAGACTCAAAGCAGAAGGAACCGCTATGGTCAACCAATGACGGACAATAATACACTTCTCCAAGCATGCAAACAATCATGAATAAAGAAAACGTTTCAGTAAAGTTAACTAGATTAGCCTTTACGTGTAATGTAAATTAATAAACAAGATCAACGGCTTGTGTTCGATCTGATCCTTAGAATCAAGGGTCTGTCTTGATTCTAAGTTACTATAAATACTGAGTTGCCACTTCATTGTAAGTGTGTCTTGAGTGTGTCTTGATAGTGCTAGTAGTGCTTGTCATACTTATTCATTGAGTTTCTCACTTGTAATCTTTGCATTCACAAAAGCTTAATACAACAGTGTTTATCAGTATTCTTTGTGTTTACTTGATTATAAATTGTGTAGTTGATTTTGTTTCCGCCAACCTCAACTAAGAACAGAACCATCTTGTATTCTCACGATCCTACAACAAGACACAAGGATCATCAAAACAGGTTACTTATACATATATATATATATATATATACCTACTAACATGCAGGGATCCTGACTACATCCTACCCTTCTTAACCCACTGGAGTGACTAAAGATCCCCACCTGGGATAGATGTTCTCTTCACAAAAAAGTATTTCCCACTCCAATCACCATCATTCTGGGTAGCTTTTGGAATTAAAGGAGTTTTACCAGACTTAAGTTAAAAAAAAATAAGGCAAACCGGTGGACTGAAAGAAATAGGTAATCAACAACGGAAAAGGGAAAACCATCAAATACGGGAGTCATTTTACCTAGATCTACGCGCTCATCAAGTCACATCGGTAAAAACTTCTTGAAATTTGAATTTTAAAGTTTTTTACAGCTGTCCGAATGACTTTCACAACTATCAAAAACTTGGGGACAATTGTTATGCCTCAGTTTTTATCTCTGGTATCCCGGATCCTCATATAAGTATCGATATCCTTGATCCTTACTATGTTTTAGTATCCTGATTAACTGACCGTCATAACAATTAATATTACCCATTTTTTTTTATTAGTCTTGAACAGGTAATCAACGATTCATTAATGACTAAATCAAGGGCTGAAAAACTATTCAAACAGTTGGGAAAACGCGTGGCAGTCAATCTATAATGGCCGGGAATTAATGCCATAAAGACTCATTAAATACTTTCCTGATTTTTCACCGGGATCCTCGTTTTTCAGTTATTTTATCTTTTGTATATATATATATTCAGCAGTATTGATCGAATAGGAAACACGATTCATGAATTCTCACAACACAATACACTCGAAAACAACTCCGTAACACTTAAATTTCGATCATATATACAGCTCTCATTGTACTTTTTTCATCAATTTATACAAGAACAGGAGGCAAGTGACTTTCGGTCACTTCCCGAGGTTTTATGCCGGCAATCCTTAGGGATTAACGGCTTTCCTCGTACATCATCGTGTCAAGCTTTACTTTTACGATTACAACTTTGCATTTTTATCAAGCACACTACCTCACAAACTAAGTTTGGTTACAAAATTAGTCTTGTTAATTTTTATCCAAAACAGGTATGCCACCATATGAGATGATATATGGTAGAAGGTGTAGAACTCCTGTATGTTGGGTAGAAGTTGGTCAAAAAGAGTTGGGGAACAAAGAAATAGTTCAAGTCACCACAAAATAGCTGGACTTAGTCAAGGGACGTTTGAAAGTTGCACAAGATAGACAGAAGTCATACGCAGACAAGAGACGTAGACCAATAGCATTCCAAAAAGGAGATTATGTCTTGTTGAAAGTATCTCCTTGGAAAGTCCACGATTCATTGGTCCTTTCAAAATCATCAAACGAGTCAGGAAAGTAGTTTATCAGTTAGAGCGACGTGAAAAATGAATAAGATACACAACACGTTCCATGTATTTTATATAAGGAAATGTTTGGAGGATGAAGCTGCACATGTTCCTTTAGAAGAGATAGCAGTTGATGATAAGTTAACATATGTTGAAGAACCTATCAAAATTCTAGATGCAAAAGAAAAGCAATTATGTCACAAGACAATCAAATAAGTGTTAGTGCAATGAAAGCACAGAAAAGGATCAGAAATGAACTGGGAAAAGTAGGATGAAATGAGGAAAAAATATCCTCAATTATTCAAAGATTAACAGGTTTCAAGGACGAAACCTAAATTAAGGGGAGGGGGAGAGTTGTAACATCACAAATTTTCAAGGTTAAAATTGAAAAATATGAAGTTAGGTCGATATCGGACCGATATCATCCCTCCCATCGGTCTGAAGTGAGCCAAGGGTCAGATACCAGACCGATACCAGAAAAATATGAAGTTAGGTCCGATGACCGCCATTGCGCCGCAACTTCTGGTACTAACACGTGTCCGGTAAATCAGCTATAGATTTTTACACGTGTCTTGATAGCGGACTGACATCAATACACATAGCGGACCGCTATGTGCTCACCAAGTCAAATAAGCCGATATAGGGAATGTCGGACCGATATGGTTCTGTATGTCGGTCCAACATGGACCCCGATCCAGCCCTATAAATAGATGGCATCGGCCATTCAAATGGGAACAACAAGAACACCAACATTTACACACATGCATACTGAGAAGATCGAAGTGAGGGTTATGAGCATAGCGGTTAGGAGTGCGATACGTAGCAAGTGCGGTTCGAGTTCCGAGAAACAAGGAACGAACTTAGGAACTAACCGAGGATAAAGTAAGTACACTGGACCCGTACCCTAGACACTAATACGTGAATTATGTGTTTAAATGATACGTGCTATGTGATATGATAAAGGTACGGGGTAATGACGGATTAGTCTAAACACTAAATGGGAATAATGGAGTAGTCACGACGTATCTAAGGGGTAGTGGATACGCCATTGGTACTTCCTATATATAAACCTCTTGGTACTTCGTGATAAAACCATTATGAATTTTTAGGGGTATAGACTAATAAAATGATGAAATATAGTGAACGTACGAGATAACATCCAACCGGTATGTAGTTATCTGACAAACGGAATGTTGTGTCTAAGAAAAGAGTGGTGTATAGGTATCTTCTAGACCCGTCACTCTTTCATGGGAACATCTTTGTTTGAGGTACTGCTCTATAAATAAAATCACCTCAGTTTACAATATATGACGAATATGAATATATGATGAAAGTATACCATGCGTAATGAATGCATGAGTGTGTAACGCATGATGAATGTGAATACGTGAATGCATGATGGTACGTGAAAAATATGAATAAGTATGATGGAACAAGTCTAAACCCTAAAATGGAATAACGGAGTACTCACGAAGTATTAAAGGGGTGGTGGATACGCCGATGGTACTTCGTGGAGAAACCCTTACAAAGTTTTAAGTTGAGGACCGGTTGGGAAATAAATCAAGCATATACCTGAAGTGAAAACAAATGTTTGATACATTTGGGAGGATGTGAGTCAAAAGATACTCAAGGTCCCAAATGAAATGAGATACCCGGCCTATAAGGTGGATCTCAATAATAAAGAAAAGGAATTCTAGGTCTACATGGCTGAAAGAGTAAAAGATTCCAAGCCTACGGAGTTGAGGAATGAATGAGTCTTCGTGACAAATGCAAGGGGTCTATACTGACGAGTATAAGAACCTTGCGAATACTCGGACCGGAGGTACGACCTAAGATGGTTGCGAGGGGGTTAGCACATCCATAAAATATACGAATAATGTGACCTGAGGTACGACCGAAGATGGTCACGGGGGCGCCGAGAGCCTGGGAAAATTGAACAATAATAAGAACCTAAAGGGTTCATAATAAAATGAACGATGCAATATACTTACTTAGCGTAAGATAATTCAAAAACGTTTTCCAAACAGTGCAGGAAAGAAGCACGTAGAATAAAGCTTCCCGGGGACAGAGCAATCGGAATTAGAGATCCCTATGTAATATGATGTAATCATATTATCTTATGTAAAAACAATATTATAATGAGAAGTAACCTTAGCCATTTATGGAAAGGTCTTTTGTCAAACTAGGACCATTTTCCGCAATATAAAACTCTGATAAAATAAGGATTAAGTGGGGGTGTTTCATGCTAACATGATCACTCCAAAATTCAACGATCCGAAACCAACACCGTCCGTTGGTAAGCAGAATAACGACAAGAAGTATCACATAAAGGTAAGACCAGAAACATGTTTGGGGTCCATGCAACTACGACACTTCGATACTCTGAACACCAAACAAATGTCCAAGCCAAGTTGCAAGCATAACATGAGAAAGCCTGATGGCAAGTTGGAATTAAGAACCACAAAACCAGAAAGGAAGTCGACATAAGGACTTCAACTTGTCAGCATTGTTGTAAACGGGAGACCCATAAAAGCATTGGTTGACACACGAGCAAGCCATAATTTCGTTTCAATAGACGAAGCCATAAGGCTTGGTTTCCGAATAACAAAAAAAGATGTGATGATAAAGTCCGCGAATGGAGTCATCCAACCAATAAAAGGGATGGCATATGGCGTCAAAGCCATGATTGGGAAATAGAAAGGCAGGATAGACCTTTCCGTGGTACCAATGCAAGACCACAAGTTCTTGCTTGTCCAAGATTTCTTCACAAAAGAATCAGCATTTCCCATACCATTCGCAAACAAATTTTGCATCATGAACGGATGCCAAACTTACACGGTCAAGTTGGAGTCAGACATAGACAACAAGGTATGGTAATGAAAACAATACAACTCGAGTTTAGTTCCAAAACAAGACCAGGCACAAGCTAATCACTACACGCATCTGTTAAAATGAGACATGAATGAAACAAGGGTGTGTCGCACAAACACGACGAGGACGTCATAGATTTAGGTGGGGGAGAATGTCACGACCCGCCTAAAGTCATGTCGTAACACCTAAAAGCCAGAAGGTTCCGGACACGTTTAGGAGCATCTAAGGCTGCCCGGAACAGCCTCGAAGTCTTTCGACCAGCCCGACACCTTAGAGACGTTCTAAAACAGCTTTGAAAGGCCACAGAAGCTGCTGGAAAATGTCGGAAAAGGCTCTCTAGACAATTGGTGCAGCCCCGGAACGATCTAGAAGAGCCTTAAAATGGTGGAAAATTCCTGGACAAATGTGGATCAAACACAGCTGATTAGAACCCTATAGATCAGCTCTAAATGCTCAAGATATTTAGTAGGATCACTCCAGGTTAATTGTGTAATTTCTTATAAGAAGCAACTAGAATAGGAGACATCTAGAACCAACAACCTTACTTGCATAAATAGGTGATGTTGGTCTTATTTGAGATCACCCCACATAACTTTTAGTCTTTGTAAAGCTTCTTGTACACTTATTCTTGTAACCAATACAAAGATTTTGTTGATCATAACTTGTACGCTTGCTCAACACATTACTTGAATTACTATATAACTGAGACAAAGGCTTAACTTAGATCATAATCTAAGTATCGCACGAGAGTTGTAAGATCACTCCGCGACACTGGGCTAATCAAACTATAGTTTCTCTTTTTCAGATGCTTGCTAACTCATAAAAACAAACTTGTTGGGGTGTTTGGTTCGCGGAATTCGTTGGAATTGGAATTAGAATTTGATTTGGATTTTATTTGAAATTTAAAGGATTCTTTTAAAATCCATAATATGTTTGGATAGCATTATTGTTAATGAATTGTAATGTAAAAATAAAAAAAATTGTAAAATTACTCTTTAAAATGATGAGAGAATCTGAATTCCATTAAAATGGTGAAAGATTTTGAATTTCATTAGTTGAGAATTTACTTGGATTTAATTTCAATTCCAATTTTTTCTATTAACCTACTAAAATGTCAATAAATAAAATTATAATTCCAATCTCAATAACATCCCATAAATTCTACCAAACAAACAGGCTCATTAATGTTTATGCCGATCAATGAAATTATAGTCATTGAAATTAATGTGTAATCCCAAAAGTGTTCAATAAAGATATGATATAAACTATATCTCAAATAAACAAAAAAACATCACTTTAAACTTTCTCATAAAATATTTATAAAAAAGATTCACGAAACATGCAACCGTACATGTTTTATAAACTATTGTGCGGTAGATGTTCATTCATCATTATTTTTTATTTGCTCATATATACCTTTTGTTCTTGTCCAAGTGATGATATTCAAGTTTGAATGGACGTGTGAACATGGATATCTGTCTTAGTTTATTTGATTCTTGTTTAAATGAAATGAAATGAATGATAGAGACTACACCAGGGAGGAATTTAATTGGGGGCCAAAGGGGCCTAGACCCCTCTACTTTTTTACTTAAAATTAATGATTTTGGCTCACTAGATTTAAGTCATATTAGTTATATTGTTTGGGTCTCTCATAATACATATCAAAAGCGTAAATTTGTTCCACAAATTCATAAAAAAATTAGTTTTTTTTCCAACTTTTTGCTCAGAATTATTGATTTCGGCACACTAGATATATTTCATATTAGTTATAGTGCTTGGGCCCCTCCTAATCTGGACCAAAAGCCCAAATCTGTTCCATGAATTCACTAAAAATTTGGTTTTTTTTTGTTTTGTATTTTCGACCCCACAATTTAATTGTTCAAGTTCCGCTACTAGACTACACACTCATTCATATCCAATTAACATTAGCTAGCCCATAAGTACACAACTTTTCATGATATAAGTTATTAAACATGTGATTATTATAATATTCTAAAAGTCGTAAGACATGTAATCTCAATACTCTTCAATATGATAATTTTATGTGTAGTATTTTCGACCTAACAATTTAATTGTTCAAATTCCTCTACTAGACTACACACTCATACCTATCACATTAGCCAGCCCATAAATACACAACTTTTCATGATATAAGTTATTAAACGTGTAATTATTATAATATTCTAAAAGTCGTAAGACATGTAATCTCAATTCTCTTCAATATGATAATGATAATGAGTACAAACAATAGCAATATATATATATATATAGAGTCCCAGAAAGAATAACAAGAATAATTGCTCTAACCAACTCTTAAGACAACTAACAACACAAAACAGAATGCTAATGGCTAGGTTGAGTTGTAATGAGTTACCTTAGGTTGCCATGAGTAATATGTCAGAAATGTCTTAACAGGCCATATTAGG
The DNA here is from genome assembly GCA_023525975.1 of Smallanthus sonchifolius. Taxonomy (NCBI): domain Eukaryota; kingdom Viridiplantae; phylum Streptophyta; class Magnoliopsida; order Asterales; family Asteraceae; genus Smallanthus; species Smallanthus sonchifolius. The sequence continues at coordinate 58,114,724 of CM042040.1, forward strand.
TCTTAAGAGTAATGATAGATTATTATAAGTCATAGTAATATAAGTCATAATGGGCCATAGTTAGTCATTATAAGTCATAACAATTCATAAGGAGTTTTGATGGGCAATGTACATCCATGTTCGACTATGAATCACTTATATTTGATCAGAATTCACCGCCATTCACCATTGTTTGACCTACATTTACCTGGATTGATCATCAATGACATTATTTCACCATCATAAATCATGAATGCCCCTAATTAGCTATTAGTGACCCTAGATGACCACCATTTGACCCTATATGGCCAATATTGACCCTAGTTGACTATGAATTGCCCTAAGATCATCATTCTCCTAATTAGACCATCATTTTACCATGAATGCCCTTAATTGATCATTAATGACCATAAATGGCCACCATTTGACCCTATAAGAATATCATTGACCATAGTTGGCAGTGAATGGCCTTATGACCATCATTCACATAATTGGATCATCATTTGACCATGAGACCACCATTTGATCATATATGACCATCATTATGAATGGCTACAAGACCATTATTGACCATCATTTGACCATTAATGGCCCTAATTGACAATCAGCGACCCTAACTAACCATTAATGACCCTTATTGTCCACCATTGATCGTAATTGAATATGAATAACCATGTGACCAATAATGACCCTAATAAATCTTAACTGGCCGTCATCACTGTTGGCTTTCGTTGACTAGGTTATACCACGGTCCATAAAGAGTACTTGATGTGCATTAATAAGTCGTATTATGTTTAACCTAACGTGTTATATTACTTTGTAAGTGTCATAACGGGTCGTAATGAGTCACTGTGAGTCATTATGAGTCATAATAATATATAAAGAGTCTTAATGGGGTATATACACCAACGTTGACTAGGATTTAGTACATTTAACCAAGATTCACAATGTGAACCATCATTTGACTTAAATTGATTATGTTTGAACATGAGTAAATGTGTCTTACGAAGTTTGACCAACATTGGCTATGTTACGACAATGAATTACTCTAAGTGACCAAGTCAGACCTATACTTAGTATGCTTGACATAAGGTGTCATGTTATTTCATAATTGTCACAATGTGTAAAATATGACCTCTCGTACCAGCAATATTGTCCGCTTTGCCCACTAGGAGCTCATGTATTTTTTTTTGTTGCCCGAGTAAAAACTATCAAGAAGTCACTGATGAGTGGGTGTTTGTTTGTGTTTATACGTGTTTAATACTGCATTATTAATGAGTTATGTGTGTTGAATGCAATGAATTTGAGTATATTAGGGTCCACATGTGTGTTGGGAACTTAAACACATATTTTGAAGGCATCTGGGAGAAAGTAGGAGGAGCTAAAGGTGAAACTATACAAGAGATGGAGCCTAAATAGGAAGTTTTAGAGTCTAGAACTTGGAAAGGGCATATCTCGAGCTATAAAATGAGTTACGGTGCCCATAATATATCGATTTGTGGTAGCTCGACGAGCCGGATGTGAAAATGAAGATAAATTTTGGATTTGGGCATATGGTACTGTCAGTTGGGCGTACGGTACGGCCGACCGTACTAAAGAACCGTATAGAAAGGTTGTTAACAGAAGGTTGAGCGTACGGGGAGTAGATCCAGCGTACCGTATGGTGGGCCCACCGTACCGTAAGGTCTGGAGTCGGTTACATGCGGATTTTTAGGGATTTTGGCCCTATTTGAAGTATACATTTAGGGTTACGAAAGGAATTGATTGCTAGCCGTTTTTGGGAGTTTTGGGGGCGATTTTAGAACAAGTTTTAGAGATTTTTCATCCTTGATTCATGTTTTCGATTATGAACGTTAATTTTGACGTTATTGTGATGCCGATGAGTGGCTAAACGCTTTTGTGGTCGCTCCGGGTGAAATATTCGGTTAAGGTACTCGTTCGGTTTAGTTTTTTGTCTAGTGTTGGATTGGATTTTGTGAACCTCTTAAGTTCTTTGGATTCAATTGTCTGTTTGATTTTTGAACAAGTTAATTTTTTTTAATTCTTGCACTTGTGTCATCGTTTCTTGGTTTTTTTTGCATCGAGAATAATTTGACTGTGTGTTTGGTTTTATAATATTGAATTGGGTCAAACAATTTAAACAAGGTCATGTCTATGTGATCTCACATCTAGTCCGAATTAAAACTGAACGTTTGTTTTGCTGAATCAGAAACCCGGAGTGGTCATTCTTCTCCAATTGTTTTTAAAACTCAAATTAAGTTTCTTTTATAATTTCAAGTCTTTTAAGTGATTAGCCATCGACACGCGATCAGTCACCCATCCTTGGATTACTCCCGCTTAAGCACACCTAACTGTGAAGTTCTCTCATCCACAGCTAACGCGCCCCCACGTTGTTGTTATTTGAGGCGGGACATTCCTTATGAATCAAACATCTCGCGTAGACAGAATAAAACGAAACGATGTGAGATTTGCTTAAGGCGTTACAACCCCCCCCCCCCCCTTGAGACTCATTGTTCTCGATAAGGTTTGCCCCAACATCGTAAACAGAACAGAACGGGAGTGAATCTGATACTATTCGTAACATCTGACCTCTCGTACGAACAATATTGTTCGCTTTTCCCACTAGGACTCACATATTTGTTTCTACTTTCTAGGGTGAAAACTTCCAGGGGGTCACTTTTCCCTTGATTACTCCTAGTTGAGCACACGCTTAACTGTGGATTTCTCCTATCATCCAAAGTCAATGCGCCCAAAATGTGTTGTTGGTATTTAAGGCGAGGCATTTTTTATGAACGCGGCATCTTTCCCGTGGATAGAACATAATAGAACGATGGGGTATGTAACACCCAATTCTTACAAGAAATATAAGTAGAGGGACTGAAATAGTCAAAGAATAAAACCCTAGGATTGTAATTAGTTCAAAGTTCTAGGGCTGAAAATGAAAAATTATGAAAAGTGGACGGTGGCGACCGCCACCAGAAGGGTTAGCGGTCCGTTACGTGGAGCTGAAGGCAACAATGATGAGCTGCCACGCGTCAACGGACTAGCGGGTGAAAACTGAGACGTGTAAACTTTATAGCCGACCGTCACTCGGGCCTTAGAGGTCCAGCGGTCCGTTATCAACATGTATAGAAGTCCGCCATGTGGTCGCAAAGCAAAGGATAACCTGCCACACTTTGTGGCGGATCGTCACCGTGCTTATTAGCGGTTCGCTACGGGTTGGAAGTTTGCCAATAAATAGATAGGCCATTAATTCAGTTTCGGCATCAAACACATACTTCACATACCATCCAAACACACACACTTAACCTAGGGAAGCATGCCAAGACTCTGGTTCGCGTAGAGAAGTCCGTTTTCAGCTTTTTCGCCCTCAAAAAAGCGTAGGTAGCCTCGAGGTAAAGTTACAACTAGCTTTTAATGACTTGTTTGTTATCATTAAGCTAGGTACGAATGTTATAAGTAATGTTATGGTGGCTTAGGACTTTAAGCCAAGCCATTGTACGCGAAGTAAGATTAACAAGACAAAAAGAAGAGCTAGAGGTGAGTTCTTTGAGGCCCTTTCCTAAATGCTTTGAGGTTAACGTGACATCAGAAAGACAAGTGTGCAAGTATAAAATATATTATGTGAGGCAAGAAGTTAATATGATGTTTTCAATACGTGTCATATAAATCCATTTATGTATGAGATAGAGTTTAAAGATATTTTGACTAAAACTTATAACTCACCAGCATAAGCTGGCATATATTTAAGCATGTGTATCAGGTAAAGATGTAGGCTCATGCAGTAGCGGCAAGGGGCAAGAGTAGAGGCATCATACAGGCTATCTAGCATGTTATGACAAGACTGGCATTAGAATAGTTATGTTTGTACTTTCTTTAGAATGTACATTAAAACTAGTTAAAAAATAAAAATAGTATTTTAAAGTCTTATGTTGTATATGATCTATGTTTACTATATAAAGCCGACAAGTGACCGGCATCTTGGGTGTTCCGGGATGTGGATGTAACAAGTTGTTATCAGACCTATAAATAGAAAGGCCAAGAATTCAGTCTAGGCATCAAACACACACTTCAAATTCCATCCAAACACACACACTTTACCTAGGGAAGCTTGCCAAGACTCTGGTTCGTGTAGAGAAGTCTGGTTTTCAGCTTTTTCGCCCGCAATAAGTCGTAGATAGTATCGAGGTAAGGTTCTGACTAGCTTTTAACGACTAGGTTGTCATCATTAAGCTAGGTATGAATGTTTAAGTGATGTTATGGTGACTTAGGACTTTAAGTCAAGCAAATGTACGTGAAGTAAGATTAATAAGACAGAAGGAAAAGCTAGAGGTGAGTTCTATGTGGCCCTTTCTTCAATGCTTTAAATACTTTGGGCCGGTATGCATGGTAAAAGATTTACATGAATACTATACATGCCCTTGATTTAAATATTTGGGCTAGTATTCATGTTGTTGCAGGAGGTTATGTATAAAACATTGTTTAAATCTTAAAACCATGTAACGGAGTATTCATGTAATACCAAAGGAGTAGTGGGTACGTCGCTGGTACGTACACCCTATACATAAACTTCTTTGATATGCCATGGAGAAACCTTTACGAGGGTTTAAGATAAAAGAGAAAGAGAGAGAAAAAGGAAACCTTGTCATTTTGGCATAATTTCACATATTAAAGAGTTCTAAGAAAGAAAATGGTTTTGACACATAAATTGTTTTAGAACTTATCATGGTGCACCCTGATAAGTATTGGGAAAGAAGTTAGGGTTGTTCCTTGACTGACAGAGGTCTTGACATTTATTGTCTTGACAAGAGATGGGAGAAAGATATAGATTTTTGGCATGTTTGTTCCATGGCAAATATTTTGACCTTAATGGTCTGTAAAGAAAAGATTTTGCGACGTCTATCCAAATGCCACATGATATCTTGCAACTTAAAGAAAGACAGAGAAGTATTGCATTCCTTCGTGGAATGTAGTATAGACACCTTGTGCAAAGTATAAAATGTTATGTGAGGCAGGAAGTTAATGTGATGTTTTAAATACGTGACATATAAATCCATTTATGTATGAGACAGAGTTCAAAGATATTTTGACTAAAACTTAAAACTCACCAGCGTAAGGTGACATATGTTTAAGCATGTGTATCAGATAAAGATGTAGCCTCATGCAGTAGAGGCAAGGGGCAAGAGTAGAAGCATCATCCCCACTATCTGGCATGTTCTGACAAGACTGGCATTAGAATAGTTATGTTTGTACTTTATTTAGAATATACATTAAAACTATTTAAGAAATAAAAATAGTATTTTAAAGTCTTCCGTTGTATATGATCCCTGTTTACTATATAAAGCCGACAAGTGACCGGCATCTTGGGTGCTCCGGGATGTGGGTTCATATGGTATTTGCATAAGGTGTTACACAATGTGTTGTAATGAGTCAGAAGAGGGCATTACAAGCCATAACGACCCATAAGTGTCGTAATGACTATCAATGACCCTAATTGACCATCATTTGTCGTAACGTGTCGTAATGACTATCAATGACCCTAATGACCATGTTGTGTCCGTTTATTTCGGTTGCAAATACCCAGTTTTCTAGTAGTGGTCCTTACCTAATACCTCGATGAAATTCTTTGTTTTTATTGTTTAATATATCCATTGCTGATATGTTGGCAATTAACGAGAGATTAAGGATGGATGATTATAGTTTTTGTTTTTGGCAATTAACGAGAGATTGCTGACATGTTGGCAATTAACGAGAGATTAAATGTTGGCAAATAAAACCCTAACACCAAAGTAACGAAGACTAAAGGAATACATAAGACTAGCAACACACCGAAAACCAAAGGCACACCTAATAAGTAGTTCCATTGATGCCTACGACTAAAGATAATCTAATCTAAGTATCAGTGTTGTCACATATCTCCTCTTCATATGGCTGAACCATCTCAATTTCCTCTCCTCACATCCGAAAATTTTCAAAAACGGTTAAATTCTCATATTCATATTTAAACAAAATTTAGTATTAGTTATAATACAACCTTGCCTCAAAATATCTACAATGCCAAAGAGGGACAGCTAAATCGACTTGTGGGCTCAAAGCTAACTAAATATCTAAGGGCCCCAAAACTATTATCACTATATACTATCAAATGTTTTAAGTCAAGTTCAACAATCAACAATAATACTTGTTTTAGGGCAGTTTTAACTGTGTACCTCAATGGCTGAATAACAGTTTGCTTAGTTTCTTCTGCTCAAACAATCAACATCTTGCTTAAAGAGTTTTTCAAACAGAGCATGACTATAAAACAAATGCTTGCCTTTCATCATACAGAGCATGACTACCAAGAAAAAAAAATCGTAAGAAACAGAAATTCTTTAAGGATCTAAATTCTTTAAGGATGCATCAATGGGCCCTTTATTTTAAGAGGCTCCAAGCCCTAGCTTGTCTCACTGACACTGTTGGGCTGCCCCTGCTGCCAAAGAGAGTGAAGTCATTGCAGTGGCGGACCCAATATTTTTTTCATGGGTGGTCAGGATATTAGAGTTAGACGCACCGTTATACGTGCAATGCATCAACGCCTTTAAAAAAATATGACTTAGATTTAGTAATACAATACTCAAATTCACCACAATCAAATCAAGTTCTATGATATATTTAAATAAAATAACATGAATAAATTTTGTTAATTTATTTTTTAAGTGATAACTCAAAAACCATCTAATTAATTTACTTATAAATTTTTTTAATACAACTATTATTAAAATTTAACTCTCAGTCACTTAAAAAGTTTATATTTAAAAATATAATATAACTAGATAAAAGTCAAATTATAAGATCATTTCTTTCTACCACCACAATTAATTATAAAATTATGGATTCATTCTCACATTATTACTAGACTTAATAAGTGTTTTTGGGTAAAAATTATGCAAACTAACTTTGTAACCAAATCTCGTAAGTGAGGTAGAGTGCATTGTGAAATCGATGTGAAACAATATAAAAAAGGTAAAAGTTGACACGGATGATTACGAGGAAAGCCCTTGATCCTTAATAATCTCCGGCATAAAACCTCGGGAGCCGACGAAAGTCGGACTGCCTTGATGAATTTTATTAAACTGAAAATTGTCGAGTACAATGAGAGCCAATTGATATCTTATGCTAAGTGTTACAATGATTGCAAGTGCGGGTGTTGTTGTGTGTTCCTATACGATTTATGGCTTATTAAATACAAATCGTCTATAACTAACTATCTGAAATTCTAGCCTTTGACTATATCTTCATATATGACCATTGCAAAGCCGTCTACGCACCTTCCACGCGTTTCATTTAGCTCTACGTCCGAGTCTTTAATGTATTGGTGGTTGCACACGTTTTTCCTGTGAATAATAAAGTAATAAACAAGTAGCCGTTAGTAATATTCAGGATACTGACCTTATCGGGATACCGGATCTTGGATCACATATCGCTCAGGATCCTGCTCTGAATTTTAACCTGTAACAATTGTCCCCAAAATTTGACAGCTGGAGGTCTATTTTACAGTTGTTAAATTTTTGAAATTTGAATTTTAAATAAAACTGGCTGCTTGATAAGACTTGGTGCGGGAAACGAGGATATGAAGAGACGTGTATCGATGCGGTTATAATTGCATATCACCATTCTTTCTTTCTTCTCTATTCCGACTTCATCTTCTTCGCTTTCTCTCTGAGATTCCAGGTAACGATCTCAACTTTTTCTTATTTTTTCGATTTTTTTTTTGAAATGGCCAAGAAGAATACTCGTTCTTCTACTTCTTCCGATGATCTCTTCAGTCAGAATTTAATCGCCAACCCTGATTTCGAAAAATGCCTTTTTACCGATCTTGATATTGAGTCACTGAAATCTGGAGGCTTCTTTCCCGAAGATACTGTCTTTAGACCCTTCGATCCTAAAACTAGGGTTGATTTCACGTCAAGTATTTGGGTTTGCTTTCCCTATTTTCCCTTTTTGCTAGGTTTTATTTACCTGTTTCCTCCTCTCACTACTGATTTCTTTAGAAAGAGTGGTCTTAGCTTTGCTCAAACCATGCTAATGGTTTAGAGAACCCTGTATACCTTGGAACTCTTGATTAAATATCATGCTGTTGAGTTCTCTGCCTCAGAAATAGCACATGTTTATAATCTTAGAGTCCATGGCTCTTCTCGGTTCCTTTTTCAAATTAAACCTCGCATGACCCACTTGATTCTGAAAACCACCCAAAACGATTCTAACTGGAAAAATAGTTTCTTCTTCGTGAGAAGGGATTCTATCCTAGAATGGATAAACTATCGATCAAGTGGATCGTAAAGGGTAGGATTCGGCCTTATAGGATTTTCTTTTAGAAACATGATATTTGGGATACTGACTGTTTATTTTTGTTTCAGCGCCAAAATTCGATATCCTCACTCCTCCGACTCCTGACACGGCTAAGAAGGTTGCCGCTTTCTTTGGTTTTGAACCTATTGAACGGACCTTTCGATTCAAAGCTCCACTGATGGAAGTTGAACCAGAAGTTTCTTTCTCTGAATTGAGTATGTCTGGTAAGAAAAATAGCAACATTCCCTTTTATTAGTTATAAGCAATAAGAATAAACTAACCTATCCTTTTTTAAATAGGCCTTCGCAAATCAAGCTCCAAATTTGCCCTTGATGACATTGATAGCATGGTATCTAAGGGTAAGGTCGTCAAGAAGGAGACCAAAGTTGTTTCTGCTCCAGTTGCCAAGTTAAGTGCTCTTAATCCTGATACTTCTACTCTTAAGCCCTCCTCTAGCAAGAAGCGCAGGAACCAGGATCCCGTTGATCTGAACATCCGGGATTGCACCGATTTCTTTGATGCCCACAAGAAGTTGCATAACTTCAACCATCTGGTAAGAAGATCTCATTATCCTGGAATTTAATCGTAATTCTGCAATCAGAATAACATTTGTATTATATGTAACAGGCTTTAGATAAGCTGATTGGATTCCATGAACAGCTGGCTAAGAAGATGGAATTGTGCAAACAGAAGGTTGCGGATTCTTAGAAGAGTGAGGCTACTAAAGGCAAAAGGTTGCTGGATGTCACCAAAGAGCTCCATTAAATTAAGGCTGAACTGCAAGAGGCACTTCTCTAACATGCTTGGGACATTGATGCATCTAATGAGCAAGCCCAAACTTCCGCTACTATCTCCATCTTTCAGTCCAGAATCAAAATGGCCAAAGAAGCCGAGAACAAAGACTTCGACAAGAGCGCTTGGGATGTTGAAGGGTGGAAGAGGCTGGTGATTGAGCTGGGAGGAGAGCTAACTTTGCAGAATGATGCTGAGAAAAAGGTGGAAGAGGATCAGGTTCAGGTTTCTGCAATGGTGGCTGAGGAGCATAAGGCAGCGGGTGTAGGTAAGATGGTTGACTAGGGCGATGAAGGCATTGATGCTTAGGCCCGAGCCCTGGTTTTTATGTTTTTAAGTTGTGAAGAAACTTAGAGCCTTGAAGCACCCGATCAGAAGTTTGTTTGTAAAGTAAGGGAACCTTCATAGCCGTGTTAAATCTTTAAGAGCTGATTTAGATTTGGTTCAAAAAGATATGGACTTGAACCCGGCTGATATGAGCATTCGTCTTCGTGAATCTGATTTGTTAGTAAGATATCAAGAAGCATTACTAGATGAAGAGAGATTTTTAAAACAAAAATCTAAAGTGCATTGGCTGAAAGTGGGAGACTCGAATTCAACGTTTTTCCATAACTCTCTAAAAACCAGAAACCATAGAAGCCGTATAGATATAATTAAAGATGGGGATGGCAATGCGGCTGCAAATGCCGTTGTGGATCATTTTCGTAAATTCTTGGGTCAAAAGGGTATGAGTTCTAGGCTTCCTACCCATGATCTTTTCTCAAATGTTATTGATTCTCAGGTGGCTGAAAACATGATTCGTGATGTATCTAATGATGAAGTAAAATCGGCTATGTTCTCGATTAATGATAATAAAGCTCCTGGCCCTGATGGGTATTCTTCGGCTTTTTTCAAGAAGGCTTGGCAAATAATTGGTGATGATGTTACTTTGGCAGTCCAAGATTTCTTTAAAACATTCTTAAAGAAATTAATCATACAATTATTGCTTTGGTTCCAAAAGTTACTACCCCAGCTTCGGTTACTGATTATAGACCTATTTCTTGTTGTAATGTCATTTATAAATGTATTAGCAAGATCTTATCGAATCGAATTTTAGAGGGCCTGGACGGTGTAGTAAGCCTGAATCAATCTGCTTTTGTGCCTTGTAGACGCATCTTGGATAATATTCTTTTAACACAAGAACTTATGCATAACTATCATCGGAATATTGGGGCTCCAAGATGTGCTTTTAAAGTTGATATTCAGAAAGCATACGATACGGTTGATTGGGATTTTTTGATGAATATTCTTTTTGGGTTTGGTTTTCCTCCGTTCATGGTTGATTGGATCATGAGTTGTGTTTCCTCTTCTTCATTTTCTGTGAGCATCAATGGCAACATTCATGGGTATTTTAAGGGTCAAAGGGGTTTAAGGCAAGGTGACCCGATGTCTCCTTACCTTTTTACTTTGGTTATGGAGGTGTTAACTTCCATTCTCCAGCATACTACCTCTATTGATTCCTCTTTCAGATTCCATAGAAAATGTGAGAAACAAAGGATTGTGAATCTTTGTTTTGCAGATGATTTGTTCTTATTTGCTAGAGGTGAGGTTCAATCTGTTAAAACTATCATGGATTCCCTCAATACTTTCAAGGACATGTCCGGTTTGGAGCCAAATTTGTCTAAAAGTACTGCATTCTTCTGTAATGTTCCAGCCCGAATCAAAATGAGTATTCTTTCTATTATGCCTTTTGAAGAGGGTTCGTTTCCTATTAAATATCTTGGTGTTCCCCTTATTGCTACTCGGTTATTACACACTGACTGCAGATTATTAATTGAGAGAATGGAGAAGAGGATTTCGGATTGGAAAGCAAAATTTTTATCTTTTGCTAGTCGTTTGCAGCTTATTATATCAGTTCTTTCAGCTTTTTACATCTATTGGGCCTCGGTATTCATCCTTCCTAAGAGTATTGTTAAAGATCTTGAACAGAAAATGCGTGGTTTCTTATGGTGTCAAGGATCGTTGTCCAAAGGAAAAGCTAAAGTTGCATGGAGGATTGTGTGTTTGCCAAAAAATGAAGGTGGTTTGGGGGTTCGTAAGGTGGCTGAAGTTAACAATGCCCTTATAACTTATCATGTGTTTAGTATTCTTTCTGGCAGGAAATCTCTTTGGGTGCAGTGGATACATACTTATAGATTGAAAAATCGAAATTTTTGGGATGTTCCTATTCAGAAGAACATTTGTTGGAGCTGGAGAAAGTTACTTAGTATCAGGCCTGCAATTAGAGAATTCTTCTCGTCTGATATAGGAAATGGTGAAAAGACTTCTTTATGGTTTGATCGTTGGTGTGATCTATGTCCTCTTAGTTCATATGTTTCTCCTAGACAAATGAATCAAGAGTGGTTATCTATTTTCTCTACTATTTCTGAAGTTGTGCATGATTCTCGTTGGGATTGGCCTGAGGCTTGGAGGGATGATATTCCGGTTCTTTATCAATTGAGACCTCTGCGTTTAAACCCTTCAAAATCAGATGAGATCAAATGGAGGAATGAGGATGGTAGTCTTGAATCTTTCTCTACAAGGTTGGCTTGGAATGCTCTTAGAAGTCGTGGACAGGAAACCTCTTGGCACAATCTGGTTTGGTCTTCTGTTTCTATTCCAAGACATGCCTTTATGAGTTGGCTTATCTTTAGAAGAAAGTTGTCCACTCAAGAAAGAATTCAGGTGTGGAATTTGGCCTCGGGTTCTTTGAACTAATGTGCTGTCTCCTTTGTTATAAGGATGTGGAATCTCATAATCACCTTTTCTTTGAGTGTTCTTACTCCAATCAGATTTGGTGTTCTTTAAGAAGCAAAGGTGGAATGAGCCATATTCAAGGTAAATGGGATGATATTGCAACGTGGTTGATTCCTAGAGCTACTTCAAAATCAGCTCGGGTAGTGATTGCAAAGTTACTAATGGCTGCTATAGCATATTACATTTGGCAAGAAAGAAATGGTAGGTTTTTCAAGAATCAATTAAGGCCTCCCGAGAAAGTTGAAAAACTCATTGTGAATACGATAAGATTGAAGCTACACTCGTTAAAGTTCAAGATGAATGATCGGGTTAGAAGAATCTTAGATGATTGGAAGATTGCATCAGTGGATGTGATGATGGACGACTGATTAGCTGATTTCATTTCAAGTTTATTGTTAGATGTTAGCTGATTAGTTGTTTCTGGTTTGGTTTATGGTTTTGCTTTGTGCTTGTTTACATTGGTAGTGGCATGTCACTCCAATGAATTAGAGTGGTACTCTGCCCTCTACTTGGTTTTTTTGGTTTTTGATAGTAATACAAATCACCAGGGTATTCCTTTTTACCCAAAAAAAACTTTGAACAATTTACTTTTCTTGTTGATGGGATCTCGATACGGGATAGACAATTTGATAACTCCTGTCCTGGGTGGATGGTTCCTTTTTTCGAATGAAGCCCGGGACAACTTTTATTTTCTGCATGACTAATATCAGTAGCTTTTGACTATCCTGTCATGATTGTTCTTGAGATTGAATGTGTTTGTAGAAACTTGATGTTTGTTTTTAGAAAAAAATAGATTTAAGTATTCATCCGGGATTCAGGATCCTTAAGGATAATTCATTAAACTTTGTCTTATCGAAATATAGTTTAGTTTCGATAAGTAGAGCAAATCATGACTTAGTCAAACAAATTTTGATTCTACCTTTAATGGTGAATCAAGACGTAATCTTAAGTTTAAAAATTGAAATAGATAAATGTACATATCAGAACTCTGATAAATGTTATAAAAAGTGTTGTAACCTCGAATTGTCCCCTGTGTATGTTTGCTAATCATATTGTGTGATTAGTAGTTGAATTTTAGAATTGGTGTAAGTTTTTGATTCGATCGCGACTCTTGAACTAGTACACCAATGATAAGCATTTGCTAAGTAAACAAGTAAAATTTATCAAGTCAAAATAAGGTGGGCAAAGCCAAATTATAGTTGGCCAAGCCAGATCATCGTGGGCCAAGCCAGAATAACTTGGGCCAAGCCAGAATAACATGGGCCAAGCCTATTTAATGTGGGCTAATCCAAAATAACGTGGGCCAAGCCAGAATAATGTGGGCTAAGCCAGAATAACGTGGGCCAAGCCAGTCTTGAGTTAGCATGGAAATGCTAAAAATCTGAGGAGTAACACGTCTGTTACTATCGTAGAGAACAAGCTATAGCCAACAGTGATGAAATTGTCAGCCACTTTTACATGGTCTGGTCGCACCACCTTGAACTATGTTGGAACATCATGCGCAACTGGCGAAGTGTTTAAACTCAATTCGTAGAAAGGTGAAAACCTTTAAACCTTAGAAGGTATGCAGGATACCTTAAAGGAGAGATAGCCAGTCTCTGTCTTGTGTCGGGATCCTTGGAGATACTTCCTGCAAGACAGGAACTCTTATTGAAGGTGGGTGTTAGCTAGGCTAACACCCCTCCGACGCTCAAGTCAGTATATTGATATGGAATGATAAATAAATTAATTGAAATGGAAAGAATGCGTACCGTTCTAAGTTAGAATATAAATTCTAACTTACATGAAGTAGGTTTTTAGATGAATAGCGTTCCAGGATCTTGGTAATATATCTCCTTCCAGAGTTGCTAGCCAATAAGCTCCTTTGCCTGCCTCTGGATCGATCAAATATGGGTCTTCCCATCTTGGTGCAAACTTACCGTCGCTAGGATTGGTAGTATTCTGGAATGCTTTTCTCAATACAAGATCACCCACTTGAAACCTACTGATCCTTATATTTTTGTTGTATGATCTTGCTATCCTTTGCTGATAGGCCGTAATGCAAACTTTGGCAAGGTCTCTGAGCTCATCAGTAGTATCAAGATCATTCGAGAGAGCTTCAATATTATTTTTCTGAGTTTGAAGACTGGTTCTGGTTGTAGGGATGACCATTTCTGTGGGGATCATAGCTTCAGTGCCAAACACCAAAGAGAATGGGGTTTGACCTGTCGCATTTTTTTAAGTTGTTCTATCTGCTCATAGGGCAAATGGCAGTTCTTCGGCCCACTTCCCTTTCTTTGTTCCCAATCTTTTCTTTAGGTTATTGATGATGATCTTGTTGCTGGATTCTGCTTGCCCATTGGCTTGAGGATGCACAGGGGTAGAAGTTATCATCTTGATTCCCTAGCTAGCACAGAAGTTAGTTGTTCTTTTGCCAATGAATTGAGATCCGTTGTCACATGATATTTCTGTTGGGATACCGAATCTCGTCAGGATGTTGCGCTTGATAAAGGATATAACTTCCTTTTCTCTGACTTGAACGAATGCTTCGGCTTCGATCCATTTGGAGAAGTAGTCTGTCATTGCTAACATAAATACTTTTCCTCCTGGTGCCTTTGAGAGCTTGCCAACTATATCCATTCCCCACTTCATAAATGGCCAGGAAGAAATAATTGGGTACAAGGGCTCTGCTGGCTGGCGAAGGATATTGCTATGTCTCTGGCATGCATCGCACTTTTGGGAATACTCCATGGCATCTTTCCTCATGGTTGGCCAATAGTATCCTGTCCTTAGGATTTTTGAGAAGAGTGTTCTGCCCCCGGTGTGACTTCCACAATCGCCTTCGTGTATATCTCTGTGGATTTCAAGTGCTTCAGGATCTTCTAAACATTTCAAATAAGGACCTGTAATAGATTTTCTGTACAAAACACCATCTAACATTATAAAACGAGATATTCTCATACGAAAAGCCCTGTGATTCTTTTCATCCTTCGGGAATTCTCCATCCTGCAAATATTATATAATAGGTGGGACCCAGGATCTTTGGCTTGGTTCCGGATCTCGAGTGTCTGCTTCTTCAGCTTCCGTACTGGATACTTCGTTTTTCTTTTCAATTGCTGGACTTGGGATATGTATAATCGGTACTATGGTTCCTTCCGAGATTTTGAGTGCTGAGGCAAGATTTGCTAAGGCATCGGCCTCAGCATTGTCTTCCCTTGGTACCTGTATTATACTAAAAATTTTGAATTTCAAAGATAATCGTTTGACTATCTCGAGGTACTTGATTAATCTTTCACCCTTTGCGGCATAGGAGCCATTGAAATGGTTAGTAATCAATAGTGAATTAACATATACCTGGAGATACCTGATCTTCATATCATAAGCAAGTTGTAATACTGCTATCAGCGCCTCGTACTCTGCCTCGTTGTTGGTTGCTTGGAACTCACAGCTTATTGACTGGGGTAGTATGTCCCCTTATGGAAATTTTAGTATGATTCCCAGACATGTACCTCTTATATTAGATACACCGTCTGTGAATAGAATCCATTTGTCCTTTGATTCCTCTAGTTGTTGAACTTCGAGATCTGCTTCTTGTTGGATATCACTGCTGAAATTAGCCACAAAGTCTGCGAGTGCTTGAGATTTTATTGCTGTCCTAGGCTCATATTTAAGATCATATGCGCTGAGTTTGACTGACCATTTAGCCATTCTTCCAGACATTTCTGGCTTTCTCAAAACACACTTAATTGGATAATTAGTTTTGACATGTATAGCATGGGTCTCAAAATAATGTCTAAGTTTTGTAGATGCCATTATTAGAGCTAATATTAATTTTTCTAAATGAGAATACCTGGTTTCCGCTAGAAGTAGACTTTTACTTACATAGTATACCGGATGTTGCCGGCCTTCATGATCTTTAACTAAGACAACACTTACAGAATGTCCAGATACTGCTAAGTACAATGATAATGGTTCGCCATCTTTAGGTTTCATTAGTAGAGGAGCTGTGGATAAATACTCCTTTAGTGCTTGGAGTGCTTGCTCATGTTTTTCTTCCCATTCGAATCTTTTGTTTTTCTTTAGGATATCACAAAATTCTTTACACCTCTCTGAGGATCTTGAGATAAATCTATTGAGTGCTGCTACTCTACCAGTCATCCTTTGGACATCTTTGGTATTGGTTGGGGATTTCAGGTTGATTATTGCCTTGATCTACTCAGGGCTGGCTTCTATCCCTCTTTTGGTTACCTTATATCCTAGAAATTTTCCTGCCCCCACTCCAAAGTGGCATTTGGAAGGGTTGAGCTTCATATTATATTGATCCAGGATGTCCAATGCTTCTTCAAGATCCCTGGGATGATCTTCAGCTTTTTTCGACTTCACCACCATGTCATCAATATAGACTTCCATGGTGTCCCCAAGTTTTTTTTTAAACATCATGTTTACTACCCTCTGGTATGTAGCACCTGCATTTTTTAGAACAAAAGGCATGGCAATATAAAAATAGATACATGTCGGAGTCATGAAGGCAGTGTCCTCCTAGTCAGAGGGTTCCATCTGGATCTGCTGAAATCCTGAGGAGGCATCCATGAAGGTTAACATTTCATGGCCTGTTGTAGCATCCACCATTGATTCTATATGTGGCAGAGGGAAGGGGTCTTTTATGACATGCTTTGTTTAAGTCTGTGAAGTCTACACAGACTCTCCATTTTCCATTCTTCTTCTGGACCACTACTACATTGGTTAGCCATCTTGGGAATTTTACTTCCCTAATCATTCCTACTTTTAACAATCTCTCAACATCTTCTTGGATGACTGAATTTCTTTCTGGAGCGAGTTTTCTTCTTTTTTGATGTATAGGCCTGAAACTGTTATCAAGTCCTAATTTATGTGTAATAATATCTTCATAAATACCTATCATGTCTTCATGTTTCCAGGCAAAATTTGAAATTCTGCTCTTTAATAATCTTGTGAGGCTTTGCTCAATATCCTCAGGGATACTGTTCCAATAAGCACCTTGACGTCAGGATCCTCTAGACTTAGGGATAATTCCTTGACATCATGATCCTTGGCTTCTAGGACATCTCTAGTCTGTTTCTTTAATTGTTATGCTTGTCTAGTCTTTGCTGACGCTTTCATTGAAGAAGTATAACAATCTTTTGCATCTTGCTGATCGTTATTGATCTTTACTACTCCCCAAGGAGTTGGCATCTTGACACATTGATGATATGTCGAGGGTACTGCTTTCATATCATGTATTCAGGGTCTCCCTAGTATAACATTGTAACAAGATAATGAATCAATTATGAAAAATTTTTGTATAGTGTTTACCCCTTCGATATATATCGGAAGCTTTATCTCTCCGACTGTGTTTTTTACTTCTCCGCTGAATCCCACTAGCACTACAGATTTGGAGATAATCTCGGAATCCGGGATCCCCACTCTTTTTAAGAAATCATGCTGGATTATGTTCACCGAGCTTCCTCCATCGATCGGTATTCTTTGAATGAAATGATTTGCAACATATAGGGTGATCACCAGACCGTCATGATGAGGATCTTGTACATTATCCATGTCTTCTTCGTTGAAGGAGATTATCTTTTCTTCTGTTAGACTGGTCACCTTTCTTAGTTTTAGCTTCCTTGGCATTCCTCTTAGCTGCAGAGTAAGATGTACCACAAATGTCAGAACCACCAGAAATAAATCCTATTACCTTAGCATCGGGTGGCGGAGATTTGGTTCGTTGCGGTATTTTGTCATGATCCCTGACTTGTTTCTTTCCTTTGCCTAGAAACTCCTTAAGATATCCCTTGCTCAATAGATAACTTATTTCTTTGCACAGGGCAATGCAATCCTTAGTGACATGTCCAAAATCTTCATGGAAGGCACACCATTTGGACTTGTCTTTGCCCCCGGTATTCTTTTCGAATTTACGGGGCCATCTGGCTTTGTCTCCAAGGTCCTGCATAGCATATAACAAACCAGTTGTGTCAAGTGAAAAACAGTATTCAGATAACTTAGGATATTCCTCTTCCTCCTCGTCATCTTCCACAGCATTGACTCTGTGATTATCAGGTTTGGAATATGGCTTGGATCTATATGGTTTGAAAGGTGCAGTCTCAGTCTTCCGGTTAGGTTGACTATAACTGGTTGGAGCATCCATCCTTTGCTGAATCTTCTTATCGTCTTCGAGTCTGATGAACCTAAGTGCCCTGTTTCTGACTTCGTCAAGATTCCTGCAAGGGTTCATGATCTTTCCTCATTCCCATTTTGAAGGCCTGGAATGTTGTGGCTATGTTGAGATTCGGGATATCCATGGATTCCTTACCAAACTTGCTGACATAATCTCGGAGGGATTCTCCGGGATTTTGAATCACCCTGTATAAGTCACTTATCAATCTTTCAAAAGTTATACTGCAAGAAAATTGATTGTTAAACAGGTTGATTAGATAAGCAAATGAAGTAATTGAGTATGGAGGAACATTAAGTAGCCATTTTAAGACCAATCCTATTAAGGTAGAACCGAAGCCTTTGCATAAGCAAGCCTCTTTCAGGTCCAAGGGAATGGGGTTGATCTCCATTCTCTCTCTATATTACGCCACGTGCTCCTCAGGATCCGTTGTTCCATCATATAGCTTCATATTGGGAGTTTGGAAACGCTTGGGGATCTCGGCATCACAAATGGTAGGAGTGAATCTGGAAGTCATGTGGCTGGCAGCGGTCATCTCAGGTATAGGTTGCACCACACCAGGCACACTGGAAATCATTTCTCTCAGCTTTTTTCAATTCTTTCACTATGGAAGGAGTGATCCCTGTATCCTGCACAGATTCGTTAGCATTCGAAAAGTTATTGAATGTGTTACCCATGCTGATATCTCTGAGAGAAGATCCTGAGGTACATCCAAGATTTTGAGTTGTAGTAATTCTGGTAGCCGGAGTTGAACCAAGAGTTGCGACTCCAGTCTGCATAGGTAGGAAATCTCCCTGGTGGACTCCCGAAATCCCAGACAGTCAAAGTTCATAACCCTCGGTTGCAATGGAGTTGTCACTTCCACTGGTTTCTTTGAGTCTTTGATCCTTTCAAGCTCTTTGAATATTGCTTGATTAGTCTTTTTCTGTTGTTCCATCTGCTGCTTTACCTCGGAGAACACTTTGAGAAGTTCATCATTTAAGACGAGCACAAGTGGGCTAGCGGATATTCCGGATCCCGAAAAACTCGCAGGAACAGCTTTTCGAGGCTGACCATCATTCCTTTTCTGGAATGAAGGAAGGGGAGGAATAGGGCTGGCTAGCCCGGAGGTTGAAGATGGAGCAGAGACAGAAACATTTTTAGATTGGGACCACATTTTTTAAATCAATTTCGAAAGGTAATGATTAAACAAAAATTTCATTAAAGATTTGAAGATAAAAAGCACCACTTGCCCCACGATGGAAATTGTTTTGGGTAAAAATTATGCAAACTAACTTTGTAACCAAATCTCGTAAGTGAGGTAGAGTGCTTTGTGAAATCGATGTGAAACAATATAAAAAAGGTAAAAGTTGACACGGATGATTACGAGGAAAGCCCTTGATCCTTGATGATCTCCGGCATAAAACCTCGGGAGCCGACGAAAGTGGGACTGCCTTGATGAATTTTATTAAACTGAAAACTGTGGAGTACAATGAGAGCCAATTGATATCGTATGCTAAGTGTTACAATGATTGCAAGTGCGGGTGTTGTTGTGTGTTCCTATACGATTTATGGCTTATTAAATACAAATCGTCTATAACTAACTATCCGAAATTCTAGCCTTTGACTCAATCTTCATATATGACCGTTGCAAAGCCTTCCACACACCTTCCACACACCTTCCACACGTTTCATTTAGCTCTACGTCCGAGTCTTCAGGTGTTGGTGGTTGCACACGTTTTTCCTGTGAATAATAAAGTAATAAACAAGTAGCCGTTAGTAATATTCAGGATACTGACCTTATCGGGATACCGGATCTTGGATCACATATCGCTCAGGATCCTGCTCTGAATTTTAACCCGTAACAATAAGAAGTAAATGCCACCGATCACTTCTCTCTCTTAACTTTGATAAAATAAAAAAAACGTATCTTAACTTTGTAAAATATTACTTTAACCCCCTCAAGTTTCTAAAGTTTCAAGTTTACCCCTGTAGTATATATATATACTCTGATTTTTCCTCAATAACTCTCATTCGTTAATAATTTTTTTTCTTGACGTCTCGATATAAATTTCATTAAAAACAGAGTTGTATTCAAAACATGGTATTTTTTAGGTGTCGTGGATTATATCGACTGACGGTAACGTGCTGGTACCATGAATAATGATACTGACACCGACTGAAAAACATCGGGGACGTTATATAACTGTCTTTATCTATGCTTCGATCTCCACAAACGAGTTGCCGTAACTTATATGTTTCTTCTATTTACTTAACCACGTTTCTTTTTGTGTTTAGTCACGTTAATGACACTGTTTTAACCGTTTAAGATCCGCCTCATATCACGATCCACGGGTCTAATTCTCTTGTTTATAAGAAAATTAATTTTTATTTGAGAAAATAAAATAAGTCAGCTTGTAATACATAAAATAACAGATCTGGTATTTTATATAAGTAAATAAATACGTCTTCTATTGACCATAAACACACGTGTCATATACTATTCTCAAAATATAAATAAACCCACCATGCACATGTTTAATTAATAATTAATTTAATACTTAAAAACAAAATCATTACATTAGTTTTCGATTCTCATCTTCTTCCCCTTTCAGTTTCATGATCCCAAACTCTTCACCTTCATGAAGATCCAATGCGACGTCTGCAACGAGAATGGCGCGCTAGTCTACTGCTCGGCGGATGAGGCCGCCCTCTGCTCCGCCTGCGACCACCGCGTGCACCACGCCAACAAACTCGCCGGAAAACACCCACGTTTCTCCCTTCTCCACCCTGATCCTAAACATTCCCCGGTTTGTGATATTTGTCAGGAGAAAAAAGCCTTGTTGTTTTGTCAACAGGATAGAGCTATATTATGTAAAGATTGTGATCTGGCCATTCATGAAGTCAACGACCACACAAGGAATCACAACCGGTTGCTTCTCACTGGCGTTAAGCTGTCTCCGACGGCTTCTGTATACACGTCTTCTTCATCTGATACGAGAAACGATGTCGTTTCTGGCCAACAACAGAAACCACTTCCTATATCGGAGTATTTGATTGAGACGCTTCCCGGTTGGCATGTTGAAGATCTTCTTGATGATACTACAAATTTCACCAAGGTTTGTAGCTTCTAACTAATTTTGATGTATTTTGATCACACGGTTTAAAAGGTTAACGTTTTAGTGAAATTAGGAAATGGTTTTGATATAACAGTGAAATTTGAATTTAAAATGGTTTTTAGGTAATCTGCTGGAGCGGGTCCAAGGTAATTTGCTCCTTAATTAATATAGCTGATTTAAGGTATTTCTGATGTTAAACACATTGGTGGAGCGTAAGTATGCGGTATAACTTCCGGTGAGTGAGTCAACTCAAGCCCTTCACTTGGAAAGGAAGTGGTATTCACCTAGCTCACTTGCATCTAACACTCGATCACCTACTGTCACCTCACCTCTCACTCCCTCATTTCCCGTGAAATATCTCACGGAAATTCCTCACGTCCCTCACTTCAAGTGATGGTGTCACATAGGATCACTTGGCTCCTTCACAAGGGTATACCTCTTGCTCTTGAAGGAGCGGTTTTGATGGAACTCTTGAATATCTCAAGTGAATCCACTATATTAAGAAGAAGGTTACCTTGAATCCATTATGTTAAAGGAGCAGATTAAGTAAAAACCATTTTGAATTCAAATTTGATCTAAAAATAAAAAACCAAAAAATTCTTTCAAATATTATTAATACAAAGAGTTTATTCTTAACTGGATTGAATAAATTACAGGTTGTTGGTGAAGATCCTGGTATGATTTGGGGCGGTGATCTATTAGAAAGAAGCTTGAATAGTTCTTTCTCACCGGAATCTATGAACATATGGGTTCCACAAGCACCGCCACCGCCACCGCCGCCATCACGGTATACACACGTGCCTCAACCATTGGAACCCATATCAAATATGGTATTTGGAGGACAAACAATTAACGGATCAACAATTTCATTTGCACAAAATGATTATAACAATGTTAATAAGATCACAAAGGGGACTAAATCAAGCAGAAAGTGGACAGTTGATAACGGAAATTGCTTCATGGTGCCTCAGATCAATTCATCTTCAACGACCTCCAAGAGATCAAGAACACTTTGGCATTAAACCAGTCAACGAATTTTATTTTATTTTGTTATGTTGTATGTTGTTCTTAGATGTTAAACATGTTTTCTTTTAATCCAAGTGGATTTTGGCTGTCATCTATCTTCTGTTTTTCTAATAAAATAAACGGAAATCAAGGTTATGCATGTGAACCCTGAATGAGTGGAGTGATAAGATCAAGATTAATAATTTTCAGCAAAATATCTTTGAATAAGAAAATATTTTTTATTATGAATGCCTTAATGTTGTGTTCCGAGTCCATTTCAAAGAAAAAAAATAAAAAGAAACCGGAAAAAAAATTATGTTCCTTAGTTTTTTTAATTAAAGGAAGTGAAAAAAAACTTAAAAAGTTTGTGTTCTTAACTTGTTTAACAGAAGGAAGTGGAAAGTGGAGAATGGGAGATTTTTAATAATATTTCTTCCTAACTTTCTTTCCAAACTGAAAGGAAGTGAAAAGAAAGGAAAGTAAACGTATAAATTCGGTAATTTTTCTTTTCCTTTACTTCGAACTCTGGAACATGAAATAAAATTTAATGTGTTCTTTTTCCATCCATTTTTTTTCTTTCGTTAATTCACTTCTTTTCCTTGCACTCCCTTTCTTTTTTCTCCTTAATTCTCTTTCAATTCTTTTCTTTTATTTAGTAAACTCGGGAACACATCGTATGCAATTATACTAAATACTAAAGAGAAGTGTCGGTTACTAAATATTAAAGAGAAGACTGATTTTCACCCCCCAAACTTTGAGTAAATGATAAAATTCACCTTTAACTTTATAAACTGATACTTTAACTCCCTCAAGTTTCTAAAGTTTCGTGTTTACCCCTGTGTAGTTTGTATAATCTGATTTTTGCTAAATAGTTATCGCCCGTTAATTATTTTTTTTTCTTGACGTCCCAATATAAATTTCGTTAAAAACGGAGTCGTATTCAATGTAGGCTATTTTTAGGTGTCGTGGGTTATAACTAACGGTAACGTGCTGATACCGCGAAAAATGAGACCTGCACCGACTGAAAAACATCGGTTCAGTTATATAAATGTCTTCTATCTATGTTTCGATCTCCACAACCGAGTCGTTATAACTTCATAAGTTTCTTCTATGTGTTTAACCACGTTTCCTTTGTGTTTAGTAATGTTAATGTCACTGTCTAAATCATTTAAGGTCCGTCTCTCGCGCTGCGAAGCGCGGGGATAATTTTCTAGTAACTATGGTAAATATGATATGATAATTTCTTAAGAAGTACATTTAATTACTTTTTTTTGTTAAAAATATAAAATTTACTAATGAGTCAAGATGTCCTGTTTTAAATAATTTTATTATTACATTTGATATGCATAATTGAGTACTTATAATATTAATTTAATCAAGAGAAGTTAAATACTTGATTGATACTTATATAACGTGTGAAATGAAACATTATATTTAATTAAAACAAAACAAATGCAGAATTAGTTATTTAATTCTTTTCACAAATCTTTGGAAGAGATGAAAGTGATATTTACTATGTTGGAGGAGACATTTAATTTGTTGAAATTTCAATTATTGAACCTTTTTGGTATGAAAATTCAAAATTGGATTTCACTAAACAATTCAACTACATATATTTTATTTTTATTTATTTTAAATCTTTATAAAACCTGCAAAACCATATTATACGTTAGCCAAAGAGGTTGTGATGTAGTGGTTAAAGTGAGGCCTGAAGTCCCAAGGGACCCGGGTTCAATCCCTGCCACCACCATTAATTTCTGAGACATGCAAATGAGGCCTAGTTCTTAGGCTGATGCACCAGGATTTTACCCACGCCGATCCAGGGTTCGAGCCTCGGCTCTCCCTCAAGCCCGGAATGGGTCGTATTGGGTGAGATTTTTCCTTGGATGTTCTCCAACTCTGACGTCAAGTGGGCCCGGTTAAGACAACATATTGGCCAGAGTTGGACGAGACTCTCCTATGTAACGGGGGGTGCGACGTCACAACATTCAATGTTCGCCGTTAAAAAAAATATTATACGTTACGGAAGTCAACTCAATCTAGGTTGACAATTCTTCTATTTTGGATTTTTGGTTTGGCATGGAAATTGTAACTACTTTGGACGGTTGGGGTTTATGGTAACGACCAAAAATGAAGTAAATCAATCATTTATATTACAAGGAGTAAATGCTGATATGAATCATTGATGATATATGAATAAAGATACGAATGTAAATTGTTTGAAGAGAAAATCATCGAACTATAGTTTTTTTAATATAAAATATTATTTGTATGGACATGTCAGAATATAATTACTTTCGTAGTTACGAGATACTGAAATTATTGTCTTGTATTTATTATTTTCTCACGTTTCTGACTTTAATTTGATTTGAAGAGGCACGTCTCATAGGAGACTCATGATAGTCATGTACAAGTATAAGCTTTCGTATTATCAGCAAACGCACCCATAGTAGTAGTTTTTCTTGAAAGGCAGAAATTTTTATAAGCAACACAAAACAATCCGACAAGCAAAGGCAAGCCGACATATTACAACCAGAAAGAAAAAACCATACAAACAAGGTAGTTTAAAAATTATGTTCACACCAAGAAGCCCGTTCTAGTGGCCCAATACCGCCCTATTCTTGGCTCACCAATAGCTAAGGCTTTTAAGTTCTTCGAATAGCCAATTGAGAGACCCTCCCCCCCCCCCCCCCCCCGAAAACGATCTCGTTTCTAAGTTTCCAAATACACCAAACTGCAGTGAGAACAATCACTTGAAATGCATTGCTCCTGTTAGACTCCGTTGAGCCAATCTTAGACATTTCCAATACGCCTCGAACCGAGAAAACGAATATCGGAGGAGTTTTACAGCAATTGCTAATAAAACGCCAAAGCATGTTATCTCGCCCTTAGTAGTAGTTAGCTAACCAAAAATCAATATTTATGACTTGGAGTCGCGTATTATTTATTTCCGTTGCATATTTGAGACGGAAATGACTACTCATCAGTTGTCTATATAAGGCATGAAATTTTATAACTAAAATATACTCATTTTAAACACACACAAAGATAGGTCGTAAGGTATAAGATGTTTTCTTTAGCAATGATGGAGATTCAAATATACATGAGGTCTTTAGAATCATAAGATAAAACAAATAGTCTCTTGTGGTTGGTTGTGACACCCAAAATCTTCGTTTCTTGATTTATAACTATTTTACAGAACTGGTTCCGGATTGTTTTTGAGAAAAATACGAAAATGGACATTTGACCAAGAAAATATTTAAAATGGACATTCTTATTTAGCCTACTGTTTCATAGACATTGTTCTTGCGAAAAGGCTAAAGACGGCTAAGCTAGCCAGCTAAAATATCCGTGCCAACATTTCATTTGTTAGAGTACGAGCCAATTAGCATATGACACGTGGCAGGTTTAACCGTCTAATAGACGGCAATAGCCGTCTAAATAAACAATTTTAGTCGTCTAATTTATTTAGCCGTCTAATGCATTTAGCCGTCTAAATAAACAGTTATAGCCGTCTATTAGACGGCTAAACCTCTGAAAGGTTTCAAAAAATGTTTTCGGAGGCTAAGCCGTCTAATAGACGGCTATAACTGTTTATTTAGACGGCTAAATGCATTAGACGGCTAAAACTATTTATTTAGACGGTTATAGCCGTGTATTAGACGGCCTGCCACGTGTCGTCATATTATTGGTTCGTACTCTGACAAATGGAATTTTGGCACGGAAATTTTAGCCGGCTAGCTTGGCCGTCTTTAGCCGGCTGTCATGACTAGTGTCCATAAAACAGTAGGCTAAATAAGGATTTCCATTTTTGAGTATTTTCTTGATCAAATGTCCATTTTCATATTTTTCACTTGTTTTTTCCATTAAACAACTTACATGGAACAAGATTGTCCAAACCTAAACCCATTTGGTTACACTAGTATTATATAATTCACCTTTACAAAATCAGTCCATTAAGGGTGGAGGGAGTGGTAGCCATGGAACCCTTATATTTTACCCAATTAAAAATTGACATGTCATTTTTACCCTCTCCAACCCTAAAGAGAGGGTGTGGAAGCATTTGAACCCATGACTTTAAAAAAAATATTATAAAATACTATTTATTACATGTAAATCATCACTTTATTCTAGAAATCATCATGGGTAAGAATAGGCTTTACAACCAGTGAGCCAAAGCCTTAACCAAGCCCTCGCTTGTTGTGACGGTGTTGCCCTTGCTACCATGCAACCCGTGAGCAACCTGTTGGACGACTCGTTCCAACCAAAACCATTTCCACTTTCCAAAGGAAAGAAACTTGTTTTAGACGACCATCTTTAATGACTTTGACTTGACATCTTAAAAACATAACCGACCTTAGACCTTGGAACCAAATTATCACTCCACATGAGTTTACCTACACACAAATACATATAAAGGGTTACCATAGGCTAAGTAAGCATCCCATGGTCAAACAGTGTGTCAAAAACAAGAGCCAAACTGTAACACTCGGTTTTAGTGGTCGTTAGATTTGAATTAAGTAAATTAATTTACATTTATTAATTTCGTGTGATTTGAATTAAGTAAATAGATTTGAATTAAGTAAATTATTTTACATTTATTAATTTCGTGTGATTTGAATTAAGTAAATTAATTTACATTTATTAATTTCGTGTGAAACATTTGAAAATGTGCAAGTGTGAATGTGCGTGTTGTGTGTAGTGTGTGTCGTGTAATGTATCTGATTTTTTATACAATAAATATAAACGTGTGAGTTAATTAATTTAAAAGAAATTAATTAAGTGTGAATAAGTGGGATAAGATCAAGTGAAAGAGATAAGATGGAATATGAATTTGATAGGGTGAGGTTTTGACCGTATCTAATTCTCATATCCTCTCCTCCCTCTATTAACGACTACCCCACCCCCTCTTACTATTTTCGTCAGTTTTAAATGTAAGACCTCAAACCTGAAAAGACTCATGCGTTGAATTTACTAATTCATAAAAAGTTCTTAAACAGAAAACTCATTTATCGTAGAAAAAATAATTGTCATACATTGTACCAAATTATCAACTAATTAAAACATTGTTTAGTACATATCATTCTTCTAAAATAAGTCCATGAATGCTAGAACTCGGTTGCCGTGTAACTCTTCGGTTAATAGGCGAGCATTCATCCACGCCCGGTCCTTCCATAGCCAATATCGACCGGTCGGTTCTGAAAGGGTGGGCATTGATACGAAGTCGGACCCAATTCAACCAACACAACTGAATCTTGTTAATAACCCAAGACCTGACTCAGTCAAGAAGCCAAAAGATGGCTCCCATTTTCCAGCCGCATAAGGAGCAGGACCAATTCAATCACATTTCAATTTAGTTGTTTTATTTTTCCCACGTGACCCGGTCGTAGAACAGATTTGCTTGCTTGGTCGGCTTCCCCAAAAAAAACTTAATTCCATAACTTAACCTGAAAGCGCTGCTATGACTGCTGCACGGATTTTCTCCATATCTGTGGTCATAAAATTAGTTTGATAGTTGTCATAGAAATAGTGGGTTAAATTCATTCTTGCCTTTTCATTTTGATTTGAAAGAGTAGTCTTGAGCCGCGCTCTTTCGGGCAGCAGGTGGTGGTATTATAGATGGGACCCATTCAATGGGCTAAGACTATCCCTTTTTCCGTAAAGCTAAGAAAGAACTCCGCTAGGACCGAAGAGATGATTTCCAACCAGATGAAAACCGAAGAGAGCATTGCCAGTCTTAATCCAGTTTTTTCTCAATTGAGAAGTCAACCAAATGGTCAATCATTCCCTTATATCATATCCATTTTACACAGTCTTTGTTTAAATAGTGTTAATAGTGCGAGACTTTCAACTAGTAAAATCTAAACCAGCTAGTTCAGTCAGATGCCGACTAAGCAACCTCTAAAGCTTCTATCGGAGAAGTAGCATCTTGAAGTTCGCATACCAAACACGATGGAATTCCCCACTTTCTAATGCAATACGACAAAGCTTAAGGAGTCAGCTAGTCCAACATCAGTCGTTCTAATGAAAAATCAGGAATATCAAACTACGAATTGAAAGACTTTCTTTCTTTATATACGAGTCAATTACATACCGGAAAATCTCGAACGGTAAATGCTATACCGGAAATGCGATATCTAAAGCCAATCTTAGTGAATTATGTACCAAGCAGTCCCACCAAAACCTAACAGTATATCATATCTATTCTATAAAGGTAGTCTAACACAAGTAATCGACACTACGCCTTCGACCTTTGAGAACTTACTTTGTGAAATAGGTTTGATCCCTTGTACAATTTCTTCATTTTAGAATGCTAGAGCTAAGCATGTCCTAAGAATGAGTCGGGCAGGGCATTTCAGTCAAGTGGCTTGTCTTCTTTACCTATTCATTTATTCTAACAATTGAAATACCTATTCTCATTCCTTCCCGATCCACTTCGAAAGTTACTTTGTTCAGTCGACAGATGCAATGTTGCGATGGATAAATCTCATATGCTCTTCAACTTGAAAGACCTTCTCTTCCTCCTCTCAGAAACATGCTTGCGATGAGGAGAAAAGTCGCCCAATGTATGGTCCTAATTTCAACACGTGCCTATACGACTCACTACATAGGTTTAATGAAAGCAATATA
Source organism: Smallanthus sonchifolius (assembly GCA_023525975.1). NCBI lineage: Eukaryota > Viridiplantae > Streptophyta > Magnoliopsida > Asterales > Asteraceae > Smallanthus > Smallanthus sonchifolius. The sequence goes on from CM042040.1 coordinate 58,143,500, forward strand.
CTCATGACCAGGCACACCAGAATAAAGGCCTAACTCTTAACGTAGTGATGTTCCCACAAGGGTTCGGTATCATGATAGAGTAGTATGCCATAACTCTTTCTCTTAAGGTGTGGAGTGAACTAGGAGCAGCGCTTTCATTAGTTGAAGAAGTTATTCCTCTAAATAGATAGCGAGAATATGTTCTTGGTGGTAGGTCATGGTTAAGCTTTTAGTAGGCATAGAGTAGAAGAAACTGATCGACCGAGAGAATTCCCACCAGATGCCAGAAAGAGGAAGATAGAAGCAAGAGTGCCCCTAGGGGAGAAATGCGAGTTCATCGCCAAATTCAGAGTAGTTAAATAAAGTGAGAGCGAGTTTGTTTAAGTCTTTCTTGGTTCTTGAAGTGTGAAATGCGTGTGTGAGCATTGTTTTGCCGTCTTTCTCTTATAATGTTCTCAGTGGATACGACGGGATCAGGTCTTTTCGACAGCCACAAAAATAAGCTTTGTGATCGATTTATTTGAGTCAACTTCTTTTCCGTGTGTGATAGAGCGTGAGGTTCGAGAGCATACTGTACGAACAAATGCTTTATTCGATCACTTTTCGCTGGCGTTAATGAGTATTGAGTTAGCGTATGATCCGTGCGCTAAGCGAGAAGCAAGCATTTTCAACTTCAACAACTTCTACTTATAGCTTTTTGTAGTTCAAAATGACTTTAGTTTTCTCTTTTATAATTCTTTTAGATGATGACAAACGAACTGAACACTGTGAATGCTTCTAATTCATTGAATCTGCTTTAAATCCTTTTTGATTTATATGTATAAAGCAGAGTGATGTATTTATGACAATTTGTCAAGTCCGATCGAGAAACCTGCATCCAAAGTGCCTAAGTTATGGTCACCGTTTGGCTAAGATCCTTGATGACTACTAGGACCACTACTTGTATTTTCCCATTATTGCATAATTCTAGGAACCTATGTTAGCAGTAACTTCCGCTTGTAAATTGTAATTCCTTTTTGCATCTTACTACTCTAATAAATGAAAATCTCTTCAGGACACGTGTCATTCTCTTGTTACTGCTCATCTTTATTTTTTCGCTTCTCTCTCCTATTAAATATTAGATTTTCTATTTCCCTCTCCTATTAAATAATAATCTTTATATTAATAAATCTAATTACGGATACTTATTATTTAATTATAAATCTTACTACTCAAATAAATAAAAATCTCTTCAGGACACGTGTCCCTCTCTGGTTACTCCTTATCTTTATTTGTTCGCCTCTCTCTCCTATTAAATATTAGATTTTCTATTTTTCTCTCATATTAAACAATAATCTTTATATTAATAAATCTAATTATTAATACTTATTATTTAATTATAAACAGTTATCATCAATCAAATCTTACTTCTCTAATAAATGAAAATATTAAGTGACACATGTCATTTATTGAGGACATGAGCAACTTTTTTTTCCCACCTAAACTATCACACCACAAAATTGGGTCAAGGATTATGCATTTAAAAAATATAATAATCAGTTAAAAATAAAGAAATTATAAATTTCTTTATTATATTTTTAAATTATTTACATTACAAGTCCCTCTGTTTAAAATTATTAATTTCTCATAGTGTTACGTATTCAACCAATATAATGCATTATTTATTTTATAGTATATTTCAAGATTTTAGATATTTTTTATTGTGTACACAGTTTATCATTTTACATTTTGAATGTTTTTAACCCATGTAATACACGGGTAACTAACCTAGTTAGAGAATATAGAAGAAAATTGCTCCAAACTGTTACATGTTAAAATAAGTAGAGGGACTTAAATGTAAATGTTGTTACTTGAAGGGTCTGTGTGTAAATGTTTGTTAAAAGTTAGTTAGAATAAACGAACAGATTATAAGTTTGTTAATCTCTTGATTGTAATGTTCATCTGGATAATGAATTGAACCTTTTCCCTCTATTACGATTCTCGTTCGATTCTATTCCTAACATTGGTATCAAAGCTAGCGTTCTTTTCGGAGCTCAGATTCAGCAAGTGTTGTTCGTATCATTTCAATCGGAGTTTCGATTCATCAACGATTGTCCATCTTCGTTTCAATTCCACAGAAATTAGGGTTTCTTGTTGTGTGTATGACGACTAGACAACAAGAAATGGAGAGATTGGATAAATTAGCTCACGAGAATTCCAAGTCAATTGAAAGTCAACAGATTCTTATGGAGCAAAATTCTGAAGTAATTCAATTACTTCAGAGTAGTTTGACAACATTAGTGACTCAAATGACTGATATGAGCAACAAATTTGATCGTTTAAGCGATCGACAGGGTGGCCATCAAGAACAGCGTCTCATACGTACCGGTCGATTAGATTTTCCAAAATTCAATGGAATTTTGGTTGAAGGATGGATCATATGCTGAAATCATTTCTTTGTCATCGATAAAACTCCAGATAATGCTAGGGTACACTATGCGGTTATAAATTTGGAAGGAAGGGCATTAGAATGGCATCAAGGTTACTTTGACAGTCAAGACCAGGAAATTGAAGATATTACTTCAGATGAGTATTGTCGCTCTATTATCAATCGTTTCTCTGACAGAGTATCTGAAGATCCTATAGAGGAATTAAGGAATCTCAATCAAACAGGTTCGTTACAAGATTACACTAAAGCATTTGATACTCTACTTAATAGGGTTAAGTTGACTGATGAATATGCTGCTAGTCTATTTGTTGGTGGATTAAAGCCAGAAATTCGATGTTTGGTTAAGATTTTTAAACCTAACTCCATGAGAGATGTTATAGCAATGGCTAAACAACAAACTGTAGTGTATTCCACTTTGTTTGGAGACACAACAGTTAAGAAGCCTATTTCTACTTCCTTATCCGATAGTACTAGAAGTTCTAGTGTTGCTAATTTGAAATTTGGTACTAGTGGGAACAATCCTATTAATACCTTATCTTTACTACCTACACCAGTTGCTAATAAGATGTTAAAAAATATGAGGAAGGTTCCAGCTAAAGTGGCTGAAGAGAAGAGGGCTAAGAATGAGTGTTTTTGGTGCACTGAAAAATACTCACCAACTCATGTTTGTAAATTCAAACATTTGTATGTGTTAGAAATATATGGGGATGAGGATGTTGTTATTGAAGAGGATAATCCAGGGGAATTACAGGAAATGAGTTTAGACCCACAAATTTTTGTTCATGCATTAATGGGAGTGCGTTCTTTTTCAACCATGAGGGTAGTAGGTACTATTGGCACTAGGCAGATACAGATTCTGATTGATTTAGGATCTACTCATAATTTCCTTGATTCCAAATTGGCTGCTAAACTGCAATGTCCATCTAAAGGGTTGCCATTAATGAAGGTTAAAGTAGCCAATGGAAAGGAGTTAGACTGGCATGAGTTATGTGCTGACTTTCAATGGCTAATGCAAGGCATTTGGTTTAAAACAGATGTGTTGTTGCTACCTTTGGACAATTATGACATGGTTTTGGGAATTCAGTGGTTACAGTCACTAAATGACATAATCTGGAATTTTAAGGCTTTAACAATGCAATTTAAAGTGGATTCTAAAGTCATTATGTTGAAGGGAACTAATAGCAATGAAATTTCTTTATGTTCTCTGCAAAAGTTAAACAATTTGTTGAGTAAAGAAGGGCCTATGGTTCGGCTACAACGTTTCAGTATATAAATGGATCTGACCATCAGACTACCTTGTCTGACTTGCAGCATAATTCAGCAGTCAAAGCATTGTTACAAGAGTTTGATGATGTATTTCAAACCCCAAATACACTGCCCCCAGATAGAAGTTGTAACCAAAAAATTCAGCTGATTGATGAGGCAGTTACTATTAATCAGGGGGCTTATAGTACCCTGTGGGCCAGAAAGATATTATTGAAAAGATGGTACATGAGATGTTAGACATGGTGATTATAAGGCACAGTGTAAGCTCTTTTGCTTCACCTGTGGTTTTGGTTAAAAAGAAAGATGGCTCTTGGAGACTTTGTGTGGATTATAGAAAGCTCAATGATCATGTTATTAAGAATAGATTTCCCATTCCCTTGATTGAAGAACTGTTGGAGGAATTAGGAGGAGCTGAGGTTTTTTCTAAGTTAGACTTGAGGTCTGATTACCATCAAGTCAGGATGCATGATTTGGATATCCATAAAACTGCCTTTAGGACCCATCAAGGGTTATTTGAGTTTAGTGCTTCCATTTGGTCTCACCAATGCCCCAACAACATTTCAAGGACTCATGAATTATGTGTTTCAAAAATTGTTAAGGAAGTCTGTGCTTATCTTCTTTGATGATGTTTTGGTGTACATCAAGTCTATTCATCAACATGCGGAAGATTTAAGGGTAGTCTTACAACTTTTCAGAGATAATCAGCTTTATGCTAAAATGTCAAAATACAGTTTTGCAGGCTCAAATGTAGAATACTTGGGTCATGTGATATCCAAACATGGGGTGTCCACTGACCCCTCTAAAATTGATGCTGTTAAAAGTTGGCCTACACCTACTAATGTCAAGCAGCTTAGAGGCTTCTTAGGTCTCATTAGTTATTACAAAAGGTTTATATCTTCTTATGGAATATTGGCTAAACCTCTCACTAACTTGCTTCAAAAAGATGCTTTTGTATGGTCTAATGAAGCTCAACAAGCATTTGAAGTCTTAAAAACTGATTTGGTTAGTGCCCCAATGCTAGCTTTACCAGATTGGTCAAAAGAATTCTTTGTAGAGACTGATGCCAATTCAAAAGGATTAGGGGCAATTTTAATGCAAGACAGCCACCCTATTGCTTTTGTAAGTAAAGCATTATCTGCTAGACAATGTGCCTTGTCTGTATATGAAAAAGAACTCTTAGCCATACTGTTGGCTATGAAACATTGGCATCAATATTTGATTTTGAAGCATTTCACTATTAAGACAGATCAAAAGAGTTTGAAACATCTGCTAGAACAGAAGATTACTACCCCTTTGCAACATACTTGGCTTAGTAAACTGATGGGCTATGATTATGATATTGTTTACAAGAAAGGAGTGGAGAATAGTGCTGCAGATGCTTTGTCCAGAGTTCAAGGAGTTACTTTGTTTCAAATGGCCATCTCTTCTTATGATCCTCTTCTTTTGCAAAGAATTAAATCCCATTGGGATACCGATATTACAGCTCAACAATTGATGTTAAGGCTTTCTCAAGGTGAGTCTATTAAACATTTAGCTTGGGATAGTTCTTTATTAACAAGGAAAAAGAAATTATGGATTGGGCAAGATCAAGATTTGAGAAAAGAAATTTTGCTGGTGCGCCATGCCTCTCCTATGGGTGGGCATTCTGGGGTTCAACCATCAATTCAGAGATTTAGAGACATGTTTTACCGGAAAGGTGCTTACAAAGATATTAAACTTTTCATCAAGTTGTGTGATGTGTGTCTCAAATCCAAGTATGAGACTATTGCTACACCTGGGTTGCTACAACCACTCCCTGTTCCTAAATCTGTTTTTACTGATGTGTCTATGGATTTCATTAGTGGACTTCCAAAATCAGGTGGCAAAGATGTTATTCTAGTGGTGGTGGACAGATTCACCAAATACGGTCTTTTTTTACCCTTAAAACACCCATTTTCTGCTGTACATGTAGCTCAAGTGATGATGGATAATGTTTTTAAACTCCATGGTTGCCCACAAACCATTGTATCTGATAGAGATCCTTTGTTTTGGAGCATGTTTTGGAATGAACTTTTGAGATTACAAGGCATCCATCAGGCTCTTTCAACTGTTTATCATCCTCAATCGGATGGGCAAACTGAAGTGTTGAATAGATGTTTAGAAACATATCTGAGATGGATGGTTATGACTGAACCTAACACTTGGGCGCAGTGGATTTCATTAGCTGAATGGTGGTATAACACTACTTGGCACTCTGCTATTAAGATGACTCCTTTTAAGGCCTTGTATGGTGTTGATGCTCCCCTACACTTGCGTCATATTCCATGTGACACTGTTGTGGCTACATTGGAGGACTTATTTCAAAAAAGAGAAGCTATGATTTCTACTCTTAAACAGACTTTAGAGAAAGCCAGAAACAAAATGAAACAATTTGTTGATCTTAAAAGAAGTGACCGAAGTTTTCAAGTTGGGGATTGGGTCTACTTAAAGTTACAGCCTTATGTGCAAACTTCTTTGAGATTGCATAAATATTCAAAGTTATCTTAGAAGTTTTATAGTCCCTTTATGGTCCTTAAAAAAGTGGGAGCAGTGGCTTATACATTGGATCTTCCTAGTGGTTCACATATGCATCCCACTTTTCATGTTTCTATGTTGAAACGTGCTTATGGGCCTCCTGCACACCCTATTCAGTTACCCAATGAGACTGCTCCAATTCTGCAACCATTCGCTATTCTGGTGGGCCGGTAGTTTCTTGATCATGTACACATTTGGGCCTAGAATCAATAATCAGATGGGCCAACCACCAAATCTTTGAATTAAGAATCAAATTGAGCTTATATTTTAGGCTGGGCCGTAAGTTTTTGAAGATTCATAACTGATGTATGAACTATGAAGTGTGTAAATCAATAATCTCAAGTTATATCATAGATAGACAACAAGTTATGAAATTGTTCATATCTACAAGTACAACACTTGAGAATTGCATGCATATCTCCTTAAAAAAAATATCAAACTTTCGTACGTATTTGATTCAGATAACTGGAAGATATTGTGATTTATTTGGGCCAGATTAGAATAATCCGAACCGGGTTTCGAGTTGTTACAAGATTTGAAGATTAGCTACACAGTATTCGTATTTGAGTTTGGTTAATTTGGAAATGTGTTCGGGTTTATTCCCGGTAATTCGGAAATTGTTTCAACTAAGTTCGGTGTCCTTCGGTTTTAGTTCGGATTAAGTTATCGTGTTATTCGTAAAAGATTACATTTGTTTCGGACTCATTTTCTCGGGTTGATACGAAAACAATTTTTAATTGAGTTGGAATTAATTTTAAGGGTGCGTTTGGTTCACGAAATTGTAATTGGAATTTTAAGGAATTTGATTTGTAATTGTAATTGTAATTTTGGAAAGGATTTGGAATTTAATGGAATTTGAATCTATTAAAGGAATTTGAATTCCAAATCCATTTAAGTGACAAAACAATTATTAATGAATTAGAATATATCACAATGACCACCACTTAGCTGATGTAGTTAGCCCCGCCAACCACCACCGACCGCTGCCACCCCAGACGTGGTGGGGTGTGGCGGTGGAGGTGGGGTATGACGAGAGGGGATGGGCGGGGTCGGGTGGTGCTGGGGTGGGGTGGTGCTGGGGTGGGCGGGTTTAGGGCGGGTGGCGGAATGGCCGTCGGGGGTGGTGTGGGGTGGGTGCGGCGACGGGCGGGTGGCGATGTGGTGGGGTATGGGGTGGTGGGTGGGGTAGGTGACGGCGACAGCGGTGGTGACGTGGTGGGTTGTGGGGGGCGGGGGGCGAGCGGGGTGGATGGGTGTGGGTAGGGTGGGGGTGGGTGGGGAAGGTGGTGGCGACGTGGTGGGGTGGGGTTGGGTGGGGTAGGTGGCGACGTGGTGGGGTGGGCGAGGTAGGGATGGGGGTAGGGTGGCTGGGTGGGGTTGGTGGCGACGACAGTAGTGGCGACGTGGTGGGTTGTGGCAGGCGGGGGTGGGGTGGGGGTGGTGGTGGGTGAGTGGGGGTGTGTTGGGTAGGGTTAGCGTGGGTGGGGTAGGTGGCGGCGACAGCGGTGGCGACGTGGTGAGGTATGGCGGGCGGGGGTGGTCGGGATGGGTGGGGTGGCGGCAACGGGCGATGGCGACGTGGTGGGGTGTGGCGAGGTTGGGGGGCGGGTGGCGGTGGCGGACTGGCTGTTGGGGGTGGGTGGCGGCGGTTAGGGGCGTTTGGTTCGTGGAATTCGTTGGAATTGGAATTGGAATTGGAATTTGAATTGGAATTTTAAAGAATTAGATTTGGAATTGTATTTTGTTCAAATGATTTAGAATTTTAAGGAATTGGAATCTATTAAAGGAATTTGAATTTCTAAATACATTTGATTTGACAAAACAATTATTAAGGAATTGGATTTTTATAGGGCAAAAAAAACCCCCCCAAAAAAAGATAAACAAGAATATCAAAAAAAAATTAAAACAAAAAATAACTAAAAACAAAAAAAACCAAAATGTTTATTTCGTTTGCCTCGTTTCATAAAAAAAAGAAAAAAAAAACTCAAAATTTTGTTTGTGTTTGACGGCGGTGGTCGGATGCGGCGGTTGGCAGAGGTAGCGAGGGTGGCGAGCGGCAGTGTGGATGGTCGGGATGGCGGCGACGGTGGTGGCGGCGGGGTTGGCAGCAGTGGTCACAAGGGTCGGTGATGGTGACAAGGGTCGGTAGTCAAAGATTCCATTTGCTTTAGTTGAATTCCTTCATAAGTTGAAAGAAATTGGAAATCCTTCATTTGAGAGAAAATTGAAGGAATTCATTCCAATTTCAATTGCAATTCCATTCTCTACCAAACACGTTAAGAATGAAATTCGGATTCCAATTCCAACGAATTTTACGAATCAAACACCCAAAGGAATGGAATTCAAGTTACAATTCCGTTGAATTCCATTGAATTCCGGTGTACCAAACGGCCCCTAAGTGTTTCAAACACGTGTTCTCTTGATTCGGATTGGTTTATGGGTGTTACGAAGTTAATTTTTTTATAAGTGTGTTCATTTGTTTCAGAAGTGGTTTAAGTTGATTCAGGATTATTTTTCAAGTGATTTGAGCTTGATAAAGTTGATACAGGATTCAATTTGAATGTTATAAACTTGTTTTCGAGTGACTCGATTTTGAACACAAAAGTTACAAATGGCGTTTCTGGGTTTGTACCTTGATGAAAAGATTATTGAACGACAAAAAAACGTTAAAGCACGGATATCAACAATTTGCACGAGCAAAAGAAGAATATTTGACTGCTTAATATCACATATACACGCTATTGACCGGTGAACTTCAAGGTGTTGGTGTCAAATTTACAAATTCATAAGTGATGACTACATTTCTAAGTTCTCAAAAGTCTGGATGGTCTTTGTCTGTTGTGATTATCAAACAAAACGAGAGTTTGAAAACGATCTCACTGAAGATTTGTATGGAAAACTTCAAAGATATGAGAAATAATTGGATAAGAACCGAAAACTGATTAAAGGAGGTTATGGATATGATAACACATGGAACTATATTCGTTTTGAATCACATTTGGTTGCTTATGAAAAGGAGAAATCATTGGGAAAAGAAGATTCTAAGACAAATGCACATGAAGATTCATCACTAGAGGTTAATCAGGTTCAATATTTAAACTTACCTACTCAGGTACTTGAAGATCTTTGTTCAAATGCGTGTATTGAAAAGGTAAAAAGGTATAGAGAAACCAATCAATTTATTTTTGATGAGATTGAAAAGATAAAACTGGTAAACGATGAGTTTAATAAAATGAGGTTGCTTATAAGATCAAACTTGAAACAGAAGCAACTATGATTGAGGTAAAAACTTTGAAAGAATTTATATATCAATAAGATTTTATAATTGATGATTTGACCAAAAAGCTAAGCCAGTCAGTTGTGAGTTGGTTGATTCACAACTCAAGGTTGATAAATGGCATCTTTCAAAAGAAAAACTTCAAGATTGTTTAAATAAACAAAGACCTACTTTTTTGCAAAGATGGCATCGGTTGTCAAAAGGTTCCCCCACCAACATCATGAAATTGCGTACCTATGCCAGAGCCAGGGCCGGTCCCGAGGATTTAAGTGCCTTGGCCGAAGCCGAAAAAAAGGCCCATACGAACAAAATATATAAACTAAAAATTTTTTAAACGACGATTAACGTTATAGCAATAAATATAGAAAAAAATATAGTATGATATATTACATACCGTAATAGCTAACGGATGATTCGCGAAGCTCTCCTAGCATTCTTGACAGAAAACTCTTTGATCATCTCTTCGCAATTTATACTCTCTAAAATTTCGTTCTCGATAGCTATCATCGCCAATCCACTAAGTCTTTCTTGGGTCATTGTAGATCGTAAGTATGATTTCAATAACTTCAATTTCGAAAAACTCCTTTCTGCTGATGCCACCGTGACTAGAATAGTCAACATTATTCTATATGCAATCCTTGCATTTGGGAAATTTTCTTGTAACTCATTCAAATGCTTCAAAACATCTATAGGGTTGTTAAATTCACTGATTTCTAAGGTGTCAAATGACTTCAACTCCATATAAAGTTCATCACAATCAATATCCGATCTTCCTTCAAACTTGAGTGCATTTTCAAGAAAACGACAAGACAACTTAAGATCTTTATCTTCAATTCCCTTCAAGTTGTGTGGAAACAAAAAACCAAATAAATTCTCATAGTTTTTAAATTGATCAAATCTAGTCTCAATAGAAGCAATAGCTTGATCAATAATAAATAAGAAATAATTTACTCTGAAATTCTCTTCGGGTGTAAATGAAGCTTCTTGGGTAGTTGAACTCTCACCAAATGTTTTTTTCCTTTTAATCAAACGTTTTTCTAGAAATTTCGGATCAATGTCCATTTCAATAGCAATCTCCTTAGTTTCATCAATTGCTTTTGAAAAACCAGTTTCTCTATATCCTTTGAAGTATTCAATCAATTTGTTTATTGCTTTAATAGCAGTCTCGAGATGCATATCATTTGATTGTAACTTTTTGCTCACTTCATTCACCTTGTCTAATACTTCATACCAGATAACAATTGAAACCAAAAAGTCAAATTCACTAATTTCTTTTTCTGCTATTGAATTTGCTTCACTTGCAATTGCAGCATCATTATCTTTTTCCCCAACTTCAAGTAAAGCTTCTCGTACTTCAACAAGTTGCATTTTAATAGCCTTAACACTCTCGATACAACTTTCCCAACGAGTTTGAGAAAGTGACTTAAGACTCCAAGATTTGAGATTATCTTTCAAAATTTGCCACCGATTAATCGAATTTGCAAAGATAGTATAAATGCGTTGGATCTTTCCAAAAAAACTCTTTCCTTTAACACAACTGTTAGCCATATCACATAATATAAGATTAAGAGAATGGCAACCACAAGGAGTGTAAAATGCTCTAGGATTCTCCTTTAAAAATCTAGTTTGCACTCCTTGGTGTTTTCCTTTCATATTTGCTCCATTGTCATATCCTTGACCACGCATATCATCTAGTTCAAGACCAAGAGACTTTAACTCCTCAAGTGTAATTTCAAATAGTCCTTTTCCGGTGGTATCATTAACATTTAAAAACCCTAAAAAAGACTCCTCGACAGTAACAAAATTAGATGAGAATTTTAAATACCTCACTATTATAGTCATCTGTTCTTGGTGACTTGAATCGGGAGTACAATCAAGTATTATGGAGTAGTACTTTGCTTCCTTTATGTCCTTGATTATTTTTTTCTTAATTTCTTGAGCTAGCATAAAAATTATCTCATTTTGGATCTTGTGTCCAAGATAATGCACCTGAATCTCATCATTTGTGATCCGTCGAACATGCTCTTTGATAACTGGGTCGAACTCTTCCACCATTTCAACGAGACCCAAGAAATTTCCATTACCTTAACAAATAAGAAGTTGAATCAATTATAACAATTTATTGGAAGTGGAATAAAAAAAGAGCAAATAAATTACCATTACCTTTTTGATATAACTTTTCCTTTGATCCACGAAAAGCTAAATTATGTTTGCCAAGAAACTTCACTATTGCAGTGATTCTCAAAAGGACTTGCATCCAGTAATCTCTTTCTTTCTTGAATTGCTCGTATTGGGCTTTATCAATTGTTTCGTTCAACTTCAATCTTTTACGCATATCAAACCACTTATTGATATTTGTGAGATGATCCGGGGAAAGTTCGTGGTTTTTTATACTAGTAGGTGCATGGTGCCAATCTACATAACCTTCCCCATCCAATTTACCTTTCGGAACGCCTTTTCTAAACACTTTACAACAGAAGCAAAATAATTTGTCTATTTCTTTCGAATATACTAGCCATGGCCGATCAACCTTCTCCATATTTGATAAAGTTTTTGTATAAAAAGCTGCGGAAAATCGTCTTCTATTTGTATCATACGGACCATAAACTATATTATTATCTCTTTTAGGACCTTTCTTGACTAAAAGTTTAATCTCATCAGAATTAAGTCCTTCCCACCTTCGTGGATCAAATATATCAATAGGATTATGTTCTTCCTCTTCCGACTTTTCAAGTTCTACTTCCACATGATCTTGTTCTTCAACAACATGATCTTGTTCTTCAACATGTTCTTGCTCGTCCGCCTCTTCTACTTGTACATGCTCTTCAACATTCTTTTTAACAGGCGGTTTAGGCAAAAACTTCAATAGAGCACCGGCTTGAGACTTTGTCATTGCTTCATCTAGTTTTTTTCTTTTACGTTTTTGAGCACCGGATGATTGTTTAGGAGGCATGATTTCTAAAAATCAAATCAAAATTCAACAATTAACATTTACAATTCTAACTAATAATAAAAATTAATAAGTCAATTAATTAACAATGTATAGTTCAATGAGTCATGAAATAAAGGAAATAACTTGATTTAGGCAAATTGGCAATCATAAATTAAAATCAATTTGTCAAACAATTTAAAACTCATGGCATGGCAAACTAACATGTGATAAGTAATTCTAACTGAATGAATGGATATTAATACCTTTAAACCAACCAAGGCTGAACAACTGCAGCAATTTTTTTTTTGGGGTCGCCTATCGTTCGTGGAGTGGAGACGCCAGGGAGGCAAACAGGCACAAGAAAATTCCTTCCCTATTTGCAGAATTCGTTTTTTTTATTAAAGGGTTAATGGGTTAACGGGTTTTAAGTTTAAATAGGCCCAAACATTCTAAAGATTAAATGGGTCCAACCAATATAAACATTAAAAGGGCCCAACCATTATAAAAAGGACTCAATCATTATAAAAAGGGTCCAACCATTATAAAAAGGGCCCAATATATTTTAAGTTTTCATAAAAAATACTCAATATATAAAACCGGTATTTAAAATTTTATAAAAAAACATATATATATATACAGGCCCCGTAAAAATTTTAGGCCCCCGAAAAAACGGGCCCTGGCCGGCGGCCCGGCTCGGCCTACCCCAGGGCCGCCCCTGGCCAGAGTCTTATCCTTTAGGGTAAAAGGGGCATAACACTCATCCAAAAAACTACCTCAACAAAATACTCAATAAAAGTGTGTCACCTCATTTTTACTCAAATGCTACCCTAATACCTTAAATTGACGGAGGCACAACCTTAATACCCTAAATAATTTTTTTAGTTTCATTTAAAAAAAACTAATATATATTTATTTAAAACTAATTTCATTTTTCAATAAAATAAAAATAACAATAAATAAAAAAATTACATAAAATAAATATTTTTACTTTTATTTCTATTTTTACTCTTAAAATCAAACACACCAAATGAGTTTAACATTTTTTTATCATGTGTATGCATTATAAAAAGATTTATAAAAAGATATTTTCACTTCTTTTTTTAAAAAAAGGACTAATCTGAATCAAAACTTAAAGCTCATTGCTTTGTTGAGAGATAAAACGGACAAATCTGAATCAGAGAAACAAATCCAGTTACCCACTGGAACGGCTCAATCAATCTTCACTCTCGGGTACTTATACTCGCAAAAGCCAACCCGTGTACTCAGGTACTTTATCGGAGGTGGTGTACCCGCACGAACCCGCATACCCGAAGGGGTTACCCGCGTACGCCACCTTCACCCTTAAACAATTTGATACACATATGTGAGACTAATTTAAAAGATGCTACTTCCGGTGTAGATGAGAAGGTAGGCATTATACACTACTAGAAAATGACCCTTTGTGTCATCTTTTAGGTGTGAGGTTAATCCCGATCATTAACCCAAGTTAAAGTTAAAGGGGCCATTATGTAATTTATCTATTTTATGTTTTATGTCAATATGTAATTATGTATACTTGAAGGATTTTAAGTGTCAAGTCTAGAACTACAAAACTGATAGTATGTATGTATACGACATTTAGGAAAAGTCGCGTCGGTTCCCTTCCAAGGTTATAAAGACCGATCGAACAAGTCTGTACAATGTTACGCAACATTATCAATTGAAGATCAAAATTCGTTTCTTGTTTGTGTGTGTTTATCATTATCTTGCATAATCAAGATCCAATTTGGGACAACAATTGGTATCAGAGCCGCACAAGGCTCTATAGTTTGATTTCAATCAAAAGCACGACAGAAGAATCTTACCGGTAGAAGACGATTTCCGCACAGGGAATTGGCATTTTGATTTCGCGATAGTACAATCTGTTCATCAATTTGAGGACGCTTAAAGGGGTGAAGGATTCACGAAGGCCACACTGGTATTCTGAGGATCGGAAGGCATACGGCTTGAAGAACCAATCGCGAATCATTTTTTACTAAGGTACGAGTTTGATTTCTGTTCGTTTACACCAAAGGGTCCGAATAAAGTCATACGAACATTCAAAGGATCGTTCCCTGTAATTGCAAGTCCGGACACGAGTATAGGACAGGGACAGAGGGGTGTTTGTATATTGTTCGATTGAAATTTATAATCTCAAGGAACAGGATTTGGGATTTAGTGTGAAGACCAGAATCAAAGAAAGCCATAGGGGTATTCGAAGAATTGATTCTAGGTTTGTCATATTTTAGAAATTCAGGCAAGTTTGCTTCATTCATGCTCTGTAAAAATACAGAAGGAATTTTTTATATCTGGGTAAATTCATTTCAGTCAACAAAAGGGCTGTTACGTTTTCTATTTGACAAGGCCATAAAAGGGCTTATTAATTTGATTTTTTTTCAAACTCACGAAGTTCCTGTGGATTACAAAAGGAAGGAATTTTTGGATTTGGAATTAAAATTATGCACAAGTTAGGGCGTGCATCAGTTTCTACTATCAAAAGGAAATTAAAGACCGGTTTTGTTTCTGTTTGGCCACAAGAAACTAGAAAGCCAAAGGGGTTTTACGGTTGTAATCTAGTCACAAACTACAAGGTTTTGGGACTGTTTTTCCTTGATTATTTACTCCAAGACAGGAAAACGCCATGAAGTTTTTTGTTGCAAAATTTTGTAATTAGTAACCACCCTAGGAACTGAAGAAGGGATCCAAGGCTTGTAGGTTATTTGATCCTATAACTAAAAGAATTTGCATCGGTAGGGATGTAAAGTTCATTGAGAAGGATTCATAGGATTGGGAAGATTACATGAATGAAGTTGGAAGTGGAGAAGTTGGAAGTGGAGAAGTTGAATGGGTAGATTTCACTATAATGGACAATCAAGATATATGTCCACAAGATAACAATGAAAGTGAACCCATAGATCTAGATGGTGAACTCACAAATGAAGATGACTTTGAACAAACAGTTCAATCACCAATAAGTTCACCTAATACACCTAAGACTCCACCAACATATACCTATGAATCTAACTCAGCAGAGGTCATAATAGTTTCATCAAATTCTGGAAGTTCTGCTAGACCATTTGATCATACACCTATTCGAGGTTTTAAAAGCTTATCTAGGATAAATGAACTAGCACCAGTGGTAGAAACAAATGAACTACTTCTAGCAGAAGAAGAGCTAAGGAATTACAAAGAGGCAACATAAGATGGAAGATGGATAGAAGCTATGAAAGCAGAGTTAGATTCCATCAATAAGAATAAAACTTGGAAATTAACTTCTTTACCAAGTAATCATAAAGCAATTGGTCTGAAGTGGGTATTCAAGACCAAAAGGGATGCAAATGGAAAGATCACTAAGTATAAAGTTCGTTTAGTAGCAAAAGGCTATGTACAACAACATGGTGTAGACTTTGATGAAGTCTTTGCTCCTGTAGCAAGACTTGAGACAGTACATCTCATTCTAGCATTAGTAGCATACAATGAGTGGGAAGTACATCACTTAGATGTAAAATAAGCATTCCTACATGGAGATCTTAAAGAAGAAGTTTATGTTTCACAACCTGAAGGCTTTGTGAAAACTAGAAATGAAGACAAGGTCTATAAACTTTCTAAAGTTTTATATGGACTGAGACAAGCACCACGTGCATGGAATATGAAATTAGATCAAACGTTAAAATCACTTGATTTCAAGAAATGCACATTGGAGCAGGCGGTCTATACTAGGAAGTACAAAGATTCAACCTTGTTGATTGAAGTTTATGTTGATGACCTGATAGTAACAGGAACTCCAAAGAAAGAAAATTGAACACTTTAAATCTCAAATGGAAGAGAAATTTGAGATGAGTGATTTAGGGTTATTGGCATACTATCTCGGAATAGAGGTCAACCAATCAGGGGGAGAAATATCTAGTAAGCAAGCTGGTTACATCAACAAGATCCTCAAAGATGCCAGTATGATAGATAGTAATGAAACAAAGATTCCAATGGACCCCGGAACTAAGTTAGTTAAAACTGAAGGAGGAGATCTAGTTGATGCAACTGAATATAGAAGTATGATTGGTTGCCTAAGGTATCTACTACATACAAGACCAGACTTAAATTATTCAGTCGGGCTACTTAGCAGATTTATGCAAGAATCAAAGGAGCATCATCTAAAAGCTATTTAGCAAGTGATATGCTATATCAAAGGAACAAAGGATTTTGGTATAACTTATAAGAAAAATGGAGGTTGCAGAATCACATGATACAGCGACAACAGTTATGGGGTTAATACAGAAGAAGGAAAAGGAACTACGGGTATCGTATTCTACTTTGGAAATGCACCTATAACTTGGAGTACACAGAAACAACCAACTGTGGCACTATCATCATGTGAATCAGAATTTATGACAGCAACTACAGCAGCATGTCAAGTATTATGGCTGAAACGTTTACTTAGTGAAATAACTGGATGGCAAGAAGAAAATATAACTTTATATGTTGATAATATCTCAGCAATAGCACTAATGAAGAATCTGGTATTTCATGGAAGGAACAAGCACATTGACACGCGTATCATTTCATAAGCGAATGTGTTGAAAATGACCACATCACAGTTGAACATATTAGTGGAGAACTACAGAAAGCATATATTCTAACAAAGGCAATGGCACGGGTTAAGTTCATCACAATGAGGGAACTACTTGGTGTTCAAGATCTGCAACAACAACATGATCGTGATTAAGGGGGTGAATGTGAGGTTAATCCCGATCATTAACCCAAGTTAAAGTTAAAGGGGTCATTATGTAATTTATCTATTTTATGTTTTATGTCAATATGTAATTATGTATACTTGAAGAATTGTAAGTGTCAAGTCTAGAACTACAAAACTGATCGTACGTATGTATACGACATTTAGGAAAAGTCGCGTCGGTTCCCTTCTAGGGTTATAAAGACCGATCGAACAAGTCTGTACAATGTTACGCAACATTATCAATTGAAGATCAAAATTCGTTTCTTGTTTGTGTGTGTTTATCATTATCTTGCATAATCAAGATCCAATTTAAGACAAAATTAGGTGTCACTAACACAAAAAAAAAAGCGAGGAAGGTTTTTAATAAAATTGCGTGTCATCCTTCAATCCTTCATGTTATATTCCTGAAACCCGCGATATCTATTTCTAACCCCCGCCTCTAATCTCTGGAAACCTAAATCGCCCCTTCTTTCTGCTCAACCCTAAACGGACATGCAACCACCGGCAGATCTCCTCAAAACCACCAACACGGCACCTGCAACCACCGGCATCCACTATTCCGTCGTGTTGTATTCTTAATCGTTCTACGTCTCCATGTATGTGAACTAAAAGGCACCTGCAACCACCGGCATCCTGATGTGACATTTGATTCCGTATTTTTGTTTCGTGTACGGCATTTACAGTTACAGTTACAGTTATACTTCGATCATTATGATTGGCAAAATTAGGGCTTAAATTGGGTACTTCGATCATTTACGGGATGATATGACATCCTAAGGTAAAATTAGGGCTTAAGTTGCCCGTTCGTCTTTGGTGTTTGTATGGTTTTATTGTCTAATACTTTCTATGATTGTGATTTTGCTTTCATTCTCTATGGAATGATGTCCTGTAAAGTGGCTGTTGGTTTTATTGTCTAGTTTTGTTTGTTGAAGTTAGTTGTTGTTATGCAGACTCGTTCATTCTCTTGGATTTGCAACGGTGAGAGCTGAAGAGATTCCTGGGTCTTGGCCAGCTGAAGTACACAACTTAGGTAACAACTTTAATGCTTGACATCTGTGATTGTTGAAACAACAGTGAATTAGTTGCCACTGATCAATCAATTAGCTCACTAACAGAGGTTGATTATTTTACCCTTTTATGTTGTTGTGCAACCTTATATTCTATTAGTTTTGCAACATATAAAGTTGTTCTACTTTGGAAACATAGTATATTAAGAGATCAACTGTACTAAAATTACAATGTATTTTTAATGGAACTATTTGTTATCTTATAAACTTTTTAAGACATAATTTTAACCACAGAACAGATCAGTGCCTTTGAAGTGGACAGTTAAGCAGACCCTTGATGTCGCAAGGGGAATGGAATATGTGTATCTCCATTTAAACTGCTCATATCACTTTGCCTTGACAGTTCCAAACTATGCATTTTCTCAATAGTTGCCATTGATTTGTTATTCAGTTGTTTGTTGTTTCGTAGATATTGGGACGCATACATGATGTTGCAATTTTTTTGAGGTCCAGTGAAAAAAATATTCTATCAACCACAATTAATAGGTTTTTAATTTGGTCTTTTGGCTTGATTGGTAGTGCTAATACCTAATTTTATACTTTTTGGTCAAGTTCCCTATGATTATTTTGTGCAGTAATTCCTTTTTTTTTTCTCTGTAGTTACATATTTAGTCAGTTTATATTGCAACTTATTGGTAGTTTGAGATTTGCATGCTAATTTTTTTTTCCAAAATTGATGAAATTTTAATTATGCAACGTCGATTCTTATGTGCAATGCAGGTTGGGTACTATCAAAGATCATGGACCATTAAGGGGAAGTGTGCACCTCTACCATGCAAAGAGGTAACCACCAGAAATGCTCATAAATATGATTATGAATCTGAAGAAAATAATAATAGTTTAGCATTTGCTAGAAATTGTATTATTTTGTCTTCATGTGCTTTTTCCAACTACTAATTGTTCTTATGTACATGGGTTTTGATCATCTTGAATTTTTGTTCAACTTCAGTGGTGGAGCTTTAAAGAAGTTTTAGGGGGGGGGGGGGGCAAAAGATTTTTTAGAGAATCATGAGGGGCCGGATTCAATACGTATAAAATTTTCGGAGGAAAAACGCTTAAACCTACACTTATGAGCTAAAAAACAGGAGGAGAGGGGCCGTGGCCCCCATCCCTAACTAAGCTTCGCCAATGAAAGACTCAAATCAAACAAGACTTCATTTATATCTTGATTCACTCAACTGATTAGAAAGTCAGTAACTAACTGCTGGATGGTACCTTTTACCAGAAAGAAAACATAACATGGTCGTCGGATGTGTGGATTAAGTTCATAGGCTCTTATTTTTGTGTATTAAAATCATAGGATTTGTTTTTAATTGTTAGGAACAACGTGGCGCAGCGGAATCAACACACACACATGCACAAACGATAATCACGCGGTACTGAAAAATAAACGACACAAGAATTTTACGTGGTTCGGTCCCAGTAGGGGACCTACGTCCACGGGCTGCAACTAGGTTATTTCATTAAGATCTAGGCACACAGATTACAGTTACAACATAGGGTATTTATAGATTAAAACTAGGGTTCCTAACTTGTTCTCCAAGTTAGGCCCAAACCGTAAGGATAGGCCCATTAGGGCCGGCTAACCCTAATTAGGGTCGGCCGCCTCTAAACGAGACTCCACACCTAACAATCTCCCACTTGGAGGCTCGAGCAATCCTCAATCCACCATCCAAGCAGACCCTATACCATTAACTCCAGTAATCTTCAATAACAGAAATCCTCCAAGCCTCCAGTTCTAAGAGCAAGCTAACACTTCACTATTAGAAGTTTCCAAGCCTCCAGCTCTCAAGAACAAGCTAAGATTTCAAATAACAAAAGTCCTCCAAGCCTTCAGTTCCCATAAACAAGCTAAGACTTAAATCCAATCCTCCTAGTTGCAGCAGCCAACTCCTCAATTACCAGAAGAGCCCGTTGAAGCTCTTCCGAGCTCCAACCCAGCAGTCATCACTGACCCAGCCATGGCAAAACCCGCCATTGACTCATCCTCAATCTCAACCGGCACCTACTCACTCGAACTATCGACTCTAGAGACTTCCAGAGGAAACACCACTCTCCAAAACCTGCAAGTACCATGGAGAGATTTTCCCATTCGGAATTCCGGTCTTCAAAACCCAACGGTGTTTAGAACTGTACCCAGAACACGTCCCATGCTCCCACTGTTCCCAAAACCCCTGACCTGGTTTAAACCTCCGAATGCACTCAGCTGACATCCCTGTGGCTCCAGGATTCACACTTGCAAAATGAATCCACTTAGCTCTACCCGATGCAGCGAGCCAAGACTTTAATACTCGGAAGTTGGTTCCCTTCTTCCAGCGATACATAAACTTGTATCTTTCCAAAGTCTTCAAACAATAGATTCACCAATGCTTCACAGAAGTGAGTAATGAAGCATACCAGAATCTTGAACCCAAGAGTCTCCACTGTCTTCACTGAGTCCCAATGCATCAACCCAGACACATTCTCAGAAGCAGAATTTACTATCTTTGACATCGACTCTAAAGAATGTCCCACACCTCCAAGCAGCTCCACCAAGTCAACTATGCTCAGCTCCCACTGTCCCTGTTATCCCAACCCATGCCAAATGTCGTACCACTGATCACCACCGAACAAGAAACAACTTCACAGTTCTAGATCAGCTAACCGGCAAACAGTTATAACAGCAGTAGAGCTTTTATGAAAGCAAACGGTACCAAGGATTCCGCAACCGTACACCCGATCGGCTAACCCTAACCGAAAAATCTTTCAACAGAGCAATATCACTCGACTTCCTTTTTTTTTTCTCACTTATGTCGTCACCAGCACACCAGAACCGGAATACTTAAAACCCAAAGCATTCCAAACCTGCTAGTTCCATTTTCACCGGTTTTATCCCACAGTACCACACTCAAGTTCTTTTGACAAACCAACCAACCTCCAAATCGTCAAACCTTTGGATAATAACCATCCCGTCTTCAGCCATAACAATAGCAAACAGAAAACATATCGAAACAGTGAAATAAACACAGTAATGTCACGGGCCTGAATTTGACATTTGTTCTACCAAACACTGTCAATAAACCGGTCTGCTCCTGCAATAAACCTCGCAGACAAATCTAAACCCGAATACTGAATTTCACATAACCCGGTTCCCAAATAGTTGATAATAAACAGTCAAACAGAACTAAACAAAACTCTAACCTTTACCCGACGAATCCAAGAGCTTTATAACCAAACCCTAATCGGCGGCTTCAAAGAGTTTAACCCGGTACCCGAAACAATCAAACCGTTAACCCGCAACACAAACCTAAAACACCCGACCCAACGCTTCCCCTGCAAACCCGAGTGAAACCAGCAACTCCAAGAGATCCAAAATAGGAACTCTAATTGCAAAATCACTCCAAATCAGTCCCGAACAGCCCTGTTTTCCTCCAAAACATCCCCGTTTTCTTTCCCCTTTTGCGCAACCTAGGGTTTGAAAAAACCCTAATTCCGGCGGCCCAAAAAACAAGAGACCAGGCTGCGAATCAGCCCTGGAACAGCAGCAGAAAAGCGGAAAAAAAATATCCGAAACACTGTTCATTCCGGAAAACACTGTTCATGCCGGAAAACACTGTTCGCGGGGCGGTACTGTAGCAGCATATCTGAATCAACCCTCGATCAGCCTCTACCCTGTTTCTCGATCGAAAATCGTGCAGACCGTGTGTAAATAACGAACCAAAGCTCTGATACCACTTGTTAGGAACAACGTGGCGCAGCGGAATCAACACACACATGCACAAACGATAATCACGCGGTACTGAAAAATAAACGACACAAGAATTTTATATGGTTCGGTCCCAGTAGGGGACCTACGTCCACGGGCTGCAACTAGGTTATTTCATTAAGATCTAGGCACACAGATTACAGTTACAACATAGGGTATTTATAGATTAAAACTAGGGTTCCTAACTTGTTCTCCAAGTTAGGCCCAAACCGTAGAGATAGGCCCATTAGGGCCGGCTAACCCTAATTAGGGCCGGCCGCCTCTAAACGAGACTCCACACCTAACATTAATAAGGTTAACACTTAACAGGACATGTTTCCTTATTGTCTGAAATTTTATTTTACCAATTGGATGGTTAGAAAGAAAACAATACAACCATATAACAGAAAGTTGAACTTTCCAATTGGATGGTTAGAAAGAATGGTTGAACTTTCCTTATTTTATTCATGGATTTGGGTTCACAAATTGGTTCATAAACTGCCATATAAAAGAAGGTGGATTCCTTTTGAGGTACATGCATGCATTTCATTTGCCTATGCGTATGGAGGCTTGTAGTGAATGCAGTTTGACTTTTTAAAAGTCAAACTGTTTTAGCTTGTCTGAACTATATTCACCATCTTATTGATGACATCTAGCTTCTTCTTTGGCTCATTGTAATTCACCATCTTTAGTTTTAACTCTTATGCTTTGCATCTAAAATCTCTGTGTAGGCGTCCCTGCTTCCGCAACCACCATTTCAACTGTTACAACTACAACTGCTCAAACATCATCTGCTCTTGTTATATCTTCCAGTAGTGGGCCAGTCATCAGTATAATCTCAATATATATAGTTTTGTTATTGGTTTTCAAGTATGATCGTGAAAAAATATTGGCGATGAAGTTCTTTTTAACCATAATATATAATGACCTCGTATCTATTCTTGAGATATAAGATAAAAAAGGCTCTGGTCATTTTACAAGCCAACAAATCTACAATCTATAAAGATTTCTTTTGTTAAGCCATGTTGACATTAAAGTATTATTACCAATTTCTTCGGCGTTACATGTTATTGTTTATGAGATCCATCTGCTCCATGTGATTTTGCCACGACGACTACAAGTGGCGGCACAGCTGTCGCCTCTGCTCCAAAGTTACGATCTGAAATTACTGGAAAGACTGTTGAGGAGGTATCCAAATAAACTGCTTATTATCTCTGTATCTTATTGAAATTTGGTTCATTAAAACAAGACACCATCTGATTCTTTTTCTATTTTGGTCTTTCTTTAAAGATCATCAAGGGGTGGAATGTTGAGCTCCAGGAGCAAACTAGCAAGTTCAGGAAGCAAGCTAATGCAATAGCTGAATGGGACAGAAGAATCTTGCAGATCCGGGATGTTCTTCTTAAACTTGAGGTGAGTCGCATTTACTCTAATTCTTATGATTGAATGAGCTTTTCTAACGGTCATTTGACGTCACAAGTTCTCTCACATGTATTCTAGCTACTTACATTGTATCTCTGGTTTGATTATAATGTCGGTTTGATTTGATATACATTATAGGGTAAATTAGGTATTTTTACTGACAGTTGTTGTCACTTGGTACAATTTTTAGGTTGACAAGTCTTTACAAAGTGTGGTAGAAGAAGCTGAAAGAATATACAAAGATGAGCACGGTCTACTTCTTGATGATGAAGCAACTTCAACCAGAGTATTAATTAAAACTGTTATTTTTTTAATGTTTATGAAGTGGGAACATTACTTCATCTTTATTATAAATCTCAATTTTATATTATTATATATTGTCTACTGATGCTTGCATGGGTTTGTCAGAAAACTAAACTGCATGAACTCACTATTGATAATTTCATGTATGAGCATGCTGAATTCTTTGAGAGAGAAATGGAACAGATGACAAAACAGATTAAATCTGTTATTCAGACTTTTAATGCCAATCAGGTGACTTTTCATTGAGGTTTTAATTTTGCCAAAATACATGCAATGTTTGATCAGATAAAGTGCTTTGACATTTAGTCAAACATCCAATATACCCTTATAATATTCACTGAATGTCAAACTGAACCATTAAATTCTTACCTCAAGAGTTTTGTAACATATCTGTGGGTTGATGTTGATATGGTATGTGTCACATTTAGGGTGAAGAACTTGAAGTAACTGATGGTATGACCCCACTGGATGTTGTTCGGATCCTTAACAATCAACTAAGCTCGTTAACGTGGATTGATGATATGGTATGTTGTTCGGATTCCTTCTAGTTTTATTCACTTTCTTTAATTAACCTTGGTTGAAAATCAAATGGTCAAATTTCAGCAATTACATTTTTGAATCTGAACACAAGTGGCAAAATAAATGGGTTGGATAATGGGTCAAAACGGGTTCATTTTATTTTCTTTCCAAAACGGTATCCAAACATGACATAGGAAACCGTCTTCCTAATTGCAGAATTAACTTTCTTAATAATGCATTAATCTTGTGATGATTTTAATTGGGCAAACTTTGCAGAAATATAACCAATTTTTCAAACTATTTCAGTTAAGTCACTCAATCTTTTTTTGTGTCAGTTAGGACAATGACATCATCTTATGTGTAGCAGTTACACTTTGGCATATGATTAAGGACCGTGATTAGTATTATGATACAGTTAAGTTTGGTTAGTTTTCGTTTACTAGAACGGTTCAGCTTATGGCATAGTGATCATGGATGTTTGACTTGTTGACTTTAGTATTAACATGTTTAAAATAAATTTCGCAGGTTGGGGGAAGTAAAGATAAATACACCGATGTTGATGAAGCGCGTGAAAATTGGTCGGGTTATGTGGCAAACTTCATTTTTCGATGAAACTTGTATATGACATATTTTGTATTAACATATTGTTAACTAGACGAAATGTTTGTTAATATTTTATGAAATGGGTTATTTTGGTATTTATGTGCTTTATTTTGTATTAATATACATTAATTATATATATATATATATATATATATATATATTAATTTTCATTTAATCTGATTAATAGCAGGTCTTTTTAAATTATTTTTTTTAAACAGTAAAACAGATGACACTTTTATGACAGAAAATGCTTGTCATCTTATTTATGATGCCATCCTTGACACGCGCTTCCTGTCGTAAAGGCATGTCATAAATGTGTCATAAAAAGATGACACACACACGCGTGTCATCTATTTTTCTTGACATGGTCTTCTTTGACACGCGCTGCCGTGTCATCTAACCCCTTTTATGACACGCAATGCGTGTTATCTAAGGTTTTTTTCTAGTAGTGGTGTGAAACAGAAGCTCAAAAGGGGACTTCTTGTCTAACACAGTAGAGGGTAGTCGGTTAGTAATATGAGTGGTTGAAGAGAAAGTGTACCCACAAATGACCAGAAGCATTTGCTACCAAAAAGCATAGCCAGACCAATTTCGGTAATATGACGGTGTTTTCTTTCATCCCTGCCGTTTGGCTGAGGATTATAAGGGCATGCCATTTTATAAGTACCGTTTTCCAAGAAGAATTTTTTCACCTGATGATTGGTGAATTCAGTGCCACCATCACTTTGGAAAACCTTGACCTTTGTAGAAAGTTGTGTCAGAACAAAGGTAAGAAATACTTTGAGTACTTGGAAGAGATCTGACTTCACTTTTAAAGGATAAAATCATTGAATCTGGAACAAAGGTAACAAATAATTTGAGTACTTGGAATAATCATCGATAAAGATGGAATAGTAATGATGCCATCCATAGAAATAATGGGAGTCGGACCTTATAAGTCACAATGTACTAAATCAAGAGTGCGTAATGAACGTTTTTCATTTATAATAAATGGAAACCGATGATGTTTTGCAAGTTGACAAGATGACCATAAACCAGGCTCAGGAAAATTAGAAGTAATAGATAAACAACCAAGTTGGTTTAACAATGAAATAACATCAAAAGTTGCATGCCTTAATCTGCTATGTCAAGTTTCAAAAGAGACGTTTTTCTCCAAGGTAGTAATGGAAGCCATATTGGCTTGAAATCCAGTGCTCAAAACATATAGCTCGTCTTCATGCTTCGCTTTTGCCAATATTTTCTTGGTGACCGGATGTAACATCCTGAAAATCCATAAATTAATGAATCGGGTTAATGAGGGATCCAAATTCTTTTGTTAACGGCTTTGAACTATAAAGATTTCACGTAAGGCTCGGTATATCAGAGGGAGAGGACCCGGTTGGTCGTTATTTAAAAAGTTCGGTTAAGAAATATGTTGGAAGAATTAGGAGGGACCTGAAGCAAAACTTCTAGGTGGTATTTAACCCACCTTAATGCGCAACCCTAGGCCATTTGGCTAGGGTTTGCGATGGCAGAAGGATGCGAGAGAGAGGAGGAGGGCGGTGTGGTGATAGTGCGGTGGTCTTACGACGGTGCCAAGCGGGAAGGAAATCTACGCTATGCGTTAAGGTAATACCCGTACACTCCGTTTGCGCATTTGTTTATGATTATAATGTAAAGACCCGAATAGGGTTGGTGTTTTTGATATCGGCCGATGGCTAGTACTCGGAGGGTAAAGGTGACCGGTCGAAGGGATGTTTACGGGGTAGCAGGAGGCAGCGATGACGAGGTGGAACCCGGGGGAGCCTTGGGGTGTGACTCGACGGAGAAGACATACTCGAAAGGAAGGGGTGGTGGCGAGAGGTTGAGACGGCAGCCATGGTGCCAACTGTAAAGGTGCATGGTGGTGCATGATGGTGGCGTATGGTGGCGGGAATTAACGGGGGCCGATTAGGGTTTTACCGAAGAAGAAAGCGAAGAATTTGGAAGGTGGAGTACGAGGAAGGCATGTGTGTTGGCTATGACGGGCTCGGCTAACGTTGTCGTGCAGTGTGCGCACATGGGAAATCGACGCAAGTTCACACATTTCACTTGGTTATGACATTCATGTGCATATGGAACCAGGTCCGAGTACGTGTGTGCTCGTGGGGGCTAGGGTTGCGTGATCACGTACGTACGAGCATGGAAAACCTAGGTCCGGGCATGCGGTTTCTAAATGGGCCAAGGACGATTCGGTTTGGGTGAACGCATGTGACTAGGGTTTCATGGAAGTGGGAATGAACGGATAAGACTGAACTTCGCAATTATGTTATATTCATGCGTGTTCAACGTTTGTTTTGAACGTGATCTGATCCTTGGATCATATGTTTGTCAGATTTAGGCTTCGAGCGTGAACAGACTATTTGCAAAGGGCTAAGACTCAATGTAACCGGTGAGTTTCTAATCCCCCACTTCTTTAAATGTTTTTAATGTTTTTGGGGATATCGTACACGCTTATGAGTCAAGTTTGTTTTATTAAACATATTAAGAGTTTTGGGTTTAACCCGAAGTGGTTACGAACTATAATACGAGTTGAAGGTTCTATGGGGTGTCTATGGGAACATGTGAGCTAGAGATAAGGGTTACTAGTGGGAATTGAGTTAAAGGTTAGTCAGGTTGAGTCGGGATATAAGCTAAACGCTTATGAATACGTCTATGATACATTATCTTAGTGCTATTAGTGGGATGCAAGTGTAGCTAATGAGTCATGTAAATGATGTGTTATATTATGTGTTTTATATTTGTGTGTCGTGTTTGCATCGTTGTCTTTATGAGACGGCAAACAGGATTTGTGAAGGACGAGGTCTTCGGTGAGTCACCAATGGTGAAAATGCTTAAAAGGTTAACGATGAGCTTGGGGTGTGTCGAACGCCCTAACGAGGGTGCAGTGATGAGGTATGTGTTTGTCTGCTTATATATACATGTGTTAACTTGCATACAAGCGTTCAGTTATATTTATTATGTATGAGATTGTATTAATGTGATGTGTAGATGATATTAATGTGGTAAGTAGAGTTAGATTAACCGTTGTGTGAGGATTATAATGTGGTGTTGATAACTGTTGTGTCTGTTGATTTGTAAGAGCCTTGGTCAAAGCACAGTAAGTCGAGGTCTAGGGAATTGTTGTGTTGACCAGGTTTCGAGTTAATATGTGTACTAGAGTATGAGTTATTAGTGTAGTAAGTTTGATCTATGTCAATGAGACTACAGGATTATTATTATTATGGGATGAGTCTTGGGTGGTGAACAGTTATGGGATATCGTCTGATAACAGGGGTTATCTATTTGTTAATGAATTGTGAAACTACTCTATAAGGACCGAGGGTCCTAGGTAAAGTTTAAATAACTTTTGTGACGAGTTGGATTTTAATTAAATTAAACTATTAGAACTCACTCAGCGTAGCTGACTTTGTGTGTGCGATAGATTGTTTTGCAGGTAAGCTTTGCGTTGACGTATCTTGGCTTGGGAGTGGTGCTACTCGGAGTGGTATGCATGCATTTTTGAGGTAATTCATGATGATAATGACTTTAAATAATATTCAAATATTTTAGAAAGACTTCCGTTGTAATTTGATTAATAATTTATGTCTTTTTAAGAGGACGACCCGTTATGAGAACCAACTGTAGGATACCCGGGTCGGGGTCTTACACCGGATCCTAAATAGCAAAGTATGATCGAGAAAAAAAGGACACTAAAAGCATAGTTAGATGCTAAGTTACTAATAGAAAGTAATTTCTTCTAAAGATGGGGAACAACAAGCATATCATGTAAAGCCAAGTTTTTTGAGATTGTGGCTTTACCTAACCTTGAAATATGTAAAGAATTGATGTTGCTGATGATGACTTTTTTATGATCCATAATATGGTGTGGAAGTGTAAAGATGAGTCGAAGATGGTGCCATATGAGCAGTAGCACCAGAGTTGACATACCAATCAAGATAGTTGTCAGACACATGACACTTAGGATGGAATGTTTGTGTTAGGTTTACAGCCAAATAGGATGCTTGTTGAGCATAAAAAGCAATTTTAGCCTATAAACTTGCCTCTTGACCATCTTTTCTACAATGGGGGAAGGCGTAGTCCTGACCTCGTTCCCACCCCCCTCCCTAAGAGTGACCCGAATGACCACCAGATTATCGGCCTCATGATGCACCATATTGGGGTTGTTGATAGAGAGTAGTAAAGGTTGCTAGGGCAGGGGACGAACCGTGAACGGAAGTCATGAAAGCCTTTGAGAGGAGTTCAAGGAATGGATGGCGCTTTCATAAAGGCTTAAACTGGAGTTGTTCATGTCGGTCGGTAAGCGACAATCACTTTCTCAAGGAATAGTCTAAAGTCGGTTAGAAAGCCATCTATCGGAAACAAGGGGCATGTTTGAGAAATGGAGTTAATAGATGAAATGTCTTTTAATGAATAGGACCCAGCGAGCTGAAAGAGTCAATCCCATCCTGAAGGAGCTAATGGAAGCATGAATTCAATATGAAAGTGGGCTCTTCTTCTTTGATTCAAGCAAGTTAACCATAAGGTGAATCGATGACTTGAATGAAGCCATTCTCCGAATGGATGGCTCAGTGCACAAGGGAGAAAGTCTCAAAAGTTTGGCCCAAACCACAAAGGAACCAATTAGTTTTGTCAGATTCAACAACTGGTTAACTAAGAGCAACCAATTAATCACAAAAAGACTCAAATTTTTTACCATAATCTAGAAAAAAAAGTGGGTACCTTCAGTGAGTTGTCATAAAGAATCACAGAGATTGTGGGTGAGTTCCACTGAATCATGGTTATTGGCAGCCTCGAGTGTTGCCCTTACCCCGAATCAAAAATCAAACGAAGAACATGAACAATTATATGGACACAAAATCTTATGTAACCAATCAATATATATAAATGAATTTCTGGTTATACAAATCTGATTACAATCAATCCTATATATAGTGCTAAACTGAATCATCGTGTTGTTTCCTTGAATCCTTGCATCCTCTTATTTGAATAGAAGTAATCGTCGCCTCTTTTCATTGTGTCTGTTCCAGTCGGTGTATCTCACGAATTATAGTTTTCCAACTTGTGTTTTGACACATCCAGTCCCTCTAGATATAAGTAATACAATTTCTATTCTAAATACAATAATAACCTAATTACATAACTAGTCCCTATACTATGTGAAAGTGATTAACTCTCATTCACCCCCTTAATCACGATCACATTGTTGTAGGTCTTGAACTCCGAGCAGTTCCCTTATTGTAGTAAGCTTAACTCTTGCTAATGCCTTTTAAATATGTATGCTCTTTGCAATTCTCCACTGGTGTGTTCTACATTGATGTGGTTGTCTTCAACACACTCTCTTATAAAATGATAACGTGTGTCTATATGCTTGATTCTTCCATGAAATGTTGGGTTCTTCCTTAATGCTATAGTTGATATGTTATTAACTAGTAAAGTAATATTTTCTTCCTTCCAGCATGTTATTCCACTGAGTAATCTATTTAACCATAATGCTTGACATACTGCTGCTGTTCCTGCCATAAACTCATATTCACATGATGATAATGCAACACTTTGTTGCTTCTGAGTGCTCCATGTTATAGGTGAGTTCCCGGAGTAAAATACTATCCCTGTAGTTCATTTTCCTTCTTCAGTGTTAGCTCCATAACTATTATCACTATAACTAGTAATCTTGCAGCCTCTGAATTTTCTATAAGTTATACCGAACTGCTTAGTTCCTTTGCTATAATGCAACACTTGTTTGATAGCTTTCGGATGATGTTCCTCTGATTCTTACATAAATCTAAGTAATCCAACTGGGTATCATAGATCTGGTCTTGTATGCAATAAGTATCTTAAACAACCAATTAAACTTTTATATTCTATTTCATCACCTAAATCTCCTCCTTCGGTCTTTGTCAGCTTGGTTCCTGGGTCCATGGGTATCTTTGTCTCATTACTATCCATCATGTTGGCATCCTTGAGTATCTTGTTTATATATCCTGTCTGTTTGATTGATGTCTCACCCCCCGATTGGGTAACTTCTATGCGAAGATAGTATGCTAACAACCCTAAGTCACTTATTTTAATCTTTTCTTCCATTTGAGATTTGAAATACCCTATTTTTGTCTTTGGAGTTCCGTCACTATTAGATCGTCAACATAAACTCCAATTAACAAGGTTGAGCCCTTGTTTCTCCTTGTGTATACTGCTTGTTCTAAGTTACACTTCTCAAATCCCAGTGACTTTAAAGTATGGTCTAAATTCATGTTCCATGAACATGGTGCTTGTCTTAAACCATATAGTGATTTAGAAAGCTTATACACTTCCCCCTCACTTCCTGTCTTCACAAATCCCTCTGATTATGAGACATAAACTTCTTCCATTAAGTCTCCATGCAAGAATGCAGACTTGGCATATAGATGATGTACTTCACATTCATTATATGCTGCTAATGCCAATATTAGCCTTACTGTCTCTATTCTTGCTACTGGGCAAAGACTTCCTCAAAGTCTATCCCTCCTGTTGCACGTATCCCTTGCTACTAATCTAGCCTTGTGCTTTGCAGTCTTTCCACTTGCATCCTTTTTGTTCTTGAATACCCATTTCAAGCCAATTGCTTTGTGGTTACTTGGTAAGTCTGTCAGCTTCCAAGTCTCATTCTTATTTATGGATTCTAACTCAGCTTTCATTGCTTCTATCCACTTCCCATCTTCAACTGCTTCCTTGTAATTTCTTAGTTCTTCTTCAGCCAAGAGAAGTTCTTTGTAGTCTGCTTCTACTTCTCTTGCTCGTTTAGTAACTTTTCTTAGAGTTCTAAAACCTTGTAAAGGTGTATGATCAAATGGTCTTGCTGATATCTCGGTAGATGGTTCTGAAATGTATTTTGTTGAGTTTGGTACATAGGTATATGTTGGTGGAGTGAATGGTGTACTTGGTGAGTTTATAGGTGATTGCCTTGTTCCTTGTGTATTGCTATCACCTGCTAAATAACCATCAAGGTTTATGGGTTCTATTTCAACGTCTTTTGGTAGGTTAGTAGCATCTCTGCTACTGTGAAATCTACCCATTCTGGTTCTTCACTCCCAAATTCTTCAATAAACTCCTTCCAATTCCATGAATCCTTTTCAACGAATTTTACATCTCTACTTACACAAATTCGTTTCGTCTCTAGATCAAATAATCTGCATGCCTTTGATCCTTCCTTTATTCCTACGTACACCATCGGAATGCTTTGATCATCCGATTTATTTAGATGTTGAGATGGTACCTTAAAATATGCTACGCAACCAAATATTATTAAATATTCTAAATTTGGTTTCCTACCCTTCATAGCTTCATACGGCGTACTGTCCTTTAAAGCTTTAGTAGGTACTCTGTTCAATATTATCCCAAAAGCTTCAGATAGCATGTCAAACTGCCTCTCCCCAAAAGTTAGGAGGCATCTTCATTGCCTTTAACATTCTTCGTGTTGTGGACAACATTGTCTTGTTTCTTCTCTCAACCACTGCATTCTGCTGTGGCGAGTATGGTGTTGTCAATTGCCTTTAACTTTCCTCCTCTATCTATTCTCAACATCTTCAACTTGGTTCCTACTTCATTTTCCACCTTTTGCTTGAACTCCTTAAAGGTTTCAAATGATTGATCCTTTGAGTCCAAAAAGTACACCCACATGTAGCGTGTACAGTCATCTACTAGTAAAAATATGTACTCATTTCCCAAATGTGTTGGTGGAGATATAGGGCCACATAGATCTCCATAGACTAAGTTTAATGCTTCCGGTGACTTAAACTTAACTTGTTTTGGAAATGGAGCTCTACTGTGTTTTCCTAATAAACATGCATCACAAATTTGACTAGCATGGTTTATCTTAAGAATCCCCTAAACCAAATTCTTCTAGGTCATTTGTTTAATTGAATCAAAGTTCAAATGACCTAACCTTGCATGCCATAACCATGCTTGAAATTCTAGGCTTCCCAACTGACAAATAGGTACACCAATCTTCAAATTGATGTTGTAAAGTCTATTCCTTGAACGTGTGACTCTCATTAGAAGCTTATGTTCTTAATCATTGATGTGCTCTAAATTATACATATATTTCACATCATTTGCATCTCATTTTTTGGCAATTTCTTTGTACATTGAGTTAACTTGTCGCCCATTTAGCTTCTATTTAAGTTTCAGGGAAAACCAAGCTCAAAAAGAAGAAATAAGCGAAAAGACGGCAAAAATGCAAGAAACTGGCCAAGTCAGTAGCTGAAGCACGGGCCGTTCCCTACCAGGCACGCCCCCGTGCCCTCACCGAGCAGAAAAAGACAAAAGTTTCCGGCCAAGCACGGGTCGTGCCTCACTAGGCACGCCCCCGTGGTCAACTTTTAGTCGTACCAGAGTACTGTTGTCACCCAGTCAGACGAAGCACGGGGCCGTGCCCCACTAGGCACGCCCCCGTGTCCAGTACATGCACAGTACGTACGCGATAGAAACAAAAGCGGTTCACCAGGTGTCTAAGCACGGGGTCGTGCCTCACGTCTCAGACAGTATAAATAGAGGCCTTTGGTTCATTTGTTGGAGTTGGCTTTTGGGGGAGAGAAACCACTAACATCACATCCGGAAACCCAGTTGTAAAGATCATTTTGGAGGCCAAAGAAGATTCATTCTATCATCACAATCCCATTTGGAAGATATCACCTTCACCCATTAGAAGCTTTGGTTACATCTTTAACTCACTATGACTTGCATGTATTTCAATTGTGTTATGTTTGTGTGTAAGATCATCATGAGCTAAACATCTTTTCAATCATCTTAGTTTGATGAAACTTAATTAATTATGTTAAACTCATGATTATGGCTAAAATATTATGTTAATGTAATGATGATTTTGTGTTAATCTCTTGGTGGATTTGCATGTCTAAATGTTTATGAAACAATTTAAGATTTATAAATGGGAAATCATATCATGTTGGAAAACTTATGAGACTAACATTTATTTATAACCTTAACATCTTTTGTTAAAATGTTATAGCTAAGAATTAGGAATAATCTTTGAAACCTTAATTGTGAAAGAAACATGAAAACATGCAACCCTTGGTCATGATTTGGAAAAACTAAGAGCAATGTTATGTCATTTCTTTAGCAAAAGTTATACTAATCAAAAGTGATGATGAATCGCGCTTAAAATATATATAACTCTGTTTTACAATTTAATAAGTCAAGAAGTTACACTCTTTTATCTAATTAAACTAATCTTAAATGGATGACATGTAATTTACTCATCGAATTCCTTCTTAATGATTAGGGAATTATAATCTTTAATGGGATTTTGGTTCAACTGCTTCAAAGAACATTAACATAATAGCAAGCTTTAGCCGTATGAAAGAGATTGACATAATTAATGGGTGGATTCTAAACTAAGATGATTGTCCCTTAAAAATCGTTACTTTCTCTCAGTTAAAATTTTCAGAAAATTCAAAAAGATAATTTTCGTTCCAACAAGAAAACAACTCAATTAACAATCACCTTTTCACTAGTCACTTAATCTAATTAAAAATTTGGGTTGAGACGTTAAACCGTGTCCATGGATTGACATCCGGTTCTTATCAAAACTATATTACCACTTGATAGGTGCACTTGCCTTTGTGTGTGTATTTTAGTCTAGGTGAAAACCATCTTTTAAAACCGACATTTGTGTGAAAATCCTTAACAAAAATATATATATAGTTCACGCACATCAACCATGCAGAAGTAGTAAGTCATGTTCCATAGTCAGTTTATATCCATTTTCTGTTACTTGTCCAAGGCTCAGTATGTTGCTTTTCAAACTTGGAATGTAATAAAATTGGGATATCACCCTTTGTTTTTTGTTTTTACATTTAAGTACTATTGAGCCTTTGCCTTTGATCTCTATATACGACCCATCTCCAAACCGAACATTTCCAGTGATATTTTCATCTAATTCTTGAAAATTCTCTTTTATACGAGTCATATGGTTACTTGCTCAATTTTCTAAGTACCATAGACTTGCATCTGCCGTCGTATACTTACTAGGTTCTATTTTCTCGTTTAAGAAAATCTCTTCTATTTTCTTGTCTTCACTAACTGCCATTAAGAGCATTGGTTCAACATCCTCTTGCACTAAGTTAGACTATTCTTGTGCATGCTCTTGCTGTGGGCAGTTCTTCTTGACATGTCTAAACTTTAAACACCCGTAACATTGCACCTTGCTTAAGTCCCTTGCTAGCTTTCTCCATTTCTTGAAATTCTTATACTTTTACATATGAGAAGAGATTTCTCCCTTCTCGTGTTGCTTGGACCTTCCATCACACCAGCTCCCTCATGATGTGTTATTAAACCTTCCTTCTCCTCGGTTTTCAAAACGATTCCAACGACTCAAATTGTTGTCGTGTCTTGTGAACAGTAGTTTATCTTGATTGTCATCTAGGCCTCCTTTCTTCAGTCTAAGTCTCTCATCACAGGTTTTTAATCTTCCAATTGTCTCATCAAGGGTTATTTCATCTAGATTGGTAAATTGTTCGTCTGATGAGACAATTTGGGTAAACCTATCTGGTACGACATTTAGAAGTTTTCGTACTAGCATCGGTTGACCAAATGTTGTTCCTAAACAGCTCGCCTTTGTGACAATACTATTCATCTTTCCTGTAAACGAATCTATCTTTTCGTCTTCCTTCATTTGTAATAACTCAAACTCCATTGTGAGTGTTTGCAATCATGCCTTCTACACTCGGTCTACACCAACATGTCTGGTTTTTAACGCATCCCAGACTTCCTTTGCTGTATTGTAACTTGTGATTTGTGATATCACATCCTCCGGTAGTGCTTGATACGGGTAAGCCATTGTGGCTTTGTCCTTCTTGACATCGCGTTCTGTGTTGGCACAAGGTTCTATTGTTTCCCGTAAACCATTAGCCTCAAGTATTAGCTTGATACGTAATGCCCATATTGTATAGTTTGTTAATTTTAATATAGGGCATTGGTAATGGGTCAAAGAATTAGCTTCTTTGTGAATTACAATCTCTTTACCACTCGTCCCTGCTGGTGGTGTCCCCGACATGGCAAATTCTAAGTTTTTTTTTTAACTCTAAGGCAAGTATCTATGCAAGACTGTTTTTCTCTAAAACCATAATTATGATTCCAATAGTTTTTCTAACTAATCTAGGAATCAAAGCAATTTCTAAACCTAATTCGTATAGGTATAGTAATCTAAAAACTAAACATAGGTTCAAAATATAAATATAGAACATGTTTGTCCCGCAAATTCTTTCTTGAATTCCGTCCTTATGATCCGGTCTTTTGATCACGTATCTCTTGAACTTGGTTCCTAATGTCACCGCACCACATTCTTGAACTTTAGTCTTTCCTTCCGAGAATGTACCTCGTCTCGGTCTTGTTTGGTCAACGCAACACGCCTTCGTGCATTCTTTTTGTTTGTTCTTGCTCCACGTATCCAAACACCCAAAAATCTGCAAACTCAGATTTTGTTTCAACCGGTTTCGTTTTCCTTGATCCAATAATCCTAAACGAACGGGCTTTTTTATGCCTTGCTTCCAGACTTCTGTCTCTTTGTGTTTGTTCACAGCAGTCTTCAACAAACACAACACAAAATTTATTCCCTGCTTTTCCTGCTCGTGGTAATTCCTGACCACAACTCCAAACCAATTTCAACCAGCAATTCTCACGTTTCTGCAGCATTCAATCTTTGCAGCCTTTAACACCTCCGTTTTAGTCCTTTCTATTTACCGAAACCTGCGACTGTTATCAATCCCAAACAGCCCTGTGTCATTTTATTCTTCCTGTATCACTTTAATCTTGATCAGACCTTCGATCAACCTCTGTAGACCTTAATTAGTTATCCCTGTGTTCGTCCCTGTGTATTCTTGTTCCATGTGTTCGTTGCCTGCAATTAATCGATTTTAAACAAAACCGATTCCTCCACCGATCGCCTTGTTCAACTACGTCTGATTAAAGAAAACAATCTTGTTGAAGCGAGTATGATTCCTTAAACCTGGCTCTAATGCCACTGTTGCCCTTATCCCGAATCAAAACTTAAACGAAGAACATGAACAATTATATGAACACAAAATCTGTTGTAACCGATCAATATATATAAATGAATTTCTGGTTATACAAATCTGATTACAATCGATCCTATATATAGTGCTAAACTGAATCATCGTGTCGTTTCCTTGAATCCTTGCACCCCTCCAATTTGAATAGAAATAATCGTCGCCTCCTTTCATTTGGATGAAGTGAGTTTAATTATGAGCAAGTGGAGAAAGGTGTTCATGGGAAGTTCACTGTGAGTGGTAGAGATGTTGGATACGGCCATAGCAAGAGGCCGATATGAGATACGCGATTGAAGAAGCTAAGCCGAAATCGGCGTTTGAAGGGGAGAAAAGGATGGCGAGAAAATTGGGGGACCAAGTTTAGGTTGATACCATGTAGGATTTGGTAAAATTCACCTCAAAGGGATTTAATTATGATTACAATACAAATAAGGATTACAATGAGATAAGTATGGAGAGTAAATCAGATTATAATCCTATATAATAAATACATAATCACACCCTTTATCTTGAATGATTTAAACCTTACATTTTTTGGTTGTGAGATACATCACTTAATCATCAGGATGTCTCTTTAGAGACTCCGTCCCGAATACTATACTCCACAGAATATATTCGGCTACAATATTCAGTAAATGATTTTCTGCAACCGTGATAATTTTAGCCTTCAGTCACGGATTGTCGAGGTGTTGTGTTTGTTAGAACTTATAAACTTCATATTTTAAAAGATTTTGCTAGATTTTTCAACAAACTATATTTAACGTTAAAAAAAATTTCCCTCACAGTTAGTTTATTTATTTATTTTTACAAATTACAAACATCATTTCAAATAATTAACCAAAAATCAATAATCATGAAAAGTAAGAACTGCATATTTTTCGTTAACATTAGGCCAAATCTATACTATATAATAAATAAAGGTTTTTTAGTGTCACGTGTCGCCACCATATTCAATCTCATAATTTTTTTCCTGCCTCTCTCTCTTATTTAATGCACTTCTATTTTTAAAAATAATATATATTTAAATGAAAATATTAATCTACTATATAATAAATAAAGGTTTTTTATGCCACGTGTCGCCTCCATATTCATTCTCATAATTTTTTTCCCTAATGCATCTTAATAGTTCTGTGTATACTGTAATTGTTTTTTTATGTAATATTAATGACTAAATGGTATGCCCCATCATCGGTAATTCTTCATCACTAATTTTGAGCCCACTATTATTTCCCCACTTCTCTTATATGACCCATTCGTATTCTATTTCTTAATTTGAAAAACTTGATTAAAAAACATTAGTAATAAAATATGATATATTAAATTATTAGTTGATAACTCATAACTTACATGGCATTTTTTTTATTAACTTGCCAGTTTTTGTCGCCTCTATAATCATCTCTGTAGTTTTTTCTGTAGGAATGATTGATGATTTTGATGTTGCAGCCACTGAGCTTTACCGAGAAAGATTCATTAAAGCATTTGCACATGATTTACAAGTTTCGTTACTGATTCTTGACAGTAGTGTTCTTGCTCCTTATGTAAGTTATCCCGAGTTTGTTTTTTAGTTGTTTCAAGAATTAGCCAACCGTATTCTATCCTAATTTGTTCTCATAATCTTTTTAACTTGGTGGTTAGTTGTCAGAAGTTTTTGGTGGTGAGGATTCGGAGAACGAATCAGACGAAGAACATGGAGAATCAGGTGAAGAATTACTTAATTAAAAATTGAGGATGAAGCAAGCAACGAGGAAGAGTGGACTAGCAGTGGTGAATCAAAATCAAATGATAAAGATGTTGAGGCTCTGGCTGCTGTAGCCATAAGGAAGAGTGGACTAGCGGTTGCAATTTATAGCAGATTTATTTTTTATTGTTGTTTTTAACTTTTGTGTTTTTCATTAAACAAAAGGTGTATTTATGGGCTTTTTAACACTACATAAAATGTTGCCACTAGCATTTGATTATGTCGGACAGAAACAAGTTGTTAATCTTCATGTTTGCACTCACCTGACGTTCTAAATGGTCTTAAACTTTGAGGGTTATTAAATCATAGTTTAGTTTTAAAGGTATGTGTTTCAGTAATTCTCTTAGGAAATATTAACCTAAGAGAAATGATTTACGTAAGGAAACTAGATTACAAGTCATATCACTCAGTAATCATGTTATTGAGACTGAGATCATTCCTTGAAATACTACTGGAGCTGGCACATTTATTCCAAGAATTAGTTTGACACTTTCAGGCAAACGAACACATTTCAAGCTACAAAAAGACAGTTTCCATTATCTATTTGTTTTACCGTAAAAATAAATAAGAGCCAACGCCAGTCACTAACAAGGGTTGGTTTGTTCTTGAGCAAACCGGTTTTCACTTATGGGCAACTCTATGTGGCACTTTCTAGAGTTAAAAGCAGAGACGGGTTAAAACTTTTAATTTTAGATAAGGAAAGAAAAAAAATACAAATAAAACATCATTCATTGTATACAAAGAAATATTTACACATTTATGAATTATATTCAATATTTTTTCAATTCACATTATATTGTTTACTCAGCACCCGTGTAATACACGAGTTCTAACACTAGTCTATACTATATAATAAATAAAGGTTTTTTATGTCACGTGTCGCCTCCATATTCTTTCTCACAATTTTTTTCCCGTCTCTCTCTCTTATTTAATGACTTCCATCTTTTAATAATAATACATGTTTAAAAAAAATACTAAGTATACTAATAAAACACATTTATTTTAAATTATCACTTATTATAAGAAACTTTGAAATTTAATTATATAACTTTTTTTCAATCAAATATTAAATGAAAGTTAAATTATATTAAATAGTAATTAACGTATTTTCGAAACCCAATTATATATTACTTTTTACATATTTTGAACTTGTTTTCTATCGTTAGTATTTGTAATATATTTTTACAACTATAAAATATATACATAAAGACTTAAAAAATTTATATATTGATATTTTTCACCTCGTATGTATACACGAGATCTAAACTAGTTATACTAATAAAACACATTTATTTTAAATTATCCTTTATTATAAGAAACTTTAAAATTTAATTATGTAACTTTTATTTCAATCAATTAATAAATAAAAGTCAAATTACATTAAATAGTAATTAACGTATTTTTGAAACGTAATTATATATTAATTTTTACATAGTTTGAATTTTGTTTTTATCCTTATTATATGTAATATATTTTTAGTTTTACACCTATAATATATAAATAAAGATTTAAAAATTTTAATATTAATATTTTTCACTCCATGTGTAGACACGTGATTTAAATTAGTAAATAAATATATATAACATAATATTTTTGTCCATAACCAAAAAGAGATCAAAAGCAAGACAAGATGTTTTGTTTTAATCATAAAAGGTGTTCTGGCAGATTGGACTAAATGGCAAGAATCTTCAACCTTAAGCCTTTATTGCATGCCATGTTACATATATGTCAGTATGTATGTACTAAAACGACATATACGTCTAAAATATGTTACGTTCCTCCGCCTAATTTATTATAAAATTTTGCAAACAACTAAACATGTAGATGCATCACGAGCCAAATAATTTAAAATTTATAATAAATGAATATTTTTTTGTAATAATATACAACAATTTAGTTAAGTGCACATATTCCTTGGTATCTCAATGAATGACAACCCAAATGCCTTCACTTGGGATTTCTTGATGAACCACAAACAACATATAATACCCTGGCGGAGCGATATGTCCCGTTGGTGGTGTTGTTGTGTTAACTTCATACGTCAATTGCCCGACACCCCTCGTGGTGTTGCTGCCATCAAGAACCAACAGCCTTTGGTTCATTGAAAATGAGTGCGTGTTGAACGAAGGCGCAATTAGTGTTACTGAGATACGGTTCAGATTCACCTGGTTCTGAACCGTGAACCTAACAACTATTTGTTCCCCGTACTGCATTTTAGTTTGGGTCACGGGTGAAATTATCTTGGGCTGGATCCAAGACGAATTCGGATCCAAATACGACGGTGAAATTGCCTCCAAGCTTAATTCAGTTGGAAAAAGTACGTTTGTAAAATTATAATAGACGTGCGGGTTACTTCCACCGACCAAAACCCTCCCGTCTCGAAGCAAAACTGCGGTCGAATGATACATTCGTGGTATGGTGCTCGGGTTTTGCACATAAAAACGAGAATTAATCGGGTTATAAGGTCGGTAAATTAGAGGGTTGAGAACTGGGTTTCTCCCATATTCCCACCCTGCAGTCCCATTCGACCCGCCATTAATGATCAAAACGTCACCGTTTGGTAGCAATACCATATCACCCATGACCCGAGCCAAGGGCATGGTTTCCACGACCCATTTTGGATCGTGGTTAGATATATTAATCCGACCACAACTATTCAAAGCTCCATCAAATTTCCCATTTTGTGCATTCACAAATGCTCCTTTAGGTGCACCCCCACAAACCAAAACCTCCACCGCGGTTACATTCCCTTGTACAACGCGCAGTGGAAGTAGTACAGCGGAGCCGGTGCTAGGATAGTTCCTCGGGTCACTGCCAGGAATCTCCGGAAAGGTTTTCAAAACTCGGTTCCGAGAATATTTAAATAAAATCGCGCGATTATTCGCAAAAATAAACAAATTACCGTCAGTGTTAAGAAACACGAAAGGGTATAAATTATTCTCGATGTTTGGGTCATTTGTTTGCACTAAAAACGGCAAACTGTAAGCTTTCTCTAAAACCACAGTTTTCGGGTAAAACTCATAGTTAAATTGGCGACGGCCACCAATCACAATCTGTCGGCCGTCAGTTAATATATGATTAGTAGCATACCATCTTCTCTGAACCAACCCATATTCTCTCTCCTCCCAATCACAACTACTACACGAATTATTAAAAACTCTAACAACATGATCACCGTCATTAAATCCACCAGTCTGGACAAGGCTTCCGTCGGACATTAATGCACCAGAAGAACACCAGACGTCTGTGAGAACCATGAGAGGACGAACAGAATTTGACATTACGTCATATTCAACAGAATGAGCCGTACAATCTTTCTTCAAAACCTTGTCGTACGGATCCTCACGGCATTTTCCGTCAGGAAGGGAGATGTTGGAGGCACCGAAGTCTGTCCGGTCAAAAATGATGACATGATCAGTGGGGAGGAGTTGCATGTGCATGGCGGTTATGCCGATGGTTGATTGGAGAAGGGACCAACTGCCGGCTGTGGGGGCGGCGGCAGTTGGATATAGTGTGGTGGTGAAGAAGATTAGGAAAGAAGATGAGAAGATAATGAGATGAGGTGAAGCCATATGTGGGGACTCTGTAAGGTCTATATTGCAAAAATCATTAATATAGGGACAAATTTATATTGCAAAAAGTCATTAATACAGACAGATTTATGTATTACAAAAATCAATATTGTCATTGTTTGAATATAAATATTATTTTTCTGGACTTTTTTTTATATTTTTCAGATTTGAAAATTATTATTTCAAATACTTAAAATAAGGATACTTTTGCATAAATGGTCACGGGAGAGCTATAAATCAGCTTAGGGGCTTCTTTCTAATTTAGTTATAAAGATAGAGTTGTCGTCAATTGAATTGGTGAGAGATTCACTTTTTATTGATCAATCATTGAATACATCAGGGAAGTCAAGTACGAGTCGTCAATGGATTTGGCGACAGTTTCTACTCAGCAGCCATGTCACCACCACTTTCCAGCCAAGTCACTTACCCCAAAAGATGTCGCTATTTGAATTGGCTAGTGTTTTCCTATGGTCAAATCAAGTCAATGTAGATTGCAGGGAGGTACAAGGTTGTAGAAGGTGTTGTCATTTCAAATAGCGACAACTTTTTGATTTCTGCGAAAAATTAGGATACGTATAACACAATAGGACCTGTAACTAAAGAACATATATCCCACTACTAGGAAACTTTACGACGAAAAAGTTACCAACTGAAAAAGTTCCAAGAAAAATGAAAACTAATCCGTTAAGTTCGTGATCAGTTATTACTTTGGTAATAACCGACAAGTCACTGAGGCCTTTGCGGATTAGATTTCGGATAATAGTTCGTCCAGGGTTTATCAAGCGTTATCAATTAAATGAGTTTAAATTTGCGATGCAAGGTACTTTGTTTATCTATCAAAATATTTAAAGATAAGATTTCGGATACAATTTCATTCCAGGTTGGGGTATTTCTACTTTTCAACGAACAATACGTTAGTGGATATCTAGGAGATGTTTATTTTATATATTCTCACACTTGGTTTTCCATGTACTTTCACCGACCGATCTATCTTCACCTTTATATCTTTCGTCGGTAAAAGTTCATCTTATTTTTAGTGTTGAAAGAAGTATGTAAATGTTAATGTACATGCATATATCACTATGCATACATCCAAATTTATGCTTCAGCGTGTACTAATTCATGTTGACAAGTGACAACTTTGGTAAACCGTAGGGAATACGTCTTTGGTTATGGCAATCACGATGAACAATGAGTGAGGGATTAGACTTTGGTAAACCGTGGAGATTTCGTCTTTGGTGATGACAATGACGATGAACAGTGAGTGGGGGATTGGACTTCAATGAAAGTTCTTTAAAAATAATGATAATAAGAATAATAATCAATTGTATAATAATATAATTTAACAAATAAAAATACATTTACACATTTTAATTAGAAAATTTTGAATGTTAATAACCTTTATGTAGAAAAAAATAATCCATAACATCAGTTTTGTATGATAATTTTTTTTTTCTAAAAAGTAAAGCTTTTACCTAAAATAACTATATTAAGATCTTTAATCTCATTCTTGATATATTTTTCATGTTTATCAAAATTTACCAAACTTTTTTAAAGGGCTAGCAATTTTAGACACGTACACGAACCTACACGATCTTAACATGTATCGTGTATGCCTTATCATGTTTCGTATCCTAAACAGGTAGACACGAATCTACCTGTTGATTTTTGTGTCTAAACAGGTAAAAAACATGTTTACCTGTTAAGTACCTGTTAAGATTTTTTTTAAATAAAAAATATTAAAATATGATATTATATGTAGGTTCTTACCTGTTTCACTAAACATGTTCTTAAACATGTTTACCAGTTAAGTACCTGTCTAAATAGGTAAAATACCTGTTTCACTAAACAGGTTCTTAAACATGTGTTTCTAAACATGTCTTATCGTGTCTTATCGTGTTAAGCAGGTCTAGACAGGTTCGTGTTCGTGTTTGGGAAAAAGTACACGATAAGTTATCGTGTCGTGTTCGTGTCTTATCGTGTTTGTGTCTTATCGTGTACGTGTATACTTGATATACCAGCCCTACTTTTTTATAGTTGTATACATGATGGTTTTTCACATGACAGAAAATTCCTAAATGTTAACTATTACTCATAATGGTTCTTGAATCAACGGTTAACATTCATATGAGATGGGTTAATGTGTCACTAGTATAGAAAATATATAACAGAACACAATTTTACAACAAATATATTTTCTATTCTCCTAAATACTCATATAATTTACATCGTATTACTGTTGATGGGACCACTTCATCTTTATCCCTCGACTTTGTGGTGTCTCTCACAGCTATTCCCCTGTGGTTTGGTCTGTTTACCTGTTAAGTACCTGTTAGTACCTGTCTAAATAGGTAAAATACCTGTTTCA
This sequence comes from Smallanthus sonchifolius, assembly GCA_023525975.1. NCBI lineage: Eukaryota > Viridiplantae > Streptophyta > Magnoliopsida > Asterales > Asteraceae > Smallanthus > Smallanthus sonchifolius. The sequence goes on from CM042040.1 coordinate 58,188,078, forward strand.
CTAAACAGGTTCTTAAACATGTGTTTCTAAACATGTCTTATCGTGTTAAGCAGGTCTAGACAGGTTCGTGTTCGTGTTTGGGAAAAAGTACACGATAAGTTATCGTGTCGTGTTCGTGTCTTATCGTGTACGTGTATACACGATATGCCAGCCCTACTTTTTTATAGTTGTATACATGATGGTTTTTCACATGACAGAAAATTCCTAAATGTTAACTATTACTCATAATGGTTCTTGAATCAACGGTTAACATTCATATGAGATGGGTTAATGTGTCACTAGTATAGAAAATATATAACAGAACACAATTTTACAACAAATATATTTTCTATTCTCCTAAATACTCATATAATTTACCTCGTATTACTGTTGATGGGACCACTTCATCTTTATCCCTCGACTTTGTGGTGTCTTTCACAGCTATTCCTTTTTAACTTGCTATCTATTAGTCGTGTTACCTAAACTATACTAGGCCAGTTGGTAAAAGATTTAAACTTTGATTGGTTAAGATTGGGTATTCAAGCAAGGCATTTGAGTCTTAGTTGTACCTTGTGTTGTTTGTCGGTATTTCTTCTATCATTTCATCTTGGCTCGCGGAGGACGCTTATCTAAAGCCACGGTGTTTAAGGCTCGAGGTGGGAGAAATATTTATCTAAAGTATCTTGTAATCAAAATTTCTTTATTCTGATCTTACGGTAGTTAGCGTGTCTCGTCATTCTAGCTTTTCAATAGATTGAGGGTTGTGGCATGGTAATCCTACTTAGGAGCCCTTCAATTTTATTACTGAAAAACATTAATCAGTTAATTTTTCAGTCTTTATGAGTGGTTTTGAGGTAGTTGTTTGTGCATCTGATTGTCCACCGAGCCATACGGCTTAGTAGCTCTACATTGGAGTCAAGTCAACTGGATAATCTTCTAGACGATCATATGGAAAGTAGTTAGCATTTGCGGGAGCCTGTTAACCTTCTAGACGATCATTAGGAAAGTAGCCCGACCACGGAGTTGTTCACCCCCTATATTAACCACATTATTAATTTAATTCTAAAATATCAATTTAATACCAAGTGGATTCGAAGCCCAAGTGATATGCGTATGATCTGATTATCTCTCAAACTCCTGCCTCGTTTACCTCACTAGTTTTTACTCTTAATAACTACTATCCTTATTACTAGACTAAACAATAACAACGATTGTGTACCAAAAGCCATTGTATCCATTGGTTCGATACTTAGTTTTTATCTAAACTATACTGCGCTGCAATAGGTGCAATTGCTTATTATGTGTAATTAGTTGAAGTATTAATCATTTTATAAATATTAAACCTGATAATCATGTTAAAAATCTTACATAAAAATATATAACTAACACAAACACATCAAGTTTTTGACTCCGTTGCTACGAAGAATTAGATTAGTCTTTAGTTTTCTGTTATTAACTATGGATCATTACTGCGAAGAATTTACCAAGGAATTCATAGTGGAAGATTTTATAGATTTTGCGTATACTATAAGGAGCCCTGGTGTAAGATATGTGGAAACCCTCATTACACCCGAGAATGCTACTATTTCATCTGGCAATCCATGGATCATGCTATACTCTTTCATCCAGACACATGTGAGGTTCCCATTATGCCTGATCCCCTAGCTGAGCACTTCTCAGCTCAGGAATCTACTCCTTGGTGCCCCAAAATCTTCATTTCCAGAGATTGAAGTCGGTGACGTAGATGAAATTCTCCATCTTCTTCTTCCAATTCTAGTATTCAGCCGTTGATTAAAGTCTTGGAGTTTTATTGGTGGTTTCGATGTCAGCATCGATTGTAGTCATTTATGATTGAAATTCTTCAAAATCTTTATCAAATTCTTCTCAATTTCATATGAATTCTTGAAATATTCTCTAATCTCAAGAATTTTAGCACCAAAAGCTCTGATACTACTTATAGGATCGAATTAACACAAGATATTTGATTCTATGTTTGAATTGAGTGGTGGAAATAAACGATTCAAAGATCAAAATAGAATAACATATGTAAATCAAAAGGTCAATTGTATTAATGATCAAAGCTCGTACAAGTATGGAATGACGGTTAAAATACAATAGAATAGTACATCCATTTATAGTTGAGTATAATTGACATATACATTAAGTTCTAATCATGCCACATAGGCATAACTAACTAATTGACTAACTAACTTCTCTGAGTTGCAAGTTGTTCTCTAGAGTATGCCTTTGATAAAGAAACACAGATTGGTCCGGATTAGTAAGTTCTGGTCTGGATGAACATTTTGTTCATTTGTAGTACTAAACTCATCAGGAGTACTAGCCTTGTACTTTTGTTCTTCTTTTATCCGGGGTAGTAGTTGACTATCAGGACTAGTTCTTCATCCGGGGTAACACTTGAACTTGACAAACCATAAGACAGTTATATGGAGTACTCATCCTCTGTAGTAACTTCTTCATTCGGAGTAGACTTTGTTCCTCCGGAGTATTTACACTTAGTGATATTTGATAATACCAACCTTATGTTTGAATTTATAACTTATTATAATACAACTTTTTAAATATAAAAAAATCATTTTGTAAATGATTAGATGTGTTACTTTCGTATTTCAACATTAAAATCTAAATTTATTGTAACTTAATTTAGGGAAAGTTCTATAAAATACTAACCGAGTTTTCACACTGTTCCAATTAAGTCACTCAACTTTCAAGTAACATGCTAATACTAGGTTTTTTTTACCTATTAACAAGTTAGCATTAACGTGGCATTTCTTTCAAGTAATGTGTTAATCTTAGGGTTTTTTTATTTCAAATATGCTAATGTGGCTATTAACATTTTTTTAACTTTTAAAATTTAAAATGTTGAAAATTTTATTTTTAATGCTTCAAACTTTTAATATTTTTAATATTTTTATAGTTATTCATCATAGTTATAGCTTACCTATATGTTTGAGTCTAGCTTTGCTTGGTGTTTATGAAATTTTTAATGAACTATTTTATTATGAATCCAGGATTTAATTTAATTGCGTGTGTACGTGTCTATTTGTCTTTTCTGGCTCAACCCAACAATCCTAGCCACTATTTCAATAAAACAAATTTTTTAAAGTTAAATACGATTTTAGTCTTTATGATTTGATCAAAATACCTATTTTAAATTTGACTATTTTAATCCATAGTTTCAATTTCGTATCAATTAATGTCAAACACTTTACACTTTTAAATAGAAGGGTACTTTAGTTTTTTTTACAAATAAAGACTAGTTAACTAATTTATTACACCCCCTCATCTTCTACACTTTATCATAAAATCACCTGCCATCTCCTCTCCTCTCATCTCCTCTCCTCAAGCAAAGCTCGACTCAAACATGTAGGTAAGTTATAGCTACAATGAATATCTGTAGTTCCACTAAAATATTAAAAAATAAAATTTTTGAAACACTAAAAAATAAAATTTTTGAAATTTTAAATTTAACTTTTTTTTAAAATGTTAATATCCACATCATCATATTTAAAATAAATGTCACGTCACCATGGTAACTTATTAAATAGTTATAAAAACCTAGGATTAGCACATTACTTGAAATAATAGTGACTTAATTTAAACAAAAAAAAAGTTTAAATAAGTTAATTGGAACAATATGAAAACCTGGTTACTATTATATAAAGTTTTCTCTATAATTTATTAAAAGTAAAAAAGAGTTAATTGCATGGTTAGTCCCTTTGGTTTGTTAAAAGTAACAGGTATGGTTACAAAGGGTTTTAAGAAACATGTTAGGGTTTTATACTTTATTTTTTTAACGCCGTTGGGTATTAACACTAACGATCTTAAAAGTTAACCGGAACAAACACCCCCCCGGTGCCTATCATGTGAGGGTATTTTTGGAACTTCCGAATTTTATATTAACCCTTCGTTCATTCCCAAAAACTCATAAATCACTTTCAAAATTTCTCTAAATTCGTTCATTACCAAAACTCATAAATCAGAATACGATTAGGGCGTCAACGGTTAACAGTTCTTTGTTGTTGACTTACATGTCATTGCACGAGAGCTAGGTTATGTTGATAGGTCGGCTATGTATTACCATTATCTAATTTCGGTGATGAGTTAGACTTTGGTTTGAGAGATTTAAGTAACTATCATGATGTAGTAAGTATGATGAAGCATGTGCCTTAGCATAAAGAAAATTCTGTTTACATTGAAGTAAGGGAAACTAGGGTTGTCACACCACGCCTCAGGCACCCCTGGACGTGTGCGAGCCTGATTGGTATCTGTTTATTTGATTTCAGAGTTTTTGTAAACTATAGCGGAAGTCTTTTCAAAAGGATCGTTTCATCATTTGTCTCAACCTCAAGGGTTGTATTTGTAAATATCAAAACTCAGTTGGAAAACAAAAGATTTATATTTACTTTTATAAATACAGGGAATTGAATACCCCTTTATATATTTGATTACAAAACCAAGTAGAAACCAAATACATTTCTTGTCTCATTTGGACAAGTTCCAAGCCACTGGAAATAGCCACCTAGGGTTGATCAATTCCCTGGTTTTATAAAAGTAAATATAAAACTTTTGTCTTTCCAACTGAGTTTTGATATTTACAAATACAACCTTGAGGTTGAGACAAATGATAAAACGATCCTTTTGAAAAGACTTCCGCTGTAGTTTACAAAAACTCTTAAATCAAAGAAACAGATACCAATCAGGCTCGCCACGTCTAGGGGGTGCCTAAGGCGGGGTGTGACAGGTTGGTATCAGAGCCACAGGTTTTAGCGAATTAGATACTTGGATCTAGTATCTAAGCTTCAACCACTAATGCTTTTAAGATAAGAAAACAAGGTGACCTTCTGGCCGGTATGTAGTTATCTGACAAACGGAAGTGTTCTATCTAAGGAAAGAGCGGTGTATAAATCTCTCCTATACCCGTCGCTCTTACATAGGAACATATCTGTTGAAGGTACTACTCTGGGAAGATAACCATCCTTGTAGAGCTTTAGCTAAGATTAAGATATTGGCTTTAGTATCTAAGTCTTGACTAAACAAATAAGATAAATACTAATATATTAAGATTGCAGATGTCCGGAGGAAATTTCTTTCCATACTACGATCCTAATCGTCCTATTAAGCAAGAATCCCCGAAATACCATCCCTTGGGTTCACAACAGAATCCTATTTGTTCGCCTTACTATAATGACGACCCGTTTGTTGTGCTCCCTGAGCACAATTCTCCCGAATACCATCCTCAATCACATAGCTCTTCGAGTCAATGGATGGATGCTGGATCAGACTTCAGCAATTGGAATACTGCTGCCCCATCTATACAAGGAAATGAGGCACAATCCAGCCAAATTCAATCGTAAGAAGAAGATCCTTCAGAAGATTCTTAATATCAAACTGCTTCTAAAAATCCCGATGACTATCCTTTTAATAACCTTGTTTCAAATACTTCTGACTATCAATCTCATAACTCTGAATCCCCGGTCATGTATGATCCATATGTGTTCCCCAAACCAATATATGGTGGTCCTTATCAAGCCTACTTCCAATCACCACCAGAATATCAGAATGCTTATAATGATATGTTGGTTGGTATTCGTGAACCTCCACCAAAATATGGTTATGAATATAGTGTACCTTCTTCCCCTATCGAATGTCTAGATCATTCGTTGCATCAAACGGACGTAATAGCAAAGGAGAAGATCAAGGACAAGGCAAGAACCAAATTTTATGGGAAACAGGTGTACGAATATGGAGAAGACCTGATGACCTTGGGGAAGGAACTGATGAAAGATTAAAATTTTACTGTAATTTGTACTTTCGTATTGTAATATATTTTCTTATAGTAATAAAATATCTCTTTGTTTTAAATTTCAGAATGGTTGGAAAGGGCAAAGGTGCTAGCTTTCTTCAGAAATTTGCTCCTGCTAGCTACTTTGAACGTAAAACGAATGAAACAACTATATAACTTAATGAGGAAACTGAAAGTTCTACTTTTAGAAACCTCGAAGAAATAGGAAACCCTAGTGTTCCCTATAATCCTTTTATAAGTTTTCATTCTGCCCCGGCTGTCGGAAGCTATAATGTTACTCCTGTTTATTCACAAAACTTTCATAAAGAATACCCTGAAATTCCTTATGAAAATGAATGTGATCCTAAAGAAGAAGAATGTGCCGATTCTAATATACCTTACGTTCCTTACTATGAGGCAATTCCTATTCCTGCTCCGCATATAAATGAGAATGCGTCAGGAAGTGAGAAGGAACAAATACTGTTAAACCGAATAGCTGAATTGGAAAGAGAAAAAACAGAAATTTGAAGCTCGGAATGCTTTATTAATCTAAGCACTTGAAGAGAAGAATTTTAGAAACTTTTAGAAACAATGATTTTCACATGTGTATGTTCTTATTGTAATATATTTTATCAATAAAAAGCGTTGTTTTACATCAATTCTTGTTCTTTTGATAGTATGTCTTAACAAACTAGACCTTCTCAAAACACGAGAGGTAAGAAAAAGCAAACAGAAAATGCTGCTGAAAACAATAATTCCCATGCTGAACTCCAAAAGATGATCACAGAAGGAATCAAGGATTCTCTTCCGATGATCTTTACTGAGCTTGAAAAGAGACAAGCTGACAGAATATCTGTTCAACCTTCAATTCCTCAATCTATTCATTCCTGACAAACACGAACGGTTACTCAATCGAAACCCGTCACTCTTGAACCAAAGGGTTCTATTTATAATAAGCCTAAAAAGACTAAAATGGAAGAATATTACCATAACTCCTCTAAAGATGAGAGTATGGGTAATAATTATGGACATATAGAGAAGAAGAGGAAGATAGTTGGTTGTACCTATAAGATGTTTCAAGATTGCAAGTCATATAACTTTTCTAGGAAAGAAGGAGGAATTGCCACATTAAGGTGGATTGAGAAGACTGAGTCAGTACTTGTAATCAGCAAATGTGCTGAGGAGGACAAGGTTCTGTATGCCTCCAATCTATTGAAAGATAAAGCTTTGGAATGGTGGAACAGTATCATTGTCACTATAGGCAGATACGCAGCCTATGCAATGGGCTGGAGTGCCTTTAGGGCAAATATAGAGAAGAAGTATGTTCTCCAAAATGAATGGGAACAGATTGAAGAAAAATTTCTAAGTTTAAGAATGATAGGAACAAATCATCAGGAGTATGCTACCAAACTCCTGGAATATGCTCAAATCATTCCTCATCTTGCTACTCCTGAATCCAATCTAATCAAACGTTATATTTGGGGTTTGATGTGAGAGATCCGCGACATGGTTGAGGTCGCGAATTGTGAAAATCTGGATGGTGCCATGGATTTAGGAGCATCATTAACGGCCAGCTTGATTAGAAATCAAGAAGAAGGAAAGAAGAAGAAGGAGATAGATGGGCAGGGCCCAAGTGGATTCAAGAAATCATATTTTACTCATCGAAATAATAATTCTTCGATTCCTGAATGTCCAAAGTGTAGAAGGAGGCACTTGGGACAATGTTGTGCTCGACTCTTCTGCAACTTTTGCTAAATGTCCGAACACAAAACCGAAGATGCCTTCAAAAGGAAGCCAATCACTTGTTATAGTTGTGGTGAAACTGGCCACATCAAAACTGATTGTCCTAAGTTAAAGAAGATCGATGGGATAGGTCCTAAACCTGCAGATGGAGTAAAGAAGAATGCGCTAGCATTCGTTCTCAACACTTATGAAGCAGCATGTATGCCCGATGTTATCACGGGTACATTTCTTGTTGATGATATTTATGCTCGAGTTTTATTTGACTCTGATGCAAACCAAAGTTTTATATATCATAGATTATGTAGACTGTTAAATAAAACTCTAGCTAAATTAGACAAGAAATATGTGGCAGAAACTGCAAATGGTGACCTCGTCCAAATCTCCGAAATTCTGAACGATTGACATATCACATTATCAGGACATGTTATACCTGCAAAATTGTTGCCAATGACGTTGGCAGGTTTTGACGTTGTCCTAGGAATGGATTGGTTAGCTTCTAACCAATCCCGTATTCTATGTAAAAAGAAGGCAATAGAACTTTGTTCACCGAAAGGTGATATTCTTACAATCTATGGCGATAAATTAGCCAACTCCGTTGGAATAATTTCTATGCTAAAGGCTACAAAGTATTTACTAAAAGGATGCTTAGCATACCTTTTTTTCTGTAACCACCGACACTAAAACAAAGATGGAAGATGTGCCGGTTGTGGCTGAATTCTCTGACGTCTTTCCTGACGAACTGCCTGGAATTCCACCTGAAAGAGAAGTGGAATTCAAAATTAATCTTGTACCCGGTACAGCACCTATTTCTAAAGCCCCGTACATATTAACCCTAAATGAAATGGCAGAATTAAAGAAGCAATTAGATGAATTACTGGAGAAAGGGTTTATAAGACCAAGCTCGTCGCATTGGAGAGCTCCAGTCTTGTTTGTCAAGAATAAAGACGGATCAATGCGTATGTGTATCGATTATCGTGAACCTAACAAAGTTACGATAAAGAACCGTTATCTACTCCCCCGAATCGATGATCTTTTTGATCATCTCCAAGGAGCTCGTTGTTTTTCTAAAATTGATCTTCGATCTGGATATCATCAATTGAAAGTCCACGAAGAAGATATTCCTAAAAATGCTTTCAGAACTCGATATGGTCCTTATGAGTTCACAGTAATGTCGTTCGGACTTACTAATGCACCAACAACATTCATGGATATGATGAATCGAGTCTGTAAACCTTACTTGGACAAATTCGTTATCGTATTTATTGACGACATCCTTATCTATTCCAAAAGTAGGGAAGATCATGCCAATCACTTGAAAATCTTACTCGAAATCCTGAGAACAGAAAAGCTATACGCTAAGTTCTCAAAATTTGAATTCTGATTATTAGAAGTTCAATTTCTTGGGCATGTAATAAATGCCAATGGCATTCAAGTTGACCCTGTCAAAATTAAGGCCATATCCAAATGGGAAATCCCTAAATCATCAACTAAAGTCCTTAGTTTCCTCGGTTTAGTTGGTTACTATCGATCAAGTATGAATGGGGTCCTAAGCAATATGAAGCTTTTGAAACTTTAAAACAGAAACTGACTCAAGCACCAATACTGGCTTTGCCAGATGGAAATGAAGGCTTTTTAGTTTATTGTGATGCTTCACACACCGACTTTTGTTGCGTGTTAATGCAAGGAAGTAAAGTCATTGCTTACGCTTCCCGTCAACTGAAAACTCATGAAAAGAACTATACGACTCATGATTTAGAACTGTGTGCCATAATCTTCGCACTGAAATTATGGAGGCACTATCTATATGGAGTCAAATTCACTATCTTCACTGATCACAAAAACCTGAAGTATATATTCAGTCATAAAGAACTGAATATGAGGCAAAGACATTGGATGGAAACCCATAAATCTAAATACACAATGCACCCTGGAAGCGATAAAATGTACAAAAACCTAAAAGCCAATTATTGGTGGATACGAATGAAAAAGCATATCGCTATCTATGTTGCAAAGTGTTTGACCTGTTCTCAAGTTGAACATCAAAGGCCATCTGGTTTGTTATAGCAACTTGAAATTCTTGTCTGAAAATGGGAAATGATAACCATGGATTTCATTACTAAACTTCCCCGAACGAGTCGAGGAAATGATACTATCTTGGTTATCATTGACAGACTTACTAAGTCTGCTCATTTTCTTCCAATGAAAGAAACGTTCAGTATGGATAAATTGGCACAGTTATACGTTAATGAAATTGTAACATTACACGGTGTGCCATTATCTATCGTGTCAGATAGAGATAGTAGATTTACTTCTCGATTCTGGCAAAATTTCCAAAAAACTCTTGGTACCAAATTAAATCTTAGCACTGCCTACCATACTCAAATGGACGGGCAAAGTGAAACAACAATTCAAACTCTTGAAGATATGTTAATAGCTTGTGTTATTGATCTTGGAGGAAGCTGGGATGACCACTTACCTCTAATGGAATTCTCCTATAATAATACCTATCACACGAGTATACAGGGCGCTCCTTTTGAAGCCTTCTACGGTCGTAAGTGTCGAATTCCTATTTGTTGGTCTGAAATAAGAGAAAATCAGTTGTCTGAACCTGAAATAGTTCTGGAAACAACTGAGAAAGTTATCCAAATCAAAGATAGATTGAAAGAGGCTCGTGATCGTCAAAAGAGTTATGTTGATAAGAGACGAAAGTCGTTAGAATTTAACGTTGGTGATAACGTTATGTTGAAAGTTTCACCTTGGAAAGGCGTTGTAAGATTTGGAAAGAAAGGAAAATTAAGTCCTAGATTCGTAGGACCATTTAAAATCTTGAAAAGAGTTGGCCATGTGGCCTATCAACTCGAACTACCAGATGAAATGAATGGAGTACACGATGTATTCCATGTGTCAAATCTACGTAAGTGTTTGGCAGATGAATCACTAGTAATGCCCCTACAAGATGTAGAGGAAGATGAAAAGTTAAGATTTACGAAACAACCTTTGCAAATTGAGGACAGGCAGGAAAAGAGATTAAAAAGAAAGAAATTGATAATCGTGAAAGTAAAATGGAACTCCAGACATGGACCTGAGTACACGTGGGAACTAGAGTCTGAAATGAGAAAGAAATATCCACACCTGTTTGAATAAACTCGAGGACGAGTTTAAAACAAGGTGGGGAAGATGCAACACCTGCCACAAAATTGTCCAAAATTTGGCAAAAGGTAAAAAAACCTAGGGACTATAAGTGTGTTTATGCTAAAGTTCAGGGTTCAAAATTGAAAATATCGTATTTAAGACCTTAGCGGGCCGCTAAGGTCAAGCCTAACGGTCCGCTACGGGTGCCCGGAACCGGTAGAGGTCCGCTACTGAACCCCCACCCTTTGTCATTGGGTGGCGGACACGGTCCGCTACGTGGTCACTAAGCAAACAATTTGGGTTAGCCTCGTGTATAGTGACTAATGGTCACTTATTGGGACACGTGTACTCGTGGAGGACCGCCACGCTAGGTGGTAACGGTCCGCCAGCAGCAAAGCATTGAGAAGCTGCCACGCGTAAGGGTGGCGGACCGCTACGCCCCACGGTAACGGTCCGCTAGCCGCAAAATTAAGTTCGGTCCAATCAGTGATGGACATGTAGGGCTGACGCCAGCATGGGCGATGGTGGACCGCCACCCGCCTGCTTAGCGGTCCGCTACGGACCCAAATTCCAGCCTATAAATACTTGATCGATTTCTTCACACTAAAACGTCCTTTTCACTCTCAAACTTGTTCCAAGGCTTCCCTAGACGACTCCCGACGTTCCTGGTTCCATTCCCGCTCATCATAGTGCCCGATTAAGAAAGAAACGCTAGTAGAAGGGTCAAAATGCTAGAGAAACAAGACTAGGAAGCTAGCTTATAAGTTTTCAACTCTAGAGGCTCATTCCTACTATAAAGGTGAATACTTTATCTCTTTTAAAACTTGTGTCAAATATTTTATTTATGAAAATGGCCAAATAAAGGTTAATGAAGTAATGCTCAACGTTCTTCTATGAACAAGTGTGACACCCGACAATTCAGGTCAATATCCGTACATGTTATAAACAAGTTTACATTATAATTGTTTTTGTGATTTACTTAATTTCACAAACAAGGACATTAAGGCCTAACAAAAACCGTACATGGTCTCATTTCATATTTTGGTAATTCTAGGAGTTACCGGTTCACGTACCAGGATAACCCGACTAAATACGAACACTAGTGGTTAAAATTACACTTAAATCAAATGGTTTGATTTATTTAAATCCCAACCCACTTGCTTGACTTTCTCGACCGAAAGTCAGGGGAGCCATTCCCCCACTTGCTAATTCACTCAAATTCAGATAAAAACCATACCTCCTCAATCGAAATCCCACAATCCCTTTCATACTTCTCATTTTCTTACGGCAAATTCCCAATTCTCCTTCAAGTCGAAGTCCAGTTTAAGGTAAAAATCCACCGTATTTCGGTGCTATAAGAAGAGTTCCAAGTGTTGTCTCAAGAATCAAGATAAGGAGCTCAAGATCATTCTCTGTTTCCCTGAAAATCATCATTCTCTGTTTGAGGTAAAAACTCGATATTATCCATTTCATTTTCTTTAAAATCGTAGCTGAACATACAAATCGTTCAAACGCAAGTAAGATAACAAGAAAAAAATGTGTCAAATTCAAGATTTGAACATAAAAATATACAGGACGAATTCTGTCAATCAAAGTGCAGTAATCGAAACTAGGAGTTTCGATACCTGTTCAATCGAAACTAGGAGTTTCGATACCTGTTATTCAATCGAAACTAGGAGTTTCGATACCTATTCAATCGAAACTAGGAGTTTCGATACCAGTTTACTCAATCGAAACTGGGAGTTTCGATACTAGTTGTTCAATCGAAACTAGGTAGTTTCGATACATATTGCTCAATCGAAACTAGATAGTTTCGATACCCTTCTTGCCAATCGAAACTAGATAGTTTCGATACCTAACTACTCAATCGAAACTATGAAGTTTCGATACTCAATTGCCCAATCGAAACTAGGAAGTTTCGACATCTGTTCATCAGTCACATTGGGCAGTAACTTAGAACTGTTTTTATAGCAAAACAAGTGTTGAAAATCTAAGAAGATATTTAAACAAAAGCAACTAGATTTACTAGGTCGATGAACAATTTGCAATATGAGACGTTCGGTCTTAACACAATTTACCCTTTGGTATCTAGGGTACGAATAGTCAAGTTCGGCTAGAACAATTATCATTGCAAGCATACACAAACTCAAGGTGAGTTCACGGCCCCCTTTTAACTCTTTACTGTTTTGTAAACATCGGGGGAGAAACATACTTACTTGTTATGTTTTGAAAATACGAATTACATTGTTTATACGTTTGACAATATGAACATTTTGGTTTAACTTCTTGTGAGTCTCCCAACCCCACTTTTACTACTGGTTTTTAAATTGTTTTTAAACAAACGGGGAGAAAACTTGCTCAACTAAACAGCTGGACAAGAACACACAACGATTGTTCGGATGAACAACACACAACGATTGTTCGGATGAACAACACACAACGATTGTTCGGGTGAACAACACACAACGATTGTTCGGATGAACAACACTCAACGATTTGGGGGAAAAACATACTTACAACTATTTTATGGGATAACAAGAGAATAAGGCACGACTTTTATGTTTACATGAGATGAGAACAACAATTGGAGGCCGCTAAAGTCCCCTGGAACAACGTAGTAACCATTAACTGTAGCCTAGGGTCCTATGAATAGTACTATGGAGAGTGACGTCTCCCGGTCATGGTTAGTCGCGCTAACCACAATCTGGAGGATTTATGGCCGCATAGAATCTGATAACGCTTAATAGGGGCTCACACATGTCATGGTTTGGTTACGTCTCATGTATGAACATATTATTTGTATTCCTAGCTAGTTTACAAATGGGTCAACAATTCTTATTCTGATTATCACATGCAACTTGAACTATTTACGAACAATTGAGTTTAAACAAAAGAGTTTTGATCCGGTTAAAGAAATCATGTTTATACAAAAGGATTCTGATCAGGTTATAAGGATCATGTTTAAATATTGAATTTATGACGGTTAAGTCATGATAATGTTTTCAAAGGACAACTTCATATTTTATGACGGTTAAGTCATGATAATGTTTTCAAATGAAAACTACTTAGTTTTATGACGGTAAAGTCATGAACATGTTTTTGGGAAAAACTATAAGCACTATTATAACTAACTCTGTGAACTCACCAACCTTTGTGTTGACACTTTCAAGTATGTTTCTCAGGTGACCTCTAGCCTTGGCGCGGTTGGAATAGGCTAGCTATGTTGGATCAATTCCTAGTAGCTGGAAGGACGTAGAATATCAAGTCTCAAGTCTGTCGTTGATCTAGAAGAACTTAGATCATAGTATTTCTTAGTTTTAGTAATTGTATATGTAATCAAGTCTTAGAAATCATTATTACAGCTTCCGCTATCGTGTAATGAACCAATCGTTGCAACCTGTATTTATTTAATAAGTAAATAAAATATGGGGGTGTGACAGATTGGTATCAGAGCAATGGTTTTAGCGAATTAGGTGTCCTTAGTGATACCTAGGCTCTAACCGGACTCATTTAGGGACCAAGATTTCTAAGACTTGCATCACATTAAAAACACCCAAGACTTAAGCATAGGAATTCCAACCGTTGCCGAACAATTTGTGTAGACTATTAGTGTATGGAGTTACACTAGGGTACCATTAGCTACACTAATACAATTACATGGCACATATAGTGAACACTTAAACACATACAATAAAGTGAAAATAATAAACACTTATAACATGTTATTGTTCGGGTTACGAGTCAAGAATAACGGGTACTCAGCATACTGCAACCTTAGAAGATCGAGTTACGAGCTGAGCTTGAACGACGACGGCGGCGATCGTCAGTTACCGATCTTGGTATCACAACAGGTTGAACTCGTACCAGAATCTGTACCTATACCTGCACCACAACTACTCCAGCCATGGAGGCAACTATCTTTCTAACGTATTTGCGATATAAATACTCTCATTCATAAGTTGTCGGATCGGATGCCTAGACTCTCGCCATGATATATGGCTGGCATGATTGCCCAGACAGAAGGGAATTCAAGGTGAATAAGCAGGACTAAATGGGAGAGAACTCCAAGGGTCAGGAGACCCAGACATACATCAGGATCATGTGGATCCATGCATATATACAGACTTGGAGCATGAGTTGCTCGACACTCGTTTGAGGATCTCTGCCCAACACATAGTGCCTGAATTTCACCATGCACATTTTTTTTAAGAGACACTGGTGGTGCCTCTCTACCCTTAGCCTCATCCGACAACTGCCATATTCGGCAGATTCATGAGTATTGGTACACATAATTAACAGTAATCCGATAAAACAATACACACTCATGTACAAAGGTGCACACGCAATCTAATGATCTTTTCAAATCACTTTTGATTAAAAGCTAGGGATAGAAGAAACACTATAGGGATCAGGCAAGGCAAATCATCATTACGGGTGCACACGTAATCATAATTTGCAGTGCATGGGAACTTTAGTGAGTCTTACTGTCTAAGCTGATGATCAACCCATGTTCTCAATCACTTGATTAAGGATTGAATCCTATCAAATCAGACTTCTCAATTAGGTGCTCACAAAGCATTCTCCTAGTTTTGGAGGAACGAGAGAAATTCAAATTGAATTCAACCAATCCTTAGTAAATCCTGATCGACGAAGAAATTCGCACATTCACTCTTTAAGATTCTACTTGTCAGGAATGCTGCAAATTGAGCGTTACAACAACTAACACTTACAGTAATTGCACAACTATTGTGGGAGATTATGGCATAATCTCAGGATCCATCATACAGTTCAATCTCATAATTGCTTGAAAGTTACGCCAAGAGTGTTATGCACTAACTTCAGTAATAGGGCAGGGTATTATTCTGACCCGCATACACATGGCACTTATGGATATTGTGGAAACTCGTCATGAGACAAGTAGGAAATCGGACATTTCAGAATGTCGGTCAAACAGGATTGCTCTCGTAGCCATTGACATTCAATATACCTTTAAGTCTAACTATTCTCTCGGTAATGGATAAGCCGGGTTTGATGCTCGAGCAAATGTCAAAGAAACCTAAGTGTGGACTAACGACTATTGTCGCACTAACCAAAACGACATGCAAAACTCTTAAAGAAATCCCAAATGCGGAATTTCATGCTAATCTCATTAGTTCATGATATGCATAAGGGATGTAAGCTCGAGCTATTCACAACAGGCCACTGTCCACAAAGAGTTGAGAAGAATAATCTATTACTATTTTGTACTCGCACTTCCTCAAAGTTCATCTTGTTGGATGGATCCCAGATTTAGCCTAGAAAAGAGATGTGATTGCATCTTTCACTCCTAGTTTTCTATAATTGGGAAGCTCTAGAGCATCTATTTTTAAGAAATGATCTCTTGGAGTAGACTCAGTTAGAATACAAAAGTCTCGACGTTCAACACTCATTACCTCAAGTGTATCCTTGTGCTAAGGATTTTGAGGCCATAACCTGAATGAGTGGAATACGTAATGGTATGTCCCCAAAGTACTATTCAAACCCTAAGGAAGTGCAGATGCACTGAATGACATCAAGATGGCAATTGTAAAACTCCCAAAACATCTCAGCCAACTTAATGGGTTGACAAGCCCATAGCCCATTTTGGGGAAAGCACTAATTCGATGAGACCATTCTCACAGTATCACTATTCATTCCTTCACATAGACAGAATATGAATATTCCAATCAAACATCGAACTTTGTATGGCTTACATACTTTGAATGTAGGGTAGTCGAGACATGAGTTTACATATCAAGACGCTACAACCCAAAGGCTAGTCTGCCTCGAAAGGTAGGGCGAGCAAAGGGGTAAAGTGGTGATTAGACTCGAAGTTCACAAATAAGAGCTCCCAAGGAACATCAATTCCTAGCTCCATGAAGGCACATAGAGAGGAAAATCATAGAAAACATGAAACCTGAAATAAGAGAAAAGTCTTAGTCCGGGAAAATGCTTTCGAAAAAGCATAAGAGGGACAAACATAAAGTTTCATTTTCATAGTTTTTCATTTCTACCCAATATACAACAAAAACTTGGATACCTCGTCGAGTAATTCTTTCATAAGATCGAGTTTCTTACCATGGGGAGTTCCGGTCCTGTTTGTAAAGAAAAAGGATGGAACCTTTAGAAGGTGCATCAATTATCGGGAGTTGAACAAGCTGACAATCAAAAACCGGTATCCTCTTCTTCGAGTAGACGATTTGTTTGATCAACTTCAAGGGTCCAGTTTCTATTCTAAAATTGAACTACAATCAGGATATCCTCAACTGAAAATTCAGGAAGAAGATATACCAAAAACGACTTTTAGGACTCGTTACGGTCACTACGAGTTCCTAGTTATGCCATTTGGCTTGACTAATGCACCGGCCGTTTTCATGGACCTAATGAACCGCGTGTGCAAGCCATACTTGAATAAATTCGTGATTGTATTTATCGATGACATATCAATATATTCACAAACCAATGAGGAACATGAACATCATTTGAAATCAATCTTGGAACTACTCCGGAATGAGAAGCGTTATGCCAAATTCTCTAAGTGTGAGTTTCGGATTCGAGAGGTTCACTTTCTCGGACACGTCATCAATAAGAAGGGTATTCACGTAATCCCAACCAAGATTGAAGCTATCAAAAACTGGGAAGCACCAAGAACTCCGACTGAGGTGCGTCAATTTTTGGGTTTGGCCGGCTATTACAAACGATTCATCGAGAATTTTTCGAAAATAGCCTTGCC